>JACCHY010000029.1:0-1445765 GCA_018907195.1 Dolichoris vasculosae
TTCAGGCTTTTTTAAATTCTTTTCTAATTACATTATGTTCTACTATTTCATAATTTTTATTTAAATTATTTAAGTTATAAAATTACAAGACATATACATTAATTACAAAAATAGATTTTATTTTAGAATAATTAATGAAAATTGTTATTATAAATTTAAGAATTTAAAATATATTTATATAAGTAAATTTACCCCTCTCTTCCCTTTTCCCTTCCCCCTTTTTCCCCTCTTCTTTCTCCTCACCGCCCCGCTTTTGCCGCTCTCCTTGCCTTCGCCCAGCCTACCGCTTTGTAATGTCCCCCGACTTTCTTCCTTTGGGTGTTCCGCACCCATGCTCCCTCCCTCTCCTTCCTCAACCCTCTCATGCCTGCCCGTCCTTTCCCTGGTCGCCCTTTCCTGCCTTGCTTTACTGCTCTGTGGTGGGTGGGTGCGCGCAGCGCGCGTTTCTTACCTCTCTTTGCCGTTCTGTCTCCTGATTTCTCCCTCCTCGCTTTTTTCCTATCTCCTTTCTTTGTTTCTCGTCGCCCGCGACACCTTTCCGTTGTCTCTGTTCAACTCGTCGCGGGTTGTTTCTGCCGGCCCTCTCCCGTGGCTTTCTCGCCCCGTATGGCCTGTGTCCCACCTTTCCCTGCGACCCTCCCCACCTGCACGCCGAGTAAGCTGGTGCCAGCCGGGGGCTCCGCTTGCCCGGGGCTGCGCCCCCCGCCCGTGCACCCCCCTTCCCCGCCCGAACCGGGCGCTCCCGCGCTTCGCGTTTGTCATAACACGGGGGGGGCGGAGGGAGGGCCCGGGAGTGAGGGGAGCGGGTACACGAAGCGGCGATGAACGCTCACAGTCAAATCGCCGGATAACAAAAGGCCCGAGAAGGGCAGATAACAATCGGGCAGCCGGGCAAGACCAGAGGAAAAGAAGGTGCAAACTGGAATGGAAAAGGGGAGTTGTTGAGGGGGTGAAGTGAGGGATAACTACAATTCTCATTAACGATGCAATGCATAAAATTTATACATAAAAAATTATTAAAAGTAATTCTTTTATAATTACATTAATAGGCACTAAATTAAGGTTTTATTGGATTTTTTTGGATGAACTGTACGTAATATGAAATAAATATGAAATATATAATTAAAGTGATATATGAATATGAATAAGAGTGATTTTTCATTAAATAAACTAATAATAAAAATATTAAACCACATAATTCAAATCAACGGATTAGATTATTAGAATGTAATAAATTATTTTTGAAAAGTCGATTTACCTCAATCAGTAAAAGAAATCTGTGAATACAAAATACCAATAAGTGTTGGAAAACAATAATACTATTTCACAGGCTTTTCATGTATAAATTATTTCAAAGTATAAAATTAATTATATAAAAAATTCAAATAGTTAATGCTATTAAATATCTGTAGTAAATATGTATTATATTTGCTGTATCAATCAATAAAAAGAAGCAATGGATAAATTTTAGGTGATATTGGTTACTCTAATATGTGGGTTAACGTATTTTTGTTTATCAAAATTATAACAGATATAAATTTGTTAAAAAAGAATATAGAAAAGTAGTAGTAAATAGTAATATTAACCAAGTTTTTGGAATAAGATTAAATAAAGTAAATCTTTACATTCGAAAAAAATTTGACACTCGCTATTGCATTATTACATAATTTTTAAATTGATTTATAGAAAAAGAAAAATAATAGTACTTCAATTTTCTAGAATTAGTAAATACTACATATATTACTAATAAATTTTAAAAATTCGAAATTAAATAAATTTTAATTTTAAATAAAATTAAAAATCGAATGAAAAAATGCAACATACTATTTACATATTGCTTTAAAAATAGTTTAAAATATAGTTGTATCATACTATATACTTGAATAATATAAACATAAACTTAACTGTTTACAAAATAAGCTAATTTATTTATACAAAAATAGTAAAAATATACATAAGAATAAATCATTGTATTATTATCATTCGTGTTATTTTTAGTTAATTATAAGTTAGTAATTTTCGACTCTCCAAAATGACATGAATTATCGACATTAATTTTTTAACTATTCAAAATATACTCATTTAATGACACACATATATAATATTTGGGAGGATATTTTTATTTTTTAAATAAGTAAGTATAAAATACTTCTTAAAAAATTATATTATTATACAATTGATAAATTTTGATTAATAAAAATTTATTTCAGCCAATTTTTATTTGTTAAAATAACAGAATTTAGAGATTTACAATATAAATTATAAATGTACAGTATAAATTAGTAATTTATTGTTCTGTAATATTTTTTTTGACATTTTATTGCATAACTTTTTGAACATGTGCACATCAGTTATTGAATATTTGATATTAAATTCACGATTTAAAGTATATTTTTTACTATTTATATTTAACATAGTAATATTTTCTGATAGTTAGTGTAATTAAGGAAAACCTTACAATCATTTATTCATACATTAAAATGTTTATAATATATGTTTCTAATATACAATTATAAATAAAATTGTATTTAACATTTATAAAATTCTTTATCAAACAATATGAATCGATTATATATTTAATATAAATTATTACATGAATCATATATATCTGATGTATATTTATTTTTTTTTTTTTTTAATAAATATAAGTACAACGTAATCTCCAATAATGAAATAACTAACTTCAAAATACTAGAAATATCAATAATAAAAATACAAATGAATGATAGTGATAAATCATGACATTTAACGTAGAATTAAAAAAAAACTATTCCATAAACTAGATTCAGATAAAGGATAAAACTATTATATAATAGTAGGTGATCTGAATGCAAAACACGTTGACTAAAAAAACAACAAAAATAATACAAGAGGATCATTTATAAAAAATTGGCTAAATAGTCATGACACAATATACAAAACAAAATTGTACACTTCGGAATAATCGTCTTATATTTAATCGTCAATAGACGCAAGAATTAAAATAAATAACAGATGCACAAAAATTACAATCGATACAATAGAATATGCTAGTGATCACAAAAACACTACTTATAGAAGTAAAATTATCAATACAAAACTTAACCAACGTTGAATTTAATAACGTATACTATAAATTTAATTATAAAAAAATAAACTGGAATAAATACAAGAAAGTTTTAACAAAAAATTTCAACTGTGTACACAAACTAACAAAAACGAATTTAATAAATAACGAAATCGATAACTACATCCAACAAATAGACAACCATATAAATCACACAATCGACAAGTTATTACCAAAAATAATAAAAAAAACTCTAGCGTATGATATATAAACAAAAATATTAAAAAACTACAAAAAGACAAAAACTATATGCTATCACTAATAAACAGAATACGATAAAATTATAACGCTAGTAAAAAACAAGAATTAGAATTTTATAAATATTTACTTACTCCAATAAAAAAAGAACTGCAATAAAAATTTTTAGAATCAATAAATAATTACTGGAGAACTGAAAGAGATATGAATATCCCTCCACTAACAATACCATGTAATAATATCACAACACTAAGAAAAGCTGGAATAGATATAACAAATGAAAATAAAGACAGCAATAACAACTACATAATGACAAATATCAAAGGCAAACACAATCTGCTAGGATTACATTACGCTGAAGTACATAATCAAAACTCCATTTTTGGTAAACAAAAACAACAACAATATAATTATGGAAGAAACTAATAAACTAAAAGAAATAAAAAAAGATAAAACACAAAATATAACAATAGCAACTTTCTCATTAAATAACACATCGAATAATCCAAAACAACCTGATAAAGAAATTGATTACTTTATTAATAACACTCGAGTAAATAATATTTTCAATAAATTAAACAACAAAAAATCATTAGGATTTGACAATATACCAAACAGAGTATTGAAACATATCCCAAACAAATTAAATATTATTATAAAATAATGTTTAACAACGCACCAAATAATATGTATTTTCCAATAAAATGGAAAAAAGCAAAAGCAATATCGATTCATAAAAAAAATAAAAACAATACATCACTATCTAATTTTCGTCCTATAAGTCTTCTACCAAATATAGGCGAAATATACGATAAAAATAAATAATCGAGCTTTAATAAATTATTCTAATAAAAATAACATAATACCGCAAAACCAATTCGGATTTAAACATAAGCATTCGACGATACATAAAATTAATAAATTAACATCGAATATATGCTAGCCAGCAAACGACAACCAAAGAGTAGCAGCCTGCCTGATCGACATAGAAAAAACATTCGACACTATTTGGACCGAGGGCATAATTTATAACTTAATAAAAAAAATGTTCCTAAATACCTTATAAAATTAATATGGAATATTATTACGAACAAGTTCTTTATTACAATAGAAGAAAGTAATGAATCAAGCCTAGAATTCATATTAGAAAACGGTTTACAACAAGGCACAGTAAATTCTCCGATCCTCTTTAATATATACAATAGTGATATTCGCCATTTATTTAATCTTCACAAATTATTACAGTAATAATTTATTTAATTTGCAGATGATTTAATAATTTATGTTTCTGGAAAAAACACCAAAAAACTGGAATTACAATTACAAGAATTGTTCAACAAAATAAATGATTATTATAACTCATGGAAATAAAAAATTAATATACATAAATGCGAAACTATAATATTTCAAAATAACTTATCCCAAATGAGTATTTCAGAAAGAAAAACTTGTAAAAATTTTCAAATATCGGGCAGTTTCACCAAAAAACTGGCAATTTTCCTCAAACACTAGTCAAATATTTAGGATTACATCTAGATACAATATTAAATTATAATTATCATATTAAAACTCAATTGAAAAAGCAAAAGCAGCATTCTTGCGATACAAAAAATTAATTTATTCAAAGCATTTAAATAGTACAATAAAAGTTATTATACTCTCAAGGACTTATCAGACCAATCCTAACATACGCTTGCCCCATCTGATACAATATAAGAGCACATCAAATAAAAAAACTATCAATTTTCGAAAGAAAATGTATAAGAGCCTGTCTTGAATTGTACAGAACCGAAGCGAGCTCTTATAAAAAATATGTAAAAAAAAATATTATACAATAAATCGAATTTACAAAGAATCGATTGTCAAATATTAAAATTAAATAGAAACCATTATTCAAAATTATACCGCATCACATAAAATAGTCTAACTTCAAACACTATATATCCTAACCCAGTGTATTTCTCAAAATAGTTAAAAATAGAATTTATCCCTCCAAAAACATTTACATTTCTAGATAAAAATCAATACCTAGAAGATAAAAACAACATACCAATTATTTACCAGAAAAATAGAAAAAGACTTGATACAAAAATAATTTATGAAACAAACTGAACCAGCAATAATAAAATCTTTTTATGGAGATACAATGTGGATATATCGCAAAGAGATAAAACAGAGAAACACTAAAAAATATTGGTGGATTAGGTAACTATATAATAATAAGAATAAAAAAAATACTAAATCAGTAAAAAAATAAAACTCATAAATTTAACGATTTCGTAATTAAGCCTTAAATATGTTTAAACTTTTTAATAATTGAATATATTCATATGTAAGTAAATGTAAATAAATATAAATTCCTAATTTATCATAATCCCTATTCCTTTCCAACACCTACACATGTATACATAAAAAATTCAAAAGCCAATCGAATGTACAGTTTTTTTATATTATCCATTTTCTGTATATAAATAAAACTGTAAAAAAAATGTTATCAAAGAATTTGCTTTCCCATAACAAATTTTAACAAATAAACAAAAAGAAAGAAAGAAAATATTAATTAAAAATTTATATAACCTGTAAGACTGCGTTCGCTGTATATGGCAGCGTATTAGTCATAAGCATTATGTTATACAAATCATTGATTTATTATGATTGTAAAAAAAAAAAATATATTGTATTTATTAGGTTTAAATAAAAATTCTTCTGTTATTATGTCATCTATTAAATTGTCTTTGATTTGTACATCTGCTATTTCTAATATTGCATATTTGTTTTTTTATAGTTATATGTTGTTCTTGTTCTTCGTTATTGTTATTAATATTATTTGTTTTTTCCATATTCGTTTATTATTTCTTTTAAGTTATTAATTTCATCTTTTAAATTTTTAATAATGTTTTTATAATAATTGTTGTTAGTTTTTTCATCTAGTAACATTACTAGCATTAAGTTATTATTTAATTTTAATTAATCCTCGGTTCATTTTATTAGAATTTGGTGATAGTTGTAGAATTGCACTTGTTTTCTTGTTATTATTTATTAGTAGTAACTTATTATTTCTTTTTATTTGATTTTTTATAACGTTTTTTTCTAACACTGTCGCACTGAAATTTTGTTTTATTATTATTCTGATGTATTTATTAATTATTTTTTTTGTTATGTATTTATTATTTTTTTGTTATGTATTTATTTATTCTTATTATTTCTATTATGTATTATTTTATATAAAATAATATTTATTAATATAATATTACTTTTGTTTATTCTTTAATGTTATTTTTATATTTATTTAATATTTATTTAAACTTCTGTATTTCTTACGGAGGTATATAGAGATTGAGTTGTGCTAATAGCGTTCTGATTATGGTTCAACGGTCAGTAGACGACTGTACTACTTCATTGTTTTAATTAATTGACAAAAATGATCTTATTAAGTGTCGACACTTTTCAAATCAGGTAAAATCAAAATTGTGTATTAGGATGTAATTGTTTAAAATTAATTTTTTTATTACTTCATTATTAATTCATTATATTCATGACTTGGTAGATGAGTATAACTATATGAGTATAGAATATAGTAAGCAGTAGCTTACGTAGATAAGCGAATCAGCGACATTCCACTGCTGTTTAATCTGCTTGTCTTCAATGTTTCTTTATCGAATTGACTAATCAATCGTTATTGACTGGTCCGCATGCAAAAACGTCGTTTAATTATGTAGGATCAGTTAATGGCGTATTCTTATTCAATGGATCTTTGGTGCTTGTGGATATATTCGCTTTTTATGTACTCGCCGAAGTCTAATCTTCCCTCTTTTTGTTATCATTGCTTTTTTCAATTTTACTTTTTTAATTATATATGAAAATTGGTTGTATGGAATACATTTAATTATAATACAAAGATAATTTTCCAAGATTGATGAAAATATTGAATAAAATTTTAAACGAATTATGCAAAAATAAGTTTCTAATGCCAATTTAATTTCAAAATTTTGGAGGTTATTTTTAATTTAAAATTTTAAAATTTTAATTTTTTCATTACATTTCTTTTACAAGCACTATAATTTTTTATATTTTTATGAGTTAAGTTTTTTTATTCAAAGATTTTTTTAATTGAAAAAAATATAATAAAAAAATATATATATATAATATTATTTTGATATCTTTAATTATTTGAATATATTTTCATTGAATAAGTAAACTTATTTATTACAATTATTTTCAAAATTTATATATTTAAAAGAATTTTTCAAAAAAAAAATAAATATTATAATAGCAGCTATTGATTCATTAATTAGAATTAACTTTAAATCTAAATTATGTATTTTAAGTATTGTATGGTATGATTAAATGAATTATATTTTATTAATAAATGCTTACCGTAAAAATATTTTTACAAAAAGTTCTCGAGAATACACTTTAAAAAATAATGTATGGATCTATAATATAACTTAACGTGAGTATAACCAGTATACTTAAAACATTTTGCCAAGGAACAAGTGTAAACTTCTTGTTTAACAAAAATTATAGCTACTAATTTATAGCTATCTAAACCATAACATTTAAATATAATTTATGAGTTTTTAATTACATATAAAGAAAATAACGGATTAATAAATGATAATAATATAATATAATATAAATATTTTCTGTAAGCTTATCAACTTCATATAGAAAACATGAATGAGTTTAAATATGTAAGAAAATAATTTTTTTAAATAATAATATTAACTAGACAGAATTTGCTGAATAAAACCTTTTTATAACATCTTGAACAAAATTTTATTAAAATTTTAACAAAACTTTAAACTACATGTTAGTAAATAATATCTAGCATGTTATTTATTTTTTTTCTTATAAATATTTTCAATTTTTAAATATGAAGATGTTTAATTTTATTGCAAGATAGGTAATAATAAAAATAACAATAATGTTAAGTTATATTGTGAAAGAATTGCGTTTCCGCCACATATATATAGATAGCGAGTGTATGAATGAAGGAGAAGGAAGATAGATAGAGAGAGAGAGAGAGAGAGAGAGAGAGAGAGAGAGAGAGAGAGAGAGAGAAGTAGAGTGAGAGAGAGAAGTAGAGTGAGTAAGAGTGATTTGAATCTAAACAAATAAATCAATAAGTTATTATAATTTATGTAAACATAACTTGTTATCAAAGATCGTCAGATAATGCAATTTAATATTTATTTTATTTGTATATACTATTTCAGAATCGTAATTATCTTTCCAATAATATCTTATACTTTTGACAACGCCTACCTTTATAACCACACTATTACATCAATTGAAGATATTATTATTAATAATAATAACAATCGTAATTTACAGTATCAGTTATTTTATAACATTGTTATATGATTATTATATTACAGTGTATTTTTTCAGACAACTGAAATTCTACAAATAATTGTCGTAAATTTTCGAATTATTACATTGTGGAAAAATGTTGAGACAATGAAATTATAAATTCCTTTTTAAATAAGAGTAAACAGATGTTCTTTTTTTGATTTATTATCTTTGTGATTTGATTAGATATAGAAAAATATACAATCTTTTAATATTAAAATAATATTATAATATAAATTGAAATGAATTAACTATCATTTTATATTTAAAGATAAATGAAAAAACGTTAAAATTATTTTAGAATATTCTATTTCTTTTTTTTTTATATGTAGGAATTAAGAATTCTACGAAATCAAAATAATAATGATAATACTATTTTTATTAATATGATTTTTTATGAAGATAAAACACATTAGTGTTCCATAAAATCAAGAAAAAAACATGAATTTATACTTAACCTGTTAATAAATGAAATTGCAGAGGATATATATATATATAACTATTAGAAAACCAAGTTATACTAGCCGTGATAAAAGCAAATTAGCAATGATCTACTTGTTTAATCTCTAATTAGCGATTCATAAAGATTGATACGTGCACTCCTAATTGTACTTTAAATTTTTGTTAAATCTACGTGTCAATTTTAAAGAAACATTCTCGATAATAAGAACATAATAAAATTTTCCATCAAGCCCACATATAGCATCGATCAAACTAAATGGTGATGAATATGCGAAGGATGGAAAAAGAAGATCGTTAGAAATGGTCATTATGTAACTTATACGACTAGACAATGAAAATGGATCGTTTGATTACATCTCATAGAATTATTATCAATTATACATTAATATTTTGTATGTAAACAGTTCAGTAAGAAATCAGAGAAAAAAATTACTTTGTACTTCTATATGATAGTTTTATTTCATATAATTGAAAACATAATCAAATCTTATTTAATGTTCTTGGTTATTATGATCACAATTGTTTTCATAATGAAATAATAGATTGAGATATTATGGATTATTATATATGTACATATATATTTCGAAATTTTGTAAATCTTACAATTTCTTTAATAAATAAAATATATTTTTATTAATGATTTTCATGAAACGTGGTTCTTTAATTTAAAATATATAAAAAATTAACATGAAACTTAAATAAATTAATGTTATTAAAATATATTACATGACATGCTTACAATAAAATTTTTAATTTTAAATAGACGTTACAATTATTTTCTAATTTTTCAATAGTTTTATAGAATTATTAAAATGAACAAATTTTGAAGCTAGGCGTACATTCTAAAATAAATAGAATGAATGAAGTATGAATTATTCATCTTTTTTTTAAGGAATTTTCATTAAACTATAATTATTATTAAGAATATTATATTCTAAAATTTAACTTATAATTAACTGCACTTTAATTCTTCAGTATATAGAATACCTATTTATTTTTTACACTGTAATGATCCATTTTATTTTATTACTAATGTTCGAAATGAATGAGTTGAATACAAAAATCATTGATTTTTAATAAATGTACTAATGGATATAGTTTTTATATTATCTCAACATATTTAAAAATATTCTTAATATATATGTATATATTTATTTTGAATATTTATTTATGGAAACTGAAAGTAAAAAACAGTTTTTAATGCATACTTTTTAAAATATATTAATTTTGAAAATATAATGTATACAATATTGATTTCAGTTTTTAAATTTTTTTAAAAATTGATTTTTGAAAACTTTGTCTTCTATATTAATCGATAGTTGTATTCACTATGAGTATATTATTATTAGTATAATTATTATTTTACACATTTTTCATAAGTTATATTTTCATAAAATTTATTTAAATAATGAATTTTTGCATTAAATTTGAATTGAAAATAGAAAGTTGATTTGCAAAACTAAAAAGAAGTGAATAAAAATTGAATCATTTAAATGGTAATCTATAGTGGTCCGGAAATAAAATAGCTCGACTGGATGTTTAACGGAAGCTGATAAGCTGTGGTTGCGATGTATAGACAATAATCGATTGTCCTATTATCTTGCATTCTTTTTTTCCACTTCTATTTTGAATTGATAATTACTCGATTGATTTCGATAATGCTTGTACACATATATTGATAAACTCCATCGATCAACTTAACAGCCATATACAAACTGCCGAAATTTTTTGTCCTTATATTTTTATGGTCTTTCTTAGAAAAATATTCAATAAAAATTTATTTTCATTTTCTAGATAATACTATTTTTTTAATATGTCAACCATAGTCTTTCATATAGTATTTAGACCATTTCACAGTTAATTTCTTAGTACTTCGTTATAGATAACGTTTTATACTACATAATATACTATTCTATAAATAATAATATTAAAAATATGCTTCATAAAAACAATAAAATTTATATAATAATGTAATATAATCAATAGATAGCTGAGGATTATAACGAATTTTTATGAAATTCTACTTTCATTCCACATAAAATAGACTATATAAATTAAAAAATAAATTTTAATTATTAAATTATAATTTCTTAAATTATATATAAGTGCATTGAGTCTTTGGCAATTTTAATTCTATATTAAAACAGAAATAAAATATTAATTTATAATTTTTTTAAATTACTTTATTCTTAGATAAAACTTTAATTTAATTATATTTAATCAAATATTTTATACTTATTATAACATAATGATGTATTATTGATATGGATAAAGTTAATTCTAATAATACGTTTACCATATAATTTTTTTTTTCTTATTTTTTGTAAAAAGAATGATGATATTATGTAACATATTTTTTATTTTTTAAGTAAATCTATAATTATGAAATTTGATTGAAATTAGTTTTGATACAATAGCAAATATTTAAAAGATATATAAGTAATATATAATATATCTAATAAAATAAACTTATAAACTTAAAATATTTTTCAAATTTTCAATTTTATTTTACCTTTAATTATGTATACACATAACTGTATTGAGTTTATTTTATTATGATATAAGTTATGACTGGTAAAGTTTTAATATGAATTTTTATTAAAAATTATCTTTATATAATTTTATATTATTTTATATAATACTCAATTTTATTACAATTATAATTAAAAAATAAGTATAAATCACACATTTAACCATTTTTATTTATGAATAGTAATTGATTTTACGAATTAATTACTAAATAGCAATTATTTTTATTTGCATACAATATAAATGTAATAAAAATTAACATTTTGAGAAAATTTTTATAATAATTCATTTTTAATACAAAAACGTTTGAATATCATAAATTAATTTTTATATATCATGGAACCATATAATTATAATATTTTACTTATCATTTTTTTCTTTTTCATCATAGATACAACTTTTTTTAATTTGTATTTATTTTGGGATAACTACGTATGGTTTATTTTTCTAATATGTAATATATACGTGCAAATATTATAGAGGAAACTAAGTAAACATGTAGTATAACTAAGCAAAGTTTTATATATATTTAGTAATGATCAATAATTCTTATTCACTGAATCGAATAGAAAATAAAAATTTTTTAATAAAGTAATAAAAAAATAGCTTAACATACTGACACTACACATACAAAGTTTTATTCGTTTGTCTCTGAAAAATGTTCGAGAATTCGATGAAAGATCAAAATGATCTGCTTACACATTAGAATTGTTTCATCGGAATTGGCATTATCGATAAAAGACTTAGCTAGTGGCGCAAAAGATCAAGTTAATAGCTATTTAATAAGTTTTTTTAGTTGAGTGCCAATTTCAAACGTACATCTGACTCGTCCTTGAAACTTAATCGGTCTGAGAGGAGATGAAAAGGAGAGATGAGTTCGTCTCCGAATTTCCTTGTTTCCAACTGTAAAAAAGCTTGTACGTCATCCTTCTGATCTCTCTCTCTCTCTCTCTCTCTCTCTCTGCATTACTGATGTTGTAAGCCACCAAAATGCATTCCTTCCGAATTTTTTGTCGTAAATGATCATGAAGTCTATTCATCCGTAAAAATAGAGTATCTTATCAATGTATTTGTAAGACAATATTTAACAGTTTTTAAAAATAAAATTTATAGAAGAAATTTTTACATTTACATAATTTATCTATTTTTTTCTAATATTAAATATTTTCGTGTAAAATTATTAAATTTCAATGTATTTTGAGTAATTTATAATTCTTTTTATATCGAATCGTTTGCAGAAACTATTAAACTATACAAACATTAATTAAAATATAATTAAATAATATTATGTTACATCCTGTTTTTCTTTTTTATTTGCTTTACTTTTGAAATAAATAAAAATACTAGAGACGTTTAATATTTCAGATTTTATTTATAATTGTTGTAATATAGATTTATATGTTATTTATGTAAAACTTCATTTCTTTATACATTATTTTCAAAAATATAATATATACTATTAATCAGATAATGTATTATCTAATATAAAAAATTTATTGCTATAATAACGGATACTGATTACTAAAAGTAACCTATAAATAATGAACTCGAATAATTATAAGGAATTGTGAATGAAATTCTACTGATTCAGAAAAATATAAAATTACACATAACTTCTATCCAACTACATTCTCACCATTATAGATATATTAATTTGAATAAAAATATTTAAATACATTTTAATACATATTTTTAACCTAGTATAATAGAAAAAATACATAATTAATATATTATTATAATAAAAATATATTATTAATTAATATATATATTTCAAAATAAAAAGTGTATAACTTTTTGCGTTAAAATCATTAATATTATTTTTAATCGGTAAAAATAGGATAATTAATTACAAATAAATCAACATGATTCGTTTAAAACATAATACCTGTGAGTTTTTTTTACCAAAGAAACAAACACGAAAAATTATTTTTTGCTATTAATTAAAATTACAATATAAAATTTCTACTGTATTATAATCATTAAAATATTTTCAACATAGTTTATTATAAAAAATACAACAAATTATAAAAATACAATTATATAAATAAGTAATTAGGATTTATACACAATTAGGTTGCAGATCATTTTTTAAATTATTCTAAATAATGTATAATAAATTTATAATACTAATATTTTTTCTTAAACATTGTTCTAAATTGCATAATTAAAAGGAAGGTTTAATGTAACAAAAATAGAATAAGGATAAAGGGATAGATCTATAATAAGGATTGCAGGATAAAACAAAATAAGATAGTGCATACAAGTTTGAACAATGACAGAGATTTGATATTATTTTCTTTGATTTTTTCAAACTATTTTTGATTTTACTAGCTTACGTTTTAGTTATCTCGTGTATAGGTTATTTACTACATGCTTGGTTACCTTTTCACTCAGTTGTATATATTGAATCTGCAATCCCATTTTTTATCTTATTTATATTCTTAATTTCTCACAAATCACTGCAGCTACTGTTTCTTTTCTTCTTGAATTATTTTTTATTTTATTTTTTTAAACTTATAAGTAAATATAATTACCTTACGTGTACATTCGTGTATATGTAGTTAAATTCAATATAAATATACATGAATTCTTTATATTCATATTAAAACTTTATTAGTTTTTCTCGAATATTTAATATTAAATTTTTATACTTTATTAATTTTCACTATAAAATAAATTGATTTATATCAAGAGGTAATTATATTGTATTAGAATTATTAATAAAGATGTAACTATGACACATAATAAAAAATATAATACGTAATTAAATTTAATTTAGTTTTAAACATGTTAAAATTAAAAATGCCTTTTATGATATAATAAATATTTTCTGTCAATTAATATAATTTTGATTTATTTTAATCTTTTAGAATTTATAAATTTTAATATATTTAACGAAGAAAATTTGAACACTTTACTCATTGCAATGCAATTATATATTGAATTCATACAAAATTAAAATGAATAGAATCTTTAGAGTTAATTTTATTTTGCATATACATTTGTTTAGGATAACAAATGTTTATCAATACAATTGCAAGCGTACTAAGTTGATAATAGCAATAGAACATGAAGGTTTGATAAATATCCGTATCAATATTCACTGGTTGGTATGTGCATAGTTTGATATTAAATCTCATTACTTCATATTTTGTTGTTCTATAATAATAACTAAAATTACTCAATCATACATGTCAAAGCTATTGATACTTTAATAACTTTAAAAATCAATAAATCATAATTGCGAAGATAATACAAAATAACAATCAATTATTCATAATTGTCTATTGAAAAATTATTCTTGCTTTGTATAGATAAACTTAGGAGGAATATAGAATATTATATTTCAAATAAATTCTCCTTTTTAAAATTAGAATTATATTAGTTACATTTTTATTAAGTTCAATTTAGACGATTTTATATTTTTGACATGTTATTCTCATTTTTGAATGTAAAAAAGTACAAACCAAGTTGCACGAATATTTAAATATTTATAAATAGAAAATATAAATAATACAAAAATTTTTTTTATACAATTATAAAAAAATATATTTTTTATATAAATTCTGACGATATTCATTTTAAATTGAAACACTAGTATAAAATTACACAATAATTCAAGCAATTTAATCATTACAAGTAATTTAATCTTATTTAAAATTTAAGAAATTTATACAAAATATAAAATATTACTGATTAAAAAGAAATAAGTTCTAATAAAATTTTATTTAATAAATTTTTGTTTTCTTCAATTTCCTATACATTTTTCTATTGACATATAAAATGAAAATAATTTTATAATACTTATATTCTAAAAATATTTAATTTGATAATTTACGTAGATATAATAAATACTACTAATTTGAAACAGTTTTTAGAAAAAAAACAATCGCTAATAATGATTTCGAATTACGAATACACATCTCTTTTACTTGAAACTTTTATTTCTTCTTAAAAATTTTGTATTAGATAAAATTTCAAATAGTTATTTAATATCAGTAAAAATTAAAGAATAAACATTTTTTTAAAGAGATAATTTAATTATAAATATTAAGTTATGTACACAAGATAAATATACATCATCTTCGAATTTTTCAAATAAATTATGACCTTTTTAATTGTTTACGTTACAATTTTATTAAGCTTAATTATTAAACCTGAAATGTTTAAAATTATTTACAAAATTTGTAAATAATTATAAGTTATTTTTATCATTAAAAATTTTTAATTTTTAAATTCTAACCAACAACTTTGCATATAAAATAATTTAATTATCATTAGACTTTTTTAATTCTCTCTTGCTATATACATGTGTGTTTATGTTTGCGTAGAAAATATATTTTAGTATGTATTATGTAGATATTATAATACTCTGAAGAAGTTAATAATTGTATTTTATATATTGTATTGTAATTTTTTAATTAATTTGAAATTCAATATAAAATTAAAATAAAGTACAATAAATTAATTTAATTTATTTAATTTCTATAAAATATTTCGTTAATTTACTGTAAATAAAGTTTACAATAAGTCACTAGAAACTAATTTACTGTGAGATATATTAATTGAATTGCAATTTTTTTTACGATAGATATACACACAGAATACTATGAACCCAATTTCTAAGCTGTTGTTCAAGTTACTATATTTATAGATTTACTTTGTTATTCCTTATTAAACTTGAATAAGTTTCAAAATGAGAAGTTTGTTAGTTATCTACCTTGAACGCTGGCATGTATTTTGCAATAATATACACGAAGAAAATATTTTTCAAATTTATAAATTTTTTCAAATTTATAAATACTGCGGTAATATAAAGCCTAAATATATTTTTTTAATTATCAATGTTATTAAAAATAACAAAAAAATAGAAATTAAATAAAATAATTCATCTAAAATAATTAAAAATGGAAATTATGAAAAATTATTTGTATATAAAACATTTTCGAAGTTCGATTACAAAAAGATCTGTCATATTTAATACCTGGTTAACTTTATAAATGGTTTGAATTATTTATAAAAGAAGATTTCACTTCGAGTATAAATATTTTAAGCCAATATAAAGATTTAATAAAAAAAATATAACAGTAACAAAATTTTTAATATTTTGTGAAAATAATATTATTTGTTGTTATTTTTTTCCTACACATTTTAATTTTTACTTTAATTTATTTTATATTTAATTTGAAGTCGTTTTACAATTTTAAAGATTTAGGAATTACGATTACGTTATAGATAACTCAAATAGAATATAAACAGCAATATTTGAAATATACTTTTTTAATACGTTTTTTGTTTATATATATTTATGAAAATTTTAAACAATTCAATTATCGCATTTTTCAAATATTTTGAAAAATTATAAAGTACATTGTATTTGTCAATATTATTTTATATACCAATTATATTAATTACAGTATAATTTTGATTATACTTGAGAAACATTCTGATGAAACTGTAGAATTAAATTATTTTATTTTCAAGAAAATGACTGGTTTCTACTAATAGATTAAATTGTTCCAATTCTCAATAGAATTATAGATTTATAGTTCCTCATTGCTTGATAATTGTATTATAAAACTCCATTATATCTTTCTTTAATAGATACAATTGAATATTAAATTCATATATCAATAAATTTTAAATATTAATAACGTTTCTAGATAAAATAGATATGAAATGAAATTAATTAATAATAGCATGTCATTATTTATAAAAGTATGATGTGTATAATATATATAATCTATTATTTATGTTTTGTATTATTTTATATATACAACACGAGTCTTGTATTTTCTTAAACTATATAAATTTAATTAATTATAAATATAATTTCATATCAAATATATAAAAATAAAAACATGTAAATTATACATAATTATACTTAATACTAAAACGTGTAAATATTAGATTATATTTCTTACGAATATATAAATTTT
Organism: Dolichoris vasculosae; assembly: GCA_018907195.1. Lineage (NCBI taxonomy): Eukaryota > Metazoa > Arthropoda > Insecta > Hymenoptera > Agaonidae > Dolichoris > Dolichoris vasculosae. The sequence continues at coordinate 17,590 of JACCHY010000029.1, forward strand.
CTTTATTTATTGAATAATACATATAATTTAATTATAAAGTAGTTAATTTCATTATAAAGTAGATTTACAAAGTATATTTAACTAAAGGTATGTTATTTCAAGAAATGATCTAATAAAATGCTTAGGTATTAGACATTTTATGTTGTAATGATTATTAAAATAAAGGTAGTAAATGCTGAATCGTTTAAAAGTAAGATCTAAAGAGACAAAGTGAAAAAGGCGAAAAAATAAATTTTTCAATTTTTTCATGAAAAATATATAATAAATAAGAAAAATATGAATGAGAAAAAGAGAGAGAAAATTGAGAAGTGTAATAGTACAAACTAACTTGGATCTTAAATCATAAAAATCTTAAATAAATAAAGAAAAATATTATCTACAGCGTCTCTCCACTTCGCTTTCTTACGCCGCGTAATACGAAATATAATTTGATGGAACTAATATATTGGATATGCTAATGTAGCCTCTGGGGCAATACTAGAGTTAAAATTTTTTTCACTCTGTCTCGTCCTTTCTGTGTTTTCTTTTTTCTTTATTTTTCTGTCTTTTTTCGATTTACTTCATCTTTTAAAAATGCTTCGTGCAAATCACATCTCGAATGTGTCAATTTTTTAATATTATATAACTGGCTAGTAAAGTCATTTTGAGAAGTAACTTTGCTTTGTTTTATTAAGAATTTTAACTAAAATATATAATACTTAATATTAATAAATGTACATAAATATGTATAAATATGTGTAAATGAAACATATTAATTAAGAGTACAAATTCATTAAACATAGCCCTAAACTTTATTAATAAGAAAAGATTTTAAAGATTAATTTATTCATAATTAAGAAACTGAGTTATAAATATAGAAATAGATCGTTAACTTTTATTTCATCTTAAATTCTTTTCTCAGTTATATATTATTTAATTTTCTTTATCGTTCTTTTTAGGATTATTTTGTAAATGTTTATTTCTATTTGTTTCCGTATACTTCCTATTCTAACTAATTCTAGAATCAAGTAAATTGTTCCTTTCGAGTTCGGAACTTTTTTACTTTCATTATGTAAATAACTTACAAAGCATTAATAAAGTGTGAGATTCACGATGTAATATAAAACTCAAGACATTTTTCTTTTGTCTTCTGTAATATTCTTCTTACAAGCAAGGTTCGAGTCATTTGTATACTTGCAACATTTTTAACAAATCTTTTATTCTGAATTTATAATCATAATATATAATCAAACAAGAAAAAAAGGTATCTAATATGAAATAATTAAAAAAATGATACATTTAATAAAATTTAATACAACTATTAATGGTATATTATAACTTTGCAGTTGTTAATTATGTAATAAAATTAATATACATTATTAAATAACAAAACTATTAAAACTAAAATTGCAAAATAACTCTTCATATCATTATAACCTCGTAATTTTACATCACCCTTATTTTTTAAAAATAAAATAGATACTTGGGCTCAAAAAATATAATATACTTATTTAAATTCATTAAATTTTACACTTAAATTAGTGGCATTACATTGATCGTAAATGCAGTCGTATTTTTTTAACGAACCTAAGGGCTATTTTACATAAAGTAAATTATTCTAATTAATTGTCTAAACAATCTATTTATTCTAAACTAATAATATAATATTATAATGTTATTCCTTGTTTGCTACCATTATTAAATAATATGATTATAAACTTGTAACTGTTTAAAAAAAATTTTTATATTTGAAAATATGTATTTATGTTTGACTCCAACACCTCTAAAATACAAAACGATTTCATAATGGTTAAATTAATCAATATCTCATTTTTGTTAGTTTTACGAAATAAGAAAAATTTATAAACTTACTAAATCATTCGATAAATTTCATAAAGACTTACTTAAAATGAATAATATATTTGAAAATATATTTATATAAAAAATAATTAAAAAATTTCAATAATAACTGTAGTATCAACAAAATAAAATGATACCAAAAAGAGCGTGATTAATTTGTCGACAAATGCATAAGAAAAAAAATTTATAGAAGCAAAATCTATGTATTTGTATAACATACTTTTACAATATTCTAAATATTATAGATATAAATAGTATTGATCTGTATTTATAATAGCAAGAAAAATAAATTTATTTTATAATAAAAAATAAAATTTCTTTAGTTAAATTAGACTACATTTTAAATTCGATTATAATGAACCTACGTCATACATTTAAGAAATATTTAAGCTCATTATCGTATTTTACTCATACTCAAATAATAAAAAGAATTTTTATTTAAACTATACAGATTTGAATTTTTGACACTTAAGCGTTGGTTTAATTAGAATGCTAACCAATATTTTATTGACGAGACTAAGAAAAGCTCGTGTTTGATATCCATGTTAACAGCCATAAGGGATATATACTTATTGTTATGTTGATTGTATTTAGTTTTATATTAAAAGATGCTTTATTATATAGCCTCGATGTGTATATCTATGTTTTTGCATCATCACCCGAGTGAGTTTTACCTTTCTCGTGAGTCAAAATGCCAGATAAGGTGTGATATAATCGTGATGTATATAACTCATATTAGTTTACAATTTTTATTAAATTCAGCTAAGAAACCATTTTTATTATTTTTCAATAATCTAATATAGATTTTCATTAATGATACTTTAATTTATTGAAAAAAGAAAAGTATTATGTAACTGAATATATATGGATCATAAGGTTTATAAATTAGAAAATCAACACTACGGAAACTATGAAAATAATTGTATATTTATATGTATTATTAAATATTTTATTCCTAAAATTTCAATTATTGAAACTGAGATAATTGTATTCATTAATCAATAGTCAATATTATTTTATAAAAGTATTATTTTAATTATTTGCATTATTTGTTATATATATTTTTTTCAATTATATTATCATAATAGTAAAAATGTTTAAGAAATATTACTATTAATTATTTCTAAAAATTAAATAAATAATTAATTAAAATAATTACAGAAATTCATTATTATATATTTCAAATAACATATTAAGAAAAACTTGAAATTTATAATATGCGTTAATGTAATAAAATTAGTAATGCTGATAATATAAATTTAAAGAATAATTTTGCAGGAGTAATGAATAAAAAGTATACTATTGTAGATAGTAAAAGAAAATCAGGTAAAATCTACGCGAGAAAAAGGATCCTTTTTATTTTTCATTGTCATTATCACCGTTTCTCTCTTACTCTCTGTCTTTCTCTCTCTTTCATCTCTACTTTTACTTTTTCCACTCTTTTTCTCGTATTCTCGATACATATCAAACGAGCGATTATGCAAATACAGTCGCTCGAGCAGGGTCTATAAACACCACGACGGCTATACAAACAGGTGACTAGTTCTCCCCTAGTTTGAGGGTTTCTTGCATTTCAGATTCATTAGTGCCAAAGACGATGCAGAGATGTTTCTTACTCACTTTTTTCGCGTTTAACTTCATTTATCTTTTACATATTTCCTTAATTAGCAAAGGATATTTATTTTCATTCATAATAATTCCATTTTACAAAAATTCTTACATAAATCAAATAATCACCAAAGTTTACAAAATTTTCCTAAAAGTAGCTTTAAATACATGTAAATAAAAATAAGTATGAATTTATTCGTTTAAATTACTATTGTTTTTACTACAATAAAAAACTAATTATAAAAATATTAGATAAACATTTATAGATACTTAAATTAGATATAAATTATACAAACCATTTAAATTACTAAAGATCTATAGTTTTTTTATTCGAATTACATTTTTCACATCATTTAATCATATTTTTCTCAAACGTATTAAATAATACAACAAGTAAAATCACTTTTTATTAAAAAAGATAGTTTTAATAACAACTTGAAATTTATATTTAAATAAAAGCTTAATACAAAAAATTAATATGCTATCGGAAATATTTGTACAAAGATAAATTATTTAACCAATTTTATTATCTAAGTATTTGAATCGGAAAAAGTAAGTGATTTTGAAAAAAAAAACACAAAAGAAAATTATTATTAGCCGAGTAAAATATAAAATTAAAAATAAAAAGTTACTATAAATAATACCATTAATTAGAAGCTTATTTAAAATAGCTTTAACAATAAAAAGTAACCTTGTGTAAATACTCAGGGTTTTTCTTTTCTTTTACTGTAGCATTCTACTGTAATTTATACTATGTACAGATATACAGCATCTCTGAAGAGTGAGCAAAAAGAATCACGTAGATGCAAGTAGTTCGAGTAATATCAATTTTACAGATGTATACTGCATTTTCAAGGGGTTCGACTGATAATCACGATCTAGTTATAAAGGTGTTTCAAAAGATCTCACATTACCAATAAGATAAGCAATAATTTTCATGGATGATTTTTTAATTAAATTTTGTTAAATACTTATATTTCTTTATTTAATCATTATTTTTTCAAATATCCTTTATTTCAATAACAGTAATTAATTTATTCAAAAAAATATAAATAATGTAAATAATTAAATAATTACAAATATTGAAATTATCATAATATATCTTCGATATTCTAAAAATATATCAAAGTGTGATTTAATTTTAACCTTTAAAATGTACGTGCATGTATATGCAGTGAGGGTGCGTGCACGCATACACATATCGCAAGATATTCGCTATAAAGAATTTATATTTATGCTACTTCTGTGCAATATGATTTTAATTTTATTTAATATATAGAAATATAAAATGTATTTTTTGTAGTTTTAGGTAGAATAGCTTATTTGAAGAAATAATAATCCTTATTGCTAATTAATTACAGATTTTTGTGAAAGCTTGAATGATACATCGCATGCAATGCGGTATGTACAATCTCATAAAAGATGCGAATCCTCCACTTGTAATAATTGTCTACATGCCTCTTGTTCTGCTTCGTGATACTACGTTTTTTCGTCTTTATCACACAAACCCCCTTGTTGCAATTTTATCATAGTACTAAATATCTCCTATCTCTAATTTTTACGCGTATGACTTTGAATCTGAATCTATACGTGCTCTTGACTTTACAATAGTACTAGGGGACATAATTTGGGCGCAACACATATGTTCTCACATCACAGAAGACATTTTTATAGAATCATAAGTGCAAAATTTCAATAAAATTTTGTTATTCAAACAAATATCGATTAACATCACAATTTTTTGTTAAAATTTTGTAATCTTTTAATCTATAACTAAATATATATATATATATATATATATATATATATATATATATATAATCTTATAAGTATACAATATTTTTTCGTAATTTTACTTACAAAATATATTCGATAATATTATTGCGTTACTATTTAATGAATTAGTTTTACAATTTAAAATAATAAAATTTCTATTTTCATATAAAATATTTTATAATATTATATTTTCATGATATTATTTGCAAAAAATAAAAATAAATAAAACTAATTTTTTTAAAAATATATAATGTCACTTATAATTATTATTACATTTCTCAAAAATATTTCATTTTCCTATATAAGCTTTTATTAATGCAGTTATTTTTAGAAAATAATCTTAACATGATTTTTTAATTGAAATAGAGTAATTATAATAATAAAAATATATAAATAGGTAATTTATACATTTTTTAAGAACTTTTGAAGATATATAATTCTAAAATATTATCGATAAAAGTACACATAAAATAAATTTTTGAATAGCTTCATAATATTACAGTAACTGTTCTTATTGTACCAAAACTTTTACATAGATTTTAAGTAAATTATAATCAAAGTAAAGTATGATACCTCGGTCAAAGGCATTTATTTTTCTAAATATCGTAATGCCAAGTCTTTTTTTATTTTTCCTTGTGAAGAGCGGTGATACATCTCAATTTAGAAGTTCTAAAATCTTTATGACTTTAGCTTATAAGCTCCGTTCATTTTTCTGAGAACTTTACTACAAAAACTATCTTTACCTTTTTCTTCGTGTAATTTTCACATACTTGTTTTATTATTAAATAAATTTATAACTGTATTTTTATATATGTGAAGCATACAATACAAAATTTTTAACTATACCTTAAGTAACAATATCGAGATAATTTTACTACTTGCGAAATAATTTATCAATAATAATTTTTAATAGTTTTGAAAGTACAAATTTAAAAATAAAATTGTAGAATTTTTATTTCATAATTATTTGATCAAGTTTCATTAATAAAGAAGATACTGTATTTTATATTTCAACCCATGTATTTAATATAAAATTTTTTACTTATATATGGAAGCTTATGGAAGATCTCTTACTTTATATATTTTATATAAAATATATTACTTATAAGTATTATATATAATTATATTAGAATTATAATCTTTGTATTAGTAATGTTAATAAATTTATAAAAAAAATGAAAATTTTGTATGGTTTCTTAAATATTAGATACCCATATAAAAATCATAATGATTTCATTAAAAGCATAAATAAAATAAAATTTTATTTAATTATGAATAAGAAATTATCAGTGGTAAACCTTTAAAAATAAAAGAAATAAATTATTTGAGAAGGTTTTGGATAACAAAAGTTTTAATACTTATATGGAGGAAAAACATGGTCACGGGAGCTGATCATTCATTTCTTTGCTTCAATTCATTCCGTGAATATAATTTATGATACATAATTGTTAAGCGAACTGTTATTCTACATTGTTTATTTGACTACACACAGAGTAATGTAACGTTTTTCCTTAATTTAATTCTCACCCTCATCTAGTATCCACTTCTCAATTTCTCCAAGCATAATCTTTTATTATCATTTCCATATTGTTTTATGATATTATGTCTTAGTAGATATGCAATTTATCGTACAGTTCTTATTCTTTTACTTTTATTATTCTTTATATCGTTAAATGCGTTCATTTCATATTGCGATGCATAATACTATTGTTACTCTCACTAATGTGAGAAAATATTGTAGATTTCAAATTTTAGAAGACCCCTTTGTCATACTTTTCCAATTCTTACTTTCATAAAGACTATACTAAAACTAGACTAAGACTATTTGATGCATAATATAAACATATCATTTCTAAAATTAATATAATAATTCTACCATGTTGTTATATATTAATATTAAAGTATATGATATATTTTAGATATAAATCAAGATTATATGTTTATTACTGTTAAATCATTAATATTTAATCTTTATATAGTATTATAAAACCAATGGTATTAGCTTATTATTCATAAATTAAAAAATAATAAAACACATACTATTATAAAATATTTTTTGAAAAAAAGTTTTAACAAAATTTTCTTTATTAATGAAAATTTTAAATTTTTGGTATCTTTATGGATATTTAATGTCATATATAAATTATGACATTAAATTTCAAATAAAAACGAGATATTTAGTTTTTAATTACTGAATAAATATATTCCTTATTTTCAGATTTTTGTTTGGGTTTTATTATAAATTACAATGTAAGAAGAGATAAATATGTATTTCTCTTTTATATGTAGAAAAAAACAATGTTTACAATAATTATACGGTATATTAACTTTATAATAATTTTCTTTCTTCTCTTTGTTATATTATTTTGAACTTTTTTATTCTTTATACATATATTATAATCCTTACTTATTTTTTAAAAATACAATCCAAGTTTAATGTTGCAGAATTATTCTTACAAGGTTAAATTTATTATATTTAACATGCTATAAACAGCAGTATTTCTAATGCACTTTTGGATACATTTTTTATAAAATTTCAAAAAAATAAAATTTACTGAAGTATAGATTTATAAATGTATGAACTTTTTTATATAAAAAATTAACTATACGAAATATTGTAACCATTTAGAATTTCTAAAGTCTAACCAGCATTAAAATACATATTATATTGGATATAACAGAAAATTTTTATTTAAAAAAAATATTGTAAGATTAAAACTTAAAAGTTTAAATATACATCCATAAAACAATAGTTGTAGTCGAAATTCAATTTTTCGATGAACATTATTGGTGATAGTATACAGCTTTTCTTTTTTTATAGTTTTTTATGTCTTTGTTTATATAACATTCGCTAGAGTTTTTTTCGTTATTCTAAGTAATAACTTATTAATGATGTGATTTATATGATTATCATTTTATCAATATAGTTTATCTATTTCATTATATGTTAATTTTTGTTGTTATGTATATCTAGTAGGCAATTTTTCTTAATACTTTTTTTAATTTAATCCAGTTAGTTTTTTTAAAGTTGAATTTCGAATATATATTATTAAATTCATTAGATTTCGTATTGATAATTTTACTTCTAGAATTAGTATTATGATCAATATCATATTTTATTGTATTAATTGTATTTTATCTATTAGGATAAGACAGGTATTCCAAAATCTACAATTTTGTTTTTTATATTGTGTCATGGCTATTTGGCCAATTTTTTTTATACATTTTCCTTTTATATTATTTGTGTTGTTTTTCGAAGTTAACATGTTTCGCATTTAGATCATCTATTATTATATAATAGTTATCTCCTTTATGTGGATCTAGTTTTTGGAATAGTTTTTTGAATTCTACGTTAAATTTATTATCATTTTTTGCGTATGCAGATATTATGAATAGATTATTTTTATTGTTCATTTGTAGTTTTCTTATTTTTGTTTCTAAAATATAAAAGTTAGTTATTTCATTATTAGAGATTATGTTATAATTGTATTTATGTTTTATTAATATGACTATCCCTCCCTTTCATTTCTTATAATAATATAGTTTCAGATAACAAAAATAAAAACAGTACATCAATATCTAATTTTCGTCCTATAAGTCTTCTACCGAATATAAGCAAAATATACAAAAAATAATTAATTGTACCTTAATACAATACTGTAATAAAAATAACATAATATCGGAAAATAAAATCGGATTTAAACTTAAGCATTTGTCGGTACATGCAATTAATAAATTAACATGGATTAGTTATTTATTATAATCAAAGGAGACAACGAATCAAGCCAAGAATTCATATTAGAAAACGGTAGCACAGTGAATTCTTCGATACTCTTTAATATACACAATATTGACATTCATCATTTATTTCTTCTTAACAAATCAACACAAAAACAATCAATATCTTTTGTAGATGATTTAATAATTTACGTTTAAATAACTTATCAAAAATAAGTGCTATGCTATTAAATAAATATAATAACTTATGGAAAAATAATGCTTTTTTTCATTTTATTGGAAAATACATATTATTTAGTGCATTGTTATATATTATTGTATAATAATATTTAATTTATTTTAGAGTATGTTTTAATGATATATTTGGTATATTGTCGAATCCTGATGATTTTTTGTTGTTTAATTTATTGAAAATATTATTTACTTAAAATAGCTTCAGTGATTTAATCAGTATCAATTTTAATTATTTGTTTAGTTTATTTTATATGAATTTGTATTTTAATTTCATTTCTAATATTCTACATTAGTTTTTTATTCTAATAACTGTAATACGTTTGAACAAGAATGTATCTAATACATTTTTTAGTAGAATATTATAATAACAAAATAGACTGTTACAAACTTATTTTAATAAAAAATATAAAACCGTAGTAACGAAATATATATTATCATCGATGGTAAAGAAATATTTAATTCATTGTAATATTGAAATAATCATCTTCCAGATAGTAGTTTTAATAATTATTATAATTTTTATATACGGATACATACCTATCAAACTTATATTTTATTTGAGCTCATGTATAAATAGAAGTTATCTATGGAAGTAAATATTTGAAAAATAGCGCAAAAAATTTTATAAATTTTTATTTTAGTAAAACTGTTAATATTATTTATTCGAAATAAAAATGAATATAAAGAAAAATCCGGGAAAGCACGCAAGCTCAAAAAATAGTAATAACTTTAACTAAAAGTGGCATTCTACAGCTATATATATATCGATAAATAAAACTTCAGGTCGATGTCCAATCCCAATGGTAATTTTGCGAATTTCCCATGAAAAACTGTCGAAAATCTACTTTACGCTTTTATCTGGCTAGGTTGACCTTTATTTCGAAATCTTCTTAATTCATTCTTCTATTCGATTTTACTTCATCGTTCTCACGAATTTCATCCTTTTATATTGTTACGCAATTTGCTATTGAATTTACAAACAAATTCTTAAAAATAAATTATTATTTTTACGTACATGAGCTTATTTATATGTTTATACATACATACAGCTAGGAAAAAATGTATAAATAGAAAAAGTTGAACTCTATAATAAATCAACGAACATATTGATTGTTTTAAATGCGTATAGTATAAAAATGAAACAAATAGCTAATTTATGTAATTGAATGAGCTTGATGCGCTATATATTATTAATAAAATTATTAATATCATAATAAATATGCATAAAAACTTTACACCTTTCTTAATTAATACCAAAAATTTATTTCAATTTACCTTTTAACTAATCGTAAAGCTGATTTGGTAAAATAATTCATTTAGCAAACTCATATAAGCGATATTTGAAACAAAATTTAAAATAAAAACATATATTCATTATAATTCTGTCTAAATTAATAACTTCATATTTTTTAACAATATAAAAATGTTTATCAATTAAATTTAAAAAAAATACTATACTCTTTGTTATAAATAATTATGTAATAAAAATATTATTATAATAAATATATTATATTATCATATTTATTAGTATGATAGTAATGGTGAAATTAAAACAATTTTTATTATAATTATAAATAGGTCACATAATTAATAGAATCGATAAGTGAGTAGTTTGTAAATAAAAAATTAAAGCATGTTTTTCAATACTACTTTTTGAATAATTATTGTCTAGATATATCAAAATTATATCTTATTAAACTATATACTAATTAATATAAATTTATTTAAAATTTGTATAAAATATATATTTATCTTATGTCGGGTATTAGCTGTAAAAAATAATATCAGTCCATGAAACTGATATTATATATTTTAGTAATTTAAAACGAGTGTAATCTAATTTCATACAAATTTATATATAAAAAGTGAAAATAATACCTAAAATATATATATTTTTAAATTATCTGAAGGGTTTTATATTTAATCTAACTAATATTGTATTTCAAGTTTAATATGCTTTTTTTAAATAAGAATAAAAGTAGATATTCTAAAATATAAAATTATTCATATATAGTAATCTTAAAATTTGTAATTGTCTTACTTCAATAACTACTAAACAGTTTTTATGCATTTAATATAATAAAAAATTTTTTAAATTATTTTATGAAACATTATTTGACTCTTTAAATCATCGACATAATTTTAAGTTGCGGCAATAAATCAAAATAAACTAATACAACCAACTTATTTAAAAATCATTTTATTCGTGCTAACCGTAATGAATTGTAAAATACTTTTTTAGATGAGTTGTCTTGGTTAAAAAAGATACCGCGAAAGCTTTGGAATTAAGAGTTACTTTAAACATGAGACTACTAATCTGTAACTCAAAGGAGAGAAATAAATTGACTCAACTATTCTCTTCGTGTCCATTATGTATTAAAAAGAAAGTCGAATAAGCTGACATCGTACTATTAAACAGAACCTTGAAATAACGACTTCTTAAGGTTAATACAACCCTATGACTTATACGTATTTTTTTTACTATACATTAAAAGAGTACTATAAAATATTTACTAAATTAAAATTAACTCAAATTTAGTCTTAATTTTATGTAGCTTAAAAAGATATATGTTTATTATTATTTTACAAATAATAATTTATTGTAAACTTAACTTTTCTGATTAGATTTGACATTTATAATATAATAAATTATAATGAATTATAAATCAAGTTATTTATAAGTTAATAAAACAGTTTCGCCAAAATTTTCAAATATTTTAATTTAAATTAATATTTCATACTTTATACATTTTTAAATACTCAATGTATTATAATCAATTATATATGTTTACATTTTTATACTAAATTTATTAATATTTAACGAAAGAAATTTTTATTTATTATAATAATCAGTTATTCTATACATCTGAAAGATATTATAATATTTACATATATAACTTACTCATATTTATTTATTTATTTATGTAAGCATCAATATTTATAATTTGAGTTTTAAATTACCGACGAAAAAATTAATTATCACTCAGAATTATAATGATATTTTAGAAGTATTATACTTATACAGCAAAGAATATACATTAATGAATAATATTTTACTATGATGACAAATATTTGTGCTATAATTCTCAATATTTAAGCTCGTGAATAAATTTATTCAATTCATTTTTTAAAGATTTTATCGATTCTTTCAGTTTTTTAAATTATATTTTATATCCTTAATTAAATTATATACAAAATAATTTATAAAAGATTGGAATTAATAATTAAATTTAATAGTTTAAATAACTTATATGCTTTTAAATGAATATCTTATAAGAATATTTATTGAATGACAAACTAAAAACTACAGTGAATCAAATATCAGCTCGATTCAATAGAGATCGTATATTTCATAATTTTATTGTTTTAACAAGCTCATACGAAAATAATATTTTTTTAGAATTTTGTAATCTTAACTGCGATTCCTCCCTCTGTAAAATGAATTATCTTTTCACTTTTATTTTATAATAGATGTTTGATTAATTTCATCAAAAAGCATTCCTTATCGTTTTCAATCGAAAAGTTACTAAATTGATAAGAAAAAGATAAGAAAATAAAGAAAAAAGAGATGATTCGTGAGATTTGCAGCTTAAAAAATGTGTGTATATGAGCGTTGACCGGCTTAGTCAATAGACCTTGGATGGAAAGAAGGAGATATACCATGTAAATTCCCAACTGCTGACACTGTCACACCGGAAGTGTACACATTGTAAAATGAGCAAGTAAGCGGGTCTTACATGGTCTGAAACCCGAAATACTTGTCTGGTTGTGGGATATACTTTTTATTGAGGAAACTTAATATTTATTAGTCAATGTTTTTATAATTTAATTTATATGGTAAATAATTAATAATAATAAGTTAATTATTCAATTACAAATTGAGTATAAGTTATAAATAAATGAATATAAAAAATCATCGAAACGTAAGATTTATACGATCAATCATTTTATTCCTTATAAAGAAAGTTTGTAATACTTGTGACTAATTTTTATTACAAGAAATACGTGTTTTCAAATATTTTAAACTATAGTTTTATAATCATAATAATTTTTAAGTAAAATAAAAATAATTATCATGTTTTATAGGGTAGTAATTAAACATATTTATTGAAATTACGTAATTTTTTGAGCTATCATTTCAATTATATTAAAGATTATATTTTAAAATATTTTATTATTAATAAAAAAGAAGTTAAATTTCACACTTATATTTATTGATATTTAAATAAATATATTTTTTTACTAAATACAAGAACCTCATTGGGTTCACATTTCTTTTTTTTTTAATTCAGAAAAACTATTTATTAAAAAAAAGTTCCAAAAATATGAAAATAAATATTTTACATTATTTTCATGTTAAAACAAAAAATTAAATGATTAAAAATGAATAAATATAGTAAATATAAATAAAGTAAATTTAAATTATAATTAATTATTAAAAAGTCATAATCCAACAAGCTTTGATAAATATTTGTAGATTATAAAATATAATTCAAATAAAATTTATTTAAAAAATTCGAAAATTATAATCTTGTTTGATTTTGTAATAGAATAACAAATTGAGTTCTATTGGCATTAAAATAAACCATAATAAAAGTCGAATTACACCACCAAATCAGTCTTTTTAAAACTCATAGGATTTTTTTAATAGTTTTTATTTTTACACTGTCTACGTTTAGATATACATTAATATAATATTACGTTAATTTTATTAAACTAAATGTTACTTTTTATTTTTTGATATGAGGATAAATTAAGTAATTATATTTAATTATATAATAAATTTAATATATTACTTTGCTCATGTTCATTCTAAAAACTTTTATAAATATACGATATTAATATTTTTAAATAAACATTATATACAAGAAAATCTTGATTCTTACACACTTTCCTTATGGATATTTCGATATATAAGATATTTTTATAAAATAATTAATTTGCATAATTGATAATTTATTATTTTTAAGTCTATTTACAAGTTTATAATTTAAATTGATTTCATCACATGAAAACTTATTTGTGAATATTTAACATACAAAAATAATATATAAAAATGAAGATGCATTTTAATTTTTAAATGATGTATTCTAAATTCTTAACTTTCAAAATAATACAAAGATAAATATTTAAAACTTTAATATATACAACAATATTGTTTTTATGTTATGGAAAATGATAAAATGTTATATAATGAAACATAGAATAATACAATAAAATAATAGTGTATTACTTAATCGTCTTAGAAGTATAACTACTGATAGTTTTAAAAATTGCTATGCACGTTTGAGAACTTGGTTTTCAAATAGTTTATTAATATCTTAATAACTTAACATTTCTCAAGTAACCCTCATTAAAATATTACTTTTTTAATATTTCCTTTCTATTGAGATAAGTAAATAATATTATATAAAGTTAACAAAGTTATCTTTTTAAGTACAAGAATAAAATTAAAATGTGAATAAATTTTAATATTTTCAAATAATTAATATGTAAGAAACAAATAATAATGAAGATATTAATTTTATAATAGCTAAAGCTTTTCATGTTTAAAAAAATAAATCCTATTTAAAATATGTTTATTAAAAACCTATATTTTTATAATTCTCTAAATAACCATTTATAATTATTTAATGATTAATTGTTAATATGAAATGTATTTTTATATACATTGTATAATTTAAATAATGATATATTAATCATATATATTTATATATATAATATATTTTATATGAAAAACTATATTGCTAGAAAATTTTTATATTCATATAAACTTCTTGAAAGTTAATATATAATTATTTTTTCTTTTTAATTTTGCCAAATTTAAAAGTTAATATTATTGTATGAAAATGTTTAACTTTACAAAGAAATATTAAGAAATGTATGCAGATTATGAATGGAGACAATGTATTTGTTGAATATGATTATTATTTATTGAAAAAAAAACAATAAGTGCTTATTTAATAATATTTATTAAGTATAAGAAGTTTTAATGATATATCAAAAAAATTGAGATATTTTATTTTAATATTTTATCCTAGGTTAATCATTTAAAATTTTTAAAATGGTTGCCTCATCAAAACTTATCGAAATAGCAACAAACAGAAAACAAATAAAAGAACCGATGATATGAAAAACAATCGAATATATAGATAAGAGAACAGGTTATAATAATAAAAAACATAATTAATTAATATGTGGTAAATGTTGAATAATTTTTATAATTTCTATATAATTATTATAAATTGTAATAATATGAATTTAAAGACATATAGAAACACATTTTTAAGTTGATATAAATGTATAAATCAAGGATTATAATTTTTGTGATTGAAAAAAAATTTGTTTTTCATTTCATATCAATTAAATTAAAATAAGGGTAAATTTGAATTTTTATATTAATAATATAGTTTTATCAACATTTTTTCATAAAAAATTAAAAATTAAATATTATTTTAAATTTTGTATATTTTAAAAGTAGCATTTATTTTTTTCAATTTGTAATAACATAATAAAAATTCATTATTCTTTCTGTGTATACTATGTAGAAAATTTTAAAGATCGAAATAATACAATATTTATTTATATTTGTTTTTTAGTTTATTTTGAAATAATTTCATAAATAATAAACAATAACTTTTGTTAAATTTTTTGGATAAATATTATCTATGTTAAAAATGTCTATGATTTAAAAATAAATAGATCATTCTGAATAATTAATTTTACGATAATTTAGTAAAAAATATATATAAATTACTATCTTTGCACTTAATTTATTACTGCATACTTATTTTCTAATTTATTAAACTAAAATTATTTATTTAATCAACGACAATAATTAATATTGATAATATATATAATCTGTTTTTTATCCTTTATGTGCCTTTGAATATGATTAATAATAATATAAAATCATTATATAACAAACCAGCTAAGTTTCTCTCATTCTTATAATATCAATAAAAAAATCGCCGATTTTTATTGAATGTACAAAACCAACCTATTCGTAATATAAAAATATTCTGAAAATACTGCAAATAAAAAAAATCCAGTAAAATATTTTAGATTTAGAATAGAGCCACAATTTAAAAATAACTTATTATAAATTCTAATTCAATGTTTTGAGATTTCTTAGTATTTTTCTATGGAAAGAAACTTTTCTAAATTACTAATAATACCTTACCGATTGCAAATTTATCGGGGCTAACAATTAAAACTTGACAAACAAGTTCAAAAGATAATCGACAATGTTTTTTCTAATATGGTACAGAAGTTTATCCATTATCACAATCTAAGCTACTGAAATTTCTAATAGTACATTAATTAGATTCATCATTTCTTGCTAAGGAAATTATAATACTATTTTGAAATATTGAATAATATATAAAATTTAATGTATATTTTTTAATACTAGAATTTTCAACCACGTTGCCTTTTGTTTATGGATGAATATTATAATTTACTTTATCAGTATTTTAATTTTAGTCTAAGAAACTAACGAAGTATTATATAAATTAATCATGATTTTATTTTAATATTATTTTCATCCAATGAAATATATAGCAACCTAATTTTTTATGGAATATTTTACATAGTTTTTATTTTAATTTTGATTAATTTGATTAATAACATTTTTTTTAAATCAAAAGTTTCGATACTATGTTAATATTATTTTTATTACTTTCTATATATATATATATATATTATGTTTCTCATTGTACAACTGCATAAGTACCAATTAAGAGTAAAATTTTTCAAAATTTGATAATTATTTTTAACTATTTCCCTATTTAAACTGAATCTTTTCGATCGTTAACATTTGTAAATTTTTGCTATATGTTTATTAAATATATTCTAATGTATTGTTTTCTATCAATGATATGTAATAAAGTTTTATGATTACTATATTTTACTGATTATATAGAATTTAATTCATTTCTAAGATTTACGATGATTAAATCCCACGTTTATGTACTATTTTATGTTTGCAAATACTTATAACATAAAATATTTTTGTTGACAATATTAACTTTTTGCTTTTAATAAACTTTACATAAAAAAAATTTTAATTTAATAGTTATCCAATTTGGGAAATTGATATAAAAAATAATAAACTATTTAAGTTGCTATATGCTACATATGATACTGATTTTATGAAAGATTTTTCCAAACTTTTAACTAATCATTAAATTCACTACAGATACGTATTTCACGTATACTTTGAAGTTTTGAAATTGATTGACATACTGGCAATGAAATTTTAAAATAGCTTTGTCGATAGCATCGTGGTTGCAAATTAATTGTACGCCGAGTCTATAGGTGATAAATGAACTTTTGCAAAAATCAATTATGAAACTTCATCGAGCCAGTATGAGGCGCGTCGCCACGACATTTCTGTATTATACAGCCGAGATTGTAATGCGCAATACTCGTCGAAAGAACATTTTCCACAGATCCCCTCGAAATAGATAATAATTCGCATATATGAATGTGTATACGAGTTCATGCGCATAGCCTATTTTAATATGCCTGTATTTGCATGGGTGCATATGTACTATTGTTCAAATATGATTTGTAAGCTCTTTTGTATGAATATGCATATATTTATATCTATGCGGTTGCACAGCTGTGAGTATAAATTTTTGTTCGTGCACGTGTAGTATCGAACAGAAATGTTAATTGCATAATTCATTATATCTTCATTTTATCTGTTCCTGCCTCCTTTGCTCCCTTCCTTATCTCTTTTCCTAGTTTTTATTTGACGCTTCTAGGCTTGCTTCTGCATCTATATTTTTACTTTATTTTTATCTCTCCAAATTTAATAATTAATTTCTATTTCACTTTAATTTTTCTTCTTCCTTTTTTTTTAAAAAATTTTTTTATAAATTTCTAAAATGCATGCTTGATTTCTTTGGTGTAAATGTTAAATTTCTGTTTTTCATCATAAACGTCAGACTATAACTATACACGATTTTTTGTTTATGATTATTGCCAAAATATTTATATTCGTAAATATATTGATTTATAAAATTTAATTCGATAACATTATGTATTACTATACGACCGTTATTATTGTGATTAATTTATCTTATTTAAATCAGTATAGAAAATTTAATTAAAATTATCATAAAAATAAAAAATAATTTTCATCCACTTATGAAAAGATACCCACAAAAGTTTTTTGTTATACAGTCTACTTGTAAAGCCAAAATGTGTCTAGATGTATGGT
Organism: Dolichoris vasculosae; assembly: GCA_018907195.1. Lineage (NCBI taxonomy): Eukaryota > Metazoa > Arthropoda > Insecta > Hymenoptera > Agaonidae > Dolichoris > Dolichoris vasculosae. The sequence continues at coordinate 36,014 of JACCHY010000029.1, forward strand.
ACTTTATCAAGTAAGAAGACTGTAAAAAAAATTGCTTAGCCACAACTTCTAATACCGTATTCAACTCTTTAAATTGTGTGTATGTATGTAGGGTAGAGAGTATACATCTATGCATATATACAAATGTAAGCCCGCATGAAAAATATAACTTGGAAGGAGCAAATCGACGACTTCACTGTCCTTGAATCGGTACTTTTACACATATGAATACATAGCTTGCAGCTGTACGACAGTACACATACATAATAACATGCGTGCGTGATTACACATGAATATATTATAGAACGTCCCCTCTTTCTTTCTTATTCCATTTCATTCTTTTGAACTTTTTTCACGACAACGTATCGTTACTATGCAATATAGTAAGACTGTAAGTGGGCGATCATATAAGAAGGACGTGAGTGCAACCTTCAAAATTCAAAATTCAATTCCGAGGGTTTTTTGCCCGTTATTCTTTCAATTCTTTATTTTCGACTTCTTCTTCTAACTAGCACTGTTTACTTTTCTGTACTTTGAAATAATTAAAACGAGGATTTTTCTATATGAACTCTCCACTAAACACTGATGTAAATGACTCAATGACGGTTTTTCTTTAAAAAAAATATGAGAAGAATATGAGATTCTTAGAAGAAAAATTAAATATTATTGCTGCATAACTTACGGAATTTTAATGTTATTCCTATTTTTTCAACTTAATAAATGAATACTTTTATTTATTGGATAATTTTTATATAAAAATTTTTCAATTTTAACTTTTATTTTTAAAAAATACATATCTTTAATACTTTATAATTTTCATGCTATCTAAAAGTTGATGCATAATCATGTATTTTTTATTCTCCATTTGAAAAAATAATATTTGATATAATATAAGGATTGTTGTATATGTTGTTATAGGTATATTCCATAAATTTGCCTGAAATTAAAACATGTACTAAAAAAATTACTTTGAATTTTTTATACCGCGCATAAATTAATAATACTACTTTAGATTAATATATTACTATTATTAATGAATAAGGAGATTACTTTATAGATTCATGGAAGAAGCAAAGAAAGTTTGTTTACGAAATGTTCACTATAAAAATATAAATATCAATTTATTATTTTTATAGTATAAATACCAAATGAAAAATTTTTGAAAATCATTAGCGATTCCATCAAGTAACAAAAATTAAATTACTTATATATAATAACACATTGTATTTAATATTTAGATTTGTACACGTAAATTTGGTAATTCAAAAGAATGTTTGATAAATAAAATGCTAGTTTCATTTCAAATTACAATTATTTAAATAAATAATAATTTGAAATATTAAAATTTTAACATAATATTAATTTTTTAAATTAAAGTGAAAGTAAGAAAATTTTTTCAAAACGATTTTCGTAAATTAAATAAATTTTGTTCGATCTATTAAATAATTATATAATTATAGAGTCATAATACTAAATTAAAATTTTAATAAATACATAAAATAATAATTATTTTTATATCATATTAATACCTTTACTTAATAATATTGTAATATATATAATGTAGTATTGTAGGTCTTTTGATAGAAAATCATAAAATAAGTTATGTATCACAGTAATTATTTTATTATATTAGTTTTTAATTTAAACATGAATGTAAGATATTTATTTGCCGTAAATAAGAGATTAAAATATATATTTGATATACATATATGTATATAGAATGTTTATTAAAATTAAATTCAAAGTTAAATGAATGTTCAAAAAGTTATAACTCCGATATATTTTCATGAAAATCTTATATAATTTTATCTTAACTTTTTGAACATAATTATATAAAATTTGTAATATTTTATACCTACCTTATTTATAAACGTATTATTTCTGAGTCAAAAAAACTTATTTTCAGATCTATGATTAATATACGATAAACTTTAATTAATTGTTCATTAAAAATAATAATTTATTCTAAGTAAATCGATACATAAATAAAATTACTTTATTTATAAGATGTATCACTTAATAAATTCTTTTTGATACATTTATTGAATATCATTTATATATTATATAATGTAATATACTTTTTATTATTGCATGGCTTTCATTTTTATTTTTTATTTTTATCTTTTATCGTTTTTAACATAAAATATTAATTATACGAAACGATTTTATTTATAGAGTTTTTAATAAAAATAAATGAGAAACATCTGCGTTTTATCAGTCCATGATCAGCAAAAATATGAAATGATATAATAAAAAAGGAGCGAATAGATCTTCACCAATATCGATACTATTGAGACGCTTGAAAAAATTTTGATAGATCAGCATAGCTCTGAGCATTTAAGCTTTAGTTCATGCTTCTGTGTATACTTGTGGTAAATTCTACAAGCCAATCTTCACACGCAGATGAATTTCAATATCCTTTATTTTGTATTTTATACAAATCTTTTGATGAATAAAAGAGCAAAATAGAATAAATGTGCATAGTTAATAATTGAGTAAGAACAGTATTAATAAAAATTAAATTAAGTTATTGATTTAGCCTATAAAATAGATAGAGTAAGACACACAATGTATATTATGAAACAAAATCAGAAACTTCTAAGGGTAAATTTATTTACACTCGTTTTATTTGATACTATCTATTCTACAATGTGTATATGAAAGTACTATTACTATCATAAGTTAATTAAAACATATATAAATAATTGTTTTCGATAAAATAATTAATATTTAATGTTTTTATTTTGTAAAGGTATTTATTCAATGATATTTAACGATAATTCATCATATTTATTATTTAAATTATAAGAATTTAACTTTTATATATTTATTTTACAGGAATAAAAAATCACAAATAATTATTTCTACTTTAGTACTACAAATATAATACATGAAGCATTATAAAAATATAGAATGTAAATTGTATAAAATTTATAGAAATAAATATATAATTTATGAATGTAATTGATATCTTTATTACTGTTATTTTAGTAAAATACTATATTTATTATCAAAATCTTTTAATAAATACTTTCATGACATTGATATTATATAGCTTTAGACCTGTTTATAAATATTTTTTATTTTTTATTAAAAGAAAAATAATTTCACAATAAAAAGTTCATGAAATTAATTAATTTTGTTGGTAATCTCAATATAAGCTTACTGAAAATCTATTTCATTTATATAAAAATTAAAATTAAAATTAAAATTAAAACAATATAATAATTATTATTTCATAAAGATTCAAAATATGACATAAAATTAATTTATAAAAATTTTCAAAATCCTTTCAAATAAATTTTTTAATTAAACAGCTAAAATTATATTTGATAAACAAATAAGTAACATTTTTAAAGACTTTTAAATTTTTTACTAGAATAATAAAAGAATTAAATATATTAAAAATATATAATAAATTTAGTATGTTGTATTTGATATATTGGTTAACAGTTATAAAATGTAAAATGTATTATAAAGACTTAATTATGTACTCAAAAAATATTGTTCCAAAAATTCATATACCTTTTTATACAATTGTATCTTATTTATTTATACGAGATTATTTATAAATTTTTAAATCATGCATAATATAAATAATTATAATTTATAAAATACTTGTCTAATAATGAGATTTGCATAATAAATAATGAATAAAAAACGATAAATTTTAGTTGTGAACAACGTAATTTCTAACTATCCTTAGATACGTTATATTAAAAGAAGGAACGTTCAGAATAATTGTATTCTTTATGCAAGTTAAATATTACATTAAATTTTATATTTTAATAATTTATTTAGTATTTAATATTTCATTGTTTTTTATTACTTTTTTCTTCATTAAACGTTTCAATCTACTTTTCGCAGTTGATTAATTCTATGAATGTTTGATGAAAGACATTTCATTAACAAATGTAATGCATAAAACTATTGAAAAATTAGAAAATAATTGTAACGTCTATTTAAAATTAAAAATTTTATTGTAAGCATGTCATGTAATATATTTTAATAACATTAATTTATTTAAGTTTCATGTTAATTTTTTATATATTTTAAATTAAAGAACCACGTTTCATGAAAATCATTAATAAAAATATATTTTATTTATTAAAGAAATTGTAAGATTTACAAAATTTCGAAATATATATGTACATATATAATAATCCATAATATCTCAATCTATTATTTCATTATGAAAACAATTGTGATCATAATAACCAAGAACATTAAATAAGATTTGATTATGTTTTCAATTATATGAAATAAAACTATCATATAGAAGTACAAAGTAATTTTTTTCTCTGATTTCTTACTGAACTGTTTACATACAAAATATTAATGTATAATTGATAATAATTCTATGAGATGTAATCAAACGATCCATTTTCATTGTCTAGTCGTATAAGTTACATAATGACCATTTCTAACGATCTTCTTTTTCCATCCTTCGCATATTCATCACCATTTAGTTTGATCGATGCTATATGTGGGCTTGATGGAAAATTTTATTATGTTCTTATTATCGAGAATGTTTCTTTAAAATTGACACGTAGATTTAACAAAAATTTAAAGTACAATTAGGAGTGCACGTATCAATCTTTATGAATCGCTAATTAGAGATTAAACAAGTAGATCATTGCTAATTTGCTTTTATCACGGCTAGTATAACTTGGTTTTCTAATAGTTATATATATATATATCCTCTGCAATTTCATTTATTAACAGGTTAAGTATAAATTCATGTTTTTTTCTTGATTTTATGGAACACTAATGTGTTTTATCTTCATAAAAAATCATATTAATAAAAATAGTATTATCATTATTATTTTGATTTCGTAGAATTCTTAATTCCTACATATAAAAAAAAAAGAAATAGAATATTCTAAAATAATTTTAACGTTTTTTCATTTATCTTTAAATATAAAATGATAGTTAATTCATTTCAATTTATATTATAATATTATTTTAATATTAAAAGATTGTATATTTTTCTATATCTAATCAAATCACAAAGATAATAAATCAAAAAAAGAACATCTGTTTACTCTTATTTAAAAAGGAATTTATAATTTCATTGTCTCAACATTTTTCCACAATGTAATAATTCGAAAATTTACGACAATTATTTGTAGAATTTCAGTTGTCTGAAAAAATACACTGTAATATAATAATCATATAACAATGTTATAAAATAACTGATACTGTAAATTACGATTGTTATTATTATTAATAATAATATCTTCAATTGATGTAATAGTGTGGTTATAAAGGTAGGCGTTGTCAAAAGTATAAGATATTATTGGAAAGATAATTACGATTCTGAAATAGTATATACAAATAAAATAAATATTAAATTGCATTATCTGACGATCTTTGATAACAAGTTATGTTTACATAAATTATAATAACTTATTGATTTATTTGTTTAGATTCAAATCACTCTTACTCACTCTACTTCTCTCTCTCACTCTACTTCTCTCTCTCTCTCTCTCTCTCTCTCTCTCTCTCTCTCTCTATCTATCTTCCTTCTCCTTCATTCATACACTCGCTATCTATATATATGTGGCGGAAACGCAATTCTTTCACAATATAACTTAACATTATTGTTATTTTTATTATTACCTATCTTGCAATAAAATTAAACATCTTCATATTTAAAAATTGAAAATATTTATAAGAAAAAAAATAAATAACATGCTAGATATTATTTACTAACATGTAGTTTAAAGTTTTGTTAAAATTTTAATAAAATTTTGTTCAAGATGTTATAAAAAGGTTTTATTCAGCAAATTCTGTCTAGTTAATATTATTATTTAAAAAAATTATTTTCTTACATATTTAAACTCATTCATGTTTTCTATATGAAGTTGATAAGCTTACAGAAAATATTTATATTATATTATATTATTATCATTTATTAATCCGTTATTTTCTTTATATGTAATTAAAAACTCATAAATTATATTTAAATGTTATGGTTTAGATAGCTATAAATTAGTAGCTATAATTTTTGTTAAACAAGAAGTTTACACTTGTTCCTTGGCAAAATGTTTTAAGTATACTGGTTATACTCACGTTAAGTTATATTATAGATCCATACATTATTTTTTAAAGTGTATTCTCGAGAACTTTTTGTAAAAATATTTTTACGGTAAGCATTTATTAATAAAATATAATTCATTTAATCATACCATACAATACTTAAAATACATAATTTAGATTTAAAGTTAATTCTAATTAATGAATCAATAGCTGCTATTATAATATTTATTTTTTTTTTGAAAAATTCTTTTAAATATATAAATTTTGAAAATAATTGTAATAAATAAGTTTACTTATTCAATGAAAATATATTCAAATAATTAAAGATATCAAAATAATATTATATATATATATTTTTTTATTATATTTTTTTCAATTAAAAAAATCTTTGAATAAAAAAACTTAACTCATAAAAATATAAAAAATTATAGTGCTTGTAAAAGAAATGTAATGAAAAAATTAAAATTTTAAAATTTTAAATTAAAAATAACCTCCAAAATTTTGAAATTAAATTGGCATTAGAAACTTATTTTTGCATAATTCGTTTAAAATTTTATTCAATATTTTCATCAATCTTGGAAAATTATCTTTGTATTATAATTAAATGTATTCCATACAACCAATTTTCATATATAATTAAAAAAGTAAAATTGAAAAAAGCAATGATAACAAAAAGAGGGAAGATTAGACTTCGGCGAGTACATAAAAAGCGAATATATCCACAAGCACCAAAGATCCATTGAATAAGAATACGCCATTAACTGATCCTACATAATTAAACGACGTTTTTGCATGCGGACCAGTCAATAACGATTGATTAGTCAATTCGATAAAGAAACATTGAAGACAAGCAGATTAAACAGCAGTGGAATGTCGCTGATTCGCTTATCTACGTAAGCTACTGCTTACTATATTCTATACTCATATAGTTATACTCATCTACCAAGTCATGAATATAATGAATTAATAATGAAGTAATAAAAAAATTAATTTTAAACAATTACATCCTAATACACAATTTTGATTTTACCTGATTTGAAAAGTGTCGACACTTAATAAGATCATTTTTGTCAATTAATTAAAACAATGAAGTAGTACAGTCGTCTACTGACCGTTGAACCATAATCAGAACGCTATTAGCACAACTCAATCTCTATATACCTCCGTAAGAAATACAGAAGTTTAAATAAATATTAAATAAATATAAAAATAACATTAAAGAATAAACAAAAGTAATATTATATTAATAAATATTATTTTATATAAAATAATACATAATAGAAATAATAAGAATAAATAAATACATAACAAAAAAATAATAAATACATAACAAAAAAAATAATTAATAAATACATCAGAATAATAATAAAACAAAATTTCAGTGCGACAGTGTTAGAAAAAAACGTTATAAAAAATCAAATAAAAAGAAATAATAAGTTACTACTAATAAATAATAACAAGAAAACAAGTGCAATTCTACAACTATCACCAAATTCTAATAAAATGAACCGAGGATTAATTAAAATTAAATAATAACTTAATGCTAGTAATGTTACTAGATGAAAAAACTAACAACAATTATTATAAAAACATTATTAAAAATTTAAAAGATGAAATTAATAACTTAAAAGAAATAATAAACGAATATGGAAAAAACAAATAATATTAATAACAATAACGAAGAACAAGAACAACATATAACTATAAAAAAACAAATATGCAATATTAGAAATAGCAGATGTACAAATCAAAGACAATTTAATAGATGACATAATAACAGAAGAATTTTTATTTAAACCTAATAAATACAATATATTTTTTTTTTTTACAATCATAATAAATCAATGATTTGTATAACATAATGCTTATGACTAATACGCTGCCATATACAGCGAACGCAGTCTTACAGGTTATATAAATTTTTAATTAATATTTTCTTTCTTTCTTTTTGTTTATTTGTTAAAATTTGTTATGGGAAAGCAAATTCTTTGATAACATTTTTTTTACAGTTTTATTTATATACAGAAAATGGATAATATAAAAAAACTGTACATTCGATTGGCTTTTGAATTTTTTATGTATACATGTGTAGGTGTTGGAAAGGAATAGGGATTATGATAAATTAGGAATTTATATTTATTTACATTTACTTACATATGAATATATTCAATTATTAAAAAGTTTAAACATATTTAAGGCTTAATTACGAAATCGTTAAATTTATGAGTTTTATTTTTTTACTGATTTAGTATTTTTTTTATTCTTATTATTATATAGTTACCTAATCCACCAATATTTTTTAGTGTTTCTCTGTTTTATCTCTTTGCGATATATCCACATTGTATCTCCATAAAAAGATTTTATTATTGCTGGTTCAGTTTGTTTCATAAATTATTTTTGTATCAAGTCTTTTTCTATTTTTCTGGTAAATAATTGGTATGTTGTTTTTATCTTCTAGGTATTGATTTTTATCTAGAAATGTAAATGTTTTTGGAGGGATAAATTCTATTTTTAACTATTTTGAGAAATACACTGGGTTAGGATATATAGTGTTTGAAGTTAGACTATTTTATGTGATGCGGTATAATTTTGAATAATGGTTTCTATTTAATTTTAATATTTGACAATCGATTCTTTGTAAATTCGATTTATTGTATAATATTTTTTTTTACATATTTTTTATAAGAGCTCGCTTCGGTTCTGTACAATTCAAGACAGGCTCTTATACATTTTCTTTCGAAAATTGATAGTTTTTTTATTTGATGTGCTCTTATATTGTATCAGATGGGGCAAGCGTATGTTAGGATTGGTCTGATAAGTCCTTGAGAGTATAATAACTTTTATTGTACTATTTAAATGCTTTGAATAAATTAATTTTTTGTATCGCAAGAATGCTGCTTTTGCTTTTTCAATTGAGTTTTAATATGATAATTATAATTTAATATTGTATCTAGATGTAATCCTAAATATTTGACTAGTGTTTGAGGAAAATTGCCAGTTTTTTGGTGAAACTGCCCGATATTTGAAAATTTTTACAAGTTTTTCTTTCTGAAATACTCATTTGGGATAAGTTATTTTGAAATATTATAGTTTCGCATTTATGTATATTAATTTTTTATTTCCATGAGTTATAATAATCATTTATTTTGTTGAACAATTCTTGTAATTGTAATTCCAGTTTTTTGGTGTTTTTTCCAGAAACATAAATTATTAAATCATCTGCAAATTAAATAAATTATTACTGTAATAATTTGTGAAGATTAAATAAATGGCGAATATCACTATTGTATATATTAAAGAGGATCGGAGAATTTACTGTGCCTTGTTGTAAACCGTTTTCTAATATGAATTCTAGGCTTGATTCATTACTTTCTTCTATTGTAATAAAGAACTTGTTCGTAATAATATTCCATATTAATTTTATAAGGTATTTAGGAACATTTTTTTTATTAAGTTATAAATTATGCCCTCGGTCCAAATAGTGTCGAATGTTTTTTCTATGTCGATCAGGCAGGCTGCTACTCTTTGGTTGTCGTTTGCTGGCTAGCATATATTCGATGTTAATTTATTAATTTTATGTATCGTCGAATGCTTATGTTTAAATCCGAATTGGTTTTGCGGTATTATGTTATTTTTATTAGAATAATTTATTAAAGCTCGATTATTTATTTTTATCGTATATTTCGCCTATATTTGGTAGAAGACTTATAGGACGAAAATTAGATAGTGATGTATTGTTTTTATTTTTTTTATGAATCGATATTGCTTTTGCTTTTTTCCATTTTATTGGAAAATACATATTATTTGGTGCGTTGTTAAACATTATTTTATAATAATATTTAATTTGTTTGGGATATGTTTCAATACTCTGTTTGGTATATTGTCAAATCCTAATGATTTTTTGTTGTTTAATTTATTGAAAATATTATTTACTCGAGTGTTATTAATAAAGTAATCAATTTCTTTATCAGGTTGTTTTGGATTATTCGATGTGTTATTTAATGAGAAAGTTGCTATTGTTATATTTTGTGTTTTATCTTTTTTTATTTCTTTTAGTTTATTAGTTTCTTCCATAATTATATTGTTGTTGTTTTTGTTTACCAAAAATGGAGTTTTGATTATGTACTTCAGCGTAATGTAATCCTAGCAGATTGTGTTTGCCTTTGATATTTGTCATTATGTAGTTGTTATTGCTGTCTTTATTTTCATTTGTTATATCTATTCCAGCTTTTCTTAGTGTTGTGATATTATTACATGGTATTGTTAGTGGAGGGATATTCATATCTCTTTCAGTTCTCCAGTAATTATTTATTGATTCTAAAAATTTTTATTGCAGTTCTTTTTTTATTGGAGTAAGTAAATATTTATAAAATTCTAATTCTTGTTTTTTACTAGCGTTATAATTTTATCGTATTCTGTTTATTAGTGATAGCATATAGTTTTTGTCTTTTTGTAGTTTTTTAATATTTTTGTTTATATATCATACGCTAGAGTTTTTTTTATTATTTTTGGTAATAACTTGTCGATTGTGTGATTTATATGGTTGTCTATTTGTTGGATGTAGTTATCGATTTCGTTATTTATTAAATTCGTTTTTGTTAGTTTGTGTACACAGTTGAAATTTTTTGTTAAAACTTTCTTGTATTTATTCCAGTTTATTTTTTTATAATTAAATTTATAGTATACGTTATTAAATTCAACGTTGGTTAAGTTTTGTATTGATAATTTTACTTCTATAAGTAGTGTTTTTGTGATCACTAGCATATTCTATTGTATCGATTGTAATTTTTGTGCATCTGTTATTTATTTTAATTCTTGCGTCTATTGACGATTAAATATAAGACGATTATTCCGAAGTGTACAATTTTGTTTTGTATATTGTGTCATGACTATTTAGCCAATTTTTTATAAATGATCCTCTTGTATTATTTTTGTTGTTTTTTTAGTCAACGTGTTTTGCATTCAGATCACCTACTATTATATAATAGTTTTATCCTTTATCTGAATCTAGTTTATGGAATAGTTTTTTTTTAATTCTACGTTAAATGTCATGATTTATCACTATCATTCATTTGTATTTTTATTATTGATATTTCTAGTATTTTGAAGTTAGTTATTTCATTATTGGAGATTACGTTGTACTTATATTTATTAAAAAAAAAAAAAAAATAAATATACATCAGATATATATGATTCATGTAATAATTTATATTAAATATATAATCGATTCATATTGTTTGATAAAGAATTTTATAAATGTTAAATACAATTTTATTTATAATTGTATATTAGAAACATATATTATAAACATTTTAATGTATGAATAAATGATTGTAAGGTTTTCCTTAATTACACTAACTATCAGAAAATATTACTATGTTAAATATAAATAGTAAAAAATATACTTTAAATCGTGAATTTAATATCAAATATTCAATAACTGATGTGCACATGTTCAAAAAGTTATGCAATAAAATGTCAAAAAAAATATTACAGAACAATAAATTACTAATTTATACTGTACATTTATAATTTATATTGTAAATCTCTAAATTCTGTTATTTTAACAAATAAAAATTGGCTGAAATAAATTTTTATTAATCAAAATTTATCAATTGTATAATAATATAATTTTTTAAGAAGTATTTTATACTTACTTATTTAAAAAATAAAAATATCCTCCCAAATATTATATATGTGTGTCATTAAATGAGTATATTTTGAATAGTTAAAAAATTAATGTCGATAATTCATGTCATTTTGGAGAGTCGAAAATTACTAACTTATAATTAACTAAAAATAACACGAATGATAAATAATACAATGATTTATTCTTATGTATATTTTTACTATTTTTGTATAAATAAATTAGCTTATTTTGTAAACAGTTAAGTTTATGTTTATATTATTCAAGTATATAGTATGATACAACTATATTTTAAACTATTTTTAAAGCAATATGTAAATAGTATGTTGCATTTTTTCATTCGATTTTTAATTTTATTTAAAATTAAAATTTATTTAATTTCGAATTTTTAAAATTTATTAGTAATATATGTAGTATTTACTAATTCTAGAAAATTGAAGTACTATTATTTTTTCTTTTTCTATAAATCAATTTAAAAATTATGTAATAATGCAATAGCGAGTGTCAAATTTTTTTTCGAATGTAAAGATTTACTTTATTTAATCTTATTCCAAAAACTTGGTTAATATTACTATTTTACTACTACTTTTCAATATTCTTTTTTAACAAATTTTATATCTGTTATAATTTTGATAAACAAAAATACATGCATGAGACAAGGTTAAGTTGTTACATAAAATAAGGTAAGTCATCAACGGAAAACTATGCGTAACGTAATGGTACTAACTGCAACGAAAAAGGTGTTAACTATAGAGAAAAAGATTAAATGCATCGAAAAGGAACACAGTGTGAAATGTAAGCAATGGGTTATCGGAACAAAACCATGCTTAATGTAATCAAGAGGAACTTACGTGCACATTACATCTATTTTATTCGTATCTTGTTTGATTTTATTAGGCTTGTGTAAAAATTGTAAATTTACAATTTACACTTTTTCTCTTTGTGATAATTTTTTTGTTGAGTTCAAATTGTTATTTCTATGGCAATTTTTGTTTCATTCCTGTTTAGTTGAATTAAATTATTATTTTTTGTTATTAATTCTTTTAATGATGTTCATTAATTTCTACCAGTATCGTACTTTAAGAATTCAGGTTTTTAATTTTATATTTATTTATAAATTATTGTTTAATTATATTATTTTATATAATTTATTGATCAATATACTATTCAATTTTTTACTTATGATCTTTTTAATGTTATTCTACATTTATTTTATATTGAACTAATATTCTTTATTCCTTACGGAGGCATAAAGAGATTTAGTTGCACTACAGCGATCCGATGTTTAGTGTTAAACGGTCAGTATTCGACTCTATTTAATATATGAAATAAGGTGATTGGACAAGGATCAGTGACTATTATTCTACAATCATTGGCTATTTTTAAACGTGTAATACAAACATGTAGTGCAAACGAAACTTTTTTGATAGCATTTAATACCTAGTACACATCAAACATATTTGTTTTATTGTGAAACAGATATATATACATATATATATATATATATAGTTAAGTGTTACACATTAACAGAAAATAGAAGTACATTATAACCTATAAAAATATTACAAGAAATTGAATTAGTAATAAAATAAAACAATCATTATAGCATTTATATTTAACTCAAATAAAAAATATATCTATTCAATAAACTAAATAATAAACAATACGTGATTAAAATCTAAATGTTAATTAATTACAATTATACCAAAATTATTTTTTACATTTCATAATATATTTATATATATTAAAACGTACTCTTAAATATTAAAAATTACCGTTAATAATAATTCTCTTACTTTTTCATAATTGTATTAAGTATTACATATTTACTTTACTTAAATGATGTTTAAAATTAACTTCTGCGTCAAGTCACAATAAAGATACGATTATTGCTTCAATTTTCTGTATATAAATCAATATTTCTACGTCATCAAATAGATTTATAATAAAATTACTTAATACAGTAATTTTTATTCTAAATTAGTATAAAAAAATTCATTGAATAATTCTGTATTAATATTAATGAATTATTATTGATCAATTAAACAAAAAGTTTACACTTCAAATGATTCATTTTATTATTTTATTAAATGGTTTGAAAATTTTCACTAAAACTAAAATTGGAATATTATTTATTATTGATAATAAGTAATTTACTTCATAAAATATAATTATACTTTTATACTTTATATTTTTATAATTTACTTTATAAAATTAAATTGCTTATATCTTAAAAAATTATAAATATTTAATATAATGTTAGTAGATATATTTAAATACTAAATTTTATTAAATAAGAATACGTATTTATTTAAATATCGTTTTATAAAATTGAACGAATAAGTCTAATTTCTAAAATGACGAAATAATGTAATATATTTTTTTTAAATTATGTTCGTATGAAAGTGTATAATTTCAAGCTAACCATGATCTTATATTTTTCTTATATTTTAATAAATTATTTAACTCTTGTTTAGAAAGTAAATTTTTTAATCATATAATATTAATATTATATTCTATTATATTCTATTTTATTAGCTTTATAATTCTCGGTATTTTTTAAAGTTATATTAAAATAAATCATAAGAGCTACAAATATTAATTTAATTATATGATTATTAAAATTTTTTTTTAGAATGTAATCTTAATATTTTCATTATAATTATCTATTCATTTCAATGCATGCAATTTTGTCAGCCTCATTCTTATTTTCTATAAAAATATTAGCCGTCTGCAACTGTAGAAAATTAAATTATTCATCGAAGAACAATAACTTATTCGATTTCAATTAGAGTTGATGGAATAGAATCCTACAAATAAATCGCTATGAAATTTAGAATATATTTGAAAATCTTATACTTTCGTTCTTTCAATTCCATTTAGTTTTGATTAGTCCAGATTTCAAAAGTGTTAATATATATAAATGTATAAATATTTGAAAAACGACCGATTCGAGTGATACGCTTAATTATTTATGAGTAACCGTATGTCACATACATATTGAAACTACGAGTGTCGATCTCATTTACGACTCATTTTATATTTTAATTTATGCAGAGTAAGACAGAAAGAGAAAAAAGAAAATACGCCTGTTGAAATGTAGATTCTACATGTATAGAAAGAGAAAAATTAAACACTTTTTTTAAAATTTTTCTGTTAGATTTGTAAATTTTATTACAAGAATACACGTGCAAGTATATACAATGAATATCTCTTTCGTATCAAACTATAAATGATCTAGATATTAATAAACGAAAACTCACGTAGAAGTATTCAGAAAGGTGGGTTTTAAATTCGTCAAGTAGAGATGTTATGTGACCGAATGAAATTTTATCAAGGAGGATATTGTCATATTAAACTGAATAATGTAATAAATAGCTAGTTATGATTCAATTTTTAACGTTAATTTATTAAAGCATACATTTTTAAACAGAATTTATGAAATTTGTTATTTCTTAATATTAAAAATAACAAATTCAAAAATACTCTCTGTAATTATAAGAGTAGAGTTTCAAATAATTTATTTAACAAAATGTATATCTGTATATTTAATTTTTATATGTATTTGCTTTATACTTAATGAAGTTAAGACAATAATTTATATTTAAAGTATAATATTTAGAAATATCAATTAATTATTAACAGAATTCATTATACATGAAATAATGGTACTTAACTCAGATCAATAGAAATACTATGTTTTAGATACTCTTTATCTTAAATACTTTATATTTATTTAAGTTATTCTACTAAGCAACTATGACATCGAACTTTGTGACATTCCATTATGAAGACTAATATTGATTGATTGCATCTAATAGACAAGAAATAAAAATCTAATATTTCAATAAACTTTTAACATTATTTATGTATAAATACATATACAAAATAAATTACTGAAATAAAACATACAAATGTATATGACAAAATTAAAATAAAATATAATACAGAATAATAAAAGTAAAAGTAGAAACATATGATAGAAAAATTTGAATTTAATACAGTTTTTCTTCGATTTTTATAGTTAGATTGATATTCGTTTACACGTAAATTTCTACAAATATATAAATATGTATATAGTAAATTCATGATCAATGAAACCTCTCAAGATTCCGAGTACATAAATTACTTTTGACAAATAAAATAAATTGCACTGCCTGTTTGGTTTGTTCTTGGGATACTTGTGAGATGAAAGAGGGGAAGAAAATATTTATATCGTAGGAACGCCATAAAATAATTGAGAATATTTATTGCATTATTTAAAGCATTTTTTATTAATATTTAATGACTTTAAGAGTTTCTCATTCACAAAGAAATTTCAAAATCGAAAGTTCTATGTGACGATGATCAACGCAAATACAAAGTGCCAAGTGCATTGAAAATTAGGACCAATGTATACTTAATTTGGTTCAATATACAAAATATTTAAACGATAGTTGATTTTTTAAAATTAAAACATCGTATAAGTAAAGATTATTGTTAATTGTTGATAAACAGTAATACTTAATAGATTTCATTAGAAATAGATGGATTATATTTTATAACATTTTTAATTGTAAGATTAATAAAATATTAATAAAATATTTCGAAATGCTGAAATTTTTTATACTTATAAAATTTATGCTTCAATAGTTATTTGAACTTTTATTTTGTAATTGATACGATTTTATTTCCCATTTTAACTATACGTGATTTATAATTGCATATAAACATTTTCATCCAAAGTGTGTGAATTATATTAAATAATTTTTAATTATTTAAAATTATTGTACAATACATTATCATATTAATAAATATTATATATATATATATAATGTATTAAACATTTTTAGAATTTATAATAATAAATTACTTATTAAGTATTTTATTAATTATTCATTTAATTTTAAAAAGTTAAAATCATATAAATATAGTAAGCGTAAAGATCTTCAATTTTAAAACTTCAATTACTTTTTTATAGTAATTGTATTTGATACAAGAGTTTTTATCTCCGAGGATCTACAAGGATTTATTTTCAAAAGAATAATATTATTTTTACTTCCAAAAATTCTAACTTTAACTATTAAGTATAGAAATTCACTGTATGTATCTATATTATACCTTTTTTAAAATACATTTTATAAATCTGAATATAAAACAATAAACATGTATTAGAGTAATGCACCCTATGTTTATTCATTTACTAATAATAAAAGTATAAATTTTCAATAATTTCAAAATTTATAAATTATTGCAAATAAAAAATTTTTCATTTTATTTAAATAGTTGCATTATTATCAATGTAAAAAATATGAAGTTAAAAATTTTTATTTATAACTGATTAAACATAACTCATAAATAAATATTTTTAATTTATAATTATCTAAAATATATAGAATTTGTTAAAACTATATTCTAATTATAAAAATATTATGTGTATATAAAAATTGAGAAGCTTTTTTCTATTTAATTAATAGTTTTAATAGTATATAATTAAGTTTGTACATCATTGTTACAATAATTTTATTTTGTGATAAATGAAGATGTAATTCTAAAAATAACTGTATTTTTATCTCTTTTACTTATAGCTTATCAATCATACATATATGTTAATTATTCAAATCATTTCTTTCATATCAGATATATAGAAATAATATATTATATTAAAAATAGGTAAATTTAAAACTATCCATATCTTTTTTTTAATTCTTTTAGATTTATCAAAATTTTTAAAATAAATGTGTTTAATTCATTAAATATATAAATTATTTTATCATAAATATGAAAGATAATCTATAAAATAAAATTCTGAAAAAACGAATTTAATTAGAATTATTTATACTCTTTTTACGTCATTTGGTTATGTGTATAAAATATTATATCTAGTCAATAAGTTTAAAATCTCTTAACTCTTGAGTCTTAAGTACTACATTAGTAAAATGCTTAATACTCGAAGCTGGTGTAATTTCATCTCGACTTTGAAAGCCAATGATTGTTAGCATTATTATTATCTACAACATTATTATCTTTTTTTCACGTTTTCTTTCAGGTATAAACTTTAATCAATTATTTTAGAAACAAAAATAATTCATACGAAACTTTTATATTGACAGTATATTATATGAACATGCAGATAATTTAAAAATAAAGGATCATCAATTTTTATAAATTAATTTTTTTAAATTATTAGTAGTTTAAATTATTATTTTTATAAATATAAGTATTTTATATAATTTAAATATTATTTAAACTCATGCATACTTATAAATTAATTAACTTTTGAGACGAACCCATTAAAACTTAGACTATACTTTAAGCACCTAAATTTAAAATTTTAAAAACGAAAAAAATATTCATATATATGTTTACAGAATTTTTACGCTCATATATATGCTCATATATGTATTTTTTACAATAAAATCATTTATATAATAAATACAATAAAATTTAAATTCTGAAGTTTTAATTAATTTGTTTGATATATAACTTTTAAAATTAAATTATCTATAAAATTTTTATATTTATGTTTTATATTATTTATATTTATTTTTAAACAATAATAAAAAGCCAAATTAATTTCGTACCAAATAAAAATCCAAATTGTTACATGGTATTGTACGTACAATAGCATTAACAAATATTTTAAAAAATTTATTTGAAAACTTAAATCTTCCAAGAAAAATGTTATTCCTAATGCACCAAAGAAGTAATAATATAATGACAAAATAGGAATTTGACAAACAAAATTGTGGAAGACCTAAACAAAAGTAAAGAATTAATATCGTGTATATTAACACTTTATAAAAACTTGGTTACGAAAATGCTACAAATTTTTTTCACCTGATTCACATATATATTTGAATAATATAGTTTCTATTAATTTTTGTAAATTCTCATATTTTAATTTATAAAATGAAGTAGTCATAAAAAACGTACAAAAAATCTAGTATGTTACATTATACAACCAAAAGAACAATACAAAATATTTAAATAAAAACTAAGACCATTACTTTTTCTAAATAATTATCACAATATCTATACTTAAAAAAGAAGATTATAAATACATGCAAGTACATGAGCGTCAATTATTATTTAATTATAAAATTATTTATAAAATATAAAACATTAATATGAATCAATAAAAAAATATTAATATGCATATTAGAATCTTGATTCACTTAGAAAATAATAATATCACTTTTATATGCGTTCTTACCTGTTTCTATTTTTCTTCTGCTATTCCTGTAAATTGAAATGATAAACCTAATCTCACTTTGTCAATTCATTTTTTATTTTTTACAAATGACCAATATTTATTGTCTTTTCAAATAATAAATCTAAATATTCTTGCTCTGAAGACATTTTCTAGCTAAATATTTATTCACGCTAAAATGAAATATTTATATTTTACTCATAGAAATTATCTTTTTCATCTTCGTACTCAAATGTATATTTTCGTACATATCTATACGTAGATGAATAGTTATACGAGTAAAAAGTGTTTATTTATGCTCTTATTGCAAGTACTAACAAGTATAGACAGTAATAGTTACTTTAAATGTATAAAAAATGATATTAGTTAAAATTAAAGTTACTTAAACTTCATTATAAGGGAAGAATATAAATGATTAACTTAAAATCAAAATATTATTAATAATTATTCTCAAACTATCTTTTTAGATTTATAATGAAAAATTTATTTTTGAATATTTTATACTTTATCAATCGCAATACGAATATACGTATATACATTTATGCGTATTATTTTCGTATTGAATACCTTTCCTCTCTTAAAATAAAATGACGTTACTTTAAATTTTAATAGAAATATAAAAGATATTTGTTGCATAAAATTCCAGCTAGTCCTAATCATACAAGCTAAAAAAGTTAAAATCCAAATTATTACTTCACAAATTAAATTGCTCATAAGTATTAATGTAAAATTTATTATTATAAGTTATATAGTATAAGTTATAAATATAAAAAATAAAAATTTTTAAACAGTTTAAAGTTATTAATATTATATTTTAAATAAAAAATAAAATTATTTATTTTTAAAATCGATTTATTATATTAATGCAAAAATAAATAACATTCCATAAAACAAATATTTATCTAAAAATAACTATCTCTGTCCACTTAATATGCAGAAATTCACCAGATGTTTACATTATGAATTCATTGTTTGGTTAACTACACATGCTACTTGAACATAATTATTCTAAATGTATTTTAGTAATAAATAGAAAATATATGTATTGACTATATTACATTATATCTTACATTATACATTATACATTATATATTACATTATATCTATATTTTAAAAAACAGTTCATAAAAACATTCTTCTATATTTATGACCATCATTCACAACAATAATCTTAATAGCAAACCTAACAAAAAAATGAAAGAATACTTCATTCAGTAAATTTAATGGAAGTTAGCAAACGCCTCGAGATAAACAATTTAGTCGTGACATAGCTCGCTTCCTTCCCGGATACGCATTTTTTTTTGTGTCGTAGTGTAATCTTTAACGATTCATTCTACTTCCGAATGTACCTTATTATATTAAAAAAAACAAAGTAATACATAAAAAAATAAATAAAAAATATAAAGTACAAAAGACATATTTTTAAAACATAATTCAATTTCAAATTTTCTACAACTTCTTATTATTGGTAATAACTTTTATGATATTTATTAATGTATTTATTTTGTTTAATATCTTCTACTCCTTTTCTTTTTATATTTTATTCTAATATAATAAATGTTTAATATTAATATTATAACTCATATTTAGAATCTTAATATTTATTTATGGTATTATTCTAATAAATTTATTTATATTTATAGAATCATAAAATGTTTTAAGTTATAAATTATATAATTCTTTAGAAAAAGTTTATAATTAGTTAAAATTATATGAAATAATCAATAATAAGTTATAATTTTATCTAGTATTATCGACACATTTTTAGCTGACTTTATTGCTTAATGTGCGATTATACACGTGAACTATTATAATTTGGTCAATTTTAAAGATTACAAATTTATATGTAAATAAATTAGTTTTTCTAAAAGTCATATGAAAATTTAATGAATTAGTTTTGCAACAATTTATTTTAATAAAAAAATAGAATTTTTTAAAAATTTGCAGTTTGTAATAAATTTTACAATATATTATGCATCTATTTAATGGTAGCTTTTTATTTGACATGTTCTGTCAATTTCTCTTTTATTTGATATATGTACCAACCTTCTACGAGATATTTTAATTTTGTCATTAAATCTCTATACTTGAGAGACCTGCTTTATATATTACAGTTGATGTGTAAGTAGATGTATATTTCCGTAAATATAATATACTACACGATTACATAAAATTATAGATATATGCCAAATGAATATGGAAGAGAAGCATAAAAAATATTGTAATCGATGCCTGCGTGGATCACTCCAGTAATACCAAGTTTGCTTAGAAATACAGTATTTTCCATGAAATGCGCTTATGTGTATATTAGATCAAACGAAAACTTTGTAAATTGTGCTACACAGCTTTAATTATTTGTAAATAACTCATTTTATGTATTTATATAGATCGAAGTTATTAGTTATTTAATATAATTTTAAAATATTTTAGAAAAACAAACCTGTTACCGTAGAATATGTCATAAAATCTTATACTGTCTTATATTTTCAATTTAAAATGTGAATGATTTTTAAAAAATCAATCATTTATCAAAGTAAAGTAAAGTAAGAAGATAATTTTTATAAGACTTAATTAATAACATGGTAAAAAGGTAAATATATTGCTCATTTTTAATGAAACAGTTTTCTTTTAAATTATAAATTAGAAATCTAATAAATATAAATAATTAAGCAATTTGTTTTATTGGATTAAAATTATTTAAAGATAAATAGATTTTTAAATGTTAAAATAGATTTTAATATATGAAATAAAAATCTACTATAAAATTTTATATATATGTGTATAAATGTATTATTTATGGATATTTATGATATAAAAATTGTTATTCATAAGATTTACGATTTTAATATCAAATTTTTTTAAAACAGTAACCAAGATTAATCAGTATTTTTTTAAACGCGTGAAATAGATGTTAGAATAATATCCTAAAATTATATATCAACAGCTTTATTACAATATTTAAACTCAGTATTTTAAATATGTATTATAAGATAGAATAATTCTCGAGTTATTAGAAGCTTTGTATATAGAAATATAAAACGTTTATACTCAAAGTAAGTAAATAACTAAATAAATAGAAAAATACGAAGTAAAAACTGATAATGTAAAAATAAAACTAACGAATGAAATATCTCGACCTTTTGATTTATTATAAATCACTCAATAAATGAAAATGTTCGTTAAGCATTATACCGAAGTAGTTTTTGTAACTATAGACGAATTATAAACAAATTATACTTTCTTGGATTATCCAACATTCCCAAGATGAATCCTTAAATATCTCCTTTCATCAAGTAAATAGCTTTATATTGGTGCTAAGAGGGGTGGATAGAGTAAAAGCGATAATTTGAAAAGTTTATAGAGCAATTACTGTACTGGGTCATTACGAGTATTATAAGCGAGTTACCAGATTACTAGTTCGCGCATATAAATCTGGTAAGACTAAAGACAATTCCGCATACTAGAGCTCGTGATTAATTTTTAACAAACTGTGCACATGTATTTCATAACGTAAAAAAATAGGGGAGTCATTCGCTGCCTTTATACCCTGTGAATCGGCCTTAAGCGGTTTAATCTCTTAATGAAAGAGCAAGGGGTGTGATCGGGCCACTTTTATCGAGTTCCGTTCTGTAACAACAGCTCGACGCTACTATGTACTCCGCTAATATCTCTTCAACTCTTGCGTCCGCATCGCAAAAGAGCCGGAAATCATAATTTTACACAATTATGCCTTCCCCTCCGGTCCTTTTCCTTTGCTTCTTAAATCAACAACGGAAATGTCAGAACACTTCTGCTCCCTCGTGCAGCTTTTTGCATTCGTATAGACAATCATGCCAAGAATTATGTATACTTCATTGTTTTTTGATCTTTCTACTGTGCTTCTTGATTTAATGTTTATTTCATCAAAGAATTTTGAAATATGCTTTTATTGCATTTAATTTTTCTTTTTAACTATTTCAGCTGAATTTGAATGTACTCCTCTTTAACGCTTTTTAAAATTATGATTAAGAGATGTTACTTTCAAACAACTAATTTTATTTTTAAAAGCAATAGAAACAGGAATAAATATATATCCTTTAAATTTTTAAACCCCTTTCCTTTTCTTTTAACAAAAAATCAAAGATATATATATTTCAATATATTTCCAATAAAAATTTAATAAATTATCTTGCTAGACTCATTAATCATTTGAATAACTTATTTATTGAAAATCTTATAAATTAAATTAAATTACTTGATATTATTATTAATAATATAAAAAACATTTATAAAACATTTAAGTTATTATTTTTTAACTTGCGTGCGAAAGAAAAATAGAAATTCGAATACATGGATAAAATAATAGCAGCAGCGGGCTTAAAGAATAAAAATAAAAGCGAAAGGAAAGTTTGAGTATTCGAAACAGGTGTGGTGTTGTGAGAAGAAATAGTAGTGAGCCACGACTGGTAATTTAACGTGCAAATTATATGCGAATAAAAATTTAAACATAGAAAATCATTTTTGTGTAATTTTGTGCCTTAACCGCCTCGATTTAATTTTTTCTATCTTATATATTTTCAATAACTCATTGTATTTATGCAAATGTAATTCTTTGTGCTGCGTTTTTTACTTATCATATGATATATTCTTAATATAACTTTATATATTATCTATAATTTTTAATTAGTATTAATAAAGTCTTTTAAGGAATCCACTTCAATTTCAATATAAGATTTAATATTTGTAAAAAAAATAATAATAAACTCTTAAAAAATGATCAAAAATTTATAAAAGAAAGATTTTTCTATAATTTTAAAGTTTACTTCCGTAAAATATTTGAATATTAAATTTTAACTATTTTGATTTGTTACTTGCAGAAGTAAAAGATTTACCTAATTTTATTTATAATATTTTTCATTTTTGATAATAAAAATATACATATTTTCTCTATTTAATATAAATATACATAGTTTTTCTACAGATAATTTTACGAAAATTTAGAATATTGTTTAAAAGTACTTTACATATTGATTATATACAATAAAATTAGTTAATTTTTATTCTAAACTGAAAAATAATTAAAAAAAATTATAATATATTTTAAAAGAATAATGTTTGATGTTTTATTACTCAATTTAATTTATACTTAATTATTATAATGAATGTAATTTATAAATAACACAAGCTATAAAAGTTATAATTTTACTCATTCTAATTGCTTTTATTTTATGTGATACGTAAATGTTTTTATTATACATTCTTTTATGCCTTCTACCTCTTTACTGTATATTCATTGTTAAGATTGTTTATCAATATTACATACCCACAGTATGAATCACAAATCAAGTTTATATATAGGTAGAATTAACATACCTGAAACAAACAAAAGGAAGGATGTAAGATACATACATATTATATACACACATACACAGTGAAGATATTCACTATGATTTTAATTGAATAATATTTATATTATTTGAGTGTATGCAATCTTTTACAGGATTTTATATAACACTTTTGAACTAATAAATGTTGAATATAAATTATTCAATTGAATAGAAGAAAAGTTACTGATATTCAATAATCTTTCGTTTACAAATTCAAAATATTAAAATAAAATATTTATTTGAATACTAATAGCATAGTTAAATATCTGTATTTATAATTGTATAATTTTCATAAAATATAACAATGGAGTTAACAATAACTAATTACTTATATAATTAAGTATAATAAAAGTTTAATATTCTCTTAATAGTTACTTTATACAATGCTTTGAATTAAATAAATGTTTATATCCATTTTCTTAACATTGCTTGATATTATATATTTAATTTAAGTTAAATTTGAATAAATAATAATACGATAAATTATAACATTAAATATATTAAAATAATGTGATTTATTTCAAGATGTGTTGATTATGTAATTCAATTGATTAAATATTTTTTTATATCTAAATTGTTTTCATTATTATCACATATAATATTGATTCTTATATTATTAATAAGTAAAATTAAAACTGTCTATAAGATAAACTAAATAAAAATTTTTATTTAATTCATTGTAAAATTTATTTTACAAAATTTCATTATGTATAGAATGTAAAATTTATTGTTAATCATCAATGATATAACGACAAATGTAAATAATGAACAAATATGAATTCAATATATGTTCGAAAATGAAATATTTTTATTACAAGAGACTGAAACTTCAAAGATTAACATCACTGATGTAAAAAATAAATATTAGGAGTAATATTAATCTCATAAAATTAAGTATAATAATAAGTTCAATGTAATGTAATTAATTTTTATTATTAAAAATATAGTTT
Source organism: Dolichoris vasculosae (assembly GCA_018907195.1). Lineage (NCBI taxonomy): Eukaryota > Metazoa > Arthropoda > Insecta > Hymenoptera > Agaonidae > Dolichoris > Dolichoris vasculosae. The sequence continues at coordinate 61,190 of JACCHY010000029.1, forward strand.
TCTAACTTTTTGTTAATTTTATACGTATTATGAAAATTTAATGAATAAAGTATGTCTCATTTGTTAATGTAATAATACCAATATTATATTTTTCTTCATCAAATACTAATCGCGTAAATTAAAGTTTTAAGTGATCAAATTAAAATATTACTACATAATAATATCAGATAACATATTTTTCAAAACCAATATTTTAATTTTACTAAAGCTAATTGTGGTTATAAATGTTTTCTTCGCATTTATAAAATTCCAACTTTGAATAAAGGTTACACTTCAAAATTTTGTCTATAAAATCTCTAAACATTTATCGTTTACAAGATAAATCGATCGCATGTTTAACTTAAATACAAGCTCTGTGTAATTGTATTATAATGTACGATCAAGGAATGTATATCACTTGTGCCTGTTGTTTGGAAATAGTGCATAATACACACTTTATAATTAAAATTATAACAGTATGCTTTTTTAAGTTTTTATGAATAATTTTGTATAGTAAATTTTTCATATAATTAATAATAATAAGTTTTACTAGAATAAATGATACGTTCATTTCATTATAGATAATAACTATATATAGTGAAATAAAAATATGAATAAAAGTACATATTAATTAATAATTAATTAATTTGTGTAAAATAATTATCATTAATTTATTAAAATTGAATAAAATATACCTTTAATTATAAAAAATAAGATAGAAATAAAAAATTATATACTAAATAAAAAACTCTTAAATATTTTAAATATAATTTTTAAATAAAAAACAAAAGCAAAAACCCGATCTTTAAGCGTTATTAAAAATGATTGTAATTATAACTACCTAGTATATTTTATACCCGAATAAACTTTTCATTGAAAATCTTGCAAGATAAATTTCTTACATAGAATAAGAAAAAAAAATTAAATAATAAATAGGATATTTCGAAAAAGTGATGTTATTGTTTGCAGAAAACTTTACACCCTTGAAGACTCATCTAGTTCTGCAGAATAATGGAGAAATTTATCAGGTTTTCTTGATCTTAAAGGTAACTTAGCGTTGCTTGCAGCAAATTACACAGTTTTTGCAGTTAGCTAAAATGCAAAGGAGCAAACAAGCAATTCTGCATTCTAAGGAAAAGTTCATTAGCGCCACGGGCATTCCATGAATGCCAACACTTGAACTCTCGAGCAGCTTGCCAACACATGCGAGAAACTGACCTAAACTAAACTGCATATCTCCTCGTACTACACGAAATTTGTGGAGGACGCACATGTTTGAGCCACTCTTTCGGTTTATCGGGTACATTAATTTGAATAATTCTTCTTCTCATTCGACTTTTATGTAGTTTATATTCTTTTGATGATTCCTACTCTTCCAAAATTCGAAACGTTTGGGAAACTGATTTAAACAATCTGCAATAAGAAATGAATTCACTTCTGATAGTCTTTCGATATTTCAATTTTAATTATATTCTGATTTAACTGAAAAATTAAAAACTTGTTTGTTACTTATTTTCCAAATAGTTTATGCACTTTTTTTCTAATTAAATACTAAGTATTTTGGATTAGTCATAAGTAAGAAAACTAGATTAAAAATGATTCGATTTTAATTAATTTTTGTTTTGAAGATCACTTTAGTTAACAATTGATAAATAAAAAAAAACTTATTACTATTAATTAGTAGGTTTAATGTTCACCTATTATTAAGAAAAAGTATTACTTATTAGAAATTCATAAACAAGATATTTAATAGATTTATTTTTAACAATAAATACGATATAGATTGATTCAAATATATTTCAAAAGCTTAAATCCTAACGATTTAATCATGAATATATTTATACATAAAATTGATTATTAATTAAAATATAAATTATTTATATTTAAAAATGGACGCAATACTAAAAAAATAATATAAGTATAAAATTAACTTTATTTCTAATATTTTAAGAATCATACTTGGCGCTATGCTTTCGTATTATTTAACTAAAAATAAATATGTTAAAAATAACAAAAATTTGTATAGATTTATTCAAATTTTCATGTAATTATAACATCAAGCTTAAATATCAATTTATTGAAATATATTATGTGGTAATAAAATGAACATTATAAAAAATGTATATAATTTATACGATGTGCATAAACTTTTTTAATAAACATATTAAATTATAGAATTTAATATAATGATAGATAAAATATATTTTATCACGTATAATCATTATTAAACATTAATTAACTATATATTATTTTTATAACAAATTATTGAAAAACTGTAAATTCCTTTTATTTAAATAAAAAATATAATTATTGATATGATTACTTTATTATCTAATGTTTCAATAATTTATATATATGAAGTTTATACACATATAAATCAATAGAAGTAAGAACGTTTATAAAAAAACTTATTTAAAACACTTTTAAATAATTTGTATACCATCCTACATCAACCAATAGAAAAATAATTGATTAAAAAAATTTTTTTCACTAAAATATTTCTATGAAATGGTAATTTATTTTAAAATAGTTATTTTAGATATATTATTTTAAGTCATTGTATAAATTTTTACTTTAATCTAAACGTATCATCTAATTACTAAGTAATGTAATCTTACAATTAACTTACGAAACATCTTATATTTTACTTAAAAGAAATATAATTTGAAATATAATACTTATATTAAAATAATATAATTAAGACTTAATATAATATTTTATTATATGATTTAATTTTAATGAAATCAATGTAAATGCATTGATTCTATATTTGGTTAAAAAATAATTTAAAATACATGAATGATATTATCAATTTTATTTCGAAAATAAATGAAATGACAAACTAATAATTCATTAATATTGACAAGTAATCAAAAATATATAATTCATAATTGCAATAAACATAAAAAGTATTTTAGTTTAAAAAATTTTGTTTCAAAAAATCAAATTTTTATTATTTAATCGTATAAAATTTAAATTTCAAAACATTGTTATAATTTTTAATTAATGTAATTTCTAAAGTTTTTTTATTTTTATTGTATAAAAATGTTTTTAAAAATATTAATTTAATAGAAAAACGTTTTATCTTTACATCTTTATATTAAATTTAAGTAGTTCCTAATATATAAAATGTTAATATTTATCATAATTAGGAAATAATTGATCTACACAGTTGTACTACTAAATATTTATTTACAAAGAATAAAATCAAACTAGATTACAGTTTAACAAAAGCGGCATATTCATTAATCTTATTAAATTAAGTCGCATAATATAATAGCACTCTCAAGCTACACAGCTTTATTGGAAACGAACACAAACGGAAGAAACTCCAACAATATTATACTAGTCATATTCCTTAAATTAAAAAAGATAGTTTACATTATAAATTATACAATAATAGGAACAAAATATATCTATCATTCATGATCCATATTAAATGAAGCATATGGTTCATGTAATAATCAATAGTTACCATTAATTTATAAGAATAAACCAGCTATAAACTCTTCCATACATTAGAAGCTTAATAAAATACATTAAAACTGTTGTTTAATTTAGTATTATCTTTATAATTTTATAAAAAGATAAATTTTGCTTAAAAAATAATTACTGAGGTATCTGTATTGTTTCATGAATAATTTCAATAAATTTTCACAATAATTTTTTCAAATCTATAAAATATAAAATCATACTTGTACTAATAAAAAGACGAAATACATAAAAGACTCATTTAATTTCATTATTTTCTTACAAGCGATAATAGGAAATAAAGCATAACATTCAAATATCATCCAAAAAGAGTTAATTTATTCCTATACGTAGATTATTAATATGGTCATCTATGACAAATATATAAGTCGCATAAGAGTTTTATATAAGAGCTTTTTAAATACTTCTAAAAAACTTTTAAAACAATATTAATTTGAAACTATTATTTTTCTTTAATATAATAAGCAATATTGTTCAAAGATTATTATTACATAACTTGTAATTGCTTGAATTTAATACAAGTTATTATATAATTTTTTTTTAAAAAATGAATAATAATTAATGTATAAAATGTCTAATATTAAACAAATTTACTAAATATTAATTATTTATATATATATATAAGCAGTAATATTATATACTAATTAATCAAATATAGAAAATTTGTAAAAATAACAACAAATAATATAACAATGAATTAATCATTAATTAATTTAAATACACATTATCAAACCAATTTTACGTTATAAAATAATAAATCTTATAAATTCAATTTTATAATTTGAATGAAAAAATTTATGAATAATTTTATGATAAAATTATTTCAAAAATGTATAGCAAGTGTATGCATAATAATTTTTAAATATATATTAAAAATTTAATTAGTTGGAAAATTCTTATCTGTAATAATTTATCGTGTAAAAATAAAGATAAAAATACGACGAAAAATATGTCATTTGTACCACAAAATTTTATAGACTAAACATTTAATGGTTATCATAGTAAAATTTTATAAATAGATATATAAAGATATAATGTATAAATATATAATATACATATAGATATATAAATAGATATATAAAGATATAATGTATAAATATATAATATACATATAGATATATAAATAGATATATATAAATAGATTTTATAAAAGGAAAGTATTAATATCCTCATGATAATATCATTGAATAATTGAAAAATGCTGATTTGAAATATTCAAGTATGCAAAAATAATCGAAGTATCAACAACTAATAAGCGCATAATCCTTAATACAATCAAACTTGTAAATATATCATGAAAAGGCGAAACATAGGCAATTACATTAAAAAGTTTCTATCTTTATATATACTAGCGTAAACCTCTACTAGAAGAGAACCTAAAAAGAAGAAGCGGAGAAAGAAACTTTATGAGACTTGCAACATTTGTGCGTGGGCTGGAGTATAGTCAGGGAGTCCTGGCCTCTGGTTATATGCGAAAATACAAAAATACGCGTCCACACTCACACTTATTTCTCTCGACGAATGTATCAGCGTACTCTGCAAAAGCAGCCAGCTATAGAATGTGTGGGCTTTGGCACTAAATGGAAATTTCGCGGTGCACCGTAGGAGTCGATACAAAACGCACACGTGAGCAAACTTCTTCTCGCTCTTTTCTTCTCTTGTCTTTTTCCACTATACTCTGAGAAAGAATAAAGGAATTATTCTCCAACTTATAACAATCTTATAAGCAAGCATATTTATCTTCAATATTTTAGTCGATATGACTCAATTTTTCATCAAGATTTGTACCTTTTTTTTTATTTTCTAGTATTATCTATTAATAAGTAAGGTTTAAAGTTCTCATTCAGAACCATTCGATGAAATATATAATTTTCCCTTTAAACGTATCAAGTTTATAAATAGAAAGGTCTTAAAAATTAAATAAATAATACAATTATTATTATAATATTAATTTGACTCTCGATAAAGTATTATAAAAAAATTAAAAAATAGTTTACTATATTTTTATTCGTAATCTCTTGAAATAAATAAGTAAGTTGAAATATTATTTTAAGTTTTATATTAAATTTAAATATAATTAACATGTTCCTTCCCAAGTAAAGACTATTATTTATCACGATTATCATTGACATTTAATAATATGCAATTTATAGGTTTATGCTTATGATTCTTATATATTTATTGATTTAAAAATTGTATGTACATTTTTTAACTATAATTTTATATAAAAATTAAGAAAGTTCATTATATACTCTACATTTTTTATTACATCTAAAGACAAAGTGCCAAAACTAAGGAGAGAATAAGAAAAGAGTTGCCAAGTATAATATAAAAGTAATTAAGTAACTATACAGCACTTATTTTAAGAAAATTTAGTTTATAAGCAGCTTAACCCATTTCACGTCATTAACTTCTATACTCTTAAGAACTTTAAAATCTATCTCTTTTTTATTAATATAAAATAACAGTATATTCAAGAAAAATATCATAATTTATCCACAATTTATTAAGTAAATGATTAAAAATACTTTTCAAAGTTTATAAAAAGAAACTTAAATTGTTTATACATCAAATTATATTATACATTAAAATATTAAATTAAATATTAAATGGTAAATATTAAATCATTAAATTTTTTAATATTAATAAATCATATTCTAAAATAAAAATTTTAAGTACTCTTAAAGGTTAGTTTAATATAAAATAGTGTTTAATTTAATAAAAAATTAAGGATTTTTTAAATAAAAACTTAAATATTAAATCAATTGCTCTATTTAAAAAATTAACAGATTAAATTAATTCTAGTACAATTATACAAAAAGCATATATTATTTAAAAATTTTATAAGATATAGTTTTTATTAAAATATCTACAATAGTTAGTAATTGTTATTATTTACAGTAATAGTAGGTTTACGTAGTATAATACGACATGAAATGTGTCTACTTTAATTCATTTTATAATGTGTATTTATAAATTTCTACGGGACAATCGTACACATTGCTACTACTCGATATATATATTAAAAATAGCGTCTCACATCTCTTATATTGCTGTACCCTCTGCTTAATTAATTATTTACACACGGTACTGTATGTGTTACGCCTTATTTGAATAATAAGCGTGCAACACAAAATTCATGCCTCTCTTTTGCAAATATTTAGTTATCTACTATATATAAACAGAGAGAGAAAGACAAAGAAAAAGAAAGAAACAATCAGAAACAGATGAATAATAAAAGAGAAACAAAGGAAATTACTATAATATTACAGATATTATTATTTTTAAGATATGAAAAGTTTTTGAAAAAAATTTTTTTAGCAGCACTACACGAAATTTATAGCATAAAGGGGGACGACACATATTTTCATGTATTAATGTTTTTGATTTTCTAATCTTTTTAAGTACCTAATACTAAATAATGTCTTTTCTTCAGAAAAGATTAATATATTTTGATATTATATTTTGTTCCACATATAATATAGGAACAAATTATATTTATTTTATATAAAACTATTTTGTTTTATTGTCTTATCATGATTTTAAAGTAAATGAATATTTTAGTCTATACAGATATATGTTTATATATCTATAAAAATATATAATTGTAAATATAATTATTTAAATTAAGTATTTTTTAAATATCATAAATTCTGAATAAATTGTTAATATCTATTTTGACTTTGATATATAATAAATATCCAAACACTAAGAACAAAAGCATTATCTATATATTTATATATTGATTTTTTAATCATTAAAATAAATTTTGGAGAAGTTCGAAAGTTCTATCACTTTTCAATCAATGACACAAAATATATAAAACTCGCATTTCTATATGATTTAATCAATTCATTGTCATATTCTATTATATTGGTATTTACTTTTTCAATACCTTACATCTAAAAACATAAAACATATTTAAAAGATTTTATATTGAAATGTAAAACATAAAATGTAAATTAAAATTTTAATAAGAATAAGAAAAATAAAAATATTTTATTTAACGTAATATTAAAAGTCACTAATAGATATTAAATAGTTATTAAAAATATATAATATAAAAAAATATATAAGTAACTTAAATATATTATATGATATTATGCATATTCATAATTAGCTGCACTTTACACAATGTTTTATACAAAATTACAAATAAAAAATTCTGTTAAATATTAATATTAAAAGTAATAAAAATCAATTTTATATTTCATTTTAGAAAGTCAATTCACGAATTTCTTGTTATTACAAAAATAATTTATGCAACTTGAAGCAGTATTCCTTAAATTTTAAAGAAATAAATCATAAACATTAAATAACTAACATAGTTAGTTATTATACATACCTTTATTTCTCTCATTGATTTTCAAGGCTTTAACAGTTATGAGATACTCAGTTTTTTCATTTCCGTTTATTTCCTTTGATGTAAGGTATAATTTTTTAAGTATATTCTCGAATATCAAATAGAAAACTGAAGCTGATTTTTTAAAAAAATGGACCGAAAAATAATGATATCTCGCGGAACACTACTACTGAATCATTTACAAAGGAAAGCAGGTGTACAATGAAAAAAATTTGTATCGAGTAGTTACTATACACTTATCCACTTTTATTCCAAATAAGATGAAGAGAATTAAAATGCTATTGGTGTTATTGAAAATGAACAAATGCCATATTTAACCAACAATTGATAATTCTAGAGGCTTTATAAAAAATAAAGATCAATATAAAAGCAGAAAGTGAGACAGAAAGAAGAGAAAATTAATTAGATTGATATTTAATTCTTCTAGTTACAATTTAATACATTAAATAATTCATCTTTCAATCTTGAAGTAATCTTTTATATATGTTGTTATAATATGATATTTATTTTGAAACGACTTATTGTAAAAAATCTATGTATTTATAATAAAAAAATGAGTTTAGTTGATTTTATTGTCATACTTTAATAAATATAAGTTTACATAATTTTTTTATAAATTTTTGTTTATGGATTTAAAATAACTTTTTAACTTTTCAAATACAAAATTATATTTATTTAATAAAAGAAATAAATATACATAAGTTCTAAAATTATTCTATTTCATGAATACTAAACCGTTTGAAATAACAAATTTTTATATTCTAAAGAAAAGATATTAAAATCCTTCCGAATAAAAAATCAAATCAATAAAATGTATACCCACGCATTATATTGGATGAAAAAATAAATTTTCTTTACTTAATCTATAAGGATTACTATTTATTTTTTTCGTTTAAAAATCTAAACAAGTTATTTATTATAAGTATCTTTTATAAAACTATCGTTTTCAACCGAAATCTTTAGAAATGAATGAAAATTTATCCAAAAATGCTTTAAAAAAATCAAAAGTTTATAAAAATTTCTTCTAATTATCGCCATATTTGTTTATTAATTAAAATTATACAATAGAATTAAATTATACGATACAAATGATAATTTAAATTTTATATAAAAACTTGTATCTAGTAAGAATTATATATAAAGTTCAGGATAATTTTCTTTAATATTATCATAATATATAGACATATAATTTAAATACATATCTTGTATAAAAATATTGGTTTTTATAAATATTTTTTAAAGTTCAACAATTATTTAAATGCTTGTAATACTTGATTCTTGCATAAACTATTCAAAAATAAATAATAAATAAATAACAAATAATAATAAATAAACAATAAATAATAAATAATAATAAAAAATAACAAATAAAAAATAATAATAAATAAATAAAAAATAATAATAAATAAACAATAAATAATAAATAATAATAACAAATAACAAATAATAAATAACAAATAATAAATAATAAATAATAAATAATAAATAATAAATAATAAATACGTTCTGAATATTATATGTTAACTATGTTGTTATATGTTTTTAATATTACTGTAATAAATATTATTCAAATTTTCTAACGTAAACTAAATAATCAATATCAAAGTAATCAAGCTCTTTTCATAAATCCATTCAAATGTATCAATGATATCATTTTTATTTAATAAATCAATAAAAAATGGAAGTTTTGAATTTCAAAATTTTTTTTAGCAAATTTAACCTCACAAATTATTTATAAAGTAATATTCCAATAATTTGAAAACTATATATATTATGTGAAGAATATTGATGTTTTGAATACATAATAAATCGTAAAATTTATTGATCTCATAGTGTATACATTTTTTTTGATATTACGTAATTAAAACATATTTTATTTATGGCTAATAGCAGAAAATACAATATTAATACCAATAATATTAAATATCTTTTACAAAAATTTTTTAAAAGATACTTATAAATTTAAATATCTTTTACAGATGATCACTTATATTTATATACAATTAAAATTAATTCAAGATTATTCTGGTTGAAGCCCAAGATTATTTGAATAAACAATTTTCAGTTCAAATAAAAATTAAATTATTATACTTATTAATACACGATTCAATGGAGTTAATTTAAAATTTAATATATATATATTAAAGATGTATGAATCTAAAAAAAAATGTAATTTAAAAATTTTTAATTCACAATAAAACAGACTAAAATAAGAAATATGGTCAATTATATTCATAATAAAAATTCAGTACACAATAAGTAGTATATTAATATGCTAAATAATTGTGAATTCGTTTAAAATTGTTATTCAAAGAACTCCCCTAACGACTATTGTGATAAAGTGGTTTTAGTATTTTCCATACCACAAAAATATAAAGTCTGACTGCTTATTGCAGTCAATAAATCTCTTCACATATTAATGTTGTATAGATAATAATGTTTTATAGAAACATTATCTTAGAGTATTTATGACGATTCTAGTTAAAATGTTTCTTATCACTAATACTTCTTATAAATTTTTTAAATTTAACTTTACATTCAAGTTTTTCATTATCCCTTTGGTGTGAATATTAGTTTTATAAAATATATTTTATACAATGCAAGATAAATACAGAAAAAGTAAACGCTTGATAATAGATCCAAATATGGGGCTTAAAATTTTCATAAACTTTATCTTCGTAAATTACTGTATATTGTGTATATAAGAAAATCTCATGTAAATAGTGGGCAAATAAAACAAAGTAAATATAATTATTTTTCTTGATTAAATAGAAAACTATCAATAATTTTAAATATGTTTAAAGGATATTATAGCAAACCTATATTTAAAATTTATTAAATATTATTATCTATTATTAAATATTAGTAAAATAAATTAAAATTTTTTAAACACAATTGCTATTCTTTTTTATTTTTTTGTTATTAAAAGACTAGAACTTTTTAATTTCAAAGAAACTTTGATGAAATAATAATAACAATAATAATAATAATAACAAAAAAAGAATAAAATTTTTTAACAAATAATGTTTAGAAAATTTTAATTTAATTTGGAAAATAAGTCATTAAATATAATTTCAAATATAAATTTGTATCGGTATCCTTTTTTTTCAGATATTGAGTATTGAGATTGTAAATGAAGTTTCAAAACGAACTAAAATGAAAAGAATTATAATAATTTTGAAAGAAAAAATTTTACTGCTTTATCTACATTTTTTGTATATACACATAAGTATACACAAACTCTCCCTTTCACACTGTATACAACATCTAACACATGCCAGTGCATGCACATTAGATAAATGAGTTATAACTATACAGCGGCTTGTTTTCTTTTAAAAAAGAGAAATACTATTATCACCTTTTTCTTATTATTCATCATATCATATTAATGGAAATTTAATTTTTTTTAAATTCAAATTTGTACTTCAATAATTTGAATTAATCATTTTATATTATTTATGTAATTTAAAGGTGAAGTTAATCCTAATATTTTTTAATACATAATTTAAAAAATACAATATGTATATACATTCGTGTATTTCTAAGTTATAATTATAAGTATAAAAAAGGCAAATATAAAGTTTAACGAATTTTACATTATTAAATATTTTGTCATATAAACCTTTTATCAAAACAATACTATAACACATTCAAGCTAAAAAAATTTTAATTCTTATATCTTTATTTACAATCTCTTTTCAAATGATTGTGAATTATATCTTTGTAAATGTAGATAAATTATTGATCATTTGTACTTTACTAAATTATAAATGAGTAGAGAGGTACTCGTAATACCAGACCAGCAGTCAGCATTACTTCGAACTCAACCGTGGTACGCTAAATATTATAAAGTATTTCAAAATATAGCAAACTTTAATTCGAGTAATTATTATTAAAGCAAATTATTATTATTAGTAGTAGTAATTATTATAATTTTAATAAAAGTTTAAATATATTTTTCATTTTTGGGGATCGTAAAGATTATGAAAATAAAAACGAATTTGCCATTTCTTATATAGCAATTATATATAATATAAGAACTAATCTTTTTATTAATCTTGTACGTGATTATTATGCAACTAATTAGTTATAAATTTTATAGCTTTGGTAATTCTAACAAAGTTTAATTTTCAAAAGATACAATGTCAATTATAAAATATATAGAATACAAGAATAATAATCTTAATAACTATACCTACTGCAATTTATGAAATTGTCAACTTTATCATTTAGAATAATCCAATGTCTTATGTCGAATGTATTAATTAATACCAATACTAATTAATTATAGTAGATCGGGATAATGTAAAAAATATCTAGAAGTAACCGAGTTTAAAAGCAAGCTCCTATTGAAAACGATAAGTATTATTTAATTAGATTAAAATGAGATAGTCTCAATTTGTATATATATATCCCTCTTTAAATAGAGATTCACTGTTTTTATGATTTCTAAAATTTTAGTTAATTTTTAATTATCAAATTCATTCTTTGTTCTTTTATTTCTTCATTTAAACTATAAAAAACCTTATTTTTTAAAAAGAAATAGTATTTAATAAATTAAGTTATCGTTACTTAAACCAACTTAATTTTTAATTGATTCTTTTCACCATTCCATTTTAATTCTCTTTATTTCCTCAATTAGTTCATATTTATTTATTTTGAATGAGATAAGAAAATACGCAGTAGTACAAGATATATTTCAGAAATCTCATTTGGATGTTTCTCTTTCTTTCTCTCTCTCACTCAATTCCATCCCTTGCACCTCATAAAATGATACTATTGATGCTGCAAAGGTATATATTTCATTCCGTACAACAGCAAACATAGTTGAGCAGCACTGGTATTCTGCATTTGATCATAGCTTTGTAGCTGTACCTTAGCGAGAGCTCGATCTAGGAAAGCAAATTCCAAACATTCATTCTCCGCGAAAGAATTTCACAAATGAATCGAATTCTCTGTTGCTGACTTATTTTTACTTTTAGTTCATATTTTTTAATAGTCTATATACGGATGTGATTTTTTTATGTGATCTTTGTCTTTTCATCCTTTTATGCATTAATGAAAATAAAAAGAGTACAGTACTGATTAAGTAGATTAATAGAAAAATGCAAAAAAAACCAGTCAATAATCTATATCTAAATATTAATCAGTAACCAATAAAAAAGTATAAATGAAATAATACCTATATATAAATAAATAATATAGTGACATGATTATATAAAATATATAATTAAGAAATTTTTTTTAAAAAACAATAAAATTTTTATATTTCTTAAAGTTTTGTTTTAACATTACTTCGAATTTTTAATCGCTAATTCATAATTTTATTGTATAGTACTATTTAAGTAATATGCATCACGTATTTTTCATACAAAAATCACAATATAAACAGTTGAAAATAAATATATCGATTCAAATAATGAGTTTATTACTTTTCATCAAAATATGAAATGTTTATATGTAAATCTGTTATTTTTAATATATTTTCGTAGCTATTTAAATTAAAAAATTTAGTACAATTTTATTTTATTAGAAGATATTCTTATATAAAAATATATTTTAAATATTATAATATTTATTATTCATATTTCTAATTAATATAAACATTTTTATAAGGTGGAATTCAATTTAAATATTTATGTAATAACGTCATATTTTACACAGTTTCATTACAAATCTAAATAAATTTTTTCTCTAACCTTTTGATATTATTCATATTAAAAAAGATGGCTATTTAAATTTATAGTTAATTAAATTTTAAAATATTTTTAATAAATTGATAATGTGTTAAAATTTCGTGCATTATTTTTTTAATTTATTCAGTTACTATTCTAAAGTACTTTAAATTATACTTAATTTGTAATTTATTGAGAAATTGAAATTGTTTGCACTTCTTACCTCAGTAAGTTGTGCAAAAAAGACAGTGTAAGTTTAACAAATCAGTAAAACGTAATTGTATCAGTTGTATTTTTTGTATGTACAAAAAGAAAGAAAAGAATTAAAAAGAAACAAGTAAGAGAAGGAATGAAGAATTAAATAAAATACATTGAAAGAATTCTAATGCTATTAAAATTTATATATAAAATTCTTAATAAAAAGAATAAACAATTATATGGATGTACAATCATATTTAGTGAATTAATAATTTCTTGGTTTATAAAATGTAGAATTAAAACAAATTTTATTATATAATATTATATTAAAAATTTAAAAAAATATATAGTGTGAAATGTAATATTTTTTCTTAGTTCCACAAATTATTAATTTTTTTAACATAATTAAATTGAATAAAACGGATGACACTTTAAATATTCAAGTTACACCGAATTATAAAAATAAAAATAATATCGTAATTCTAATCGACGCAAGAAAAACTTTGTCCGGATGATATCAGTAATTACATTTTATTTTAATAAAACAAACCAGAAATACCTTCTAATTCTATTATTAAAGTTTCTGTCAAATATTTTATTAAATTTTCACAACATATAATTAAAATTTTCAATATTTACATAACATATGTATAAATAATTAAGATATAATAAATCATAATCAACAAATAAAATTATAAAATCACACAATTCTCAAATTTTAGTATTATATGAAATATTATATTATATAAAATACTATATTTTATGATATATATTTTTTTAAATATTAATAAGTATTTTTGTAGCTAAAAATGAACTCATTTAAGTCACTAAAATATTCATTATTATTCTCTTTTTAATTTTTTTTTGATGTTCTTATATAGTATTTTTAACAATGCCTTTTTTTCTAAAAATACATGTATTGGATACTACCAGGACTTTAAATTCTTCTGCACAAGATTCAAGAAATTTTATCATTTAGACAGAAGTGGATACCCGTCTGCATCATATAAAAGTTGAGTCTTTCGCTTAGGTGCTTATTATATTATCTCTCTTTCTCTCTCTCCATTTTTCTTTTCTCTATCTCTACTCATCACCTCCTACGAGAAATTACACTTATAACAATTTAATAAAATAAAATTGATATTAAATTTATAATCATAGTGTCTTGTGAAATTTAGGTAAATAATATTTTCACTAAAATTTTCAACGATCGTAAATTTTATAATTGTCAATTAATGGACGTACACAAATATTTTATTTCATTTTTCTTATATTTAAAATAAATAAATAAAAAATCAATACAGTATAACAGTATTCTATCTTATTATAATTAAATATTTTCACATTTTAATGATCTAAAATATAATGTCTTAATAAAATTTTCAATATTTAAATTAATCTATAATTTTGAAAAGAAACGGTATTAGTTATATGCGCCAAGGTTTATTAAATACCACATTTTTGAAGACCTCAACTTATAATACAAATATAATAAAGAAATTATTTAGTTTAAAGTTTAAATTGACTTTCTTTGATTTTTCTATTTTTATAATAAAACTTTTGTACTAAATATTTGAAAATTAAATACACTTTGTCATAATTTAAAATTAAAACTTTATTATTGATAGACTTAATGAATTCTTGTCTATAAGTCCTCTTCTATAAATATTAAAATTATTGAACTAAATCCTTGAAAAATTTGTTCATTAATTATAAAATAATGTAATTCTAAATATAAAAGTACAAAATTACTTAGTGTATAATAATTTATTTTTAATAATTTTATTATTTAATATTTCATTAGTATACTTTTTAAATTCTTCTCAATACAAAAAGAGTTTTTTTTAAATTCTGAATTATAAATTAAAATAATATACACAAATATAATATTTGGTTTAAAAAAATCATGCTATAACAATCAGATGATTGTATAATAGATACTATTAAATTTAGTGATATCGTAGAGCACTAATTTATTAAGTTTGTTCTTGTTATATATTTTTTTAATGTTTTAGAAATGTTTAATAAAATATATGTTTGCATAGAGTGTATTTAAAAAAATATATTTATATATGTATGTATTTGTAGAGTTTTAATAATAACTATATAATAATAATTAATTGTATGAAATGGTTAAAGAGAAAATAATAGAGTAGACTATTAATATCGATTATCTTTGGAACAAACTATCCATATTAAACAAAACTGTTAGTTAAATAGAGTTATACCCTAGAAATGTTTCTCTTAATATGATAAAAAAATTATAATTTGAAGAAATAAGGAAAAATAGTGCCTGATCTACTGTCGCTGTAATAAATAGTGGCGATGTGTTTATTCTAAATTTCTCACAGGTATTTTAATTATTTCGATTTGAAAAGTATTCACAGTACCAAAATGATCGCTAGTACAGCAGCAAACTGAGATCTAGTCAGGTCAGAGGTGTATAAACTTTCGGTGCGATTGCTTTCACGATACGTATATACAAGCTTTGCATCAACGATGTAAAAGATTAACAGATACGTAAGATAACTCGGCTGAACTATGCTCGGAGAGGGATCAATATATTGACATATATACTTGACCTCATTGCTGGTGTACAGATGATATATAAATAGAGAGAACCATAGGGAAGTGATAGTTGTATGTCATATAAATTGAGAGAACATAGAAAAAGGATGAAGAGTGACCAGCTGTACTCTCCATTTAAACACTGCAAACATAAGTATCGCCGTTTGACGATGACCAAATTTGCTTGTAAATTTATTAGCAACGATTGATTTATTTATGTATATATGTATCTGCATTGCACTGTATCGGTTCTGAGAACACTTATTTGATTGTAAATAGATAATGTGATGTTATATTATTATTTCCATCACTGTTAAGAAAAAGAGTTTTGTTTGTGGATCCATGCGTATATTCGTCTCTATGTAAAATAAATAATACTTATAAGAAGTACAACTTATTTACTTATAATATTTAGATTTTAACGTTTATTTAACATTTTTTTCAAAATAATTAAAACTAATAAAATCATCCACCATATGCGAAATTTCCTTGCTTGATTTGCAACTACTTATAAAAATATATTCCTTCTTAATAATATTAATCGAAAAATTTACATAGTAATAAATAGGAAAACATTTCATGATTAAAAATAGTAATTATTTCTTGTACTAAAAATATTAAAATAAAACATTAAATAAAATTGTATTAAAATTCTATATTTTTATTTTTCGTGTCATAATTTCTTTAATTAAATAAGTAATTTCAAGTCTTTCATCTATATAAAATTTTCTTTAAATTAAAACATAATAGTTATCATTATTTAATACTAAGTTTATTTTTATCTATTTCGCGAAAAATTCTAAATTTCTTAATGGGCATAACCATAAAATCGATAATGGAAGCTAAAATTTTTAGAAAAATAATTCAACATTATATTACTGTCGTATATTTTATTATTTAAAAAAATTCAAGAGTTTCGTAAAAAATTTTTATATCATTGAAAATAATATAATATAAAAATATCTCTTTCATTATATAAATATATTATCTCAAAAACTTTAATACAAGTAAAAGAATGAAACCATTAGTTTTATCAAACTACTAACATACTTAGAATTTATCTATAGTTTTATTGAAACGAGCTTAGTACTTAAATTCGTAGGAAAAGTAAAGTTGATCAAAATATACAACTCAAGAAATAAAAAATAAAAAGAACTGAAAATTGTAGTAATGCTTATTTTCTATCAAATCTTATATAAATATAAATTGAAAATATGAAACAAAACGAAAGAATCAAACACAAATGTTCAAATATGTTTTTCATTACATTGAACGTGGCTGGTGCTTAAAGTTTTGATCTTTTATGTAGCCGTCTAGATAAGAGTTCATCAATTTTTAAAAATCATTTACTTTTATAGCTCAGAAGATTATGCCATATACCTACGTTAGCTAGAATCTTTTTTCAGAGGAAAAAAGTACACTCTTTACTTAGTCTGAAAACATATTTTTCCTTATAAACCTTAACTACAAATTATATTAAAATAATGATGGAATATTTTTATTTATACCTTTAATTTTCAATTTGATTAAATATACAGTATAAACACTGTATATAATAAAGAAAACTTAACTATTGCTTAGTCTGTTATATCTTTATTAATAAACTTTTTTAGTTACAAGAATATAGCAATAATACCATTAAATATTTTAAGTTGACATAAAAAAATTTAAATAATATATATATATACATTAAATTTAAATAAATTCTATATATGTGTGTTTTAAACAGTGATAACATTTATTTCTTATAACATAATTATTTTATATAATTCATAGAAAGAAAGTTTTTATAATTCAAAATTACATATTTTTAAATATGCATTAATATTTTTAATTTAAAAATATTATCAGATATTACTAAACAATTAATCAAAAATAATCTTTGATTTGATTTCTGACATTATTATCAAAGTGTATTTACATGATTCAACTTGTTCATCTTACTTACGTTTATATATATATATATATATATATATATCAGATTAAATTATTTTGATAAAAACAATATGTTAATATTCTTGAATGATCAAAACCCATAATCATTTAATTAATAATTAACTAAGCCATGAAATTATTTTTTACAAATTCAGCTCTCTTAACTTTATTGAAAAACTAATATATAAATAAATTACTCATAAAATTAATGTCTGTTTATTAATTAAATAAATAAATTAACGGTATTTTTCCCACCCAATCTTCTCCAAAAATATAATAAATGATAATATAATAAACATTATATCAAATTTAAGGAATACTTAACGACAAATAATAACTGAGACTTAATTTTATTTTTATATTAAGATTCGTACATCAAAATTTAAAATGATATTAAATAATTTAGGATTAAATTTTCCTTTTAAATATTTAAAAGGTACTTTTTTAATTTTTATCTAATATATATTACAAACCCTTAAATAAATTATTTGAATAAAAATTATATTTTTCAATTTATTTCTGAATATAAAATTAAAATTCAATATTATAAATTGTTCAATTATTGAAATATGAAGATTTATATTTAAATTATTAAACAAGATTTTAATAAGCATAAATATTCTTTGCTATTTATAATATTTTAATAAATTAAATGAAGAATAGTTTTTTGAATTTTTATAAAATGAATCTTTTTGAAGAATAATTTAAAAACTGCAATGAATCCCGAAACGTGTAATTAAAGATAAATAGTCAGGCTATAGATCAAATTGATCAGTATATTTTTATTAATATAAAATAAAAATATATATTTATTATCCTAACTACTAAAAAATAATTAAATGTGAAAAACAAGTAAAATCTAATAATGTACACTTTCAATAATGTACTTTATATAAGAATAATATATTGTAAAAAAATCATTTTTAAAAATTTAAAAATTCTATTTTTAAAATTATTTCCCCACTGGTTTCATTTACACATTCAAACGCATTTTCATCTTTCGATCCTTCCCATCATTCTGTTATTGCTTTTATTTCCACTCCCTCAGATACAATACTCCCAGTGACATTCTGCGTTAGAGAAAATTACTTTTCCGAACGGGACAACCTGCGCTAACTAAATTGCTTCAAACGACTTCTGCCACAGAGACGACAACGCAGCACTGTATACTTACATATAGCTTCTCTTATTGGCTGGCGCGTTTTCATACTTGCTTGCTATCAAAGAAAAAAGCAATCAAGAAACTTAAGTAAGAAAGAAAAATTGTAATGTGTCCTTCTTAATATACAAAGAAAGATAAAATATTACTACAGTTGAACTTTTAAGCACGAAAAATATTATTTGTTACCTTTACTTGGCTTCCACAAAAACGCGTCATAATTTCATTGAATAAGGTTCATTTATTGTATTATCTTCGACTTCGCTTTGTATTATTTACAGGAATCCAAGATCTTTTTTCAAATCTAATTTTACAAAATTGTTTATAATTTTTAAGTAGCTGAATCAGTAAAAAAATTAATAAAATTACTATTTGATTCAAAAATTCAAAAAACTCATAGTATATAGTTATAATATTCAAATCTATGAATACGTATTGCTTGAACGTGTTTTGTTGTTATACGTTAGGTAATATACTTGGAAATATATGTATATATATGTATATATATATATGTATCTATTTTGTAGTTATGAGTTATATTTTTATTACTTAATAAGAATTTATACCAAATGTGATTTCATTTTATTTTTCTAAAATTTAATTAGATTAAAAAATGTAAGTTTAATTATTATTGAAGGATCGAATGAAAATTTTATTTAAAATTTTATTTATTATAAAAAGTTAGTTACCCATGGTTATTTTTGACAATCAAACAACTCCATTTATTACAACGAACGATAATGATTGAAACACTTTTAATGTGCCGTGCGCTAGTCACTCTAATTGTACACAACTTTCTATTCTTACTGGAGAAGGAAAATACTCCTCGTATTCAAGAGCACGTTCTTCACTGCCAATTCATAGGATTTAATAAGAGCGATCCCTCCCCCCTCTCTCTAATATATATATATAAATAACTGATAATTGTAAGAATTTATTATAAATTACAACATAAAAAATACAATTAAGTGAATACGGATTAATGAATAATAATTTAAATATTAATTAATATGGTAAAAAGCGTTGAGTATCACATTCTCTTTTTTATAGAATTCATTCGTTGCAGATAAGCCAGATTAGTAGCCAATAACAAGTTTACGGGGGAAATGGTTAACTCAGGTATAAAAAGGAACCCGATGTATCTTTTTTGTTAAAACTTTATCATTTTTTACAAATAAATAAACTAGAAATGTTTAGTAAACAACTATATCTATAACATTATGGTCTAAGAAGCATTGTAATGCTTATGGTATTATTTCTTCTTCTTATATTTCCATAATTAGTAAGTAACATATAATAAATTTAAAAAACAAATAGTTAAATATATTTATTGCACACAAATAAATGTAAATATTAATTATTCCTTCATTTGCAGACGTATAAACAATTTTAAAGTAGCAGAAATGATTTGAAAGTAATCGAAAATAAATTAAGTGAAATATTTAATTTATAATTAAAAAAAAACTATAGTTTGAAAAACTTCTTTAGCTTAGTTAACGTTTTATAATTAATAAAAAAGATTGACATACTTTAACATATTTTGACACTTTAAATTTTAATTATTCTTATAAATAATATTAATGTATCCCGTTGCTCACAAATTTATGAATTAAAAGACATTAATTAAAATTTTTATTGTATCTGGATGTAAATAAATTTCATAATTTTTGTAGTTACAATAAACTGAATTTATATCACCATATCACCATTTAGTTTTAATAATATTTATTTATACTTTTTAAATATTACGTAGCAAATATATATATAGATGTTATACAACTTTGTGAAATTAGAATTGCTTTAATAATAAATAACTAAATATCAAAATTCCAAAATAGAATCACACATCATAAAAACTAAAATTTTAATTTAGATTATAAATTAGATGGTTCAAATACTCAAATTTTTTATAACTAATTCCTAGAATATATACGTAATATTCATTATTAAAGATCGTAAGTATACCAAACGAACAACAATCTGATTTTTTTATATTTGATAGTTTTACACATTCTTACGCACGCATGCAAAGACAAAGAAAATTAAAAGCTAGAAAATCAGTCATAAAATATTGCTTCAACTCACAACAGGTATATAAATCTTAAGGTAATTTGAATACCAATTAACTACGGATTTCTCTTAGCCATCTCTATCGTTTATTGCTTTAGAAACTTAAACTCATGCCTCACTGTCATCAATTAAAATAATTCTAGTTTTATAATTGTAGTACGTAGAGTGTAATAAAAATGAATTATTTATACAAAACTTAAGATATACACCCTTATAGATTTTCTAATTCTATTTCAACAACGTAGATTTAGAGATGATAAAAAATCTATTTCATTATGTACATTAGTGTTCTTTATAAAAGCTTTGTACTCTAATTTATAAATACCCTACCATTAAATTTACTGAAATCAAAATCTAATCCTTATAAAGCATCAGATAAAACTGTAGTTGTATTAATTCTAACAGAATGCATATTTAAAAAATAAACAAATTATCTTTGTGTATTATATGAATGATATTCCTATAGTATAATTTTATTACTTCTAGCTATAAATCATATACTTGTACTTATTTTTCTTACATTTATATTATTTCGTATACAAACTTTTAATATACCAATTACATTTAATATACAACTAATTTATTGTATAGTAATCGAATAAAGAGAACTGGTTTGATAAATAATAATAATATAATAAGGAATATATTATAATTTGCTCACATAAATAAATCTTATTTTTTTATCATCAAATATTTCTAAATATTTTACACTTAATAATATATTTTACGTTTTTAAATGTTTCATACACAAGCTAACAGTATTATATGTTGAAATATTATCAGGTAAGGACAAAAGAACTGTGGATTATACGGGTCGGAAAAAATGGAGTCTCCAAAACAAACATAGTATCTGTTAACCCAACATTGTCAAATGATTTCGCCACGAACCTGATCAAAATAATTGTGTATTATATACTTTGTTTTATTATTATAAAGTTATTTTACACGTGTTTTTTTATATAAAAATTTATTTAATATACCTTAAGTCAATAAAACATAGAAGTATAGAAAAGGTATATATTATATTACGAATTTATATATGTTTTTAGACATTGGAATAAAAGAATTAAGATGTTTTATTGTATTTTCACATAGTTTATTTAAATTTTCAGATTATCTTCCCAAAAGTGATGCTTGTAAAATCATGAATTCATTAGTGAAACTTCGAAAGTCTATTTTTATAAAAAAAATTTAATTATTGTATGAGATGAAACATAAGTCATATTTTTTACTAATTAAATTTTTGTACTTATAAAGCTGCGAATTTTGCTTGAAATAAAGCTTTTTCTCTTAAAATAAAATTTTTCAAAAAATCAAGATATTCATTTGATAATATCAAATACATAATTTATACTTATCTTTTAAACATATTTTTTATTATAAATTAACTCACAAAAAATTAATCTTTCTATATTAAAATAGTGAATTGAATATTTTATGAATTTTTTAAATATCAATTTCAATGTATGAAGTGACTGATTCAACTAAAGTTTTGAATTAAAATATATGCAATTAAAACAAGTTTATTCAATAAAGTTTAAATTTAATATATAAATATTTGAACAAATTTGACCTAAAAATTCTAGTTTTAATATTATAATTAGCAATGGAAATAATTATCCATAATATAGATATGAATGAAATAAAAATATTTAGACTTATAGGTTTAATAAACAAAAATTTAAAAAAATATGTTTTTTTTGAAAAATTGAAAATCTATCCTCAATAGAATTTTAATAATTATAGTTTTAGGATTATAAATATTAAATATTTATAATAAAAAAAATTCAATAAGATAAGAACATAATCTTATTTATGAAAATCCAAATTATTCTATTTATCCTAGAACTTATCAAACTTTTTCAACTGAATTTCTAACTGAATTGTATTCTAATGGGTTAATTTTGATTCAAAATATCATCCTTATCTTTTTTGGCTTATATTAGTGTAAATTCAGATTGCATATTATAAACTTATATGTAGGTATATGCGCAGATATACATTAATCTCAAATATCATTATTGAGTTTTGTAAGACAGTTGATAATCCTACATATCTTGCATGCATAAATATAAATTATACCGAAGGTTCAATCCTTCATTTGGTTTTGGTGCACTATTTGCGTACACATATGCAAGAATATAAATATATGTATGTATTCAGAATTAAAATTAGATTAATATGAATAAAATTATAATGAATAAGATTACATAATGACTAAGATTAATTTATGAATGGATGTGGTTAAAGTAATAATTTTTACCTAATAATATGTTATTAGACGAAAAAATTGAAACGTATACGGTATAATTTTTTCAGAGGTTTGATCAAAAGCATTGAACAAGATAAGCAAAGTGAAGAATAATATAGATGTATCTAAATATGAGTTAGAGGAAAGGAAAATTTAATTTAATGGTTTTTAATTTATGAGTAATGACATAGAATATTTAGTTGTAAAAAGTACAGTTCAAAAAAATATTTTATTGGATTAAAAATTCTACAATATCAAAACATATTTTTAATACATAATGTAGCTGTTGAATATTCTTTATCGAGTAAATTTATTTTAGGTTTCTTTAAAATATTTTATTAATCAATTTTTTATTTTATTTCAATTTTTATCAATTATTTTTATTTATAAAAAGTTTTAAAGTTATAACTTGAAATAAAAATTAATATTGTTAAATTGTGTAACAATAAATTACTTAAAAAATTAATATAATCAAAGTATTAATTAATCATTTTGTAAATATTTTTTAAAGTATATATTCTTTATCAATGAATAATTTATAATTAGTTGGGAAATTAATTGAAACGGAGCTTCACAATATAATGCAATAAAATAATGGTGAATTAGTCGATTAATTATATATACTTATGTAGTATAGCAAATATACTTAAAAATATTATTGTAGAACTAACAGGATGAGAAATCAAAAGAAATTTTATGAAATAATATCGTCATCAAATTTGATTTTACTTTGAAAATAAGCACTCTATATTCAAATAAGCTCCTCCAACAGCTACTATTAAGATATCATACATTCAGAAATTGGCATTTCTCTTTAATGCATCATTGTTAAATCTTTCGTAAAACATTGGCATTTACTCGTGTGCACACGCTCTTTAACCTGCACCCTCCACTCCCACAAAACAGCAATATACTCGCAAGAATCTTGGTAAGCGGTGCTTCCGCTTCTAACTCGGCTCTCCATCAAAGGGCTAATTGCCGGCTCTCCTTTCTACAACCCATTCTTCTCGTTCCCTCTCTAAACTTAAAACACTCTTGACAAGTAGCGTATAAATCAATTTACTCGGTATGTCATTTGCTCTCAGCGCTTACTTTTTTCAATAGAGGTTTTCATATTTATAAAGTTAAAGAGCAATATTATAGTGCACTTGCTTTTTACTATTTTTTATTATTAATTTTTAATCGAATCATCTTCGCTTAAATGTCAATATTACAATTTTTGGATTTTCAAATTCAATTTTTCTTTTAACTATTATATAGATTAGACTGTGAAATGTATTTATTTTTATAAATCTACTTTTAATTGTATATAATAATTTTCTTACATTAACTTATATAAATTTAGTAATGTATGAAAATATTTGAAATTGTTAATGATTTAATACGAAAGAATTTCTAGAGACATTCTTCTTAAATCGATAAAATAATTTATTTTTGTTTTTAATAATTGTATAATTGTAATAAACTAAAACTGGTTAGACTCGCAATAGGTACTCAATAAAATCAGAAAAAAATGTATATGATTTGTATATATACACGCACCCATACACAAAATTATATAGTACTTTAAATTTTCTTTACAATTGTGAATATTTTAATACAATAAAATATCAGACTTTTAACTAAATTACGTATTCCTCTAGTTTAATACTTAAGATATATATAAATATATAAATATATTAATATATTAATATATTAATATGTAAATATATATAAATTAAGATAAAGTAAAATATAATTTTATTCAAAAAGTAATTTGATACTGCTTACATTATTATAAAATAAGTTAGCAGAGGCTCATTCGGTAAATAATAAAAAATAATTAAGAAAGCTATATAGACGAAAGCGATGAGGCCAATAATGACTTAAAATTCAAAACATGAACAATATCCATAGCAGCATTAATACTCATAACAATACGGCAAATATAGAATTACATTTCTACCAAATTCAACTTCAATTGGATATTGGCCATCTCAGTGTAGGTGGAGTTCTGAGTAGTCTTTGCATTTACAAAAATTTTGATCATTAAAGCAAACCATTTAGAATGTAAAAATCAACAAATTCGCATCCTGAGAAACGTGTAGATAAATATTTTATTTAAATAATAAGTTATAACTTTTATCAGTCCAGTTTTAATTTATACGCACTTTTGTTTAATAAATATTTATCAATAATTTTTAATTCTTTTTGATAATTAACGTATTATTTTTAAAAATTGACAAAAAAAATATAAAAACCAGGAGGTTTGAATATTTTAAATACAATTCAACAAAATAATATATACATATCTATATAAAATTTCAATTATGTTCTATTTAAAATATTTTTTTCTTTTTTACTATTTACTATATATATATATAAAGTAGTCTAATAGAATCATTAAGAAAATATTATTCAAAATTATTGTTTACATTCTAAATGTTTTTTAAAAAATTATCCAATCAAGTAAAAATATTATGTACATGATTCAATATAAAAATGCTAGTTTTATGTTAAAGATTTTAATAAATTAAATTCTCATCAATACAAAGAATAATACAAATTAAATCAATAAAAAGAATTTAATAAAAAAACAAAGATGCATGTTTTAAATCCATATAGTTGTAGAAAATAATAAATAATATGAATAATCATTTCATACTTTAATAAGCTCTTTTTGTACATTAAGTTATTTTCAGATTAATTGTTTAAATTGACTATATTTCGATTAGATTCAAAGACACTTGCTATATTTTATAAATTTTATGTAGAAATCTATATTGATTAGTTAAAAATTTTTTAAGGACTAATTAATAAATTGGAAATAAAAGAAAAATAATTTTTCTATATTTTTTTATTTTAATAAAAATTTAAATTGTTATTGATTTAGTTATAAGCAGTTTTATAATTATTTGATCAAAATATTTTTAATTAATTAAGTTATTAAAATATTCAATTTGAATTTATAAAAAAAAACATAAAAAAATTAGAAATATAAAATTTTCTGAAAATGAATTATAATTTATATTTAATATCTAGTTATCAAAAAATTAAATACAGCAGAAATATTAGACATTTGAAAGTATATAGGAAAATCAAAATTATCACATAATTTTATGAATTAAGTATTCAATTTTAAGTTATAAGTAAGGATTTTTTTTATTCAAATATGAATAATCAGATTTAAATATGACTGAAGCTTTAATTAAAATACAAGAATAATGATATTAATAATTATGATGATAATAGTGATTAAGATAATAATAATATTCATAATATTAATAATATAAAATATGATAATGGAAGTAATTTATTTAAAACTGTGAACAGTTATATTGCATTTAATAACTATCGAACTATTAAAACGGTGCAGTAATGAAATATTATAGATAAATAACTTGATGTATAAAACTGATGTGGTAAAATCTCTAATACGTATTGTATATGAACTTATGCAGGTTTTAAATAAAAAAAGTATATAGCTTTTTTTTAAACCAAAATAATTTTTTTATGGAAAAATTATATGATTCTAGAATAGCTTAAGATTAGATGATGAAAAATTAACATAAGCAAATTGTTAATATATTAAGAATATAACATTTGATAAGTTAATAAAAACTTATCAATTTAATAAGAAAAATTTAATATGACAGTGAATAAAAAATGCACAGTAAATATATATATTTATAATTTTCTAATTTTATTTCACATATCTACATTTATATAAATGGAACAAGAAATGAATTCTATGGAATGTTAATAATTATATATATATATGTATGTGAAATGAACGAACGAATAAATAAAATTAAATAAAAATCTCAATTAATTAACGAAGGCTAATTTTACTGGAAATGCTCTTACTGATTTTGGATGAATAATAGAAAACTTGTCAATAATCGTTATTTAAATGATAGTAAAAAATTAAAATATATATATAGTTGATTGTTTGATTTATAAAAAAAATGTTAAAGAAAATTTATATTTGTTGATAAAAATTTAAATATTAAAAGCTATTTCATTTTTATATTTTTATTTTAAATTACAAAAAATATAAAGCTATTCATTTTTTAATAAAAAAAAAATAAGTTTATCCCTATACCAAATGAATTAATAAGAAATTAGAAATATTTATACAAATCTTCTATTAACTAACAGAATAATTGTAAAACTTTTTTTAGGCTTTATATGTTAATAAAAATTTTTTTTTTATAAAACTGCTAAATATCTAGTATTTTTAATATTTATAAAATGAATAAATCTCAAGTTTATAAAAATCTGAAAATAACCAATAACAAATAGTGGAACTAGGGAATGTGTATTCTACATTGGTGAATATAGAGGAACGGATAAAAATAGGTCCTTCAGTTACGTATAATACCCTCACTGCTAAACCTGCCTTCGCTTATGAGATTATGCAAAGCACTAAGTACGCTTAGTAAAGTTACTTTCGACATATATAAAGAAATAAGTTGTGTTGTCGCTTCATCATTTCAACATTACCAATATTTAGAATTTCTCCTATAACTTTCATTCTCTTCTATCTCCTGTTGTGCATCGTGAATATTAGTCGAGAAATCGAGTTTAAGGAATCGTGGAAAGTTTAAATGTTTACAGATTGAACTTATTATATTTAAGAATATTGTAACAAAGTTATTTTCATGTTAAAAAATATCTTACTAACATAAAATCTATCAAAATATATGATTTATATAATGAATGATACAAATTATTTTTTTTATATATTTTAATTTTATTACAATAATATTTTCAAAACAAATTTAATACTTGTAAAATTAAATAAGCTATATAAAAATTTTCATAAAAATTAATTATTGTAAATTAATATCATAACCATTATTGAACATGATAAAGATTAATTATAAATAAGATTCAATTATTCTATATTTAAAATTATTTACCACGAAAATCATTTCTTACACAAACTTAATATTGTAGATAAATTAGCAAATATTAATTATAATATAAGCATTATAATTAAATTATTAAAATTGATAGGGAAAATAACTTAAAATATAAATTAATCTAAATATGATTCACGTTTATAAAATTCTTTAAAATCAAATCCTAATGTTAAGAATAATATCATGAAATATTGTAAAAAAATATCAAAGAGAGTGTCTATAATAATCTCATAAAACATCTATTATAGATTAAAAAAGTCAATCTATAAGTATAATTATCTGAAGTCTGTACTGAGAGTTAAAATAATAAACAAAGAAATGAAACACAGAATAAACGGTAAGTGAGTATATAAAGAGAAACAATAATTAAAGGAAATGGAATAGGCAACTACTTTGGTATCAGGTAGCATAATAAGGAGAGTGGAAATAAACAGAAAAAGAGAGCTTGAAAATTTAACCAGGTGCCCACTCTCAGGTCTACTCTTTCTTGAATATTTTTTTTATTTTTTGTTGGTTTTTCTTACTTTTTCTCTTCTTTTTCTACCCTTCCACTCTTTGTTATTATTTCTTACAGTTTTTCTTTTTTTAGTGTCGCATTTCGTTTAAACTAGTAAATTTCTTGCCAGTTCATTTAACAGTTCCCTTGCCAAGAAGCTAAACCTATAAAAGAAAAGTGTTGAGTACCTCTCGAAATCAAGTTGAGGTTATTAGATCTAAGATAAAGTGAAAAACAATACGAATATATTTTAAAAAAAGAAAAGCAAGCAAAAAAATATAATAAATAAAATATAAGAAAAAAGCAAAAATATATACTAAAATATAATAAATGAAACAAATAAATAGTAAGATGGATTAATACATTAAATCACAAAGGTAAAATAAATATTTCCGGCTCTAATCCTAGTATATTAGCGATATTTATGGTATTTTCAGAACTTAAAAAATAAATCCTTAAAGACCAGCTAATGTAGTATATCTAATTCTAATTGAACCTAAAGTAATGCAACTCCGTTGTTTTATATATATTAATAAAATTATCATTCCTTTTATTTTATATATATTTTAGCATATACTGCATTAAGAACATTGTTTTTTAATTAGTTCAAGATATAAATTTCTGCTCTTGTTTAATATGATAAATTATTATATTAAAAAAAATATTAAAATTTAAAAAATTAAAAAAATATAAGTTCTTTAATTTATATGCAAATAACAAGTATGGATTAGTATATAAAATGAATCATAAATTATAAAAATTATATAATTCTTTCAGATTATTTACATCATTTAAAAATAAAGTTTCTATGAATTTTAATATAGCTATATAATTGTTAAATTAACAAATGTTTTTTTCCATTTATAACATTTGTTACAACTTTCAATTTTAATAATTGATGATTTCAAAATTTATATTAATAATAAATAAATTAATTACTAATTTTGTTTGTTTAAATTATATATAATAAAATATAAATCTTGTAAATTTTGCTTACGTAAATATTAAAAATACAAGCTTTATATTATAATTATAAGAGCAATTACGTGTTTATAAATTGAGTACAAGTATTATTATGTTTATGCGGTATCAATAAAATTAAAAAATTTTAATCGCATAGATAAAATTTACCTATTAAACAAAAATTTATAAGTAATTATTAAGTGTAAAATTAAGATTAAATAAAAATATACTGTAATTGCATTTAATTTTATTATAAGAAATAATTATAATTGATTTCAATAAAAACTTACTTACCGATTTTTTAAAATACTTTTTATACATAAATATGTTTTTTGTTATACTTTCATACTTGCATTTTTGATAAAATTATGAGTAATATCTTGAAATAAAAAACCTAGTTATATAGTTTACTGTTTAATTTAGATATTCACGATTCATCTCATGTAAGTTGATGAATATGAATTCAAATTTTTTTTATTTATATTATAATAATTTAATTTATACTATACCAAATAAATATTCAATTTTATTGATTCTCAAAATTATCATCATATCAATATTTGATAACTTTTTAAAATTATTATTAATTTTATAATATAAATTAAGAAATTAATTATAATTTTTACTGTTAATTATAATTTATAAACTTGAATAAAATTATAATTAGAAATAATTAGTGAGTAGCTAGATAAATCGCATAATGGCTGACAATAACTTTAAATTTATTTTTAAAATGATAAGCAATTTAATTTTATTATAGAATGAATATAAATTACAATAAATTTGAATAATTTGTATTATTATCTCGTATAATATTAAATGTCCAGATTATTTTTTAATTTCTTTCATTTATCAATATAAACTTCCCTTAATGAACTTAATGTATATATTTTAAATTTATATAACTACATATATAATTTTTATAAATTCAGTTCATTGAGATATTTATCTTATCTTAGATTAGTTACTTATAGTATAAAATTTTGTACACAATATACACTTTGAATTGTATCTTAGGAAAAATGCCTGTTCGTTTTTCTGTGTATATAAAAAAAATTTCGTTATATAATTTACTTATATACATATATAATAAAAACGTATTAAAATATATGTCACAATAATATATGAAATAATTATAATAATTTTGCAGCATAATACATTTATATTGCTTATCATAATTTCTTATATTCCATTCTATAGTTTTAACTATTAAAGATTTTCACTTTATTTTTATTCTTATTTTTTTTAATTTTTTTCATTCTATTGAAATATCACTGTAACTTGGACTTTTTCATCTCCGAATAGTATCATACAACAAGACTCATGTTCATTTCGGTAGTAGTAAAGAAGGCAAGAGCTTGATAAATATTCAATTTATTTAAATGTTTGTTGCATATATGTTAATAAATATATTTTATAATGGAGTACAGATTTATAAAATATGAAGTAAAAAAAATATAAAAATTTAAAATAATTTTCAGAAAAATATATAATTATGAAATTTCAAGGATTTAAAAATAATATTAGGTATATTTAATATTAGAATATTGATTAAAATTTAAATCAATTCTTTTTGTATAATATTATATAACAAACGAAAAATAAATAAGATTATATAATAAAAAAATTGTATAAGATAGTATAATTACTCTCAAATATTTACTTATCATTTTATTTCATGAGATTATACTATTTCAGTAAGAGCTTGGAAATATACATTACATATATGCACTAAAAAGAATATTAGTTTTATAAAAAAAAGATACTCGTTTTATTATAACTTTATAAAAGTTTAATAAATTGATTGTGCAAATTTTATATGTAAATTCGAATATAATTTTATAATTGATTCAAAATGAATTATTATCGGGCAATGGGATACATGGTATTCTAAATTCTTTTTTGTAGAAACTATATCCGGTAGTCAGAGAAAAACTCATATAAAAGCACTTTTAAAAGCAGTAAACACTATGACGAGTTGCTTCTAATTGGAGTCTGGAACTTAACTCGCGAGACTTGACAATTTGACTGCGCTAATTCTTTCTTTTCCTCTCGGTCACTGTATTGTCATTTTTTATTTGCTCAGAAGATATAAAGCCATTCATAAGCCAATCCTAGTATATATTCTCTTCTTGAATATGGTTTTGTTGTAATGTTTAGAAATTCAATTCCACTCTAATTTACCTTTACTCTTATTTCTTATATTATTTTCAAACCTAAATTAAGTTAACGGTCATCATAAACATTTGCCAATTTAATTATTCTACGGTAAATAAATTTTTATACGTGTATACTATAATACTATACATGAACATGTTTTACTTATTGTACTGATAACGCCTAATAAAAGCTTTTTATCAACATAATGTTAATTTGAATTAACCTAATTTAAAATTTATTTTTAGAATTTGAAACTTAATATTCATTTAAGCTACGATTTTTCAAATAAAAATGTACCTATAAATTACATAAAAATAATTACACATTTAATGTAAACAAGAAAAATATGCTTAATAGCTAAAAATGATTATTTGTTATTGATTATTAAAATTAATTAAATCATTTATTACATGAAAAATATATAATTAAGAATAAATTAATTGATTGTCTTATTTTTTAAAATAATAATTTTATTTAGTAGTTAAAATATATTTAATAATGTTACAAAGTCAAACAGATAAATAGTTTAATATAAGTCAAATTATTTTAACTTATAATTTTATTTTATTATTATAACTCCACAAGTTAAATATAAACTAAATTATATTTGATTGTATGTTATTATACAATACAAACTAAATAAAATATACTACATAGAATATAAAAAACTGAGATAAATATTTATAATTAGATTAGAGTCGAGAAATGTAAAAATTTTCTTTTAAAATGTTTAATAAAGGCAAATTTTTGGTTACTACGATTATTTAGTTAAAATATGGTCTTAGGTTAATTTTATATTACTTAATCTGCCTTTTTCTTTTAAGAAATTTTTTTTCTTATTTATTTTATTACCGTCTTACTTTTTATTAGATTTGGATAGCACCTTTTTTTAATATTATATGAGTAAAATGAAATTAGGAAATAACAATTTATTATTTATTCTTTCAAAATTTGTATTGATTTCATCTTAAATTAAATTTTAAATTCATGTTGGAATAATTATTGTAATATAGTGACTTAATAAATAAGTGCCAAAAAAATAAACACGAAGAGAAAATTATTTTTGATTATAAATGTATTTCATAAATAATTGTTAAGTAATAATGAAATTTAAGCTTTGTAAATAATTGATATATAAATGTAGATTTATATGGATGTGGATAAATAAATATTTATAAAAAATTAGTGTTTTTAATATTAAATATATTAAAATATATTAAAATCATTTTTATATTTAATTTATTTATTTTTGATATTCTCAATTTTGGTTTAATTATTCTTTAATTTTTTTAAAATGTTTTTAATTAATTTTTTACATAATTTCAATTTTATACTGTTTAAATTTTCTAAAATAAAACTAAAAATATGGCAATATTAATACCTAATTTTAAATTCATCTAGATAAATCTAAATTAGCTTTTTAATATTAATTTATAAGATTTAAAAAAATATTCTCATGATTTCAATTGTTTTTAATAAAATTTTTTGTTATTTCTAATCATCAATTTAAATAATTTTTAATTTTTATTTTCTCTTGTAGAAAAAATCCAGATATAGGAAAAATTAATTCTTGATAGATTTTATACAGATAATTTCTTTATACTCTTTTACTGTAAATGAATCCAATTTAATTTTAGTATTTGTAATAATAATTGATTGAATTAAGAATAAAATACAATATAATAAAATAGTTTTGTATTTAAAAATAATTATTGTATTCCTAACAATAATGTAATATTTTACCAATTTAAATAACCATAAAATTAATCAATATGTTACATGAAAATGAAGTTCATATCTTTTTTAAGAAAATAAGAATAAAATTGAGACAAAACACTTAGTCAGAGGTAAAATTTCAACTATAAAAGATGTTATAAAAATCAGTAGGATAATGGAAGTGAATACAATTTTAGACTTTATGTGTGAAACTATGTAGAAATCTGTCGTCAGCTCGTTAGGAAGGTAAAGCACGCATCTTACAGTACATATATTACGCTAGAACGTGAATTCGAACTAACCCGGGAAAATTGACGTTGGTGCGTCAGGCAGAATGATGGATGACTCTGCAGCATGAACTAGTTACAGAAACAGGGGTCTCTTCTCCCTTTTTATTGGCCTGTTCTTGAATCGCTTATTTGAAATCTTTTCTCATTGATGTTTTACCCGAAAGGCAAAAGATGACACATATACGACACATATCTCTTTTCTTGGACCACATCCAATGTTTCCAAATTTTACATTGAGTATCACATTTGTATTTTACTTAGCCAACTCATCATTGATGAATATTTGAAAAAATATATGAGAATCTATATTAGTATATAATATTTAATATAATTCTTATGTTTATCATTCTTATAAAAATTTATGTTCGTAAAATCACGTTACATAACTAATATATATTATATATAGATATAAACATACGTTTTCTTATGCTAAATATTTAAATAATTCAATTTATATATGAATTAAACAACTACATATTCTTATATCTCTAATCGATAGTTCTAGGTACACATATATGATGAATTTCCTTATTCTGAATGAATAGTTATACGTAAAACAAGAAAGATGTAAAGAATGCAGAGAAAAACTCCTTTCAATGAAGGTACACGAGTGACTCATTATTCATCTAATGCAATAAATAAAAATATAGATAAACTATTAGGTGATGGAGAGACAAAACTTAGAAGTAGAAAGAAAGAGTGACTTAAAATAATAAAAAAATTTAAACATCAAAAAAAAATTTTTAATTTATAAAGAAAAAATATATAAATATAACGTATGTATACACAGAGAAAAGTCAATAAAATAGATAATAAGAAACAAGAAAACAGCAATAATCGCAGACAATGTATATGAAAAAATTAAAAATTTATAAAGATACTAAAAAGAATATAAAATTAAAGAAAAATAGCAATACAGAAGGTAAGAAAAAATGATAGTAAAAAAATAATGTAATTTTCAAAGAGAGGAAAAACAGAAAACTGAAGCTAAAACATTTATATATTATACACTAATTGAGTTGGAAGGGAAAAAAGGAAGCAGCGCATGTACACGTACATATGTTTAGTGTGATCGTATCTTTGATGAGATAAATACAACGATCTTTATGTCCGGTGCCTCAAAATATATGTACAGAGAGGAAGAAACGATAGCTGTTGTTCTGCGATTGGCGTTGAATGAGCAGCGTCATTAGTTCGTAGACGCTGTTAATGGGACAACGACCATTTGTACGACATCCATTACACAGTCTCTCTTATTTTATAATCTAGCGATAATGAGGGCTTGTTACATGTCGTATCAAGCTTCAAAATATCACTTCGTTCACTCGTTACAACAGAGGATGTACATTTTTGTTGTGCTACGATTTATTTCGTAGCCGACTGCATCCGTGAGATGCACGATGGTTACTGACCGAGTATGATCCTAGATTGTACTTGCGTGTTAATGCGCTATTTCCGAGAGACACAACTGCCGGATATTAAGCAGGAAACTCCTGAATACTTTTAAAAATAGGAGGATGGAAGTGTTGGAAGTGCATATCCAACAAAAGTTTAAGATTAATAATATGAATTCGGAGAAAGGATTTTGGTTTTTAATGTTCATGATTGCTGACTACAATATACATCAAGTATTTTTAAAAATATCAATATTAGCTAATAGTATTTTAGCAATAATAAACAATATTATATATAAAATTCCCATATTGAACCTTCAATATTTGTTATAGCAAGATTAAAATGCACCAAGAAATTTTTTTTTTAATTTTAAACAATAGAATACAAAATATAAATAATTAAATACATAGTTATAACATATATAATATTTATAAATTTAAAATGAGTAATTTTTACGGACGTTAATGCAAGTATTTAAAAATAAGTTTATACAAATTCACGAATAAATTACTGTCTTTTATTTATTTTTTGTTTATAACTATTTTTTCTTTTCCCATATTATACAATTAATAATTATCAAAAAATAATTGTTCAAACTTATTATAAGCAATTTATTAATTAATAAAAATAAGTCAATTTGAATATTTTTTTAAAAAGTGAATTGTTAAATTTAAATCATTTTTATAAAATAATAAATAATATTCACATAAAATAGATAAATGAAATATTTTAATTATTTACAAAATTATTTATTTTGAATTAACTAAGAAATAGGCTAGGAAAACGAACACAGAGGTATATTATGATAAGAATCTACTTTATATTATGCGAAAGAAGAATGTACACAGGCTAAAAAAATATGATTTAGTACTAAATTCATTCATTATAGTAAAAAAGTAATCAAAGATGTCTGTATTTTTGTTTTTTTTTTCATTGGTGGTTATGTTTTTTTTCATCATCGATTATAATGGAAAACTCTTTCATTTTTAAATTACACAAATATTTAACTATAATGCATTCGACTTAAACTTATATTTCTTTAAAAATAGTAGCATTATAATATTTAATTATTTATTATTATATTTATTTAGTATTACTTATAACTTTAGATATTTAAAATAAAGTTGATTATTTAATACTCATGTATGTAAATAAACGAATATTAATTAAAATTTGTAAATACCTATAACATTTTTTATATAGCTAAAATTAATAAATGTTTGACTAGCTAAAAGTATAATATAATTTA
The DNA here is from genome assembly GCA_018907195.1 of Dolichoris vasculosae. Taxonomy (NCBI): domain Eukaryota; kingdom Metazoa; phylum Arthropoda; class Insecta; order Hymenoptera; family Agaonidae; genus Dolichoris; species Dolichoris vasculosae. Next base: position 98,056 of record JACCHY010000029.1, read on the forward strand.
ATATAAATAATTGTAATAAAATTCTTTATTAAACAAATAGTTAATTAATATTATTAGTTCAATAAAAAATGTTGTAGACATAATTTCTTATTCTTTAATAACTTCTATTATTTATGCTAATGAAAATTGAAAATATAAATTCTGTTTAAATTTCATAAATATAACATAAAATTTGTATTTAATTTTTTATATTTTTTTCGATATTTAGAAGTACGAATAGTAAATTATTTTTTAATGGATATAATAGACATTAATTTTTAAAAATAATTATAAATTTTTTTTTAATTTAAAAAGAAATCCAATCTAGAATACGAAAAGTATCGAATGCATAGTATGAAAAATTCAATCGTAACTAATGAATGATAATTAGAATCCAAGCTAAATAAGTGAGAGAAATCAACAAGTAATTTAAAAAATTTGATGATTTATTAATTTATTCTTTTATTATTTTTAGACATATAATCTATAGAAGTATATTTCTATTTAAGAATAAATATTTATTTCAAATTTTGATAAATATCGAATAAATTTGAAAATAATTTTATGAAATATATCTACTATATTTATAATAATATTTGTAGGATAATTATTCTAAAAAATAACTGATAATTTGTGAGTTTATATCTTTTGTATGCACAAAATACTTACAATTCACAATCTTAGGATAATACTCCAATCAAGTTATATATATATATTTTTATATAGTCCTACTAAATTAATCGATTATATTATTACATAAATATAATATTCTATATTTAATATATATTATATTATAATTTAGCGATATATATATATATATATCTTTAGGCTCAAAAGTTATTATGACGAAGCTATCTATATAGTATTTTTAAACAGTGATTTTATTAATAAGAAAACGATTTAAAATCAAGTTATTATCTCAAATTTAAAAGTTAAAAGGTTTAAAAAAAAATTTAATGCCAACAAAAAAGTTAATTGTTTACTAAAATTATTATACTTATCATTTATGTAATACAAATTTTAAAAAGTAGATAATTGTCTATATTTTTTCATTTAAATATTTTCATATTTTAAGAATTGTCCGACATAGCATCTATAAAAATAAGGTATCCAGCAATAAGAAAAGGTAAAAGTAGTAATAATAGAATAATAATATTGCTACTCCTTCGTACATATAAAATTGAACATATTAAAAAATTGAAAATACAAAAGACCATGGGTTCACATATATTTATTTTAAAGGTATCATTCTCTGTGTTTAGAAGCTAAAATGTTAATTTTTACGTTACGTATATACGTAGGAGATAAACTTACGGACTTATACATATAGTATTATAATTACAACATATCACATATGTATCTTTGTATTTAAAAATCAATCTGTATATCTATTTTACTAATGTGAGCAGTATCAATATAATATCTTAATAAATCAAAAACCACCAACAGACGATATTATAATTTACTCTCTGGCCATCTATTTATACTCATTAGTATATCTCGAGCGTTTTAAAAGGATGAACAAATAAGGAAAGTTGTATATTATATTATCATATTCATAACATTTCAAAAACTTCTTATCATTTCCAAAATATTAAAACAAAGATGTTTTTAATATTAGTTAAGGATCTAAATATAATTCTAAAACTATTTGTATGAATAATTTTAAAGTACTTTAATACTTGTAAGAATAAATCTTTATTTTAAAAATCATAAAAAAATTAGAAAATAATAACAAAAAATAGATAATTATAATAAATTCTAATAATTTATAATAAAACTTAATAATAATACAATAAATTCAGCAACATTAATGACACAAATAATTTAGAATATTTAAAAAAACTGAAAATTATATACAATATACAAAAGAAATAAATTATAAAATCACAAGAATAATTATTTGATTTTATTATATAGATGTATTCATTTATAAATTATAGAAATTTATGTATGTTTAATTACTAATAAGTTTTTTAACTATAAGAATAAATTTTAAATGAAAAATAAAATTCAAAACATCTAAATGTATTTATTTTTGCAAATTAATTATATTTAATAATCTTATTTTTTAATAAAAAATCTTCTATTTAAATCACAATATTTTAAATGGATTATTAAATTATATCATGCTGTCCATAATTTATGTCTCAATAATTTAAATAGTATTATAGTTACGATTTTTACAAATAAAATATTTTTATATTAATATATAGTATAATTTTTCTTAAAATATGTGGTATATTATTATATAAAAATATTTTTTATAAACAATAAAATTCTGTTAATAATTTTATTCATGATATAAATAAACTTAATTTATTTAATCAAAGAAATTCTTGTAAGACAAACATATAAAATTTCTTTCTTTCAATATTTAAATTGAATTGTCATACAAACTCTTACATATACAAGATGAAAAAAAGTATATTTAAGTAATAGATATTAAATTTTTTATATAAATTATTTTTATATAAATATATTTTAAAGGATATTTAAATGCTTTCACTATTCTGTATATATAAATTAATTCAGCAGTTAAACGTATTATATTTATAAAATCATAAATATAAAATCAATATTTATGTTATATTATTTAATTATGAATAAAATTCATAAAAAAATAACTTGAGTCATTATTAAAAACAATATTATTAAAAAATTATAAAATTCAATATATATATCTCAAATATATTTACCCATATATATCGTATATAATGCATATTTTTAGTTAGTTCATATTGAAGACTATAAATTTCGAAATGGGTATTACATTATGTTACATTCTCTCCTTAATTTAAAAAAAAAATATACATTGATATCGTGTCACTTCAACTTTGTAACTTAGAGCCTAAGCACTAATAAATTAAAATTGGTAAGTTAAAAACTGAATTTCATAAAATAAAAAAAGCTAATGAATTATAGACGGAGTAAGTATGTATTAGGTGTTATTATTATTGAGATTCAATTTTTTTTCAATAGTCACCTTCGCTTCTTTTACCCAGTACGTATGAATTCGTTGTATTACATACAAACTGCGAAATTCAAATTGAATAAAATAACACATTTTGAAAGTTCATGCTGTTTTGATTAAAAATTTTTAAATTATGTACATTGATAAATAATATATAGATATAATTAATAGAAAAACCTTTATTATTTAATTTTTTAATGTTTTAAAAGTAAATATACGCATTAAGCGATCATAATTAAGATTGAGAATTGAATATTGCAATTTATATTTTATATTGTATAATTTTATTATGTACATTAATTTTATTTTTTTTATTTAAAACCCTAAGCCGTCTCATAAATTTTAAGTATCTTCTTTATTAAATGTTATTTTTTGTATGTTTGATTATAAAGATTACTTTTAAATGAAAAAAATTATTTTTTTTATTAATTTTTTTATAATCCAATCATACTTTTTTTTATACAATGATTGCTACAGAATTTATTCATAATTAATAAGCTATCATACTCTACAAATAAAAAATTATATTTAAAAAAAATAAAAATAGTTTATAAAAAATACTAATAGTTATATAAAACTGTTAATTTACATAGTTTTTTAAAGAGAAGAAAAAATAAAAAAATTATGATTCTGAAAAATCATATAGTAAAAAATATTTATTTAAATACTCAACTAAAAACATTATTATTATAATTGCAAGTAAATGAAGACAGACATTTCTATATATTATAACAAATTGGAAATTCAATATCCATTTTGTGATTTTTTCTTTTACTTTTATTCTTATAATAGATATTGTTGTATATAAAAAAATTATTTTTTAAATGAAAACTGAAATTACTTGTTAATTTAACAAAAACATTTATAAAAGATTCAAATTTTTACTAATAATAAAAATATGTGTAGCAATTGCCATAAAGTGTAAAGAAATTTTTTTAATCTAGTTAAATTATTTAAAAAGTTTTAATATTAATAATTTGAAATACTGGAATATTGTATGAATGAATACTATTTTCTTTTGTTTACGCTTTTATCTATACAAATGCATAATATTATAAGTCAAACAAAAGTATCAATAAGAATTTAAATTAAAAAGATCTAAACACTATTCAACGATAATCTTTGTTGTTCTCTCTCTCTCATACTCTTTGTCGCTCACTTTCATATATTGCATTTGTATAAAGACATTTAGTAATAATGTAACCAAAACAATGCAAATATGCTTAAACTATGACAACGATGAGTCCATCGGAAACTGATTTGCCGTACAACACGCGAGAAACTAGAAAACTAAATGGAATTCACAACATGACGCCAAAACGGATGTAAGGGCATGTTTAGGTCAAAGAGCTTGTAAAAGGCTTTTTATATATATTTAGAGAACCAATAAACATATATACATGCAAGTTTGTGGAAAATAATTAGATTGCTATTTTATAATGACCTACTAGGAATAATAAGTGTAACCTTATTTCGAAAATTCTCTATTCAACGGAACGACTTCCTCGATTCTTCTTAAAATTAATGCAAGTTAAAATAGTGTTAAAATAATATTAAAAGCAATGCAATTCTTAAAAGAAAGACAAGTTATTAGTAATAGAACATGAAATTTATGAATTACTTATTTCGTAATTTTAGCCTATTTTTTACAAATTGCACAGTTACTAAACTTTTATTATTTAAAAAATTTAGAAATATTAATAATATGAATCGAAATACTATATTTAAAGTATAAAGAAGGTATTAATATTATTATGACATATTTATTAACAAATATGACAGGTTACTGATCTATTAAAAATTAGAAATTCACTTTTATATATCTCGATTTTGATAAAATAATATTTATAAAAATGTTAAGAAATAATTTTTTGAAGTATATTTCAGAAAACAACCTACTCGTATCTTTATCAGAGTGTATTCTTATATTAAAATTATATATTTTTATATTCATGTCATATTAATTATTTAATTCAAAATTAATAAAAATTAATATTATATATATTTAAAGCTTTATTTTTTGTCGATAAAAAATAAATATTCTTAATTTTCTACTTATAGAAAATTAGAGTAAGTAAATTATTTATATAATCATGTAACTTATTTTCCACTTCAAACATTTTTAATACACATAATTATAAGTTTAAACGTAATTTAATAAAAAAAAAACAAATGAAAAATAATTTATAATAAAATAAATTTTGATTAATTATTTTCCTGATACATATTTATTTATAAAAGACCAACTGTAGTATATACTTCGATTCTTTCTATTTGTAAACAATATGCAAGTTTATAACGCGCATGTAAACCATATATTTACGTTTATTTACTCACTACATAGTTAGCAAGAAAATGTTCCAAGCTACTAATATTATATTTGTAATATATAATGCAAAATACAACCAAGAGTGGCACTGATCTTATTATACCGGAGTATAACATGACTATGGCTGCATGCATGTATATTTATATTATATATTCGGATTATGCAAAAAATAAAAAATATAGAACTAAATTATTCTTGTTTTTAAAAAAATAAATTAAGGTATAATAACAAATTTTGTAAAATTTTATTTTTACATTTGAAAAAATATAAATTATATTTCCATACATTTACACAGACAAATAATATAATACAATTCATAGTGTAGATTATTTTAGATCTTCAAATTGTTATACTTGCAGTTTTCATAATTTCTTATATGTACAAATTATTCTTCTTTAAACAATTTAGAATGAATTTTTGCCCGTAAAATAACATATTCAACCTAAATTTTTATAATATATTGTTTTGTTCCAAAAAAATATATTAATAGACTTATTTCTTCTACTACGATATAATTATAATGATAATATTGTTATTATGTAATAATTACAAACATGTTTTTTAGAATATACTATAGAAATTCACACAAAGAATAAAAATAGAAATTTATATAGAATTTTGTATTTTATTTTCTCCGAGCCTTTTTGAATATTTGAAAATGAAATTTTATAATAATTAATTAAATTAATTTTGTTTATTTACTTCGACTAATGCAACTATCTGATACTAGATATTAAAATAATATAATACATTCATGACTTATCTATATAATCTTATTATTATCTACTAAATTTTTATTAATCATTTTAAATTAATACCTTCTTTAATTTCAGAATTAAAATAAAAAATTTACGCGAGTCTTTAAAAAAGTAAACTGAATAATATAAACCATTAGAATTGTTTAAAATATTTTTTTAATGTAATCATATTTTATATACACTTAAAAAATATATAGGTTTACATAAAATAAAATTTAAATTCTATATTGTATCATTATATTCAAAAAAGTAAATAATAAAATGAACTTAAATATTCGTTATGATGTAAATTTCTTTTATAATAATCAGATAATATATTGAAGAGTAAACATAACTTATATTCAAATTAGTAATTTATAAAAAATAACGATTTGAATTTATTATATCATAAATATTTTTACATAACTACGTTTCGAAAATATGAAAAAACAAAATTAGATACTTAATTTTTATTTTTAAAAAAGGATCAAACTCGTATGATTCTGTAATAAAAAAATGTAAATTATTATACACATATTAAAATATAAATACTTACTATATCACTTAGTTTTTATACATTGAACATATTTGTTTAAAATGTAACTGTGTCAATACTATATAACAATTACGAAACTTAAAAATAATATATAAAATAAAAAAAATTCACTATATTATTTAAGTTTTATTCTTATTAAATAAATATATTTTATTAAAAGTTCGTGAATTGTATTCAAAATTGTTGCGAATCAAAATACCTTTTTATTATCTTCAATATTAAATTTAATTCGAATCTTATTAAAATTAGTACAAATTTTCAGATAATATTACTGCTATTAATTTCTTCTCAATTTACCAAAGTATCTAATAGTTTTAATAATAAAAAATATTTCAATATCATAAATACTAATAGCAAATTAATACTTCTTTTTAGAAACAATAAAATTAATTAAAATAAAAAATATAAAAATTCTTTAATTTTGTAATAAATAAATTTTATTTATAAAAATTAAAACTCTCATTACTTCTAAATTTTTTGAGTAAAAAATTGTATTCGTTTATTAATAACTTTTTATCAATTTTTTTATACTTAACACATAAATTCACATTTATTTACATCTATGAATATATGTAGCATAAGAAATTGAATATTAGAAATAAAAAAACAGATGTGATAATTTTACTTACACTTAAACTACATAATACTCGGCTAAAAAACGTTAGTCCTTATTTAAATAACTTCATTTTATTCGGGAATCCTATATATTGTGATTTATGTGTATAGATAAAAACTAATTAATTTTATTCTAATTTATTTTAATAATGTTAATTGTATTCTTAAAAGTTACTTAAATTGTCTATTTTACTTAAATAAACTTTTATTATATAGATATCATGTATGAAATAAACATGTTAAGGAGATAATAATTTTTCATGCAAAGACAAAAAGCGTAAAATAATTGATATCCGAATTTTTGTGAAAAAAATGTACTAAGTTTATTATAAACTAATTCTGTGTTCGGAAAAAAATTTTTTTCATTTTAAAAACATAAGTGTCCAGCTTAGAAAGTAAATATAATTTAAAAATCTATAATATTTCAAATAATGTTAATTCAATTTTATTAAAAATAATTTAATGGAGTATTAACGGTATGTTATAATACTTATATAATAATATAAATATTATTTTATAGTAAAATTTATACTGAGAAAATATAATTTTAAATTATAATATTATTATTCTATAAAATATTATTATAATAATATTATTATTTTGTATTATAATATCGAATAATACTATTCAAAATATCTGAAATTGAATGCAATATCATCAAATAGTATCAAAGTAGATTAAAAATAGAAGATTTAGTTACAAGTGACGATTATAACTTGCATATAATTAAATCATTATAACAGTAAATATTCCAAATATGTCAATGGTTTAAAAGTAACGATAATTTTTAACATAAAGAAAGAATTGTATATATTCAAATGTATACGTATCATTATTTATAAGTGGCATTTCAATAATCATAAGCCGCAAATACTTTTACATTATCAAGAAACAAAGGATCAAATAAGATTAATAAGTTAATAATTATGTGAATAATTTTTGACAAAATGTAGAGAAATACAAATATAAAGTAAAAAAAATTACCATTAGAAATCTTAACTAAATAATATATGCTTAGAACAATGTAATTAAACCCAGATAACTTAAAAACTAAAAAAATTTAAATCATGAATTCTTATTTATTTTTGTTACATAAAAAATATGCGTAAAATGTTTCAAATTTCAATTTTAATAGATTTTTTTCATAATTAGCTTTATACTTGACTTATTGCTATATGATTGATTAATAATAATTCAATTATTTTCTACAGAATAAATTTTTTCTAACAAAGTATGAAAATTAAAAATATTTTTACGTATTTTTAAAATATTAGAATGTATATATTTTTTGTGTACGTTGTAATTACATATCTATTAATTAATTCTAAAGAAAACCAATTTCATTTGACCTTTTGATTATATACAAATTGTTATTGCTTACTTTTCCATAGATGATATATTTTTTAAGCTATTTACACGAGAATTTTAGTATTGTTTATATTTTTATTCTCTTTTTATTTTTTTTGAATTGAACATGATAAATTCAATGTTTTGATAATAGTCATTATTAAAGTAGGAAAATTTTTAATGTCATACTAGAAATATGTCCATACAAGCACTAAAAATATTGTTATTTATTTATAATATTTAATTTACATTGAAATTAAAAAATTGATTTATTATGAACAAATAATAAATAAGAAAAAATACTCTGTAATTTAAATCAATTACAGAAAAAAATTTACTTAATTAATATGAAAAATATTTTTTTTAAATATATTTTTTTAAATAATGGTGATTTATAATTATTAAATATTTCAAAAACATTTTATTCTGTACATTATTTATCAAGTAAATCTATAAGCAAACAATTATTAAGTAAATTTGTTAATTTATTAATTGGTAATTTTTTTGAAGTATTCTTTTCGATAAGATTAAAGTTATATTTATTTTGAATTTTAAAGTTTTTTTAACTAAAGAATTGTTATAATTTCAAGATTTTATAGAAAATAATATACTGAACAAATATAAGTAATGATTCTTGATGCTGACTATTTTTCTGTATTTTTATTAAATAATAATTTCAAGCTAATAGATATTCAAAAGGAAAATAGAATTTAATATTATTTATATCACATTTATACATTATTACATTATAAACACCTTTTAACTAGATATAAATATACAAAAATCTCTTAAAGTCATAAAATTTAATATAAACTTTTATGATACAGAAAACCTTTCATAAATGTAATTTGAATATAAAGCTATAATCCGGTTTCTCTTTAAAATAATACTATATTCTCCAATAATATAAAACTATAGTGTATGATCCACTAGAATGGTTTTTATGCTTAAGATAAAAATTCACTTTTACATACACGTATATATTCTTGCGATGAAGAATATAGATAAAAAAGGAGAAAAAAGGAAATTCATGTAAAATAAAAAAGTATAGCTTATTTGAATACAATATAATGTAGAATCAAGTACAGTTGAGCAAATATTATATTTCCAATCATGTACATGCTTCAGTGTGTTTTTATATCGTGAAATTCGTTAAATAAGTGCAAAATATCACAATAACTTAAAACTGATAGTTTTGTAAATATGCGAAAAATTAAATTATGCATAAGGATACAGTACTTATAACATGTATTATTGCTTTTTCTCTATATATATCTCGCTGTTTTTTCTATCCCTTCTTTCATTCAGCATATGCATACGTTCATACGCATGCATTTCATATCTTCGTCTAGACCGTAGAATATAATGTATTATTTTTATAAGTTTATTCATTAAATCTTTCCATTGATATATAAAGTATTGAAAATAGATTCTTCAAAATTTAATATACAAAAATATAATTTTATTTTTAAAAATAAAACAATAATGTAAAATATTATTTAAAAGCTTACAAATATTATATTATATATTAAATTTTTAGAAGATAATAATTAAAAAAAATCATTTAAGAACACTCAAATTATAAAATTACAAAAAATTTATAATAAATTTTTATTTAATATTTTTATATTCAATTTATATGTATAATTCATATTTTTAAATTTATTTATTAGATGTAAAGATTTAAATTAAATGTATTTTGATAAAAACTATTTTAAGCTAAATTTAGCTTTTTAAAAAATTTATAACAATAAAATATTATTAAAATAATTTGTATGATTTCGAAAACTAAATATTTCATATAATTTATTACCTATTTATTACGTTATTTATCCTTAAGTAAAATGTACTTTCAATTACATTATAGAATTAAGAAGCATAATGCATTATTAATCAATATTCATATGTAAACTACATATATTACTATTGATATAATGGAAAAAACTTATAATACAGCAGAGTTAAATCAATATACTTGCAACATTTTAATACTTTTTAAAACTGAATAATGGATATTTTTTAATTATTTACTACTATAACTATTGATGGAAAGAAGGAAAAATTATTAAAGTATGAACTTAATAATTATATAATGTTGTAAACTTATAATTAAATATTATCAATATATATAACACAACATGTTTCTATATTTTTTTTAATTATATAATGTATGAACACTCTTAGATACAAATTTAATCCCGAAATTTTACGCTTAAGATTTCAATCTTTAAGTTTTTATATATAAAAGAATAATATTTATTTTTCTATATAGTTAAAAAAATAAGTAAATAGAAAGTATAAATGAAATAGTTGATATTAGGTGGACGTAATATAAATACATAGTAGAAGGTAATATTTGTGTGTAATATTTCATTCCTTGCTTGAAGCTACACAGTAGCTTCATTTTATTTTTTATGCTTTTATCCTTTATCACTAGTATATTTTGATCGCTAAAAAGATAAATTCTAGTCGAAAGTATAATAGATATGTTAAGTTTCACATTAATTTGATGCTTATGTATAATCTGTAGGCATTTACAAAAATTAATTTGTTTGTAAGTTGGTAAATATATTTAATGCAAATATTTTAATAAATATAATTTCTCGTAAATTTTCATTATAAATGATCACATTAATATGAAATATATCTTTAGTAATTAACTTGTATATTTCAAATATACTAACATTTTACAGAATATTTTTATAAAATACATTATATAATATTATAAATTAATCAATACATTAAATATGAATATTAACTTTATTGTATTACTTGATAATATGAATAAATATAGTTCAGAAATCTTAGAATAATACTATACTATTGTATATACGTAAGTATAGGCATGCACGCGTCTTAATATAAACAGCAGGTATAAAAAAAATATTTTGAAAAATCTTCATTTCGATACATAAAATCGAAAAATATGATTTTATTTGATAAAGTTTTTTATTCCATATGAATCATTTTCTACAACAAAGTCTATACAACTTTAAACTATTCTATTTAATAATTTTAAGAATGCATATACGTACATATATATCTTACACTGTCAATTTTTATTTTTGTATACAAATTTTTTTAGCCTAAATTATCGATTTTTTATATTTTTAAAATTAGAAATAAATAAAAAGATATATAAGAAAAAGGTATATATATTTTTCATTTTATGAATTATAATTATAATGAAGAGAATAGTGTTTTGAAAAAATGTATAACAAATAATTAACGAATATTATTTTATCTCGTATTATTACTAACGATTAATATAAAAATAATATTTTTTACTTACTTGGTTTTCGTTTATTTAATATTTTTAAAAAACATTTTTCAATATTCGTTAATTTATTAATCAAACCTAATTATAATTTTATTTAAATAATTGCTATTAAATTTAAAAAAAGTTTTAAATATTTCCAAATATATTTAAGAGTAATTTGTAGTTCAATGATAATTTCATTTTTTTCTAAATTATTTGAATTATGGTATATTTATAAATATTAGTATATTTTGATGACTTAAGTTTAAAATATTATCTAATTATTAATAGTTATATTTATATTTAGCCTTAGTTAAATATTATACATTAAATCACGATTTGATAACAATCAATTAATTAATGTTCGAATTATAAATTTAATTATTACATTATAAATTTTAAACTGACTATTACTTATTTTATGTATATTTAATACAAGAAAATTTAAATATTTTTATATATAGATATAAAATTTTGGTAGGAATTATATTATAAAATAAATAATATTTGACATGAAGATGAAAATAAAGTGGATATGTATTTGATTTGTATAATAAAAATCTTTATTTTTACAAAAATTAGATTATAATTATCTATTATTAAATTAGTGAAAAATTTTAAAATATTAAAAATACATAATAATGACCTCAAAAATAAATCTTGTAAATGATATTACCATTTTTATTTTGTTCTTAGATAAAAAGTAATAATTATGCAGAAAAACGGTTATATTATTTGATGAATTAAAATAAATTGAAACAAAATCTAAATCATAAAAAATATCCTGTTTTATGTTTAACAAATGTAAATACAACCTTTCAAACTTTATAATATTATCTACTGAAAAGTTAGTTATTGATTTATAATATTGTTTTTATAAGCTAATTTTATATAATTATTCTTACAAACAACTAAATATAAATTACACTAAACAAATTATTCCTAGAATACAACAAAAAAATGTTAATTTAAAATAAAAATTTGTATTCGATGCAGAATATATCAAAATAAATTTCAATCTTCAAATTAATTATATTTTATTAGTTTCAAATAGTATTTACGTAAATTTAAAAATTTTAATAACGTAAAACATTTTTGTATATAAATAAGAATGAAATAATTTTAAAATTTATTTCATTGTTATTTATTTTATTTAATCTACAATTGTAGAGAAGTATTTATTTTAATAATATTAATCTTTTAATATTATATTATATTACATTTTTAATATGTATATATTTAAAATATATTTATAGAAATAATTTTATTTACCTATTGCTTTTTAAATAAAAGATGTAATTTTACAAAATCGTTATTCTTATGAATTCTTAATATAAATATAGTTGATATGATATAAATGAAAAGTAAGATATTCTGTTATATATTTAAAAACTGTAAAAAAGATCTTTTTTTAAATGTAAATATAATTTTCCAATATATATACAGTACACAAAAATCATAATACATTGAACAAACATAATTAAAATATTTTATAAGTTCTAATGTACCTTCTTTATTTATACTAAAATTTACTATTGATTTAATAATATTATCTTATTCTTAGCGAAATGCAACAGAATGACGCTCTATTTTAGATTGGTCTGAATTTCCATAAAATTAATTCATATTTAATATCAAATATATTGTAATTTCATATCAAATTTTGATCTAATATTTTCTATAATTATTATCAAGTACATATCGTTTACAAAACAAGAAATTTTAAATCTCAAACTTTGCAATATAAATAAATTTTAATTTATCCAGTCACAATCGTTAAACATTATTTTAATGGTTTTTTGGATTAAAAAATATCCAATTGATGAAGTTATGTTTAAAAAGTAATACAATGAAATTGATAAATAATAGTCGAGTGCGTAATAAAAAAATTAGAAATGTAAAATTCTAAACATTTTTTTATTCGGGAACATTTAAGACTCTTGAAATATAAGGTACCTGGTGGACAGTTGCATTCAGAGACATCCCTTTTGAGTCTGAACATATCGAAAGAGCCGTCGAATCTGGAAATCTTCTTTTGTACATCCGCAATCTGTAGCTGCACCTCTCGCTTGAGAGTTTGGACAAGCATCTCAGATGGCTTATCTCCTATCTGTTGTTGATTCGCCTGGCACAAATTCTCTAGACTAGAAATTCGTTCTTCAAGACAAAGCTCTCTGTAAGCCAACAAGCCCGAAATGGATAAGCTGGCAACACAGAGGACGCACATCGTCCAGTTGATTGGACCACCGTAGTAACGAATATGTTCGTCCTTGTGTCGGAACTTGGGAATCGAGGACTCCAAGGACCTACTGCCTTCGCTACTCCCCATAGCTGTTGATCCTCCTACTACTATTAGTTTGCGAGGTATCTGATATTAACCTCTGGTACTTGACACTGAGAGAAGTTGCGTTTTCGATTGTTTATACGAGGGAAGTATTGCAGGTTTTAATGCCTTCGAGCAACTTTTTCCATATTCGGTGCTTTCTTATTTAATTTTGATTTATCATTTAATATTATAATGTATTCGATATAAAATCTTAATACTTTTAAAAATAGTACAACCATAAAAATTTATTGAAAGAAACCATCGAATGATACATTGTCTAGTAATAATTTATTTAGAAAAATGAACCTTTTATCAAAGTTTCTAAAATATATTTGATAGTAAACTACTTTGATTTAACTGTAAATTCTCCTTGAATAAACATTATTTTAATTATTTCTGCTTCTTGATTACATAAGATACATTTATTTATATATTAAAGACAAAGGAATGCAGGTATTATAAAAAATTATGAATATTAAGAAATATTTAAATTTATCAAAATTTCCAATTATATTCTATATTAATTATATTATTCTTTATGTTTCTGTGAATGGTAAGTTTGAGTTTTGTATCGTTAGATTTATATATTTACATCTTTTAAGGCAGGCGTAAATTTTTGTATTGGTTTTAAATACTTTGTTATGTTTTTTAATGACTTAGAATAAATATTATCAACGATTATCAATAAAAATTTAAAAAATATTTGTAAATAAAAGTCTAACGAATAGGGAATTTATGAAGATCGATTAAAACTAGATTTAAGTTTATTAACTTAGATTTTGAAATTTTAGCCTTAAATTAAAGGATAAAAAATTGATAACATTAAAAGATCTTTAAAAGCCTCTCTTCTTAGATCTTCAAAGGCATTTATTTGTGAAAATAAGACTTTAAATAAAATGAAAATGTTAGGATGTAAAATCTCCCCTAGATGTAAGGGTATACCCGTTCAATACATATATTAATCTTTTAACTTGTTTTGGAAATAAAATGTTACATTAACTATAAATAATTATTTGATAATATAGAGTTATATAATATTAAAGAATTAAATAAATGTATACAACATACTGCATTCACGATCAAATGAAATGGATTAGAGAATTTAATGGGAACAGAAGCGGATTGAAAGCGAACGAACTGTAGCATAAAAAATTTTTTTACACTTCTCTCAGTGCGCTCGACACTCGAGCAGCCCTCTTGTATACTAACTACCCCTCCCTTGCTTCTCGGTAGATCCAACGAAAATAAATTTTAAATCAACCGGCACCTCATATCGGAGCGGCTCACACCACTAACACGTGCGCGATATCCTTAATTATCAATAAACACTTTTATCGCTTTGGCTTTTCTTTTCTTTCAAATTTCCTCGTGTACTATGTGTATAACAAGCACATTTAATACATCGTAGGCAAATAATTTGCAGTTACTTTATATACACTTTGTTAACTCGAGTTCAAAAACGAAATCGTCGATTCACCCATAAAACTTTGAACGCCACAACTTTTCGTTACCCAACGCACGAATAAAACAAGGTCTGAATTTAGAGATCTTACGGCGCTCCGCGTCTTCTTTTCATCTCGATGAAGGATTCGTCCGCCGATCGGTGCGGTCGATCGTCCCAGAATAGCCGGAACGAGGGACTCACGCTTGCACGAAAAAGCAAAAAGCAAAGAGCTAATCGAAGGCTCGTCGTTACAAGGGCGTATAAAAAAGCCACTGGCCTCTCACATACTTTGTGATCATGTCACGCGCACGAAAAAGAAAAGGACCACTTAACCGTTCTTCCGATGCTCACAGTACGGCGCTCGCAGCACAACTGGATATGGTGGGGCGCGATCCCGTTTACGAGAACATCGAGGGGTTCATACCTCTCCTCGGTCATTTCCGTCTGAATTCGGCAGTGCACTGCTAGAGGGAACGACGATGGCTCTACAGACTCGCAAGGATTTCTTCCAATGGTGCTCTGAGTCTCCTCTTCCACTCCTCTCCCGCTCCGCTACGGTTCTTTGACGTTTCTCAACCATTTTCCATACCCACATTCGTAATTTCCTTGAGGTTCCCAACTCGCGCTATACATTTCCTCCTGAAAATTCTGCTGATGGCATAAATTTTCTTTCCTTCTCGCATGTCGACGGATGGATGAATGAATGGACTTCGTCGATCGGTTTCTATATTTTGCCACTCGATACCCTTATAACGTTATCTTTAAAGATCGATAATATAGTCCTATCTAAAATATTGATTCGCGATTCAATTGAAATTTATTTCACATTTGATTATAGTGTTAAAGCTAAATTATTACTTTTATTTATTTTTAAACATTCTTAACCAAATTCGTAACAAGCCGGACGAATACAGCTTTTCAATTTTACACGAACAAACTTTCTTTATTTTTATTTTGTTCGACTGCATTTATGTCATACAAAAATATTGAATCGAAACTAATTTGAAAACATTGAAAATGTATCCTCTATAATGATTCATCTACTTTAAAAATGATTGCGCGGTATTCCGAAAGTAAGAGCAGGGAATAACTTATTTAATCAAATTACTTAACTGTACCAACAATAAATGCTTATTTATGTAAAGATTAATATACTTATTTTATAATAAGTTTCTTTGATAATCGATTTTAATTATGATGATAAGCTATTTTATATCCTAATCATAAATAATTTTAAATACAATTAAAAATCTTGTTAATTACTTTTCATATTTTAAGATTTTTTATCTTTACGATTATAAATATAAATATATCGGATCAATACAGCTCTTAACATTTTTTATATAATTACTTATTATAAATACTTCCATAATTTAGCATGTTCAAATTATTAAATATATACAATATATTTTTAAAAAAATTTCCTTTTTAATTATTTAAATATAATCAATGTTATTTAATTATGAAATAGATTTAATTTTTTTTGCAATTTTACATTATTTAACTTTATATATTAGGGATAATATTTATTTCATTAGTCAACTTTTATAGTATAAAAGCAAAATTTACTTTTTAAAATCTTCAACCTAAAATTCATAATAATTTATATAAATTAAATTAATAAAAGAACATTTTTTGCACTAAACATCTAATAAATAAATATTAAAATATTAATTTTTCTATTATATATTAAAGATTAACGATGAGCTTATAAATAATATGTATAAATTCTTCAATTTTGATTTTTAAAACATCTATAATTAAAATCACTTGATTTAACCTTTGTTTTTTCTTATTCTTAATATTTCATATATTAATATTTGTATATTTTTATATGAATTCCATATAAATTTTAATTGATGCAAAAATTTCAAATACGAAATTTATATATATTTTGAGCCATTTGTATGCACTTTTATGAAATGTCAATACACTATCCAAAATAATTTTAAAAAAAATAATAAACATAAACGCAAACTGAAACTTAACATTTTTGTATATTACTAGAATTAATTTATTTTGTATGTTCTATTTAAATTTCTGTCTATAAAAATCATATCTAATAATTAGCTAGCATTGAATTATAATAACGTCTCGAGTTTAAAGTACGTAGAAAAAAAAACTTAAAGTTTAATTACATATTATCACTATTTGTTTAAATTTCATTTACTAATAAAAAATTCTTCAAAATTTTAAATACATTCATATTTACATTTTCTGAAATTTGAAAATTATCATAACATTTTTTAATTAATGTAACATTTATAAATTAATCATTATAACATTTGTTTCTATAAATAAAAAATTATTTTTTATATATTGTAAAAAATCCATATTTTTAAAACTGTTATAATTTTTTTATATTTCATTTTTATCTTACTTTTCTCTTTTTAATATCTAATTTTATAAGTAAAAATAAAAAATTTAATGATATAATATATTATCTTGAAAATTTATTTAGGTAAAAATAGTGGATATAATTCTAAAAGATATTTATTCTTAAACTAATTATTCTGGAAATAGAAGAACAGGAAAAAATGTACTTCGCATACAACAATTATTTATATTATTGTGAATATAAGCGAA
This sequence comes from Dolichoris vasculosae, assembly GCA_018907195.1. Taxonomy (NCBI): domain Eukaryota; kingdom Metazoa; phylum Arthropoda; class Insecta; order Hymenoptera; family Agaonidae; genus Dolichoris; species Dolichoris vasculosae. The sequence goes on from JACCHY010000029.1 coordinate 116,208, forward strand.
TGTGAAAGAAATATATTTTCATGAAAGACACAGACATTTTTATCGACCGATGTATATTGAAGCTACTTTACCTACAGAATTGTAAAAATACAGCATGGTGTAACTTGTAATATTTGGATTCAGTAATGTATCTTTTACAATATAGAATATTCTGGAATTTGTTTTTCAAATCCTGTAGTTTAATTACTAACGTTAATTGATATCCAAGTTTTTTTATTCAATAAATAGTGGCTATAGAGTCAAATATTTTTTGTATACATAATTTTTAATTAATAACAATTAATCAATTCAAAATAATTTTAATAATAAGTAATTCAATATTTGAAAAATTAGAATTTTTTTTTCAAAATTATTGTTTTTCTAAGGTAATTATTATTTTTCATATAATTACGATTATGCTTGTAATGTCTATTAATAAATTTCTAAAAGTTAATTTAAAAAATTATTTGAAAATTTACTATTCTTCAATTGTCGATCTGAATCATATATTTCAAATTTTATTAATCGTATCTTATAACTGTTTGTTTTTAGAAATTGTTTCACATTTTATTTAAAATTTATTGTTGACATTTATAGTATTATTCGATACATATCCAATCAAATTATAATAGAATCAATCCATACATCAGTCTATACCATATTTCATGATAATTATCATACTACTTTAAATTCTGTTAAAAATAAAATTTAAGTATTATATATTATTTTATCATAATTTTTTTTAACGTCTACTTTAATACAATTACTTTTGTCTATTATAATATTAAAATTTATGCAAAAATAAATATTAATCCAGATTCAAATTAAATACATTTTTTATTCAAAATGATTGATAGTATTTTATAAAATATATATATATATATGGAATTGATTTAATATTTAATATAAACTTTTGTGATTAAATAAAAATTAATTTTACTTTAAAAAATTACTACTTAAAAATATTAAGTAATACATAAAAAAAAGAATTTTATTTAATTTAAATGTTTACAATATTATTACTAAAAAATATATTCTATAAATATATAGTACGTTAGATTTCTATAATTTATATAATAATTTTCCTAAGTTTATTTAATTAATTCTATATCATTAAGATACTGTAACGATTTTTCTTTTATTTTAAAATTTTATTTATAAATCAATATATTATCCATTATTTAGTTTGCTTGTAGAAAATACTTATTTGAATTGAAAATTCTATTTTATAACATTTTATCTGAATTATCTACAATATTTAAATAGGTATTACAAATAACCATCGCTCTAAGCGTTAGATGTACATGAAACAGAAAACATATTTCTTATTTATGAATTATCAAGAAGTCCTGATATATATAAACTTGTTAATTCATATCAGATATGTAACATAGATGACAAAAATAATTTATTTATAAACAATTTTAAAAATTTTAGAAATTTAGCACAACATAATTTCAAAAATAAAATTATAATACTGAAAAATATTAATTCATCTTATGGTTCAAAAAATATAATTTTGTCCTATTTTAATTAAATATATAATCAAAATGTTCAATCAAAAAATAAATTTGAAGAGCTTAAATAATATTTTTTTATAATTAAAATTAAACACGTATAACTTTTTATTTAATTGGTTTTATAATGTATGTTGATAAATTAAGATATTACATTAATTCATATTAGTCAATAAAAGATTATAAATTACTATAATTTACTATAATTTACTATAATTTATTCTAATTTACTATAATTTATTATAATTTACTATAAAATTATAAAAAATTATTAATCAAGTAGTATTAAATATTTCCTCGTTACAATGTTGGTATTACAAATTTATAACACACTCACTTGATTAATGTCAGGAAAAATAAAAATAAGACTATTGTATTATGATATTTTTAATAACATTTAAAATTAAATTTATTCACAAAAATTAAAAATTTGTTGTTCTCGAAATATATATGTAAGTGTATATATAATATGAATATGGTTGAACGGTAATAAGCTAATTCATTAGTTTTTTATTATACTGTAATTCAATTTTTAAACAAGATTAATAAACTATTTGAAATATGAATTAAACATGTACAAAGTATTTAAGATTATTTCTAAACAAAAATTTAAATTCTTTTATTCATACATAAATAATGAATATTTAAATAAGATTTTTTTAAGTAATTGTCGATTTCTTAATATAATGTTAGATATATTTAAGAGGGTTAATTAAGATATATAAATGAAAATTCGGTATCTTGCATATACAAGCAAATATCGAGACGTGTTTAATAGTATAAGTAACTTCAAAAAATTCCTAATTAAAATAAGTAATGTCTTCACTTATGAACAATCAATCGCAGGTGTGCCCTCCAAATAAAGATCTAAGTGGATTAAAATTAATAAAAAATGTCTTGAGAGCGATACAAAATAAAAAAGTTTAAGAGTAATTGAATACATTTACTTTGTGATAAAAGAATATCTAATCTCTAGGTCCTTGAGTATATAATTAGATAGAAAACATGGATCTTCCATAAATGTTTAGGTAAATAATATATTTGGTTTTATGCGAAAATGTATATAAAAAAACTATCATCTTTCATAAATACGTTTTTAGAAAATCAGTGATGTATTGCTTCGCTGAAAAAACAGTATGGGAATGCAGAAAAATTCTGATAATACTTGAATAAAATTAAACGATAAAAAATTTGAAACTATAAAAGTCGAAATTAATTAAATAATAATATTCAAGGTAACAAATAAATATAAATTGTCATCGATCAAATAAGCTACTGAAAATAGATAAATTTGTGTTGAGTCTAAATGTAGATACGTCCGAGAGTAGTATATACATTGTTATTGTTTTATGTTTACGCGTGTATACAACAGTTTTATGACACACTTTCATCAATGAGCTATACGTGATACGTCTGAAGTTTCTTATTTAATTATGTGTTTATACAGGTCATGCAATATTTGTTTACAACTACTCTATTCTTTACGAATAGCAGTATTATTTCCTTACATTTAAAACAAATCAATTTTTTTTATTTAAATAATTAGTAATATTTTTTATATATTTATCTTTCAATAAAAAAAAATAAATTATGTATGATTAAAATACACATACAATTAAATTTAAACTGTTTAAAGAATTTAAGATTTTGAAAAAATCATAAAATGCAAAAATAATTAAATCATAAAATGTCAAAAATAATTAAATATTTTATTATTAATTACAACTAGAATTGTAAAATTATTAAAGAAACTATCTAAAGCAGAAATAACATTACATAAAAATTTAATTATTTTTCAAATAATTTTATACTTTTAAAATTGTTTTAGTTTTTTATTTTTCATTAATAGTGTAAAGTAGTACGTTAGCAAGTTGATGTATAAAATTTCTTTCAAAATTCTACTCCGTGTATATTTTATTTGGCAAATTCAAAGTGATAACATTTAAAAGAATTTATATAAAACCATAAGAATAAAAAAATTTATTCTACTTTTGTTTACTTTTAGTTTGTAATATTTATTCATAGAAATAAATATTATAATTTTTAATAAAAATTGGTATAATATCATAAATCAAAAGATTGGTGTTACATAGAAAATTTTTTTTATTCTGATGTGTAATAAACTAATAAAAATAATAAAATTATTGTAATAGACATTGTTGTAATTTAATATTTTTTATTTAAAACTTCAAAAATTATGAGAAAAATTTTGATTAAATTACCCTGTAGTATTTTTATAAGATTTTATTAATTTAATATTTAATTTTTTTAATGCAAAATTTATTATAAAATAATTGATTCAAAACATATTTTTCGGATATTTAAAATTTCTATTAAAATAAATAAAAAATAAAAATTAATACAAATTAATATAAAAATTAATACAATCATGGCATAAATATGTTTAATTATAAATAAAATACTGTTAGACATTATCGAATTTTAATAAATACAACTATCATACTCCACAGGTGGCTTCTCAACTTCCATAAAAATCAAACATGTAATACGCTACGTGTAATTAACTCGCATATTTATCTCTATTAATATTTTATTTAACATACAGTTTTAACATATTTAGAAAGACATCAAATTTTACAATTTAGTAAAACGAAGAGACTAATCAGATAAATTAATAAATATCTCTTTAATAGATAACTAAGATTTATTTATAAAGTGAAGAATGTGAAAACCACATAATATACTTATAATTATATTATAATTTGACTTCATAAGCATCATTAATATAATAAAAATAGAATTATAAAAATGAAGATAAATAATATGGTTCTTAAATTTTGCAACGGATATATCTGATACACTAATATATTTTCGAATTGTTCAAATATACCGCTTACAGGAATGAGTTAAAATACATAACACGTATGTTTTTTCTTGATTTAGTTTATTGTTTTTCAGATATATAGTCCCTTTACATTTGAGAATATCCCTTTTCACTTTTTTCTGGTCGTAATTCAATTCTTCTAGATTATCTTCAATTGTTTTATTCATCTAGTACCTCCTTTATCACTGTGAATTAATTTCCTCACTTTTGCTTCAAATGATTCACTATCTTATAAATGATTCGTGAGAATTGCCTACTTTCCTTTCTTTCTTTCTCTCTATCTCTCTCTGTAAATTTCTGCTACTTTAAAAGGAACCATTTTGTCAGTATCTTAATTCGTAATATCAGTAGACATTGAATCATCTATTATCATACAAATTTGTAAATACCTATTATTCAAATTGTAACTTATATCAACCTGTATTACATTATAAATTCTATCTTTTCTTTATGTATTTTAGTTTTTGTAAGTAATTTTTTAATTAATTGAATTTAAGAAAAGATTTTTTACAAAAATTTAAATAATTTAATAGTATATCAACATGCCTTCAAAGCTATAAATAAAAATTTTTCTTTTTACTATATTAATTTTTTTTACTATATTTAACTATATTCATCTAATATGTTACTAGGATTATTCATGCTTATAAAATAAAGTATAAGCTAATATAGTATATAATGTAATATAATAAATCGTACATTATGAAAGAACATTATGTTCTTTCGAGTTGCATAATTGTCTAAACATATAATCATATTTATATGTATCACGTTTTATTTGCCGCTCACTTTTATAAATCGTAAACTATGTTTCGATGTAATCGTGAAAGTGTTAAATTGAAAAAAATTAATTCAATAATAGGAAATATATAATAACTCATAAACCAGGTAAATATAATATTCTGATAAATGTGAGATTTTTAAGATACATGTGAAACGGCAACATATATAATAAGTACAGATTTATCATTAGTAAATATTTTAATTTTATTAATGTTAAAGAAAAACGCAAATAAATAATTTTTTTATTAAATACCTTGTTTTAATATACGTAGCTAACGTAGCTACACATTTGATAAAGTTTATATTATTCAGAAGAAACACTTACATATACTTTATCTTTTAAACATCGTAATCATTACAGTATATTTTTTGTTATTATATGCTATCGAGTTCATTTTTTTTATAATAAAAAAAAATATAAAATAGAAGACATTATTCAATTATTTCATTATTTGATATGTCTTGAGAGGAAAAAAATATCACATAAGTATTGTTTCTAAACAGAAACTGGTCAGTTCAAGCAAAACAACAATAAGGCCTTGCATTCGTATTATTCTTAATATATAAACGTTTAGAAGTTCATATTTTCAATAGCACAACAAATTTTGATTTTCAGAATAATGTTGAGCTCAAAATATTTTCATCTCCTCTGTTACGAATGGTCCTTTCAATAAGAGATTTTGAAGATTTTTTAAGATTGTATGCCCAACCAATTTTTGCGAAGAAATGAATTAATATAGTTGTTAGATCAATTCCACCAATTCCAATTTCTGGAGTGCTATAATCAGTTGGAAAAGTGTGATGGTAATTATGACAACCTTCGCCATGTGTTACATAGTTCACAAATGTATTGTCCGCTGATGCAATAAATCTGCAAATAAAATTAATATATTCATAATATTTGAATATATTAATATTTAATTATATTAAATTTTTCCGTATAATCATAAATATATAATTTAAATTTAATTAAATGCTTTTGAATTCAGTAAGATTATTTCAAATGCTTTATATCCTAATTATACTTTCTATATATTTAGTTAAAACTTTTAGTGTTAAAAAATATATTAATAGTAATTATAAAATTTTTATTAAAACATTTCTAATGATTAAATATTATATTAAAAATAATTTTATAAAAAAATATTTTTGTAAAAAATATTATACTACTTAAACTTTAAAGCAATATTTTTTATACAAAATTGATTGTATCATCACAAGTTTAAAATAAAATTGTTTAAGCTTTATAATTTTATTATTATAAAACTATAATTATTTTTAAATTAAAATATTATTTACCTAAATTGAAAATACTTTTAAATAAATTGTATATCAATCACGTATAAGCAAAAGAATCTAGGTAGATTACTGTAATCCTTTGATAATTTTATGATTGTTATTTTGTAAATGCATATTTTTCATTAAAAAGATTTACGTTATATATAATGAATAAAAATATGGATGTGTAATTTTTTTGAGTAATTGTATATTCGATGTATTATTCTGATATAAATGTATTTTTTCTGTTATAAATGATTTAAACTTTTAATTAAACGACCATTTTTTCAATCAACAAAAAAATAAATCAAGAAAAGAGAATATAAATAATAAATGCATACTTTAAAATCAATAAATTATTATTTGTAAATATCTATTTATGTATTACTATTATAGTTTTTGTTTTATTTTCAAACCAATGGAATATATGGTAATAAAAAATATAAACAAATTTGAATAATTAAATTTTTATTAAATAAAAACTTTTCTATTCTAATTCTAACATGCTTTTATGACTCCTGTAAATTTATCATGTGTATTCTAAATTGTATTAGTAGTAGATAAACAGAAACGAACCTGTTGTATGGCTTATTTCCCCACATATGAGCTATACTGTTGAGACACCAAGTACTATGTGAATTATAAATAAACTTTAAAAATTGAGACATTGTAGCATAGTACCAAGTTTCATTCCAGCAACATACTGGTATGGCAATTGTTGTAAACATAATTATTACTTTTAGAAGTTTAAAATACCTGGTAATAATATAAGCATAAATAGGTTAATAACTTCTAATATTTAGAGTATACATTTATGTAATCGAAAGTATTTAACACAATAATATATAATTAATCAAAGACGTACATATAATTAATTATAATTAGAAAATAAACTAAAATTTGAGTTCATGAAATTAAAAAAAATTATAAGAATAAAACGTCACTGAACTACAGTATCTTATTTTAAACTAAATTTAAGCTATTAAAAGCATTTAAAAATTATATATTTTCTATTTTTTTTAAAAAGCATTTTGTTAAAATTTTAAATTAATTAAAATAATAATCACTAAGATATAAGAATTTATGTAAAAATAAATTAGGACCACTTCAAAAAATTTCTTATGCAAGATCTAAGAACTATTAAAATTTTAAATAAATTTTTTTCAAAGTAGTAGTTGCAAACTTAATGAACATAATTACTTAAAAACTATAATCGATTAATAAGAAAATACTCCTTTTATTGTAAACCAAATTTTAAATCTATATACCCATCATTTTATTGAAATTTATAAATTGCAAATCGAATCAATTGATTTTTTGATAAGCATAAATAATAACAAAATAATATGTTTTTATATTTTACAATTAAAAGATATAAAAATTATTATTTCATTATATCCAAATAAAATTTTATAAATTTCTTATAATTTAATTGTATACAGAAATTATTGTTTATCTATATTCTCATAAATTTAATTGCAATATATTTAAACATTTATGTAACATAATCTTTAATATTATTCCACAAATATTTTATTGAAAAATACACTATTAAAAAATTTTAATTTGTAATTTATATATTAAAGTTATAAAATTAGTTAATGATAAGAAGTAATATATTAAATTATTTAAGAAAATATATTAAACATTAAAATACTTTATAAAATTTTAATCTATACAATTTGTATATATATTATTATAATTTTATGTTTATATTTTTTATAGAAACCAAAAATATAAACATACATTTATACAATATCTAAAGTATATGTGATACTTAACATTTTTTTAATTACTCATGACGTAACTTTTTTACTATGTATTATTTTTAAATGTATTATATGAAAACTTAAAAATTAATTTATATAAATATAAAAAATATTTTTTAATGTTAAAAGCTTATGATTGATTACAAAAATTTTGTTTATGTTGTATATATTTTTATTTTATATACGTGTGAAACTTCTTGTACTATAATTTTTCATTTCTAAATATTTAAGTATATTAAATAAATTCGAATAAGATGTTAACTCAATATTTTACATTTACTTGAAATTTTAATAAATTACATACTCTTATTTAAATATTTTTTATGCATCATTAAACAAGACATTACAAAGTAAAATATAATGTTTACCTATCTGTAAAATTAACAACCGAGTCAGCTTCAATATCGCTCATGTTTATTGTTTTACTCTTTATTAATACTGCAGGATGTTTATCAAGCATGAGCCAACCACAATGAGAGAAAAAAAAACCACGCCTACTGTCATGTGGATCCGCATCAGTTTCAGAAAACTTGTGATGAACTCGATGTTCTCTTACCCAAGCACTGATTGGTACCTGTCCCAATAAAAATACATCAGTTAATTAATATACAAATTAAAAAAAAAATATTTATTTAAAAATAATCATTTAAATAAAAATATATCGTCATTTTTACATATGATTTCGGTCTAGCATCTTTTGTTTTGACTTTTTATACGAAATTAATGATAATAAATACGTAATATATATAATACATATAATATATGAATATGAATAGAATGTCTTAAACTTCAACATAAATTTAATCATAGATAATATTCTAATTTAAATACTAATTTTGTTTAGTTAGATATTAAGATATTCATTAACAAATATATTTTTGCTTTTATTTATCTTATATTTAAATTATTTACAGATATGAATTTTTTCATTGTTACTTAATATATTTTTCTAAAATTAGAAAATTTAATTTTTAGAAACTTTTTTTTTCTTTTGTTCTATATATAAAGTATAATTATAATTTTTCTATTTTCAAGCAAATTTTAATTAAGTATAAAATTTTTTAAATAATTAATAATACATTTAAATTTATTCAATAAAATTAAATAAAATTTAAATACTAACAAAATTCTTGCCTGTAAAATTATTTATATTTTTTCTATATTAAGTTAACTTTTGTTTCTTTACAAAGATGAAAAATACATTGCTAAAATATCATCACGTACGATTTCATCTATTTACTGTTTTTAAATGTTTATATTTTAAATCGTTCAAATGTATACAAATATTCTCGCATAAAAATCTACATATTAAAAAATTACATGTCCTTATTTACTAATTTTATCTTACCTCTATAGAAGCAATCTGAATATTTTGTCATTTAAATATTTTAAATTTACAATTAAATTAATTAATTTATAATTTTTAGATGATAAGCTTTTTGTATTAAATTATACATTTTATGAATTTAATATTAAGGGATAAGGGCACACGATGGTTTTATAGGTAACACTTTTTATTTTTTTAGATACTTCACAATATAGAAAATTAAATAGTACGGATATTGACGTAAAAAAAATTTCACATGAATTTTGTATACAAACAATATGTCTCATAGCATTAAGGATTAAAAAATGTATTATGTGAAACGAGCAGTCGGTAAAAACTCACCTCGATCATACAAAACTTTAAAATTAAAAATAATTTAGGCATTATCTAAACAATAATGTCTTATTAGAAAACTTTAGAGAAAATAAATCCAGTAAAGAATCGAGTAAATATCATCTACTGAATTGTCGTAAACGTAGTTCTTTACTAAGTACAATAAGAATTTTTATGCAATAGTTTATTTTATCACTTTAAAAGTAATAACAAAGAAAAACATATTGTCAATATTATTCTAGATAGACGTCAATATTATTCAAATAATCATTTATGAAATAATATACGAATCATCAAAGTGTTAGTCATAATCATAAAAACGGAAAATTTTAATTACTGAACAAGGGCAGACTTATGCACCTCGGAATACATTTTCGAAATAATTGTACATAAATACCTTTAAAGAAATTTGATTATAAATTTATTAAATTCTCTTATAGAATAATATTTAATTTTTTAAATAGGGGTATCTTGAAATTTCTTCGAACCTAAAAAAGATATTGTACTCTTACAAATTGAGTGATTTTTATACAAAGCTAATGCATAATGTAAAAATATCTATTAAAACGAGTCTCATTTTATAATCATAAATTATATAATCAAACATTGTAAAATTGATCTATTTTAATAATAATTACTTATAAAAATCATGATATTATTGATTCATTTTTCGTTTCTTTAATATCTATCAAATAATTATAATCAAAATTTTTAATAATATTCGAACAGAATTTATTTTCATATTTTTATTAGATGATTTTTAAAATATGTAATTATTTTTGAAAAATGGTATATTACAAAATATTGATATAAAATATTATCATTGAAAATGAAATTATAAAAAATTTTACGAAACTTTATTCACACAAAAAAATGAAATAAAGTATAAATTAGAATTTATTCAAATTTTCTTTTAGCAAAATGTTTTCTTACGACATTTTATATTACATAATATACATATATATCGATCTTTATTGTGATCTACATTCATATTTTGGATTTTATAAATATAAATCAAACAATAATATTATATAAAATTATAGTTTTATAAAATTATTCCATTAAATAATTATTTTTATTTTATTGTATTTGATAGTTCATATTATGGAATGTATTTTGAATATATTTTACTTTTGTTTTAAACAAAGAGGAAAAGATAAGAATTCTGAATTATAATTTCTTATAAAAATATAATAAAAAATCGATTATTGAAATATATTTCTGCTACTTATAAAGGGGTAATTATTTATATTAAAAATGAAGAAAAAAATAGAACGTGATCTCAGAATTAATTTAATATTTTTCATAAAATGAATCAAACTTAAAAAGGATAATTTTTTAAAATTTATAGTATGTAACATAGTATAAAAAATTGCCTACTTCACTTCGATATCAATTAATAAAAATTTATAATCTTTAAGAGGTATTTGTTTACTTGAGTATTAATAAAATCAATAAAATGGATCTTTTTATTATACTTGAACTTCTTATGACTATTGATATTCTAAACCGAGTAAATAAATTTTACATATATTTGTATTAGATTGAGTAAGTTGTATGATCATGGAGTATATTAAAATGGTAACTAAATAAAGATATAAATAAAATGATTTTAAATAATTTCAGTACTTTCAATTATATTGTATATATTTTGTATATTTATAGTACATATCGAAACGATTAAATAAATAAAGTATCTTTTTTACTACTTTAGAATTTTGTAATTAGGATTTTTATGTTTCATTTCAATTCATATTTAAGAAAATTTATATCAATTTTCATTCAAAGCTAAATTTTGATAATACTGAATATATAGTCTTTAGAAAAATGCTCTTACTAGTTATAACCTACAAGCTATAATCTGCCTATATCTTTCTCTTTCTCTCTCTCTCACTTTACAAACTTCTTCTCTGAATTATCACCATGTATTTAAATTTATCTTTATATTTTTTATTCTATCAAAAAAGATTCTGAAATTAAGATTAATATTAGCTAAGATATCGAATTCTAAATTCTCATTCTTATTTTTGCGATTAGAAGTGATTTAGATTTTAATAAACAGTTTGCTTGAAAATTTTTGAATTCTCAAATTTATAGTGGAATTAAGCTAGCGAAGTATGCTAATATAAATTTTTGTAATATAAATAATAGTAGTTATCAATATCTTTCTAATTTTTATTTTTATTAAATAATTATTATAAATCAAAATTTTAATTTTTTCTACTCGATATTAAAATATATTTATGATTAACTTTAAAAACTTTACTTGTATTCCGTATCTAAAAAACTTAATATTTGTCTAAAATGCATAAAATAAAAATTTAAAAGAAGTTTTAGATAGATTAACGTTATAATATTAATATAAAATTAATACTTAAAAATATTTAAATATAAAAATAATTGTAAATACACCTTTTTAGATATAAATTATGAAAATTTTGATATTAAAAATTTTGAGGAATAGAAAAATGAATTAGTTTTTTTAAAAAAATCTTCAAAAAAATGTTTACAAGTATAATAATTTTGAAATTTTACAGCAATAATTCAAATTCTAATTAGATTTTACAAAAATATGAAAAAACAAAACGCAAATTTTTCAGCATATTATTTAAACAATTTATATGTTTATTTGTGAATTAACTTTTGTTTAAAAACATAGTCGATAACGCTAATTTTTTAATTCTTTTTTTTGATATATAGTTCTATACATATCAAATAAAAGATCGTAAAAATATCATTTAATAATAATTTTAATTTTAAATTTATACCTGAAATTTTTTATTTTATAAAGTTTCCAAACAAATACATAATACTAAATATCTAATATAAAATTCGTATACGTTCATATACTTGTATGTATTATTATTTAATTTTTATTACGGCGTTTAAAAACAATAAATATAATTTTTTTTGCTATATGGTAATTGAATTAAATGAAATGTTATTCTTCGAAAAATAAAAGTGGTTTTGAATCAATAATAAACATCTTAGAATATATATCATAATAAGAGAATTATATATTTTTTGAATTCTGATAGAATCATATAAATCATTGCATTTAAATATCCAAAAAAGTTAATTAAATATTGAAATATTAATATTAAAAAAATAATAATAATGTTGAATTTTGTGAATCGATATTATAAAGATATTATGTTACTTAAAAATAATTTATTATTTATAATAAATTAGTTTTTTATTTATATTTTATTCATACGTACCTGAGAAGCTGAAATAAAACATGTTGCAAGAAAGATTCGTAATGGCAAGTTTGCGCTGAAAGATCTGTGACTCCAAAATCGATGAGCTCCACAAGTTACGCCAAAGCCCGAAAAGATGATCATAAACTGCACTGTAATGAAATAATGTAAAAAAATAATTTTAACATATTAAATTGATTATGATAGTGATTAAAATAAAACTTACTATACAAAACAGTTTTATATCGTTCAAAATAAGGAAAAGTAGTGAATCCATAAATAGCTATTATGTGCAGTATAAGTAGAATTATTGCATTTTTCCATTTAACTTCATTTTTTAAAAAATTCCATGCACTTTCCTTTTTCGTCATAATAATTTCTTTAGGTATTTGCATTTTCTCCGTAATTCCTATACTTTCGTGTATTTGATTGTTATTTTCTTCATGGATTCGTGAACCACCATTAAATAGAAGTGGATTGACTATATCTGCTAACATTTTTGAATTCTAGTACAAACTAAAACAAAACTTAATTACATTAATTAAACGAAAATAAAAAGATTTAAAAAATCAAATATTGATTAATATTTTCTTAACACTTTATAAAATAATTTATAGAAAGTTATTCATACACATATTGTTAATTATTATTTATTTAAATTTTAAATATTGTTATTTTTTAATTTTATAATTCTGAATTAATAATATTGATATCAACTTAAATAATGTATATTTCAATTTAATAAATAAATCTTATGACATATATTTAAATATTTTTATCATATAAAATGACTTCGTAATAATGATTATAGATTTTCGAAATGTAATTCTAGTAATATAAAATTCTACGTATTCGAATGTATTTAAAGTAATTATTATAATATATGAAAACCGTGCAACTTTATTTAAATAAATAATAGTAATTTGGAAATTAATTTATTATATCTAATATTAAAATTTCAATATAGCAACCTTTTAATTGAAAAATTGGTCTCTACTACGTTATTAATGATTATTTTTTTCAAAATCAACATAACCATTACACTTCACTTTTGCAAAGTATATTTCAAACTGAAGCATGTTAGATTCAATCATCATTATTTATGCTATTCTACGAAGCATTAGCAATGAAGGGTTTTTATCGACAGCTATTGAAAAGGAATGATGCTGGGGAGGGGCATTAACTTTCATTTCATTGGTTAATTTTGCTTTGATCAAAAATTTTGGTTCGCTAGAAAGAGTACAGTAACGATATTTCTGACTACCCCCACCCATTGATTCTTAAATTATAATTGATAATGACAAAAACTAAAGTATCGGAATTTGTTCAATAAAAAGAAATTATCGTATTGAAACGTTATGTATATATATAATATTAATAAGTATTATAAATTAATAGTTTAATAATGTATAAGATGTAACTGTATAATAATTTATGTAATTTATTAAATGTTCATAAAACATTAGATATTAATATACATGTCTGCTAGATATAGAAAAAGAATTTAAGATCATATTGATTCGAATAGCACCCCATGAATAAATTGCTTGAAAGAACCTAATTATATAATTTTTGAAATTCAGTTAATATTTAATATTAATTATTTAAATTAATTTTTTTACTTTTTATTAATAATTGATATATTTGTTGATTGTATTGGTTAGGAGCAAATATAATTTATTCAAAATTTAAAATAGGTATGAGATGATTTATTTTATTTTTATCGAATTTTAAATTGCAAATGCTCGTATTAAAGTTTTTGTTTTATTTCCGAATCTGCTCTGTACCGCATTTTTGTACTTGATTATTTTGTTAAAAATTTTATTTATATGATTTAATATAAATTAAAAATAAATTCAATATACTTTGAAATTATTAGAGACTTATTATTTTAACTCAGAAATTTTTTTTAAAGACATAATCTTTTCATATTGCAAATGTCATAAATGAAAAAATGTTTATCATACATTCAACTAAGTTTCTAAATATCCATAAATAATTAGAACTCAAAAATACTATATTCTCTACTAACATTTATTATTATTTCATAAATTTTTGTGATGAAATTGATAACATGATACATAAATAGCAGCAAAATTAATTAAAGATAAATATCTAATAATAAGATTGAACTAATGAATTGAATAATTAATTAAAACCAAAGATCCAATATTATTTGGATTAAATTCATGCAATTTATGAAAAAATTTTATATTATTTATGTTCGTATGATTTTCATTAAAATTTTCGATTAAACCTATTGAGAAAGGACTGCCATACTCCAATGCCTAAAATTGCAAATATTTTAGTGTTATTGAAATTTTCATTTGTCTTATATAAAATTTTATAACTTTGCATTTCAAAATAAAAAATATTATTATAAACAATCTAATTTAATTTTTTAAAATACAGATTAAAAAATATAACAAAAACATAGTATAAGTGTTTTTGATTTAGTAAAATTTATTATTTAAAATATTATTTAAAATATTATTTAAAAAAGTAGTTTTTATTTTTGTATATCTAATACTAATAATAAATTCAATAATGAATTAATAACTTAAATAAAAAAATGAAAAATACTAAAGTTAATATTAAAATAATTAATACAACACTGCAAGTAAATTATTAATTGTAATTGTACTTAAATATAATATTTAATTATGACCAATATTATTTTTAAATAATAACAAATAATTAAAATTTTTTTAATTATTAAAAAAATTTATTATATTTTATTATATATAGAGATTTAAAATAACTATAAAAACCAAGAGCCACTGATTACTTTTAGTTCATTATTCTTGTTTCGTTTGATATACGTTATTTTAAGATTTGGTTTTTTCTTTACAAGTTTCATATAGTTATATATTTTACTAATATTTCTGGATTTTTCACGAATTAAATATTTCATTCAATTAATATAATGTTAATTTTTATTGTATTGTTTTAACGATAAAAAAATATAATTTCATTACTTATATATATTTATTCAAAAGTATACAGAAATATTCTTACTTTTACTACCAATGTTACATATATTCAAGAAGATAATAAAGCTATATATATCTAAAATAGATTTTATATAACATCTATAACTTAATTAATAAATTAATATTAATAGAAGCATTGATATCTATTAGGGAAAAAGATCTGGTGTATCAATATCATTTTATTAATTTTATAAAAGAGGTTTATGTCGCCACCACCACTACCACCACCATCAACATCATCACAAAATCATCGTCGTCGTCGTCGTCGTCGTCGTTGCCATCACTACAATAAATAAAAAATTATGGATTAAAATGAACTTTTACTACGGAAGCATTTGTTTTATGTTTCCTTTTATTTTAAATGATTTTTTCTACAGACTCAAAAAAAAATATTGATAGATATCAATATCGCCAGTTGTTGCAAAATTGATAACTGTAAAACGAAAGCACCTATCACTTTTTTTATTTTACATAATTTTTTCTATAGGCTGAAAAAATATTGATAGATGCTTTCATTGCCAAGATATCAATTTTGCAAGTAACCGGCATCTGCGTTGCGACGATGACACGCGTGTCATTTCCCTCCATCAGTAAACGAGCCTATTTTCATATAAAACAATATTTTAAATAAAAATAGTTTTATCTGAAATCATTAATTACACAATAATAATTTATGTAAAATTTTATTGATTTTGTTATAATATGTTTTTAAAATATTAATTCTTATCATTATATACTTAGATAAATTAACTGTGTACATATTTTCTATATACATAATTATATTATCTAAAATAAATTAAACTTATTTGATGTCTATTCTAATTTTGTAATTGTAGATAACTTGCTAAATTATTTTGATTATTAAAATACTTTAATATTAAATATCTTTTAGTTCATTTGCTACTTTAACATAAAGAAAAGTATAAAACAATTATCTTTTTGAGTATAATACAAAAAAATCAACTCTATAGTACATATTTTTGGACTAATATTCCATTATACATGAGTTAAATAGTATTTAAATAGTTGTAAATCTAATATAATTTTTGAATTTTGTTTCTAGAGCTTTGATGTACATATTCTTAATAATATTGCTTTATATTTACTTTAATATTTAGTATTATTGTTTTATTTTTATGTTGTTAATTTTTTAATATCATGATTATTTTTTAAAGTTAATTTTAATTTAATTTTGATACCTAGAAACTAATTTTACACTTCTTGATAATTTGCTTTTATAATAAATACTTTAAATAATTAATGACTCTTATACAGTATTTTAACTTTATTACATCAAATTAATATAATTTTTTAATACTATATATTATTATTGTTTTATTTATTCAATTAATTTATATATAATAATAATAATATAAAAATACTGTAATTTTATATGCGATTATGAAATTTTAACACGTAAATTATTTGATGAATATAAAATATATTTTATTTTTATACATTTTATTGATTAAGTTGTTCATAATGATGTATTTTTTATTAGTTTTACAATTTGTATCATTTTAAAATAATAACGAGATGTATTAAATACTAAAAATTGTTTTTATTTTTTATGAAATAAATACGTTAGTTAATTTTTCAAACTCAAAAAATTAATATACCATTTTTTTTAATTATCATTTATAAAATAATAAATATTTACATAACATTTTTTATACTACTATTACTCAATAAGAAATGATAATCTATCATTGGTGAACTTAACTGTTATTATCTTTTAAGTAATTTCTTAAATCATGTTGATTAATTAATCGATTGATAAAATATACTTTCTGAAAGTTATTCATCACTTTTAATCTGTTTAAATTATAAAATGTATTAATAACACACCTACTTGTGTCATTCATAACGTATTTCAAAGAATTTATGTACATTCCTTATGACTATTTTGTTATCTTATTATTAATTATCTATCATTATTGTATATACATTAAATAAGAAATCAAACAAATCAAAACACGACTTTAAAATGGATTAATAATTGAAATAGTAAATAAGTGTGTGAATATAAATTTTTTAAGATTTGATGTTTGATGAAATATTCCATCAGTATTTATTCTAGATATATGGAAGATAAAGTTCTTATAATTAAGCCAGATTTTCACTTTAAAGCACTTAACCTTTTCTCCGATTGTAAATCAAATTATACTGAATAATTGTTCATGAATTAAAATCACGTACGTAATAAAGATTTGATAATATATTAAAGCAAATATAATAAATTATTATTCGATTACATATTGGTCAAAAAACTTTCTTGACAGACCTGTTGTAACAGTTTGTATATTTCAACATTTATTTATAGTTAAGGAGAATTGGAGAAATAAACATACGATTTCAATGAAAATTTTATTATTCACAGAATTATTCAGTATTTCATTACGATATCTCATACAATCATAGTTATCGTTTATAAATTTGATTGTAGTATGGCAAATTTTTTTATAATTTTAATTGATTAACTTAATTAGATGTAAATTGATAGTAAATATGAAAATATCTTCTAATTATTATTTTTTAGCATTAAATTGTAATTTAGCACTTGGGTATATTTTATTCCAGAAAAAAATGGTATAAAAATTAATATAACACTACAAATTTATTTATATTTTTAGAAATTTCATTGAAATATAACTCTTAACATTATTTACAAGTTTTTGAAAAATTTAATCTAATGATTAGTTAATGGACTGTTTTCTTACAATTATTTTCATATATTTCAAATTCACAAAATTGCAAAAATTTTTTTACTTATCTTTCCGGTAAAGTAGTAATTAATATATTTGTAGTATTTAAAATCGTTCATTGGATTCATAGCACTCTAAATTAAAAAATTGTATAATTATATTTGTTACATTTTGAAAAATCTTATACACTATATTCAATATAATATTGATAAACATAATAACATAATAATAATACCGTTATATATTATAACCATAAAATTTTTTTAATTAAACACTTACATAAATAAATTCTTATCCGTAAATTTATTATAATTAATTTTTTACGTATAAGTTTCGAATTGAATTTTTAAATTCATTTCCATCTACTAATATCTAAATCATTATTTTAACTGTTAAATAATTTTGAGTTTCCATTTTAAACAAACCTATGATGTTGAATAAATTTTATTATTTTGAAAAGAATTTATTTTAATATAACATATTTTTAATCACATAATGAATTCTTCATTTACAAAAGTTTTAAATGAAGCTCTTCGTTGCAATATCTACTGTTTTACGCTGAATGCCAACACGCCTAATCGAATATAATGCTGTATCGGAAAGTTTAGACAAAAACAGAGAACTTTAAGCACCTTTTAATCAAAATATTTTCATAAAAATATCATGCAGCAATTAAAAAATGTAAGTAATCGCAAACAACAAATTAACACGTTTGCACTGAGTATTTTTTCAAATTATCAAAAATACATAATAACACAACATTGAAATAAATAATATATATATAAGTTATCAATGAGAAGGCAATATCTTCTATATGCGTTGTTTGAGAAATTAACGTAAAACTATTATTAATGATTAAAGTTTTATAAAAATATAAGAAATAGAATAAAAATAATCATCAAAAATAACTAAAATAATTTTAGGAATTTGAATTCTGTGCCGGTGAAATAATGTCGTCCTCATCTTTAAAAACTGACAATTTTTTCACATATTATAGCTCGACATAAAGTCTGCATCAAAAAATAGGAAAAGAGAAAGAAATAGAGGTATGGCAACGTTACTGTATTTCAACAAAATGGCGAAAGAACATTCTTGAATGTTGTAACGCATTTCATAACAAAATCAAATACAATATGAAAATGTCGAAAAACTTCTTAAGTTTTTTCGAGAGTCTAATCGTAAAGGTTTTTATAAGTTAGCATTACAGAAATATATCTGCTGTTACTTTCAATTATAAATAATATTTACACTAATTAATGCCGAAGTAGAAAAAGAATTCTGTATATGGTTCACTACTAATTATATCTTATCAATCAGTTTAGTAAGAACTAAAACTTTTTATAATATCGACTAAAATATTAAGAACACGATAATTGTTTGAAGAGAAAATTGACTTCTTAATTAACTGAAAGTGAAATAAAAAGTTCACACAGATGATGCATCTCAGTGATAACAACCCAGATGCTAGTCAATTGTATTATGATATCCTTCTAATTCGAATTGATACTTTAATTTATATTAAAAAACAATCTACTAACAGTTGTATATCATCTGAAACAATGAGTAGATCTTCTAGTTACAAACAACGATGTTCGACCAATCAAACATTTCTTAGTTTTAGAAGTATATTCAAGTGAATCATCATAGTAAGTGGAAATCTTATTGAATCAAACAATGTGATCAAAATTCAGTTCAGCTAAAATAAGATTTATTTGGTGATTTTTCACTTTATTAAATAGATTTAGTTAAAATTCCTTATTCATAAATAAGTACGTTTAATATAAGTAAGTTAAAATGCCTAGCGGAATTTTCATTTACATATTCACTTTTATTAGAATTTGGTTTTTAGACTAATTAATTTCAGTTCTTAAATTTTGCATTCTCACTTTGTTTATATTTTGATGCCATTGTACTTACAATGACAGCATGACGCTTATTGTGCGCACATTCCAATGTTTATAACATAACTTTTATGAGACGTTTCTTCATAAATATATAATTATATTGTGTCCAATGTTAATTACTATTTATAATACTATTTTAAGAGACAAAAAGAACTTAATATTTATGCAAATTTATATAAAGAAATAAATCATCATTTGCACATTATACTTTGCAAACGTATAGAAATTAATTCAGATAAACGAATTTTGTTAAACTGCATTAAAACTCCTTATGTTACTTTAAACAACATTTATAGAAAATTCAATATTTTAATTCATATTATAAAACATGTTCGATGAATATATAAACTTACTTTATATATTGTCATTACAAAAATTAATTTATAATCCAAAAAATTATATTTTGTATTTATATTTTTCATTTATAGATTTTAAAATTTCAGTTAAAAATTTAATTTAGTCATTTGTGTCATATCGTGCCAGCCGGAAATAGATCTCTTTAAATAATAAATAATAAAACTTTCTACTTTAAAATTATAGCTATAATATGATATATCAATATTGATTTATTTATCATCTTCTTAACAATCTTATTAGTCTATAAAATTGTGAATTTAACTTAAATAATTTTTAAAACATCAGAATTTTTATCCCTAATTCATTCTATTATATGAGTTTATTTTATTTTTTACCAAAGATTTTGTTAAAAATAGTTTCCTTTAATATTATCTATTAGTTATTTTTAATATATATTTGAAGTCATCATTTTCA
Organism: Dolichoris vasculosae; assembly: GCA_018907195.1. Lineage (NCBI taxonomy): Eukaryota > Metazoa > Arthropoda > Insecta > Hymenoptera > Agaonidae > Dolichoris > Dolichoris vasculosae. Next base: position 137,612 of record JACCHY010000029.1, read on the forward strand.
TAATGCGATAATAATTTATTCTTATTTCAGAAATTCAACAAGTATTATAAAAATAATTATTACATAATATGAGAATCTTAATTTATGGATTTTATGTCTCATTGACAAAATTTTATAAAAATTAGTTCTTTGTTTTCTATGCAGATTATCTTTATATTAACAGAATCAAAAAGATATATTCTTTATTTTTTAACAGAAACGAAATTTTAAAGTTAATTCTTTAAAAATTTTATTTTTTTTAATTGAAAAAATAAAAAAATATTAACGTTTGTTGGATATTTTTAGTTTGTTGTATACCCGATCTCTGACATTAGGTACACTGATAATGTGACGCTGAAATTAATATTACTTCACATTGGCTTAGACAATATTTATGTTTTCCGATTTTTTACACTTTATTCCTCTTTTTTTCTTCCACTATATTGTAAATAATTTAATTACTTGAAAGTTTATTACTTTGGAAAGCGTTTTATGTACATTTCTTTTATTCATTATTATTTGTTACCAAATTTTATACGCATGTTTTTTCTTTTTAAGTTAAAAATTTTTTAAAAATATATTTACAAGCATAAATCGGAGTTCAATCATGATATGCGTGCCCTATTTGTTATATTCTTGTTATATTCGTGATAACTTATCTCAAATTAATGTCTGCTTTATAAAATTAATCGGTAGTTTAAAAATATCGACAATTTATGTCAAAGGTCATTCGTACAATTCAAATAATTTATAAATTAAAACTGCGTATGAAATAAAATTAAATAAATAACTTTCATCATAAATGATATATCAATTTTTAATTATTTGATTACTGAATAAATGATTTCATTTTTAAGATTCATATTTTAAGATATGTAGAAAGTTGTAAGAATAATCAGAGGTATAAATTTATTTCTTAAAATAAAAAACATTATTTTTTAAATTTTAGTAATTTTATATATTTATTTTAAATTATAAATTTATCATTTAGTTGTACATTAGAAATTTAAAGAAAAAAATATTTTTCAAGTTTGACAATAATATTAATATAAAGAATATTTGCTTTCGATTAAAATAAAATGGTAATATTAATTTTTAAATTTTGCATACTCATAAATTAGTGAAGCTAGATTTTAAATATAAATAATATAAAACATTTAAGTGTCAATCATTATAAGTAATTTAAATTAAACAATTTTCTTTTTAATGTAACACATTAAAAAGATCTAATTATATTTAATTTAAGTTCATTGCGTAAAGTTTTAGAATGTTATGGATAATTTAAAGAAAAAATATTCTAGATCATATGACTTTTGTTTATCAGTATTTTGGTTAAAATATTTTTTGCTCAAACTTATTAATAAGATATCTCTAAAAAGAAGAATTGACATAGTTAGTTCAAAGTTCCTTTAAACACTTTAAACCTTAAGCCAGATCATATAAAAATATCTAAAAATTTTTTCTAAATAATTTTATAGTCTTAGATTCATTTATCAAAGTTTATTAAATCTTAAATAATAAAATGATAATTTTAAATAAAAAAAATTATGCGTTCAATTATTTAGATTTTATATTGCAATAAAGATAGAAATAAATTTGTGTTTACTACAAACATATATAATTAAAATTTTAAGAATTTTATTAATATACTATAATTTTTTTTAGAAAATAATATAACATTACTTAAAATTCAGAATTAATTTTAAGGTTACTAAAATCATAATTATAAAAATTGCAAAAGTGTTTGCATAAGTGATTAATTGATTTTTCTTTTGTATTAAACTCCTTAAAAAGATTTCTAAAAATATATGTATATAAAATATAGTTTAAAATTTTACTTAGCTTGTTTTATTTACGATGTATGCATTTTTTTATTAAGTGAATAAACGAACATAATAATTATTTTATTAGAAAAAATATATCATTACTTAATACGCTCAAGTTTACCGATCCATTTTACAAAAAATTAAGTTTATTCTACATTAGGAAACATATTACAGAAATTTTAAATAATAAAGAAGGACATAAATATTCTCATAATTAAAAATATATCGTAAATTTCCTTTTACGAAAGTGATTAGAACTTACGTATTAATTTAATTCAAATATTAAGTTATTAAAAATAAAAATGTTTCAAAAAATAAATTAAGAATATATCAATACGAATAATGTTAATTCACGATTCATTTTAAAATATTTTTTCATGCATTTATCAAGTAATTATAATATATGTATACAATTTAAAGTCAAATAAATATAATAAAAAAATTATCATTTATTAAGTTATCGTAAATGGTATATCTTCTTGATAAATATGTATCTAAGAAATACATATATTTTGAATACAATAAAACTTTTTAAAATAATATTTTAAACTAACATTCTAAATCTAAAATATTAAATTTATAAAATTTTAAATATGTTTTTAAATGATATAATATTTTAAGTAAAATATTTATAATTTCAAATATTTTCTGAATTTAATATAATTAGATAGATTAAAGTTGTTACAAAACATTAATGATCTAGGTTTTCATAATTTGAATACGTATTGTAAATATTATTTCAATTATTAAGTATATTCTTTACTTATATTTTCTACAATTCTATTATCTTTTATTAGTTTAATAATTATTGAAAATATGATTATCTAATTTATTAATCTATCAAATAAAAATTTTTTTATATATTCGTTTAAACACCTTTAAATTAATTTATAGACTTTAAATCACTTCAAAAGATTAAACAAGTGTGATTATAGATTTTATTTTAATCTAAGTAAATAACGGTCATCAATTTAAATTTAATATTCACATACATATAAAGTAACTTGTAGTTTCTAAATAAAAGTGATTATCTTCATTCAGTTAATTGAAATTCTTTACTAAAACAGTATTATTTTCTTAAACGATAATACGATAAAGATTATATAATACCTATGTATTTTTACGAAAAGAAAATATTAATAATGTAGTTAGTTAATTTAGTTTTTATTTTCTGCAATTATTCGTTAACTTTTTAAATGATTTTTCAATTTTTTAATTATAATCAATACGTTTTTTATTATCTATATACTAAGTCTTTTTACATTAGTATAATATAAAGCTACATCAAGAAAATTTATAATCAGAATCATCAAAATTTTCTAAATAAATTTATATAAGGGTATAAAAATCATAATCTTGCGATGAGTACAGTAGTTATTTTTAAATTCTATTTTTAATTCAATCAATTTTGTTATGAAAAAGAAATTAATGTAAATAAAAAATTAAATAAAAAAATTTTTAATAATAATTTTTAATAAAATTTTTATAATATCAAAACATTATTGAAAGAAATTCTTGTATATATTATTTGTCCATATTTTAAAAAATCCTTATAAAATATTTCTATAATGATATAAAATGATAAATATAACTTTATAATCAATAAATATAATGATATTAGTTGTGTGAATGTGATAACCAAGATTAATAGAATATACAAAAAATTTGTATAAATAACTTATATTCAAAAGATTGCACTTAAAGAAATATAATTTATTATTATATACAGATATGACATAAGAAGTTAAAGTGCTTGTAAATATATACTTAGAAATACATTATTCTAATCAAGAGGTGTCTTTCAAGAGCATATGCATTAAAAATGAGTTCATAAATTATTTTCAGAAAGAACAAAGGAATTCAATAATTATCAAAAGAATCAAATTATACAAAATATTTATAATTAGCGAAACAGATATAGAAGTGAATAAAATGCCGATATAACTCAAATTATATTAATAATAAAGTAATTCAATAAATAAATAATGGTAGAAAATCAATTAGAGAATCATCTTCAAAGTGTAGAGATATTAAGTTTTTGATAATTCAATACTGTGAAATAACCAGAAATGCATGTATATCGAATTAAACGTTCTGAATATCAAGGCATCGACATTTCAAAGAATGAAAAGATTTGATACCAACTAATAAAAAAGAATAATATTTTTTCAAAATAATAATTAATCAATTAATAAAGCATTTCTTTTTTCAAAAATATAGTAGCTTTTACAAAATAAGAAATGATTTAAAGGAAGTTCTAAAAGAAATTATGGTAAAAAATTACTTTATACTTCAAGTGGCAAAAAATATTAAAATGTTCGAAATGTTTGATAGTTATATCTACACCCATAAGAAGCTTAGATTATTAAAAAAATATATATACAAAATTTGTCAAATAAAACAAGATTAAAAGATAACATATAAAGTAAGATTATTTAAATTTATTCAATTTTAAACATCAATCATTTTTAAAAATACTGAAACATCAGTCAAATTGTTCATTATTTTGGTTTAAATTAATAAAGTATTTTTATTCATGAAAAGTTGATTTTAAAAAATCCCACATAATTCATAATTACTTTTATAAAATTGTGTAATGGTATAATAAATTATGACACATTTAACAAATATTATGATAAATTAATTGCATCGATTATTTAACTTTTTAAATACTTATTCCTATTTAGAAATAATCTGAAATTTTTTGTTAATAAATTATAATAATTATTTATTTCAGAAATTTTAGTAAATGAAATTAGTCAAATTGAAAAAAACTACAAATTAATTATAAATGATATTTAGAAAACATTGTATAGGAAATAGAAAATATATTTTGACAGACATCGAAAATTATGTGTACTATCTTGATTAAGATTTATTTTAGTAATTTAAAATGTATTGATTTAGGCAAAAATATAATACTTCGAAATTTAAAATAATTCATTAATAACGAGAAACATTTTACGAAATTTCTTAAATATCAACTTAAGATAATACAAAAAATTATAAAAACAATGAATAATTCATTTATAATTGGAAACTAAAATAATTTTGTGTACTCATTTACATAAAAATAAAAGATAATTCTTCTTGACACTACAGTTATAAAATGTCATTTATAAACCAACGGTCGCAATAATGTCTAATTTTTATAAGAAATATTATATCAGAAATATGAATTTTTTACTTTTATGTAATACGTTTCTTTCAGAAACTTAAATATTAATAAGTTTATGTATTTAGATTAAAAATAATAATATAATAATTAAAAATATATTTTCAAATTAATCGATTTAGCTAGTTATATTTAATATTCCATTTTATTTTAAATTCTGCAGTTAAAATTAATAATATCTATTTTTTAATACAATTATATTTTATTGAAAATAAAAGTAATTAAAAATATATTTTAACGTATTCATAATTTTTGTTATGTTAAATTATTATAAACTAAATAATGTAAGACAGTAAATATTACTCTTACATTAGTTTTTTTTTATATAAAAAAAATGATGTTATATTAGATTTAATTATAGAGGAGATTAATAGAGTATCAAATTAAATTTATTTAAACATTTAGTATAATAAAATGATTTAACCCGAAATGTTAATATAAATAAATGTAAAATTATTATATCATAATTTTAAGTTAAAAATATATGACCTTCGACATAAAAATTTTAGATATTTTTAAATTAGTGATTAACTTTATAAGCCAAACTCGGATTCCAGACTCGTTATCAAAATGGTATTCAATATGCCATATATTTAAAGAGATTGAAGCTCGATTTAATCTTATAAACATGTATAACCTTTTATGCAAATAGGTGTATGTGTCAAAGGTCAAACAGATACTTTGAGATATGATATTTATAAAAATAATTTTTATTCTAAAGAAAAAAAGTATAAATTATATCATAGAAGGACGTAATAAGATCTTATGAATCAATACATACTATTTTAAGATAATGTCTGAATTGTGTATTTTTATACGGGAAAAATACCAAAAACTTAAATTTTTTAAATAAATTAATATTTTTATTGCAAAAAATATAATAACAAAATTTTCATCAAATATAAATACTAGGAAAAGAGAAGAAAGTTTATAAATTAAAAAATTGATAATTATTAACAAACGAACGCATTATATTATAATATAATTACAAATTCATTAGAAAATGACATCCTTATATAACATTAATAACAAATTTTAATCATATGTTACCATAAATAAAATTGTTAAAAATTGTTTAAAATTATGCATATAGTATATAAAAATTTAAGAAATATACATGAATATAAAATATTTGTAATTATTTAATTTAAAAATTCTATAAAATAATTACACATAAATTAAATAAAAAAAATAATCCTTTATTCTTCATTCAGAAATTTTTATATCAGTTATCGTTATCATGCTTTTATTGAAAAAATGTCATTTTACATAGTTCATTTTAATTTCATTATTTATGATAATCAGATGTATATTTTACTTTAAATTTTTGTATAAATTATGTGAAATACGTGACCTTTACATACATAAGCTTAATTTAAAAAATTAGGTTTGTATTGAATTCTTAACAAAATTTAATATTTACTTTAGATTTATTTATAAATAATAGTATTTGATTGTTGATTAATTAATGATATATTCATTAACTACCATAACGAGTAGAAAATAATACTAGAAATTAATAATATTGATTTATGTGCTTACGAAATCAATAATAATTGTAAACGAAAACAACGTAAATAACATTAGAAAGTAATTACAATTGTATTAAAACGGTTTTTATGACATTACAAATAATTTTATAACTTTCATATTCATAACAATTGTGATTGATAAATACTATTTTATCACAATATATGTTTAGTAGCTTGTGTGATTAATATAACATTTAACATTTAATAATAATGAAAAATTTTTGGTATTCACAGTTGTTCTCTATGCACAAAAACTAATCTTATGATAAAATATTGAAATAATTAGTCTTATTATTTTTAATAACAATTTAATCGATCATTTTCATATTTTTAATCATTTTGAATAATTCTATTTTAATTTTGGCCTCTTTGAAAGCAGCTTCTTTTTGAAGTATTTGTTAACTTACTATTATTATTTACAGTTTTAATAATAGTTATAAATATTAAACATACTTTTTTCAAAAACATAAAAAAAATGACACTAACTGTATTTCCTTAATTAAATTTAATCGTTTTTTTCATTTATTCTATTACACATTTGCTAATATACATATTTTAGATATTTAGTATCTACAAATGTATGTGAATTTAAACGAATATCAAAAAGGTTAAACTGAATTGACTAAAATTTATTTTTAATATCAGAAATTATCCGAGATATTTCAATATCATTTATATCATTTTTAGAATAATAAATGAAATCATGAATAATTATTTAAATATAATTTTTTTATATTTTCAATTTTATTATTTTTAAATAAAAAAAAAGAAAATTAAAATCATAATTTAAAATATACTCAGTTTCTTTACTCAATTTAATAAAGAAATAAAAAATTTTTTCTTCTAGTTTAACAATGATATTAAAAATTGTTATAAATAAACAATTACGTTTATACTTATATATAAACATCAAAGTAAACGAGTAATTATATAGATTTTGTAAAGTAATTAATATTGAATTTGATTCCAATAAATTGCTTATTAAAAAAAAGGTTTTTTATAAGAAATTATTTATAACGCTAATGTCAGAATAGAACAGTTAACAACTATATAATATTTAAAAAAATAATGACTAAAATAAATTTTTATTTTAAAAATTCTAATAATACTATACAAAATGTTGTATTGTTATATTGATATTAAAAAAACTAAGACAAATTGTATGAAAACTTACATTCATTTAAATATAGTATTATAAGCAACTTCTAAATAATAATATTAAACAGATTATTACATGCTATAATTTCATGAATAGATTTAAAAAACTTTGATAGAGATACGTATCTAAATATTGGTATATTTGACTTTAAGTCACATGTACTATAAGTAGGCATCAGGTGATTATTTGCCAAACTGCGACTTTTTATTACTATTTATATATATAAATAAAATTTAAGCATTAATTAGTAAACATTTATATATACATTGTTATTTGCTCAATAAATAAATTCATAATTATTTTAATTACTATATTATTAGTATATAATTTATAATTTATATTTTTAATACACGATTTAATTTGTAAACATAGTTTTACAGAAATGAATCAAATTTATAATATAATAAACACTTTTGAGTATCACATTTCTCTTCTAAATGCATTTGGACTTTCAAAACTTAACTTTGTTTAATTTACCCTTCTCTATCAACCAAGATTTCTTTACTCGAGATTTTCAAAGCATATTATATAAAAATTCTAATTTATAAATAAATAAAGCAAACTAAAAGAAAAAAATGACCAAATTAATTATTACTTATAATGTTATTGTAATTATTAAATTATGTTTTGATACCATTATTATAAATATAAAGCTATTAATACATCTAATTGTATGTGAGGGCTCTGCTAAGATGTATTGAATGACAATGCACAATCAAGTTTAAATTTTAGTTGGTATTCAAAATAATGTACAATTAAAAAACCAATTCATATTCTTTTTATGATATTAAAACATTATTTCGATAAAATATTTTAAATTTTCAGAATATTGTATAGTAGTATAAACTATTTATAAATTAATTTTCAATGTTATAAAATAATATTATCATAAACATTGAATGTATAAAATAATAATATTAAACAATACAATAATCTAAGTGAACTAGATAACAAATTATTCTATACATATATTTTAACATATTTTAACATATTTTTTGTTGAAACATAATTATATTAATTAAATTAAATTGTACGATTTATTATAAATCTTTTATGCGAAATAGTTATGCATGTGATTTAATCTTTATTTAAACTTTTACTTGAAGTTCCTAACAATATAATTTGGATATATTAAATGTTTAAATATTATAAAATCAAATGTTTACAATATAACAAATTTTATTATAATTTGTTTTTACAATTCAAAGATCTCAGAAATAAAATGTTACGTGTATTTTTTAATTAACATATGAAAATTACTGAGAACTGATTATGATAATCATACTAAATACATTGTTCTTCAATTATTTTATATGCAAATAATTTACATAAAATAAGTCACATTTATTTATGTAATCGTATAATATTTTTGTAAGAGCCCTAATTTTATTAAATCACAGTATTTAAAATATAGTTATTTATCAATATTTCTAAAAAATAATAGGTTAATAATAATAATAATAATAATAATAATAATAATAATAATGTTCATTATTGTTATTAAAAATGACAAGTAACATTTTTATAATATTACTTACTTATTATATATGCTTATGTAAAAATGCAAACGATAAATAAATGTTACTCAAAATAAAAATATTTATGATAAATAAAAAATTACACACTTTTCCATTAATTAATAATAAATTTTGTATTTCAGCTAGATTAACGGAGAATGAGTTATATTATAAATTATATAATACAGTGCAATATTATCATTTTTCATTAAACAATTCTTTTATATCTTTATAGAATAACGTGTAGCGTATAATGGGTGATAGTTGTTATATTTTTTATATGATTTATTACGATAAAAATGGCATTTATTTTATTAATTATTTTTTTCTTTTCTTAGACAATTTCATTTTTCTAACATATATATATTTAAGTTCTTTAAAAAAATTTTATAGGTGTAATCAACATATGAATATTTCATTTAGTATAAATACATATTTCATATAAATCATAAATAGCTTTCTGATAGATTTTTTCTTTTCCTTTTTCAATTTTATTATCACTTAAAAACATGACTTGCATTTTTAATACACGAACTAATGAATACAAAATAAACAAATAATTAAAACACTTACAATAATTTATATAAGTTTGACGTCAATAAATCCGTAATGATACAAATTTTATCTGTTTTTGTCTTAATAGCAGGATAACCTAAAAGTGCGTATAATGTAATCAAATTAATTATCAATTAGTGATAATTATTTTCAATTTATTGTACAATCCTATTAATTTATCTGATTATATTTTCCAAATTACCCTAATCATTTAGTAGAATACAGTTACATACACTGGTATATAATAAAAAATATTTATAATTTTATATAATTTTTATTTTGATTAAATAAATGCTTGATCTTTTTTAACTAACAAAAAACTTCCACGTATCATTTTCAATAAATATAATTAAAAAATTAAATTTGAAGTTTTCAAACAGATTCCCAATTTTATCATAAATAACGAAAACAAATGTTCTATTAAAACCATAAAAAAATTAGTTAAATTATTTCAAAATAAATTTTTTATATATATTTTTAATAATTAAATATTTTATTCATATAATTTCATACAATCTATTTTTAAATTTATTAATATTTATTAATTACAGATTGTTTTAAATATAACGTATATTTAATATATACTATAATATAATGTATATATATAATTCAATATAAAATATTTTTCAGTTTTTTTTATTCTTTAGAAAAATATTGCTAATTGTTACAATCTCGTTAATATATTTTTGAAATTAACTTTAATGAATTAAAATTTATTAATATTATAAATAATTTTAGAATATTAATGTTTTATCAAAATTTATTTAACTGTAAATTACACTTAAATTTCTTCATTTTAGTCTTATAACTTCTAGAGAAATTAATAATGTAAGTTAGTAAATTTTAATGCGATACATTAAGATATGTCATTATCATTAAGAAATTAAAGAGGTAACACAACAGTAATTTTAGATAAAATAAACTAAGCCGTCAGATTACAAATTTTTGCATTGCAGCTTTTTCAATAGTAGCAGTCCTATGCAATGGTTTCTAATAAATATTTTATTGTATTTTTTTATAACATCACATTTTACAAAAAAATATCGAAAGTAACCTTAGAATTACAATTATTTTACATTTTTCTAATAATATTACTTTACTGTGTACAATTTATTACGGATATGAATATGGATCATGAGGTATAACATTAAAATCAATTACAAGCAATGATATAAAAAGCATAAAAAACATAAGAACTTTAATATCACAATTTTTTTGCTCAATTGTTTTAATTTATCAATTATAAAAACTCTTCATTTGTGGCGCGTGGGTACCTTATCTTATTGCTTAAGCGTGTCATCGTGGCGCGTGGAACATGTCTAAAGCAGGGAGGAGGATAAGCGATAACCGATAAATTGAAGAGACTGCAAAAACTTGCTGCGTATATATAAAAAATGACTTTTCCTTTAGTTTTTTTCTTGATAAGAAATATAATTAATATAATTATACAAGTTTTTAGGTAAATTAAATTTTCAAATAAATAATTCAAAAATACGAATATAATTATGCATATTTGATAATTGTAATTAGTAAAATAATTTTATTCAATAAGAAATTTAATTATGAAATTTTCTCACAATTTTATAAAGTGACTGTTATCTTGTATAAGTTAATATCCATTTAATTAAATAAAACTATTATCCATATGTATAATTAGATTTTGTATAAAATTAAATTTAATACAAATTATTTTAAAATAAATTTTATAAAAATATTACTACTTTTTATATAAAAAAAGATTTAACTTGTGATATTTCAACTAAATAATCGAGAAATTCTTATATTGTGGCAAATTACACCTGAAAGACCATTTAATTTTTATTTTAAAACTAACAATAATTATAATATAAATATTAAATGTATTTTTCACTTTTATTAAAACATTTCAAATATTGCTATGATGCGACGACTATAATAGCAATTAAATTGACAGACAAGCATTAAGCAACGTTATTTTCTTCTTATCATATCAAAATAAATAAATATATATGCACGCCTTAATTGAAATACTTTTACTTTTTTCGTTTGACTGCAATGCGAAGGTATTTAGATTAAATATATATATATATATATCCTTGAGCTATACTGAATATCTTTTATTAAATTCAAGGAATGTAATAAATGTTAACATCAATCGTTATTTCAAAAATATACATTAGCGAATAATATTCATATATAAAATGATAAAATTTCTATCAAATACTGACTTTATTTCTGTTTTTTTCTCTAAATTTCACATCATCTAAAATATATAACATAACGCATTTTTATTATTAGTTGAAACAAAAAATTTTTCTCATTTTTCGTAGTACATCTTTAAACATTTTCTCTACATACTACTTATACATCGTATATATTAAGAGACAATAAATCACATTGAATAAAAATTAGAAAAATTAGAAAAATGTATGTTAAATAATTGTCAATTATATGTTTAGCTCAATTAAATTAAATCAAAGGATTCACGTAAAATTAAGAATTATATTTTCAAATTTGTCATTAATGTCTTCTTAAAGAATATATTGGAATGTTGTATAGGCGTGTATGTATGTGTGTAGGTGTGCATTTATGGGTATTCAATTTTAAAAGTATAATTTCACGATCTGCAGCATAAGAAATATAGACATCGATATCGACGTTTCATTGCTTCAATAAGTGCTTTTGAATCATCGCAGAGTCCCTTTGTCTCAAAAATTAAAAACTCATATGTATTCCTTTTTTACTGAGTACTGATCATATGCTTATGGTCCTAGAACAAAAAATATACAATTTTTGTTGGTTATATAATCTCTGTTACGTATGAAAATATATTTTTATATAAAAAAAAATACCGCAAAATATTATTTAAGAATATCAAAATAATTAAACCTTATTTTATAAACCATAATTTAGAATAACATGAAGGCCTAAACAAAATTTCTTACTAATTATTGACCAGTAAAAATTTTTGATCCATTGAATTGAAAGAAAAATATATGTTAGAAATAAAACTTGAATAAATATTAAAACAAAATATATTATAGCTAATATAAATGAATCTTAGACTGTTAAAAATAAAAAGAAAACTTGAGTTAAATATCTTACTTTAAAAATAAAATAGATATTCAAGAATTATTTTTCATTATATAATATTGGTATTATTAATATTTATATATATTTAATTAAAATTAATTTTATTTTAAATATATAACTTTAATGCAATATGAAAGAAATATTGAACAACTCTTAATTAAATTCGACAGATGCATTCTATTTTATAAAAAATAAATTTTCTTACAGCGACTTCAAATTATTTTATATTACAAAAAATATTACTTAAATGATTTAAAAAACTTATAATAATTTATAATATTTATAATAATAAAAGTAAATGTATAAATTCGACGAAATAGTATTTAAATATATGACTAGGTATTTACATTTATAAAATTTAATTACTCAAATTTATGTTTATAAATAAAATCAATCAGAAATATTTTCAGAAAAAAATTAATTTTTACATATATTTTATATTTACACAACTTGTGCGAAATAAGTTTATTTACAGTTAAAGTAAAACAATGCTTTCAAATGTATATTGGTTAAAAATTTGTATTGAACTATGTTAATCTTTATTTCAGTGTAATTTTTATCATGCTCTATTAGAAAAAAAATTTATATTTAAATATGCATTTTTATAAGATAAATATAATATAAAATTATTTATAAATGTAAATTTTATATATTCGTTCGACTTCACTTCACGGTGATTTTACAAAAAGTATTACTAACTTTCAATCAATACTTTCCTTTAAATATCTATAGAAAATAAATTTACAAAATATAAAATAAAACATTATTTTTAGCTCATAACTAATTTTCACTAGTAATGTAATGAAGTATATATACTATAAATAAAAATAAAAATAAATTAAGATTATAAAAGAATACTTTCATATAAATTATTTATTTTGAATTGTGAATTATAATATTTATTAATTTTAGATATTTTTTAAAAATTTATAGACAATATTATAAATTAAGTGAATTAATACATAAACCTAAGGAAACAAAAATTCAAAATATAAACAGTTATATTTTTATAAAAAAAAAGATGTTTCGTGTATAAAAAAAAACTTATAAAAATTTTGTAAACAGATTTTTCTGAAACTTATTTTATCTTAATGTATTAATATATTGTTATGTATCTTTAGACTTTTAAAGACAAGAAATTGGGATATTTTTTGACAGTGTATAATTTAAAAGAACTAAATTAATATAACTTTTTTGAAACAAGCATGACAAAAAATACTAATGGATACAAATATTTTTGGTTAACTTGAAAGCAAATTAAAAAAAACGACAACCAAAATGACATAACAGCAATTCAATATTTTAGTAATAAAACAATAAAATTGTAAAAATGAACGAAGACTAAACATTGATATAATAATTTTTAATGTTAATGAATAAAAGTATATACTTATACATAAAATGAATACATTTTCACAATTAATACGATATGCTAATTATTATGTACAAATGATTTTAACATTGTAAATTTATAAATAGAAAAAGAGTTGTTTATAATTAGTGAATTCAAATATTAACTTAATTAATTATATTTATTTTATTCATTCATAATGCTGTGAAAAATTCGATTTGACTAATGTATTGTCAATAGTTAAAATATAAATGTGATCTGTGTAATAATATCAAGCCTAATATTAAAAAAAAAGAAATCAAAATTTCGAAATGAAATTATGCAATCTACAATGTACGCACCTTTTCAATCAGCGCAGAATCACTGCTTCATTCTTCGGTCCATTTGTCTTTTTTTGTGCATTAATTTTTTTTTGCTTCAAGTATTTATATATTTCCTAAGGTTCCAGTCACAGAGGACTTCAGGTGACAGAATAACAAATAATGACGATGCATATATCCAGTGATTTAACGTAGGTTATATACGGTGATGTTACACAAATGCATGCGAGAAAAATCAAAATTATAATGAATAATATTGATACCCTTCGGCGGATAAAGAATATAAATAAAATTCCATCTACATTATTTATCTACGTAAAATGAATTAAAGGTGCATTATACTGAAATAAACTGTAGTTTTTATAAAAAATAAAATCTACAATACATGTACAATTAATATAATATTTATTTATAATACCACAGATTTTTAATAAAAATTATTCAAACATCAGTTTTTCAAATACCCTTTAAATACATTCTTAAAAAATAAACTCAATCTAAAATAAAATAGTATAATATTTTATGAATTTAGGAGGTAAATGTTTTTTTCAGATTTTGTAATGAAGCTCAAATGAACCCACTGACAATTTAAAATATATAAGTACTATGTTTAAAAAATATATTATTTTATACGTTTAAGTACACTGAGTCTATTAGTGAGTAAGGATCATTTCCTATTATTAGAGAAATTTTTTTTTAAATTCAAAAAGTTTTATATATTTAAAAAATAAAAACTAATTTGAATACCCATGTGGATATTAAGATTTAAGTTTTCCAACATTTTATTAATTTCATATTCTTTTGTAGATTTAATTTTTTCAAAAATTATCTAAGTGATTATAGTTTCTTAAAAACAAATTTCAATTGCTAATTTTTTAAAAATCAAAATAAAATTTTATCAGGTAATCGCTATCTTAAAAATATTATCTACGTTATGTATTTAAAATTTATAGTATTTTTTTTCTAAATATAATTGAATTATTTCCCATCCAGTTGAAGTATTGAAAAGGAAAGTAAAATATCTTAGAAAAATAAAATTAATGAAATATTTCCTGGTAATACTTAGTATATCAAACATGATTGTTTAAATACTCATTTAAAATTATCTTTAATTGTGTCATTAATAAGTATTTAAAATAAATTTTTTATAAAAATTCAATTAGCAATAACTCAGTGTACTTTACAATTAAAATTATAAAAAGAAATTAGAACCTTAAATATACAATCAAATATTAAGAAGTATAATTTTTATAAATTTTACTAACTATATTCATAATTATATAATTTTTATAATTCTGCTCATTGTAAAGTATCTAGATTCGCAGTTCACAACTATATATACAAATGTGTTTATATAAAAAGTATATATATATAAACAAACAAATCTTTCTTAAAAAATAATTTAGTCACGAATTATAGCGTCAAGGCACTACATCATTTAATTATTTCATTTTATTATATTTCGAGAAGTATATAATAAATAAAATAAAGTAGGCAGTTCAGAAATGAACTTTTTAACGTCGTCTATAACAAACCTCTACAGCTATTTTATACTAACTACAGCCATAATATAGTCATTAAATCAGTTCTATGAGAAAAACAGATCAGAACATATCGAACAATATTAATGTATTCAATGAAATAAATGTGACAATTTTGGTTTGATGATAAATTTTACAATTTATAAAAATACTTTAAAAAATAAAATCTAGACAATTATATTAGAAAATATTGAGATAAAAGTTGTATAGTGTAGCACTGTTATTTATTAATGATATGTTCTTTATATGAATGAAAATATATTTGAATTTTACTTAAATTGTAATATTTTCCATAATTGGAAGTAATTTTATAATTTACAATAATTGATAAATTAAATTTTGGTAAAAGTATCGTTTTTAATAAGGCAACAAATTATTTTGATAAAAAAATCGGAATTTTTAAAAATATACATTAAATGCAGTAATGGGTTCGAAATACTCTGTCGTATTCATTAAATATTCGTAATGATAAATTAATCATAAAGTAATCATTAGTCTGCAATGAAACTTTTGTTTATGGTTGAAATGCTATCTTGTTTCGTTTACATTCTAACATATAATCATCGTCAAATATTATCTTTAGCGAGGCAAGAATTTAACTGGAACATTAATATCTTTTAAACTACCTAATTAAAAAAACCGTTAGATTTTAAAAACTTTAAAATCTTTATTTTTTTTAATATAAAAAAATTAATTCATCTATTTCCGTGAAAATAAACATAAAAATGTACAAAATAAAATTTTTGTCTAATTTTCAGTTTCAAAACTTTTTTTAAAAATAGATTCTAATATTCAAGATGCATAATATGGTAATAAATATTTTTTCTACAAATAATTATGTACAAATTATATCAAACCAGCTTCTCAAATTTTAATACTGTCTTTCTTTATTTGAAAAACAATATTGCTTTTTTCGTAACATTTTATAATTTAAATGTTAGAATTCTAAACATTCTTGGTTTATTATTATATGTTGAAATATATTATTATATTTTTCATTTCGATTATATGTGCATATTTATTTTACCAATTAATTTTTAGAAATGAAACAAGTAATGAATTAAAATTATTTTGAATTAAATATAAATTTCTTCTTAAAGTCATTCGTTGGCTCATCAACTTCTTAAGCCTTTCACACTATTTGACTGTGCTTATATAATTTGAAAATTACTTAAATGTGCTATTAATATTATACCTAATACTTTATGAAAATAAAATTATAGATTAAAGTTACATCTGTAATAGATATTTTCCCAAATTTTGAAATAAAATATTATTTAGGAAATTGAGATGTAAGAATTTTGCGGTTTGAGATCAATTTATAATAACGATCTACATTTATGTATAAGAAGCATTTTTGCAATATTGCATTATTTCATAATGTAATAAATTTAATAGTGATTCTCATGACTCTATACAAGTTAGCGATGTTATAAGTTCATCCTACCTTTTCAAGGATCTATGAATCTTAATTCTTTTTCATTGTATTTAATCAAAAATCACTTAGGCTTGGTTCATCTATTAATAAAATTTTTTACCAAAGCAAGAAAATTACTTGATTTTGAATATTTTAAATTAGGAATAATTTTTAAGTTCTATGTACATATTTTTAATTTATTATAATTTCATTGTGAATTATTTACTAGCATATTTAAATTTTAAAAGAAAATAAAACGAAAATGTGATAAAAATATAAAAAATATTATTGTTTTACAAATATTCTAAGAAGTTATACATGAAAATAAATATTTTATAATTAGTCATATTCTATCGTCTTATTAATTATTTTATTATACATATTATCAATTGACTTTTTGTAATACTTAATAATATTAAAAATTGAGTATTCACTTATTCAATATTGTAAACATTGAAAATTTAAAGCATTCAATTTATAATTAAAAATTATACACTTCATTAATTAATTTCAATAAAATCAAAATAAACAATTTTTCTATATCTTTAAGTAATATAAAAGTATAAGTTCTAATTAAGTATTCACTAATTTTCAATTCATAATTTTTTTAATGAATGAATTAATAAATTTTTATTATAAAATTGGATAAATAGATAATTTTGACTTTTTTTGCATAATGTAAACCTTAATAGCTTAATTTTAAATATGTAATATTCTATCATATTTATCATAAATCTTTAATTTAAAGTAAATATTTTAAGAATTCAAAAAAGATAATTTAGATTATAATTTTCATATGTATATTCTTAAATCATCATTATAAATAAAATTTTTCAACTCATTTTGTAATTATTGATATATTTTTTCAAATCACAATCTATTATAAATTCTACGTTACGAAAGATATTTTATTTGACAAATACTATTAATTTAAATTAATTAATTTTTTTATGTGCGTTAGCTGTTAAATCATTAAATACGATATTTATGATTTATCTAAGATTATTTTTCTCCTAATATTTTTATTAAAAAAAAAAACTACATTGGATTTTCTATTATGTTGTATTACTTCAAACATAATAAACAATTAGATTCTTACATATATCGTGAATAAAAAAAATTGTAATTTGTCAAAATTTTAAAAGTAATAATCTAAATTAAAATTTTCCGTAGTATTTACAAACGTATACGCGAGCTCATGCGCGCGAACCACTCAATCCAACTGATTTGAATTAAAATCGATAAATACTTTTCTAAAGCTATATAAAACAAAATTTAAATTATAATTAAATAACAAAAATGTATATAAAATTAACTAATACCAAGATTATAAAACGACTCGAATCGTTATAAATTAAATGAAACATTTGATCGTTGTATCGTATGAATTTGAAACTTTGATAATATAGAATAAATCTTTCGAATGAAAATTAAAAATATTAAGATATAGTGTTTTTATATAGCTTTTTGAAAATCCTTAAAGTACATCGATATTGTTTTTCCTTTACTTGTAAATAAAAACGTATAATAAAAATAAAGAACTAATTAAAAATTTAACATTAACTTTACTAAGATGTTCTTAATTTTTTTAAAGGTTCTATGAAAATTTATTATAATTTTTTTAATAAACAATCTATTTTGTAAAATTACGTTAAAATTTGTTATATAAACTAAGTTTTTCACTTTGCAGTTTTCAATTTGACATAAACATTGATAATCGATGATGTGAAAATTAAATTAAAAGAATTACACAAACTAAAATATTTTTTGTGGTACATTTATAAAAATAATAAACATGTTTTAATATAAAATAAATTAATAAATTAATTCTTTCGATACAACATGTTACTTGTAGAATATTAAATGCATGTATAACTTTAGCTTTTTAATAAATTTTTACTCGCCATTAACCGAGTTAGAAGTTAATATAGAAGAAAAGTTTCTTGAAAATTATTAAGAATTTCCTCGCTTTGGATATGAAGGAGGAAACGTCGGTGTGAACCAAATACTGTAAGGTCTCAATCCGGCGAAGATCCAGATTAGAAAAATTAAAAAATTAAAAT
Source organism: Dolichoris vasculosae (assembly GCA_018907195.1). Taxonomy (NCBI): domain Eukaryota; kingdom Metazoa; phylum Arthropoda; class Insecta; order Hymenoptera; family Agaonidae; genus Dolichoris; species Dolichoris vasculosae. The sequence continues at coordinate 157,119 of JACCHY010000029.1, forward strand.
TATAATTATAAAAAAAATATTAGATATCTAAGTAGAGGGGTGTATTCCTAAAACGTGAAAAATCTTGTTTTTAAAACCAGGTTTGTTAGGACTAGCGTCGTGATGGCCGGACTGTCCTTCGTGCATCAGCGCCTTTTGTACCACTGTCAAGGATCCCTTTTGTTGTAGATCAATCGAATGTGTTGTGTGTGAAGTCCCGAATCAATCGCAGAACGGGAGCCCGGCCAACGAAACAAAGAAACAAAAAAAGAAAGAAGAAAAAGGATAGTAGACGAACTAATGGGTAGACGATTGTTGTGTTGATAAAAATGTGTGTGTATACTATTTATATGCATACGATACAATATGTACTAAATATACTAAAAACTATTATATATTAATCGTATGGACGATAAATTAATCATAAAATAAAATTGAATAAGGTTAAATTTAAATATTCTATACATATGCGGGGCCGAGGGTGAAATTTGACGTTAAGTCACCCTAGATATTTATAAATGCAAAACTCACCTCATCGTGTTGTTCATGCTCGCTATTGTTTAAACTCGACCGTGAGCCTCGACGATTCATGCCCTTCTCATCGCCCAAAATCTGCGCAACTTTTGGCTGTTTCACCAAATCTAAAGCCTATAGCAAGGAAGGAAAAATCTAATATTAATTCCTTTTATTTATAAGTTGCTTTTTAAGATACAGACAAGTCAAATTTAAAGAATTCATGCTTCTATTTAATTTGTGTTTCACAGATTTGGGCATGCTTAAGCTATTTAATAGTTGACTAAAGAGTTTCCACACTAAGATAATTTTTTCATAGCATTTTTTTATTATTTTCAATATCTTTATAAATTTCTGTAAAATATAAAATCCTTGATAAAATAAACTTCTAATCATCAAATATTGATTAATAGTATTTAATTGTGCAAGATATTGTCTCCTTTGAATATACTAAATTTATTTAACACGTTGAAAATTAATTTAATTTAATTAAAAATTCACAAAGTATTATTTCAATATTTTACATATATCAAGTCTTTTTAGTGAGTATGTAATATTAAGATAAAGTATTACCAACCCTAATGCTTTTAATATAATCTCTCTTAATTATATCTCAATTTTTTAATAAAATAATTTTAATATCTTAAAAAGTTTTCGAGTACGTTAAAATTATAATTGTATTACGACTACCTAGACACTACTACAAATTATGAAAAAAATTTATTATAAAACTAATATAATGAATACATTTACAAAATTATTTATTCTAGGAAAATATGTATCAACGAAATTTCATATTAAAAAGTACTTACATTCTTCGTAATGATAAATTCTCAAATCAATGGCAAAATTTTTTATAAAAATAATTGCATGAACTACGATAAACAATAACATTTATCGACACATTATTTCATATTATATATCAACAGTAGTACTAAAATACAATACATGCTTTCACAAATTCATTGTTTTATTTCAAATATTTGTTTATACGAAAAATTTAATGTTCTTAATCAAACTAATCAAAAATTTTAATTTAAAATCAGTTCTTTAATTTTTTACTTTTCGTATTTTAGTGAGCTTTAACTTAAACGTTTAATAAAACCACTTCATTGTAAATTTTCATTTCTCAATGTGCATATCCTTATAAATTAATCGTACTACACAAAATTTATAAAAAGTTTAAATATAATATAAAGATTTCAAATTGTTTTTTCTTCAATTTTTATTTCATTATTTTAAAATCTTGGATTTTAAAATATTAATTAAGATGATATTTGTATTTTCCTTTTTGTTTTTTTACGTTTATTCTTTTAAATTAATTATTATATTAATTTTCTTTAGAAAATATACTTTTAAAAATATAATTTTTTTTTTAAATAATATAATATCTATAAAATAGAAGTTCTTTTAAATACACATAATTAATATCGAGATAATTTTATTACTTTAAATAATGAAATTTAAATAATGAAAGCTTGTAACGTTTAAATATAAATATAATATTTTTAAATGTCCCAATAAAATAATACAATAAAAATGAAAACTGTAATAAATTTTACATGTCTGAAATAACCATTAATGTGAAAATATAATGTGAAAATATAATATAAAAATTACCTTTTTCAATTTTTGAGACTTAATATAATTTTTCATTTTATTTTTGATGGTTTCTTCGACGACTCTTTCATATTAACTTAACTTCATAAATAAAAGTAAAAATAAACACAATATATTACAATTGTATTTGTCGTGATTAAACGAAATAAATTATTTATCTTGGAAAAAAAGAATGAAAAAATGTGGTTATACTCTGAATAATTTTTATTACAATTTGTTGCAATCTTTATTTAAATACCAATTTATTTATAGTTTATTCGGTATTATTTTGTTATAACAAATATTAATTACACAATATTATAAATTGACACATGATTCAATTATTATAATTTAAACTTTTATTTATTATTGTATTGAAGTACACAGGCCTTAGATTTACTCTTGCAATCGAGTGACGATATGAAATTACAAAATATATAAAAATCGAGCAACTTCCAACAATAAACATTAAAAAATAAAAGTTCGAATCAATATAAAATAATTTAAAATCTTTTTAGACTATTGCATCAGCAATTTCATTCATTCATACCTCATCATAAAATTTTCTTACAAGTCCGAATAGATTAAAACGTGATGATTTATTGAACGTATTAGATAGATAACACATTTTGCACTTTCACATTTGGCTTCTCACTCACCTGCTGTACAAGCTGCTTGTAACAAAAGAATGAATGCATTCATCAATGTCATTCATATCAGTATACAGTGAATGTTAAAGTATTTAATATATCATAACATTTAAACAATAAATTGAATTAATATGAAATCTATAATATTAAATTATTTAAACTGTTGGTGTTTTTTAAAAATTATAAAACATACTGTACCTCTCTTCGTGATCGAATTGCACAATCTTCCAACGTATCAGCAGCCTCGTATTTTCCCTGTCTTCGATAAAGTGCACCAAGATTTTTTAAAGTAGTATTGAAAGTAGGTGAATCAACTTTTGCCGCCTTATGCCAACCGCCATATTCTCCATAAGGAGCATTTTCCTTATTTCTGTGTTTATTTTCTTCTCTTTCTTCTGCTACCTGTAGTATGTGCATAAAAAAACATTTAAGTTTATTCATGCATATTTTAATGTACATCAAATAAATAATTGATTAACTGTTAATAATCTATAGCTGATATATTTTTGCAAATTTAAATTAAATTTAATCAATGTTGCTTATATCTTTATAAGAAAAATTCGAAAATAAGTAATTGAAATAATAAACGTTTAAAAGTAATTAAATGCAATCCTTTAATTTAATTTTTATAATGTAATATTTCATATTAATATATAATAGACACAAAATGATATTCAAAAGAGACATATATAACGTACAATAGAAAAATTATATACTCGAAAAAAATTAATACATTATATATATATATATATCATAATATAAAATAAAAAACTAATAATAAATGATCATATTAGAGTTTATAATACATGTATATTTTATTTTATAATATGAACATTATTAATTAAAACACATATTATTATTGGTTATTTAAATTGGAACATATTCATTGTAATAAATTTTAAAAATTAATCCAAACCCTAAAAAAATTGATAAAACCATGAATTATAAGCATAAGAAAACACTTTTAATAATAATAATGCAGGTTTTTATACTTATAAATAACTAAACTATCCATTATTTATCATATAACTGTCAAAAATGTTCGATAAATAATTTTTAAAAATTATTTTCTTTAATTATAAGTATAACGACAATTTTTATTTAATTTCTTTATAATTAGATAGAAAAAGAATTATATTTTCTAAACCAGTAACGTAGAATATCAATACACTTATTATTTTAGTAAATTTAAGTCTATTGATGGATAATGATCCATATAACATTTTCTGATTTACACCATTAGAAAAAAATAGAAAATTTTTTCATTAAATCAATTATTATACTGATATATGCAGTCATATTAGTATGATAAAACAGTCAGAAATCAAGTTACATTAATAACCTTTTTATTTAACTAATTTAAATAATTAATTTTTATTTACTTATCAATAGATTTAGCATTAATAATTTTATTAAGAAATTCGATAGCTTATAAAAAATATATAATTATTTATCATAATTTACATTAAATATATTACATTATAACATATAAAATGTAATGTATTAATTAAAATTTTTATTTATGCTTTTTTAAACAAAAATAAAATAAATTTTTTAGTTTTCGATGAAATGTTTAATAATATTGGATGTAAAGAATTTTGATAGAACCTTTTTAACAAGATATTTTAATTTGATGAACTTTAAATATTAAATGATAAAAAATAAATAATTAAAAATATTATTTGAAAATATTGTGAATACTCCTGATTAAATAAATGTAATTTTGCATAGAATTGATGTAAAATAATAAATAATCACAGTTTTTTATTATTATACTCAACATATAAATAGTGAATACACTACATTAGAAAATTTTTTTCTTTATTTACAAAATCAATAAAGAATAAAAATAAACAATAAGCCATACTTTATTAGTTAATAAATAATTAAATAATCGTTTAAAGGAAAAATTTAAATAGTTTCATTTAATAATTTTAAAAATTCTATTTTTGTTTAATAATTACATTGGTATTAATAAAGTAAATTAGTTATTAAATTTTTATTTTTTCTACGTATAATTTATATTTTTAATGTTTACAGTAAATATAAAATGTAATATTGAACTTCTTAAGTTTCCACTTAAATAAAATTTTCAAATATAAAATTTAAAAGATCATGTTTTAAATTAATACAAATACTGTGTAATGAGAAATTTTTTTGCAATATAATTTAAATAATTTATAACTTACTTATAAAATAATGTACCTCTAACAATCAAAATAGGATTATTTAACAAAATTTTTACTGTTCTAGTCTATAAGTAGTTCTAGTACATGGCAATATAATTAATACATTAATTCTAAGATAATATAGCTCAATTGATTGAACATAAATAAAGTAAAATATTATAAAGATCACTATTTTTAAAATATGTATATTAATTACATATTAAAGGAGTTTACCTTTCAACAAAAAGAATAATTTCAATTATTAATTAAGAAAGTTTAATTTCAGAATTTAATGAAATGTTATTTCTACCAAAAATAAACTTCATATATATTTTATTCCTTTAATTTTTAATTTCTAGTTCAAAATTTTTTATTTTATAGATATATCAAATGCTTACATATATATCTTGAAATTTTTCTATCCATTAAGGCTTTATTAATATTATTTTTAAAATAATTAAAATAATTAAAATAATTAAATTATTTTAATTTAAATAAATAAAAAAAATTTCAATTCCAGATGAAAATAAAATAATATAATTATATATTACATTATTGATTTGTCAAAAAATTCTATAAAACAGTAGATTATTACCCATTTAAATATGATTAAACTAGTATAAATAACTAACCTGCCAAATTGGTTTGTTGTCTCCATCAATAGCACCAAACTCCCTTTCATGAGCCCTAGTAAGTACTTGTTTATAAAGTACCTCTGCATCTTTATATTTTCCCTGTTTAAGGTAACAGGAGGCCAAATTATTTTTCGTTTTGGCAACGTTAGGATCATCAGGTCCAAGTTTTGCTTCATAAATCTCGAGTGCCCGCTGGTAATATCGCTCGACCTCCTCGTATTTGCCTTGATTCTGACAGAGTAACGCAAGATTATTTAACTGTTTTGCTACATCCGGATGATCTCTACCCAGGACTTTTTCACGGATTTCTAATGCACGTTTACAAAGTGGTTCAGCTTCTTTATATTTACCTATAGTGATTGATATAATTTATAATTACATTATTTTATTTTTTAAATCATAATTAATTATTAAAATTATATAAATGATTTAAAATAGAATTAATAAACTATTATTTTCATTTTTAATATTTCTTGTATAAAAAAAATAAAAAATGAAGTAAACATGTGATATATTAAATATTGTAAAATTCTTTTAATTTTGGTTTATGGTTTTTATCGTAAAAATCCTAATTTATGACGATTTTTTTAAACTAAGCAATATTTAGCATTTTTCATATTTTTATTATTGTATAGTTAATAAAAATATATATTAATGAATAGTTACATTTTTATTTTTCAAAACTTTACTTAAAAAAAATAAACGATAAAAACCTACCTCGTTTTCCATAAAGTACAGCAAGATTGTTCAAAGTAGCTGCTACAGCTGGGTGATTTTCACCCAGAGTCTTTTCTCTAATGGCTAAAGCATCGTTTAATAAATTTGCGGCTTCTTTATATTTATTTTGATCTCTGTAGACCAAAGCAAGAATATTAAGCATAGTCGCAACATCCGGATGATCGTGTCCTGATGTTTTTTCGAGGTCTTCGAGAGCTTGTTTGCAAAGTGGCACAGCCACCTCATAGCGACCTTGACTTGCATACTGTATCACAAGATTATGGAGAGTACGTAAGCGTGCCGGAATCTCATAACCAGCTGTCACTTGATGGGCAAATTGAGAAGGCGGTGTTGGTGACATTGCTAAAAAATGTATATTACATATTTTATAAGATTTATTTATGCGTGAATTGTACATAAGTGTCAATGTAAACGTTTATAAATTTTTACATTAAAAAAACAAAATTAATTATCAGTTGTTTAAATCATCTATTTTTTAATTCATTAATAATCCTATATATAATGCTTTATTTATTATTACTCTTTTTTCTATATAAAATATTCATTTTAAAAATTACTTTCATAAAAAAAGGTAAAGAAATATTTTCCATAAATTAATTTAAAAAAATTAATAAGTAATTAATTTCTTACGTTTGCGATTTGTTTGACTTAAGCGAAAAATTCGTCTGAGTATTTATGTCTATTTTATTTATTTATTATATTTTATTTTACATTTAAATAATGTAATAATGAAAAATATGAATATTAATTTAAAAATTCACATAAATAATTTCCTAGTTTATTATTCGTCTGTATTAAATTTGTAAAATAAAATATAAGCAATTTATATACATTAACTTTATGCGTTACCTGTTTGAAAACTAAAATATTTGTAAATAAGGGAACCTACATATATGATACAGATATCAAACCAAAACATTAAATCCATTCATTTTCATTATGATAAATAAATCAATTTAAAGTCAATTTTGTTAAAATTTATTAAAATATTCTCTCATTTAAAAAGGATATTTGAGTTTTCATATAATAAATGTTGATATTGGATCACATACTATAATAGTTATAACAAAAATAAAAATAGATAAATTAAAGCAATAAAAACTACGCATCATCACCTATTTGTATACTTATTTATTAATATCACCATGTCTTATTTTTTTCTAAGAATGAATAATTATTTTATGTATAAAATTTTATTTAAAAATTATATTCTTTATTTAATTATAATGATTGTCATTGACTTAATTAAAAATGCATTATTTTAATTTAATTTTTCATTGATATAGATCTTTTTTGATTTTTACTTAATAATCTAAAACAAGCGTATTATTTAATTTTTTTTTCTTAAAATAGAAAAAATTAATTCCTGCTTTATATATAAATATATTAAATATCTAAAATTTTACATTTTTTTTACATATTATTATTAGTATAAATTTATTAATAAAGCTAAATAGTGTAAGAAATAAATAAATTAATTTCTAAAAATTAAATACTGTCACCCAAAACATCCAACAAAGACACTTACAAGATGAAAGAAAAACTTTGACTACATACACTTACTGTTTCTGTCCTCAGCATCGTCATCTGGGAAGAGATCGACAACTGGATCGTCTTTCGGTCGATCCTTAGCATTTTCGTCATCTACTGGTGGATCTGGATCATATTGTCTCATACTGGCCATAAATTCTAAATGACTTTTCTCTTCTTCAAGTTGCGCCACCTGATGGTATATTTTATGTAATTAATTAATTTTAAAATAAGAATTTGATAATTATTACTTAATTATAATAAAATGAAGCATTCACTTTTAAACATTACATAAATATTACAATACTGTTCAAGCTTATGCTATAATTTGAAATTTTTTTTAATAAAGTTCTTTTTTGTATCTAATATGAAAATCATTGCTCATAAATAAATAAATACTAAATTATGCTTGAAATTTTTTATTTTACAAAGTAATAAGAAATAAATAAATTGAACAAAATTTTACAAGTTAATATACATCATCAATGTATTAAATGAAAGTTATAATTTTACTATATCTATTTAATATAAAATTTAAGGGATTAATACCAAAAAAGTATCAAACTTTAACATGTATATATAAAAACTTAATAAATTAATTAATCCTAATGGAGAAATTCAAAGAGTAGTAGTTAAATAAAAGAAAGAAAAGTTACCGCTTGCTCGCTAGCCTGGAGTTTTTGTTGAGTACCGGCAAGTTCGTCTCTAAGCCAGGCATTCTCTTGACACAGCCTCCTCACCTGAGTCCTGAGCTTTTGTTTTTCGGCTTCAACCATTTGCAAATGACTCGCCAAAGCCAACATGACCTGAGCCTCGCCCATCCCTAGCTCGATCATTTCGATATTCTTAGAGATGAGGCAAGCCTTGTCACGGGCTGCAGGCGCTTCTTGCGACTGCAATCCGTTCAACAATCCGGTGTGTTCGACGCGCAGCGCCTCGAGGCCTTGAACGACTGTACGTGCACCAGCCGTTATTTCTTCCTGTGTCATGGCCGTCATTCTGCCAATATGTTCAATTTTTTTTCTGAAACAAGTAAGTTTAATTGCATATACCCGCAATTTATCTGTGTTATAATAGAATAATAAGTTCTAGGTGGTCGAAAATCACTTTAGAAGACCCTTCCCTACCTTCTCGTCTCTATCGTAGTTTACTTTGGACAAAAGTTTCCTTTTAAATTAAAGATCAAATTTACTGTATTTTCCTCAAAATCACAATTTCACAATAATAAAAAAAATAACAAGAATAACAAGAACAACAAAAACAACAACAATGATTATGTAATGACAATAATGTGCATATTAATATAGTATGAGGCTGTATAACTACTGTTTTATTTTTTCTAGTTTTACTTTCTTGTTACAATTATATTTGAAGCGTTACATAATGATAAATTCATACCTTCTAGAAGAAAGTAGGTAAATCTATTTTTACATTAAAATTTTTTATACTAATTACAGTATTTGTATTAATTCATCAAATAGTAATAAATTTCAATTAGCATAACCTTTCTAATATTGATAGTATAAACAACAATTTTTAATGTTTTTGTAAATAATAATAAAAGCCAATTATTATATAGTCCAAGCATAATTTTATTAGTCTTTCAATATATTTTACTTCAATTGTTTATAAATATTGCTGTGCATTTCACTTCATAAATAATTATTACTTTCGAATTTATATTATAAAAACTTAATCGATAAAAATATTGTAAGAATAAAAAATTAAAACCTATTTTTTAATTAAATAAATAAATTTTACGTAACCCAGATTCATAATAATACATACATAATATTGTTTATGAAAATAATAAAATAAAACTTATCAATAGATTTCAATAAATTAAAAATTCATTTAAAAATTATTCAATTAGTATCATAGTTTACCCAAAAAATATTGAAATAATTTTAATTATTTCAATTCAAATATCAGATACAACAATGTTGTTTATCAAGCGAGATTATTAAAATGTGATTATTAAAATATGATTGCTACATATACCGAATGGCTACATAGTATATTCTTTTTAGATAATAAAGGATCAACAAAGATGATACATTTCACTAATTCACTTCGCTCTATATAAATAAAAAGAGAAAGAACATAAAAATGAACCAAGAATGAAAAATTAAAAGAAGTGAAGGCGTATATTTCAAAACGCACCAAGAGTCGTTTAATTTCCTACTTCTCAGCAGAAAAATTAATGGAGATCTGAACTTACCCCATGATAGGGTTGTGATACGCTATCCCTTAGATATGTAATCAAAAAATTCCTTGTAATAGGTCAATAAAACTGAGCATGCGTAGATACTTCACAGTTTAATAACATAGCATAAAAATACAAGGTAGAAAAACCGTGATAATTGAAAGAAAATAGAAAGATTTGCTTTTTCACGTTTTGTTAATTACAATATTAGTATGTAAGGGTAAATGTGTTAGTATTTTATATTTTTATAAGGTTTATTTCTGAATAGTCATTTATTTGCCTTTCAAACAGAAAAAAAACAAAAACAAAGCTTACAATATAAAATCTTTATTAAATTTGTTTTTTCAAAATTTGAAGTTATAATCTCTTTACAAATATTCTAAATACAATGGTACAATGGTAATTAGTTTTATCTCATGTTAGTTCTTTAAATATATTTTTATAATCTTAGTATCAGTAATAATATTACCAATTTAATTACATAATAATTGGAAAAAAGTAATATCCTTAATATTTTTCTTATTCAAAAATGTATCAATACGATTTGTGTTTATATAGATGCAAGATAAAATAATTAATTAACTTACTATCATATTCTACACATCTAAAAAAGAGAAGATTCATATTGACTAGTATTAACTATTGATTAGTCTACAAACATAATCTAGAAATATGAAATTTAAATTTAATAATAATTTAATAATCTGAATTTATCACCAAATGAAAGAACAAATAAAAGAAATCCATTAAAACTCACTCAACTCGTAAGAAAAATTCATAAAAATTACCATAATGATCTTAGAACAATTCAAATAAAAAGAGTAAAACACCAATTTCAACAAAATATTATTGCATTTTAACTTTTACAGATTCTATTTCTCCAGATTCGCTACTCCAAATTCATATTATAATTAAGAGAAAAATTTGTTAAGCTTCTTTTAAAAATTCAAATTTAACAAAATATATTTAACTCGATTTCTCCAAAATTCCATATAATAATAAATGTAACTTTCCGTAAAAAACTTCAATATCTTTATAAATTCCATTAAAGTTATGTTTCTGATTTTTATAACAAGGATCTATTTATTTAAAATATTTTTGTAGAATACAAAAAATGTGTATTTAATCTTTAATAGATTTTAGTTAACTTTAATTACTTATATAGCTATATGATATCTTAATTTAAATAAAAAAATAATTTAGAAATAAAGTTTTTAATATTTTAATAAAATTTTTTATAAAACTCAAAAAATTAAATAATAATTTTAATTATTTACTTTACTGTTCTAATCCAAAAATGTTTCATTAGTTATATATTTATATTATTTTGAATAAGTATTTTTTATTGGAAATAAATTGTTAAAAATATAAAAGCATTATTGAGTAAATTTGAAGAAAACTAAAATTTTAATTTTATAAAACTACTTAAATATAGTTACATTTATGGATTTTTACATGTATTTTAAAAATACATTAAATATATTTCAACGTTTTTTACGTTTAAAAGAGATTACTAAAATATATTTAAAATTCAAGTATAACAATAAAATTTAAGTTTTATTAGCATATTTAAAATTGACATAAAAATAAATACAATAGTGCAATATTTATATAGATTTGAATTCCTGTAAATTAAAAAAAGCTAAATAAGTGTATTAACATAAATATATACGTGCTTAAAAAATTATATTTGATTGTAGTTAAAAAATCAATATAATTTATATCCAATATCTGTAATTGAGTTCTTATTGCCGAAATTAACAAATGAAAACAGATACATTTAAAGAGGAAATTTAATTTGACAATGTGATGGAAATAAAGTTTTTTCTCTTTTAGAATTGAATTTAAATTACCAAAAGAATATTTAGTCTTGAGTGATTAATAAACAAAATTATATGCAACTAAACTATAAATTTGTTTAAAAGCATTTAATCTCATTAAATCGTCATTATTTATATGTTTTAGAATAGCATCAATTTATTAGTAACTGTATTCTTAAGCATTATTAAAAAATCTTAAGTTATTAATACTTTTACATTTTTTACATTTAAGGTATAATATATGATAACTATAAAATGATATACTTTAAATGTATAAGTATTAATAGCTTAAGATTTTTTAAGAATAATGTTTAAGAATACTATTCATATTAACGTTTTGAACATTATAAAGTGATGCATCACTATACTATGTTTGATAATATATTTGAATTTCGTGGAATAAAATATTTGTGTTTATAGTCGCTTATATTTATAAATGACCGATAAAGAAGATTACGTTATGAAAATCGGTATATATACATGTCCTTCATAATGTATTATACAAAACATGTCACTTAAATTTTGATACGAATACACGCGCATGGATGGATACATATTTTATTTATTTACGGTTTCATTCATATAAAAAATCACAAGATTGACTTTAGTCGAGTTTTAATTTTATCGTAAAAAAAACATACTTGTGACGATGTAAATATCAATTTTATGAAAAAAATCAGAAAAACCCCATATCTAAAAACACGTATTGATGATCTACTCACATTCTATAAGCGTTCAGCGTTTTTGACATATCTGTCCTAACCATTGATAGGATCACTTCCTTCTGCACTTCATCGAATCGAAATTATTTTCGAATACGAAAATCAAACCATCATCGGCGTTGCCACTTTTCTACATTCGCATTCACATATGTATATAATATAAAAAGTAAAAAAATACGCTAAATTGAGTTCTCATTCGATTACCTATCACGACGAAAGAGAAGTAATATAGATATAAAAGTATAGAAACTAAATATCTATATATAAACGTTTCTCGATTGTCTATTCTCTTCCGCAGTTTACAATTTTTTTTTTCCTTAGCTCCTATCGTTGCCTTTTGAGATTCATTAGAGTGCGTCAACTATGTCGTCGTAAGCGTTCCTTACGGTGATAAACTAACGCTAACAAGGTTGTGGAAACACCTTCAAGTAAAAAAATATACATGTATGTGCGTCACGTGCAATTACTACAGATACCTGTATTTAGATGTAAACAAAAAAATGAATGCGTATTATTGACACGTAAAAGGGGGGTAGGAGAGAAATAAAGAGAAAGAGAGAGAAAGAGAGAGAGAGAGAGAAAATAAGCAGTGATTAAGTAAAATACAAGTAATAATATGCACGCCGCAGTCGCGTTTTATGTTATACTGTCTATGTACCGAGGGCTGTTGGCTATTTTTACCCCTCCTTCCTCCTCAGCCGCAATCATGTCGCGCGCATTGAGGAATAAACAGAGTGCAGCTATTGCGCACACTCGCTATGTGCTACTCTGAATTAAATGGTTATTCGCTCGATTCATAAATCAACTTTAATGATTTTTCCTTCATTAATAAAGTGATGACAAAAATATTTATTGTATATACTATCTAACTATGTCTATCCGCATAGTCACAAATAAAACAATCTATATATTTTACTTATCTTATCTTTAAAAAATACTTGCTTGCATTAATCAGTATTATTTTTATCACACTTTCGTCTACTGGACACCTGTATAATTACTATTCTATAAATTTTCTATTCTATTACTTTTAGTAATAATTTTTTGAAAAATAACTAATAAAAGTAAGAATAAATTAGCATCCACAAATTTTTTAAATATTTTTAAAAATTATCTATTATTGAAAAAGGTTAAGATGTCTGCATTTTTAATGACTGAAATTTAACATTATAACTTTTTATCTATTTAATAGTACAGTTGATTCTTATATACACACACACAGATAAACGATATTGTTATAGCTAAAATCAATAAGTTTACAATAATAACTCGGAATAGATCCTTAGCTTCGGAAATAAGCGATATAAATTAATATGCATTACAATTGGTTTTAAAATTACAAATAATTTAAAGAATTAATGATAAAGATTTTTTGCTTATTAAAACAAATTTATTCTTATATTCTTTAAATTATTAATTTAAAGTGAAATTGAATCATGAAATTTCAATAAAATAATAGAATGTATAAAACATTTACGTACAAACTGTATTTAAATATTATTGTATTTTCTTTCAAAAATAGATGACTAATTAAATATAAAACAAAAGATGAATTTTATAAAAAAAATTCTGCAAAAATATATTTATTAATTAAATTTAATTATAATGTTTATAAATATCATATAAATATTTTATAATAAAAATTTCATAATTCTAAAACATAAAAAACTTAAATGAATATAATAAGTAAAAAGCAAATATTTAAAAAAATGAAATATGAAGCATATGAATTACAATTTTTAACTTTAAAAAAAAATCAAAATAATAAATAACTCATAAAATGCATAATTTCATTTTATTAAATTGTATAATCAAATTGTTCATGAATGGATAAAAAGTATTATACAATATTGAAAGTTTCTAGCATCTTAGTTAATTTTCAAATTAGAACAAATAAACAAACTATTCGATAGATATTTTCAATATTTACAAAATTAATTACAGAATACATTATAGTACTATTATGAATAAAAGATTATTTTTCTAATAAAATGAATTTTACAATATTTATCTAGATTTCCTTAAAATTATTATATATATTTCTATTTTGTTCAATTTCAAGAAGAAAAAACAGCATAATCGATGTTTCTTAAGAAATAAATAAACAATTTTATTTAATAATTTTCAAATATATATTAGAAAATTAGATACAATAAGAAACACCAATGTAATCATCGAATTTAAAAATAGTAAATAGAATACAAAAATATATAAATATTAACATTTCATTACTAAATAACAATTCATTACATAAATTAATAAAATTTACTACCTTCAACAAATTCTAAATTTTGATTTCTATGAAATAAATAAATCTTCCAATTTCAATTTATTATAGTAATGTTTCTAATTCTGAATTATAAAATATATTATTTAAATGTTTTAATTTATAATTATCTATCTTAAAATACTCTTAATAGTTTTTAAGGTTATATAAAAAAATACAAATCTAAATATTATCAATGTTAAAAGTTATTTTTAGTGAACTATAGAGATAAAATAATATGAATTTAATACATTCATATTATTGTCAGTCTTTTTTTTCTCATAACAAACAATTTAATTAACGTTAAAGATTCCTTCAATACATGTATAATATAACTTATAAATAGAACAAGTCATTTATAAAAATAAAAAATATCTTGTGGGTTTACAGAACACAATAAGTACAAAATCAATTATTGTTTAAATTATTATCTTTAATATTGTAATAATGTAAATACCACTTATCAAGTAAAACAGTCTTTGTTAACTTTCTTATTAACTTACTCTTCTTTGATTAACTTTTATTTTAACTAAAGTGATTTATGTTCAAAACTATAGTAACATTAATTTGTTTGCCTTAACCTATAATATTATTTGAATATCAGATTCAATTACAAATACAATTTATGTTCATTATTATTGATTATTAAAGGAAATTCAATTATTTTATTTAGTATTTATTTAAACTATTGTTAATGTTCCATTCTATATCTCAAAATTATATACATTTGATAGAAACTTTTTATATTACATATTGAATAATTTAATAAATGCTTCATATTTAAATCAAATTAATTTGTATATAAATCATAATATATTCTTAAGTTTAAAAAGATAATAAACTAAACAAAATTTATATACGTAAATAAGTATAAATTCAAAAAAATTTAGATATTAAAAAAGTACATACTTTAATAAATTTATAACCATACAATTTTTAAACTTATTATTATATTTCTTTGATAGTAAGTTAAAAAATAATGCTTGAAGTGCATAATATTTTGAGCTAAACAAAACATCTAAAATAAATATCATAATTTAATATATAAAAAAATTTTTTTTTTATTAATTGTTATTTATTAATAATATAGAAAATATATACCAATATAAACTAAAATATACTACAAATTACTAAATATCAAAAAAATTTTGGAATATAACTTTTTCTTTTGATTACGATAATTAATACAAGAATCTAAAGATAAATTTTTATATAAATATCAAGTCATTAATTTTAATAATACTATTAAAAATAAGGAAACCAATTATCTGATAAATAGAAATAAATTAAACATAAATATTTTTAATTTACAAAATACTTAAAATTTATTTAATTAAATATGTATAATGCACTACAATAAAATATTAAATTTTGCAAGAATTTAAAAAAACTTAATTAAAATTTTGAAAAATATAGGTTTTGAAGATTATAGTAACTGAAATCATTATTTAATTGATAATAGAAATTTATTATGAATTTATAAATAAGTAAATATAATTGATGAAATTATATTCCACTAATAATATTCTATTGAAATAATAAAAAAAAATTATAAAGATTAAAATTGGTATAAAATTAAAATTAATGATAAAAGAACATTGTAATTATTTCTTTACGTGCACATGAAGTTACTAATTTTCTTATATTTATTAATAATAATAAAAATAAGTAATTAATGGATAAAGATAATAAAATTATTAAAATAAAAATTTTCTTTTACAGATTTAAAAAAGAAAAAAAGAAAAGATGTTAAACTATTTTTAATTTAAAATATAAAAATATTTGAAGTTCATCAATGTTATATATGTAATGATGTTTCAATTATAAAAATAGATAATACATCTAATAAAAAATATATTTGATACAAATTTAATAAGAAATATTTAAATAATAATAAGGAAGTTAAAATAATAAAACATGTGAAAATAAACTATTTGCTAACAAGTTGGAATTATCTTGTATTATATAAGAAACTTATCCTTTTGTACATAGTAAGACTAGTCTCAAAGTACAATAAAAATATTTATTAATAAAATTAACAGATGTAATAAATAACTTGTTTTACTATTAAAGATATCCTTTGAATTCATATTTGTTTTTGTAAGAATAAATGATTGTATACGATAAATGCTTTAAAATATTTAAATATATATTTTACACTCAATAATTTATGATTTATTATTAAAACATAAATAATTATTTTTAAATGGTTGATACTATACTAACATTATTTGAAAGCTTAAATTTTTTTAATTTAATTTGATATATTTCATTAATTATTAATATTTTTATTGTGATATTATATAAAAGAAAATTTTTATTTTAATTAGATCTTGTTTAATGTAGTTTAATTAAGTAACATATTGAGATATTTATTAAAATCTAATCAATAATAATTAAATAATTAAATAATTAAACATGAAAAATATTTATTTTAATTTACTATTTTAATATTAGTAATATAATATTGATAATATAAAATATAATTTAAAATAAGCAAAGATTAAATTTCCTTCAATAAAGTAATTAATTTGTCAAGCACAAATAATTATTATTGAATATCAAAATATTATTATTTACTACTTTTAAATATATGTTTATTAATAAAAACCAAATTTAAATAGATTATAAGTTTTGTTAAATTTATTTTTCATAAAATAATTCACATAGAAATTTGTAATAATGAATAAGACTTCTTTTATAACTAATTGAAAATATTTTGATTATAGAAGTACTTACAAAAAGAAATAAAAAAATACAATTGTTAGAAACTTATGAGAAAATAGTTATGCAATTGTATTCTTCTACACATTCTAAACAAATATCAAATTTTTCATGATAATTTTATTCTTATCCAAAACTTAAAACAAGCACGATACTGCATTGTTATAATGTAAATAAAAATCTCATATAAACAGTTTTAAAATTATTGAACTTATATAAAAAACTATATATCTACAAAACTTAATCATTACTTATATACCTAGATACTTATAAAAATGTACTTTACTCATTTAGTTATATTATTTTCTAAACAGCTTAGTTCTCATTGAATTTTTTTATATACTTTCGTTTTCGTATAGCTATATAACTTCCTATAAACTAAGTTTTAATGTAACTATACAGTTTGCAATATAATTTAATTATCATATCGCGCGTTTGAACAAGAACCAATAGTTAGAACTTTACTACGCATGCAACGTTTCTGTGCACTATCTAACTCACAAGAATGGTTGTCATGGTCAGTGGTTTTCCGTCACGGTATTGCGATGACGTTTCGCGGAAACAGATTAAAAGGATTAATTTCCGGCCGCACCTGCTGAAGGCGTGGCTAAGATTTGCTTTTATTTAATAACAGATAGAAAACGTATATTATGAAGCTTTTCTCTTTTCCGTATTCTTGGATTTTCTTGATATATTAAAAAAATAAAACTCAACTCACTCTTGAGTAGTCTATACACATGAAAATTCACAGGAAAACCTTCCAAATAAACGTGCTCTCTTCAGCAACTCATTACACTTCTATCTATAAAAGACATGAAGAACGTAGAAAAAGGTGAAAAAGAATAAATGGTATTTTGCTTCAAAGATACATTTTTGTAAGAATATTTGAATTTGTACGTAAAATCCATAGAAAATAAATCGAAAACTCACAAAGAATGGATTGTCAAGGAAACAACTAGGTTAACAATGTTCAACAACACTTAGCACTGCATTTAAATATTAGAAAAATTAAGGCTATAACGTTCGTGACACTGTTGTCTCATGTAAAAGCAAAAGGTTCTCCGCAACGTCACCACTAATGAACTTCAACATATACATCGAGAGCAAATCAACTAAATACTAAATACTGCGATGAAATAAAATGGTGGCACAAAGCTAAATAAAATTTGAGAATATACTTGTATTTGCACTCTCTAACTCACCCCTCCCTCTTCTCACGCACTCAACTCTCTCATACTCTTTCTCTCTCTCTCAGATATAATAAAAGAATCATGCCTTTCCCTTACCGTTTTAGCGTACTGCATACTTTGTGCTTCTAAACGACGTTACAATATAGATAATTTCAATTGAATAATTAATTTTGCGTCAATTTCTAAAAAATCTAAATAGAGAAAAGAAAAAAGAATAACTGTCAAACAAATGCAAAAAAGAAAAATTTCAAAACAATTAAAGTATGTAAAAACAAAAGAAAAATAACTAAAAAGTACCATCTATAACATCGTAATACACGTACGATAACGATAAAACGCCACTTACCAGTATTACATATACGTGATAGGACAACGATTGCACTAATATTAAAATCCGCCCGCAAGAGTGCAAACTTTAATCTGCAATATAACAAACAGCAGCGACTTGCCGCTGTTCCAAGTTCGAACTTCCACACAATTTAAATTCGAGTTCGAGTTTTCCAGAAACAGTATGTATATATGCTGTTAACTTTGCGTTCTGGCTAAAATAACCCCACGGTAATTGGTGGAATAATCCGCGCGGAATTTAAATGTACAAATGTATTAAAATAATAGTTCATGAAAATAAAACGCTCATTCGCATTCAATCTTAAAATTCATGTCCTTCATCTAGAGAACTGAAAATAATAAATTTTGAATAATAGTTTAAATATCAAAGGAAATCATGATTTATCAAATATTTTATAAAACGATGTAATTTTAATAAAAATGTTAATTATTTAGTTAATTTAATATAATATGTTATTTATCAGTTATATTATTTATAATTTAAATGTTTGTAAATGTAGAACATATCGAAAAAGTACCAACATAAATAAATATAGTACAATATTAAAAATATGTCGTAAATTATATTATAAAACATTTTATTTTAATTTATTTTATAATGCTATATTAATCGGTGATCATTTATTTATAAATTATTTATAATAAAACAATTAATATTGATAATTATTATAAAGTAACGATTAAAAAAACAATATGAGTTATAGAAATATTAAAATAATAATATTTTACTACTTTTTTATTACAATTTTTTTATTAATGTTATAAATATCATTAATTGATAATGTATTTAGTTTATTATTATATAGAAAAATCTTAAGAATAAAGATAAAATATAATTCTTTTTAAGAAGTTATTTTCAACGACTTTAAAATAAATACTATATAAGAAATCTTCATTAGCATATATTTATCTATATTTTTGTAGATTTCAAAATATATTATTAAGATTTATTCTAGTAGTATTCGTAGAAAAAAATTATAATTATTTATTATTTAAATCCAAAAAACATCAGATAAATCATCATTCTAAAATAATGGATAAAAATATGTTTTTTAAAAAAAAAGTTACTTATAAGTGTTTCTAACAAGTTTTTTTTGAAACATAGTTTAGTTTAAGTTGATATAGATCAATTATTAATAATATTTAATAAATTCTATAAATTTCCAGATATATAGAGCTACATAATTATTTTTCGTATTTCATGTGATCGACGATTAACTGAAATATTTAATATTTCAGTTTAATATTATTATGATTTTATGTATCTTTAAAATTTTAATTAATAATTTTTATAAAATTTCTATCAGTTTTTTTTATATATAATAACTATATTTAAATATATTATAAATTCATGTAAATATAATCACTATAAATAGAATTATATATTAAAAACAATATAAACAAAATAGAGGAAATATTTTTTAAATGTAATCAAAATATTGTTTAATTATATTAAATAAAGAAGAAATAAAATATTTAACTATAATTTTATTAATAATTGGTATAATTATCTAGCATAATGCGATTTATTTTATTTGTAAAAGAAAATTTAATGTGCTTTTTCCATCATGCATTTAGACATAGCTCCTGCTACCTCACATTCTCCAGTTTGTTCATTACCTGTGGTATAAATATATATTTATTGATAAAAAATAATGTTTTTTGGAAATAATTTTACATAAAAAATTAATAAAAAATAATTGAATTTCCTGTGTAAATAAATTCTAATTTAAATTAACATTATTTATACTTGTATTATATTTTTGTTCATAAATTTATAATTTTTGTAAATATTTTATCGAAAATTAATCTATGATTTCATGTTATTTACGTATTTTTCGTATAAATTATTTATAAAATAATTAATCAACTAATTAATACGTGTCTTTTTTAATACGCTCTAAACAAATTATAATATTACATTAATTTTTTTATATTTATTTTATTATCTATATATAAAAATAATAGCATATTTATGTATAAAGTAATATTTAAAATTAAATATAATTTTAAAAAGCATTGTATAGTATAATTTTTATTGTGTAAAATTTCTTGTTTATCAAGGCTTCATAAAATTGAAATTTGCAAAATACTATTTACTCAATATTCAAATATATACTTAAGTAATTTTTTATTTATTTTAAAAGCTAAATAAGATTTATGAAAAGCAAATCTTTATTTATTATGATTATAATTTGAAATATAAATTAAAAATTTTTATTTTTAATTTGACTTAATAGAATAAATTTTGTTTCTTGTATATTTTCATCTATAAAAGTGATAAATTTACCTATAGCAGCACATTCAGCTACATTTTCCTTCATATTTTTACTGTTTGGCATATATCTCATTAAATGTTCCACTACTTTTTCTGGAACAATTTTACCATCTATTAACTGTAAATGTAAATGATGCTTATGAATATGATTTTAATTAATCAAATAGAAAATAATATAGTATTCTATCAATTATTAATCTCTTACAGTTTCCTTTTTATTCATTAAACAGGCATGAAAACACTTTACTTTAGGATCATCGAAATTAGGAGGTCCTTTAGGTTTTTCTGTGGAAAATAATTATAATAATGGTAGATATATGTACGTATGTTTACATGTATATGTTTATATTTATACATCTAAATAAATATGGATTTATATATTATAGATTTGATCTAACCATCTGTCATCCCAACTTCTGTTTTGCATTCGTCAAACATTTTTTTTAATTCTGGAGGTGGCTCACAGCGCACACATGTCTAAAAGTTATAAAAATTCTAATAAATTTTTTATCATTCATTTATTATATTAAAAAAACAATACTTTTCAAATTTTCTTTATATATTTTAATGGTGATTTATAGTTAACTTTTATATATATAATTGTAGATGATTTATTTTTAAATTTTAAATTTTATTATTTTTAATTATTACTATTATTATACATTAACTATTTTATTAATTATTACATTAAATTTATATAATTATTTTGTAGTATAAAGTGTATTTATTTTAATATACAAGATTAACACCAATAACTTTTAAATAAGAATAAATTCATTTTATAAAAAGTATTAAAACATCTTGAATAAAGACTTAATATAATACTTTGAGATTTATTACAATACATTTCATTTATTTTTCTACACATGAATTTCATTTGTATTTTCGTAATTTTAAAATATAAAAATTATATTTTCAATTAATCTTTAAAAATCAATTTTCATAGATTAAAATCTAATAATATTTATTTTTTATCCTAAAATTGTGTGTCCTAAAACTTAAAAAAAACGTTGCACTCAGTTTGAAAAAATCTATTTATAATTATTTTATAATTATAAGTTTTTAATATTTTTTAATTTCTATTATAAACTTACTGTAATAATAAGAATACTAAAAATGTAAACAAAATCCTTCATTGTAATATTTTACTTTTAGTTTATACCGTGAAATAAAGTTTTGAAAACTAAACATAATTCAGGATTGACTAAGCATTTATAGAATAATTTAGATTACATGTTAAACAGGATATATTGCGTGTTTAATAATAACGATCATTATGTTCTTACGTGAATAGTCATATGAAGTACGTAGTGTTTTGACTAATTTCTTTTTATTTTGTACTTCTAATTACTATAATAGCAGAGTAAAAATAATATGACCGATTATGTTATATAAATTATAATCTTGTATATAAAATCTTTGTAAACTCATTCTTATATTCAATTCAGTAAATAAATGTACACTTTAATCCATACTGAAACTCTTTAATATTTATTTTAACAATAATTCGTTCATTAGTTCATTCGACCACTACTTCAAGTAAATTATATAATTTATCTACATTAATTAATATCTAAAAAAAATTTCAAGCTTATAAAAAATTTTTATTTAAAAAATAAACATAACTAAATGTTTCAAAGCCAAAAATTTAATAAAATAAAATACAATGAAATTCATCTAATAACAAATAGTATTTTTAGTAAACTCATTATTAATACATAAAACATAGAGTTTTAAATATTTATGAATTATTTCAGTTTAATTTTGTATTAATTTTAATTATAATTATTAAGATTATTAATTATTAAAATGTATTATAATTCATATTTCATTTTTATCATACGAAGTTTAGTCTACCATAATTTAATTTTATAAAAATGTAAAAAATATAAGCGATACAAAAATAAAAGTTTTTTTAACATTTTTTTTAACATAATAAACAATTTCTTAATTTTAAAGAAAATTTTTGGATGCAATTAAAATGCTATATTTAAAACTGGAACTAAACTCCTATTTTTATTATTAACTAATTATTACTTTAGCAACTAAGTTCGATAAAAGAAATTGTAAAATATTTATCAAAAATATTTAAAATGTATAGGATGCATTCTTACGAGGGTGAGGTTAAAATAAATAATCACTCGTGGTTAACATTAAAATGTATACACAATTACACTTCCTTGATCATATTGTAAGAATCATATTTTTATTGAAGAAAAATAAATTCCAAAGCTATCTGAAACATATACAAGCCAATTAAAGTAGAGTTAAATTATATTTTACCGAATATATTTTGTATAAAAAAATTTATAAGATAAATCTATAAAAGGTAATCTCACTAAATAGTACATCTAATAAATTGTAAAATATACATACATCATTTCAAGATAGGCAATTATCAGCTCAAGATAAATTATTGGTGGATCGTTGAACAAAAAATGTATTGGTTATGTTTTGGGTTATATATTATTCTGTTCGCGTATCTTATTTTATAATTACTATGAGTACAAATAAATATTATAAATATAGTGTAAACAAACATTACAATAGAAAATGAAAAATTTTTCACTGAAATAATACTATCGCAAACAATGCGATAAAACTTTCAAAAAAATATTAAATGATAATTACGGTAAAATATTTTAGAGTTTCAATCAGTAATGTTAACAATATCACTCTTAGGTACCTATATCAATGCTCGATAAAACTATTTACAAATCATAAGCTCATGAATGTTATCAGTTAAAGAAAAGTAAATATAAAATAAAATAAATAAATATAAAGTATATTATCCAATAAAAATGCCGCGTATAAATAACGATTGAAAATATTTCAAGAGATAAAAAAAGTATATGAAAATCTTTAATATGTAGTAATTATATTTATATTAATAAATTAAAAGAAAAAATTTTTTTTTAATATAAGTAAATTTTGCATTTATATTTCACCAAATAAATGCAATAAACAAAAATAAAGACAAGATTTCTTATAAATTTGTATACAGAATTATTTATACGATAAAAAGTATTCTGATCGAACATGAATATTCGCATATTACAGTAATTTACAATTAAATTTGCTTCAAAATCCATAAAAGTTATTGTATTAAAATATAATGAATTCATGAGACTTTATTAATTTGTTTCTAATATTAATAAAAATTTTATAATATAGTTTATAAATTTATTTTATAAATAAAATAAAAACTCTCATAGGGAATTAATTTACAAGTTAATTCAAATTAAGAAATCAAAATCGCAAGACAGTAGAATTCGGAAATCTTATTCATAATAAAAATGAGTTAATCAATGTTACTTTGAAAACTATATATAAAAAATTGTATAAAAAAAAAAACAGACAATTTTAAATAAAAATAGATTCTAAATTCGTTAAAAGAATATAACATGAATTAGTTTTATTATTAATAAATTTATTATTGAAATAAAAAAATTAAAAATGAATATTTATTGTATTTAATCAATTTAATATTGATATTTTAGGTTAATCGTTAATTTTATGTTACATTATAAAATAAAAAATTGAAATACTCAAAACTTGATAAATAATTAAAAATTTCAAAATTCAATATTTGATTTTATGGAAAATAATTCTTTTTAATTTTTAAGATATATTTCACACATTAAATTTGTAGTTAATAATTTATAAATTGTTAATCTATTAGTCAGTACCCTATAAATTTAAGTGTTTAATGTAATCCTAGACATAATTTTGTTTTCTCTATGATAATATTATTTAATGTATCAAATAATATAGAAACTTATAATCATTTTTATAAATTATCGACTTTTATAAAACAGAACATTCTTAGAGTGAACTTTATAAAAATTGAATGTTTTCAGATAATATGATTTCGAGTTAAATTTTTCTCTGTTTTTATTTTTTCAAGATTTCAAAATTTCTTCTTGAAATTTTTTGAACTTTTGAGTTAACAAAATATAAGAATTAATAATAATCTAAGAGAGACTTAACATTTTTATCTTTATTTGTTTCTATTTCTTTTATTCATAAAACTAAAAGAAATTTAATATATTCCTGTAAATTTATTTATATGAAATAGTAAAACCATACTTGTAACTATTCGATATTTAAATTAATATTTTATGAGATTTTATACATTTTATATAGATAATTTATAAATATGGGACTCCAGCCCATGATATTATAGAAGAAAAACTATTACTAAAATGAAACTTTATCAATATGTATGAAGATAAATGAAATAAAAAAATATAAATTCAATCAAATAAAAACAAGGAAATATTCATGGTAAAAGTTAAACAATATTTAAATGCTAATTTTAAGAAATTAACAAAAACTTTTTTTTGAATCCTTGAATACAGTAATTTATTTATATTTTTACTTGAAAGAAACATTATTTGTATTTAGAATATATATTTTCAAAACAGATTTTTAAATTTTGAGTATTGTTACATTTTATATAATAACAATTATTAACTAAAAATCTTAATTATTATAAAAAAAACTTAGTATGTGTGTTAAAAAATTTATATATTCATTAATTATGAACAGTTGTAGGAAAATATTTCAATAAAATTCTACCGTATGTGGTCGAAAAATATTTCAATTAGGGTAATATTTTAATGCATTTAAAGTTTATATGTATGGATTATCACATATTATTTAAAATTCATTTCATATTCATTTTAAAGAAATTTAATTTACCTATATAATTATTTCTTAAAAATAATATCACATTTTCAATTATTTAATTATTGAGGAAATTATAAATATTAAATGATCAAAAACAAAAATCTTAAATTTAAAATTTAAAATTTGTTTTAAAACTTGAGATTTGAATAAAATTTTTCTCAAAGCAAATAATCTTACTTTTTTATCAAATTGAACTACAATATTTTTATTTATCATGAAACAAGTTTTAAATGATATTGACACAATAATTAAATGAAAAAATATAAGGGAAGTTTAAAAAAATAATCTCATTGCTAATAAAATAATACTTTAAGATAATTAAAAAGAAATACATAGCAGATGATTACATTGCTTTTTGATTTTATGAAAAATATAGCTTGAAAATCTTAACTTATTTCAAATTTAAAAATAAACATTTTAACAATAATAAAGAAAAAACGTGTTTATATATATATATAAATTGTATATGTTTATCTTTTTGAACAACAGTACTTAAATCACTTATTCTTTTTTAGAAGTATATGTTTGCATTTTAGTAATATGTACTTAATAATTCAACATATAAGACAAATTTTAAACTACATTTTTTAATTAAACTATAATTATGAGAATCGCGTACCTACAAAAAGTTATTTTTCCAGTAAATATATTTTGGTTATATATATATATCTTTTAAGTTCTGTTGTACATTTAAAAAAAATTGCTCATTTTTTAATATTTTTTTAAAAAATTAAAAAACTCATTCTACGGTTTTGATTTTGTCTCATATACGGTTAAGCTTTTTGTGTAAATGAAATTCGGAAATAATTTTTAAGTTTTTAGAATATTTATTTTAAAAACTTAAATACATTTTTTTTATATATACCAATCTTAGAAGTTATAATACAACGTATATAATATTATTAAAAGTACATATAATATATAAAGCAGTAAATTAAATAAATGAATTAAGTACATTTAAATAATATTTTTATTACAAGGATTGTAAAATGTCAGTTTTTAATATAAGTATCGTGAAGTATACTTAGATAATAAATTGAAATTAATTATATAGAGTAGTTATATATTACTCTATATAATGTGTGCATAATATTCATTCAATAATAAGATAAATATGTTATATAATTTTTAATATGAGCAGAGTTTCATAGTTAATTTATTTAGATTTAACCAATTCATCTATTAAACCTTATTTAATGGTTACCTGGTATTATATTAATAATATTTTTTAATATTCAATATGTATATATTATTTTGAAATATTAGAATGGAATATACTATTATCTCTTATGCATATGATATTCTTTCTTTTGAAATATTGGAAATATGATTAGAATTATCTAAAAAAATATATTTGATACATTAACTGTTTTAAAAGATTTTCTTAGACTATTACTTTAAAAATAAATAAATAAAATAGCTAGAAAATAAAAATAAGCGCTGTTAAAATATAAATTTTAATCGAATAAACGTATGAATTATAATTCAAAATAAAATATTAACAGATTTTAAGTAACCTGTTTTATTCGTAATTCGTTTAGTATACATTGTGACTAATAGATTTTTATTATATTTTTTTTATTATTTATATGATCAGAAAATATAAAACATAAATTATTTATCAAAATACTACATCAATAATTTAAAAAAATTTTATTTAGTGAAAATATAAGTAAAAATAAAAACTTAAATTCTTATATTTTTATACTATATATTTTTTTATTTATAATGAATGATATTTATTATTAAATAATTGAGTAATAATTAAAACATTAATATGTTATAGTTTTTCAAGAAAAATTAAAAAAATTATTGAAAATTATAAAATAAGATAATAAATATATGTATCAAAATAAAAATATATTGAATGTTTATTTTTTTAGTAGCAATTTTCAATCGCGTGTTTTACTCTCATCTCAATTAAGGGCAATTTAAAATCAACAACTTCTAATTGTCTCTTTCATTTATTATCACCAATTGAGAAAAAACTATTTTTATTGTTCATAGATTTGTTAAAAAGTAATGATGACATTCTTTATACTCATGTATAAAATAAAAAATTTTATTTCGAAAATTTATTTGGCTCAGATAAATATATATACATTGTATACAAATTCTTACAAACATTTAATTATTTGTTACATATTTTTTATTAAATGATGTTTAAAGCTATAAACATATTTCAACGCTGAATTGATATAAAATGATTATTAATATAAATTTAAATAAACAAATATAATATTTTAATATTGTATTAATATTTTATATACATTTTATTTACGTATACATATGAAAAATAAATGTATTTTGATAAAATTTAAATCGTATTAAAGACTTCAAATTTCTAATAAATATACATTTAGTTGTATATGAACATTAAATAGAATTTCAAGGAAAATTGTCTATGAAAGGTAAATTAATAAATATATAATAGCATGTAATACAATTGTATGCTTATTCATCTTTGATATTTATTTATCTTTGGGGATTTTAACAAAAATATAGTTTTGTGCGTTATAGAAATATTTATATTACGATTTTAAATTAAATATTATTATTGGTTTCATTTGTAACTAAATTTATAGATTAAAATTTAGAATTATAAAAATCTTCTGAGGTTTAAAAAAATAAACATTGTTTATTAATTTATTATATTTTAAATAATAATTACATTTATAAAAACAAAAATATTTTGAATAAACATTATCAAGTGTTTCACAATTTATATGAATTTATTATTTGTAATAATTTTAATTCTAGGTACAGAAATATTTTCCACTCGAATGTAACAATTTTAATTTATATAGATAATAAATTCATTATGAATATAAAATAAAAATAATTATTTTTTGGTTATTTTCTATGCTTTTATTATCTATAAAAACAATTATGTGTATAAAACTAGATATAAATATTTCTCCAAACTAGCCGCTGTTTTAATTTATAGATATTTTCAATATACGTAAATTCATTAACGTAAGCATACGATTACATTCGTACGAAATTTCATTCTAAATTCATATATATAAATATATTAGTCGTTTAAACTGCATGTCTCTAGCTCAAGTTCTAGAAACCGCATCCAGCGAAGTTCTGAAAGATAGGAAGAGAAAAAGAGAAACAAAAAATTTAGAAAGTTTAATAATAAATAATACTTTCTGGATCATATGATTTTCAGAATTATAAATTTAAAATATTCATGTATTAAGCTGTGATTTTTAATCCAAGTTTTATTTATTAATACATTAATTATAAACTATCAGACAATGAATATATATTAATATTATAATTGTAATTTATACATTTATACATGAATTTTAGTTTTCACATTCTAAATTTTGTTCCAGGTACTTTTATGTTATATTTATTTACGTTTTTATTTAATCTACCCATTTGATATCTTTAATTCAAATCTAATAATAATTCCACATTAAACATAATTTGATATACATATATTAAATAATAATATAAATAAATACGAAATTTTTAATAAACAATAACAGATGTAAATCTAAAAAAAATAAAAATGAAAGAAAATGTTATTTTTACATTATTATTATTATTAGGTACTTAAAAAATAAATAATTAGCAAAATATTTTGATAATAGTCGAATGATAAGAAAACGTATCCGAAGGTAACTTTTATAACATTGAACTTAGACAAAATATGAGTTCATATGTAATGTCGATATGTGATAATAATGAATAAAAAAGAGTTATCTGTGATACTTTAAATCTTTGAAAATGCGACATCGAATGCAAATATTTATAACACGCGGTGTAAGTCAATATATTAAAAAATGAAGCAATGAAATATAAGTATTATTACTGTAGAAATAAAGTTGATGTAAGTATTAACAACATTTTTTAAATTTTGATAATGATTATTTTAATAAAATAAATATTATCACTTTCAGTTTTAAGTTTGAAATTCACAAGCATGCATGTTAAATATAAGATTATGAGAAAGTATTTTGTAACCTCAAAATATTAACATCTGAAAGAAAAGGGAATAAATTTTTAAATATAAGATGGAATTTTTTAGTTAGATGTAATATACAATAAATTAAAAAACCATCTTAATAATTATGTAAGATAATAAATGTTACTGGGAAATTCGATGTTAAATATTTGTAAAGAAAATATATAAAATGGAAACAAGTACATTTGTATATTTGTGATTGTACATCTACGGGTATAAATTTCAAGAGGACTTGTAACGAATCAGTTTCATTATAAATAACGGAAATTTATACGAATAACGCCGTGAAAACTCCTATATAACTTTTTATTAAAAAAATGTAAAGTAATAGTGGGTAAAAACTACTTTGTATACCAGCTGAGAGGATCGAATAGTATTTGACAATAAAAATGTTTTCAAGTGACATGAAAACTTTAAACAATTTTAAAAAGCCAGCAATCTAAGGAATGTAATTAAATAATTAGTTAGTAGGAAGGAAGGAAATTTTCCTATTGTGATTTACTTTGGTGATTTTGCATAAATTTTAGCGTGTAAATCTGGACAAGTAAAAGTTTAGCAAACAGTAGTAAGAGGCAGTCTTTTGTTATGCTTTATTTTACAATGAATTCGAGGTAGGTGATAACTTCTCTAAGCCTTTAAATGACACGTTTGCCAATTTAGGGGGTTAAGCAAGCAACTTACGTGCAATGAGATGCGATATAAAAGTCAATTGCCATTGCGGTCGTGCCTTAGTATATTATAGTTTTGAGTTTGGCGTGACGCCTCTCGGCTCTCGCACGCTCATTCGTTTGTCGCGGTAGGTATAGGCTCAGAAGGGGAAATCTTGTCTCACGCCTCAAGAGTTACGTTACACGCCAGTTGCTTAGCGGATTTGTTGCGATCGACATTAATTTTATTATTGTTTGCTTGTTGTTGTTCCGCGTTCGGTGCAGACTGTTATAAAACGCCGACTGTTATGGGACATGGATTTATAAGTTCTTCCGGTAAGTAAAGAATTAAAAAAATTTTTGCTTTATCTTTCCGAAAGCTCGTATTCATTTTGTAGATACTCAATTTTCAGCATTTGCTACAATATCTATACTTTTGTTAATTAAGCCGATTGTTAACATTTAAGGTTATTTGTGATTGACATTGAATTTTTCTATATTTAAAGAGCGTTCTTGTGAAAGTAACTTGATAATCATTATTAATCTTTTCTATTCATTTCGAGGTAATTCTCCTTAATCTATGACATTTTAACTACTTCTTGGTATTTATAAGTAATTGACTATTATATTATTTGTAAGCCTTATTTCAATGATTCTTAAACTTTCCTTTGTTTTCATTGTGTAAGCTTACATTATATACACTGACTTTTATACTCTTATGATTCAAAGGCAGTATCATAAAGAGATTTTGGAATATTGCCAGTCATTATATAAGCTTGTCAAGTTTTCAACAGAAGTTAAAAGAATGTGAAGAGTGATAAACAGTACTTGTTTTGATATCTACTTAATCCATGATTTCACAGTTCTGTATAACCACTTTAAATAGATATCACAATTGTGCTTGCTTAAATATCAATCTTTAATAATTTGGTTTGTATATCATCCGTCTATTGCTAATTTCTTCTTTTTTTATATCTTAGCATTAGTTATATAACTCCTTACAATTTAAAAATACAGCTATACAATCTTATTATTATTTTTTTATTTTATTAGGTATTTTTAAAAAAACAAGTATATTTGTTACGCTTACTTAACAAATATACTTGTATGTTTAGATAATAAATTTAGATAATCATGAGAATAACAAAGAAATAATATTATTTTAATTTTTATAATAAAAAATATGAATAGCATTAAAGTTTTTATTGTTTTAACTATTAATTATGTAACTAGAAATGAGGTTTATATATTTTTTTTATTCTATTGATTTTATATTTTATTTATACTCATTAGAATTTAAATTAAAAAATTTATTTTTTTTTACTAGATAAGGTATTAAAAATGAATATTCAGTTTTATTTTTATTAAAACAATATAAACGATATAAACAGGATTAATATTTATATAGATATGAGTAAATTTTTGTAAATAAATCAGACAGTATGTATTTTATATAAAGTTTAAAATTATTGCAATAAACATATAAGCTAGTCATTATTGCTATAAAATAGCTATGATTTACAGCTTTGGAATAATTTGAAATAAAGCTGCCATAGGTAATTCTAGTTGAAGTTATTTATGGTACAAATTTCCATTTATTATTTGATAGACATGCTTGTGATCATCATTATATAAATAATAATCTCAACTTAAACAATATAACTGTATTTATGATTAAATTTAATAATCTATATATTAAATAAAGATAATTAATAATATTTATTCTAATTCTATGAATAAAAAATATATAATAAATAATAATACCATGTTATAAAGTTTCTAATTAAAATCAAAATGAGAATAAATATTCACTGAAAAATAACTTGATAATTTAATTTAAGTACTCATCAACTGTTAATTAGAATGATTTGAAATGTTTAGAAGCCGTTTAATTTGATATATCTTTAACAATAAATATTTCTAACATTTTTCAACTGATTAATTAATTTTATAATTAATCTTATAAATAATTTACTATTTTTTTAATTTAATATTTAAGATTTACTCATTATTATTTTATTAAACAGATCACAAATATTATTTTTTTAAATAAGATTGATGTAAATTCTTTTAAATTTATTTTTAATACATTTAATAAGCATTAAATTAAAGTTAAGTTAAATATTTAAAATATGTTCAAGTAATTTATAATATAATATATATACAAATTATATTTGAAGAATGTTAATTTTATAAATATTTATTGGTTTTATTGATTTTATTGATTTTATTAATTTTATTAATTTCATTAATTTAGTTATTTATATGTTTACTTGAAATAATCATTTTAAAATGAAATTAAATAAATTACTATATTTTACTTTAAAATGTAAATCATTTTATATTTATTTTTTTAATAATATATAACTATATAAGTATAACATTTTTTAATATGTGTATAAGTACATTTATATGGAATAAAATATTCAAATGCTTCTTCTGTTTACAATTAATTTATCATGTCATATATTCTTTACATTTTGATAAGAAAAACATCTTTACTAAATTTATTGATAATGATATTTTCAGAAAATTTAAGTACAATAAACTTACTTCATTCTTTTAATAAGATCAATGTAAATTGCTTAAACAAGATAAGATTAAATTAGTTCTATATAATATTATTTTATACGTTAATTATGAAAAACTAGGTCATTCCATGTATTATATTTATATGATTATAGTATTAAAATATATTAATAACCTTGTATTTGAAAAATTTATGTAGGTATATATTTCATAGCCAATATTGAATCAATGTTTTTTTAAAAAATGAATAACAAATATAATTTTTGGATGAAAGTTACATAATTACTAATAAATGTATGTACATCTGTAAAACTGCATAAAAATAAAATAAATTTCTCTTTCACATTGTTTAGTTTCTAATTTTTTTTTAGTATTGAATTTTTTAATTTAAATTTTATTTTGGTTACAAGTTTTTAAATATCATGAATTTGTAATGTAAATTTATATTTAAAAATTAAAGTGTATTGTATTTAAATTTCTAAAAAGAAATACTTGGTTGTAATTTATTATTGTATTATACATATATCTGTAATTAATTAAAAATAGTATTTAAACTTACTTATGTGTGTTTAAAATTAGTAACATTGAAAAATTGTAAGAAATGGTACATTATTGTTATATTATATTATCTTAAATTCAATTAATTTTTCAAAGTACAGTTTGTTATTTTTTGGACTTTATGGATTATTATACAATAAATTATATATGTATATATACAAAATACAGTAATATAAACTTATAAAGAATTCATGAAATTTTTAAGAAAATATTAAAATATTCATTATATTTTAATATAAGATTTTTAATTTATATTAATTATAATTTATATAATTATACATATTTAATCAAATTTTCTTATTTTATTTTTAGATAAATAGTGGACAAGTGAAATGATGGATAACAAAATACATTTACAGAAACCAAAAAATCCAAGAGAAGGAGCGAATCCGTTAAGTGTATTAACTTTTAGGTAATTGATAAGTTATGTAAGCAACACAAAATAGATTTATCAGTAAGTTTGCTATTTTACTGATAAAACTAAATTTCTCTGTTAATAAAAATTTCCATTGATTGATAAGAAGATAGGAGCCCTGTAATTGATAAATGTTGATAAAAGTAAAAGATTTTTCTATTTTATTTAAAAGTAGCTTTTAATTAAAATGAATCATTATAATATATATTATTATTATTACTATTATTATTATTATTATGACTAAAGGCAATTACAAAGCTATTTTTATTAACAAAGTTGGAAGCAATAGGAAATGTATCTTATTCAACAATTTTTATTCCATATTGTTATATGAAGAAACAATTTCAATTCTACTTAAATATGCTGTAAAAATAAAAATAAGCTGCTACTTATTTACAATAATCATTTTTAAGAATATGGCACTTTCAGTAGTTTATACAAAAACATATTGAAAACTGTATATATTATTATTTTCAATAAAAAAAATTATAAAAAAATATAAATTATTAATTTTATAAACATTAAAAAAAATTTTGTGACTATATAACATTAAATTTTTTTATTTCATGTTTAAATTTTTTTAATATTAGAATTGATGTAATAAATTTGTTTCCAATTGTATTAAAAAATCTTTTTAAAAAATAAGCATATATTTCTTCAAATATCTTAGCATAAAATGATGTATGTATTTTTATTTTTTTATTTTTTCAGTTATATTCTCCGTCTGTTTTGGGTAGGTTATCGTAGAGATCTTGATGTACAAGATCTTTATGAACCATTAAAAGAACACACAAGTAATAAATTGGGAGAAAAAATAGCAAAATTATGGGAAGAAGAATGTCAACGTGTTAATGAAAAGCAGTTATTGAAACGAAAAGGTGGTACAGGTGTTGATGGTGATGATCTACCTAAGGGTCAACCAAGTTTACTTCGTGTTCTTTTAAGATGCTTTGGTGCCAAAATAATGCTTTATGGATTGTTGTTGGCTGTGATGGAAATTTTACTCAGGTAATAAAATAAAATTTATATTTTTATAAATAAAAAATTCATCGATTACTCAAAAACAAGAAAATTAAATTCTAATTATTTAAAAATCGTTTAGAAATTTTATTAATATTATACTTCAAGTAATTAACAAAATTGTATATAAATAAACATTTTTTAATTTAATGTCAATTCTTTTAAATCTAAAAATATTATGATTTATTTAAATGAATATTAAATTCGAAACTTTCAAAATTATTAATAACATTTATTGCATTTAATTAGATTTTCAATAAGAAAAGAGCTGGATAAAATATTGTTTTATTCGTTGAGTTTTTAATTTTATAAATAATATCAATAAGAAAACTTATAATATAAGTAGTTTAATTAATTTTTTTCTAAATAAATACATATAGAACAAGAGTGATATAAAAATTATTTTTACTTTGCATATTTATGAAAATTAAAAACTCCTGCAAGCCTCAATTTAAGTTTTGAAATTTTTTTTCAGTCGAAACAGAATAATTATGATCTAAAATAAAAATTCATTTTCTTCATATAAAATAAACTTTCATGCATTTTATTTTTTATCAAATTTCAAACAAATTATTTAAATATTATTATTTTTAACATTTTTTTTTACAACAGCATATATGACAAATAAATGGGAATTTTATATAAATTGCAATGCTTTTTAATAATGATCCAATTATTCATTATTCTAACTGCAAGTATGAAATAAAAAAGGTTAAATTTGTTCATTTTAATTCTAAAATAAAAAATTAATATAAGTGTCTTATGAATTATGTACGTGGTACAATAGTTTATTTATTTTTTAAATTTAATATTTATAATTATCTATTAAATAATTTACTATTTTCATTTGAAAGAAATAAAAAAAATTAAGTTGATTTAAAATTTTACGTGTATAAAATGTTTATTTTTAAATTTTAGTATTGAATTGATATGAACTGTTTAAATATAATAGTACATTAATTTTTGTAAATACTTTCACGTTTAAAAAAATACTCTATACAGTTATAATCAAATTATTTAATGCTCTGTTTATAGATTAATTATATAAATAGTATATTACTAGAAATATTTTTATTATTACCCATATATAAATGCATTCAAGCATTTTATGCTTATAATTCTTAAATAATATATTTAAAAAATTTAAATTATACGACGATTTCCTACTTAAATATATCTCTAGATTGCTGCAGCCAATATTTATATCTCTATTTATTGGTTACTTTAGAGTAAAACACTCTTATATACCGATAACCACAAGAGGACCTTATAACATATTGAATGATTCTGAAATTGACTTCACTGATGCCATCGGTCAAGAACCCAAACTGTTAAGTGATATCAAAGTTTTATCACTTTTTCAACCTTTAATTTTTAAAATTAATTTCAAAAATTATTTTTCTGTAGAAATTATTTATCAACTAACTTTAAGAAATCTAATTTAGTAACAAAAAATAAATAAAAGTTGCTACTTTTAAATATTTTTCATAAAAATTTCATTCGTTAATTTAAACAAATATTTTACAATAAGAATTAAAAAAAATTATTCATTTTTTGATACTTAAAAAAATGTATGTATTCAAAAAATTTGTTAAACACATCAGTTAAGTTTTAATGAATTACAGAATAAAAAAAATTCAATTTGAATGTTTTGATCTTGAAGTTTTATAATTTATTAATTTTTTTTAAAACACTACTCTTTTATTTAGTGTTTATTATAGAATAAAAATATTTTATTTTAATTGAAGATTAAATTTAAATATAAAAATAATAGTAAATAAGTATAATCATTATAATTTTAAATTAAGAAAGTTTACTATGTATTATAATCATAGAAAAAAATGTTAGGTGATTTACAAGTCATGTAATGAATATATATACAATTTTTAACTAAAATCATTGTTTTTTGTAACTTGTAATTTTAGATGAGAAATATATTAAAAAATATAATGTTAAATTAACCATCAATATTTAATTAATTAAAAAATTTTAATACTATTCAATCATATACATATTTAAAAATCTAATTGATTAAAAATTTACCTTTAAAATTGTAATTTTTCATCATTTTATTTTACCTTTAAATTTCAATATTCAAGTTTATCCTTTTATTTCTTAAATATTTATGTAATATAATATACTCTAATTATTTTTAATCTATAATTAGCTAATAAAAGCTTATGATAAATAAAATAAACTTGTAATTAATAAAGAATATTATTTAATACTTTTTATTTAAAAAAGTTTTAATTCTTTGTGATAAATCTTTTAAAAATTAAAAACTAAATTTATTAATTACTTTAGAAAGTTATTTTATAAATTTTTATTAATTTTAATAGAAACCTGGTATAAGAAGAAATATTTGTCTCCTTTGCATTCAAATTTTTTTAACGAGCCAATTAGAAAATAGATTTTATTTAAGATACAGCTCCAAGAGTTAGTAATCCATGTCGTGAATATAAATATAGTAATCTTTACCGATATTTTATCTGTGCTTGAGTTGATATATTTCGATATTAGTGTATCATATTATACTAATTTTTAAGTTTGCTATTTGGTGCACATAAATAAGATATTCCATTACATTTACTATTTTACATAAATATATTGATTTTTTAGATTTATTTTTATTAAATTATGATTCTGCAGTTAACATTTATCTAACTAAACAATAATAAATAAATTATAATAGGTATAATATATTATTTAAAATTTATCGAAATACAAAATGAATTATCATTGAAGTTTCTTAAATTGTCATAATTACAAATTTTATAATGATATTAATTTAAATACATGAATTATTTAGTTCAGGATGTACCGAATAATAATAATTTTTTTTTTCATTCATTTTTAATGAAATTGAATATACTAGATTGACAATATAAAGTTAAATATGCAGATTATTAACAGTATGTGTCTAAATTTATTCTTTTAATATATTATTACAAATACAGTGTATTTTTAATTAAATAAATTAATCAATATTTTTAATATGATTTATTTGAAATCTTGTTTTTATCAATTATAGAAAAAATAAATATTATATGTGTGATTTATTAATATTTTTAGATACATTCAATCCAATTATGTAAAAAAAACTAATATTTTGATTGTCATATTTAATCTTTGTAAATATAAATCAATTGGTTCGATTGCAATATAATATAATGGACAGTAGTTCATTTTTTAAGTATGGTGTCATTATAAAGAATTATATAGTCTTTTAAAATGCATTTTATAAGTTCGAGATATTTTTAAGATAGATGAATACTTATATAATATTTTAAAGAATGATCACGATAAAAAATTCATGAACAATGTAATTAAAGTCATTTTCAAAAAGTTTTTATGAATAAACTATATATCTTTTTTGGGAAAAATAAATAAATAATAAAAATAAATAAGCTAAAATTATAAAAATAGTAAAACTTTTATAATTTTATAAAAGAAATATTTGAATAAATTAATGAATTATAATGAATCATTTAGTGTATGCAAAAAAAAATTTTAATACTATATTTATTAGTATACGAACAGTATAAAATTCATGTATCAAATATTTTTCATACTGGTAAAAGCTCTTAATTGTATATGTGTATTTTTTTAATTGCCTTCTTTAATTCGTCTTCTTTTAAAATATTAAAAATAACTTAACTTAATATTCGTTTATTTTTATAGTCAATATTTTATCGATTTATATATTATTCTATCATTAAATTTATAAAATTCTAATTCCTATAACTTCAAATAAAAATTTTAAATCTTATAGATTAAAATAAGATATATTAATCATAATCAACATTTGATAATTTAATGATTTAATCTATTATTTTTTTAAGTAATTTCTTTGAAAGATTTTTTTTTAATTACAAACAATGACCTATTTAATGTATAACTTTCTTCAGATTTAAATAAAATTTTTTTGTATCTCATAAATATTTTTTATAATATTTTATTTAATTCATAAATTAGTTTTGTAACCTTTCATATGCTGCTTATCTAGTAGTATTTTGGTAGTTATTACATAAAATGATATCGTCACAATGTAAATTTCATAGTATTTGTCATATTACTGATCAATGTTTTGTAATTTCAGTTTAAAAAATTTCATTTTGATTTCTCTCTGATTTAATAACTTGTTATAAGAAAAAAATGTAAATTGTATTATATTAGTACTCGAAG
This sequence comes from Dolichoris vasculosae, assembly GCA_018907195.1. Classification (NCBI taxonomy): domain Eukaryota; kingdom Metazoa; phylum Arthropoda; class Insecta; order Hymenoptera; family Agaonidae; genus Dolichoris; species Dolichoris vasculosae. The sequence goes on from JACCHY010000029.1 coordinate 196,513, forward strand.
CACTGACTTTTATAGGAAAATCTGCCACAACTTTATGCTAACAATTTTTCATACTTAACATTTTACTAATTACTTTAATCTTTTGTGTAATTACATAGAAGAATATATAAGAAATATATTTATTTTTACAATAGTAGAATTTCAATCTGTAAAATATCTTTTTCTATCTTTATTCATTATTAAGTTAGTAAATTTGTTATAAAATTATAAAACCAAGAAAGTAATAAAGAAAGACTTGATTTTAGACTTGACTTGTAAGGTTTTATATTATGATTGTACAATGAATTAAATTTTAAAATTATATTCATTTATAATAGTAATAATTAATATTGTATAAAGTTATTACTATTATTACATTAATTTTATTAAATATTATTAAATTATTACATTCGACAATTTAAAAATAATTTAAATAATATTGTAAGATTAAGAATTTTAATTAAGTAATGCATTAAATGTCAATTTATATTTTAATTGTATGTACATTAATAAAATATATTATACCGCATATAATTCGTAATCTTATAATTTATTTGATGTCAAATAATTGTACCAAATAGCATAACGAAAACTCACCTTAATTAGTTTATAGTGTATTTTTACTAATTTATTTTTACTAGTCATTTAACACTTTTCTTGATAAAAATTTATAAATGATAACACATCTCCTGTATTATTTTTACAGAGTATCGCAGCCTCTGTTTCTAGCTCGTCTACTGAAATTCTTCAGCCACGGTAAAGAGAATACAATAACTCTGCAAGAAGCCTACCTTTATGCCAGTGGTGTTGTTCTTTGTTCAGCGGTAAACATTCTCGTTATCCATCCTTATATGATGGCAATTTTACACATGGGAATGAAAATGCGCATCGCCTGTTGTACTCTTATTTATCGCAAGTCCTTAAAATTATCTAGCACAGCCCTCGGTGAAACGACAATAGGTCAAGCAGTAAATCTACTGTCAAACGATGTTAATCGTTTTGATATGGCAACAATATTTTTGCATTATCTGTGGATAGGTCCACTTGAAACCATAATTATTATGTATGTGATGTTCAATGAAGTACAGGAGTCTGCAATTATCGGTGTGGCTACACTGCTGATGTTTATACCTCTGCAGGGATTCTTGGGGAAAAAGTCATCCTCTTTAAGACTAAGGACAGCAATCAGGACGGATGAAAGAGTTAGGCTGACAAATGAAATCATATCGGGAATTCAAGCTATAAAAATGTATACATGGGAGAAGCCATTCAGTGCCTTAATTGCAAAGGCGAGATTTAACGAAATCAAAGTCATTAGAAGTATGTCATATATTAGAGGTGCTATCATGTCTTTCATCATATTTTCTACAAGACTGTCATTATTTGTTACTATTTTGGCCTATGTGCTATTTGGAAAACACATCAATGCTGAAATTGTTTTCATGCTTACAGCTTATTATAACATTCTGCGTACTAATATGACTGTCTTCTTCTCTCAAGGTGAGTAACATATGTGCTTGTGATTATAATAGAATTATTTGTATTGGTGAATATAACATTGATACTCTGTTTTATAACCAAAAATATTTTTTAAGGAATTTGGTAAATTATTTTCAAATTTTATAAATTTTTAATTATATAAATTAATAATTTCACAATGTAATTTTTAGCAAATATGTTAAATAGTTGTAAAAAATTTTAAATCTATATAATTGAAAGACTAATAGAACTAAATAAATATTTGCAATATTTATTAAAGTATTATAATTAATTTAACCTATTAAAATAAATATTTATTTAAATAATTAAATTTTTTTTTAAACATTAAAAAATTTAATTAAAAATAAGTGCTATTATAACTAAATTTGTATGATAATATTAAGTGTTACTTAAATAAAATATTAAATAAAATATTTTATAATTATATTTGATCAAATTACTTAATTATTTTTACTATTAAAATGATTAAAAATTAAAAAATCCATTTTATTTATCAAGATTAATTCCATTTTATCAAATTCAAATATCGAATAATGAAAAGTATTAATAACTATATACATAAATATATATAAAGTTAAATAAAAAAATTAAAGTTGATGAGGTTATGTTTTAATTTTTAACGATCTTAGATATGTATTTTATATTTAACATTAAAAAAGTGATAGTATAATTTATGTGAAATTTTTCATGAAAGTGAAAGTGAAATGTAGTGTAATAAAATAAAGCTTACAAAATAGTTATTGAAAAATATTATAAAGCTACTGAATCTATTTTTCAAAGATAATTAGTATAAATATAATCAAACTGTTTGATTGATACCTTAGCATAGAAACTAATGGAAATATGAAATCAATAAAAAAACATAATCGACACACCTGAATTACAAAGACAGATTCTATTATTTCAGTATCATAAATAATATAATATCTATCTTTAGTTAAAACATTGAAATAAAGTTCAATAATTCTAAAAAAAAACTTATTAAAAAGCAAAAATAAAATCGACACTCCAGGTTTAAATGTCAAATTTGAATATTTTATCTCAGGTTATAATATCGATAAAATAACTTATAAATATTAGTTTAAAGATATAGATGGATAAAAGTCATTACTAAATATCTTTAATAAAAAAAAATGTTTCTTTTGATATATATACTAATGTGTATAAATTTCATTATAGTTCTCGATTTTAATTATTTAATAATGCATATTTAAATACTATTCTTATATATTTTATATTACTATATAAAAATATTAACCATAACTTTAAATACCAAAAAACTATTCATTTAATAAATATTAATAGAAAGTATATATTCACTGTAACAACAAAGTCTTACTGTATAATAATAAAAAAGCTAAGCTTTTTAAAAATGAATATTAGAGTAATTGTAAATCATTTTTAAAAATCTGTATGAGAAATAAAATTCTTTAAACAATTATTTCCAAACAGAGAATTTTCAAAACATTGTAAAAATTATACGTGTTTTTATGAATAATTTAGGTTAAATAATATTATAAAAATTTATAGTAAATTGGATAAAAGTTTTAGTTATGCTTCAATATGAAAAACATATTTACAGTCTTACATCAGATTATTATTAGCTTACCGATTAAAAATTTAATATGTAGCTCGATGTTTATTATATACATAATTTTTTAATTATAAAATTATAACTATATATCAACATTTACTTCACGTTAAAAAGAACTTTTTGCATCGATTGCATAAGTTTTTATAAATAACATGAATTAATTTGTGACTAGTTAATTCCTTGTAAATTAGGGGTTTTGATTAAATTTTTGTCCTGTATTTTTCATAAGAATAATTTTCTAAAATAATTTTTACTATTTAAAAAACATTTTGTAAAATCTTACTTTATTCTCCATTGATATATTGTAGTTTTTAAATAAGTTTATTAAATATTTCTTATAGATATTTTGCTATATATTATATGTTACTATTTTATTATAATTATAATATATGTACAAATATACATATGACTAAATTAAGATAAAAAATATGTTACTATTTAAAAAATTATATTGCACTCATTTCCTATACTTTTATATCTTTTATGATATAAATCTCTTGTTTTGATAAATTTTTACATTCTTTTAAATAATAATATAAAAAACTAAGTTTTTTTAAACGATTCGAAATTTTAAAATTTTAGTTCATGAAAACAAATTTCTTATCACTAGTTTTACAAGTATTTTACTAATATATATTGCACTTTATATTTGATAATTATTTTATAATTTTTGTATCAATAAATATAACAAAAAAATATAAATTATTCATATTTTTATTTCTATTGTATTTATTCTTATTGAACACAATATATTTTACTATAGGGTTTATTTAATTTTACTATAAATAAAATTTATTTACAAATTAATTTTTTTATTTGAAAAAATTTTTTTTTAAACAATATTTAATTTAAAACCAATATGAATTTTTACCTGAAATGAATATCTAAATATATTTTAAATCTAAAAACAAAATTACTAAAATATGTAAAAAATAATGTGTGATATTCATTAATTACTACTTTTTATCAGTAATTAAGTAAAAATTACTTAGCTGATATTAGTTATAAAAAGTTATTTGAAAATAACATATTAATAAAAATATTACATATCGATTATTTACAAAAAAATTAAAAAATTAAAAAAAAATTCTATTATAATTAAGAAAGAAATAATTATGCATTAAATAAACATTTATTGCTCAGTTGTGTGAGTATAAAAAAACATTTTATAAATCTAAACAACATACAAAAATAAAAAAATTAATTGTTTATAATGTTATTAAATAAATATTTCTAATATTAATATTTAATATTATTTGATTAAAAGTAAAGGAAATCATAAAAACTATTATATGCACAGTCTTGTTAAAATCTATATTTAGATAATATATTTTTTAATTCATGCAGAGTCAAAAATTCTATTATAGTTGGTAATTAAATAAGCATAAAATAGACGTTTAGTCATCGTTTAACCTATAAACTTAGATAAATTTTTTTTAGTTAAAGTATTAAGTGTCTTATATAACAGAGCAAAAATGAATTATGAAATGAATTAAAATATACCGCATAGTCAGTGATATTCATTGGAATTATATATCTTTACTATTAAGTTTTATTTAAGTTGAATTTTACAGTTGTTTTTAAGAATTTTTCTTTGCATTGTATAGTAATATCTTTATTAAATGTTTCATGTTTATATATCTTGGATATCAAGTTTTCAAGAATATTTTAATTTGCGATTACGTAAAATTTTATAAAATTAATGAGACAAACTATAAAATATTTAAATATTTAAATAATTATTACACGCTTAAAACTGTTAAATTTTTTTTATTCAATCATTAAAATAGATACTGATATATCTTTAGTATTAGAATATAAAAATATAAAATAAAAAATTTTTTTTTTTAAAAAGTTAAAATAATTATATTTACATCTTTTGAGAACAATTTGTCAGGTAGATATTATTACTTTGATTAAATTGCAAATTGCAATTTAGAAAATACTTACTTCTTAAAACATATACTGCAAAATTGAGATTATCAAATCATAAATGTACAATTAGATTATGATTTCCAAATAAAAAAATAATAAATTATAAAAAAAAAATAAATAATAAATTATAAAAAATATAAATAAATAATAAATTATAAAAGTATGAATAATACATTATAAAAAATATAAATAAATAATGAATTATAAAAGGTAAATAATCAAAAACAGCCCCATTTATCACAAATAAATAAAGAAAGAAAAATAATGCATGTTAAATAATTAAAATTAATGTGAGCTTATTTTGAAGGGATTACGCAAGTTGCTGAAGTAATGGTCTCGATTCGTCGCTTACAAAACTTTATGATGTACGAAGAAGTGTCAACTCGTGTGAACAAAAGTATGGTTTACCGACAAGAACAAAGTGAGAAGAACTCGGTAAAAAAGAGAAATGATGCTTCCATTGAAAATGGCAAATTCACCAAAGCGACAGATGGAAAAGATGATGAACTAAATAATATCGATGATAATAATGGTACAATCAAGCTGGTAAATGCTTCAGCAAAATGGCATTCATACGAGAATGACGATACTCTGCATAACATTGATTTAGACGTGAAATCTGGAGAACTAATAGCTATCGTGGGTCAAGTCGGTGCTGGAAAGTCAAGCCTTTTAAATATTATTTTGAATGAGCTACCACTCACTTCTGGCTTAGTTCAAGTAAGCCATTATCAAATATGTTAATTTCTCAAGAAAAATACAATGTAAATTTAAAATGAAGTAATCAGAATTATGAATAGAAAATTTTAAAAACGCATAATTAAATTATTAGAATCTATAAATGAAAATATTTTATATTAGCAGTAAAATTTTTCTGAAATGATTTTATTTTTAGATACATTAGAAATCTTATGGTTTTTTAGAATTAAATTTAATCTTTGAGTGTAGATTAAGTAAGTTTTTTAATGTTAAAATTTTACACATTATTCAATTTTTATATAATAATATTTATATAATAAATATTTTTATGTAATAATATTTATTCAAATTTAATATAAATATTACAGGTCAATGGTCAAATCGCATATGCAAGTCAAGAACCATGGCTTTTTGTTGGTTCAGTTAGGCAGAACATTCTGTTCGGCAGAGAAATGGATCAGCACAGGTACGAACAGGTCATTAAAGTGTGTCAGTTAAAGAGGGATTTCAGATTACTACCGAACGGTGACAAAACTATTGTTGGAGAACGTGGAATTAGTTTATCTGGTGGACAAAGAGCAAGGTATGCTATTTATTTTTTTAATATTAAAATAAGGGTAATGTCTAATTTTTATTCATTATATTATATTATATAAAATTTCAAGCATTAATAAAATATAATTTTGCATATCGCCTAATCTTGTATTAATTGTTGCCAAAATATATAAATCTTTTTCCTGATGTAAATGATGAATTTATAAATATTAAGTTAACTTAAAAAAAATAAATTTTTTTTGTCTAAAATTTTGTTAATGATAGTAATTAAAAATTCGAATAATTAGTTTTAAATCTAATATCGAATATGTATATGATTTTCTATTTATTTCTCGTCTTTTTTTAATTTCTTTTTTTTGTGAATACAAAATAACATATTACGGGTAAACACATCAAGCCATATCATATTTATTTTATGTTTTTTTGTAAAAGAATTTTAGCTATCTCATTATAATTTTTAGTATAGATGAAATATGTTTCACTTTACCTGCAGTAATCAGTGTTTTAAACAGTATTTCAAATATCCAAATAAGCTTTGATAGAATTTCTTTAAATGATTATCATAATTGTATTAATTTTAATATTTAAAAATCTGTTTAGTTCTTTGTTATGTTGTTCATTTTATCAGTATCTCAAAGTATCATTTAAACTAAATAGTTTTTCATTATGTTTTTATCTGAGTATTTTATGTAGTAACCACTTAAACTAAAATTATACATTGAAAGTCAACATTTTTGTATTATATTATTTTGATGCAATAATTTCTCCCTGAAAATATCTGAAAATTAATTAAAAATATTTAAAATACTATATTTGCATTTAATATAAAATAAATAAATATTATCTAAGTTTTTTACTAAATATAATTATAAAGTATTATTCGTATTAGAAAAATAATTTTTTCCCTAATAAAAAGTATGAAAATAAAATTATCTTAATAATAATAAATAAATAATAAAATTAAATAATTACAAAATAATAAATAATGGATTTATTTTTTTTATATTACAGAATTAATTTAGCTAGAGCGGTTTATTCTGTTACTTCAGTTTACATTTTTGATGATCCACTTAGTGCAGTCGATGCTCATGTTGGAAAACATATATTCGATGAATGTATCAATAAATATTTGAGGAAAAAAACAAGAATTTTAGTTACTCATCAGTTGCAATACCTAAGAATCGTTGATAGAATCATTGTTTTAAAGGATGGGCAGATCGAAGCTGAAGGGTAAATATTTTTATTTTAACAAAATTTTGAAAGTTATAATAATTAAGTATCTAAATTTAATTATTTTAAAAAATGAATTTTTTATAAAATATAATTAGTACAATCTTATAAAAGGTATATTAAATAATTATTTAACATTTTTAATTGTTTCAATATATAACAAATCGCTTCTTTTTGTTATACTTTTAATTTATCTTATGAGAAATAAAATTATAATTCTGAAATCTTCTAAATTGTAGTTTTGAAAATCAAGATAATATTGATTGTTAATAAATCAGATTTATAAGAAATTTATAATTTGTGTAACAGTGAAGCAAAATAAAAATAATTAAATTTGTATAAAATGAATGCCTCTAGTTCGTTCGATCACCTTATGGCGCAGGGCGTGGACTTTGGACGTTTACTCGAAACTCAACCACTAAAATCATACGAAGAAAATGGATCTGCACCTCCGAGTCGAGGAACGTCCCGTCAAGGTAGTATTACCTCGTTGAGTTCCTTTATGACAAACGAAAACAATCTTTCGTTTGACGATCCGGTGGAGGAAGATGAGATCCGCAGCTCTGGTCGTGTTGGAAGCTGGGTTTACAAAGAATACTTTAAAGCTGGTGTTAATTGCTGTGTTGGTGTTATAATATTCGTGCTGTTCGTACTAGCTCAGTTTTTTGCTAGTGCTGGAGATTTCTTTATTTCCGCGTGGGTTAGGATGGAAGAAAAATCCCCTGTGAGTACGATGATAACTTCAATATATTCTACGAAACGACTGTTTGATAAAAATGATAGAAATCGTATTTATTGTGTTTTTATAAAAACTAGTCTTAATTTTTTACATAAACTCTATTTATATTTTTTGCTACGTACTTTAATGTATTCCAAATATTTGTTTTTTGTTCAGAAAATAAATTATTTAAAAAAAATATAATACATAGGATACTGATAACGATATCGTTATATAAACATATTGTCTGCAGAATCAGATTTTTAAGTTTGGAAAGAAGAATGAAAAAAATTATTCTAGATGGATTTTAAAAAAAGGGTGAATGAATAGATAACTATTCTTTAATAATACGTGTAATTTCGCTATTTTAAGGTTATACGTAGGGCAATGTACTCTTATGGTAAAAGGCCATTATTAGAGCTTTAATTTTGATAGTTCTCTTAACAGTTGTTATCCTTTAACACTTTTCTAAATAATAAAACAGATTTAATATTTTTTAATATTTAATAAAACAGTGACTATTAGCTTTCTAATAAAATAAAAATAATTTTTACTATAAAAGATATCTTTTGATTATTTTTGATTCATTTGCTCTTATTTAGATATGTAGCGATAGGCAAAAATGTTATTAACAGTCGCGAATTAATGTAAAACATTTTGCAAATGAGAATTCAATGTACATTAAAACATTTTTCATATATGTATAAGTTTTTAGCAAATAGTTAATACATTTAATAAGGGAACCACATTTCCATATTGCATTTCTCACACAGAATAATTTTTACATATTTATTTAAGTAACCTTTATAGTTGTGTCAATTTCACTCACTTTCACTTGGCCATCATCTGAAAAAATTTAATAATTTTCTTCCTCACTGACTAATCAAGCAGACATCTAGAATATATTTCATCTTAAACCCATAGTTGAAGATGTTGAAATTTGTTCATAAAAAAATTAGTTTTGATCTACCAGGTTTTTTTTATTATCAATAAAACTATTCGATTATGAATTTTCTTTTAATTTATACTAATTGGTAAATTACTCATTCTAAACATTTATTAGATTTGTGTAATGCTGCTCTTTTAATCTAAGTTTGTTCTAAAGCTATTTGAAGAATAATATTTCTTGTTACTAAGTCATTAAATGAAAGGTTGAGATTATATCTAGGATTATAAAATGATCCAAATTAAAAATGATGAAAAATTAAAAAATTAATATAGGAATATAATAATTTTGAAATTATGTAGAACTCTCAAGTTATTACAAAAAATATTTAATTCAAATATGCTATTCCATATGAAATTACTGTAATAGATGATAATTATTTTCAAGCATAATATTTCTATATATAGTATATTATATTTTATTTTTACGGCTGCATTATATATATATAAAGTTATTATTTCAATGCATTTCATAGTAAACAGATGCAAAAAAAATTGCGTAACATTGTAAATAATATACATAAACTTATTTTACTTATATTATAAATTTTAAATAAGTATTAGCAAATTTTTCTGTACCTTTTATAATATTTCTACTTCCTTACTTACATTTTTATTTCAATTTATAAATATAATGTAAAATTTTTAATGTATAAGTTTGTTAATATATTTAGTAATCTAAATGCAAATCTGTTACGTTTTAGAGATACCACGGACAAAATGGCACTGAACTAATAGACTGGCAAGGTTCTATATCTCGAGAGAACTGTATCTATATATACAGTGCCATAATCGCACTCACAATAATCGTCACTTTGGTCCGTTCATCTGCCTTTTTCAACATGTGTATGCGCGCTTCTCGAAAACTACACGATAACATGTTTAGTTCACTTAGTCGTGCGACAATGCGTTTTTTCAACATTAATAATTCTGGTCGCATCCTTAATCGTTTCTCCAAAGACATGGGCGCGGTGGATGAATTACTGCCGATAGCACTTATTGATTGCTTACAAATTGGATTAACTTTACTTGGTATCATTATAGTCGTCGCTATTTCGAATCCATGGCTAATGATACCAACTCTTTTTATTAGTTTTATCTTTTATTATCTGAGGGTTATTTATATATCAACGGGTCGGAGCATCAAGCGATTAGAAGGAATAAGTGAGTATATTTAGATTGATTATTTGAGTAAATAAATTTAGCTAATTTCTTTTTCCATGTTTTTTAAAGTTTGTGTACAAGAGTATAAACATGAGCGAGTAAGTGCATTATTACTTGTACATTCAATTATTTATAATTTTACATCTATTAATATAAATTTTTATTTTTTATTCATTACCTTACATTTAATTTAATTTAATTTAATCAATAATTTTATTGTAAGTTTTTTTCAAAATCTTTTATATGTTATTTTTTTATAACTTAATTTTTATTTAAGTAATATTAAAATTATATATATTTTGATAAAAAATATATCAAAATCATATTCTTAATAAAATGTCAATTTTTATTAAACTTAACTGGAATTCTTATTTTTTTTCACATTTATTATGTACACTATTAATATTTATATATAAATAATTTATTTATGTCAATATAATTGATGTTTCTTAAAATCTATATTCTTTATACTATTACGTGTAATAATATTATCAATAAAATAATTTGCAGCTCGTTCACCAGTATTTAGTCATTTAAATGCAAGTCTACAGGGATTAGCGACAATTCGATCGTTTAATGCCGAAGAAACTCTTGTTAATGAATTCGATCACCATCAGGATCTCCATTCTTCAGCTTGGTTTATTTTTATAGCAACCTCACGTGCCTTTGGATTTTACCTGGATGTTATTTGCGTAATCTACATAGCTTTAGTTACAATGAGCTTTTTCTTTATAACTGGTGATAGTCAAGCCGACGGTGGGTCTGTGGGTTTAGCAATTACTCAAAGTATTGGTTTAACTGGTATGTTCCAGTGGGGTATGCGACAGAGTGCCGAATTAGAGAATCAAATGACTTCTGTCGAACGCATTTTAGAATACAGGTATTTTCTTTTTGAAAAATAATACTAATCCAAAACTTTTGAATTACGATTTATGAAATTCATTGGCATGATTAAAATAATAAACCTACTTAAAAAATTACTTTGTTACTATTAGAAAATCATTATATCGTAAAAAGAAATTGATCGAAATGTGTTTTTATTATCAATTCTCTATAAATTTTTTCAACATATATTGTAATTATTATTATCAATCGTATTATTATAATAATTTATTCTAATAAAAACAATTTAATATATTTCCTTCAAATTTTTTAATATTTTCTGTTATATGTTTTTCAAAATATAAATATGTTGAGAATATGTAAATAATATAATTAACTAACTAATAATAACTAATATATTAAATAATCAATACATAGTTAAATAAATTTTAATATTATGGATTTAAATATAGGATATCTTAATGTAATAGATTTTTTAGATTGATAACCAATATTTATATTTGCTCAAAAGAATTTTTTCAACATGTATATGATAATTGTGAAGACTTGATAACGTAACTATGTACAATATATTTGATTAACGAATTATATAATAAAATATACATTTGTTATTACTTTTCCAAATATAATATGTAAAGATATTTCGAATTTAAAGCATTGTTTTAAATTACAGTAAATTACCGAGTGAACCACCATTAGACAGCATTCCAGGAAAGGCTCCGAAACCAAAATGGCCTGAAGATGGCCAAATCGAGTTTAAATCTGTCTTCTTGCGATATTCTCCTCTTGATGCACCCGTACTTAAGAACCTTAATTTTATTATCCAACCCAAGGAAAAAATTGGTATTGTCGGTCGTACTGGCGCTGGGAAATCTTCTCTCATCCAATCATTATTTAGGTTACTAATTAAATATAAGGAATAAAATTAAAAAGTTTGTATTAAAAAACATATCTATATTCAGAGTATTAGAAGTTAAAATCAGGTTTATAAAATTACTTATATTAATAAAAATTTAATAATTTCAATATTATTATTTTAAATTATTCAAGTAAGTTATTTATTATATTGCTAGATTTTTAATCTCTGTAATGTATTTAAAAAATAAGTACTCTAACTCTAATAATAAAATAAAAATCGAAAATAAATTAAATATTTATTGACCAAAAGAATTTTTTATTATAATAAAACATGTTTAAAAAATGTTTTTCTACTATAACTAATAGCAATATATTATTGAATCGATAGAATGGTTAGTAAGTTGATTGAGTCTCATATTTTATATTACAATTTCTACTGTTAATTTTTAGTATTGGAATAAAAATATAATTTTAGTCTATTGGTATTGTTTTTATCTTTATTATTTGTCACTTCTAATTATAAAATATTTAATAAGTAATTTTAATAAAGAAAATTTTTGATTTATATAAAGTCTTGATTTAACTGTAAATATATAACTTATATAGTAAACTAAATTAAAATATATAAAAGAACATAATTTAATAATTGAACTTAATTCTACGATGAGTATCCTTTTTCATAAAATAATAGTAGTTCTAATATGATTTTTTCAGATTAGCTGATATTCAAGGCACTATCGAGATAGATGGAATAGATACAAATGAAATTGGTCTGCATAACCTACGTCAAAAAATTAGTATAATTCCTCAAGAACCATTTTTATTCTCTGGTAGCTTGAGAAAGAATCTTGATCCATTCGAAAATTGTGAAGATGCCGTTCTTTGGCAGGCTCTTGAAGAAGTAGAACTTAAAGAGATGGGATTAATGGCACATGTAAACGAGGGTGGAAGTAATATGAGTGTTGGCCAGAGGCAGCTGGTCTGTCTTGCTAGAGCAATTGTAAAAAATAATCCAATTTTGGTACTTGATGAAGCTACAGCAAACGTTGATCCGAAAACGGATGAACTCATTCAGAAAACTATCAGGAAAAAATTTGAAAACTGTACTGTACTTACAATAGCTCATAGACTTAATACTGTCATGGATAGTGATCGTATTTTAGTAATGGAGGCTGGAACGGCTGTAGTAAGTTAAGATTTTTATTTTTAAATTATGAAATAGGGACAGAAATTTTGAGGTTTCTCAGTTAAAATTGGATTTTTACGATTAATGCAATAATTCGTTTTTATAGTTTTATAACTTACTTCTTAATAGGTGATATTTTAGATTTAATATCATATTCATATATTTTTATTTATATTTTATTTTCACTCTATAAAAAATATAATCAAGAAAACTATCGAAACCTACTCTGACTTTTTATTATTTTAAATTAGTTCATAACTTTTCAGATTTTAAATGATTTTAATATTAAATATAATATATTCTACTAATGAATAAATAAATAAATAATTATTAAGATAAAAAATATTTAAAATTTTACATATTAAAATAAACTACAATTTTTAATTCATAATTATTTTTAAGAAAAATTAAAATATGTTAAATACACAACACAAAGGTAATTTTTTAAAATAAATTATTGTTTCGTAAATTATCGATATAAATACAAAAAATTAAAAAAAATAATGTAATATTGATATAATTTTAATTTTCTTATAGGAGTTTGATCATCCCCATGTACTATTAAAAAAGGAATTCAGTTACTTAAAAAATATGGTAAATGAAACTGGTCCAGCTATGGCAGTAGCTCTAATGGGTGTCGCTGAAAGTGCTTACAATGAATCCACTAATTCATCTCTTTAACATATCAGTTTTTTAATCACGCACCAGTATTTGACATATTAAATTAATGATATCTGTTAAACTTTTAAAATTTTTCTTTTTTAAAGAAAAATATTAATTATTTCTTGTTACAGGAAAAGGCGAATTATAGCGTACCATTTGTTACGCGATTGTTTATATATAATATGGCACTATATCAATTGGTAAAAGATTTTTATAAGTTATATATGCACACAGGCATATATGTATTTATGAATGTAAAAACATGTGTGTATATATATGTATGTATGTATGTACGTATATTTGTATGTATATTTCACTTATTACTACTATGAAAAAAGTTATTCTACGTAATTTGTATGTTTATATTTGAGATTCGTGTCCTTTATTAACGCATTAATATTTTATATATATATATATATAAAGTAAATAAAGAAACCAGAATGCTATAAGATCTATAAAAATAAATATATTTTATAAGTGAGTGCGCATATGTCACTTTTATATATATATATATATATATATATGTGGGTGGGTGTGAGCATGTATATATATACAGCATTGTATGGTGGTTTTGATCTATGTACCTCGCCAGAGAAGCTAAGCCTTATGTCTTTTTAGAATCAATTTTTTAGGACAAATGCTCTCTCCCATGTAAAAGAAAAAGTAATAAAGAGCACTAGTAACTACATAAATTTATTGGATTTAATTTGAGTATGATATTTACGAATTATTACATATCTTTATAATTTCAAAACCTCTTCACAATAAGAGAGAGAGATTCCTATTAAACTAGGTAAATTATGTTTGCTTATGTTAACTGCTATGAATTTACCAAAAACAAGTATAATTGGTCTTATATTAACCAAATAATTTTCTATTGTCAGTGATTTTTATTTTTATTATTATTATTATTATCATTATCATTTTTATTAAGATTAATAAATCTGTAAACATTTATTCCTCTTAAACTATTACTTATTATTAGATAGCTAAATTTTAATGCGAATAATTCTTAATATTATTGTATATATATATAAATTTATTCATGGGAGTGAGTTCAAGTATAAGTGCCTGTACACAATTATTAATTATAAATAATAAATCTATTTAAAATATGTTAAATAATGTATTTATTATTTAATAAGTGCCTAACAACATGCATATAAATTTAAACGTATTATATAAATTTTATATTTTATTTCAACAATCTTAAGCTGATTATATCATATCGTTACATACAAAGATCCAGTCAATTGTCGCAATCCTGCAAAAAGCAAACTGACTCCGGATTATCGCCGAAAATTGAGATAATGAGAGAATAAATTTGGTAGAATTGTATTTATTGCTGAGAAACAGCGAGAGAAAAAGAGAAATGTGACTTACAAGTGTTTGGTTAATGATACGTAAAACGAAAAAAAAAGTTGGAACTGAAATATCGTGACGAGATTTGAAGTAAAAGTAGCATTACATTTTCTATATGTTCTGAAGTTTCTTAGTTCTTTATTTCTATGTATTATATATGTTATTAAATATAAAAAATTATATGTTACAGATTAATCAAAACTTTTTAGATATTTATTAAATGTTATTAAAACTCTTGATTAAATTTGTATAATTTTAAAAGTACTACATAACTATTGTAAACAATATATTCGTCAGTACCTTATTTACAAATTTTATATTTATTTTTTAAATATAGTGTATATGTGTGTGTAGTATTAAAGTAGATTTTCATTTTAGAAATTAATCTTATGATACTGATGTTCATTGCGATAAATATTTAAACAGAAATATCATGTAACAAAATTGTCTCGTATATACAGGCAAATACATTTTTCGTGCAACTAAGTATCTTTATCAGACAAAACTAAATATATTAAGAAAAAAATTAATAATATGATATTCCTTAAAAACAACTCAATAAGCTATTATGATGAATCAATGATGCAAGCGAGTAAAAACGCATAAGGAGTTATGTACGCGACTTTCAATTAAATTTTGGATTACCTCCCTGATAATTACAAGCAAAAGAATTTTTTAGAATATTACATAGTAATATTATAGATTTATACTATATTTCATAAAAATCCAAATCAACTCTGTTCTTTTAATCATCACAATAGGTTATGTCATAAATTTTACTTATAAATTGTTTATTTTTAAGAGATACAGAAAATTACAAAAAGCAAATATTTTTTATTATTTCATTACATCATTTTTTGAAGTTTTAAAATAATTTTTTATGAAAGTTTTAAATAAAGCATTGTAAATATTAATAATTAACAAACCAAATCAAAATTTGAAAATTTCTTATAATAAATAATGTGCCTAAAAATATTTCATTGTTTGATTCAATTCATAAGATAATATATTTTAAATAATAATAAATAGTCACTATTTTATGGATAAATAATTTTAATAATATTAATTTACAGAAATACAATAAAAGAAAAATACTGTCATAAATTGTAAAAAATACGAATCTCTTGAATACCCAATATTTATTATATAAAAATTTTACATTGAAGTATGTTTCAACTTAGAATATAAAGAAAATACTAAAGAAATCACATGCATTTAATATAATAACAAATATAACAAATGCCTTAAAAATGTATCTAATAATTTCATAAAGAAATAGGCAGACAACACATAATTATATATACAAAAATAATTATTCAAAACAATGATTAATGTATGTATGATTAATTTTACATTGTATACAAAAATAATTCGTATAAATTGTTTAAATGCTCATTTATTGATTAATACAGGTTGTATAAATACTTATTTATTTATGAAATTGAAATAATATTTTATTTAAAATTAAATTAAAAATTTTATTGTAATTAATTCTAATTCTTGTATAAAAATCACTTATTTATATGAAAATTTGAAACTGTGAAAAAATGTTAAAAGATACAGTTTTATTATTTATTATCGAACAAAAAATGAAATTTTTACTTATAAATTTATATATTTATTTTGTGATTTTATTAAAAGAAACGATATATAATAATAAACTTAAATTTTTCGTAAAATTTTAATATTTTCCATACAATAAAAATTTGTTAAATTTACGTAAACATTGATATAAAAATCGTTAAATGATATAAGTTTTATCTATTAAATCCTTAAAAAACTAAGAATAATCCATTAAATATCTTAATTAATATGTAATATTAACATAATACATAGAAAAAAGTGAAAATAGATTTTAAAAAAATATAATGGAAGATATATTATAAATAACTAACTTTAAAAGTAGCAAAATTTTCGCATGAATCTCATTTCATTTTTTTTTAAATTTCTTTTATGGTTAACTTTAAAAAATATAGTAATTTGTGTTCATAATAATGAAATTTTCACTATATTGTGAATATTCGATCAATAGTTGATCTTAGCTGGAATATCAATAAGTTAAACACATGGTAGTAAATTATAATGTAAACAAAGTTATTTATATATATTTACTAAAAAATGCAACTTGTCGCAGCCTAGTGATTTTATCTATAGGCATATGGTGACTACTTTTCAAGTCATAATTTCATATATATTTACATCTTTGTATAAATATAAATAGTATTTACATTATATATATATAATATAATATTATATAATTATATATATATATATATAATTCAGAAACAAGAATTACAAAGTATACATTTTTTTAATTAGGCATACATGAATTTATTAAAAAATAAGTAATGAAAATATTATATTTACAGTGATTAAAAAATATGGAAATCATATTTGGAAATCACTATATTTTTTCAATAAATTATTATTTTGAATGATATACACATAATCAGTCATTTTTTATAATTAAAAAATTACTTATAATTTAATGTAATAAATAAACAGTTTATATAATATAAAACCAAATAATGAATAAAATATATAAATTCATTGTGTAATTCTTTCCAATTATTACTATTTCTAAACATTCTTTTTATAGTATTTTATTATTAAAACTTTAGAATTCATTTAAAATTTAATTTGTTTATTATTTATTTATATTATTCATATAAGTGCATAATTTTAATTCAGTCAGTTAATTAGATAAAATCTTAACCGTTTAAAGTATTACAAATCTATTACTTATTACTTGTAGTTATTTAATTTACAACAGAAAATTTTTCTACGAACAATCTTTAAAAAAGTTATTGTACATAGTTAGAGTAAATAAAAAAATGTAATTATGAATTATGTGCTTGCTTGGACAAAATAACATATTTAACAATCTTCATTATTTTAACATTTTTAATATTAATAGTTATTACTATACATATTTATTCATACTACCATAAAATTATAGAAAACATTAATATTATAGCATTTAAATATGTAGAAAAATTCTTTTAAGTTTTAGGTTTTCATACAAAAAGTTGGAAAAATAAAAAAAGGTTAATTTTCATAAAATCTAATGAAAGTTTTCTAAAATTTTACAGAAGTTTGTATCGGATAATAAAGAAGTATAGATATAGATCAGCCATAGATGAAAAACAAAGAGTAGTAATATTTTGTGATATATTATCTATTAATCTCGCAAAATATATTCATTTATTGTATTGTATCATATTCTTTGTTAAAATAAAATTGTAATGCATTTAGTTTTCAAATTTAACGTAAAACTTGTAGTTACTTAATTTTTTATTGATAAAGTAATTATCGTTATAATAAATCATACAACAAATTTCCACAAAACTTAATAGCAATTTAAAGTTACCTCGATAATTATTATATTTTATACCTTTTTTAACATTCTAATACAGATGTTCAATTTAATAAGTTTTATTAATTTAATTTATATTTTTTTCACGTGCATGTTATTTTTTACGAACAAAATCGTATATGCATATGTAAACATGTAAAATTTTAGTAACATTGTATTTTTTTAAAGTTAATTTAGTTCAATAAAGCTCAAATATTAAAAACTATTAAAAACTGTATCTGAATTAATTTGATATAACAAACATATATATTAAAATATAAAAATTATATTTTTAATATTAATTTTAATAGAAAAATGTAAATTTTTTTATACAAAATAAATGAGTTTTTAAATAAATTTTCGAGATTTTTATAAACTACTCATCTAACCTACTTCAAATCAAGTTTAGAAATAAACATAATATATATACTATTGAAATGTATTTGATACGAATAATATATTTGAATGTGATTTTTTCAAAATGAAATAAGCTTAGAAGGACAATATTTATTTTCTTAAAAAATTTAATATGTACCAGATACATAATAAGGTTTAATCTGAAAATAATATTTATATTTTTTAATATTTATTCAGGTCATTATTAATTATTAATTTCTTTGTATAAAGTTTGCATAAAGAAAAAAGTTATATTACCTTTGTGCGTGTGTGTCTGTACATATAAAGCATACAAGCATATATAAAATAAAGATTTACAGTAGAATTAAATAAAATAATTAGGTTTATTATATAAAATTATTTTAAATGTGATTTCATTGAATATATCTATTTCTCACTGGTATCATTTATAACTGATCTAAATTATTAATATTTATAATTTATTATAAATTCGAACAATGTGAAATTCAATTTCTCAGAAATTATTTTGTATAAAGAACTTACTATTTTTACTGTCTTATCATCATCATCACATTCATCAGTATCACCATTATCATTATCAGCACTAATAGAATTAACATTATTATGAATACAGTACTTATGTTTATCAAACATTATTTCGCTGAATTTATATTTTAATTTAAGATAAAAGATATAACATATATATTTAAATAATTTAATATTATTTTTAATAAATTATAAATTACATGTTAATTTTTATATTTAATATAAATATATAATTTTTTTTATACTGATGATTTATTTTAATATTTTAATATTGAATGAAAAATAATTAATGCCCTAATGTTTTTTATTAATATTTTATAACAATAAGTTTAATTTACATAATACTAGATAGTTAATGATATGTAGAAAGAACTCAAAAAAAATTTCCTATTTATTTGAAGAAATTTTATACAATATCAAAAACAAAATATTTTTCAAAATTTTTAATTTTACTTGAAATATTGTGCTAAAATAAATATTTTTTCTTTTAAAATAATTATAAATATAATTAACTAATATTTATACGATTATCTTATTCAGAAATAAATATTTATACAAACAACTACTTTGATTGTATAGTGAATAATACTAAATTTTAGATCAATGAAAGATTTATTATATTTTATTTTTTTAGTGTATGAATTTTTATAAAGTAAAAATGTGGAAAAAAAATTTAAAAAATCAATTTTTAGTAGTAAAATTATTATTTGAGGTATTTTATATATTTACCAGATAGGTTTTTCTTAAAAAATATGATAAATAACAATATCTTCAAATTCTAAAAATATTTAAATTAAATGAAATATAACACTGTTAAAAAATTAGCATATACACATTGTTATATTATTGACAATGTACTTTTTTATGAATATGTAAGAGAATAAATCTCTTAAAAATGATCAAATTAGTAACTTCAACATACTAATTGACGAATAAAAACCTTTAAATAAGTATTTATATTTCTATATTTCTTAAAGTTTGTATATAAAAAAAACTTTCTATATCAATTTTGAAAATATAGAATTTTTTAAAATCGCATTAAAAAAATTTTAAATTTCTTCTATTATTCATTTATATGGATATTTAATTACCTATTTTAATTTATATTTTTATTAATTTAATAATTTATCTCATTCATATAAAAAATATTTTGTAATTTTATACAAGTATATATTTTTTAATATTATGACAAACAAATACGTGGTTGATAAAATTTGATTTTCACATCCTTATGATTAGTTATAAAGAGTAATAATTACAATCATTATATACTTTAAGTAATCTAATCTCAAGTAAATCGTTAAAAAATATTTTTAAGAGTTAGTTAGACATTTAAGAAGTATTGACCACGAATATACCTATCATAAGTAAGTCAAGTTTCAATTATATTATATGTTTGTTCTCTATAAACGCGGACTTGTATTTTTAAAACTTTTTATTCAAAAACTTTTTGGAAGAAAATACATTCGAAGAAAATATGTGTTGTTAGAAAAGGTAAATTTAGAAAATATAATATTGACTTTAAAAGAATGTAATATAGTATACATTAATTAATATATTATCTTAACACATTATTTCACTTAACTTGAAGCATTTTTTTATCCATTACAAACAATAAATATCAATTTTGTCCAAGATATATAAATTTTTTTCTAAAAGTGAAATTACTTCAATACTGCATACCAATTCTAAATCGAACTAATATAATTATTACTTGATTTCTATATTATATAAAAAACTATATTTTAATTTAAAAATTTCAATATTTAATGTAAATTATATATATATAATCATTTCTTCTTCTTTTTAACTCTCATTGTAAACAAATATACACACGCTCTCTCTCTCTCTCTTTTTCACTCACATTCTGTATTGTTTGTAAATCTCACTTGAAACTTATTCTCAAAATACTGTTTTTCAAGTCTTTCTACTAGTTTTTGCTTTGCTAGTTTAGTGAACTTTAATTATGTTTACTTGAAAACGAAACAGCAGCTGGATTTCGACGCAAAAAATTTAGAAGTTGTAAGACATCTTATAAATGAGGTCCGCCAGAGTATACAACGAAACAAGGTTAACAACTGAGGTCCTTGCACGCGCATCTTATATTTCTCGACAGTTGCAGGAAAGCCGTCTTCTTATTTTTAAAATCCAATTTTCCGCGGCTGTTGCTCTTTGTTTTAGACGAGTACCTCGAGGCTTTCGTGTGAACGTGCCTTTTGCTGATGGTCAGTTTTTTCATTTGCCTGAACAATCATAGCGACATTCTGGAAGGAAGCATCGGAGCGTGCTGGCCTCATCGCCGGAAGAGCAAGCCTCAGTCTGTACCAGAATTCGCGTTCGTTGGCCTCCTGCCAATTCAACACCTTCAAGTCGGGAAAGTCACTAGTGGTGCTGGAAATCGAAGTACCGTCTTCGCGGTACGAGTGTCCTCCAGTCGTGCGTTTTACTATACTCGATGAACTCGGTAACTCCTTAAGAGCCATCACGATTATCCGTATGGGTATATTTGACAGTTGTTTTAATACGAGCCCAACGCTCGATTCCGTCCAACCGGTGTTGAGAGACTCGGGGCTGAGTACGACGACTACTCGACGAGTGCTCAAAACATGCGGATTTATTTCCAGGCTCCCTGTTAACATGTATAATATTTTATTTGTTTATAATGAATGTATTCAAAGCAAAATTCTCTATGAATATGGGCTAATATATTTTGATATTCGGAAAAAAGGACACTAATAAAAAATTATTCTTTACAGCCATCTTTAATTCACCTTAAATAAGTTTATCAGATCAATTACAAATAACTTAGTTATAAATTTATTTTCAGTATTATATAATTGATATATTACAAAATCTGATAAAAGATGATTTTTAAACATTTGACATTTCGATCGGAATAATTTCTTTTATTACACTTTATATTTTACACAAACTTTAAAATTTTTACAAACCAATCAATGACCGAAAATCGTACTATTTATTATTGTACCATTAGGGACTTTTATATGTATAAAAAATATTGACAAATTTTTTGATTTATCTAATTCAAATAAACTTATATCATTTTTTTAAATAAAAAGTGTAATATTTAAAATGATCCAAATTTTTTAACATTTGACACTTTTATTAAACCGATGAAAACTAGAATATTTGCAAAGAAAATTTATTATACATTGTTTTAGAATTTGTAAAAAAAATATATATAACAATGTGTATGTAAGCTTTACATAAAAATATATAGTTTTTGTATACACTGAAGTACATAGTTTTGTATTTATAATAAATTTATATAATATATTACGTTTAACTTAAAAATTTTTATTATTTTTGCTTGTATTAAATACAAATAAAAGGTTATGTTAATTAGAAAATATATCTTTTATCATTTCGTTTTTGTTAGTTTTAAGAAAAATAAATCACGAAATTAGAATAAAATTATATTTAATAATTAGATTTAAGAAAATATTGAAGTTGTATTTTTTTTCTTAAAAAATAGCTTATTTAAACTAAGAAAAGATTTTCGTTTATTTGCAAACGTAAATACATTAAAACATAACATAAAATGCAAGAAAGTAAGAAAAAAAGACCGACCATACATAAGTTAACTTTCTTTGTTTTTGATGAACTGCTTTCACATCTCATTGTATACACGGATTCCTTTTGAAGGTCTCACCCTTTTTGCCTTTCATTAAAGCAACAATAATCAAAAGAATAAAAGATGAAATAGTATAACACAAAAGAAAAAGAAAAAAGAAACGCTATTGTCTTGTAACGTCATGCATTTGAATGTACGTTGAAGCACTTACCATTGTATATTTACATATGCACGTATATCTATGATTCTATACTAATGTTAAGAAGCGCGCGCATGAAATTACATAATGGGTTTTTACCAAGATGCCAGAAATTTGAAACAAAATGTGTAATGGTCATATGAAAAAATACAATGTCGAAAGTATATTAAATATATTTTTTATAAGCTTTGGTTATTTTACGTTATAATTCATGATATTGATTTCCCGTTTTTGTAATTAATTGTTTACTATAGTTTTTATTCTGAGTATTTTAAACGTTAGGATTTATTAAATTTCTTCTTAAATATAATTTTAAAAGTTTTTATTAAATACCTTTATATTTTGTCCTGTAAATGTTTTTTTATTTTTTTCTGAATTCATTTATTTTTACTTATTTGCTAGAGCTTGGTTAAATTAATTATACCATT
This sequence comes from Dolichoris vasculosae, assembly GCA_018907195.1. Taxonomy (NCBI): domain Eukaryota; kingdom Metazoa; phylum Arthropoda; class Insecta; order Hymenoptera; family Agaonidae; genus Dolichoris; species Dolichoris vasculosae. The sequence continues at coordinate 220,224 of JACCHY010000029.1, forward strand.
TAACTTTAAAAAGAAATAGTTAAAAATAGTTTTCTTGTATTACCAATCACTAAATTTAATATTTATTATATAATTTTCCAAATTTTTATAAAGGAGTATAATAAAATGATAATCATGTGAAATTGAAAATATAAAATGTAATATTCCAGCGCACAGTAATTTTAAGTAATTTATTTTAGAGCGTTAAATTATGCTTGAATATTATTAAGTTTTTATTGCATTAGTCTATAAAGACATGTATAAAAATGAAACTCAATACAATGAGATTATTAGGAAAAATAAAAAATAATTAATTATTAAATAACAAGACGATGACAAATAAGGAATATAGGCATCCAAAGAAACAGATAAGTTATCAATTCCGAAGTAGTATGAAAATGAAGGATTAACCAAATATTTATTTTTTTTAAAACAATAATGTTTATATAATAATAAATTTCTATAAATTAAAAATTTTAAATATTTAAATGAACTTAATAAATTATAAGAAAAAATTAGTTATAATAATACATATTTTGCAACTTTCCCTGTTTAAGAGTAATAAAAAACATTTTTTTTTTAATTAAAATGAATGTATTAAAAAAAAATATATAAATATATTCAATAGTCACTGTTTTATTTCCTTCTTTTTTACATGTAGTTCATATTTTATAACGCAACTTTTTTTTACTTTTAACGAATTTGTTGGCTCTAATATTTTATCATGACTAGATGCAATTTAATAGCGTCCTTTTCTTTAATTACTATTCTAATAATTCTATTCATATGAAAAATAGATACAAACCTAAAAATAATGAAAATTAAAATTCTAAGTAGTTAATAACTTTTTTATTAATTGATTTATAATATCAAATTTAATGTATAAATATAAGTACTTTCGTACATTATATGAATACTTGTCAAATCGGGAAATCAAAATAAAAAATTTCAAAACTATTTGTAATTTTTTTTTATTAAATCACTGGTTAACTTATAAAAGAGCTCTAAATAATATTTATTTAATACGGTAATATTTATTATTATTAATTTTCCAGTATTGGGATAAATAATTTTTGAGAATTTGTAATAAAAAGTTAAAAATAAAAATGCTTTGCTAACAAAAGCATACATTTTAATATTAATAAAATAATATAATAATTCATAATAATATGTTTAATATATAAAAATTTGTTACAAAATTATAACTTGCAAGACTTACAGTGCTGGCTTAAATTTGAAAGTTCGATTAAAGTACATTTATATCTATATCTTGTTTCTAAGGTGGGACTGATTATTCCAACGACAAAATTTGAATCCTTTTCATGATAGCATATCAAGGCGTCACATATTTTTCCATCTGTAAATAATTAGGGTTAATATATTTTTAGCACATGTATATACAAATCCACAGAACTATTGATATGTATTAATTATAATATTAATATTTAAGAATACATGTTTTAACTTGAGACTGATGATTAAATAGTATAACTCATCGAATTTAATTTTAAAAAATTGTTCTGATATTTAACTTTAAACTCATCATAAAGAAAATATTTAATATATTAAACTAATACAATAATTTTACATTTATTTGTACAATTAGTTAAATTTAATTACAATAATATATTTGATAATTTCATTTATTTATTTTTACTTATTTAAAATTTTTAAGAAATCGTTAGTTTTATTTATAAAATAAATTTATGAATTTACTTAAAATGAAAAACATGACCTATATAGACAACTTTAAATAAAATTAATGAATTTAAATTAAAAAATATAGATCTACATAGTTATATCTACGTATATGGTTATATATTTTAATTTTTAATTTAAAAACCAACTCTAAAATGAAATGTTAATATTAAATTTTTTTAAACTATTGTTTTAATATATTGTATGAAAAATACTTTTTTTTTGAAGGATTGTTGTAATTTTTTAATATTCAAATTTTTTTCGTAATCGACAATTTTCTGTAATTTTTTATGATACAAAATAATATAATTCCTTTTAATAAATTAATAGCTATTTGGAAATATTTTAACAATACGGAAACGTTATTTTTTTATATTTTATATATAACTGCTAAACTGATTTAATAGTACGTATAAACTTGAAATCTCACATATATTATCATAAAACTGTAAATTAATAAATACATATAAATATAATGAACTGATTTTAGCAATAAACTAAACTCAAAAGTATTTACATAAAAATATTGCATAAAATAAAACAAGTTTATAATGAAATAGAATAATAGCAACTAAAACATTTTTAATTTAAGATACCGAAATTAAATATGCTCATGGATCGAAGATAACAAATATTGATAGTTACATATGAATAAACACAGGTATATTCATGCTTGAATATAGACACTCAGCTATTTTTATCAATGATAAATTAAACAGAATTATATTAGTAATATTAATATTAAAACTTGTTAAAATAAAATACGATTATGAAAAACACAAGTGATATTTACGAAAAATTCAATTTGTATGACAAATTATAAAATTTATTTGCAAGCCAATATATACATACGTATACATAAATAGTAAATTTAAGAAATATACAAAACAGGAATCATCGATAAGTTAATAATTAAACGATAGCGTATTTCACGTGCCGATACGTGATACAATGTCGATAATATTTACCATTTTCCTCCAGCGATGCAAAGTTGTTTCGACAAAACAGGGCCATCGGTAACCAACAACGAGCATAAAAAGCCACTGCCGAGCAAAGAAGAACAAGCACGAGTACCGCTAAAAGCAGAGACTTGCGCCAGGATCCGTTCTGTAATCCCATATTATATTGCGGCTCTGTAAATAAAAAAAATGAAGTGAAAATAATAAAAAAAATGAATTTTAAAAAGCGACATAAGATAAAGAAATTAGATAGATAAGAATTTGTATTATATAAATACAAATTAATAAATAATTTAAAAACTTATTTATTTGTCAACATTGAATATACAATATGATTTACACTCATGATTATCAATATTCAGATTTTTATTAAATTTAAAAAAAACAAAAACAAAATATTTAAAAAAATGTTTTAAAAATACCGAGTTCAATTTTTTACTTTAAAATTAGTATAGTTACAAAAAATAATTTGCAAGTATATATCTATTACTGTTAAATAAAATTTAAAGAATTATTAATTATAGAAATCACCAGATACGGAAAAATATTCTTTTTTTAATTATTTCATACTGCAAAATCATTTAAATATTCAAAAACATACCTTGTTGATAAAGATGAGCAGGAAGTTTAATATCGTCATCGTCTACTCCATTACTAACTTGGCATGTATATTCTCCATAATCTTTGAGACTGATTTCTTCGATTACCAAATAGGATCCGACAATCTGCTCATCTTCACTATAATTAAAAGCACATAAATAATAATTAAGAAAATCAATCTTAGATACATGAGATGTAAACATACAATATCAGCTTTGATAAAACATTTAAATATATATGTACATATATATTTTTTTAAATTTTATTTAAATATATGCGTCTTTTTACTAAAATTAATTTAATGATAAAAAATACGATTAATTATAATAACGAGAGGAAAAAGTAATTTTCAGTTCATTGTAGCTTATGTTATAAAAATGGACAATGCAGAAAAGTTATAAAAGTAGCGTAAATATAATATAAAAATTTTACGGTGCTTTATTTTTAAAATAATCTAAAATCAATTTTATTTAATGTAAAATAACAAGTGACGAAAATTTCTAAGAACGTCGAATTCTTCACCGACAGAACTTAGGTGTGTGCAGTAGTTTTAATAATATATTTAATTGGATTAATATAAGTTTTATCTGCTTAAAAGGTTCCAAATGTTAGTAATGAATTTTATGTAAATATTTTCTGTTCATTTTCTTTCCTGAACTCTCTTTACGAATCTCGTTGTTTCACGACTACAGGAAAAAGCGTACATTTAAGTAATTGGATTCATTAAATTTGAGTAAAAACTGAAAAAAGCTTCAACATGTGCTTGCACATATAAAATTGGATTTTTAAATATACCTTATACTTTATTATAATAATATAAAGATATATATCATAATATATTACAACAATAATATACTTATGAAATAAGAAATATATATGAGCCTAACTTTAAAAAAAATAATTTGAAAAACTTTTAATTTTAGTATTTACTGAAATTAAAATATACTTTTAATAATAATAAATATTAATATTTTTAAAATTAAATAATTTTAAGAAATATTTAAATATATCAAATTATTTCAGTAAATATTATAAAAACAATTACGATGTGTTGAAGAAAAAAATTTTTAAATCTTTATCAAAAAAAAGTATGAATAAATTAATAAAAACATAAAGCTTCTTCGTCTTTAAGTTATATTCATGAGTTTATATTTTTAGATATTAAAATATGCGTCGGATGTTTACCTATTTTAAAAGCTTAATTAATTTCTTGTGTATAAATTACGTTTCAAATAATAAATAAAATATAATATATTGCAGAGAATTATAAATATTTTTTTTAAAAAAAATTTTTAATTACCAGAAAATAATTTAAAAAGAACAAATACTTATTTTTGATGAACTTTATTTATTTATTAATATTTTATTAAATAAAAATTCTTTTTCGCAACCAATAATTATTATTAATCACAATTTAATATAATTGATAATATTATTAACTTAGATATTATTAAACCTAAAACTACTAAAACATAATTTGATTATTTTATACATTTTAGATAAAACAATTTTAGTTAATTTAATTGATATGATCATAAAAAGTAACTTTTTAAAAAAAAAGGAAAAATGAATACTCATTTACATATTCAAGAATTTATATTTTCATTATATAATTATATTAAAAATTTTCATTGAATAAAAATTTATTAAATATATATAAATATATATATATATAATACCATTTATGAGCCATTGTTAATGTAAAATTTTTTAAAATAAGTATACTGTGAATCAATAATTTACTTAAAAATATATTTACGTCTAAGAACAAAAAGATATAGTAATCTATAAAACTTGAAAGCTGAGTTAATTTCTCCATAACAATTTGTATATATGACTTTGAAAGCAACGCTGGAATTGAATATATAGCAATGCGTTAATGAGACCGAGTTCTCAAGCTATTCACTGAAATAATAGTTAGGTGCGTTGGATATGGGAATTGGAATCGATATTAGGGGAAGACCAACGCAGATCCTACCCTAAAAGCCCACTCCAGGTTTATCCTTAGAATTCGTCATCGCTTCGATTTTTCTTCTCCATTCCCCCTCGTATCATTCTTGGCATTCAACGCAACAAAAAACAGTCCAAGAAGTATTAAAAATCAAGAACAAATTTGTTCTACAATTTAACTTCTCTTTTGAAAAGCTACGAATTTAATAATAAAATTGAAATTTACGTTAAAATTTTGGAAGTTATGAATAATCAATGGATTAATTTGTAGATTCACCTCTAGTATTTGACATAAGGTTTTTCTCATATAATTTAAAATTATTCACTGCTTTTATGAAAAAAAAATTGCTTATGAGCAAAATTTAGTATTAGATAAAGTGGTAATATAAAGGGAGAACCGCATATGCATACGTGAGAAAGAAAAGAAAAAGAAAAATAAAGAAGAAAATTTAATTTAATACAAATTACAAAATATTCTAATCATTTTTAAGTACGCATATATCTACTCATATATACAATATAAATCAGCCAAGTATTCCATCTCATTTTCTCAAGAGGCATTTAAAATTGAACTTAACCGCACTACGATTTTCCTTTCGGCAGTCTTAGTTTTTATAATGTATTTCAATGCATTTAAGATATTAAATTCTATTTATATTACTATAATGTTTCTAAAAAATAAAAAAGGAAAATAGAAGTATAAAAGAAGATTCGTCGCTCTTCATTTGCGCTTTTAGAAGCGCATAAGATTTTTAAAGTAAGCTGGTGTTTGTCATTCTTATCTAGAGAAATTTTTAAATATACTAAATCAAATAACTTCGTATTCTTGATTTAGAACTTTTATTAAAAATAAATTTAATGCATTAAAGCTGGTAGTTTATTCTAATTTACGATAAATAAACCATAAAATATTTTAAATAAAATATCAGTAAGATAAATATCATCAAGATTTAATTAAAAACATATATTTTATTTTTATTTATAACATTTATTTGCAATATTATATAATTAAAAATATCAAAACTTAATATCGAATAATTAAAATAATTATGAATAACTAAAATTGATATTATAACAAGATATGTATATATTACTAACGTATACATATAAAATACTATAAATGAATAACAATTATTTCAATACTCAAACACGTTTCAAATTACAAAACTAAAAATAAAAGAAAATCTATATTATGTTGCATATTTTAAAATTTTAAAAAGTAAACTTATATTTTATAAATAAAATATGAAAAATCTATTTTTTATAACATTAAAACATTATATTATTTCAAATACATTAATTTTTATTTTATTAAGTTAAAAATACATTTTTATTTCATAAAATATCATATATATTTCTAAATTTGCATTTTAATGTATCTTGATTTTTAAAAAATAAAAAATTGTATAAATTTAATAAGAACTTTGAAATTCTGAAATTTTTAAAATAATTTTTAATAAAAATTTCTAATAAGTATCAAAATTGTTTAATTTATAACTAAAATGTAGGTATCGATGTATTTTATTTTTATGATATAATATTATAAATTAATTCAATATATCGTATCTTAAGTGATATTTTCATAATTATTTCGTTAAATATTATTTTAAAAACTAGATTTATTTGCAAATTTTAATGTAATAAATATATTTATTTATGATATTTTATTTTAAAGATTATTTAAAATACTGAAATATGTTATTATTTAGGTAAATGTTATAAAATATATATAATATTATAACTTAGATTATTAAAAAATCTACCATACTTAGAAAACAATAGTAAAAACGTTGATGGAATTATTTTTCGAAAGTTTTATATTTTTTACTTATATTTATAATGTTAAAATTTTTTAAATCTTTTTATTTGAACTAATAAATTTAAACGTTTATTATATGAAAAATTTTTTATATTATATAAATAGCAAAAAAAAATTCATTGCATTATAAATGATTGTAAAGTCAGTACATTTTTTAAATGTTCATACTTTATAATATTATAACAACAGCCAATATTATATAGTATTTAAGATTTCAAAGAAAATTTTTATTTTTTAATGTTTTTAAAACTATCAAATATTCCTATAAAATATTATATTAAAGTTTATGATTAACCATTTAATAAATTATAATTAACTAAAAATTAAAAAATTGATTAGAAAAAAGTGATTTGGATCATATATTATATTATTCAAATATAGGATTCTCAAAAATAGTATATTTTTAACTTACAACTTACAAAAGTTAACTGTAACGCTTATGTATTTCATAGAAAATATTTGATAAAAATTTACTCTCTTGTAATATTTATACAATAATAAAAGAATTCCATATTTATGTAAATAAAAATAATATAAATATAAAGAACTTTTAAACAAAAAATTCGTTATTAAAGTAACAAACAAATATGATATATCAGCTAATAAATATGTCTCAATTTAATATGTTCAACCCCAATTTCTTTTTCTAGTCACATTCCTTTATTTTAATTTCTATGTATTTATCTAAATATATATATATATATCTATGTATTAATTTATTTATATATCTTTCTTACACAATTTATATTTTTTAAAATTAAAGCTTTTCTGAAACAAACTTTTAAATGAAGAATCAAAGAAACGCAAGTAAAATGAAGAAAGAACAATCCGCAAAAGTACAACTTGTACGCGAGGTGCGCAGTAAACACTCAAACTTATTCGAGAAATCCAACGCACACAAATAATTCTGAAGAGCATCCGTAGCTCGATTAGAATAAAAGTAGGAATAACAGTACATTTTTTGGTTTATAAAATTAGAAAGTTAGGGAATAAATAAATTAATTGTAGAGGTATGAGTGTGCATATATTTTCAGGTGAGATCATGTAACAAATAGCGTAATTATATATTAAAGTGAGGAAACCATACCGGTATTTATACACTATTCAGCATTTTCTGTACAATTAAAATACTTTTGACTTTTCGATTAAATAAACTATACAACTAATTTTAAAAAGAACTTATAAGTATCTAAAAAAAAATTGAAATTATTTTACGTAAAATGTAATATTTAAATCAATAAATTTTATTTAGTATTTGTAATTTACTCATTCTTAAATTACAATTAAGAAGATTTGAATTGGTGAAATAAAAACTTATATTAAAACATATTTTTTAACTCTTATCATAACATAATTCAAATATATAATAGTGAATTATGATTATGATTAACTGGATGATTTTGTAATAATTTTTATATTAATTCAAGTTTAAATTCATATTTATTAAAAAATAAATATATTAGATAAAATTTAAAACTGTTTAATCATTCTAATATTAATTAAATCCTTTACATTTTTAATCGAATAAGATTACTAATACTGCATTGGGTCTGACTAAATAGTGGACGTGACTACTTACTGCTTCAATAACCCATTTTCATATTTTTCATAATACTTTATAACTAATTGATTAATATTAAATTGCAGTACAATTTTAATTAATTTTAAAGTTATATTTTTTTATAAAGTTTCATTTATTTAAACTAAAAATATATTAAAATTATAAGAATGGTAAAAAAAATTATAAAGTATGACTAACATCCATGTTTGCTGAATATGAGCAAACGTGTGACCGGAGAATGAATTTTAGAAAGAATGTAGGACGGACGTTAACAAAGATAGACAAAATACAATGAGAAATAAAGAAAAGCAAAAGGAAGAAGCAGACGAAAAATTTCCTCCAATGTAAAGATTCAGTGTCCTAGATCAAAACTGCAGTATTTAATTTTTTCCTTCTTCATATTTTTTGTTCTTTTCCATATAATATTATATATTATATATCAATTTAGTGTAATTAGTTTTAACCCCGACAAATTAGCAATATACTATATCATTCAAAATTATCATTCATCTATTATTTTATTACATTTATGTCATTTTTCTAATTTTCTTAATATTAATACTTAATTAATTATTAAGTATTATATGATCTTAATTTTGGATTAATTCTTAATATTATCATATTCATTAATAGAAATATTTGAATTACAAAAATATTTAAATATTTAATAAATAAATAATTTTTTAATTTCTTACAAGCTCAAAAAATTATTAAAATTTTTATAAAAATTTATATTAATATTCAAAAATATAAATAAAATTCTAAATATTAATTTGACTAACTAAACTAGAAATTAGAAAAATAAATAGTATAAAATATATAATGTAAAATGTTAAATATTTCGATTGAGAATAATTTTATGAAACATTTTTCTTAAAAGTTGTTATATAAAGTATGTTATGAAAATTTACTATAATTTGGAAAAAATTTATAAAAGCATCGTTAAATCTTGATAATGTATCAGTAATATTAAAATATATATATACTTTATTAGACTACGAGAATTGTAAGAAAAGTATTATGAGTATTTAAAAATATATAATTAAAATATATACACTGGTGAGTAAACAGCATTAGAATATGTAACAAAAAATCTGAGCTCACCGAGATACACGATACTGAGAAAGACGTCCATGATTTGGAAGCGTAACGTTACTATCGGAGCGTTTCCAAGTCACGGAATTGCGGGCATCGGAAACATAAGCTCGGCCAATGTATGCCTCACAGAAAAGCCGAGCAGTGGCCCCCAATGGCACCAATTGTGATGATGGTCTATATGTAGGTAATGGTCGACCTTTATATCCATTCGAGTCCTCTCCTGCAATGTTTAAAAATTTTGTAGCTGTTTCTCTTGATGTATATAACTTTTTTATACCTTGTTCCTTTGTCATAGAAATTTTAGTGCCAATACTCTTAAATTAGAGAAAATTTATTTATTTAATTATTTACTTATTTATTTTAACTATTTGTAAAGACTAATATAAAATATGTTTAAAAAATTATTATATATTTGTACCTGTAACCAAAAGCAAAATATTGTAAATTTCATGATATTGATTTGTAAAACTTAATAAATATTCGCTTGTAATAAAAAAGCGTGTCTTATTTTTTAGCACGAGATAATTGATTCTATTTGGCACTAATCAGACGTTTTGAGTTTCAATACAAGAAATATAAAATAATAGCTTTCGTTCTACAAGATAATTTTTCGTGTTTATTGAAAGAAGTGAGAGTGACTAAAGTGGACCAGTAAGCAAAATAATTCAGACTCTGAATCGTAGCTGGGATGCGTTTTCTATATGAATTTTCCACGTTGTGAGGTCGCTTTGTGTTTAGTCACATGTGCATCTTCCACCTTTATCTAATTTTCTCGACTTCGTATATTTTTAATATTCTAATAAGTTGATTCATTTTAAGATAATTCGATTTTAAATATTATTTATTTATATGTATTTGTCTTATTGGCTTTTTTCTTCTTCGCTCGAGAGATTTTTTATCCTTACTTTTAATATACCTTTCATTTTAATCTTAATATTAATATTAACAATTATAAAATTATTTTTTGTATTAAATTCCTTTTCTTTTTTCTTTTCATATCAAATATCTGATATTAGAGTAAATTTTAATCATTGAATTAAACAAAAATATTTTATTAATATTCAAATAAATAGTTTTAAATTTTAAATAGTATTTTTTATATAATTTTATATTATTTTTTATTATAATTATATTTATTTTATAAAAAAAAGAAACAGAAACTTTTATTGATTTACTTTAATTGTTTTAAAACTTTCGTCTGAAAGATACGCTTGAAAAATAAAGTTTTAAGATAAATTCGTTTAAAATATGTTTTACAATTAAAAGGAAAATTAATAATTTAAATCTTGATTGTTTGTAAAAAATTTTTTTTAAAATATTATAAAAAACTTTTTATTTACAATGGTAGAGTTCCCTTATATAAAAAAATAATAATCTTGTATTTTGCTGTGACACAGCATAAACAGTAACACTCTCTTTTTGTTAAAAAAATTTTTCATATTTTAATTTCTAAAGAATTATTATTTTTGTCACAACCTTTTATCAAATCCTATTTCATGAAATAAATATATTAAAATATTCCACTAATATTAACAAAATGTATACATTTTTTTTGCCGTAATATTTTAGTTCTATTTCTAAATTAATTATATCATGACGAACCGAAACATTAAACAATTAATTCCTGAGAAATTTATTAACAGATATTACTTATCAGGAATTAAAATTTCATTCAAAGTTAAGAAAGATATAGAGAAACATAATAATGTAAATTTTTTTTACATTATTCAGTTTACAATAATTTCTACCAAGAAGACGATTAATTTTTCATTAAGCACTTCTTGGCATATGCATCTGTGCAATAATTCTGATGCGAAGTAAAGCAGAACTTATAAAGTATACATGAAAATGAGAAGTGATAATTTCAGCTTTTTGGCGAAACTTAAGGTAGAAAGGGTTAAGAAAAAAATTATAAGCTTCCATAATTCATTTTTATTCACTTTAAGATATAACTAAATTACATAAAATTTATATGCCCAGTAATTAAATTTTCAAAATAACAGCGATCTTTAATTAAAATAACTTAAGTAAAAATAATTTCATCAAAAATTATGTTATTTCTAAAAAAAAAATAGAAATAGTCATTTATTATAAACATAACTGATAATTTCGTTATAGGTAGATTTTGAATTACTATAAATTTAATATAAATTATTTTATTTAATCTGAAAACTATCTAATGTGTACGTTTTAAGGCAAAAAATAGAATTTTTAAAAGAAATGCTTTAAGTAAATTTTAATCACCTTTTCTTTACCTAAGCATGAGCTATTAATATGAAATATTAATTATTAATGTTTTAACTATAAAGTTTTATATTCTTTCTTATACTTTGTATTAAATTTTAATGCTAAGAAATTCTGCATTATTAAATATTATAAAAAATAATTAACAAAACATTTAGTAATAGAAATGAAAAATGATTACAATTAATTGAATTAGAATGCAATAACATACTATTATTACATTTAGGAATAAAAAAGTTTTATAAAAAAATGAAACAGAAAAATAAGAAATAAAGTATAAAATGGTGAACAATTACAAAAAAAATAATTTTAATATAAGATAAAAACTAAAAATGATATGAAAAAGAAAAAGAAGCATCGATGTTTATAACTCGAAGCAAATTACTTGGTGACTTGAAACGTATCATGCTTGATGCGACATGGTTGGTGACTCGTTAGTTTCGATAGACCCACGTTATAAAAAACAAAATGTTATTATGAAAAAAAAATTGATATAATGTAAATAATGAAATGAAAGTTAATTAAGATATTATATTGAAATCTACCAACCTTCAATTTTATTTTCAAAATATCATGTTTAAGGTATTCGTTCACAAATTAGTAGTTTTTCAAAATCTCTTACAATACTTGTAATTAAAATGAAATTTTTATTGAAAAACAAATTTAAAATTTTTTATATATAAATCTACCTGTGGATTAAAATAAATAACGTTTTTGCAATTTTTATATATTTGTACATCGCAAGATTACGTTTATAATTTAATTAGACAAAAAATTGTTTTATTGTAAAATAAATATTCTGTCAGTATGCAGTATGCACATAAATCGAAATGCAATGCAGTAATGAATTTTAATTAATTAATGCAAACTCTTTCTTTTGAATATAAAAATTCTATAAAGTAAATAATTTATAAAAAATTTGAATTGAAGTAAATAGTTAAAAATATTAGAAATTCAAACAGTACTCTTTTATTTTCATTATTTGTAATGCTTGTCTATTATTATTTATAAATAAATTTGATTATTTTCTGATGAAAAAAAATGAATAATTTATAAATTGGTATTAAATAGGATTAGTGTTGAGAATGGAAAGCGTCGAGGGAAAGAGTAGAGCAAAAAGAAATCGAACTGGCAAGGTAAGCTATAAAACAATTATAAACAAACGAATTAAATTACCCAGACCCGGTCAAAGACGGACGACGGGTCGCTCGCCCCCATTCCTCAAATTACGAATCGCGGGGATGCTCGCGGCATGTAAGAAATCGTATAAACAAATTCGACTCTTGGAGCTCAGAGAGGTGAGGAGTAATGAGATACCCTTACAAGACTCCGCCCGGGGCGAGGCGTAGTGCTAGTCTAGTGCGGGTCACCGCGGAAAGTCTTTCAAGGAATACACGCTCCACCGTGAAGTATTTTTCACGGAAGGCACGCGCCGCTAGATGAATACGGCAATGGAAAAAATAATCACGCGAGGAATTATTTCGAGGAAATCGCGAGCGAGTCGGAGTTATGTACAGCAAAGCAAGAATCAACACGTTTAGAGGACAACGAGGGATTATCGGTCTATAGACGGGCCTTCCATTGCGCTGGAAGGAGGAGGCGCAATCTCCAAGACAAAGGCACGTGGCTTAAAGGGGCCCCGAAGACGAGAAGAGAAGGGGTTGAGACGCTGACCCTTCCAGATATGCGAGCAAGAGCCCTGGATACCGAAGGGCCATGAGATGGCAGGCAAAGAGCGCACACAACGGGTGCATCACAAAAGTGGAATAAATAACGGTTTGACGCACTGATTGGTCCGGGAAATTACGCGACATATAGAACAAAGAGTGCCTTGTCAGGGTTCGATTCCTAAAAGACGGTAAACAAGTTAAGGCAGAGAGTCAGAAGGGGAAGGGAGTATATATAAGAGGAGACCCAGCGACGTTAGACTGATAATTTATATACGGATAGGAAACATCGTAGAGAGCACAATTATATCTTGTCATCAAACTATTATACACGATACTACGTACAGCATTGTAATATACGCCGAAAACGACTTGTAAAAGTAATTATAACAAATAAATAATTGTCAACAACATCAAATGGAATATTAATTATTTCAACCCTAACAATTAGATAGTCAACTAAATTAAATACTTATAAGAATAACAATTACAATATAAAGTTATAATATTAACAATTTGTTTAGACGAAAAAATTTATCGATAAGAAATAATCATAAAAAATAAGATCCTCCGTGTAGTAATTGAGCGACAGTAGCATTCGGCCTAAACTTAAGAAAGTTGACTTAATAAGCGACATGTTCTTGATAATAATTTATATTTCTATGTAAGTTATAGGAGCGCCAAGTTAAATGCTTTTTCTTCTTATCTTATAAAACATTTCAATTGATACTTAAGAATGTAAATACTAAAATGATATTCATGTTGAAGAATAAATCAGTTCTGTGTATACTTCATCTTATATTACAAATCATACAGTAATCGGAAAATATAAATTATATATTTGCAAAAAAAAGTGGATTTTATGATGATTATTGTCAAACATAAAACTTGAAAGGAAATCAATGATTTAAAAAAGCATTTGAATTACCTAGTACAGATAGCATAATATTGCCTTCAAGAGTGGTCGTATCGTTACGCGCGCGACAGGAATAGCAACCAGCGTCAGATGTTCTTACTTCTTGCGTGTAAATCGTTTGGTTGGCACTCTCCGGGTATAAAATAAAGCTGCTTTCTCCACCAGGCCACGGATAAGGTCGGTTATCCTTGTACCTGAAATTGATACCATTTCTGATTATTAATTTTTGTTGTATTAAGACATTGTTTCTTCTATTTTGCATATGGATCAAATATAATAATATATAATCCCCCTTAGAATATACAATTTAGAATAATTAAGATGAACGTATGAGTATTTAATAATTTAACATAAGACTACGAAATATTAGTTAAATAGATTAAATAATCAATTCTTTATGGATCTTTTTTAATAATTTTAAAAGTATAAATTCTGTATAAAAAAAGAAGCTATTGATGGTTTTGCATATGTGATATAATATTCTTATATCTATTTTATGATATATTATTTCTCATTTTTTAAAGCTAGATGAATAAATGTTACATAAAGATATCTTTAATCTTTATTCTGCTTGTTTCTTTTTTCTTATTTAGAGAAAAAGATAGTCAGTGATTTATAAAATATTATTTGTACAAAAACTTAAATATTACTTATTTTCTCTCAGAAATTACCTTTTTTTATTAATATATTATTTTAGCGCAAAATAAAAAAAATACATTTATACAATAATATTTATACAATAAAGAAAAATATTCATTTCTTAAATTTATATTCGCTATTATATTATTAACTACAATTATGAAGCGAATATAATAAATTTTATAACATTGGCTAATTTGAATTTTATATATTTATTACTAAAATATTTATTTAACAATATTATATATGAATAAATAAATCTGTTCTTTTAGAGAAGCTCTTCATTTGCATTATTAATGACCGAAATAATTCTAATGATAAGTATTAAATTTATTGATTAAACATTAGAATTTATCTGCTTACTGATTACGAATTTATTTGTTAAAATACTTAACAGAAATTATAATAGATTATATAAATTTTTATTCATAAAATAAATTTCAATAAATTTCTATATAATAATATTTATCTAGTTTTTTAAAATTGCATGATAATTCCCAGATTGAAATTTATTTAAAATAAATTGCCGTTTTAAAAATATTTAAATCTTTACTTCTACACTTTCTGATTTTTTATTTAAACATATCAAATCTTATAATTTATTACAAAAACACATGCATCTACTTGAAAGTATATATGCCCAATAAATAATCAAAATTAACGTTCGATTTATTCAATCGTGAGTATTAATTATATAATTTATTAATTATTAACTTTTGTAGACTAACTTACAAAATTAACTCGAATTCTAAATTTTTTTATAATCAATGGTTTGCTCAAAAGTAAATTCTGTATTGTAAAGTTAAACATTCTGTTTTACTTAAAATAAAGACTTAACGAAATAAAGAAAAGTAAAATGAATAAATATTAAATATTTAAATCGAAATGCCCTCTGGTCACTGAAATCTATATTTTAAAAATTTGCAAATTATGTGTAATTTCAAAAGGAAATATTATAATATAAAAATTAAAAAAATGTTAATTCATTTAAAATATATTTTTAATGTATTTAAAAAATAATTTTTAGTTAAAAAAAATGCTTAAAATAGTAAAAAAGTTTTTAAAATTATAGTCTCTAAAACAGATTTTAAGTTTTATTATTGAATAAATTAACTACTTAATATAAAAAAACAATGATGAAATAAAAATACTTATTAATTAAATATAAAACCTAATTATGGTAATATTTATGGTATATTTTAATTTTTGTACATTAATTTTATTAATATTAACTTACAAGAGTGTAATTAATGTATTTTCATATAATTATAAAACCTATAAAGCAGGAGTTTGAGTTTTTTAATACTTTTATAGATTTTTCAGCAGTCATGCGCTCTCTCTCTCTCTATCTCTCTCTCTCTCTCTCTCTCTCTCTCTCTCTCTCTCTCTCATTATAGGATAAGGAAATGTACAATATATCTTAATATAATATTTCTATATTTATACCTTAATATCGTAATATATACAATAATTAAGTAGTCAGCAAATCAATCATTAGTACCGATAAATAAAAAATTATTATACTCGTTTGATTAGTATTGCTATAACGGATTCCTTGTTTGTCGGTCAACAAGTACTGTTCTTTCTTAGAGTATTGATTCTCCTTCTAAAAGTATCTGGAACCATGAAACAAGGACAACGTTGATGTAGATAATATGGTTAAAGCAACAGTTAGTTTTTGAAATATAGGTGGAACAAAATACCTGTTTAAATAGACAAAGGTCATTACTAAATTCGCTTTTTTAAGCATAAAATTGAGTAAAAACATGAGTATGCCTTGCTTCGTTATGTAATAAATTGTCCATTATTATAAAATATAATATTAGTAGAATAAAACAATGCAAGTAGATTTGAAAATATCATTATCGAAAATAAAAATTACAATCAATAATGATTTTCAATTCAAATTTTACTAGCAATTTTTGTTTCAATATAAAATATTAAAAAAAATATGAATTAAAAATATCATTTAATCATTTTATTTATAAGTTCTGTATAGTTGTCAAATTACTTAATTTTTATGTATTTATTTCGACTTTTATAAATAATTAGACAATATTAAACAACAATAATTTAAATTTAAAAAATTTAGATGTAGAAAAATTCTAGGACTAACATTCACTATATTTTTCCTACGTAAAATGGTATAAAAACACTTGAAACTTTTTTTTAATATTAAACTTGATTTAAAAGAGCAACAAAAAAATGAAAGGTTTAATATTAAATTTATATACATCATCAATTAATTATGTCGACATTTTTTTCTTAAATATCTTTATGCATAAATGTAAGGTCTTTGATATCTTATTATAGAAATTTTATTCTAAATATAAAAAATGATGAACAAATAAATGCAAAATTTGTTGTAAAATAAGATGTGTAGTGCCGATAGAGAAAAAAAATATGAGGAGAACTGTGAGTAATATTTTGTACGCATAATAAATATGTAAATAAGTGTTTACATTTTATAATATTTCGGTAAATTAGGTACTATATTAATACTTGTAGAAAAACCCGTAAATTATAACTGCATTATATTCATATAAGATAAAATCCATTTAAAAAGCCAAGATTTATATATAATACTATGTTCTTTATATAATTACTATATAAATATATAATATATATTTCACAATAATAGAATATATTTCACCGATACATTTTACTAATAATTATAATAAAAAATTTACAACTATAATGTAAAAACCTGCAGTAGCGGTAATAAATGTTATATAAAATATAATTGTTATAATAATTGATTTTATTTCTAATGCAATCAATAATACATTACTTTTAAACAATATTATCTATACTGATTTCCTGGTATTAATCAAATTCAGAAAATTTAAAAATTTATAACGAATTATTAAAGATTTAAAATATATTATCTTTAAATATATGTTATATATTAAAAATATATAAAAACTGTACGAAGTTATTATTATTAACTAAATTATACAGTAAAATTTTAATTTTTCATACTATATTAATTATTGTTGTTTTTTGTCAACATAATCTCATAATAAAGCACATGTTTTTAGCCATTATCCATCATAGAAAAGGTGATGTAATAAAAGCAAGTTATACAACTACATGTATTTAGTTTACAAATAAACCATAAATATTTTCACAAGTATATATATCCTTGACAAGTGACATAAATAAATTTAACGGTGATATTTAACTTTATTTATTTAAAAAATGATACTTTTTAATTAAGCAAAAGAAAAAATTGGTTATAATTATTTAGTCAGATGTATTTTGCAAAAAATCTTTTTATATTAAATAGTATTATTACTGTAAAGGATTAATTGACGAGGAAAACTTTCAATGAATAATAGGAAATAAAAACATAGTTCTATTAGAATGAAACGAATTATATATCGGAATCATAAGTTATTTATATTTATTTAAATTTTAGCAGTATTTTTCTATACATGTAATTTTTATGCTGTTTACATGGTAAATAGATTTTTCTATAGTTGAATACTCGAATTAGATCATCCATGTTAATTATAGCTTTGTATTTTGTTTATCCAAGTGTTTTTACAATTTCTAAGTATTTAAGGTTGTAATAAACGCTTCATAACAATCAATATATATAGTTTTTTATTTCAATATTTATTTGTAGAAAAAACTTGTAAAAAACACTTTGATTATGACCAAAATTATGTGAACTATAAAATCTGTATGTTGGTATATTTGTATAACGATTGTGTAGCTCGACGAATCAAAACGCTTCACAATATAATATAAATGTTTAATGTAATCCAAATAAATTTTTTGAAACCAAACTTAAAAATTTATGAATTGGTAATGGAATATACGAAATGAAATTAAAAGCGTAATATTACTGTAATACTCTTGTAACTTCATATTATTTTCACTTCTTTATTGCAAAAGCAGAATTAGATATTATCAATATCATTGAAGGCATTATTTGTAATGATTAGCACCTTAGATTTTTTAAGGTACATAAAATGATTAAAAAAATTTTCTTATAAAATTTTTTTTTTCTTTTTTTTTTAATTTATAAACAATATTATTTAATTTTATAAGCTCTTATTCTTAAATACATAAATAATTGATTCATATTACTTTGTATATAAATTGTCATGAGATTTTTTAATACATCATTATTTACATAGTATTTATTGTTATCAAAGAATATTTTTCATAACTAAATGAATTTACTTCAACTACCATTATTTATTTAATTCTTATTATTAAAAAATATAACAATCATTATTTCTTAATCACGAAATAGAAAATATTTTTATAATAAATAATAATTTAATGTATTATAATTATTCAGTGATATAAGTTTTTTAAATTATTAGATATTTAGAATTTATTTTTATAGTAAAATATACCATTTTTTCACCAATTTGTAAGGTGTAAATCATTATTTAGAAAAAAAAAAACTTATTTTAATGAAACAGTTACTCTTTCTAATTAAAAAAATATATATTTATCTGAAATATCTAATAATTACTAAATAACTAATTTAATATTATAAAAAAAGAAATTTTACTGCGAAAATTATTAAATACAGATTACGAAAAAACTTAAACAAATAATATGTAGAGAAAAGAGTAAAACTAAAATTGTCAGTTTGGTCGAGATACTGACAGACTTACAAAAACACATACACATTGGAGAGAATGAAAAAGATAGGGAATGAGTTGATCGAACCGACGACGGACTCGTAATTAGGATAATGGTTGGGTATGCCTACTTCGGATGGTAGGAATAATGATGTGCCCGCTGCTTTGCTCAGCCAACTATCACTATTATTTTTTTCTTTATTTAATTTTGTATTTGTCCTTTTGTCGATTCTTCTAACATCTTGTACCTTGTTCTTTTTCTGATTGTCTTCAACGAAAATACTCTTAGGGCAAAAGTTTGGATTTTCTTACTAATATCGAAAACGTACGCCTATCCGAATATTTAGAAAATTAAAAAAGCAATAAAATATAATAATTACCTCTTCTTTAAATCGAATATCAATATTTACAATTAGGAATAATATTAAGTTTGGAAAATACCTTAATATAGTTATTCATGTATATACATATATATATAGAAAAGTAAATAACTAATAAAATTATGTAACTAATAATAATTTATATATGAAAGTAGAAGTATATTAAATAAAAGTAATTTAAACTTTGTATTTTAATTATTACTACATAAAATAAATGACTTTAAAATGCACATAAAAATTTGTTAGAAACATTAGAAATTTTATTAGAAACATTAAAATTTTAGTTACTATTTAGAATTACCTAACTCCTTTTGCATAATTTTCACAAATCTATGAATTAATATGTTTAATGAAATTAAAATTGTTTTAATAAATATAAAAAAAGTTTTTGGATACAATAAAAATAATAATTAAATTTGCATCTATTAATATTTATAATTTAGTACATATATAAAGTAAATATACAAAATTATTCTTAAAATCGAAACATATTTATTATACCTTGTATAATATAAAAAGAATATAAATTTTATAATACTAAATTCATTTATAATATAATTGCAATTTATATTGGTATAAATAATACATAGTAATTCAAATAATGGTACGAATTATAATATTAGAAATATTATAATAATTATCATAAAGTATTTATGTAATAATTAAATTATTGGTTCATTAACATATAATAGCAAATAGAAAAAATTTAAAAAAAATCATTACGAACAAACCAATTTTTTTATTTTTTTAACAAAAGAATAACATGTATTAAAGTTTTTTTTTTTTAAGTTTGAATAATCTTTAAAGTATATAAACTATAATTTTGTTGTGGTCAATTCACTTGTAACATCAGTTGGAAATTGTAATTTAGTAAACAATATATTATTTCAAAATAAGAAAAAAGGTTTTTCAAAGACAAAATGTAAATCTACACTGTGTAAAGAATAAATTATATAAAATAAATAAATTAATTTATAAAATTTATTTATAAAAGTTTTTTGTATATAAGATTTAATTATACATTTTTATAAATGTACTTATGTTAAACTAAAATATTATTTTTAATGATTGTTTAATAAAAATAATATAATTTTTATACAAAAGCATTATTTTCTACATATATAAAACTAAATTTTTTTTAATTTTTATTTCGAGGAAGAAAAATAACAATAACAAACTTCAATTTCTTTCTTTATATTGTAAATTAATAAGTCACACAATTTCTTACGAAAAAATTAATTTTCTTTAATAGAGATTATCATACAGATGCGTGCCTCACATACAACACGTATGGAAAAAGAGAGAGGTAGAGAGAAGATGAAGGATTAGAGAAAACATTAATACCAACCAAACAAAGTGAATTTTAATTGTTTTTTTGTTTAACGCATGCGGTTTAACGGAAGACACAAAAGCGAAACTAAAAAAAGAGTAATACAGTGTATGAATTGCTGTATAATACTCGTATAAAATGGTAACAAGCTAAAGAAACTGAGAATATTGCAAAAAAAGTATAATGATTTTTTGTCAGTTCCCCTTCTTATAATAGCTGTTTCATTTCTGTTTGTAATTCGCAAACTCTCTTTTATCTTTTTCCATACACGCACAATTGTCTCCTGGAAAAAGAATAATTGGATTGCGTGTCTACCACCTCGCCGGCGATACTTAGAATTGCTCGTTCCATTCTTTCTCTCGCTTTCTGTCGCATTTTATCTTTCGATTAGTGACAGCAGACATTCGATAACTAAATAGTTTAACCTATTATAAATGTACCAGTTCAAACAACTGTGATATTACATCGAAAATCAAATACGGCATAAATGATATGCTCGGCAATTTCACTTTTCTTACGTATAATAAAAATGAAATAAAATATATTCATTTATAATCTAGTTCTATTTTGCTTACAGTATTTATAATAAATTTAGAAACTCTTTATAACTGATTTTATAAATAAAGTATTAATATTAACATCAGTATACATGCATGTGGACGACATTTCATATATTCTTATTCTAAAGATAATTTTCATAAGATTTATAATTATCTAATTTAAAAATAATGAGGTATTCGTTATTTTATGTATTTAGTCTAACAAAGAAAATAAATAAAAATTAGTTAAAATATTTATTATGAATAACAAAGAAAAAAATTTTTATATAATAATACTATTTTTCTATGTATTTTAAACTCAAAAATATACAAAATATGTATTAAATTATAATATTTGTATAACGATTTGATGAACCTAACTGAAATAAAAAGAAGTATATTTAATAAATTATAATATAGATATTTGTTATATACATGTTATATAATTATGCATGTGTATAATTAATATATATTTCACATGTTTTATTAAATTATTATAAAAATATTACACTTGTGTTATGCAGTCTATCGGACAACTAAGAATGGAATATTAAAAAAACATGTACTAAATGATTAAAACATATATAAATTCTGCATGATGCAATTATTTTAGTAACATATGAAGCATGTTATAAATTCAATAATACTTATAGTTTTAAATAATATTTAATTATTACATATATTCTACATCTAAATAATAAAAGAATGGTTTGGTTCCGAAAATAAAAAATAATTAATTCATATGAAAAGTAGTACAGTATAAAATGGAATTGTATTTATTTCTTGAAAATGATGAGATTTAACATCTTTTTAAGTTGATATGAAAATATAAGAAAAAATATAAGAAAAAATAAATGAAAAATATAAGAAAAAATTTTATTTAATATCGTAAATAAATAATCAATACACAAATAGATAATAAATAAACACAGGATAATAAGAATGAATTCTGCATATGTTCAATTATTACGATAGACTATCAAAATTTTCATATATAAAAAAATTATATTATTAAACATTTAAAATTTATATTTTATAAATTTTTATTAATTAAGATAAAATATATTATTTTTATTATTGTATTATTTTTTACTTTTTGCTTAAAATTATTAATATTATATTGTAAAGACAAAACATCAGTTCGAAATAAGATATAAATAATAATAAATGTAAAAAAAGTTGATATCAAAATTGTATGATTAAAAAAATACAAAAAATTAAAATACCTTTTTTCATAAAAT
This sequence comes from Dolichoris vasculosae, assembly GCA_018907195.1. Lineage (NCBI taxonomy): Eukaryota > Metazoa > Arthropoda > Insecta > Hymenoptera > Agaonidae > Dolichoris > Dolichoris vasculosae. Next base: position 243,451 of record JACCHY010000029.1, read on the forward strand.
TTTTTATATAATATTATATGATATAAAATGTATTTATTATATTATAATTTTTAAAACATTCAATCTAGTTCATCCAATAACTAACATTAATTTATAAAATTATCATAAAGTAAAGTCATTTTAAACAAATATTTATTTAATGTTTTAACATAATAATTATAGCCTACTTATTTCTACTTCCTTTACAATATAGAACAAAATAATAAAATATAATTTTTTAATGATTTGTCTTTCTTATAATTATTTAAAAAGATATTAAATTGTGAAGTTTTATAAACGACAATGTTATAATGAAAGGAACATTTTCACACACTGTGTTTATTCATTAAAAAACTATTTTATTTTGTTTTCATTAAAAAATATACCAAATTTTCAAGTATATTGTATAATATAAATAAAATTATAAGTTTTAAAATAGAAACTTGTACTAAGAATGTATAATATTAAATTTATCGTTAAGGTACATCAAAGATTAAAGATTTTTGTAAATTATGTAGAACTTATACCAATACTTTAAGAAAATATAAAATAAAAATTATCTCCTCACTTTCATGATGTAATGCATTTCTTATCTTAAGAACTTAATGGATATAAAAGGTATAGTAAATACTTAATAGCAAAAGTTAATCTGTTTTTAACAAAACTCGAAATTTAAATGAAATTAGACACTGAAGAAAAAATTAAAGATTTAGCATAATTACAATGTAAATTGTTTCATATAATAGATTAGAATTAAAAAATGAGATTATATTTAGGTAGTTACAGGAGCTTGAATTTTATTTTAATAAAATAACAGCTACTCTTAAAAATAAAATTCTTGGTTTCGCCGAAATATACACTTAGTATTTATCTAAAAGAAAATAAGTTTTAGTTTTATCAGTTGAAAAAATATACATGGAACATAACTAGCAATGAGAATCTTTTAAAAAAATAATTTTTTAAAACATAAAACATGACCGCAAAAAAAAATTATTGTTTACATTTAGTAGAAATAGTGCCTTTAAACCGTAATAAGAAAAAAAGCAAAAGACAAAATAAGAATGATTGCACGTAGAACGAGTCGGTCTAGAGTTGCTTATTATAGGAAATGGTTTATCGCTCCGCCCCCTCCGCCTTCGTTGCCGCCACTCGTGAAAGATACAATCGATTCCGGCAGCCCTATCCGAGCAAGTAAGGAGAAACTAAGAAACCTTGTATGGAGCGCATTGCACCGCTTTATCGCTAGGGCAACTAAAGACGGGCGACGATGCGGCTGACGTCGATTCTGTGAAATTGATTAAAACTCTCGAGGCAGAGATAGAGGAGAAAAGAAAAAAAGATGGATAGAGATGCGCATTAAGCCTACTGCAAAAAATCGATCGATATCTAGTCTTTTTTCACTTGCTCTCTTAGCTGATCAACTCTTCTTGCTTTTACTATTATTTACCCACTATATAAGTATCGCTCTTTCTTCATTTTTCCTTCGAATAAGAGAGGTAATACGTCGTTTTTTCTTTATTGTTGGTAAGTCAAGCGATCGAAATTATGAAAAGGAAATGGTGCCCTGTCTTCGAAATTCAAGGTTAACTGCTTTGTTGTTCCCTTGTCTTCTGACTGATTTCTGTCAGCTGAAAACTCTGATTTTCGTATTATGAGAACTTACAAAGCGGCTTCTTTCAACTGATCCAAATAATACTCTTTTTACATAATATTAGTCGAAGTCTTTTATGAATTTACATTTTATTAATTCTCAAGATTTATAAGCAAATTTTAACTGCTATTATATACATATAATATTGATTTATATTGCTGGTTTTGGAAAAATTAAAAATAAGTTGATTATAAATTTAAACATCGAAATTCTAGCTGTTTTATTCGTATATGCATATATTTAATTTCAAGATTAAATATTTTTTTGAATTATTTATATCGAAATCAAAATTTGCTAAAGTAAAGAAAATTCTATGTACTTGCATTTGATCTTAATTGACATTAAAGATTAGAACGTATTGACATTTATAATAATTAATTCAATAATATATATCAGAATTTACATATTAAAATATTAAACGAGGGCCATATTTTAAATAATGAAATTCTAAATTATATTTTATGTTATGCCAACATTAAAATAATGTACTCTTATTAATATAACTATAAATTTACTACAACTTTGTGATATTTTTTAAATAATACTGTGCATGTCTTCTAAAATGTTTATAAATGAGACTATTATAGAAATTTAGATGTACCATCAAAATATTTTTCAATTATGATAATTTATTCGATTTTTAAAAGCAAAAATTCAATTACTAATAATAACAAAAGAATAAGTAACTGCTGTTTCCCTCGAAATAATTTTACGAAAATAACAAGATACACAGGGTTAATTACGGTAAAGAAAAAATTTAAATTATTATTCCTTGGTACTGCATTTCTCGGAAATCCGTCTATACTACATAATTCAAAAACGGACGTAAACAAGAAATAAGAATCCCGCAAAAAAAGTATGCTGAAACTACAAAAAAGACAGAGAGAGAGAGAGAGAGAGAGAGAGAGAGAGAGAGAGAAACGGAGAAAAAATAAAGCAAAAACCAAATGGATTTCACCCTATGGATTCCAAAGGCTACAATCGGTCTTAACGCGTTTCCATGGATGAGAAACAGAAATGATCTAATAAGAATACTAAGTACAAAAAAGCAAGTTTTAAAAGATTAAACGGAAGTTAAGGGAACGCGTTTCGGTCTTTGCCTGTTTGGAATTTTCGAGTTTGCTAACTATCGTCATTTGGAATTGAACTGCACATGCTTGTACGAACTTTCACAATATTGCGTGATATTTGGACTAAAGAAACATTTAATAGAAATTATGGTTTTTTTTCATATAGTTTATTTTAATATTATTATACTTAATTGTATATGTATATATATACATCATTATGGTGGAAGGCTCTCGTATCTTCCAACATGTATAAATAAAAGTATGTTAAATCGTTTATTTAAATTTCCTTGTGCCCTTTTTTCAGTTGTAGACCTGAAATCTTATCATTATTGGTTAACAACTACCGTCTTTTCTCACAACATAATACATTAATTACCTTTTGCGAAAGAATAAATCAAAAATCAAATCAAACATGTACTACAACTGTTGAAAGAAATTTTACATACACCAAAAATCTCGAATATCTTTATAGCAGACTGTTTAATTATTGTTAAAAAACTAAGCTTTATGTTAAACAATTTACATGTAACATAAAATGAAAGTAAGTCACTAATATGATGAAAATAAATAAACTAATATATAAAATAATGGAATTATTTTTAATATATTCGAAGCATTATTCAAGACAGTTTTCAAATGCATTATATTTAATGTTAATGATTTATTAATATTTAATTTAAAAAAATTATATAATAAACAAAAATGCAATATATTCATATTAATTAATATTTATTTAAATAAATAATTATTTTAAATTCCAATGATGAGTTTCTCTTAAAATTACATTTTTAGAAATATTGAAATCCATTCATCGTACTCAATGAAATGAAATTCAATCGAAAAAGTATTGTCAAAAATAAAAAAGCACTGCTTTTTCAGTAACAAAACCTTCAAAATTTTTAAAAAAAAGAAACTGATGATACATACTTCAAAGAACTAAAGCATTCACTAATTTAAAATCTTAAAATGAAATTTCATTTTTAAAAAAATATATGATGCACTTAACGTAAACCGACTGCTTCACCTTTTCATAAATATTTTATTTTTATTTTTTTCATTTAATTCAAAACTTTACGAAAATTATTATATATATTTTTAATAATCATTCAACATTATTGTTATACATAAATGCATATTAATAAAAAAGTAAAGATATATTTGATTTAATACTATCTATACAAGCTTTTTCGTTTTAAAAATATGATATGGATATAGAAAATAAAATAAATAATATTAAATTAAAATATTAATTTTTTGTAATGTTTGAAGTCATCCAAGTATTTAAATGTTCACATAATTTTTATTTACATTAAAACATTAAATACTAATCTATCGTTAAAAAAACTATGATAATTCAATAAAAATAGCGCGAACTAAGTATTGAAACCCTAATCAAATTAACATTTTATCCATGCATATATATATGAAAATAAATTTTAATTTTAATGCAGTTTCAATAATATCATTATCAAACTTTGAAAAAGTTTTTTAAACAATTTTGATTTATTTTCCTAACAAATTTTTTATACATTAAAACAATCAGCAATGAAAATTTTTATCTGAGGTTGACTCGATTTGATAAATCGTTAATCGATACATTCGAGTTCCCCGTGTTCCCATTCATATCTTGATATTAATGCTTTCATATTTATCATCATTCATTTTCTTACCTCATCTTTTTTTCATTTACCAAAAATTTTCACTGTAGAATTAGTGTGGAAGTGAAATAATACAAGATTTTGTCCGAGTACACGGTTGACTTTAATACCCGTTTACCTCCGAAGAAAATAGCGTCTTTGTAAAAGGAAGACAGTTAAAATGAAAAGTAGAGGGCGTTAAGAAGAATGGTTTGGATGCATTTTATGAAACGGCTTGTTGACAATCGGTGGATACACACAGTTGTCTGAGAAGTGACGGGAGTCGCGCGACGGGAGGTCCAAGGTTCCCAGTACCTTTATCCCAGTGCTTCTTTTACATTTTTTGCTCTTTTGATCTCATGGATTCCAGACCTTTTCTCACATTGAAGTATGAGTTCGAATCTTCGAACGAGGCCTTGTTCTATTTTTGTGCATTGCAACGCTATATATTTGGATCTTAAAAACAGTTCGATATAAATTTCTAGTTTTATTTTTTAATAAAACATTTTCTTCAATTAACTATTTAATAGGACTAAAATTTATGTTCTTGATCAATTGCAATATTGAATATTTCACTCACTGTGAATTAATATATAAATAATTTTGTGTTAAAAAATTAATTCATACCCACAAAATTTTTTCAAATATATTTTATTATATCTATTAAAATTTACTTAATTTCCAAAATAATTAAAAACATAAATTAATTTCATAAGTAATATTTTAAAATATATAATTTTAAATTTGAGAAATAAAACTTTCATAAAGTATTAAACATCCTTATATAAAATTTCGAACACTATAAGTATACACATTTAACATAATAAATAAACTGTTAAATTAGAATACTAAATTTAACTCTTTAAAACCAACTAAATTTTTGACTCACTTAGGTACGTATAAATTTCAATTTATATCGTAATTTTTTATAGTCATAAAAACTTAAAAAAACTTAATCATTAAATAAACTTAATAATTAAAATATACATAATTAAAATTATTAAACGTTCTAAATTTATTCGATACAATATTAGGTATATATGAAAAATTAATTATGAATTATTTAATATTGTAAATTACGCTCTTTATTAGGAAATGTATTTTATATAATATAAATACTTATTTTTACTGCTCAATTAAAAATGTCATTTTATACTTTACATAAAATATAAAAATGATTATAATTAATAATTTATATTATTACATTTTATTTAAATTTATCTTTACTTCTAATATTTGAGTTAGTTAAATTCCAAATTTTAATTTATATGACAAAGTAATTTGTTGATACATTAAGAAATATATATATAATATATAAATACAGTTGCAAGTATTAATATATAATCAAGAAAGATATTAAATGTTTTCATATATTTTTTTCAACACTCTACTTATCTTCTAAATAGCTTTCATTGAAACATATATATAATGTTTTTTTATAGTTTCATTTAGTAAGGAAATGATAAAAGAGATTGTTACTTAATATTCTAAATTCAAGAAGCTACTATAAAACTAATTTTCCTTCTTCATATGTATTTTTTAGCTTCGTAGTTATTACTAAAACTTCTTGTCTATTTTAAATTTTGATAGCATGTTTATTTTTTCATTCAATACCCAATGTAGTCAAGAATAGCGGTAATTTTTTTCTAGATTTTATAAAATAGTTTTATTTTTGAAAACTATAAAGACCTTTGTTAAATTTTGACTGGAAAAAAATATAATGTTATTTTGTATCTCTGTAAAATAGAATATAATTGTTTGCATAGAAGTGAAAAAATATTCTTAATTAATGATTATTAGCATAGTACATTTTTCAACATTGTTTCCATGATACCTTTTTATTCAATCAAATTCCTAGCAAAGTAAAACAATTATACACTTGAAGTTTACCTTCAGAATAAGTTTACTCATAAACTGAAAGTAAATTTGGAGCACGTGGTAATACTACTATCATGAAATAACGTCTTCATTTCATATTTACAATATATACAGATGCCAATTTTCTATTAGAAGAATAAGGTGCAGTAAAATAGAAGACTTTAGGATAAGCAGAAACCATTTTATATGTATGCAGCATCTCTTTCTTCGGCACTTACCATACGTAATTGTATTTTTAAAAATAAAACTTATAATAAGTTGATTTTCGAACATAATCTATGTATAACCTAGTAAAAAAACTTAATAAATATAAAGAGTCAGTTCTTTCATTCTTGCTTCAAGCGTAGAATACAATTAAACCAGTGATAGATCTTTAACCCCTTCATTATAAATTAGTACTCGATTAATTGAAATATGTAAAATTTGAATAAATTAGTACTTATGTTACGTTTATTTTCTTCATTTTTTTAAAATTAATTTTTATCTTTTGTTTTTAAAATATTTATTAATACATAAATATTCTGTTCAATACAGTAAATTTATTTTAAAAATAATCAACCTTTTTAAACACACTGAAGCAAAAGTTACGTATTTGAAGCTAAAAGCTTCATTATGATAAGTAGTTTATAATAAAAAAGAATTCATATGATTAATAAGTAGATTATTATTCTGAAGAGGAATTATAATATAAAAGAGGAAAAATATAATCAGAAAATTAAATATTTGTTCTTAATTACATAATTTCTATGAAATACAATAAACGAGATTTCGAAAGATTTCATATAAATTGATTTAATAAAGAAGGAAATATATAAATCTATTGTATATGAAAATATTTATTTTTAAAATTAATTTTATAAAATAAATTGTATTACTTACTCGATAAAATATAATAATAAATTGAAGTCAGAACTTCGATGTGAAAAATATTTATATATTTATTTTTACAGTATTGGAAAAGTATATAAGTTATATACAAAATATGGGGTATTAAACATTAATGATTTTAATTCACAATTCCAGCAAACAACGATTTGGTTTTATTTCAAAAAATACATATAGCAAAATTATTAATTTATTACTAATTTATATAAATAATATTATTTAATAATCATACAATACTATATTAAAATGAATTCTTAAATAAACAAGTAAAGATTGTTATTCAAATATTTTCTTGCAAGTTTAAAATTATAATGATTAAGTGTGTATTATAAAACAGTTCTTCAATTCTTTTGAATATATTTGAACAAAGTATTAGATTTATTTATAATTAATTAGTATATTTATTGCAATTAAAATTTTTTTATATATTTAAATATACTATTTATTATTATGATATAATAAAAATTTTACATATATAATGTAAACACCTACACATTGATAACAATATTTCTATTAAATCAATACAAAGAGTAAGCTTAAACATATTATATTATATTTTAACAGTAGGGAAATAATAATTTTAATTATGCAGAGAGATAAATGTGAATTTTTATTTAAAAAATACCAAATAATGGTAATTAATATTCAATTTGTTTTTTAAATTTAATATATAATATTTCAATGTAGAAATGATTAATAAGTAAATCTTTAACTAGAAGAATGAATTTTTTTTGCATATGGAATGATTTCAATGTGTTCAAAACTGGATTGAGGGCATTGTGATAAATTCAAACGGTTATAATTGGTTAGAAAAATAGCTAGAATAACCTTATCGAGCTTTGGCAGATTTATTCAGATATTAAAATTTATTTTCAAACTTACATAATAATAAACTTCTGATTTATCATTTGCTTATTTATTTTTAATTTGTATGAATTTAGGAAAAACTCAAATAATTGCTTAAAAATCTTATTCTGAAGCTTTAATCTCGCGTATTTAAACGATACTTCTAGAATATCAACAAAATTATTTTATATACAGACATACATATGCAATAATAAATTATGTAACTATTAAATAGCAATTCAATATATGTAAAAATATATTAAATAAATAAGTTACTTTTCAAAGATATATTATTTTTAATATTATTAGGAATAAGGGAACAAAATGAATAGACATTGCACAAGGTATCTTCTCGTTATTGATTGCATATAAAATTTGAAAATTTCGTTGACCTGACGCATGCGCCTACATATGTACATGCATACTCAAATTATCGTTAATTTGTTGTCGGCAAACCATTTAATTCGAGAACGAATATGACAGATTTAAAAGATATAAGCAAAGTTTTAGGAATCGAAAAGGATGTTTGTGCATAAGATAAAGAATTTGCTCGAGATATAAAGAATTAAAGAATGAGAAAAAAATCAAACAAATGAATAAATCTATGGAATCCAGTCATGATACTCAATACGCGAATGACTAAGCGCTTGTACTCTAACATAAAAGAAACGAAAAAAACGAAAGAGAGACAAAAAAACAAGAAGACAAGTAGATCTGCGTTTCAAAGAGGCACTAGATTTCAGTTTGTTCTTTTGGGTTCTGACCTGTCGAAATTCCAGACTGAAGATTTAGGTTCTTGTATACCTGTTGACAGAAGAAAGCGAATAGTGGGAGTTACACGGGGGGGGGGGGGGAGAACAAGGTGAAAACAACGAAGTAACAGAAGCTTAAGCAGAAGAGCGTGAAGAAGAAGTGGAAAAAGCGTATATACTCCTGTATAGAGTAATGTTCGAATTATCATTCTTAGTGTTTTACGACTTATTATAGTACGAGAATATCCTTCTATGACTGCTTGAAATAATGTATATCTTATTTTTTAAGATGTGAACTTTAAAGTACAAAAGCGTCCTAACAAGTTGAGGTTTACTGTGTAAAGATAAAAACAAATGTATTGGTTCTAATGTTAAAATTCCAATATTAAAATTAATTCGATTGAAACTGTATATAAAAATTTTTGATTCATTAAAATTATTTTCTGTACAATAAAGTATTTATATATTAAAAATCTGAAATCTCAGTATAGAAATGTGATTAAAAATATAACAATAAAGTAATTATAATATACAATTTACAATTATTTGTGATTTTTTTGCCTGATTAAAATGACAACAATATTAAATATAATTCATATAGTATTATAAATATCAATTGTAATATAACGATACAAAATAAATTACAATCTTTTCATATATTTTCTATATACAATTTCTTTAAAAAAGTTTCAATAAAGTATATTATTAATATATCGTATATAAATGTTTATTCTCTTATGAATTTAATTTTTATTTTAATTACAAAAACTTAATTTAATTTCATCAGCTAAAATTATTAAATTAAAATTTTCAATTTAATAACTTATTTATTTTTTAAAAATCTAATATATACATAAAAGAATAAGAATTATAAGAAACTATTAATATTTTTTATAAACCGATGCAAATTTTAGTCTAATTAGTTATTTAAATTAAATTTAGCATAAATTTTGTAGTTTATAAGATTTAATTGATGGTTACTTTAATTATCATTATTTTTCTCTACAAATAATTTAGTAAATAAAAAGTAATATAGATAAAATATTTTTTCATATAAAACATACCGTCTTTGAAGGCGAAAGATCAAATAGACGTTTAGTTGTAGTAAAAATATTATTGTAGTAATCAACAATATAAAAATTTCTTTATCTTTTTGTAACATAAACTGATGCTTTTATTATATTCAGCGTGCATTTAAATGATAAATGGACATTCAGAAAGTGACGAATCTAATTAAAATCTTCAATGCCATAAGTTCGACGTACCCAAAAATCCTGAAGTACACTAAAAATGTTAAAACATCGTGAAGCAATGAAAAAAAATTAATTACAACAATATATTCAGCTTATGCACATTTTAAGAAATTATGGATGTAGAAGGTATTAGATAATTCAGAGTCAGAATTTCGCAATTATCCAACTAAGATAAACAGACCTCTATGTTAAAAGAATCTGTAAATTATGTCAAATATGAAACAGACTAGGTATTATTTACTTATATACAATTACTTTCTTAGATTTAGTTTGTTCTTCCCTGTTATAATCAACATCATTAATAGACTGGATAGACATCCTTTATTCAGCATTGTTTTCTTTTTTTTATTAAAAAAGAGAACTGAATTCACTTTAATCGCGATATTTAAATGCAAATTATTTTTTACGATAATCTTAACCAACTTAATTTCTTAAGTAATAAATTATTCAATGTTTTATATGACACAGCGTATTTGAAATACATTTTACAATATATATACTCCTAGAATAAATAAACGTATTGTAAATCTATAAAACAATTTTATGTATTGAACTTTTTTAATACAGTTGATAAATATTTAAAAAACTATAACTCGTATTAAATAATCAATTTTAATACAGATAATATTTAATTAATATTCATACCTATTTAAATTTATTTTTTATGATAATCTTAAATTTAAAATGTTTCGTAGAAAAATTATAAGAAAAATGCTTAAATAATTAAAAAATATATCAAAATCAAATTTTATAATAAATTTTATAAACTATTTTGATATACAATTTTATACAGAACATTTTTAAAAACACATTTTAATATTCAAAACAAAAAAATTATAGAAGTAAATCATTTACTTCAGAAATATAACCAAGCTGTTACCAACAAATAAGTAAGTAAATATTGTACATTTTTTCTTTTTGCTTTCTTTAAACGGAAATTAATATTACATAATTTTTTTCAATTGAAATAAATCAATGTTTTGTAAGTAATATAGAAATATATGGATAAAGAAAATAGAATATATAGTCTAAATAAAAATACCAACATATTATTATTTTATATTCCTACGATTAAATTCTTCACAACTTTAACAATACTACTTTTATTACAATACATTTATTAATAATACTAAAAACTTATAATAAATTTATAAATTTGATGATTATGGAAATTATGCGATGTTTTACGTACAAGATTTATAAATAATTAAATATTTGTTATTTCTTTCATAAATAAATAATTGATTAAATTTGCTAACCTTTTTTCATATACTAAAAAATTTTTTTATATAAAATACTGGCTTGTCATTTTATTAAAAGTGTTTTAAAAATATTAATAATAAGATTTATGATAATTTACAATGCAACTTTTGTAAAACATTTAATAATTAATTCAAATATATTATTTAGCGTTGATATGATTATATTTTACTCTTTTTAAGTATTTATTGTACAATTACTTAATTTACTGAAAAATAAGCACATCCTTAAATAAAATTTTACTAATTTTTTAAAATTAAAATATTTAATTTAAATTTCTATTTCTAGAACAATTTTTATTCATCTATAATAAAAAATTTTATTTAATTATAACATATCAAGATTTCTAAATTTATAATGGTACTCTTATATTTCTTTATTTTACAACAAAAATTCAAAATAAAAATATAGGTATTTATATTATCCTATGTAATGATTCTTGAAATATATTTATTTTGGCAAAAAGAATGAATTACATTGTTTTTATACTTAGAATCATTTAAGTTATTTATAAATTTAACTCAATGTATCAGCATGAATATCATATTCTCTTAAATTAAAGATTCGTGTAACAGGTTTTTTAAGATAAAAAATTTGAATACTAAACCAATTGTTATAAATTAATAATTTTTAATAAATCTTTCTTTTTAATAAAATAAAAATCGTATAATATATGAAATTCTTAATGAAATTAATTAAAACAAAAATTTTTTTCACGTTTTTTACGTTATAAAAATTTCTTATACAGCTTGAACATGTAAATATAATTTAAATAATTGTATAAAATTATCGGAGAGTGGTAGAAATGAATTTTTAATTTATGAGAATTTTCTATTTATATAATCTGTTGTAAATACTTTTTGAAAAGCAAATTTAAATGGAACATGAATTCGTATTAATTGAAACATCTTTTCTTATTAAAAATATACAAATGTAGTAAAAACTACAGAAATAAATCTCTGATTATCTTGCATTACTCTTGAAATTCTGAAAGTGATAAATTTTTTCTATATTATTACCTGTAGGGTACTCTAATATTTTATATTATGCAAAATGTAATTTTTCATTTAAAATGTAATATACATTAAAAACAATATGGTATTATATTATAATTCCAATTAACGATTACACCCATATGTAATAAAATAGATGAAATGCAATATATTAAATAATTACAAAATAAAAAAATTGTAAAAGCGAAATTAACGTATTTTTATTTCTTTTTAAACTTTCGCAGTTATTAAGTAGCTATCCATTTTTAATATTTTTTTTATTTCAATTAGAACACAAATATTATTAGTAAATAATCTTAATAAACCTAATTTAAACATTTATTTTATATTGATATTACTGAAATATAATTGATTAAAAGATGTTATTATATAGATTAATTTTCATGCAATAAAGTTTATCACTGTAAAAAAGATAAACTACTAATAAAATTGAATCTTAATCTTATAACTAAAATATCGAAAATTTAAATAACATGAAGTATTAATTTGAGATTGAAACCGATCCATAACAAGAGTATCATTGGTTAATCCAATTAAGTATAAGTCCAAATTATTACGTATTTAGAATGTTTTATCACTATCACTTTTCGCGTTTTAAAATATTTTAAATAAGTTACATATTATCTTTTCTTATTATGGTATCATTAATTATAAATATGTGTACATACATATTATTCGCTTGTAATTTTAAAAATTTTTGACTGTGTATCTATATTTTATAATTATTTTCTTTTGATGCACGCAAATATAAATATTCTGATATAAGATATTACCAAAAAAGACAGAATAGTAAAATGCATTTTTAATTATTGAATTTAATTAATAATGATTTTGAATCGTAATTAATTTATAAAAACTTTTTAAATATTTAATTACATTTTGAAATTGATATTAATTTGAGAATAATGTAAAGCAGTACTTAAGTAATTTGTTATAATGATTTTATTCTAAATTTTCACCCGTTCAGATAGTGCAATATATTATATATCAGTTTTTTGTTTCTTAAGATTTTTTTAGCTTAAAATAAGTTTTTGCAAAATACATAAAAGCAATGAAGGCGCGACGGATTAGCCAACGAGGACGATATGTCCGTAAACGTTCACCGTCATTCCGAACGATGTACATGACGCAATAAAAAAACAGGAATACAATAATACTGTCGATAGAGAGAGAATTGTCTCTGAAAATGAAATATCATAGCACATCCGTAACAAGCCTGTAGAAAAACAACTTTCTGAGAAGCGATTAAGTGGCTTCCGTTAGTTTGACCACGTAGCTCGATATAAGACTGACACGCGATCGTCGGTACTATTCTTTTTAGATTCTACTATGATTATCGAACATATATTTAATTTTCTATTCTTATTTTACATGAAAAATTATGGATTTGAAAGGTTTTTTTGTACAAGAAAATATAAATTACATTTTCTAAAAAATACAATATTTTGTTAACTATGTGAAAATTTAATTGAATATATTGTTAGTATTTCATATTACTTTACCGTACAATCTTCGTGTTTTCTACAATTATAAACGGTATTATCTATTATTAGTATAATGGACTATATTCATTTTTAGTGACTACACTAATGATTGTATATTATTATACAACAAAGTTATACAAATAGAATAGAAGCAAAGTTAAACCATATCATGAGAAACGACTTCAGCACATTAACAATTCCACTATTTACTTTGGACAAATTATTTAAGTGTTGAGTTAGTTATAAGGATTTAATTTTTTAAAACTCAGTTTCTATAAAATTTTTATACAGTTTTTTTATAAATTCTTTGCTTAACTTATCAAACAGTCCAATTTAGAATAGTAATTGATACTATTAATATTTACAATAAAATAACCAATTTATATTTTTGAGACAATAAATGTTGAAGAATTTTTAAGATAGCTCATCAAATTCAAAATTATCAAAAAAAAGTTTAAAAAAACAATTGTTTTAATACCTCATTAATTTTTAATTTTGAGAATCTGTAAATGATTGTAATTAAATGAATGATTCTGATACAAATAAAATTACTTTTATTGATTATTATTGAAGTATTATTCTTTGGCTTATAAAATATTAAAAAGTTTCATTATCGTATGCACATGTAAGATATAATAAGTTGTAACTAATTGACAAAAATAGTTTTATAACGATCAAAATCATTCATAAACATATTTTAATATGGTTTTTAAACGTTGATATATAATTAAAAGAATTTAATGACGAAAAAACAATTCTTAAATAATTTAATGTTATTGTTTATATACGTTTATGTAAGCTTTTTGTTTAAATTTATATGCGTTAGTTTATGTTTATGTCAAAAAATGCTCCGAAAGAGCTTAGACAAATACAATACACTCTTTGACAAGCTGTCTCTCAAAACTCGCGATAAGTACAAGTACTGATTGCACTTTTAAGAGGACAATAGATAATCAGTGAAGTGTTAACTTACGACGTAACAAAATTTTTTGTTGCTATATTACATTGCTTTTCTTGTTTTATTTTAAAATTTTCTTAAAATAAGACAAATTTTTAAATTCTTTTCACAAATAACCAGTAACACTGTAGCGACAAAGAAAAATATGAATGAGTGTAAAAGTTAAGTTGCTTAAGAAATAAGTTTAAGAGCTTATGTTTTGTCTTTATTTGAATTTCATAATAAAATATAGATATATAACTATTATAATAGAAGCTCGGATTCTTGTAAATATATTGTTGGCGTAATAAGATAATTCAGAATTCAAATGACATTCACACAAGAAGCAAATTTATGCAAGGTGCATATTACACGTCTAACCAGAAGCATCTTGCAAAAATGAAGAAGAGGAAATAATGGAAAGAAACAAAAAATCTATCGTCAATTTTTAAATATTACATTCTATATAATATTTTATAATGTGCTAGTTATCTAAAGTTTATAAATTTATTATTATTTATATGTTCATTTAAGTCAGAAAATATATTAATCATAAAAATTATAATAAGATATTGAATAAAAATTTTCATAAAAAATTATTTATAATTACCTATAAATAAAATCAGTTAAGATTGAAGCTATTAAAATTATTTACCAAACGAAATTTTAATATTACTTCTTAAAAAATACATTAATAATAAATTAATTTCACTAATACATGAAAATTTTGTATATTATCAATTTGTTTCAAAATGTAAGTAAATTTTTTTTAAGATTTAATACTTGGTCAATATGAAAATCAGATTTTCTTATAATTTCGTCAAGTATTTCTAATTCTAATATTAGAAACAATAAAAAAGTTTTGTATTTAAATTGTTAAAATTTATATTAAATAATGCTTATTCTATATAAAGCCTTTTTTTTTACATTTTGTTAGTTTCAATTTTTTAATTAATTTAAGATATCCAATAGTAAATAAATGATTAAATTAATTTTATTAACTATATTTTTAATGTACTTAATATTAAAATTTCGTCAATACTTATTTTAAAAGTTTTAACTAAAAGATGTACCATGTTATGTACTAATTATATACATTTTATTATAAGGAATGAATGCATTTATTTCTAAAGAAATCTTTAAATTTATGATTAATCGTTATAATAAAATTAATTTTTTATATATTTGGTAGAATAAAGATATGTCATAAAATGTTCAATTTCTACATTATTTTTCAAAATTTCTTTTTATTTAAAATAAATATTTATATAATTATACATATGTCAATTATTATTTTTTATGTATCTTATTAACTTTTATACACGGTATTAAAAAAATTGATGAATTTAATAATGAAAATGATATTTAGCATGATAATCATGAATAACAGAAATTAGCTGTTTATTATGCAGTATTGTATTATCAATTTTAAACAAAATTTAAAGAATAATAATAAAATTTATTTAAAAAGGTAAATTAAAAATAACCATTTTGGGTTAAGAAAAATAAGTCAAAATTATGAAAATAGATAAAATGTGCTGGTATCAGTGAAGAATAACCAAAACATTAGAAGAACATAAAAATAAACTTTATTCAAATGTAAGGAATACATCTCACTGTTCGAAATAACTTTATATAAATTAATTTTAATTATTAAAACTTTTATATATTCCATTTTTGTTGCAATATTTATAACAATAAAATAGAGCAATGTATAATACAACTTATATGCGAACATATTATCATCTTTCCTTATTTAATTTTTATTTCAGATTAAAATGTTTAACTATGGCGTTTCTATAATTTTCTTTTATTCTTATTCAATATAAAATGAGATTCGATACTTTTTTGTTTTTCTACTAGCGAGACCTCCCACAAATATAACAATAACGCTAGTTTATATAATGCGTTTGAATGGCAGTACTGTGATAGTCCTTTGAAAGAATAATAAATGAATAACAAAGGATGCATATTATTTTACTGCTTCATCAATTTTTAATGGCATAGATATATTTATCAAACGAAAATAAAACAAATCTTTTTTTAATTAATAAAATAATTAATTTCAAATGTAGATACTAGAAATAAATTATCTTATTATATCTTTTGATTTGAGAAACGAATTAATGTTTAAAATCTTTAAAGTATAACTTTCAACTATATTTATTTTCTTTAAGCAGGATATCTTATAATTTTATTCGTAAAGTCTGAATCATTTTTTAATTTACATTGAATATTTATTGAATTATGTAAAAATTTGCAAATGTTTAAATTTATATAATTTTTTTATGCAACTACATATAATAATTATATTTTTCATAATTATACTTGCTAAATCAGTTTATAAAAATTATCTTAAGATGGTATATTTATATTACTTAAATGTGAATTTCTACAAAAAACTTTCATATTTAATTCAATAGGAAGAATTATTAGTTGAATTTTAGCATCCAAATGTTCATAACTTTGATAATATAATATTCAATTTATAAAATATTTTATGCTCACTAAGCACTACTTACTATGAACGTATTTTTGAAGCATAATAAAAAGAAGTCGCAAGAATGGATTTTCATTACTTATGCATAAACACATATACACAACTGAATAAGCTATTGGATAGTAATGGAAAGGCTACATCTATGACTCATAACAAATCAAGGTTATTCTTACTTAGAGTCATGAAATGGCACAGTTTCGAAGAATAATAAGTATTATTTTTCTTTTTCTTTTTAATTTTCAAGGCATAAATTATTGTATATTAACTCAAATTAAATTTAGAAATATATATTTAAAAATATTTAAATATTAGAATACGTTCACATATTTGCACTAATATTTTATTAGATTTAGAAAAGATAAATACAACTAATAGTAAATATCTAAAATCTTACACCACCGATACAGATATTTAGTTGTTTTCATTTAACTCTTTAAGAACTTAAACTTTGATACATACTTTTATACAGGATCGAACTAATTATTACGTATACGTTTGCATATTTAACTATTTTAAATAATTTATTATGCGGCCTTAAACCTTAAATTATGGTTTCTGTTAAAGAAAAATATAATATAAAATATATAAATTTTACTAATAATGTTTTTAAATGTTAAAAATTAAAAGTATACATGCACAATAAAAATACTTATATCACTTATAATTATGGTTATAAATTCGAATATTTAAAAGATCTATAAAAATAAATTAAACACAAAAAATTATTATTAAATATATGTAGACTCACATTAATACTGCCATTAAATTTCATAGAAACAACTTGTTTGAAACGATCCAAAAAATTTCTTATATATTACGTACATTCTTATTGGGTATGAATAAGCAATTACACTTTTAAAAATCGAATAAAATCAGATTTACCAATAATTTTGCGAAAAACAAAACATATTACATTCGTAGAAATGTGATTTGATAGTTTTTAAGTACAACGTTGACAACGAAGCGTTTTTCTCTGATTACACGAGAGACGAACAAAACGGCGTGCGCATTTTGAGAAAATGTTGAGTCAAACAATGTAAGTAGCTTTGATGTTAAATGATAGTTGCAAAAACTTATACATTCATAAAAATAAAAATCAATTAAAATGAATCAGTGTTATAATGAGTAATATCTATACTTACTTTATATTATGATTAATTGTAAGTATCAATTTTTAATACATTAGTCTAAAGTACATTTCTTAACTAAGTATTTGCCAAAACTCACATTATTTCTTGAAGAAAAATTTTTATTAACCTTAGATCCTCATTTTTATATTTATTAATGATTAAGATGAAAATTTTAATTATCTGTGTATTCATGTTAAAAAAATATATTATATTATAATAAAAAATTTAAAAAATAGTGAATAATGAAATTATTTAAAGTGTATTATAAAATATTTCAAATTTTAAAGTTTTATTTATTTTTATAGTCTTCTTTTCTTTCTTACATTATTATATAAAAAAACATCATACATAAAATATTACTTATAAGTTATTTTTAAATTAAATTTATTAAATATTAGTACATAACATTATTGCTCCTTAATATTTTAAACATTGGATTATCTTTATATATATATATATATGTATGTATGTGTGTCTGTAGAAAGATTAATTATATTAACTCCAATTGATTTTATTTATATTTAACACCTGAATCTAATCATATATTCGTGTATTTAAAGTATGTGGCTATAGTTTTTTTTGTATTCATTTCAGATAATTGATCAAGTTAATTATAGATTGCAATAGAAAAAAAAATATATATTCATATTCAAGTCGTACATCTATCCTTTATAAAGTATAAGTTACCTTCTAATATCGATATTGAAAGAAGTTTCAACACAAATGTTTCCTTGAAAGATCATCCTTAAGGAAATTTATCTGTATGAAGATTGTTGTTTTCGAGAAAACAGATTTACGTCTGCCAAAACAACAGGCATTTATACTCATACGTGAACGTAAATGAAACTCGTATATACTTGTTCTACATTTACGGAAGTAAAAATACATTATATTTACAGAATAATATATAACACAATAATCATTCTTTTATCAATGTAATTTTATGATCGAAATTTAATTTTAAACCATAAAAATTATTTATTAAAATAAGTATAAAACGTAATAGAACATGATATTTGTGTAATTAAATCATCATTATTTAAAAAATATTATTAAATATATGGACTTTAATAAAAATGTAAATTTTAATGATATTTGGTAGTAAAAAAAATTTAATTTTTTGAATAAATTCTACTTTTGAATACTTTTTAATTAACAAGTTATATAAATAAAAGAAATGAAAATATTTTTTATCTAATTCTGATGCATTATGTTTTTTATACGAATAAATGTTCTTTAATTCTCAAAATTCCGGTGGTGTAAGTACCATAAATACTATTAAAATTATTTAAAAAATCATATAATTTTCAAGATATCAAAAATCTTTTAAAATAGTTTTTAAATGCTCTATATAACTAATCAAAATATATGCTCGGGCACATGTACACATCCATACAAAACATTGTTTATAAAACTTTTCTCAAAATAGAGTGGTATATTAATTATTTAAAAATAGAATTAGTAAAGTTACTTTTTTAAGGCCTGTAATAAAAAATTAGTTTTTAAAAGGTTTTTTTATAATGAAAAGAAATGATCATTTTAATCACGCATTCAATGTTAAATAGTGAAACAAAGAAATAAATGAGTTTTGTACTCCGTCATTAATGTGATTCCAAGAAAAACAATAAAAAGAAGAAAAATTAAAATTTATAGAGAAAAACTATGGACACCGAGGAACTAGACTCACCATTCGATACTGCGGTATCCTCGTAGACAGCAATGAATCGCCTTAAATGAACCAACATTCGCGTATTCGCTATCCACGACTTCTTTTGTAAAGCGCAGCCCGCCAGGAATATTTTCAAATTTGTGTAACGAGCAGTAATCCTTGAGTTCATTGTCATCGGTTCTGCACCTGGACACCAACGTCGCTAGCACCAATAATCCCACTGACCAAATAAACGCCATTTTTTCCTACTTTTGTTTAAAAATACCAAGAGCACTGTATTAACTTTCACCGCTTTTTCTCAAAAAGAAAAAAACTGAATGTGACGATATCGCACGATTACATCTTTGATTTTCTCAAAGACCTTATTCCCGCCTTATTTATTTTTTCGTGCCCCGGAATACGATGGAATCTCGTAATCACTCTAGAAGCACTAAAATAAGGGAAAAACTAGATGGTTGTCTCTGATATTCAAGATTTCAGAGATACTCTTTTCTCCTGTGCGGCACACCTTGACGCTCTTCACTAGCGGACGCGCAGGAATTTCGGGGAACGAGAAGGTAGAGCAAAGAAAGAAAGATATATATATATATATATATATATATATAGAGAGAGAGAGAGAGAGAGAGAGAGAGAGAGAGAGAGAGAGAAAAGAGGTAAGGAATTAGGTACCGGTGTTTGTCGTCAAATAAGGCTAACCTCTTCTTATGCGTTGTCTCAGCCAGATTGTTGCATGAAACGAAGAATTCGCGCTTCTTATAGGATAATGAAAATCACACGCTTGTATAACCTCACTTTTCTTTTTTTCGACAGGCACAGTTCTTGTGATTCTTACACCAAAGCCACTATAAAGGTATTTATACTAATTTCATCATTTCCTGGAAAAAAGCACTGGCTCGTCAAAGCTTGATAATTATCGTTAATAAGCGTTGCCCGTAAGTTCCTCGAGATACTCATCTCGAAACAGCGTTACGCTAATTTTGCCTCTGAAGACGGGCGTTTGTAGAATATAAGTGAAAAGCGCAAAGCAAAAACGACATGACGCGTATGGAAAGAAGGTAGAGATGCGAGGCAAAGACGAGAACTCCGTAAATAAAGTAAAGAGCAGGGGCTAATACCCAACTGAAAGTAGCCGAGCAACCGAGCAGCCGACGACGACCGCGACGGCAATGGTTTTGAAAAGGTGCCGGAGTCGTTGCCTGTTGCCAACGCGATGGAGCCACGGTACAAGCCTCAGCCTGGTTACGGCTTCTCCCCCTCGCTCTCTTTTCCGTTATGCTTTTGCACAGGTATACGCGAGTCGGTGTGAACAGAGTGTACGATTCCGCGAACTTTAATTTGCCGTGATTTCCAGAAGTCGCGGTGTAATCGTATATACCTCCATCTCTATTACCTTTTCCTCTCTTTTATCAATCTCCCGGAACTCAATCGGACCTTTCCATTTCACTATTCATCTACTTTGTACCTACTAATGAAATTGTCTTTACTATACTAACGAAGACTATACAACTTATCTTCCACCAAATTCTATCCTGTTCATTCTTACATCCATTTATCTCTATACTTTTCTCTATCACTTTAACATGTGTTCCTTTTTTAAAATTATTATTTTTTCTTTTTTAAGCACATTTTTTATATTATACTAAAATTATATAGAAATTTGTGTAGTTCCCTACTTAATTACATATATTAAAATTTTTTTTTTCAAATTTTTCATAAAAATTGTATATTTTAAAAATACAGTTTTAAGATAAAACAAAAAATATATTTTGAGTCATATGGAAAAAAACGGAGTTAAATGTTTTTTACACTTTTAAATTAAGTAATTCATGTACAACATGCTTAATAAATTTATACAGAAAAGTAGAATTTTTCTATTAGTTCAATATTTGTTTATTATTTTTAGTTAAGCTTCCCTAGATTTGGCTATTTTTTATATATTTTGGCAACTTTATTTTAGCGTTGGACAAAAATGGTTGGTTTCCATGCAAATATAAAACCTAATAGTGTTGGAAACCAACAAAATACGATTTACCCATTCTCATATTGATCGTGATCGAATTTGATTCAACTTTGATGATTGAACAAAGATCAGTCTTAATTTGTAATATAATGAGGCACACGTCAGTAATGTCAACAATTTTTTTGATTTTTATTATAACTCCTTCTAAAAAATATAATATTAATTAAAAACCAATATTAATAGTAGTCGCACATAAAAATATGCTAATTCCAAAAAATGCTATTTAAACTATTTTTTCATCCTGATATTTATCCACCGATATAGTGAATTAAATTTTCATGAACAATTCTTCATAAATTGATAATGTACTATGTTTTATATTATTTAGAACCAATAGTCTTTATTTATATATTTTTATGTATTTTTTGTTTCCGTTTTTACATCAATTTTTTTTAGGTGAAATTCATATTTCGGATTACTATCATTTTCATATTTATGATAAATCGTAGTCATTACTGTATTTTTCATTATTATTTTAAATTATTTTTCATATTCTTATTATTATTGATATTAAATATTTTCTTATCGTAATGCGTATTTAAATCATAGAATAATTTTTCTTTTTTAATTTATGATTGAAAACAGCCTTTACGTTACAAATTTATATTTAAGTTGAAGTAATACTTCTACTATTTATGAACATTTATAAAATTCATAAATCCTAATCTATGCATATTTTTTTGAAAATTATTATTTATAAAAATGCTTGATACAAATAAATAATTTAATTTTTATTTAAGTATAATATCATGTAATTTTTTTATTTTTCCACGGGTTGCGTGACACTTTGATCACCGCGATCAAGCGAAAAAAATCTTTACACTATTTCATATTTTGGCCTAAAATTAATTAATTTATATTTTATAATGATTTTCTTTAATGCCGAGTTATCTTAAGTACTATTCAAAGAATAAAAATATTGTGAACGGTATACCATAAATTTTTTTATTTTTGCAAGTGCCGTTAATATATTTTCTTATACTTCTTCATTATTTTCAAAGAAATTTAAAACAATATTTATTTTCATAAATAATTATAGTTTTAATTCTGTTTTTAAACAATCAAAATGAAAAATTTGATTGAAAAATTTTAAAAATAACATAAAACATTAGAAATTTTGACTATCATTAATAAATAACGATACGAGTGATTTACAAAAAATGCCAACAGAAAATTTTTTATTTTATTAGATCGACTATTATAAAAATTAATTTTATGAAGTAAATGTATATTATGTAAATGTAAAATGAAAATAACCTGTGAAATAAACAGAATTTCACTTTGCAGTTACAAAAGAAAATATAAAAGATCTTTAGTTTGATTAAACAAAAGTTTAAAATAGAACATTAAATTTCAAGATAAAAAAGAATTTTATAAAATACTTAACATTAGCTAATATAAATAAACTATGATAGTGATATTTTTAATAGGAAAATTATCTGTTTTAAGTCCAAATATATATTAAATAAAAGTAAGTTATAATTAAATTTTTATAAAATTATAAATTAGTTATGAATATTATTAGTTTTGAAAATATTATTATCAGTTTAAAAAATATCTTTTATATATATTTTTTTTTAAAATTCTTATTTTATATACAAAACATTGTTTTAAAAAGTACTGATAATGTAGTTTAGTTCCTTATTATTTTAATTAGAGTAAGTACTAACCTTCAATATAAAGGTACCTAATATAAATAAATAATAAATAATTGATATAATAATAAATAATTGTACTGTAATTTATCTACACTATGTTTTATTAATAAATAAAGTTATTAGTGACATTAGAATATAATATTGTCATTAATTAGCATAATATTATCATTAATCATTATTGTTATTTTTAACATATTTTCAATTGTACGTATATATTTTATAACATATTTGGTAATACTTTATGTTTCAAAATATTTGTAAAATATGAAGTAGAAAAATGTAAAAAAGTTCTAATTTTTCAGAACATAAATAGTAAAAATTATTAACAATTATTAAATTTTATATCGAAAACGGTTAAAAATATCTGTTTTAAATATACTATTAAATTACAATTTCCTTTTTGTTGAAAACAAAAAATGTTTAAATAAATATATTTCATTGGGTAAGAACTTTTATTGATTTAATTTTTATATACTTTACAACAAATGTGGGTTGATAGTATGATTTTACAAGTATTAAGTTTATTTAATTTAATAATTATATCATAAATAAATAATATTCAAGATGATATAAAAATATTATAAAAAATTAATCACAAACTAATTCAGTACATAGTATTCGAAATAATAACGAAAAATAAATGTATCTTTATGGAGTAACAATTATTAAAAAGTATCCATATTTTTTTAAGATCTTATTTCAATTACTTTATTTTAGATACAATTTCTAAGTAACATTCATAGACTTTTAACACTCACACACTTTACTATACTATTTTAAAAACTTATTATCTTTTATATATAGTTTAATATATAAACCTTTAATATATTAAAAGTATTTTTTTTTTATAAAACTTAAAATCATAATTTTGTAAACTAATCTTCATTATTTTCTTTAAATTGCTTAATTTGATAAGTAAACAAAATTAATAAATGTATTAGAATAATTAAAAAACATATTATATGTAAGCTCTGTCATTTTATATAAAATTAGTTTCATAATTACATGAATAAATATATAAATACATTAAAATATTATAATCTTGTCAAAATTAATTTTAGAAAATAAATATTAAAGATTAAATAAACTTTATTTTATATTATTAAATATTAAAATGTTTAAATTAATACATTGAAATTTATTATGATTAAACAATTTAATGTATATAAAATAATTATTTTTCTAAATAATACTATCCTATTTTCATAAATTTTCATTTACTTTAATCTAAAATATTAGGTAATATATATTTAATCATATAAAATGAAAATTTTTTATATTTTTTACAGATAAATAAACTTTACTGAATCGAATATTAATAATTAAATAATTTAGAATTGAAAAATATAAAAACATATACGACTTTATGTAATTTTATTACATGAAAATTCAAATATTGATAAAATTTTATTTGCTTACCCATTAAATACAATCAGTAATCTACTTAGAACTTAATCTAATAAAATGTAAAAAATAAATTTTTTTAATATTAGATTTGTGTATTAAAAAATTTAAATTATTCATAGTTTCGTACTTATAAATATATCCACATTTAATCTGATTCGATTAAATTGTAAATGTAATTTATATATTTTTATCGAAGACCATTAGATCATTATGATATTTTTGTAATATTATAGTATTAAATTTAATTAATATGTAAGAATAAAAAGAATAGATATATTTTACATAAATATAATTAAACAAATAAATAGATTTAAAACTATTTTGTTATATTTGTGGTCATTAAAATGTTGTTTCCAAATATTCTATTTACTTTCGAATAAAATTCTACTTTTATTATTTTCATGTACTTTAAACTGTTATTATAAATGCTTTTATTAAGAAATAAAATACGAAAAATGTATTTATCTAATTAGTATATAAAAATAAAAATTTATATTAATCATATATATAATATATAATTATATACATTTATTTCCAAGTTTTTTTATTAATCAACAAACGTTATAGCACATAAATTTTAAGAAATCAGTTTATCATTTACATACTGTTTTATCAATAGCAGAAACCTAACTTATTGACGGTTAAATATAAAATTTCTTATATTTAAATTCTTATATTTAAGTTATATTTACATTTAGTTTTTATAGATATTAACTTATGCAGAGTGTAGCTTGTATTGTAATGCAGTGAAGACCTATTTAATTTTTTTTTTAAATACTTAAGAATTATTTACATAAAAATAACGTGTAAACGTAAGAAACACATGAAATGATTCTTAAATTTATTAAAAATATGAAAATATTTATAATTTACATTTTATATTTTATATTTTATAAATAATTTCATATATATATATATATATATATATATATATATACTATGATTATAAAGGAATGAAAAAACATTGATTTATATATATGATATTAAATTTTAGTGCATATAATATTAAGAATAACATATCAGTTTTTAAAGATTCATCGTATATCAAAATCCTAACATAAAATATTAGTTAACAGTCTTTTATAAATAAAGAATAATTAAAACTTTAATTACTTCATATTATTCTAACATTAAAAATTAGATTTATAAATAGATGATATCTATATCACAGAAAATATATTTTAAATTCAAAATAATCAATTCAATTATATATAATTATTATAATTGCATTTTTATCGTATTTTTTTAATCAAATTAATTTTTAATATTTATTCCAAAATTGCGATCATAAATACTAAAGAAATACTCATTATAAATAGATTTCTAAATTTATGCTAAAATTTATAATAAGTTTAAATTGTATTAATGTTTATTTTATTCTCGATATTTATTAAACTATTAATTTTTTTTACCATATTGCATTTCAATGATAAATTGTTTATGATAGTGTTAATTAAGTTTTTATTAATATTTATGTTTATAATTTATTTAATTAAAAAATATATTATTACGTAAAAAATATGTTAAGTTAAAGTCATAAATACTTTTTTAATTTTCACAAAGTAGAATTTTTAGTTTATATTATTACTTTAAATGAAATTTTCAAATTAGATTACCCACTCAATTTTGTTATTAGACTAACTACATTGAATATTGTAAATTTACAGTATTAATAAAAATTTGAATTAAATACTAAAATTTTCATTTAAAAATTTATTATTGTTATATATTATTTCATTAACAAATTAAATTTTTTTCTAAAATAACATTTAATATAATTATAATTAAATATAATGAATAGTTAAGGGAATATACAATTAATATTAAAGGTAATAAAAATGAAGATATATTTGTCTTTTTTCATAAAGCTATATATGTTAAGCATTCAAGTAAAACAAATAATTCTTTATATTAGAGCATTATTGAATTTTAAATTAGTTGTATTCAGATGAATAGGTTTTAATAGTTCATTATTTCTTAGTTAAAATAGTTAAAATACGTTATTTTCAATGTATAATCTTTCATTCTGAAATGTTATGTGTAATTTAGAAACGTTCAAAAATTCTTGAAAGGTCTATGAATTATAGTAATTAAATTAAAGTTACTGAAGAATAAATTTAAATAATACGAAAATGCAATAAGGTTAAACATAAAAAGCCTTTTTAAAGTTTTATTTTTTAATTATTCTTTATATTTTTTAATAATTCTTTATATTCAAAAGAAAGTCAGAAAGTGAAAGCATTATAGTATTATAATTATGATTTTTTAAATTTTTATTGGATTAAATATAACTTTTTATTACTGTAAGCATAATTTTACATAATTAAAACAAATGCTTAATGCCTTACAATACATAAATAATAATGTTGAAAACTAAACTTATTTATTATATATATATTGGATCTTATTAACTTAATTAACCTAAAAAATCTTAACCTACTTATATTGAATGTATATATATATATTAAGTTTACATATATTCTTGCATTTTTATGTAGAATAAGTTTGTATTTGTTATTTATTTTAAATACCTTTCGTGTTTGCTTTTTTACACATTAAACACTTTAGAAATGTCTTCATTCTCTAATGCTATTTTCTTGTTTAAAGATAATTATTGTTTTAAATATAGATTTATATAATTTTATGAACGATATTGTAAAATTAATTACATTCGGTATTTAATGATATCCTGTAGTCTTTTATAAAATTACTTTAAAGTTTCAAATTTAATGTGATTGATAATAGTACATTCAATATTAAATAAGGACAAAATAAAAATAGAATACCAATAACTAAGTAATTAAATAAAAAAAGTTGTATTTATATTTTTTACTATTTAAAAATTAAATTACTAATGATACTTATTTAATGAATATTTATTTTAATAAATAATTGTTTTTTTTCATTTAATCAAACTTATATATATGTATATATATTATTACAGTTAATTTTACATACATTTTTAAATATGCACGATAAAAACAGATATTATGAAAAAAGTTCAATTAATGTTATAATTTTCATTATGACGAAAATACACATTTAAGATTATTCTCCAAAACAAAGATATTAAAAGATGATAACTAAAATACAATATTATGTTTTTTTACAAATATAATTTAATAAATAAAATAATAATAATGTATTATAGAATATAGTAAAAAAGAAGCATTTTAAGGTGTGCACAATTAAAATTAGTTTTAACGTTATAATTTTTTTTTGTAAAAATATATGCTTTTTAAAATAATGATTCATTTAATATGTTATATGTGATTAAGTATAATTGCATTGAGATTCGAA
This sequence comes from Dolichoris vasculosae, assembly GCA_018907195.1. Taxonomy (NCBI): domain Eukaryota; kingdom Metazoa; phylum Arthropoda; class Insecta; order Hymenoptera; family Agaonidae; genus Dolichoris; species Dolichoris vasculosae. Next base: position 271,780 of record JACCHY010000029.1, read on the forward strand.
TAAGTGTTTTCATGCTCTCAGTTATTTTTATTTTTATACTGTCTTTTTCGTAATTTACTTATGTAACACCACATATGATGAGAAAAACGCAATGTATAAGTTAGTTTTTGTGATTTTTTAAATTGTACATCGTATAAAATATTTTTGGTTAAAAAATAATATTAATGAACCATTTATTCTATATATTTATTTCATAAATCATTTATCTATGTTTGTTCACTATTATGTATACTAAAAAACCTTAGTTGATTTGATAATTTAGAATAAAGAAATGTTATATTGTGACCGTATCTTGCATCTTCATTCTTGAAATGAAAATATATACTCTTAGATTATGTTGTAAATTAACAAATTAATATCGTTAGATATTTATAGATGTACATACAATAATATAAATACTATTAAATTACAAAATAAATTAACAACTAATTATGTTTTTATGCAAATTGATACATAGAGATTTGGAACTATAATTTATTATTAAATAAATTTTTATTTTTCATCTATAATATTTACTAAAAATAAAATATTTTATCTTAAATCACTTATTATACGTAGATATAATATTTCAAATATAGTTTATAAAAAGTAAAAAAATACAGTAACTTCTTACAAATTAGGAATTTTTATTATAAATCTATACAATTTATTATTATTTAGTAATTAGTAATATATTTATAAATGATTCACTTATTTACATGATAGTTACCTATTATCATATAATTAGTGTCACGCGAAATAATATCTTGCTAAATACCATAATCAATTTTATCGAAGCCATCAGCACATTAAAATGAAATATAATTTCTAAAGTTGTTAAACATAAACAAATGAATGTATTGAAGAACTTTTCAGTTTAAAAATAACTTTTTTTAATTTCCATCTATAATACGAATAATGACGAAACTTCATTATGAAATAAATTTAATTTGTGTGTTTTATCACTAAATAATATGTAGATTTTTATGGTTCGATTTATACTTTTATCATAAATGGATGAAAATATTAATTTGCGGTATGTATTATTTGAGTATTTCATTAGAATATGAGGATTAATTATGATGAACAATTCAAAGTTGATCTTTATATCAGTATATATATATATTTATATATAATTTATATAAGCGATATAAAAGTTTCTTTTTACAAAAGTAAATATATAAAAATATTTAACAATAAAACTTTCTCATTGCCCATACATTAACTTATATATTTTCACCTATTTTAGTATTTAAATATAAAAGAAAACTGTACTTGAACTGAATGTAGTGAACAAAAAATTGATAGTAATTAATGTTAATCACGTTATCACTCAATCTTTATCTATACCTATTGTTATTACCGATCTTTCTTAATGAATTATTAAAGTAGATTTTGACAAAAACAAGAATCTTTTTAACAATCTCTACACAAAATAATCTATGAAATCAAATATAATACTAGTTGCATTATTATTACTTTTGATTTATGTTCATTAATAGAATTTAATATATATTATTACATATGGTTTTTAAATAATAGAAATCTTATAATCTTCCAGTAAAAACTGATTGCTTATTTTTCGCACAATACTTAAAAAAAGTCTGAATATCATTTACAATATCATTTCAGATGTTTTTAATAAAATTTTTTTCATTTGATTAAATAATTAAATCTTAATTATAATAGAATAATTATAAATCAGTATAAGAGAAATTTTTCTCTGTAAATTTTTAAGTTTTGGCTTATAACATAATAAATACAATTCGAACTTTTGAAAAAAAAAGTTCATTTTGAGAATCATATATACTCTATTTCATTAATAAAATCATTTTTCAAGTTAATAGTAAGTATGAATTAGCTATGTTTATGAAACTAATACGATGATAAAATATAAAAATAATATAAATATCAAGAAAATAATTACTTGTAATAAACCAAAGCAGAAGTAGTAAAAAGTGTAGTTCAAATACGAATTCAAATTTGATAATTAAAGTAACAAATTCATTTTACTAAGCTATTGTACTGTGTTTGTTGAGTATAGTTGATTTAATAGTAAATTTATTAATAATAAACGAGATTGTATTCACATTGTATTTACGTATTCGTTAGTTTCGTAACGTTTTTTTTCTATTATACATTTCTTCAAAAAAAAATTATTTCTTTTTTTTAATCTTATATATTATGTATGTTATAAATTCCTGAAGGTACTCTTAACACAATAAGAAAACTTATTTTGAAATGATTATCTTTCACATTTTTATAGTTAAACCATTCATTTTAATTATAAATTTAAAAGAGCGCAAATACACAGATATATACATAAAAAGTCTTATGAGAAATGAATGAAAAATGAAATCTATTATTGAAATTAGAACATAAAAAATAACGAATTAATATAGAAATAATTGAAATATTTGACTATTTTCCTGGAATTCATTCGATGTGTTGTATATTAATTATTTAACTTTGAAATGTAAAAATTTTTTCTTATTATCTTTGTCCTAAAACAAATTTAATGCTAAAGAATTACAATACACAAAATCAAACATGGTAAAATAATTTGTTGTTTTCTAAAATTTTATAAAATTAAAAAATTGAAAAATGTATCATTTTTTAACAAAAAATAAAGATATTGATATAAATAAAAATATATATTACAGTTTTTAATATATATAATATTAATAAATACTTTACATATATATACTTTACATTATTTTCTGTATATATTTATTGTATACAATAAAATTAAAAACAACGTTTTTAATGAAAATGTTTGTTTAATGGCTTTAATGAAAATATGTTCCTGTTCAAATCAAACTTTTTAATTAAAATCCGTTTTATACATTAATTAAAAAAAATACATTTTTTGAATATTTATTTTGATATTTTATATTAATAATAAATTTAAACTTGTCTTAAATTTTATTAATAAGTATAAATTTTTGAAAAAAAAGAAAATTTAATATATTGAAGAAAAGTAATTAGATACCAGATAAAAAACTAAAATAAAAACATCAAATAATATAGAGAACACAGGGCTAATTTTTCGACACAATAAATTGTTATACTTTCAAATTAGCACCAAAATATTCCCAATCATCAAAAAAATTTTAGAACTTTTTGATGTATTTAAAATTAAGCTTAAATTAAAAAGCTTTTTTCTGTGTAAATATCATTATTTTTTATCTATTGTTGAAGATAAAATCAAGCACTTCTGATTTTTTACATAATTTATTTCTTTCACGATATATTTATATTTCAACAAGTAGTTAATCGGACGCATACAATAATTTGCAATGTTGCGTACAATGTTTCAGTTGATCATGTATAATCGTTTAATGTTTCTGATACAATAGTTGCTGCGTTACAAATAAAGGTTCTGCGTTTGTCAACTTCTATATTTATCTACGAATTTTAAAAAAATCATTGGTGGTTCTAATTTTATAATGATATACATAATCGATTAATTATCAAAGAACTTGAAATAATGATACAACTAGAACAGTGGACAATTAGAATAATACTTAGGATGCAAATAAATTATAGTATTTATTGCAAATATAATATAAAGAAACAATAGGAACTGATTGAACCTATATTGTTATATTTATTTTTTTAAAACAAATACATGTACGTATTGAAATAAATGTTACATTTAATCTTAGTTTAATAATTTGGAGCTTAGAATATATAAAAATTTAATTTATAAAAGCCTTTTTTATTAACTTATTTAAAATAATACTTTAAAATTATTTATATTATTAATAAATAATAATATCTTAATGTCATCTTTTCCATGTATCATAGTATTTATTGAATATATAAAATATGATTAAATAAAATTTATAAGGTTTTAATTTATATTAATAGCGACATCATAGTTATGGCATAGAATAAATGTGATTTATATTACAAGAAAAATGAATTAGTTAAGAATGAAAGGAATTAACGGAATTAAGAGAAAACGAAAGGGCCCATAAGTACTTTATTTAATTGAAAATGAAGAAATTCGAATATATTTTGAACAAAAAAGTAATAGATGATTATTTAAATAGAGGTGACTTTCTTTTTTGTTACAATAACGAGCAACCTAAATAAATAAATAAATAAATAAAATATATTGAGTATTATGATGAGGAGGGACTTGAGTAAACACGAGAGTGAATCTAATGAAACCGTATGAAAGGGAGTAAGTAAAGGAGAGAGCAAGAGAGAGAAAGAGAAGGAGAGAGCAAGAGAGAAAGAGAGAGAAGGAGGAAGAAAGAGGTAGGAATTTTGGATGATTTGTCAGTGCTTTGATCTCAATCGTTCTATTTATGTTTTTCTCTTTCCGTCTCTTGGCTCGTTACTTCTATCTCTCATCCCCTGATTGAAGAGCAAGCTAGCACCAGCCAGGAAAAGCTATCGTTCTCTCTCTCTCTCTCTGAATACTATCCATGCGCAGCAGAGCAAATATTGAGAATAGACAGAGACAGAGAGCTTAAACTCGCTTCGGAACCGAAGAGGTAGGCAGTTGGTCGTCAGTGCGGCCTGAACGGTTAGCCGGCCTACTTCATATAAATTTGTGTGTAATCGTTAAATTTGATTATTTTCTGTAATTCACTCCCGAAGTGCAGCAACCAATCTCATAATCCATTATTTCATGTACAATCTCGTGCTCCTCGTTTTAAAAAATAAGAGAGGTTCAATTGTCGAAGAAGTCAAAGAACGAACGGGCTTAAGAGAGAAGGCGACGTCTAGTACAGTGATAATGGAACACTCCTAACCCCTTTTTCAGTATTAAATTTATTTCATTCATCTCTTCTCATCACTGGTTCCCGCCATAAACAATAGTTTCACTCTCGGAGTGAAAAACTGCAAAAGTTTAAGTACTATATCAGTTTGAAGCTGTCAAATACGTCTTAAAAATTGATCGATCGGTATTGATCTTAATCCTAAAGCTATAAATATTTACACGACGGTGTAAAGAGTAATCATTGTCGCCGATAAGTCGAGCTCGTTTTATACCTCACATCCAAGAAGGGGATCCTGTGCTCAGAATGCCGAGTTGATCGAAGAGAACGAAGTGGAGGAGAAATAGCAGAAACAAAGCATCGAAGATAGCGATACACAAAACATACACGCGTACATCTGGGGAAGGAAGAGAAAGTGAAATAACGCATCAAGAGTGAATAATTTAGAAGACCGTGGGAGAAAAACAATTGTAAGTTGTTTATTGTTTGACTTGCGTTATCCTTTGATATGGCAAGGGTGGAATCGATTATGTGTACACACATTATATGAGGGATGAGGGTGGAAATTTTCTTCGCCGCATCGCATATGTACAGACGCGCGCGCGCGCTCTATCATCCATCTCTGTCTTGCTCTGGATAGAGCTATCGAGTGAGGGAGACAGAGATAAGATGGAATAACAGGGGGTGTACTGCTGCTGTTGCTATTACTGCTGCTGCCGCTGCTGCTGTGGCGAAACGGTGATTCTGCGCGACGGCTTACAGAATGCACGCACGTTGTCAGTTAACGTCAAATATATATGAAACTAGGCCGCTCCTTCCCTTCTCTCTGCCCATTGTTTTTTGACAGACAATATTTGAACCTTCCTGTTTCTTTCTTTTCTTGGTTAAATAGCTATAATCGTGTAATTGTACAATTCATTGGGCCATGCTGCTATTCACGATCTAGCTCACCTTTCTTTTGATAATGTGAATTGAAACACATTTCTTAACAATACTAGCTTATCCTCAATTATTCCGTAACTCTTGAGATTATATACTTGATATAAAATTTAAAAATATTATCCCTATAATATACACTATTCTATCAGTATTTAATACCGAAAAGTAGTCATAGTCCATTTTGTATTAACAATAGGCAAAAAGAAAAAAATCATATCAATTATGAAGTTAACTTATAATATTGAAAAACTTTATTATATCTTTACAAATTACATTGTTTTATTCCCATGATTAAATAAATTTTTTATCAATATGTATAATTTTTATAAAAGTTCATATTAATGATAAAAATGTAAGGATTGTGAATTATTTAATGATAAAATATTAAATTAAGTTTCATTCTACGAATTTAAATAATATCTTTTTAGCTTTATATTATAAAAAATAAATTTTTGGTAAAAATTACAAAAGGTTCTAATTAAAATCTGCTAAAAATTACGAATAATTGACTTTTAGTAAAATTCAATCGACAAACTTGAAGAAATTTTACTATAAACTTAAGTAATTTCTACGAACCAAATTTCACTTGATCTTAAGTCAATATAAAGATCGTTTGAGATTCTTTAAAGTATTAAAATAAAAAATTTAAAAATTTAAAAAAATTTTTTTTTTAAATTTAATTCTAAAAATATCAAGAACTTACTGAAAAAATAAGACATTTTATTGAAATTTTTAATACTAATATATTTTTAAAACATATTTTAGTGTCACTATATACTTAATTTTTTTTAACTACGGAAGTTACGAGTTATTTAAATTTTTATATTTACAAAATTCATATACTCTAAAAATATTATGAAGAGTGTTTAAAATATATTAAATTGAAAATATAAAAAGTTCATGTTCAATTTACTTTTATAAATCATCCCACTGTATCCAAAACCTAATATATCTTCAGATGTTTCCAAAAATGTTCATATAAAATTATAAACAATAAATAAATTAAATAAAAAATTTTTATGAGAAATTTTTTATTTTTTATAATATTAATATCTATACATCAATAAAAAACATGACTTTTTTTCTAAAAATAATATTTCACAGTTTATAATCATTTTTGTCTCAATTTTCGGAATAAAGTATTTTTAGTTATATTGTTAATTTTATGTATGTTTTATAATAACAATAGTAATAATATTTAATCTATAATATATAGTTTTAACAGGATGAATGTTTTTTAAACTTTTAATTTCTTAATTATAATTTCTTAATTTTCGTTTGAGTTTGAAAATTCAATAATACTTAAATCATATTACAAATATAAATTTTTATTTTTTTCTATTATACAATTAATTTAATAATCTTGTTTGATTAAATCATCATATTTTAAATACAATTTTTTATAATGTTTCATATTTATATTGGTCTTTTGGATTTCTCTAAAAGTTTAGTACTAAAATTTTATTATATTCTTTTTAATTTTTTATTTAATAAATATATACTATATTTTATTTTATTTTATTTGAAATCATATAATATCAAGTTATGTTATTTTAATACAGTGTTTTTCTACTTCACGTTTTTTAAGAAGTAACTTTATTTAATATTTATTAATATTTTCCCGAGCACTTTATTCAAAGAAATAATATATCGTATATCAATAATGATTTATTTATATTTAAATTAGCTATAATTTGGTAAGCATGATATTTCATGAGTTTCAACGTACTTATTTTCCATAAACATCAATTAACTATTAATTTTATTCATAGCCGTTTATTACGCTAAAAACATATCAAAGGTTTTTTATTGTAATAAAAGAATATTGGGTTATAAAAAGTGAATATGAATGAAAACATACAAAATATTTTAAAGAAATAGATAACTATTTAGAAAAGAGAGAGAGAAAATTATTCTTTTTTTTTAAATTGTAACTAAAACTAAGATTTTCATATCGTTATGTTAATATACAAGTGAAATTTTTATCGATTAAATAAAATTAGAAATAAATTACGATGAAGGCGTTTACTTTTAAGAAAATCCATATATTATTTTTTATTAACTATAATTCTTGTATTTAGATAATAAATAGTTTTATTTAATTGTATGTTGAATTAACTTTTTAAAAAATATATATTTGTTTAAGTACAATTAAAATTGAAATTAATTTTAATTAATATGTATATTTTCAATGTATTGATATAAATTAAAATTTCTTTTCATTATCTATTGTAAGTATATAATTTGAATAATTTACATAAATTTAATGAATATATATCTACTTACATAAAAAATAAAATTATCTTAATACATTTATACATATAATACATATAATACATATAATCTTAATACATTTATACTTATTTATGAATAAATATTTATATAAATTACTTTAACTTAAATGAGAATTTCTTAATATAAAATACTATTACGTTCTATTACTTTTAATTCAATAATTGGTATAGAACTAATTATATTTTGATAATTTTCTATTATCGTTTAAATAGATTTGTTTATTTAGATTTGTTCTTTAATAAATAATTACTCTAATTATGTCGATGAAAAGTATATAGAATTTAATTATTATATTTTTTATATTCATAGAAATACTTTTTACTATAATCCGATGTTATTCTAATTAAAAACTAATTTATAAATTAGTATCAAATATTAATAAAAGAACCGATTTAATATTTGTTTCGAATATTAAAAAAAACTGAGTGTATAAAATTAATAAAATATGTAGGACTATTAAGTGATATTTTTATCTATAAGTAAATTGAAATTTAATGTAAAATATGATTTTTTCTTTCTTATATTAAAAGTAAAATTTTACGTTCCTTCTCATTTTTGATTCTGATAAGGAACTTGTTTTGATGTGATAATGAATCAATAAGTTTGAATTATCGTGGCGCATTGCTCAAACAGATATTTATTTTTTTTAAGTAAAACAATAAAGCGATTCATCTATTGATTTTTTTAATGAAAAGATTGAAAACGTTCTAAGCTTAATTTTACAAAGTTCACATACATTTATATGATTAAGTAATATATAATCAATGAATCATTGTAAACTGTACTGTTCAATAGTTGATTACAATCTTATTTAATGTAGAATTTATGCTTGTACTTTTAATAGTAATTACTTTAATAATTGTTGTAAACTATAATATAAGAATTTCTTATTACTGAAACTTCTTACAATTTTACTACTAATAAAAATATAATTTAATTTATATTTTTCATATTGAATGAAATATATATCTATTCTTGTTTATCGACTATGATACGAGAATGAATTAGTACTGCCTGACTACTCGTTTTTTTAGGGCCTTTAATATATAAATAGAAGTTTTCAGTTTCAATTTTTTGCATTAATAAAGATCTATAATAGGGTTTCGATCTATTCTTCATTTTATTTATTGATCAATTATTAATTACTAGTTTTATTTCAAGTTATAATAATACTTTTATATATATGTACATAATCTGTTTTAAAAAATAATGTTTATTGTATTATTCACTTATATATTAATTTCTTTCAATCACTATTGTACATTTATATACTACATAAAAAATATCTTTTCTAATATAACTTCCGATTATTTATTAATAGGCTAATAGTATACCACTTCTATTTTACTACTTTTATTTCAAAATAAGATTTTATGCAATTAATTTTATTTTATTCAATTTTATGCTTTGAATTTATAAACTATATTATAGAATTAAATGTACTTTTAGCAAAATATTTTTTAATTTATCATTAAGTTTCGGAATATTTAAAACATTCTTCCTTTTTTTTGGTGAAAATCAAAAATAACATTAATACATTAATTTAAGTGAATTATCAAAACCAAAAATGAGATTTCTTATTAAATTCTATCTTTCTATTGAACGATGTTTATGAAAACATTCGTATTATATAATTACTTTTTATATTTTCATAATTTGATAAAAGTAATGTGGATTAGAATTTAATATTAATTTATATGTATATACACGATGCATATATACTTTAGAGATATTTTAAGTTAAAATTGTTATTTAATTTTATAGTTTTATTCACATAATTAGTTTATATAATTTAAAAGTTTATATTGTATTTATATTCATAATAACTTTATTTTTTTTACAGGATTTAAAAATTGAATTTTTCATATATGGTTTTTATTAAGAAATTTAATGTGATTTTTTTACTAAATCTAAATAAGATTGAAACTTAAATTTTATCTCTTCTCAGTATACTGATACATTACATAATTTGAAAATAAATTTGAAAGAAATAAAATAAAAGGATAACTCAACATATTTGAACATGAAGCGTAAGAATAAAAACTTGATCGTAATGCTTATTATAAATGATTAATAATTAAAAGGTTATAGATTTATAACATATAAATTTTTTAATTCAAAGTAATATTTGACATGTTATAAGTTAAAGTATTTAAATTAAAAAAATTTTCTTATCGTATATATATTAATAGTAAATGATAATTATATGTATATTTTTGTTTTTATTTTTTATTTTTATATAATTCATTCAATTTAATTTTTTTTATAGCAAATTGGCTAAATTTAGTAATTTAATTTAATATTTTAAAAAAACTTACATAATATTATACTTTTGTAAAATTTTATTTTATATCTATAAATTTCAATGCTGTATTTAAATAATAAATATAAAAAGGTTTAACCCAACGTTTAACACTGATAAATTCTCTATTAACCTTAACATTAATTTAATTTCTTTTTCTTTTGAGAAAAATATTTTATAATATATTTAATATAATTATAATATTTAGATATAAGATTTAGAACTTGAAATATTATATCAGAAATATTTTTTTAATTTAGTTCATTAAATTTTTTGACACTTTTCTGAGTAATCTAATTCAAACCTAATAGAAAATATTAGAAAATAAATCAAAGATTATCAAAGATTATTTATTATAATGAATTTAATTAAAAAATAGTATTTTTAAATACTATTTCAATTATAAATTCAATTTATATTTTTATAATGAAATAAATATATTTCATTTTTATTAAATAATGAATAGAAATAGAGCGCCTATGAATTTATTTAAATCATAAATATAATTCAAATTTCATATTCTTTATCAGTAGTCATGTAAAAATTTTCATTTAATATTTATATATACGATTATTAGAATAATTCGTTTTTTCATTTTGAAAAGGAAAATAAGTATTTATTTACAAAAAACAAAAATATGAAGTATATCAATAAAATTTTAAATACAGTACATTATTAGAAAATAGTTTTAATTTGATAAAATTTAAAAAATTGTATTTCAATTAAATGAAACTCTAAATAATTTATATTCAAGCATAGAATTTTATTTTTAAATATTTGAATTTTTTAATCTAAGAATATACCGATGATTGTTTCTCTCAATTTTACAGTTAAATAAATATATACATGCGTATGGTAGAGCATGAATTCAATTTATTAAAAATCCAAAATAATATAGACCAAGCAAATGCTTAAGATTAATTAAATTTGACAGGGAATTTTACGCTTACATTTTGTCGTTACATCCGATGACGTAAACGGATGAAGAAGTACATAGGAGTGGCGCGTGTGATATTCCTTTCAGAGTGCATAATGGTACAGATTGAGGACACTCCATGCTCGCTCTTTTCTATTTACTTAAGTATATATATACGAGTTCAGACAAGATGCCATCAAAGCACTCTGAATGATAAAGGTTGCTGAATAGAAAAGAATAAGACTTAATCGGATGTTTTTCATGTGTAAGGATGAGTGGTTTTCATTTTCTGTAAAGCTTCTTTTTTCATTCGTAAAAACAATTTTTATATCGGACATAAACAATAACAATTGCTAATTAAAAAGTTCGATAAGTATTCGTGTTATAAGATAAATAAAAATATTAAATAGTAAGAATTATTTTTTTGCAATTTTATAGTTTGCAACAAGACATAAATTTTAAACATTTGGATGATAAAAGTTGATAAATATACAAATAGAATGTCGTATCACATGAACTCCTTTGTGTTTAAGAAAATTTAAGCTGAAAATCATACTATTGTACAGATAGATTTTCTGGAGTATATTAAAACATTAAATTTTATATCAATATTAAGTTAAATTTACAAATTTGGTACTAATTTTGGTTTTAACATAATAAAAATTCATTCATATTTTATTATACTTTATTAATTGAAAAATAAATGAACTATTTATATTGTAAAAAAATATAATAAAAAGAAATATATTTAAAATTGAAATTGAATATAATTGTCGTTTTATTAGTATATTATTCACAATTTTAAACAATTTATTACTAAATATTTAATTTTTTTTAATTTTGATATGTTAGAAACGATATTTTAAAAAGAATTATTTTGATTATTGCGAAAATAATTATTTTCATTGAAAATTAGTTAATATTTTTTCTAAAATAACAAGTTTTTGTGATATCAGTTTTTTATAAATTATATTTAACTGTATCAAAAATATAAAAAAATGTGAATTGTGACCTAATAATGGTGAAGATTTATAACGAGTTAAAATCAATTAAATAGACAGCTATTCAATCCTCCTAAGAATCTTTTACAAGAAATTAGTTTATCATTCGCTGTGAAATAAAAAATTAATTTTTTGAGTTTGTTTATAATCTTATACACGAATAAGAAAAAAATTTCTTGATTTATAATTGATTGAAAATAATAATCTTATTATCATTGGAAGAAAAATTATATACAACTGGTAAATTAAGAAAAGGACCAATACATTTAAACGAATAAGATATAAAAATTTACTAACTATTGAGTATTTATAGTCATATTTCTTAAAAATTTATAGTAATAATGTATACAAATGTAGATGTATATTAATGGATATACCATGACTAATCCACTATCCAAATGTAAGTATTATGAAATTAGCATGTTTAATAGAATTAGTAATAAAATTTAATAATCTATAAAACTAATTTATGATTAATAGGAATTCAATAATGAAACTCTTATTTTGACATAATATTTATTTTAGGTCTTTTAAAATGTATACATAACAATATTTCTGTTGATGAATGAGCTGAAACTTAATTTTTTATAAAATTCTATGCAATTTTTATGTTTGATGAATTAATTAAACTTAAGATCAAATTATATAATTTCTACTGTAAAAGAAGTTCTAAATTCAATATGATATATTTAATTATTGCACTGTCAATAGATTAAGACATATAAATATTGATAAAACAAATAACTTGATTATTAAGGAAATATTTCAATTTAAATAAATTACTAATTTTTAATTAATTTTTTTATACACTTAGATTTAAATATATATAAAAAATTTTTTTATGCACTTAGATTTAAATATATATAAATCATATAAAATTTAGAATTACTTTTTTATTGATACTTTTTATGCTAGGTTATTGATACAAAAAACGAGAAATCCTTTTTTTTGATAAGTCAAATATAATATATTAGTTAGACATTTTTTTTCATTTTTTATTAAAAAGTTAGGCATTTCTAAAAATTAAAAAACTAAGTAAATATATGGCATATAAAAATAGATTTCTATTTTTTTTAATTTTCACTAAAAATCGCCCTCTTCCTTTCCTCTCTATCTACCCCCTCCTCTTTTTATTCAATCAATACTGTAAAAAACGTATATTTATAATATAATTATTGGTACATATAATTAGTACTTCTTTTAAATAATTTAATATTTTCTTTATTAGTTAAAAAAGAATTAATGATCAACCTGTATTATTCTATAGTAATATATCATACTTATATGCTATTTATATATTTTTGGTAATTCATGGTGTTTACATGTAATGATATATATGTAATTAATTTGATATATTGTCTGAAACATAATGTTCAATATTTATAATATTAATATAAGGATAAGAGACACTAGAACATATGGTCTTATTTCGCTGATGATCATATACATGACTTTTTATGATCCATTCTTCGTAACTCAGCTATCAATGCTAAAATTTAATATTTTGATTTAAATAGCATATACAATAATGAATTTTTTTCTGATTGTTATTGAATAAAAATGTGAAAACTAAAATAAATAAAAATTCAATCATTAAATCTTTTATTTTATATCAAAAAGTAAATAATAGTTCTGAAAGAATATTAAAATTCTAAAAATATACACGATTGACGCAATAAAAGTTTTTTTTAAATTTAATAATTCTTTTTCTAATAATTATATAAATCTACTGAGTATAATTAATATTAATTTTGAATATATATAGGCATGATATTTTAATACTTTTATAAAAAATATGCTGAAAATTAGAATTATTTTAATCAAGTTGCTGATAGGTTAAAGGTATTTAAAGATTATACATGCAGAAGTAATTAGATTACATTAATAAAAATATAACATCGTGTTGTTAAGTAAAATACTTACTAGTACATTAAAAAATATGTTAGTAAAAGTGTAAAAGGCTTATTAAAACTATTTAAACTCACCTTTTGAAATACAGATCCTACAGATCTGTCATGCGATGGTAATGATTAATATAAGATGTTCATGATTTATTAAGAAACAGCTTTTTATACACAAACCTAAATATATTGTTTTATGGTATAAGGTTATGGCCTTATAAGATATTTTCAAAATTCATGGTGTAAATTTTATAGGAATCATACTCAGTGAATCAAGATATTACTCAAGCTTATTTCACAAAAAATTTATTTTAAATGTATTTTAATATTCTAATTTAAAATTTATTTTAACATATTTTTTAAATTCTGCCTCTAGAAAAATTATTATATTTTATAATATTTAATATATATTTTAGTTTTTTTTAGCTATGTTCTTAATACTTTGAAACGTATATAATTTAAATTAGTTCCTAATTTTTAAGAATTGTAACGATCCGTTACAAATATTGCTTGCAAGTAAATAAAACGAGAAATAAATACGGCGAAACAAACACGTGCTGACATTTTAATGTAGCTTAGCAAAAAGAAGATGGCGACAAACTTCCACTATTTACTTGTCATGCGCAAGCGTTTCGATCTCCTCAGTGAAGCACAACGTAAAAAGAATACACGTAAGCATTTACACGTGTGAATACGAGCACACATACGATACTGAAAAAACGAGATGTGCACCCACATGGTAGACGCTCGAGCTGCAATTATAAAAGTGTTACTATGTTCAAAATTATTCTTTTGTCGAATTAGACCCCAACCGTGTTTTAAATTACGAGAATATTTTGTTCACCTTAAGTGTTTTTGTTATAAGTTCGATAACCACATTAAAGGTCCTTATAAATATTGAAGAAATTTAAAACCATCACTTCGATTTCTGAATTACTTCAGTTCCTTCGAAATCTACAGTCTACAGTTTTAACTGTGTCTAATTAGTAAATTTTAATGCAATACTTTAAGATATCTTGACAGCTTACTGTCAAATAAACTGTGCCTGTTCATTATGGAAAAATTGTATACAATCATTTTTATAAAATGATATGAATTTTCACTTTTAATTAAATCAAAAAGTCATAAAATATGATTGTTTTTAATAATCAATAAAACAGTTTACTTTCAAATCTCAACAAAAATATTTTTATTTTATCAAAAACGACATGGTTAAATACTAGTAAATTATTTATATTTATACACTATATTTAAGAACACTTTTTTGAAGATAGATAATAAGTAGAAACGATCTTTAATAAAAATAAGCTAAAATAATTTTTTTGGGTTTAAATTACTTTTAAAAATAAGCTTTAAAAAATTTATTCATAACAAAAAAGATAATAGATAGTTGCGTCACACAACAGAGAAATAGAGAGATAGAAAGACAGGGTGGGAGGAATAAAGAAAAGGAGTGGAAAAATATAAAAAAAGTAAAAATGTTTAAAAGAATAAACCAAAAAAGTATACTAAAAATGGAAAGAAATAATTAGTTTAATTGTGAGAGTACAATAAACGAATTATATATTAAATATTTAAGAGAATATCACTATAGAGTTATATAATTAAGTATTTTCTAATTAACTACTTCCAAAGAAAAATTCTTTCCAAATATAATTTCTTTCAGTTAGTATCAAAATTTTTAAAATAATTGATTTCATAAAAAAATATGAAGTGATGGACTGATTCAATTTCTCTAGATTTAAGATAAAACAATTGAGGATTTAAAACAATATTATTTCCAGCAAACCATTATAGCTGTGTAGTTAAGAAAAAATACTTTTTTAAGGTTTATGTATTTACGAGAGTATCTTAATTTTATAAAATATTATATACTTTTAATTTGAAAAAGAATACATGAGATATACACAATAATAATTCAACATTTGGTTTATGTAATGATAAAAAATAATAAATGATAAAATTACATTAATTAATATCATATAATATTTTTAGAATAATTGGTAACTGAAATTCGATTCAGATATATAATTTATTAAGGATTTGTGGGAAATAAACTTTAAAAAATAATCTAAACGATTAAAAGAGTAAATTAAATTAGTTCTTAAAAATCAAAGGTTAAACCATTCAGTTGTAATATACACAAATCAACTACTTAAACTAAAAATTATTATATAAAAAAAAAAATTTTTTTTTAATTTATTCCTAATCATTTAACTTTATACCAATACAAAACTTAGTTAGCATATCGCAGGACACTGCGGATGTGGTGGCCGCATAAGCCGCAATGCAGCGATCAGAAGCCATATAAATTCACTCAACTTAATTCATATTGAGGACATCAAAGAAAAAAAAATTTTATTCAGCTCGAACAACTTACAACTGTAAGTTACTGGAAGTTGGATGTGGGAATATCAAATTTTTGGGCATACACTAGACAATACTTTATTTATTTATTAATGTTTATTTATTTGTACCCAATAAATACAATATTTATAAAATATATTGTTTTATCAATCATAATAAACATTGATTATACATATAATAAATTACTTGTGACTAATATGCTGTTACATACAGCGATCGCAGTCTTACAGATTATTTATTTTGTTCTCTTTTTTATTAAGATTTTTTTTGAGAATTTTTTAAGCAAAAAAAATTCTTTATGATTTTTTGAGTGGATATTCGAAAGGAAACGAGAATGTTGTCATAAATATGGGAGATTAGGAATTTATATTTATTGAAATAAGAATATATTCAATTATTAAAATTTTAAACGTTTTAAGGATTCATTACAAAGTCGTTTAATTTATGTGTTTCATTTTTATTTCTATAATTAACAATTAATTTTTGGGTGTTAAATGTCTATTTAATCAGGAGTTTTTTAATATCATTATTATTATATAATTATGTTAGTCACCAATATTTTTTCGGTGTTTCTCTTTTGTATCTCTTTGTGATATATATGCATATTGTATCTTTATAAAAAGTTTTTATCATTGCTATTTAAATTTGCTTCATAAGTTCTTTTGGTATTATATCTTTTTTATTGATATGGTATATAACTTGAATGTTGTTTTTATCTTGTAAATATTATTTATTATCTAGACAAACGAAAGTTTCAGGAAGGATAAAAAGTGTTTTTAAATATTTTGAAAAATAATTTAAGTTAGGGTATATGGTATAGGAAATTAAATTATTTTCTTTCATGTGGTGTAATTTTCCATAATAATTTCTATTTAATTTTAATACATTATTTCTTTGTAGATTGGCTTTGTTGTACAATATTTTGTTTTT
The DNA here is from genome assembly GCA_018907195.1 of Dolichoris vasculosae. NCBI lineage: Eukaryota > Metazoa > Arthropoda > Insecta > Hymenoptera > Agaonidae > Dolichoris > Dolichoris vasculosae. The sequence goes on from JACCHY010000029.1 coordinate 289,146, forward strand.
TATATATTTTTTATAAGAGCTTGCCTCAGTTCTGAACAATTGAAGACAATCTCTTACACCCTTTTCTTCCGAAAATTTTTATTTTTTCCATTTGATATACTGTTATATGGTACCAGATGAGGCAAGCGTTTGTTAGGATTGATCTGATAAGTCCTTCATATTATAATACTTTTATTCTACTATTTAAATGATTTGAATAAAATAATTTTTGCTTTTTCCAATTGAGTTTTAATATCGTAATTATATTTTAATTTTATATCTAGATGTAATCCTAAATATTTGACTATTTGCTTGTAAGGAATTGCCTATTTTTGGTAGAACTGCCCTTTATTTGAAAATTTTTAAAGATTTTTATTTCTGAAACACTTATTTGAAATAAGTTATTTCTAAATAAAATATTTTCGCATTTATTTCTATTAGTTTTTAGTTTCCATGAATTATAAAAATCGTTTATTTTGTTGAACAATTCTTGTAATTGTGCTTTTACCGGATAAGTAAATTATTAAATCGTCTGCAAAAGATATCCATTGTTTTTGTAATGATTTTTTAAGATCAAATACCACTATTGTATAAATTAAAGTGTATTGGAGAATTTACTGTTCCTTGTTGTAAACAGTTTTCTACTATTAATTCTAGGCTTGATTCTATTTCCTTGAATAATGGTTTCTTGGTCTTGTGTTTATTTATATTATTACTTTCGGTGGTCCTTTTTTTTCTTGAATTTTATTTCTATTTTCATTTTTCTTGCTTATTTCATCCATTATTGTGTCTTTTATTTTATTGTCATCGGTTTGTAAATCTTCTAATTCTAATATTGTAAATTTGTTTTTTATAGGTATATTATGTATTTATGTATTATTTTTTTTATATTTCGTTAATTATTGCTTTTAATTTATTGTTTTCTTCATTTAAATTTTTAATAATGTTTTTAGTGTTCACCTCGTGAACTTTCAAGTTCTCGATTCATTTTATTAGTATTTGGTGATAATAGTAATTTTGTTCTTTTTCTTTTTTATGATAGTCTATGGCGGTTTCTGTTTTATTATTATTTATTTATAATAATTTATTCTATATTTTTATAAACTTTTTTTTAACTATTTTTTTAATTACTAACACTATTGATCGTGCTGATTTTTTTTTATTTATTTGTAAATTTTTGTTATTTCTACTATTCTACTATTACTTAATATTTAAGATAATTATTTATTAATGTACTATTTAGATTTTTACTGTAAATTAATATTTGTGCTAACAGCGTTCTGATGTTTATGGTTCATCGGTCAGTTTACGACTGAGTAATATTAAAAATATATCGCTATTAGTGATCAATATTTTATTCTATCGATTTATCGGATAATTTACTGCCTTACTAATTTTTAAAACTGTTTTTTAAATATTTTATATTTGATTAAAAAAATTATAATTACAATACAAAAAATAAAAGATATTCTAATTAAATTTAAATTAGTGATAATTCATCTATAATCGTAACAAAAATCGATAAAACTGTCCTCATAAAATAAATTCACAACTACTTAAATTACTTATATTTGATATGCTTTAAAATTAAAAATATTTAATACTAGGCAAAAATACAATAAATTAATTTCTACATTATTATACATTGAAAAAATATTTTCTTTCAACTTCATAGATACAGATATTTATTTTCCCAAAAGTTTAAAAAGTTTACTTAAAAAATAGATTATTTGATAAAATTAATGCAAATATATGTATAAATGAAACTAATATAATATATACTACATAATTATAAAACTTTTAACTAACTGATATTTAATTGTTTAATATATTGATAAAAAGAAAATTATTAAGTTAAATAATAAACTAGATACGTTTTTATTGTTTTTAGTTTCAATATATATATATTTTTTGTTAGGTTCAGAAAAAACCGTGAAAAACGAGTCTCGTGAAGGAACAACAAAGTTCAGGTTACAACAAAGCAAAGAAAAAAGCTTTAATACTTTATTTATATTTAAATATTTTGACGGTTTTTTTATTAATATAAAATACGTATAAATATGTAAAAAATATATCAATTTAATCTAAGAAAACAAATACGTAAATAAAACAATCTATAGCAATGATAAAATGATGAAAAAAAAAAAATTATAGAAGATAATATATAATCTACAATAAGTAGATAAGTGAAAATAATAAATAATCTTCTTTCATAATACAGTTTTCCGAATTAATAAAATCAGTGATCAGTATATTCTTCTATCACCTCTAAAGTAATATTTTTGCTATTTTATTTATTATAACTTACATTAGCAACTTTTATTACCTATTTGTATAAACGAAAATTATTGTTTGTTCTATTAAAAAAATATAAATCATATGGTTTTCTATATTGTAATATTTTTGAAATAATAAAAATATGTAGATTTTATGTAATGATATACATTATGTAATAAAAAAATAAAAAAAAAACATTGTTAATTAAGAATATTTGTTATACGTTATATATGGGTAGTCTACTTAAAATTAAATATTTATTTTTATACTCTTTTTAATTACTCTAAAACTTCTTTTAGAAAATTAATAATAAAATACAATATTTTACTGATGTTTTTATTGTTTATTGTATTAATAAATTTAATATTTTTGTATTTTTTATTTATTTATCGTATATTTGTTTATTGATTGCTTTAACTCATTTGGTGTCGTATATAAAATTTTTGCTGGATGCATGACTCAAAAATGGGAACATAAATATGGAAAATAAGGAAAAGATATAATATAAATCTCTGAGATTTCTTAGAAATGCTTAACCGATTTCTTAGATATATAAATGATATATAAATGCATTTCTTATTATATTCACTTTTTCAACTGAGTTCATCATATTTTTTTATTCTGCGTTATTGAATATAATTTTAAAAGTTTAATAACATATTTAATATATCTTATGAACTAATTGCGAAGTAGAAAAAAATAAAATAAGTTATAATGTTAGTTTACTTTAGTTGTAAAGCAAGTTATTTATTATATATAAAGTTTTCAGTTTCTTTGAAATAATAAAATATAAATTATAATAAAAAAATTACAGAAATATTAAACCATTAAATATTATTTATAAAATTTAGATAAATTTTAAAAGTATTTAATTGAGGATGTTTACATTTCTAATATAATTATTAATTTGAATATTTTATTTTTCACTATATATATATGTTGAGTTTCAAAAATTTTTCTTTTTTTTCAATAATTTATTGAAAACAACTTTCAAATCAGAGATTTTAAATTTCATGTTTAATTAAATATATAATTAATGTAAATTTATTTCTATTTTATGAAAATTTTATTATAACATTTCATATTAAAATTTTATAAGCTTAAAATCTATTGACTTTGTAATGCGAGTCTATAATAATTTTATATATAAAAATGTATCGGATTAAAAACAAAAAAATCGATTATATCTCACCAAAATATTATACTAGTTTATTTAATCTTTTATAAAAATAAAATTGGCTTTCTATTAATTTTATTCTTCTTTATAAGCGATAATACAAATTTGTTTCACTTATTTTTACGATTATTCTTTCTAATAATATTTAATTTGTTAATTAAAATTTTTTTTAATTTTTCCAGTTTATTAATTTAATTTTTTAACGTAAATTATAAAGTTAAAAACTAAATACATTAAAATGTAAAAAACTTAAATATTTTATTCTAAAAAAAATGAATCGTATAATTATTATATTATATTAATTTCTTAAATATTAAAAAATATTTATAAATTAAAAATTCTTAACAGTTAAATGTAAGAAATGTTATGTCAAAATCTGTTTTATTTTATATTCGAAATTATTTTATTAATTCTAATTATTGCTTTAAGGATAAGGTTAAATTTTAATAAAAGTATTAATTTTTTCACCTATATTTTATTAATAAAAAGGATCTTGTTGACTTGCTAACATTCTTGAGCTTATAATTTTTACAAACCACGCTTTACTGTATATCCTGCTTGTATCGTTCTTGACCTGTTCCTTTTTTTTGAATTCCTTCTCCTACCGACTGTTTTCCTGAGTTGGTGGTTTGCTCCCTCGATTTACTGCACTGTATCGATATTTTTAACCCTTTTTTATTCCTTTTTCTTCTTTTCCTCTTCTTTCACTGAAACAGACTTTAACTTGAAACTGACTTATTTAAAATTTTCTTAATTGAGAATACTTGAGATTCTTTTTTGATTGAGGTTAGCTTAGATTTTGTATTGTGACTGGCTTATATTTTTCTGAAAACTGATTTAATTTCTTTTATGTCGACTACTTAGATTTTTTTGAGCCTGTTAGATTTTACTTGAGACAGCTCGCTCAATATTTTTTCTGACTCCTTAAGTAATTTTGAGTAATAAAAGGATAACGATAAATTCTTTCCTCATATTATTTGTAGAAATAAAAACTTTGTTTTTATTAAAGAAGATATTTTTGTTATGGCGCCAATTATGCAAGCTTTGTTTACATTTTTACATTATAACTTTCTACATGGGTAGAATATACTTTACTTCTTTAAACTTACTAAAAAAAAGTGAAAAGTCTAAACATAATGTATGAAAATTATGAAAAATTATAACGAAGCAGCATTTATTTTTAAGTTATGTAAGCGGGAAAACTCATTAAAATTTCAATTTTTTATATTGATTTTTTAGTCGAGTGTTATTTCATTTAGTTTGATTATATAAAAGTGAATGATTAATTTGACAATACGATGTACAAGATTTTATTTTTTTTTATTTATATTTCCTTCCCACTCATTTTTAGACAGAATTTCATTGCGCATTATTTCATTTCAAGTACTGACTCGCTTTTAAAATTTTATTTTATTTATCAACAGTTTTCTGTGTTTTAACTTATTAAAAGGCTTTATTGCATTATATTAATATTTATTATGTTTTATTTATAATAGTTTTAAATGCAAAAATGTTTGACAATTATTGTACTAAATATTTTTCTATTTGTTATAATATATAACAATGGTACATTAGTTGATGGGTACTTAAAATTTTTTGTACTTATTATTATCATATAAGATATACATCAAAATAATAAAGGATTCGGATATCTTGTATTTATTTATTTAGCAAATATTTAAAGTTTTATATGTTTAAATTCGGATTATACTATTCTATTGAGAATAAATCGCAGTTTCACGTTCATGAGATCAAAGGAGAAAAATATTCGAAAAAGGTTCAATATTTCTATGATATATATTTTCGTCATATTTCCAAGGAATGAAAGAGAAAAGAAAAAAATCAATACATTTGTTTTCTTATTTATCTTGATAATACTTCAGAAATTTATTTTCTTTTTCATGCATTAATATTACAAAAAGAAACTGCTCACATTTTTTTAGTAATGTTATTTTACTTTTTATTTGCTATCATATTATACTTTAAGCAATAGAATATCCTTCCATAAGTAAACGAACGTTTATTGTATTAGATTTTTTCAATTACATATTCTGAGCAGGATTTTTTATACATTACAATTAATAAATAGTTGAATTCAATTTAATTTTAATAGTTATTTTTCATGTTTTTGTCAGTACAGTCATTTATTTACATACAGAAAATGGGTAGAATTAAAAACTGTACATTCGATTTCTCTATGAATTTTTATGTATATGTGATTGGGAAAGGAAACGAGAATGTTGTCATAAATATGGAAGATTAGGAATTTATATTTATTGAAATAAGAATATATTCAATTATTAAAATTTTAAACGTTTTAAGGATTCATTACAAAGTCGTTTAATTTATGTGTATTATTTTTATTTCTATAATTAACAATTAATTTTTGGGTGTTAAATGTCTATTTAATCAGGAGTTTTTTAATATCATTATTATTATATAATTATGTTAGTCACCAATATTTTTTCGGTGTTTCTCTTTTGTATCTCTTTGTGATATATATGCATATTGTATCTTTATAAAAAGTTTTTATCATTGCTATTTAAATTTGCTTCATAAGTTCTTTTGGTATTATATCTTTTTTATTGATATGGTATATAACTTGAATGTTGTTTTTATCTTGTAAATATTATTTATTATCTAGACAAACGAAAGTTTCAGGAAGGATAAAAAGTGTTTTTAAATATTTTGAAAAATAATTTAAGTTAGGGTATATGGTATAGGAAATTAAATTATTTTCTTTCATGTGGTGTAATTTTCCATAATAATTTCTATTTAATTTTAATACATTATTTCTTTGTAGATTGGCTTTGTTGTACAATATTTTGTTTTTTATATATTTTTTATAAGAGCTTGCCTCAGTTCTGAACAATTGAAGACAATCTCTTACACCCTTTTCTTCCGAAAATTTTTATTTTTTCCATTTGATATACTGTTATATGGTACCAGATGAGGCAAGCGTTTGTTAGGATTGATCTGATAAGTCCTTCATATTATAATACTTTTATTCTACTATTTAAATGATTTGAATAAAATAATTTTTGCTTTTTCCAATTGAGTTTTAATATCGTAATTATATTTTAATTTTATATCTAGATGTAATCCTAAATATTTGACTATTTGCTTGTAAGGAATTGCCTATTTTTGGTAGAACTGCCCTTTATTTGAAAATTTTTAAAGATTTTTATTTCTGAAACACTTATTTGAAATAAGTTATTTCTAAATAAAATATTTTCGCATTTATTTCTATTAGTTTTTAGTTTCCATGAATTATAAAAATCGTTTATTTTGTTGAACAATTCTTGTAATTGTGCTTTTACCGGATAAGTAAATTATTAAATCGTCTGCAAAAGATATCCATTGTTTTTGTAATGATTTTTTAAGATCAAATACCACTATTGTATAAATTAAAGTGTATTGGAGAATTTACTGTTCCTTGTTGTAAACAGTTTTCTACTATTAATTCTAGGCTTGATTCGTTGTTACCGTCTGTCGTAATAATTGACTTATACATGATCATGTTCCATATTAATTTTATTGCATGTTTAGGTATTTTTTTTTATTAATTTATTAATTGCATATATTATCGAATGTTTTTGTTTATATCCGAATTGGAATGTTATTCTGTAGCTTTTATTACAGTATTTTATTAAGGTTCGATTACTTATTTTTTCTTATATTTAGTTTAGATTTGGTTAAAGGCTTATAGAACGAAAATTAGATAATGATGCAGGCGAGTAAGAAATTATAATTATATAATTTAAATTAATAAATAAAATATTTTAAAATCATAAAAAGCTTTTAAATCAATTTTGAAAAGTATTAATACAAATAAATTATAAAAGATTCAATGATTTTATTAAAATGTATGTACATTTTTTAAAAAGTTTTGTATATTCATAAATGTTGAAAATTTTTAAATACAATTTTAATTTAAAATAATTAATCCGTTTTCAACTAAGCAAATATAAAATTATTAAATATTGTATCATCAAAGAAATTTTTAATTAATATATATTCATAAAGTTATACGTATGAAATTCAAAAATATATATTTTTTAAAATAACATTTCAATTTAGCAGTCATAAAACTGTATGAAAATTTATTTCATAATGGATGTATTTGAAAATAATTTCTGAAAATTTTATATTGTTTAATATACAAGCTGGAATTTTGTTCATATTTATTTTTGTGTTATTTTTAAATAATATTGCGATGCAAGGATATTTATTTAAAAATAACAGTACACAATTGGAAGCTTATGAAGTTTTACTTTATCTTATTTATTAAATAAAGTAACTATACACATTATATTATTATCTATTTATATTGCGAATCTTTAGTGCATAATTTATAAAATATTTGATAAAAAATTGCATTAATGAGATGAAATTAATTTTATTTTAGTTAAATTATATCAAACATTATTTTGAAGAATTTTCAAAACTGTTTTTATATCACATGTATTTCAGAATTTTTTAATTTATATTCTGATAACTATATTCTTTTATTCAATAAATTTAAATATATATAATAATTTTGTAAAATCTCGTGTAAGCAATTTCTACAAAATTATTTAGAGAAGGGAATTTGCAATACATTGTTTTTTTTAAATTATGTAATTTATCAAATTACAGTTACTTTGAATAAAAGAGTATTACTCTCCTCTTAAATTCTTGATCTCTCATGCTTATTACCGATTCTTATATCTATCACTTCCTACTTGTCTACAATTACGGAAATCAATTTAATAACATGTCTACTCCCTATCCTTAACTTACTTATATTCTCTTGATTAGTACTGAGTTTTACTGGTAAATATATCTTATTTGATATGTTATAATTTATAAAATTTTCTGAAATTTTCAAGATGATTTCATTATTAAATTACATAAATCAGGTATGATTAAACGTTAATTATTTTTATTCGAAATTTCCATTTAATATGAATAATTTTCCTGCAATTAAAGTTAGGTCTTACGATATCTTGATAATTTTTATTACACTTTAATTATAAAATAAGTAGAAAATGTGTATTTTTATATAATTATAACAATAATAGATGTAATAAATGCAATAAAGTAATTTTTGAATGAAGACTTTGTTTAAAATTAGGTAATTTATAAAAATAAAATATAAAAACATTAAATTTTTCAATTTAATGGAAGATTAAAATGCTGTTGAATATTAAACGTTTTAAGTATGACTTTTCACTAATTTTACATATGTTTCAGAAACTTCAATTTTTATTTTTTCTAAAAAATTGTTTGATATTCAAAATAAATGATTCAAAAACTCTAATATAAGAAATTATGCTTCAATTGGTATATAGAATGTAATTATAGCATATTTTTAATTTCAATTTATATAATTATAAAAAATACATAAAATCAAACATATTTAATAATAATTATTAAAAAAATTATTGATTGATTAATAAAATTCCATATATTATAATTACATATTTTTTTAATGAATATTGAAAAATAAATAAATTTATATAATATTTTAAATATAAGATGGCAATATATGATGTAACAATTATTTAGAAACATCAAGCATATAATCAAATGTAATAACTAAAATTATTAAAAAGAATAAAACGTATGTATTTAAACTATGACTTTAATACTATGACTTTATTAAACTATTACTAAATCTAATTCAGTAATAAGCGTATATAAAATAGAATAAAAATTCCTGAATCATAAGCAACAATTTACGTTGAATATTAGTTTTCTATAAATCATTATCAATTATTGAGTGAATTGAATTTAGATGCATAATTCGGAATATTAGTTTTAGGAAAATTAATGTTATTATAGAATTTATTTTTTATTTCACTAAATTATTATAATTTAAAATTATCTTTAAATATTTTTAATGTAAGATTTAATCACGCTAATTATTTTAAATGAATAATAATATTTCGTTAGAATCAAAACATTTGTTAATGATATATTGTTCTATTAAAAAAAAAATATATTTTAGTATAAAATATATTACTAAAATGTAATCAAACATAAATAATTTTTAATAAACATCGATTTAAGAAATATAAATAAAAAGAAAAATTCAGTCGAATTAACGTAACAAAATCAATTATTATATTTGGATAGTTTTTTAAGAATCAAGAATTAGAAGAATGAAAAAATCAAATTAATAGTTTTCTATGTTACTACTCGAAGGACAGTTAAGTATCGAACATTTCCGACAAAAGATAAAGCAAAAGATGTTCCTACGTAGATTGTACTATGCATTCGATAGATTATTTAAGATAATTCTATAATATAAAATGACTAAATATATTTATAAAAAATTCATAATAAAATATTTTTAAATTATTAGAAACCTGCAATTTAATAATATAGATTTTTAAGCTAGTCACGATTAATAAATGTAAATTCAAAGCGTCTTAAAAAAATCAACTAAGTAGTTTCAAATATATAGAAATTTATCGAAAAACTTATATTCAATATGAATATAATATATAAATAATATAATAGTAGTATTTAATATTTAATTGAATTCTGAATCTAACTTTTACTAATGAATCGTTCAAATTTTATACATTAAGAGTTACAAAGTTTATTTATGTAATGTTTTAAAATATTAATCGCACGTACATATTATAAATATAATTTAAAATTATATTTTACTTTTGATAAAATTATTATAAATATTGTACATATAAAAATAATATATTGTAAAGAAAACTTAAATTAATTTCCATAAAAAAAAATAAAAAATTGCTAAAGATATTCTGAATCAAATTTTTAAATAGTAATTAACATTCTTGTTAATATAATTTCATTGATTTTTTAAATTACGATTAAATTTATAACTAAAATTTTAAGAATTTATTAATTATTACTAATCGATTAAAAAAGAATCTACTATTCAACTTTTGTATAAATATATATCAAAAGGACAGATATTACTAATTATTTTTCAATCTAAATAACGTTAAGAAAATAAATGTTTCTTACTAAAAATAGGTTTTTATTGTTACTTCGAAATTTGTCCAGTATACAATAAAATTATAGTTCTCTAGTACATTTAAAGTTTTGAAAAAGAGTCTATGTTTTGCATTATTTAAATCACTTAAATTAAGTAATTTAAAGTACCGATGAATTAGATCGTTATCCTTGACTTCAACTTACACTTCAATTTCGTCCACACCTTATCTGATCGACTACATGATCCCTAATTGGAATTTTATATTTCCATTATTATGATACAAAATTTATTTTGTAATACTTAATTTCAAATATTTAAGTCAATTATAAATGCAAAATAAGTGTTTAACAGCGGATAAGCACAAACTACCGATATGTAAATCTTCGTAGACTTTAAAAGAAAATATGAAAATACTAATCTTACATTATTCTTGTCATTATTAGAAATTATGTTAACGAAATTGAAATACGATGCATTCAGTATCTTAAAAATCAGAAGATTGTTATATACTTTTAAGTTTTAAATATTTTTTGTTTTAACACTAAGAAAAATTTAATATTAAGTATAATATTAAGAATTAGAAAAAATTTAAAAATATTGCATACTTTGAAACTGAATTGAGAAAAGAATATTGGAAAAAAATTGTGGCTAAATTAGCGCCTAGTCTCAGAAATTGATATTTTTCGATACGGGAAACAGATATTTTATTTTCCTCTATATAAAATTTTAATACGATTCGAAACTTGTTTTTCTTATCATAATACAGAACTTACATATATGATGTACACATTTTATTTTTTATGGTTTCTATATCTATTTCTATTCCAAACGTAAAAATTTAATTTTAATTAGGAAACGTTTAGTCTATTTTCATAGTTTTATTTTTTATGTTTTATTTTTTATTTTATATTATATGCTTGGATTTTTTAAATTTTTTCTTTGCTTTTTATTAAAAATATTAAGTAGATTTTTTGTATTCATAATAAAATATTGATTTTATAAAATAATATTTATTTATATTATATTTTTCATATTCAATTATATATCAACAGATTCTTTCGAAGACAAAAATTTAATTTACATATCTACATATTTATTATTTATAAATAAAATACTATATGAATATGAATAAATTATTATATATCACTTAAAATAAAAAAAATCTTCTAAGGATTAATAATTTATTATATTATAAATTTATAAATCGATATTATAAATTTTGAAAAACTAACATTTTGATTAAAATGAAAATGATTAAAATATTAAAAAAATTTCATATGATTATTATAAGCTTATTGAATTTTCTTAAAAAAAATCGAATCAAAAACTTTTCTTTTAATTCGTAATATATTATTTTAATAATGCATTATAAAAATTAATTTATTTAAAAAAATGATTAAAGTAATAAATCTTACTCGTTTATAATAAGTTCTTTAATCAAAATGTTATTTTACATTATTAGATTTTCGATATTTTTTGAATCACTAATAAATGAATATAAATACTTCTAATATAATTTAAAAAAATTTTTTATTCAATATATCTCAATAACAAACTAAAATTGATATGAAATCAAATTTATAAAATTAGCATCGAGAAATGAGAGAAAAAGAAGATAAACTTGGCCATATAAATATTCAAAAAATATCAGAAAATTATTTAAAAAATCTTTAGTTATACTAAGCGATAGACAAATAGAAAAAATATTCCTAGAACATGATTACTAAAGATAAAGAAAAGAATTACTAAAGATAAAAAATATCTACACTTACACGTGGTTATTTCTGTATATTTACATAAATATATATTCACATATATATAGAATCTATTTTTTTATTCTGTATTTAATCGGGAGATATTTACCAAAATTTTTTATTTTTGGTATAAACATACATACTTTGATTTAAATCAATTTAATCTTCTTGTTCATCTAACGTTGTCCTTTTCAGATTCAAGAAATTTTCATTTATTTAGAACTATTGTAAACAGAGAGATATATGAATATACAGACACACAAGACATAATATATTAATCATAATATTGTATAAGTAAGTTTTCTAATGGGAATACAAGAGCACACGAAAAAATAGTTTCTTCAGAGAAAAAGATAATATGCTGCTCTTACAATAAATTTGAGATGTTTATTCTATAGAAGAAAATCTTTCCACTATGAGTTTTTAAAAAAAGATTCATGAAAAAACAGAATCTCTTCAAAGAAAGAATTACATTTTTATACGAAGATTACAATTGCAAAATTTAAAATTTGTAATAGATTAATGCATAGAATACTATGATAAAAATAATATACGACATCAAATATAAATAAACATTATACTTTAAAAAATAATAAAAACTGTCAAATGTAACTATACACTGTATCAAATACAATCCTTCTCAGAAAATATAATTGAATTGTTATTTTTAAAATTTATGTACGACTTTTTTTAAAGAAAAATTGTATTTTATTTTAAGATATCAGAAAAAATATAGAAATTTTATCTATCTTTATTTATTTTAAATACAGATTTGTTTGTAAAATATATCTTAAAATAGATTTCTAGTAAATTTAAATAGATATATATTATTTATTTTATTTCAATAATATTTATAAATATTTTTGATCATTAATTATTTATATTTATACTTAATTGAACTAAAAGTTTTTAGTATAAAATAATTTAAATACAAAATAAAAACACTATTAAGTATTAATTTTTTTCTTCGATTTGTAAGATTAATTGTCTAAGATTCTTTTGAGGTATCTATCTTCCATTACTAAAGAATTTTTCGACTTTTTTACGGAGTGGTCTATCTTTGCCCTTATTTTATCACATCAGAAAAAATTGGATTGGCAGAAATCAAATACGATGGAAAGAAAAAATGAAGCTATTTGTCTATATACTGATATGTCTATGCGTAGTAAGCAGTATAAATAAAAGCTCGAGATATGAGCTGTATTGATCAGGAATACGAGAATGCGCGCGCGTACGTCTATCCCGCTATCATTGGCCATTTTTTCTTATTTTGCTTTATCTACATAATTTAATAAAATCAAAAGTAAATAATTCAACCAGAAAAAGTACATAAAATTTTTAAATTATCAATAACTTCATGATAATTCATTGACGTTATGTTTGTTCATCGATGGGTATATCCATATTGATAGTGTAAAATAAAATTTACTTTTATTGTAAATTTTTATAAATTGAATTAATTTGCAGAATTAATGAAAAATATATTTATATTTCTCGTTATTATCAAGTTAATTATATTCGTAACAAATCTATCTACTTATTAAAAACTGGAAATATTTTGAAATTCTATATTGTAATTACGTATCTGTAAAACATTCTAAAGTAAATATATTAATTTTTATTTAATATTTAATATAATTTTTAAAAACGTAAATTATGTTTAGATATTGTTGAAATCAATAAAAAATTTAGAACTCAGAAATATATAATTGAATAAGTTTAAACAATGTTTTGATTTTTGAAAAATTAAAAAATAACTATTTTTAAGTAATAAAAATTTTAATTAATTAATTCCCTATAATAATAATAGCATTTATATATTAAAATAGATGTTTATATATTACTTTCGAAAATAGTTTAAAATCTAAAAGACAATAGATATTCTATATAGCCAGTTATATAAAGCGAATGGATTATTAAGTAGTATTCAGTTATTAGCTTCACATACAAATTTATTAACATGTTTCAGGAAATTGATTTTATTCTATAGCAATTATTGATATACTATATAGATATACAACAAGAAAATTGAAAATAATTGTAACCGAGTCACTTTACTTATTTAACCATTATAGTATCAAATGATTCTATATCTTCATAGTTAATTAAAAAATATATTAAAGTCTTATAGGTGTATATTTTGTTACATAAGGAAAACCTTAAATCTGACAAATTTTTCTTAAACTTTAGAAATGATATTAAGATAATAAAAATATTATTTCAAAATTGATATATCTTTTTAATAATTATATAAGTTATTAAAAATAATAATAATAACAATTATAATAATATTCGTAAAATATATAAATCTATCTATGAAACTGCAATAGAACATTTATTAATCCAAACTTTTAATCAGTTTTATATTACTCAATAATTGAAACACAATTCCCATTAAACGGTGATTTCTACGCTTCTTATTAATGAAAAGTATTGATATACAGTAGGAAACCACACAATAAGCATAATTAATCGAAGCAACTGTAGAATATAATAATTGCTTCTATATTGTATTTGATTTCATTTTTGTTGGTTTTAAGCATTTTTAAAATAATATTTTCGTAATTAAATATTTATTTATAATGATTTTAACATTAAATAAAAGACTAAATTAACTTTATTTATAAAATATTTATCGAAAATTAATTAAATTACTGTAAAATATGTTTATTCTTCTTAAACACTAAAAGATCAATTGAATACATTGATATAAGATAATATTCTTTTTTCAATTTTTTCAAAATTTTTACCATTCTACAAGAATAAAATTGTAAATGCATCAAAAATTCAGTTATTATCAATTAAAAAAAAATTTTTTTTTCTTCTAATCAATGAATGGGTTTTAGATTAGTTTATAAAATGCTTAAGTCCCTAAATTAAATCATAAGAGACTTTGTGGGACTCGACAGCTCTTGTTGATGGATGTATGAATTACTCTTTGACAACTGCTGATTGCTTAATAAGTCCAGGATTGGAAAATATACAAGTATATCCTATAGCTTAAACTCTTATTAAACATTGGGTCGATTTTTTCCCTTACTCCTTAAATATAAATAACGAGTGCTTTAATGTTCATAATTCGTTTTTTCCATTGGAGGCTGTAATGCTTATACCTTTTTCAGTTTTAGAGTTATTACTAAACTTAAAAATTTCTTACTTATCAACTCATGAAGTTTATTTACCCTTTATTCTATGCTACAAATATTTATTTTTTAATCTTTTTAACGAAGTAGAACTATTCTGTTGTCGTCTTCACCTAGAATCAGTATACTGAAACTAATTTTAAAAACAAATGTACATTTTCAGCAAATGCTAGTGATAGTCTTGTGTAGACGAAGAATTAAAAAACATATTTTTAAATATATAAATTTCAGTCTTTTTATTAATTTAAATTCTTAAATTTATAATTGTTTTTTTACCTTTGAAGTAATATCGTTACTTAAATTGTAATAATGCAATTTTTATTTCATATTGAAAGGAAGTCATTAAATTATTATTAGTTTATAATAATAAATATTTTGAATTAATAATTAATTGACCATGATATTACTGTAGTTTTAAAATCATGATATTTTTTAAGTTATTTTAATAGAAAAAATATATTTTGTATATAATAAAGAATATTTTAAATTATTAAAAGTTTTTTATAATTCAAAATATTATATTACGAGTTTATTATTAGTTTAGAAGTAAATATACTTTGTAATATTTAATTTAAAATTTTCTTTTTAAAAGAATTTATTAGCTTAAAAGTTTATTCTATTTGTTATTTTATAAGATTTCATGTTAAATATACTTAGCAAAATAATTATTATTATGGTAAAAGAAATAATGTTCTACTTTAATTGCTTATAATAATTTTATTATTATATTTATATTGAATTTAGTTTATTATATATCTAATTTTCAATTTTTATCAAGTAATGCTTAACAATGATTACATATTTAATGTTGTATTTATTATATTTTAATTCTATAAAATTATTTTTAGCTTTGTCTAATTTGTCTTTCAAATTATAATGTTTTATTATCTTTTGTTAAATATAATCTTTGTGCATATAAATAATTCAATTTTCTTATTTAAAGAGCTCTTTATTTTATTCTTTTAAATGTGTATTTAGTTACATATATACATAAATAAAATAGTGTTCTTACTATGCGTTGACTTTTATAAATTATGAATACACTAACCATAGCTTACTCAGGAGACTAAAAACTAAAAATGCAAAAATATATTTAACAAGTAACATATTTGTATCTTTATTTATACAAAATTAGAGTAAATAAATAAAAACAAAGAATAGAAAAATTGAAAGAAATTATTCAATACTTTTATATTTTATTTAAAATCTTAAAGTATTAATAATAATATATTTTGTTTTTTTCATAATTAAAAAATTTAGTTTTATTATAATGAAAACCATGTGAAGAAGTAATTAGACAGCTATCGCTATTTCAGTTGGATAAAGGTAAACCATTTTGAAAACAGAACTTCCCGGTAACATCTCCTGTTTATACAGAAACAAATCATAAAAACTGGTACATTATAAATTTTTTAAATATTACAAAGTATTATTAAGATTCTCTTCTGAATAATACAATGTCTGCTGATCATAAATATAGTATGCCTCTAAGTATGCGTGCGTGTGTGTGTGTACGCGCAAGGGATATGTGAATACAATAATAATATCCAACAAGCTTATACTTATATTTAAATAAATTATTTACAATATTGTAAATACACCAAACTCGTTATTTAACTATTTTATATACTTTATAATGAATAAACATTTCATACATAACTTTCACTATTGGATATAAAATATATGAAAACAAATAAAAGAAAAGCATTTGAATTATTTTAATTATAATTTTATTTAATATTTATTATAAAAACCCGATTTAATAGTTCTAAACATTTTATTCAGATTGAAAATTCTCATATTGAATTTATAAATCTTATTGAATAATAAGAAAGGTGTACGTATTTACTGCAGTTTTTTTATTCAAAAAGTCCAAAAATTAACTGTAAAAAGTTTAAAAATTTTTATATTTTCATGTTTTTGTAAATATTTTTATAAAATATATATTAACATATATTTTTATAGTAAAAAAAACTTA
The DNA here is from genome assembly GCA_018907195.1 of Dolichoris vasculosae. Classification (NCBI taxonomy): domain Eukaryota; kingdom Metazoa; phylum Arthropoda; class Insecta; order Hymenoptera; family Agaonidae; genus Dolichoris; species Dolichoris vasculosae. Next base: position 306,415 of record JACCHY010000029.1, read on the forward strand.
CGTAAATTCAAATTAGTATCGTAAATAAATATATATATCAATTATAAAATATAAATAATAACAATTTATTTATTAATATGATTAGACGGCATCATATTTACTTCTGAAAATTAAAAAAATAATAATAATAGACAGTAAGAATTGTATTTTATAAATAAAAAAAAGAACTGTATAGTACAGTTTTTCTAATTTTTTTCAAAAAATTTAGAATAAATTTTTATAAAAGTTTATTAATTGTATTTTTTAAGAGTAATTATTTTTATAACAACTATGTTTTTACAAAATTTTTATACCATATGTAAATTAAATACATAAACCATATTATTTTTGTTATACACGAATACATCTACATCAATATTTAAAAATTTTAATAGAGTTGAAATTAGAAAAATTAATTTTTAAGCTTGCGTAAATAAATCATCCAGTCATTAACATAATTTTCATAAAATAATTTTTTTTGTATATTGTTATATAGCTAAAAAATTAAAATACACAATTTCAGAAAATATTATTTATATTTAAAGTAAATAGTAAATGTGAAAGATAGGATAATTTGTACTTGACCATTTTTTTTTATTTAAACGTTATACTTTGAAAATAGACACAAATAGTGTTGATAGAATTAATCAATAAAAAATATTTTTTTATAAATAAATAAAATAAAGAATTAAATTAATATATTTGAGTATCTGTGATCACAATGAAAATTTTGTTAATATAAACACATAAAAAATAAAAATATTTCAAAACTTACTTTTAAAATATTAACCTAAGAATATATAAGATTAAGAAAAATAATGAAAAATTAAAAATAATAGAAAGAGTAATAAATATAATTGTTTGAGTTGATATTTGAGAAATTTTTTGTCATTTTGAATGAATATAAATTTATATTTAACTCATAAAATTTCAAATATATGTAAGCTATCCAACCATCTTCATAATATGAAATTTGAATGTGTTTAATAAAACTTAATTAAAAATTGAACGGATTTATTATACAATGTGAAAAAATAAGAAAGGTAAATATCGAATGTTACAGGCTGCTCGAAGATGCAGCAGCAGCCACATGAGGTTTACTCCCGACGGGGACGTGATTTCGGTAGCATGAAGGCACTCTCGTTGCTTCTATTAGCCGTCGGCGGCAGCCTTGACCTTGGGGTATTGTGCTCACCGTCACACAGAGGCAGACATCACACAATGTCGGATCTCGATCTACAGCAGCAAGAGCAGCAACAGCAGCAAAACCAACTGAAATCAATGAAGATGGAATTAGCGATTGCCCCCGTCACTCTCGGAGACGAGTTCTTACTGCGACCGGAGCATTTGACGGCGGAAGCGCAAATCCAACAGCCATCCGGGGACGATCCCCCAATCGTTCAAACAAAGAAGGGGCGCGTGAGGGGCACGACCTTGACTGCTACTACTGGAAAAAAGGTCGATGCGTGGTTTGGTATACCATACGCCCAAAAGCCTCTTGGTGAGGGTCATTTGCTATACTACCTCCATCGTTATCGCTCGTGACTTTTTTTGGTTTGATTTTTCGATCAATGTTAAATGGATGATAATAATAGATAATCTAATTACTCTCGATGAAATAATATAGAGATAATTAATTAAAGATGGATATTACACGTAAATGTTTCTCTTTGACATCATCAAGAGTTACGAGTTCAAGAATTTCAGTATCTATAAAACAGAGTTAAATAATTATAAGAGACTTTTGTATATAATGACCATTTTTCATGATTATAAAAATTTATGAGAGGTAAAAATCTCAAATTGTTATTGAGAATACAATTCATAAATATGGACAGTAATTATAAACATAACAAATATTAAACTGTCCTTTATTATTAATTATTTATTTTCATAAATAAGTATTTAATTAATTTTTATTTCATTATATATGTTTACATAATTCAAAACTGTTCTTTTTTTATTTTTTAATATTATTCTTTATTCGAAAAATATTTTTTTCTTTAATTTTAAAACTAAAGTTACGGAATTAAATTATGTGCACAAATTAATTTATGTTTCATTTTTATTTACATAATTGTTATATTTAATTACTGCATGCGCTACTATATACATAATTATAAGTTTATAATCTATGCAATAATTAATCGTTTTCTAACTAATTATTATATCAAGCGATCAAATATAATTTAATAATATAAAACAGAAAATTCTTAATTAAGATTTTTTAATACATTTATATTCGGTTATATATAATTAAAATAAATTTTAATATCTTGTTATTTTACACCAATTCTATCAAGTAAAATTAAGGTTTTCAAAATTAAAAAAAATTTTTTTATAATATAATTCAATTTTTTATTCTCTCAATTTATATAATCTATTCTTTGAAAGTGAATATTATTGAAAATATTGCATGAAAATATTAAATTTTTAATTTTAATAATTTATATACTATATATATATAATTTAATATATTTATATTTAGTTAAAATGCATACTATGAAATTTTTCACACCGACTAAATTATAAGTTGATTTTTTATATTGTAAATAAATCATTTATTTTTAAATTGATAAAACTAAATTACTAATCTAATAGTAAATGTAATACTTCTATAATCTTATATCAGTTTTTTTTATTTATTATTTTATTTATTATTTTATTTTAAAATATTTTAAATTAATTTATATTATATGAAAATATAATATTAAATTTAAAATTTAGATAAAAATTAGATTTAAATCAGTTGAATTAATTTTTGTCTTCATACGTTCCTAATATTAAAATTATAAAAATTTTAATTTAAGGAATAATTTAACAAAAATATATCGATAATCAACAACTCAAAATAAAAATAAAAATCTGATTACTATATAATTTACTTAATTAAATTAATATTAAATTTTTATATATGATTTTATATATTACTCTTTATAATTTTAAGTATATATCTATATTTTCAATGAATGATCCAAGCCTTCATGATAAATTCATAATTTATTTTTAAATTAGGACAAACTTTAAATTTAAAAATTGAAAGATGATATTCTGACTTTTAAAAAGAATATTTTTGGAAGAATATTTTTTAAATATTATAAAATATTTAAATTATCATAAGTATGGACATAATTTTTTTAAGTAAATATTGTACGAAAATTGTAACTAAGTAATTATAAATTTAGTTAAGCTAAAAATTTTATAAATAATAATAAAATTTAATTTATCAATAGGATGTTATTTTATATTTTATTAGTTTGAATAGTAAAGCATGAATTATCAAAAATCTTTTATCATTGTTTAAATTTTTTTATTTCAAAATTTTTACTGAGAAAAAGTTAAAACTTATGGTATTAATTTGAATAATTATTAAAAAATTTAACTGATTATGATTTTAAAAAAATCTTTATCATACTTCTAAATTTTTTTTAAAAAAATTAAAACGAATCAACTTTTATATTAATTTTAGTTATAATAAATTATTTTAATTCATGAATTTTGTAAAACAATTCTTGTAAACATATATATATATATATATATTATTTAAAATTAATACTAATATCGAAACTAATGAAGATTAATCTTGTAAATATCATAGTAATATGGAAAAAGATTTGTTTACCAAAAATTATGAATTTGTACAAATATATTAATTAAATACATGAAGAAAATAATTTATTTTAACTATATTTTACTTTATATAATGATAAATATAAACATATATACATACATATATACACATGCGTACGTAAATAATCGTTTAAAATTATTATTATTATAAAGAAATGAGGTTTATCTTTTAATTATCCTATTTAAATATCTTTAGTAAATAAATGTTTTTATGTATTTAAGTTTATTAAAAAATTATATTAGTGCGTATAACAACTAAAATAATAATCAATGGTCAAATAAATTCTAAAAAAACATAATGAAAACAAAATGTTTACTTACTTAGTTTTAAATAAAAATTTTGATTATTACACATCTAAAAAATTATACTTATTTCATATTATCTTTTTGTTAAAATATTATTTCAAATATTAGAATAATATTTTCAAAGTTTTTTAAAAGTAATTTCATTATTAATATATTATTATTAATTTAGTAACTATATCAACAATAAAATAAATATATTTGAAAAATGTTTTCATGATATAATAAAATTGTATATACTAATAAATTTTAAAAAATATCAAAATTAACTGTTTTTTTAGTCAAATATATAACTAAATATTTGAAATTTTAATTTATTGTAATTATTATAAAAATATTTTAAATTAAAAATACAAAAATTTAAATTTAAATTTTCTTGTGCAATTATATAAAATATTGTCTCTCATTAAAATATTTATCTTCATTAGATAAAGTATTAATGTAAAAATATGATCGATTTGATACTCTAAAAAATTATAGAATTATGTAATTATTAAAATTTTTTGACACAATAAAAAAAATGTACACAAATGTAAATAAAAAACGATAAATAAAAAAGTCTATCTAACTGATAAGTTATTATATATACATATAAATTGATATTGAAATTTATGTTTGTAGGTAATTTGAGGTTTCGCCATCCACGACCGGCTGAATCTTGGGATGGTATTTTAAATGCGACAAACCCACCCAACAGTTGCGTTCAAATTCTAGATACGGTATTCGGTGATTTCTCTGGAGCTATGATGTGGAACCCTAATACCCCGCTAAATGAGGACTGTCTTTATATAAACGTAGTGGCGCCTAAACCACGACCTACTAATGCTGCAGTTATGGTATGGATATTCGGTGGTAAGTTCTTATTTTTTTATCTAATAAAAAAAAGAATTATCAACATTTATATTTATAGTTTTTATTGTCATTTATTTTTTATCGTTTTTATCAATGAATCTTAATATATATTGATATATATTTAACTAGACTATTTATTTGTGTCATTGTTATTTGCTTGAGATCTGGTATGTAATTTAATTAAAGCTTTTCTAATTAAAATATATGAAAAAGTAAATTAACTCGAAGTATTTTGTAATGCATGATAAAATGAAAAATATAATACTATAGTATTTAAAAAAAAAATTATGACATACTAGGTAACAATAGGTAATTCTTATATTTTTCGTATATTCTACATAAACAAAAATCACGAAGTTTATTTTTTTTATCATAATGACTTAATTCTTATAATAAATACAGGACATATATATATATATATTAAATCAATTTTTTTTACTTAGAAGAAACTAAATAGATAGATTTGTATATATGTCATATTTTAATCAAAAACGTATTAAATACTTATTAATTCGTAAATTTAACGATTATTAGTTTTAAAATATCAGCTTTTTTATATTTTCAAGGACTTTATATTACAATGATATTTCACACAATAACATATAGCCTGCAATTATAAAATATGTGAAAGCATTTGAAATTAAAAATTTGAAGTAGAAATAAATTTTATCATAATTGTTGATATAATTTCCAATGATATAAATGCATTATTTGTAATTCGTAATTAATCAGAAGTTATTCAGAATTCTTTTTAAAAATCGTTTAACGGTATTTTCACGTAACATCTTGGTAAAAATGTTTCAATAAGATAATATGTAACTATGATTATCAGAAAGAAAAAGAGATATCTCAGATAAATAGAAGTATCAAAAATATAGAAAATATTAAAATAATATAATATTTTCAGAAATTTAAATAGTTTATGTATGAAAACTGTTTCTTAACAACTGTGCTTTAATGTAATCTAATCGATTATATTCTCTTATGTATTTAATGGTTCATTCAATCAGTAATAAAAAAGCACAATAGTATGCAGATTAAAGAATTTTTTGTGATATTATCTTCGTATCGAAAAATATGATTAACTTATTATAAGTTATTTATATATATTTCATAAAAAGTTATCATATAATATCTCATCATAATTAGATAACAAGTTTTTATTATAATTTTTGACTAATTAAAAACATATTTAAAAATAATTTAAACAATATAGTTACATTCTAAACTATTTTATACTATTTTATTGAAGGGTATTTCATACAATAATAAGCTAATCATTATAATATATAAGTCTTATTTTATGCGATCAATAATTATTTTACTAAAATAATTAAATTATTAACGTTAATAACAGATTATTATAATTTGAAACATATTTAAAGTATATATACATTTTACGTATTTTCCTATTTTTAAAGCACAACCATTGAATCATAGATACTTTTATTATTTTCATTTTATGTATTATATTTAAAACTTTTTTCCTATATTTGAAAAATTCAAAATGAATAAATAATAAAAATATTGAAATTCCTCGATTTAATTATATTTGTAATAATCGTTGAATAATTTTTTTCTCACAAATAAACTAAAATTCAATTAGAATTTCATTTTTTGTATTTATTGTTGTTCAAATATACCAAATAATACATACATTTACAAAATATATATGTTACTAAATAGAACAAAATTATTTTAACGTAAATTTAAACAATAGAAGAAGCGTAAAATAAACTGAACAATTTTGTAAATGAAAAAGAATTAACGTTTTTTTCATAAATTTTATAAATTAATAATAGATATCCTCAACATATGCTAAGAAATTTAAGTTTTCTTAATTATATTTTTAGTATTTTAATTTCATTGTGACATAAAAAGTATATTTAGATATCTAAGTATTGTTTTTCGAAGGAAGAGAAAAAATCTTATTTGTGTAGGAGGCTTTTATTCGGGAACGGCGACTCTCGACGTATATGACCATCGGACTCTTGTGTCCGAGGAAAATGTAATCCTGGTATCAATGCAATACCGCGTAGCCAGTTTAGGCTTTTTATATTTTGGTACATCAGACGTACCGGGCAATGCTGGCCTCTTTGACCAAATGATGGCGCTTCAATGGGTGCGCGACAATATCGCTGCCTTTGGCGGTAACCCAGATAACGTCACCCTATTCGGTGAAAGCGCTGGTGCCGTATCTGTATCACTACTTCTGCTTTCACCTCTTTCCAGGTAATTTATACATAATTGTTAACCACTTTTCAAGCCTTTGTTTAATAATAGTAACAGCAGGATCATTTCAATTTTCTTAAGTATTAAACAATTCTATACATTATTATCAACGTAATAGCTAATTTAAGAATACCTTAAATAAATAATTATTTAATATCTATTTTATTCATCATTACGTATAAATAGGAAATACTATATTTATGTTGCAGAAATATATTTTATTTGTTATGAAATAAAAATTTGATGTTGCATTAATTTTATCGTAGAATATAATTATTAAATATATAATAAATATCATTTAATTTCATCAAATATAATAAAATAAACTTCGTATAAATGGTTGATTTATAATTGATAATAACATTTTTTTAATTTATGGTAGTCAATGCTACATCATTTTAAATAATTGGAAACAAATATACTACAGTTTTTTAATCATCTTAATAAATACTTTCAGTACATGTTAATACATACTTTCTTATATTTTATTTCTTAATACAAATAATAGACTAAAATAGACATATTTAAACATTTAAAATAATAGTAAAATGATAAATTATATAATACGATGAAATAATATAATATATAAAAGTTTTAAATATTTAATATTGTCAAAATATTATAAATAAGAAATTAGATACGTCCCATAAACAGAGGTATTTAATCTCACAAAAGTATATTTAAAAATATCGTATACATTATTATGAAAACTAAATCAATTAATTTGAAATGATAAAATTTATTTATAAAAATATATACAAATGCGTATTAAAGCAATTAATTAAAAAAACTTCAAAAACATGTATGGGTGATTTTCGTATATGTGTAAATAGTCTTGATAGTTAATTATGGGTGAATTAAAAAAATTGCACTTTTAATATATTTAAATCTTACAAATTTAATTTACATTAGAATTATAAAATCATAAGATATTAAATGAAAATCAATTATTAATATAATCATGGAACTAAATCATGAATTTTTTATTTTAAAATTCTTTTGCATTGAACTAAAAATTGATTCGATATTAGTAAGAAATTTCTAAATTTTTCACGAGTTGAGACCAATATCCAAACACTTAAAGTAGGCTAGATGTTTTCCAAAAGCAATTGATATGTAAATATATGTATACATAGGCACTTATTCAACCAAGCAATAATGCAGTCGGGTTCAGCTACAGCACCGTGGGCCATAATAACGCGTGAAGAGTCGATAATGCGTGGACTCCGGCTGGCCGAAGCTGTTAACTGCCCTCACGATAAAAATAATTTGCGCACAGTGATCGACTGTCTTCTCACCAAAGATCCCACTGACCTTGTTAATAGCGAGTGGGGCACTTTAGGCATTTGTGAGTTCCCGTTTGTGCCTGTCATTGATGGTGCCTTCCTTGATGAGACGCCCCTTCGTTCCATGACAACCGAATCTTTCAAGAAGGCCAATCTTCTCATGGGCTCCAATACTGAGGAGGGTTTTTATTTTATCATTTATTATTTAACAGAACTTTTTAAAATCGATGGCTCGGAGGATGTGAAAGTACCTCGCGATGTATTTGTAAAAGCTGTTAGTGAATTAAATCCTTATGTTAATCCCATTGGGCGCTATGCAATCATCTATGAGTACACAGACTGGTTAAAACCTGATGACCCAGACGCCAATAGAAATGCTCTAGACAAAATCGTTGGAGATTATCACTTCACTTGTAACGTTAACGAATTCGCCAGTAGATATGCCGAAACGGGAAACAAGGTTTACATGTACTATTATACGCATAGGTAGGTAAAAGTCAATTCATCTTATTTATATATTTATAGTGGTTTATAACAATTATAAGAAAAATCCCTGTACAAAATTATTTGTATTAAGATTTTGCTATTTATAACTGAATTTTCAGCTTTTATTGTTTACTTTATCTAAATTTATACTGATACAAATATAAAATATAAATTATGATTTTTAAGCGATTTTTTACATCAAATTTACTTTGAATAATTTATTAAAATTTGAGATTTATAAAAATTGTATCAGGCTCATTAAATTGAAATATAATTTTTGCAAAACAAATTAAGAATCAGTTTTTATCGTGGATTATATCCAATGATATTTGTACCGACTAATTTAATTATTTTTATTTTTATCTTATGATTATACATTAATACGAATTAAAAAATAAAATAAGTTTTAAGATAAAAAATAAATAAAAGCATTATTTTCAGATCTGTAAATAATCCATGGCCAAGATGGACAGGCGTGATGCATGCTGATGAAATCAGTTACATTTTTGGTGAGCCCTTAGACCCCAGAAAATCTTACACGCACGAAGAAATACACTTATCTAAAAGGATGATGAGATACTGGGCGAATTTCGCTAAAACTGGGTAAGAATTCTTTTATACATTCATCTTTTGTTTTTTTGATCAGATCTATGTATAACCATCAAATTTATAATTATTTTTTTTTAAATCAATTTTACTTCAAAGAATTTTGGGTTATCTTCATTCAAAAATTTTTTATTTGACATAATTTTAAATGCTTGCTAATATTATAATATTATTATCAATGAAAGTTTATTTCCAATAATTAAGCTACACTGATTATTAAGTTTTACATGTACTGCAAGTTTTAAACTATTTTAAATTTATAATTTAAATTATTATTAAATAATTAATAAAATTAAAAAGACGGTATTATTTAAATATATTTATTTAATATTAGTTTTAGATTGACTAAATCTTACGATTACATTCTTTTAAATATAGAAAATTAAAATATCATAAATTTAATTTGTTAAAAAAAAATATTTTTTTAAAAATTATTCTTTAGATATGATATAAAATTCAAAAATAAAACTACAATTTTAGTCTATATTTTGAGATTATATAGGTAAAACCTGTATAATGGATAAAAAAAGAGTAAGAGGGAGAGTATGTAGCGATATTAAAAAGTGTTACTTTCTGCTAGGGAGAGAAAAAAAAAGTGGATTACAAATATTGATAAAATGGAATTATATTTAATTTTTTTTAATTGAAGTATAAAAACAATCTGAAATTAGATTTTTAATAAAAATGTTCTTTTTTTAATTACACGTAATTTGTGTAAATATCCAATAAAGCACTTTTCTCTCCTCGCTTGCTTTATAAGATATAATCCTACACATACATAATTTTCTATCGGTATATAATTAGAGTTTATTGAAAAATATTTTTGCAATATTTTGAAATTTCGAAGTATAAATTTAAAAACTTTCGAAAGTTATAGAAATCAATATTTATTTATCTTATTTATTCTTATTTATACTGACGATTCAAGTATCATTCATAATCGTGCTTGTTTAACTCGGGAGATCGGATGTGAAGTGGCAAGTTTTATTTGTTACCTGTATGTTGGATATGAATGAGACATTCAATAATTATTATGTTACTTTAATACATGTCTATACATATTTTAATTCTTTATCAACTTCATAACGTTGTGTTGATGGTGAGTAAAAATATAACGAATAATTAAACTATGAATATTTTAATTATTATAGAGATCCAAATATGGGTGATGATGGAGTATCATGGACAGAAGTAACTTGGCCAATTCATACAGCGGAAAAAAAAGAGTATTTAACTCTCGACACTAACACTACCGAGATCGGTTACGGTCCCCGAGTGAGACAATGCGCTTTTTGGAAGAAATATCTACCACAACTACTTTCTGCTACCTGTGAGTTAAATATTTTTTATTCTGCTTTATTAACTTTTAAATTCAATAAATTTACTTACAAATTGGGTATTACCTGCCATTCGTTTGCATTGCTTATAATACAGTTACAGTTTCATAGGGAAGACAATTACCTATATAATAATTGTCAGTTGTAATATAATATAAGTTTTCTACGTGAATTTTGCATATCTATACGAAGTTTTTCTTATAAAAAGAACAAAAATGATCTCAATTCATAAAAAATTACAATTCATAAAAATTACATAATTTTATTTATAAATTCAAGTATCACAAATAAAACAATGCTTTTTCTTGTGGATATTCGTTACTACAAATAGATTGAATGTATTATTCCATTTTTTATGTTTATTTTACAATATTAATGTTGAGTAATCTAGTGTTATAAATCAACAAAAGGTATCAAATTATTAAAATACAACAAATACTTGGAAGGAAACAATATAAGAAAATCGTCTCTTGACGAAGATAGTTTAAAAATCCTTGGAAATTCATGAAACGTCTCGAATCCTTCGAGTTGCCATGGAAGAGCAAACCAAACGATAATACTAATTGAATAAAATTACGAGTTAGAGTAAAATTATAAGATAACTAATTTTTGAATAGAATAAATTCATTTACTTCATGTATATTTTTATTTATCTATTCCCAATCACAGCTATGTAAAGCAAGTAGCGAAGTAATATTTGTAACGTAATATTATTATGTTGAAAATTGAATTATATTTAATTTATTTAAATATTTTTATTTTTTCGTATTTATATGAATTTAATTTTTTAATTCAATAATTTTTAGAAGTTATTTAAAATTAAAAATTAGTGTTTATCAATTAGCGTAGAACAAGATATTTTGAAATAATTAAATGTTTTTGAAAAAATATCATTGGATATTGTTCAATATACAATGATATTACTAGATGTCAAAAACATTCTATTTTATCTAACATATATATATGTTATATAAAAAATAATTAAAAATTTTAAGTACATTTGTATTTAAACCGAATTTAATTTATAATAAATTTTTCAGTGTTATAATGTCAAGTTCTAAAATACGTATACAAATATTTCTTTAGTCTTTAAAATATTCCTATTATTTCTAATTTATCGATTTTAATTGTAAAGAAAGAATTATTAAAGAAATATATTCATAAATTTGAAAAAAACGAAACTAGTTAATACGTTTTAAAGATACTTTTAAGATCAAGTCAAACGAAAGTACAGAATAACAAATTAGATTTATGTAACTAATTATTTCTAATGCAAAATATTCAGCTTCATAAAGATAAAAAAAATGATAAAATACGAATCGATTTATTCTTTATAATACAATTAATGTGATTTAAATTTAATTTTTAATTTAATTTTTTTTATACTTCTAATGTCCAATGCTATAATTTTATCTTATGACATAATTTACTTATAATTTCAGTAATATAAAATATTAGCGATTCCATAGATTTCTTTTCTATATCTGATATATTCTGTTCATTCACATTATTCATTCGTTATTTCAATATTTCTTCCTCACCAGTCTTTCGTCACCTCTTTCCTTTTTCAATGAAACCTATTAAATCGTAAATACATTCACTTAATTAAAAAATTACATACCAAAATCAAGCATTTGAAATTTGGTTTATTGTCTCTCTTTATATTTTATATTTTTATCGAAGCACAGAAGCTTTGACCCATGTCATAAACACTTTTAATTAAAAAGAGTGTACGATTTTCAATCGTTTAACTACCACTATCATAATTTTGATATAAGACTAAATTTTCAAAAACAGCAAACAAAATTACGTATTTGGGAACAAATAAAAATTATCGTATGCAACAGAAAAAATTATTTTTTATTATATTATCCATAACACAATATTATATAATATTGTACTAAAAATCAAACAGTTAATTAAAAAAATTTATATATACTTGAATTTTGAATAATTTTTTGGATTACATTTAAACAAATTTTCTTAAACATGATATTGAAATCTATGAATCTTTTAAGATTTATTTTATATTTTAAATTTCTAAATTTTTTAGTTCTCATATTATATAATTATATAATTAAAAAGAAAATTTCTTTATAATTTTATTATAAATAAGTAATAAACTAATTTGGATTCGTTGAATTAAATTTAAAAATAATTCGCAGTTAAAAATATAAAATTTATGAATAAATATTATTAGAACTTAATAAATAATTAGTATGTTTATTTTATCTATTAGATACAAAACTGAATTTTCTAAATAATTGACATGGTTAGTTAATTATTGCAATTTCTGTCATAACTAAAAATTCATTAAGAAACGAAAATTATATATTCCTCAATTGTATAAATGATCATCCTATTAATTCTTTTTATATAAAAAGTAATTCATTATCTAAAATAATGATTCTATACAAACAAGCCTTCATATTCTATTATAATAATCCATTATAAAAATTCTTTTTTATTTCATTAAATACTTATTTTATATTTAATTTGCTACATTAAATTATTACATATTATAAATATAAATTGAATTATTTTTTATTATATAATAAAAAAGATAATCTCATTAAAAATATCATTATCTAGAATTTATTTCTTAATATTTTGTGCACTTATAATTACACTTATCTTTAATTATATGGAAAAAATATTATTTAAATTTTGATAAATCATGAATTTGCACATTTGTTATAAGTGAAAAATAGCATATATAAATTTATAAATTATTAAAAATAATGTGTAATTTACTTAAAATAATTATATGAAAATCTAATTTGATTTTTCAATGATATTTTAATTTAAAATTTTTTTTTAAGTTTTAACAGGTAATAAGCCATGCCTTTTGTTTCAAAATTATAATATAAAATTAAATATTTATTGTAACTATTTTTTATATATTTGTTTTATGTTATTAGATTTTTATATAAATAAATAATTATGTTAATGATATAATGTTTCTGTTATAAATAATACACAAATATCTTAATCTGAAAATTTAATTAAATGCAGTTATTGAAATATTCTTAAATGAATATTTGAAAAACAATAAAATAAAATTATCTAGCAGTGTATGAAAAACTTCACATATGAATTTTAAATATTTATTAAAATTTGAAATATAAAATAATGTATACTAAGTATTGTAATATTCTAATAATGTAACAGGATATAAAATTCTGATGAAAATAATTTCAAATAATTTCAATTTATTTACGCTCTCATATAATATTCTATATATATCTTTATTATTAATATTTATCTATTTAAAACCAATAAAAATACAATATATTGTTTCTTACCATTATCATAAACTAATGATTTATATAACATATTGCTTATGATTAATACGCTGACGTATAAAGCGAAAGCAGTCTCACAGGTTATTTGTTTTATATATTTTTTAATTAAGTTTTTTTATTTTTTATGAAAATTTGTTACAAGAGAAAAAAATTGTTTGGTAACATTTTTTTTACAGTTTTATTTATATACAGAAAATGGGTAATCTAAAAAAACTGTACATTCGATTTGCTTATGAATTTTTTAAGTATATCTGTTGTGTGAGTGCGGTAGAGGAAATCGGAATATTATAATAAATATAGGAAATTAAGAATTTATATGTATTTAGATTCATTTACCTATAAATATATTCAATTATTAGGATTTCTTTTTATTTGTTTATATATATATTTTTTATATCATTATTATTATATAATTATGTTATCTACCAATATTTTTTCGGTGTTTCTCTTTTGTATCTCTTTGTGATATATCCATATATTATCTTGATAAAAATTTGTTATCATTGTTATTTAAATTTTCTTCATAATTTATTTTTATGTTAAGTCCTTTTCTATTTATTTAGTAAATAAATAATTTATTATATATTATTATTAACTTTTTTAACTATTTATTTTTAATTACTAACACTATTGATCGTACTGATTTTTGTTTTTATTTATGTGTAAATTTTATTTATTTCTATTACTTAATATTTAAGATGATTATTTGTTAATGTACTATTTAGATTTTTACTTTTGTAAATTTATATTTGCATTCTGATGTTTATGGTTCATCGGCCAGTTGACGACTGATAATATTGTATATATTGTGTATATTCAATGACAGATGATCAGATATTTTATTGAATTTTTATATAAAAATTATTATTTTTAAAAAATTTATATATTTATATTATATTAATACATAATATTTTTATTATATTTGTAAATTATGAAATACTATTATATAATACTTTACTACATAAAAAGTAATATTTAACGTACAATAGCATAAACAGTATAGAATGAAAAAAAATTAATATACAATGTACTAAATTAATATGTAATGTACTATTAAAAATAAAAACAAGAATAAATTTAATTGCTTTACATTACATTACTAGTTTAGTATTTTACTAAATTTCTTTTTATTAGAAATTTTTCTTTTTTCTATTTATTGTGTAGTTTTTGAAGTTTGAAAAGTATAATATGATAGCAAATAAAAAGTAAAATAACATTACTAAAAAAATGTGAGCAGTTTCTTTTTGTAATATTAATGCATGAAAAAGAAAATAAATTTCTGAAGTATTATCAAGATAAATAAGAAAACAAATGTATTAATTTTTTTCTTTTCTCTTTCATTCCTTGGAAATATGACGAAAATATATATCATAGAAATATTGAACCTTTTTCGAATATTTTTCTCCTTTGATCTCATGAACGTGAAACTGCGATTTATTCTCAATAGAATAGTATAATCCGAATTTAAGCATATAAAACTTTAAATATTTGCTAAATAAATAAATACAAGATATCCGAATCCTTTATTATTTTGATGTATATCTTATATGATAATAATAAGTACAAAAAATTTTAAGTACCCATCAACTAATGTACCATTGTTATATATTATAACAAATAGAAAAATATTTAGTACAATAATTGTCAAACATTTTTGCATTTAAAACTATTATAAATAAAACATAATAAATATTAATATAATGCAATAAAGCCTTTTAATAAGTTAAAACACAGAAAACTGTTGATAAATAAAATAAAATTTTAAAAGCGAGTCAGTACTTGAAATGAAATAATGCGCAATGAAATTCTGTCTAAAAATGAGTGGGAAGGAAATATAAATAAAAAAAAATAAAATCTTGTACATCGTATTGTCAAATTAATCATTCACTTTTATATAATCAAACTAAATGAAACAACACTCGACTAAAAAATCAATATAAAAAATTGAAATTTTAATGAGTTTTCCCGCTTACATAACTTAAAAATAAATGCTGCTTCGTTATAATTTTTCATAATTTTCATACATTATGTTTAGACTTTTCACTTTTTTTTAGTAAGTTTAAAGAAGTAAAGTATATTCTACCCATGTAGAAAGTTATAATGTAAAAATGTAAACAAAGCTTGCATAATTGGCGCCATAACAAAAATATCTTCTTTAATAAAAACAAAGTTTTTATTTCTACAAATAATATGAGGAAAGAATTTATCGTTATCCTTTTATTACTCAAAATTACTTAAGGAGTCAGAAAAAATATTGAGCGAGCTGTCTCAAGTAAAATCTAACAGGCTCAAAAAAATCTAAGTAGTCGACATAAAAGAAATTAAATCAGTTTTCAGAAAAATATAAGCCAGTCACAATACAAAATCTAAGCTAACCTCAATCAAAAAAGAATCTCAAGTATTCTCAATTAAGAAAATTTTAAATAAGTCAGTTTCAAGTTAAAGTCTGTTTCAGTGAAAGAAGAGGAAAAGAAGAAAAAGGAATAAAAAAGGGTTAAAAATATCGATACAGTGCAGTAAATCGAGGGAGCAAACCACCAACTCAGGAAAACAGTCGGTAGGAGAAGGAATTCAAAAAAAAGGAACAGGTCAAGAACGATACAAGCAGGATATACAGTAAAGCGTGGTTTGTAAAAATTATAAGCTCAAGAATGTTAGCAAGTCAACAAGATCCTTTTTATTAATAAAATATAGGTGAAAAAATTAATACTTTTATTAAAATTTAACCTTATCCTTAAAGCAATAATTAGAATTAATAAAATAATTTCGAATATAAAATAAAACAGATTTTGACATAACATTTCTTACATTTAACTGTTAAGAATTTTTAATTTATAAATATTTTTTAATATTTAAGAAATTAATATAATATAATAATTATACGATTCATTTTTTTTAGAATAAAATATTTAAGTTTTTTACATTTTAATGTATTTAGTTTTTAACTTTATAATTTACGTTAAAAAATTAAATTAATAAACTGGAAAAATTAAAAAAAATTTTAATTAACAAATTAAATATTATTAGAAAGAATAATCGTAAAAATAAGTGAAACAAATTTGTATTATCGCTTATAAAGAAGAATAAAATTAATAGAAAGCCAATTTTATTTTTATAAAAGATTAAATAAACTAGTATAATATTTTGGTGAGATATAATCGATTTTTTTGTTTTTAATCCGATACATTTTTATATATAAAATTATTATAGACTCGCATTACAAAGTCAATAGATTTTAAGCTTATAAAATTTTAATATGAAATGTTATAATAAAATTTTCATAAAATAGAAATAAATTTACATTAATTATATATTTAATTAAACATGAAATTTAAAATCTCTGATTTGAAAGTTGTTTTCAATAAATTATTGAAAAAAAAGAAAAATTTTTGAAACTCAACATATATATATAGTGAAAAATAAAATATTCAAATTAATAATTATATTAGAAATGTAAACATCCTCAATTAAATACTTTTAAAATTTATCTAAATTTTATAAATAATATTTAATGGTTTAATATTTCTGTAATTTTTTTATTATAATTTATATTTTATTATTTCAAAGAAACTGAAAACTTTATATATAATAAATAACTTGCTTTACAACTAAAGTAAACTAACATTATAACTTATTTTATTTTTTTCTACTTCGCAATTAGTTCATAAGATATATTAAATATGTTATTAAACTTTTAAAATTATATTCAATAACGCAGAATAAAAAAATATGATGAACTCAGTTGAAAAAGTGAATATAATAAGAAATGCATTTATATATCATTTATATATCTAAGAAATCGGTTAAGCATTTCTAAGAAATCTCAGAGATTTATATTATATCTTTTCCTTATTTTCCATATTTATGTTCCCATTTTTGAGTCATGCATCCAGCAAAAATTTTATATACGACACCAAATGAGTTAAAGCAATCAATAAACAAATATACGATAAATAAATAAAAAATACAAAAATATTAAATTTATTAATACAATAAACAATAAAAACATCAGTAAAATATTGTATTTTATTATTAATTTTCTAAAAGAAGTTTTAGAGTAATTAAAAAGAGTATAAAAATAAATATTTAATTTTAAGTAGACTACCCATATATAACGTATAACAAATATTCTTAATTAACAATGTTTTTTTTTTATTTTTTTATTACATAATGTATATCATTACATAAAATCTACATATTTTTATTATTTCAAAAATATTACAATATAGAAAACCATATGATTTATATTTTTTTAATAGAACAAACAATAATTTTCGTTTATACAAATAGGTAATAAAAGTTGCTAATGTAAGTTATAATAAATAAAATAGCAAAAATATTACTTTAGAGGTGATAGAAGAATATACTGATCACTGATTTTATTAATTCGGAAAACTGTATTATGAAAGAAGATTATTTATTATTTTCACTTATCTACTTATTGTAGATTATATATTATCTTCTATAATTTTTTTTTTTTCATCATTTTATCATTGCTATAGATTGTTTTATTTACGTATTTGTTTTCTTAGATTAAATTGATATATTTTTTACATATTTATACGTATTTTATATTAATAAAAAAACCGTCAAAATATTTAAATATAAATAAAGTATTAAAGCTTTTTTCTTTGCTTTGTTGTAACCTGAACTTTGTTGTTCCTTCACGAGACTCGTTTTTCACGGTTTTTTCTGAACCTAACAAAAAATATATATATATTGAAACTAAAAACAATAAAAACGTATCTAGTTTATTATTTAACTTAATAATTTTCTTTTTATCAATATATTAAACAATTAAATATCAGTTAGTTAAAAGTTTTATAATTATGTAGTATATATTATATTAGTTTCATTTATACATATATTTGCATTAATTTTATCAAATAATCTATTTTTTAAGTAAACTTTTTAAACTTTTGGGAAAATAAATATCTGTATCTATGAAGTTGAAAGAAAATATTTTTTCAATGTATAATAATGTAGAAATTAATTTATTGTATTTTTGCCTAGTATTAAATATTTTTAATTTTAAAGCATATCAAATATAAGTAATTTAAGTAGTTGTGAATTTATTTTATGAGGACAGTTTTATCGATTTTTGTTACGATTATAGATGAATTATCACTAATTTAAATTTAATTAGAATATCTTTTATTTTTTGTATTGTAATTATAATTTTTTTAATCAAATATAAAATATTTAAAAAACAGTTTTAAAAATTAGTAAGGCAGTAAATTATCCGATAAATCGATAGAATAAAATATTGATCACTAATAGCGATATATTTTTAATATTACTCAGTCGTAAACTGACCGATGAACCATAAACATCAGAACGCTGTTAGCACAAATATTAATTTACAGTAAAAATCTAAATAGTACATTAATAAATAATTATCTTAAATATTAAGTAATAGTAGAATAGTAGAAATAACAAAAATTTACAAATAAATAAAAAAAAATCAGCACGATCAATAGTGTTAGTAATTAAAAAAATAGTTAAAAAAAAGTTTATAAAAATATAGAATAAATTATTATAAATAAATAATAATAAAACAGAAACCGCCATAGACTATCATAAAAAAGAAAAAGAACAAAATTACTATTATCACCAAATACTAATAAAATGAATCGAGAACTTGAAAGTTCACGAGGTGAACACTAAAAACATTATTAAAAATTTAAATGAAGAAAACAATAAATTAAAAGCAATAATTAACGAAATATAAAAAAAATAATACATAAATACATAATATACCTATAAAAAACAAATTTACAATATTAGAATTAGAAGATTTACAAACCGATGACAATAAAATAAAAGACACAATAATGGATGAAATAAGCAAGAAAAATGAAAATAGAAATAAAATTCAAGAAAAAAAAGGACCACCGAAAGTAATAATATAAATAAACACAAGACCAAGAAACCATTATTCAAGGAAATAGAATCAAGCCTAGAATTAATAGTAGAAAACTGTTTACAACAAGGAACAGTAAATTCTCCAATACACTTTAATTTATACAATAGTGGTATTTGATCTTAAAAAATCATTACAAAAACAATGGATATCTTTTGCAGACGATTTAATAATTTACTTATCCGGTAAAAGCACAATTACAAGAATTGTTCAACAAAATAAACGATTTTTATAATTCATGGAAACTAAAAACTAATAGAAATAAATGCGAAAATATTTTATTTAGAAATAACTTATTTCAAATAAGTGTTTCAGAAATAAAAATCTTTAAAAATTTTCAAATAAAGGGCAGTTCTACCAAAAATAGGCAATTCCTTACAAGCAAATAGTCAAATATTTAGGATTACATCTAGATATAAAATTAAAATATAATTACGATATTAAAACTCAATTGGAAAAAGCAAAAATTATTTTATTCAAATCATTTAAATAGTAGAATAAAAGTATTATAATATGAAGGACTTATCAGATCAATCCTAACAAACGCTTGCCTCATCTGGTACCATATAACAGTATATCAAATGGAAAAAATAAAAATTTTCGGAAGAAAAGGGTGTAAGAGATTGTCTTCAATTGTTCAGAACTGAGGCAAGCTCTTATAAAAAATATATAAAAAACAAAATATTGTACAACAAAGCCAATCTACAAAGAAATAATGTATTAAAATTAAATAGAAATTATTATGGAAAATTACACCACATGAAAGAAAATAATTTAATTTCCTATACCATATACCCTAACTTAAATTATTTTTCAAAATATTTAAAAACACTTTTTATCCTTCCTGAAACTTTCGTTTGTCTAGATAATAAATAATATTTACAAGATAAAAACAACATTCAAGTTATATACCATATCAATAAAAAAGATATAATACCAAAAGAACTTATGAAGCAAATTTAAATAGCAATGATAAAAACTTTTTATAAAGATACAATATGCATATATATCACAAAGAGATACAAAAGAGAAACACCGAAAAAATATTGGTGACTAACATAATTATATAATAATAATGATATTAAAAAACTCCTGATTAAATAGACATTTAACACCCAAAAATTAATTGTTAATTATAGAAATAAAAATAATACACATAAATTAAACGACTTTGTAATGAATCCTTAAAACGTTTAAAATTTTAATAATTGAATATATTCTTATTTCAATAAATATAAATTCCTAATCTTCCATATTTATGACAACATTCTCGTTTCCTTTCCCAATCACATATACATAAAAATTCATAGAGAAATCGAATGTACAGTTTTTAATTCTACCCATTTTCTGTATGTAAATAAATGACTGTACTGACAAAAACAGGAAAAATAACTATTAAAATTAAATTGAATTCAACTATTTATTAATTGTAATGTATAAAAAATCCTGCTCAGAATATGTAATTGAAAAAATCTAATACAATAAACGTTCGTTTACTTATGGAAGGATATTCTATTGCTTACATATTTAATACAAAGGCGTACATACAGATTATGTTGTTCCAACAATATACGTTAAATGGATAAATTGAAATAAACTATACGCTATATGGAATTAACCAATGGTAGAAGTTGTAGTAGGTATTCCTTTTACAAAATTTATTTTATACATTTAATAGTTATATTACTTGTTTTTCCCAAATTGTCTCATTTTATTTATATATTCAAAATTTTTTTTATAGTAAATTACAAATAAGTCATTTCTTAGTAAATAAGTTAATAAAATCTGTCTAGCGTTTTACTAAGCAATTGTTTTCATCAACCCATTCTTCATCACGATAGAATATAAAGAAATAGATAATTAGTTAATGAATCGAATATACATTATTATTTATTTTTATTGTAGACTAAAATAAATATGTGTTATAAAATAGTTATTTTAAAAATTATATATATAAATATTGTAATTATTAATTTCAATTAGTGTATTATTTACTAATACTTTTGGTATTTTTATAAGAAATTAATTTAGAACATTGTATTTAATATTTACTTTTCAGATAGCATCTTTATTAATCGTTATTTTTTTTCTCTTGTTACTAATCTTATTTATACTTCCATTCGTTTTATTTCTCTTTTATTATGACTTTTACATAGTCATTTATTCGTACTCTATTAATTTTATAAAACTGTACTTTTATTCAACAGATAATTAAATTACATCATTATTTTTTTCAATATTAGATTCAATGTGTTTAAATTATTAATAAATCTGTTTATAGTTACCTATATGAAGAAATAAACGAAACATTAAAAATATTTCATATTTATAATAATATTTTATTATAGAAAAATTTTATCAAGTTTGTATAATCTAACACCAAAATTATTTAAGTAAGTCTTACGTATAATAACTATTTGATATAATGTTAAAAATCTGAAATAAAAGATAAGCATAAAATATTATAATACTAGTTAAAACTTTTTGGAATATTATGTATAAATAGATATCATTATATAAAAGATAATTTACTTATAAAAATGTTTTAATATCTCAAATCATAATAATTTTAATTTAGTAGTATTATTATTATAAAAAATGCTATTTTCAAAATAATGTAATAAATAATGTATTAATATTCATACATTAGTTAATTACTAAAAAGATTTAATAATATGTCAGATATATTTTTTAACCTAGAAAATTTTTTATCTTATTTATTTTTTAATTTGAAATTTGATCGATCAGTGATAACAGCGAACCTAATTACTACTTTTCTATTTTTCTATCTATTATATATAATATATTATTTATTTGTATTCTAATTCTTTATTAATTTATTTTCTTATATGCCTCTTTCTTTCTATTTTTTGATACAGTGCACATAATTAATTGAACAAAGCCAGATATCGATAATTCATGATTGTTTTAATTAATTTATTCATTACCTTGTTCTTTTTCTACTCCAACTATTCATATCTTTCTAATGATATATGTATCTTTATATTTTTTTTATCCATTAGTATCCTTTTAATTTATTCCATCTTCTTATAAATTTGATAATTTTGCATTTACAGTGCTATATGCATTTAAACGTTTTACTTGCACAAATAGTATCCCACACACACATCTCAAAAATATTATAAATTCTAAATAAATCAATTCATTTTCATAATTATACTTGGTTTAATAATTATTCTGTTATTCCCATATATATAAAATTTGAATGATAATAAAAGTATAGCTGGTAAAGCATATTCTAGTTATATAATTTAATTTAGCTTATTTACTTAAATATAACTAAAATTCTTTTTAATTTAAATTTAAATTTTAAATTAAAATTATAAAATTGTGATTATAAAATTTTAAAAAATTAGCTAAACGAAGGAGGCTATAATAATAATTCGCACTTTTCTTATGATTATAGCAAAGCTGAACCAGTCTAAGGAGACTTGCAGCGGAGCATCTCTTTCTAGTTCATTAGACACACGAGGTGTGTGTCTCCTTCTCATATACCTTGTGGCGATTGGCTTGAGGGGGCTGTCCGGTCCCTCACAGTTCGGACTCCATCCGTGCGGACCGGTCTAGCTTTCGATTGAGGTATGTCTGACCATCAAGCCACCAGCAATTCAACAGCACCACTATCAGTTACGGCAACACTGACATATCAGCCAGAAGCTACGACCAGCCAACTATTCGGACGATACGAGAGAAGAATAGTACATTCTGCTCCAATAAGTCTCGTACACCAATCCACTAGACTCACGCGTCTGTAGAATGTTATAAATCCGCTATTGATTCATACGAGATCGCAATGACAAACGAATACTTCCTCTTTACGTCGAATATTAATAATACTTTCGTTGTTTTCTCTCTCTCTCTCTCTCTCTCTCTGTTTCTTTCTATACAACATAATATTCTTACGTATTTTTCTTCTTTATATAACGACTTATCTTATTCATATTAATAAATGGCATCCAAAACATCGGATGATAGCCAAATCTTTGGATGAGCAAAATTTTGATAATTCTTATTAAATGCTAAATGATTATTTCTCATTTGCGCTTCTTAAATATTCTTTCTTAAATAGATTCAATATTTTTATAATTTATACCCACAATTTTAAACACATTTAACATGAATAAATGATCGAATATAATAATATGTAATAGAAACGTTAAGAAAATTTTTCAAAATCCAAAGTATAATAGTAATAAATTAATTTTTGCGTCAATTACTTTTTTTTACAAAGATAATAATAATTTAAATTATTTTATATCTCTTAAAAATTATAAATGAAACATAATTATTTTTATTCTTATTATAATTAGTTTTATTCTTATTAAAAATATATATCATAAATATAAGATACAGTTTTTTCAAAATATATTTCATTTTACTAAAAAATTTTTAATATTACAATTATTATTAAGCAGTTATAATTTTATTTATTTATTTCTGTTTAGCTAAAATTAAAATATTAAATATCTAAAATATGGCAAAATACAATACTTTAAATATTGTCAAATCATAATTTATATAAATTTATAAATTAAATTTCTTTATTATTGTAATAAAATATTCTTCTTCTAATAGTTAAATAAAACGAAAAAAAGTTTTAAATATAAATAATGAGATTAATAATAAATTATCTTAATATAGATATTATTAAAGCTTAAAATCGAAAGTTTTGAATTGAATAATTCTTGATATATAATTTAAATTATAATTATCTTGTTCAAATCTTTTATTTATATTTTTAGTAGACTTTTGGAATTTTAAACTTAATTATTCATAGATAATTTTACGATTAAAGAAGGCTTTTTTATTTCTTGAAAGAAATTTTATTTTATATTTGTCCTTCATTTTCTTATTATATTATTATATTGTATAATCATTAAATTTCTTTATTAAGAACGTCATCAAGTCTGATAATAGGTTATAAATACATAAAAGAAGAAAATCTAAGGTAGGTTTTACAGCAAATTGAATAAATAATTAAAGAGCACTAAAATCATTTCTATATCGTGCAAAACAAATACTAATATAGCAAAATAAACAATAATATTTAAGAATTAATTTTACAAAATCTTAGTGCTGTTTAATTACTTATACAATAATTTTCATAATGTAATTTGCAATATTTTAGTATAATTCTTAATGAAACATTTAAGACCAAGTTAATAAATAAATTTAATATAAAAAAGAAAAAATATAAATTGTCAATAATTTGAGCAACATTCATAATTAATATACTCACTTTTAGTCAAAATGAAGAGCTAATATAAAATTATCTTATGAATTTTTGACGAGATTTTATATTACAAACAGTATCTCAAGCTATAGATGCACTCTTGACGTCAATTCATATAACAATATTTTGTGTTATTTATGTGCACATTTTTCACGTGAAAAATATTACATATGAATGCTGTATGTGAAGAACATATAATAATTATATTGACGTGAAATGTGTGTATGAACTAAAGTATTTTTGAAATATATCTTATGTGATAAATTATTTTAATTAATATAAAATATATGTTTGTGTTTGAAAAAAAATAAAACAAACAGTTAGTTGCATCTATGTTGTAAGTTTTAAAAATTGCATAAATACTCAAATGCAAAACTCAAAGAAAGAATAATTTAACGTAAATTAACTTACTTATTTATACTTATCGTGTTAAGAAATATGATAAGTATAGTAAACTTTTATCACAATTAAAGCAAGAAAAAACAATAATCGTATGATAATATTATAAATATTAATAATATTAATTAATAATAGTGATAGTAGTAGTAGTACTGTAGTAAAAGTAGTGGTAGTGGTAGTAGTAGTACTACTGTAGTAACAGTAGTGGTAGTGGTAGTGGTAGTGGTAGTGGTAGTGGTAGTGGTAGTGGTAGTGGTAGTGGTAGTAGTAGTAGTAGTAGTAGTAGTAGTAGTAGTAGTAGTAGTAGTAGTAGTAGTAGTAGTAGTAGTAGTAGTAGTAGTAGTAGTAGTAGTAGTAGTAGTAGTAGTAGTAATAGTAGTAGTAGTAGTAGTAATAGTAGTAGTAGTAGTAGTAGTAGTAGTAGTAGTAATAGTAGTAGTAGTAGTAGTAGTAGTAGTAGTAGTAGTAGTAGTAGTAGTAGTAGTAGTAGTAGCAGGTTTTTCTTAGCGTAGTAAAGGAAGGTGAAAGATATTATATTAATATATTAACAAAGTGAAACATCAATTATTTTACTTTGGTATTTATAATATTGATTAATTTTTCTTTAAAAATGAATAACTGACGTATTTACTGAAATTACTGTAAAATAAATTATGCATAAAATTAAATATAATTTATAAATTCACATTATTTTTAATACAAACCATATATATAGTGCATATAATATATTATAATGATGTTTTATAGGATCGTTTTTCATATCCTTGACATGTTTTTTTTAATACACGTTTGTATCTCAATGTAGTGTTTTACTTGCATATAGATAAATGAGAAGAAAGTTATATTTAATGGTACTTATTCTTTGTAATTTTAATATAAATCTTCATTTTAAAAAATATTTATGATGATAAATAACTTGATATATAAAAGTATAAGTAATCAAATCAATTTTTTTTATATCAATATCCAATGAACAAAGTTTGGTTTAAAAAAAATAAGAAAAATAACAATTATTGAACATAAGTATCTAAAAATTGATATTTTACAATGCTTCTAAAAATCTTTAAGTTCAGTTGTATGCTCAACTTATCAGTCTTTGCTCATTTATTTGATTTTTGTTTCATACGCGTAAAATATATACTAAGAAATTAAAAAAGAAAACTTTAATTAATTAGATATAGACTTATGAAGTAGCTGCTGTTTGATTTTTAACCTTTAAGTTTGAGTAACAAAATATAGATTACATTATCATCACCAATAATTTACTGTGAATCTTCAAAACTATCATAGTATTAAATTATAAACAGAAATATAAAATAATGATTTCCTTCATTTTTGTCTTGCTATCTTTAATAATTCAACTTAATTCTTCAAAATATTCTAATTAAACAGACACACAAATAGAGATAGATTTACCTTATAATCATTCCTTTATTTCCATAATCCCTTGAAAAGATACTTCTTAAGTAAATACTTTTATTGTGATAATGCTATGTAAGTATTGTTTATATTCAAAGGAAAAAAATTAGTTTAACAATAGTAGATTTTATGCTATTATTTTCACAAATTACACATAAATAAATATTTGATCGAGATCTTTTATTCCTTAAAACGAGAAATTATTATATTTTCATATAAAATAAAAATTCCTTATAAGTAAATGTAAAATTTAACGCTTATAAATTTATTAAATTTTTAATTATTTTTTAAATATGTTTCAAATCTCAAAATTTAATTCATCGAAAGATCTTGATTTTATTATTCATATTATACACGATTTTGATTTTATTTTTTGTAAAATTTTGAAAATAATCATTATTATATGAGATCGATTAAATAGACTGTTTCAAAAATTCTTATAGACTTGTACATACTTATAGATCTTTTACATAATATTTTTTATGTATTTATTCTTAAGATTAATCAAATTATATGTAAAACACCTAAAAAATACAATAAATAAATTTTAAATCAATAATTTCTAATTTTATTACAAAATACAAATTATAATAGATTATGTACATATTAAAATATTATTGCTTTATTATAATCAAGTTCATTAAATTATAATCAGCTCATTAGTCATATTGCAAACGAAATTTTTTCTTTACTAAAATATAAATAAGTACTATTATTTAAACGAAAGTAATAATTTAGTATTTTAACAAATATTTTGAATTGTTTTAAAATATCTATACTATTAAAAAATAGTCTAAACAGCTTAAATTTATATAATTTGTGATTGAATATTTGAAATAAACAAAATACAAATTAAATAATGTTGATAAGTGTATTAATTTCAAAAATAAGCTCTCACTTGATCAGAAAAACTAAATAATCAAAATTTAATTTAAACCAATTAGTATTATAAAAAATATTAAATAATGCTATCATGAAATTCTTAACAATGAAGTTAAATGTTTAACATAACTTTATAAAATTAAGTAAATAAATTCTTAATACCTCAGACTCGATTATAAAAAAAAAGAGAATATAAATACAGCATTTAAATAATCATAAAAGTATATAAGATTAATATTTTTATTAAATTATTAAATTATCTTAATTAATATAAGTTACCTTAATATTAATTGATACAATATTTTAATTTTTTTCCATTCAAATAATTTTATTTTAGATTTTATCTTTTTTTTTTATTTTATCGAATTAAATTTCTAAACTTTTTATTCTTTATATTCTTATTTTTAAAAGAAAATTTAAACTGGACTGAAGAAAATATTTTATAATAATTATCTGTTAGAACAAAACAACAAAGAAATAAAACTAAGACAATTTTTTAATGTAAACTATAAAAAGAATTATTAGATCTGACAAAAATAAAAAAATTTAATTAAGTAAATAATCGAACTTGAATCAGAGAAATACATTATTTATTTTTAAATTTTTAGAGATAGATGAATAAGAAAAATAATAATAAATATTAAAAATCAAAATTAATAAATCCAGAACCAAAACTTTGGTGTCAGCATAAAAATAATATGATTTCTTTTCAAAATATATTTTTGAAAATAATTAAAATATTTAATAAAATTTCAATAAAAAAGTTGAAATGGAAAGTTTAAAAAAATAATAATTTTGTCATAATAAAATAATAACAATTTTTAATAGCAACGAATTTTTTGAAAGATTGTATAGATATCATTATATTATTAATTTTTAGGTGCTTAAAATGTATTATTAAATATTAATTTATATAATTTTATATTTGTATATTATATTAACTTAATATTATATAGAAAATCATAATGAAACAGTGTTTGTCTAATTGTTAAAGATAAAAAAACTAGAAAAATTATGTTAGTGATTATTAAAGCAAACTTTATATCTAAAATTTTTATTTCCGGTTATTGAAGTCGTAATAATTATTATTTTTTAATATAAAATTTCAAAATTTAACTTTAATGAACGTAATATTTTAAAGATATTGCCATCATTATAAAAAATTGAATACATTTGTATTTATATTGATATATTTATATAAGAAATTAGTTAAATGACATATTTTTTAAATTACATTTATTTCAGTAAGTAAATTAATGTAGAAGGATATAATTTTCTAAAATAATAATGCATCAAAAGGATAACTTATTTGTACATTTTAAGGAATCAAAATTCATAATAGTGAATATATTTAAAAAAAGTAAAAATAAATAAATTTAAAAGAAATATTAATTATCTTTAATTCAAGATTATATTAAAATTTAGAGATATCAACTAATATGATAAAGATCATCCTATATAAATAAAATAGTAATTTTTCTGATAATACTTAGCTTCAAGTACACATAAACTAATTAGAACTTTGCTAAAAAGAATAAATGTAATGTAATTCAATTAATGTGTAGAATACGTGTCTATATCATATCTAATAATATATTCAAATTTCCTGGTATTTTATCATATATTGAATAAACTTCTGCAACTGTTTTAATTTCGAAATAAAATATTATTTTTTGGATTGCAATTCTTAAAAAATATTATACAAACATTAATTGTCTTCCTTATTTTAATTATACTATAATAATTATCACAGAACAAACTTCTTTATGTTATACATGTAATACATTGATTATAAAATTCAAATGTAATTTTAAGGTAAAAATCCATACGCAACCAATTATCTGTGATGTAATAATTCCATGATTAAAAAGAAATATACAGTATTCATAAATTAAATTTAAGATTTTATTAATTCTTCAAATTATTTAAAATACCAGTAACTACGTTTTTAAAATTCAAAATACATAATCGTAAGTACTCTTAATAATAAAATTCTTCAAAATTATTTGCTAGTTTTTATTAATCTTGAGATATAATTTCAAGTATATTTTCTAATCTAATAAAAAACTAAGGAAGAAAAATATCTTTTTCATGAAAGTAATAAATTAAAAAAAAATAATCAATACAAGTTGATTAAGAACATTCAAATATATATTTTTATAACGTTGCAAATTTCTATTAAATTTATCTGTTTAGGTTAAATAATTATTATAAAACATTTTTAATTCAATGAATAATTTTCTTATTGTATATAAAATATTCTAGAAAATGTATATTTAAAACATTTAATTCTTTAATAGAGCATATGTAATCAAAGAAAACATATTATTGGATCCGATCATATATACTCGTATTAAAATTCTTGATTTCTTGAATTCTTACACATAGTACATATATTGAATTTATAATTCAATAGAATTTATAATGAAGCAACACCCTGATGAAGAAACTGTTGAAAAATAGAAAATAAGTTAATCAGACGAAGAAAATTATTATTATCTTTATGAAATTATTGAACTTTGAATCGATAATATTGCGAGTAGTATATTAATCTAGTAATTAATAATTATATTTAAATTGCATTTATATCTTAAATCACTACTAATTATACTTTTGTTTAATATCTACTTTGATTTTACAAGTAATAAATTAAATAGAATTAATTTAAATTTAAAAAAATTTTCAAGAAAATTCCACAACCTATTACTAATAAAAAGGATCCATTCTTTGGCAATAATTAAAATTTTTATGTTTAATGTGACTCTAATTTAATTGTAGATTTAATGTATTATATTTTTTATTACAGATCTAAATAATACTAAAATTTTCCTTTTATTAATACGTGGATATAATGAAATTTATTATGTTAATAATTGTATAAAAAAATTAATGTTTATTTCTGGTTTTTCTTAAAAATAAATATGATAATAGATATTCATAAATATAAATCACAATTTATTCAATTCAAGTTTTAAACATATAAATCTAATTTCAAATGATAGATAAAGATTGAAAAATTGATAATTGGTTACTAATTAATTTTTATAAAATATAATAATATTAAAATATATTGATTTTAAATTTTAGCGTACATATAATTATAATTATTTTTTTTTTATTTTAATATTTTATAGTTCTGAATAAACTTTATAACTTTTAATTAAAACAAATTTTCTTTATGCATGATTAATTTTTAATTATCCTTTAAAAAAATTAATATAAAGTTTTCTTGCTAGATCATTCTCTTATTTGATTTGCCATTTTCAATGTAAATAAATTTAATATAATTTTGAAAATAATACTATTCAAAGATTATTATAAGAATTAAATAAAATATATAAAAGCAAAATATCAACATTAATAATTATATTAAAAAGTTCCTTAAAAATAAAAAATTTAAAAAATTAAAAAATACCAAAAGGAAGTTGTGTTGACGGGCTAAAGTTATTATTATTATAATAAAAAGATATAGAATCTCCAAGTAATAATAATAATAATAAATATTTGTAATTTATAATTTAAATATTTTAAAATACCTTTATAAGTTAATAACACATTGTTCAAAAAACATAATTTTTTATAGTATTTTTAGAAAATACAAATATTTTTTCACGTATAATTTATGTAATAAAGTACACCTAATGTGATTAAAAATAAATTATAGACACTAATAAAAAAGACCAAGTAATAACAACTTATAATATTATTTATAATATTGTATTACATCCTTGTAATATTCAATTTTATCAAAAATGAAACAAAATATAATATTATAAGTAAATATTAATCATAATAACTACAATAAACCGATCGCTTTTCATAATTGTCGATAAATTTTAATACAATTATTGTCGTGTTTAATTTTCCGATATAACAAAATATTAAATATTTATATATGTATATTGACGGAAATAAAACTTTACTAAACAACAGTGTTATTTTAATTATTTATCTTTAAAAAAAAAATACGATAAAATAATAAAAATGAATTCGACTTTAAAATAGTTTTATAAAATTTGATTTATAATGTCTTATAAAATTAATGAAATAATGTCTAAAAACTCTTATTAATTTTCAAAAAAATTATGATGAAATAAAATTTTTCAATAAAAAAATCTTAATATCAACTTCTATTCATAAGTTTTATTATTCTATTTTTAAATAACTAATTTAAAATGTTCAACGTAATAGTACAAATGCTTTCTGTTTAAAACATTGAAAATGACTTGCAAAATGAAATAAATTATAAGCGTATAATTTTCTGAAAAAAAATTATGCTTTTTTTAAAATATTTTTTCCATAAATAAAATTTTTAAATTTGCTTTTTAATAAAATTTTTTTAAAAAATATTTATTCTATAAATTTAAAGGGAAAAAATATATCAATATATTTACATACTTTAAATTTGCTTCAATGATTTAAATTACAATGCATATAAAGAAAATAATATTATTTAAAACGAATAAAAATATGTTTAAAAAGAAAGAGAAAACAACTAATAGAATCAAATTACTGTAAGTATTCATAACTTATAAAAGTTATTTACGCTAGAGTTATGGAAGAATATTTATTCACGATTAAAAAGTAAAAAAAATGAAATTAAAAATTAATTTTATCGAAGCTATTAAATACAATTTTTTTATTATTACAAGTAAATTTTTTAATTTTTTTTATATCATTCTGTTATATATACAAAAAAGTGAAAATCATACTAAAAAGCTTATTTTTTATTTTTTTTGACAGAATATAAATATTCAATGAATAAATAAATCATTCTCTGACGAAGTTAATTACTGTTATTCTCAACATGATAAAAATAGAAAAGTATTAAAAAAATATGCGTATAAAAAGAAAAAAATTCGATATTTTAGAAAAGAATGTTGATTGTTTTCATCTATATATCTTTACAGCGTATAAAGAATCTAAATAAAACTATTATAAATAACTATAATTAAAAAAAGAGTAAATATGGATAAGCCATGCGAATGTTTACGTTTAAAAAATATTATGTATAAATTATATACAATGTCAGAAGTGAAAATAAAAAATAGACGATGAAAAAAAGTAACGTAAAAGCACTAAAACTCGCAAGTCTTTTACGTTTGTACATAATGATTATTTTATCGTTTTGTTATATTCATTATATAATAAATCATAATGAACGTAAAATATAAATTTATTAAATAAAGTTGATACATTAATACTAAAAAATTAACAATTGTATCAAATAACTTAAGGAATTATTATATAATCATTATATAAATGTTTACACAATTCTGTATTATAAATATAATATACGTTTTATATATAAAAAGTCTAGTGCAAGTTTAAAGCACGTATCCAACTAAACATAAGGACGTAGGAAAAATATTCTATAACCAAAAATAAGAAAGTATAATACGTAAATAAAAATACGTGAAACACTGTAACGTTATTTACTCTTTACTGAAAGTATCCATAAGATCATAAACAAAAATTTATGATAGTAAATTTCTTCTGAAACTTAATCTGTCTTAGTTTATTTTACATACTTTTTGACAGTTCCTTAAACAAAAATGAAAGTTCGTGATGTTGCTTAAAATTTCATGTAGACCTTACATACAACTTCATAAACACTATAAAGTAAATATTAACAAATTTTTACTTACATTGGATTGTCAACGTAATGTGTAGAACAAATTGATACGGTAATAAAAATATTAATATTTTAAATCTTCTCGAAAAAACTATTAGAGTTTGCATCTATATCCAATACAATAATTTTAAAATAAACACAAACAGTATTACTTTGATTTTATAAAGTCTTGAAAATGAATAATTAAATTTAACGTAGAATAATGAATAATACTTAATAAAATATCATCATGTTGAAGTTAAATATGCGTTTCTTACAAATAAGAGGTAAAGAACTTAAAAAAGTACTGTCTAATGATGTACTGAAATAATTCCTAAAAATATTTTATGATATTAATTTAATAGTATTTGTAAGTTTTTTCATTAAATAATTGTGTTTAAAGAAATAATATGTATGCATGTATATATGTATGTATGTATATATGTTTGTATGTATGTATGTATGTATGTATGTATGTATGTATGTATGTATGTATGTATGTATGTATGTATGTATGTATGTATGTATGTATGTATGTATGTATGTATGTATGTATGTATGTATGTATGTATGTATGTATGTATGTATGTATGTATGTATGTATGTATGTATGTATGTATGTATGTATGTATGTATGTATGTATGTATGTATGTATGCATATATATATATAATCAAATTTGAATGTATATATAATCAAATTTGAATGGATATATATAATCAAATTAAAATTCATTTCATCTATCAAAAAAACATGATTATTTTTATTTTCTTATACATTTTATTATAAAGCATATTTATTTGAATTTTTTTTACAAATATGCATATATAATTTAGAAAATTAATAAAATATTCTTGACAAACCTTGAATATTTTGCATATTTATTATATTACAATGGTTATTTTACATATAAATTTAAGTATGTAATATAAAAACCTAGTCTATATACAACAATTTTTTCTGTATTCTAAGTTTAAAATCGTAATATATCAAGAATACTGAAATTCACATAATAGTGTTTTCATTAACATTCTCAATTGGAATTATAAATTTAAACTTTATTATAATTGATACGGTTGTTAGTAAAGTTATCATAAAATTTTTAATTCTTTCTTATTTTCAATGTTGAAAATATTAAATTTAAATGCAAATGAAATTTGAAAGTGCATAATTTTTTTAACCTTATGTTTTAGTACATAAATATTGAATGGCATGATCTTTTTTATACGATAAGTCGTATTAAACGACGTTATTAAAATTCGTTACTCGAGTTTAAAGTGCAAACTTTATTTCTAAGCTACTGTTTTTTATTTATTTACTTTCTCCCATTATATATTTTTATTATTTATATATTCATTTTGATTTTAAAAACTCTCAAAATTAAATCAAAAAAAAATTCTATGAATATCATGAATTTTAATGATAGAACTTGTACATTTTACTGTAAATTATTCATAAAATGTTTAATTAGATAATTTAAATAATTTGATTCAATTCTATTTAAGCTAGTTATTCATAACTGTAAAATAACTGTTCCAAAAGATTTTCTGATGTTTTAATTAATGAAATCAATATAACTTAAGCTTTTTATTTTTTCTAATATCACATGAAGTGTAGAATACTTAAATAGGCAAATAAGTTTTAATCCACACGCTTTAATGAAAAAATACATATAAAATTTTTAAAAGAAATATTTTTATATAAACTAGAATAAATTTTAATATGATCATTTTTAGTAAATTAATAATATCACAATGAAAATTTAAGAGCTTGTATAATATTTAATAATAAAGATTTTAAATGTTTATATGAGTTAAAATTTTTTGTATAAAATATATGAAGTATTATTATATGAATTTAATTTACAATATACTTTTACTAAATATTTATAATAATTTATGGATTATGTGTAAAATGTAGTACTTTATTTAAAATGAGTAAATATAATAAATTTTTTAAGCATTTTTTTATCATGTGATCAAGTTCACTTTGTGTAATCTTTAGATTTTCTTTTTTAAAGAAAATTCTTTTACAATATATATAATATATATTTACTATATTATTTGTAGAATATACTCTAAATTTTTTATACAAAAAGTTAATGTATTTGAAATTAAATGACACCTAATTAAGAAAAGCATCCAGAGTGGTGATGAATAAATACACAAAATTGATTTTGATCATTTAACAGCTTAGAGGTTAACTTTTTAAATAGTTTTTGATTTTTATATTTATTTATTTAAAAATAATTCATATTATTTTGCCTTTTTTTATTCAGATTCAATTTACTAGGTCAAATTTAGTTAGCTATTCATATAATATATTTAATATTTTATTTTTACTTATACATAGATAATCTTTTTTATTTTAATTAATTATGTATAGATAACTCAATTATAACTATTCAGCAATTAATTTAAAAAAGTTCATGCTTACATCTTGAATTTTTTAAATTAAATTTAAAAAAAATCTAAAATAGCATTTAATATTCTTTAAAATATTTATCTTTTTTCTTGCATCCATAAATGCAATTAAACTTATCTTGCTAATATTTAAATATTAAATAGATGTCATTAAATTTATATTTAGATATTTTTACAAAAACTTATCGAACATTTTTAACTATAATTTTTTTATTTTATGTTTTTTAAAAGTTAATTATGGAAAAATTCAAATATTTACATTTTTCAGTGTTATTACCATTGCATTTATTTACCCAATTTAAAAAATTCATTTAATTTATCAAAAACAATTTTGAACTTGATGATAGCGATTAAGTATTTAATCAGAAAGAAATAACGTATAATTCTATTGTATTATTTTATATTTTAACAAATTACAGTTAATTAATTGAAATACAGCATTGGAAACAAGCAATTAATGTTTTGATGTAAAAATATTTAATTAAATGTAAAATTAATAATTAAAGGCAATAGAAATACTTAAGATATATATATCAGCAAACATTGTATAACTTCTTGTTTTAAACAGAAAAAATATTTCATGTTTTGTAACGTAGTCTTGAAATGCAATTATTTCGTTATATTAAAATGAATAAGCAATGCATTTAAATTTATTGTAAAACAATGTTTAAAATGTATCTATTTCTTTTATTCAAACAAAAATTTAAATACTGATGAATTGAAATTTTGTTTGAATAGTTAAGTGTCTAATTAATTAAGATTTTTATTAATTTAAAGATTCCTTTTAATATATTTAAAATTTTTTACTATAATATAATTTGAAAAACATAAAAATTAATAAACAGACGAAATTGTTCAACTATAATATTTTGAGCTACTGTTTTTATTTTATCTAGAAAAAATACTTTCTTAGTGCAAAATATTTTTTATATAAATTATGACATAAAAGTGTCTTTTTAATCTTGTATTATATACCAATGGATTAAAACTATTGATTAAGAATGAAGTAAATACAAATACAAAATTTTTAAAATATAATTTAAATGATTTATATAATTTGTTCATACTGAATGATTAATAACACTTTAAATATCTAAAATACAATCAAATTTCATTTCTTTTTATGATACTATTTAATTTTCAAAAGCTATGTATTTATAAACTCTTGTATATCTTTCTTAGTAATATTATAAAGTAAAAATAAAAATTCATTTAAAAAATGTATATTTTATAATATTTAATATAAAATTTTATTAAATAAATACAAAAATATAAAATTTTTAAATTCCATTTTTTAAAAATTGTTTTACCTGTAAGTTTCACAAAAATTATTAAAAATAAATAAAAATCATACTATTAAACTAAAAAGTAAAGTGAATTCAATCAAAAATTTATCAAATGATTCGTGATTATAAGACAATGTATGAAAAGTACTAAAAATAAAAAAAGTTTCTCATCTGAAGTCTCAAATAAATATGTTAATAAATATATAAAATATGTTTAAATTTATTGATCTGATATCATAAAAAAAACTTTTTAAAAATAAATTTAAAATAATTTGGATTAAACAATCAATAGAAAGAAAAAAGCTTGAATAAGTAAATGAAAATGCTTTTACAATAAATAAATTGATTGAGTATAAAATTGATTAGATATTATAAGATTATTACATTGTATAAATACTACGAAATTAATATGAATCAAATAATAAAAATATGTCAAAATTATTTTGTACTCAACATCATATGTTCACTAAAAAGTCAATTGTAGAACTGCTTTGACAATATAAATGAATAAACCTAACAAAAAGAGAAATAAAAGAACAATTTGCATGCATTTTGGAATCTTAAGTGACATACAGTGACAAAGTTAATTAATATAATTAATTAAAAAGAGATGCTAAATAATTTAAAACTTATATACAATATACCGTGAATCTGGCTTTTGTGTATTTATGTAAAATAATTTTTGAAATATTTAATTTTTAAAATTTCACAATTTGTGCAAGAGAAT
Organism: Dolichoris vasculosae; assembly: GCA_018907195.1. Taxonomy (NCBI): domain Eukaryota; kingdom Metazoa; phylum Arthropoda; class Insecta; order Hymenoptera; family Agaonidae; genus Dolichoris; species Dolichoris vasculosae. The sequence continues at coordinate 344,357 of JACCHY010000029.1, forward strand.
GAAATAAATTAAATAGAAAAGTTTATTCATAGTAGTATTTTAGAACAAAATAACTAATGATGTTATCACAACTACCGTGTATATTTTATTTGAATTATTGTATTTAAATCTTAAAAGTTATAATTACAGATTTTATATGTAAAGAAACTAAATTGTTAAATATAAGTATTAAAAAATTCAAATTATCATAAGTAATTGTTAAATAATTCAGTACTTTGAAAAATAAATAACATTTATTTTATAAATATAATTTAATATAAAATAAAATAAAAAATAATAAACAATACAAAATAATTTGTATATAAAGGCATATGTGTACATCGTTACATACATACGTTACATATTATACGTAAACATAAATGAAATTCTATATATATAAACTAAACTCTATACAGATTTTACAAATTTAAATAAATTTATTTATTTATTAACTTAAAACGTGAAATATATACAAAATTAAATCTTTTTATAAAACTTTCAAAACGCATATTAAATAAATCATTTAATAATAAATAATTAGAAAAAATATATAATAATAGATGTATTTATATTTAATTATTAATACAAATATATTTTTCAATGTACTTAAAAATATATACATATATTAATATAACAAGATATTCGAATTTATTCATAATTGTTAAACATATTACTATTTTATTTTTTACGCTTATGTCTGTGCAGTATTTCAAATTATAAACAAATAAGTTATATACTCATATCTTTAATATCCTAAGGATGTTGTAATGAAACAATAAGTAAAAAGAAAGTAAAACTCAGAAAGTTTTAATTGTTTTTAATATTGTAATATTCGTAAAATATTTCACAGTTTCAATCACCAAAGTTTATTGCAGCAGATTACTGAATAATATAAAAGTAGCCCACAGGCCTAAATAAGTTGTAATAAATTATTATTCTTAGCTGAATATGAAACACAAAAAAAGATAAAAAAATTGCGAATAATGTTAATCTAAAATTTTCGCCGAACAAAACAGAAATTTTTGCAAATATACGTTTACAATTTTGGCGAGCTTTTAGTAATTATATAAATATAAAAAGTAAATAATAAATTATATATATACTTTTCAAAATAAAACCAAAAAATACTAAAAAAGTAGAAAAAAGCTAAGAAATACATTATTATTTTCACGATTAAAAAGTACGCCTTGTAACAATTGACTCACTAAATTACATTCAATAATTGAAATTTAATATTAATATATGTATTACAGTTTGGTTTCATATATATATATTAATATTAAACTAAAAATTGTATAAAATATTATTTTTAGGAAATCACGTACTTTTCTTTCTAAAAAAATATTACAGTCACGCGTATTTGCATATATTGTAAATCCAATATATATATATATAAAGTAAAATTTAAGCGATTCCAGCTGTTTTTTAATTTTTTTAACGAACTTTTTGTTACACTAACATAAAACAATAAAAAAATATTAAATGTAATAATAAAGTATTACCTGTAAAAGACTAATGTAAAAGTTGAATTATACATAAATCATAGATGATTACATGTAATAAGGATATGTAACTCATTTATAGTTTATACGTAATTTTTCTTTGACAAAAATTCATATGAATAAGAAAATATTAAGACCAGAGCTCACCTTCAAAAAGAAATCAAAATCTATTACTTTAGATAGAATAATGAAGAAAATGTAATGTATTTTAGTATATACAGACACAATTATGAGAGACGATTAAAAGTTAATGAGCAACGGGATGATAAAAAAAAGATTGATTATTTGAAATAATTAAAATTTTCAATGACAATTATTTTTAAATCAATCAATTAGTATTAATTAAAATCAAAAAGTTACATTTTATGGAGTGAAAAAATCCACAAGAAACCGAAATCTATTGCTTATATACAATATCATAATAAAACTGAGGTATTAAATAAGATACCTTTCTTACATGTACTTAAATAATAGTGCCATATAATAATAAAAATAAAATAATAGAAAGTGAAAGTTGAAATTAAAGGTGTTAAAAGTAGCATTTTACTATTATTTATCTTTAGTTCTACTTCTTTTTTGATTCTTAATTTTGATTGTTAATAATATAATTATAACTAATTTTTTATTATAATTAATTTTTATTATAATTAATTTCTTGATTGTTAATAATATAATTATAACTATTTCATTGTCTAAAATTATTTTTAAAAAATTTTATATTAAATTTCTTTGCGTTTTTACTTTTTGAAAAAAAATTAGTTTATTATTTATATTCAAGAATTAATTTTTCTTTACATACACAAACAAACTACGAATAAAAAGATAAATATAATAAACAACTTGTTTAATAAAATCATTATTATTCTATGTTGTAGCTTTTGTACAAATATTACTCTGATGATCAATTTAAATGAGATAATTTTTAAGATTTAAAATTCATAAAATAAAGTAACTTCAAGTAAATAAATCTTAAATTACAAGATAGATATGAAAAATATTATCGTTAAATATTAATTCAAAAATATATATTTTATTAAATTAATATATTTTTTTGTATAAAATTTTAATTTAAAATTATATTTTTGTTTTTAATTAACTTTTGAAACATTGTATACATCATAAAGAAAAATGAATGCAATATATTACAGGAAATAGTTAGACTACAAACTTTTTAAATTTGAAAAAAAGAACTAATAATATTATTTGATTCTTATTAAATTTTAATAATAAGTAGTTTCTATTCAAAATTGAAAACTATATACAATTATTTTTTTAAATTACTTTTAATAAAAATTTGAGTCTAAAAAAACGAGTTAAATTTTTTTTGTACCTTTTTTATCTATTTAAAATAGTATCAACAACAACAATAATGATTTTATAAAATTATAAATCAAAATACATAACTTATTAAAGATTCTATATTACTTTAATAAAAATATACAATGTTTATAGGAATGTTTTCATTTTAATACAAATATACGAAAATGTTTCATGATACATTTTTTTCTGAATAATCTACTATTATTTTGTTATTTAAATTTCATTTCATTATTCATTAATGATTTCCTTTTATCTAAATACATTATTTATTATATTTTTTAATAACGAAGTAATTTCTTTTTATAAATTTAAATATAAAATTTACCGATTATTTTATAAATTTAATACATTGTACTAAACTGTTAACCAATTCCTACTTCTGTCATCATTACTTTCAATCATTATCAGAAAACTTTTAATTAATTATTAAAATGTTTTTTTTCAATAATACTAATAATATTTTTTATATTGAAGTTGCAAAATAGTATTATTGGAAAAAAGATAACGAGTTTGATGATTGGAACTCCTCCCAAAGATCTTTTTATGAGCAATGAACAAAATCTAATTTCTTTATTAATAATAACTCTACCATAATTAACAATTCTAACAAAAATAACTAGTTATGGATGAATTATTTAAAATATTAATGCTTAAAAAATTCAATGCTTTATCATTGTCAGGTAATTTTATAAATTTGTAGAAATACAATTTTATTAAATTTTATATCAAATATTTCTAGATTCATTCAAAAATATATGATGTTTTCAAAACTATTAGTTCATTTTTCATTCTTTACATATTTTTTAAACCAAATAAAATCTGTTATTTTAATCATTGAAATAATAATTTCTTTGATCTATAAACCAAGTTCAATCTATACCATATAGACATTTTTATAAAATAAGTATGTATGTTATTCATCTAAACAAGATGATGACTTGTTTTGAAATATAACAGGTATATTATAACTCAAATAGACATTGATTTTACTATAAAACAAACTTGCTTTTAATCAATTCATGTGAATATTAATTATTTCAATACAAATAAATTACTTAAATTTAAAAACAATTATATCATAAACTATAGCTGAAATTGTTACTCGTGTTTTAATAAACATTTATTTTTTTATTAATGAACTGTTAATGTTTATTAAATTTTCTATATAACAATTGGCAAACTTTTGTTTATTTTTTATTTGTAAATAAAAAGTTAGTGTTGTATTCTTCATCAATTTAAAAATTGTATTGTTATATTGAGTCTAGTTAATGAGAACTCATATTATAGATTTTGTAACAAATTACGTGTTGTGGGATATATCAATTATAATATTCATTTTTGAATAGTAAAAATATTATAATTAAATTACATGTATTCTCTACAGTAGATAAATTTCAAGAATAGAGTAGCTCATTTAGAAGATTATTGATGCAATATTTTACAAATAAGATTCTTAGATAAAACTTTAGAACAGATATAGTTTATAATTTTTGTAATAATAATCTGTAATATTTTTAAACAACTAATTATTACTTAATCAGCAAATAGTAAAAAAAAGTCAACAGTTGATAGATAAATATCATCTACTGTGGAACTAATCTAAATAATTATACAGCTTTAAAATTCTAAATTTTGAGTTTTTGTATCTCTTTCTGAAACAATCAGATTAAAAGTGTTATCTTTGAGAAATTAAGGGATTGTAGAATTATTTGAGAGTCTTATACAGTAATTCTCATAAAGTCTTCTCAAAATAATTATCTTGCTTCCAATTTGCATATGTGTTAATTATAGTACCTGTATAATTAATATCTATTATAAAAGAATGAAGTTTTTCAACTTAAATTGGAAGATTTACAATTTATCATCCTTAATTATTTAAGTATTAGAGATATTTATCAAGGATTGTTTAATTTCCTACATATTTTATTTATGTTTTAAATACTCCAGCTTGGACAGCATTAATAATAAAAGTTTTTACAGTAGTTTCAACTAGTTTAGCAAAAGTTGGTGTTTGAATTACAGCAGTCATGTGATGTAGAGTAAATTTAAAACAAAAATTCTCTAAATCCTATAAATATTTAAATTTTTAAATTATTTTTTTTATTCATATACAAAAAAATATATAACTTACTGTAGCATTATATTTAATAGTAGTAGTATAAAGGAAAACAAGATTTGCGATTGAAATTTCATGTTTAATCATTTAACTGCAATGTTGCTTTGATTGCGTTTCAAAATAACTATTTACTAAATCCAGCAAGTCTAAAATAATTTACATTTACATATAATTAATTTCTATTAATTAAAAATAAAATATAAATACTTTTATAAGTAACTTATTATTTTTACGATTTTATTATTTATAAAAAAAATCCAAAATGGGTAATAAAAAACGATTTTTCAGAATTTAAATAGTTTTTAAATTTATTCAATACTTAAAAATATTTAATGTTATATTTTTATACATTTTTTCAAATATCTGTATGCATATATGATTGTAGATATCAAGTTCCATCTTAATTTAATGAGAAGATAATAAAACAAACATAAATATTTCTATTAATAAATCATTATTAAAAATGTTTAAATTATATTTTTTATATCTTAGATATTAAATATATTACCTAAAGCATTTTCAGCAGGCAAATCAACTTCATCGGTATATAAATAATTCAAAAATTATTTATACACACCATAAGAGAATTGATTATGTTCAATTACACTGTAAAATAGATTAAAATTTTTAATTAATAAATATGTTTTAATAAACTTAAACTATTCAATATAATATATATTTCAAACAAGTTAATAAATAAAATCAAAGAAAAAATTAAATACTATTCTCTATTATTTTCAGCTCAGTGCTCTTAAAACAGCTTTATGTACATAAATGGGTTTTCCTTGAACTTATATTATCAAATCACTTGTAGCCTATAAAAAATTAATGTCATTTTAGATGTTATGATGAATTTTAAATTACCAAGAATTCTTAACATTAGTAATGAATACTATCAGTTAAATAAAAAAATTTTAAATATTCAAAAGCAAATCTTTAAAAAATTTATAATATTTGTACATACTACATCGTCAAAAGCATTTCATAAGCTTCCAATAATGCCTATTTCTTCTTCAGCATGTAAAATAAGTAGTTGATGCATTACACTTGGAATAGCATAGCAAGCAAGAGCATCATGGATAAGTAGTAATGGAGTAGCCATCGGAGTGGTTACACTCTGACTTCTACATACACCCCACATATAGATTTTACCTCCTTGTCTCATTGCAACACTTATATGATTACAATCTACTGTTGCTATATCTGAAATTCTACCAATTTCTGGTTCATCCAACTATTTTATAAAATAAATTTTTATTTTAGTACAGTATAGTAATTTCAATAATTTGCATAATTTGTACAATCTATTTTTATTAATTACAAAAATAAATAATAATTAAATCAGTTTTTATCAAAATCAATGACTTTTTCCAAATATAAATAATCATAAATATATGGAATAAATAATAAATAAAATATTATTATGATCATTATTATAATCACTTACAGAATCTATGTAATTTAAAATATAATTTTATATAAAAAATAAGTTTTATTTTTTAAACAAGTTATTTGATTTTTAATTTGATATTTAAATTCATAAAACGTATAAATAAACTTTCTTAAATAATTTGGAGGTTAAACTTACTTTAATTGGTATACACATATTAGCTTTATTTTCTATTCCTAATTGTCCAAATCCATTACCACCCCAAACATAAAGTATCCTTTCGTAACTCAGTGCTAATGTATGTGCAGAACCACAAACAATTTTTTCTAAAAATATTAATTATATCATTATTTGAATGTTAAAGTTGAATTAACTCTACGTGGCACAATTTTGTTCTGATTTATTACACCACTAAACTTAACCAAAATTATTTTGCCCCCATGAATATACCTTTTAATTAAATAATATAAAATACTATTCAAAAAAACTTCAAGAAATAAAAAAATAATAATTTAATCGATTTACTTTATTACTTGATTGAACAAATTTTAAAATATATAATAAATTATGCAAACTTACTTTGCCATCTTTTGTAAGAGCAACTAAATGCTGACTACCACAAGCAATGGCAGTTATAATTTTATCTTTGAGATTAAGGCAGAGTTGGAGCTAATCCATTATTTATAGTATTTTTATTTTCTAATTTAGAATAGCCATTAGGGACCATTAGGGAAGAATAAATCTATTCAGAAAAAAATCAACTATCAATATAATAAGCTTTGTAGAAACTTAAAATTGGAATAAAAAATTGGTAATTATTTGTTTTCATAATTTACTTTTTATTACTCGTTAATATAATCTTAATATTTATAATACTCTAAATTAATGAAACATAATGAAAAAATATCACAATGGAATAAAAATTATTACAAATTAAATAAATTCAACATATTAAATATGAAATGATCACAAACTAAATTATTCGTGAGAGCAAGGACATACAATCCACTTCCACGAGCAAATGTTTATATTCCTTTACCACAAAGAGCTTCAACTTTCTTAAGATGAAGTGTACTATGAGAATCTCCAGTTCCTAGACAATCAGCAGTATTACTTCCTAATAAATATATATCTCCACATTTTGTTACAATTAAGGCTTCATTTTCTAAACTACCTATTTTTTACAAAAGTAATTATATCAATATCAATAATATAACAATAAAAATTGTATTTTTCAAACTTATAATTGTTTTCATTAATTCTTAATATAACAAAATTTGTTAAACTTTGGCAATATAATACGTTTCTTATTTGAAAGAAATTTTAAAAACATGCTATAATCTTTTTTGTAAATAAAAATAAGATTTTCTATGATAATTATAAATTCTTTCAGCAGAAACATCAAATCATTACTAAAGGAAAAAATTTCAGTAAAATTTATTTTTACTGATATGATTTATTTAAAATAAAATTAAATAGAATATATAATATTGATATTTGACTATAAATAAAACAATACTTTTTAAATATTTTTTGTACATTTATAAAATATAATTTACACTTAAGTAAAAATATAAACAAATATACACTATAATTTTAAAAGTTATTAATACAAAATATATTAGCTTTTCTAATACAATATTTTATTAAACTATAAAAATATTAAAAATAAAATTTAAATGAATTATTTTTAAATATATATTTATTTTGTTTCATAGTTTATTATGTCTATATTAATATAATAATCTTTTCAAAATTATAAAAAAATTATACAAGTTTAAATTATTTGAGACAATACAAAATAAATCTTTAAAATATAAAAATGATGTCTATTTAATTTTCCATATTCAATAAATTGGATGATTTTTTTAAATTTTATCAATTTTTAATTATTTATAAAATTTAGGTAACATAAAGCATCGAAACAACAAAAACATTATTTAACTGTTTTCATTATATTCTAATTATACAAAATGTTAATATAATTGATACATAGTCAAATAAATAAATGTGTATATATGAAAATTCTCAATTGATTAATTGTTTAAAAATTTAGTTTTTAAATGTATGTGTAATCGTAATATTTTTAAATTATAAAAAAATGTAAATATCCCTTATATACCACAGCCATATGTATTTTTGACACAAACTTCAATTTTTAAAATCTGCTCTTGACATTTTAAATTTGTTGAAAAAGCTTTCAAAAAGACATTAGTCTATCAACTTGAAAGTTTTCGTTGTAGAAGACAAAAATTAAGTACGAAAAAGCATCCGCATCAAGTAGCGATGTGACTGCTTCGATTTTGGTGGACGTTTTATATACTCTTCCTTCCTTTGAACGTTCATTTATTATCAAAATGCTTAGAATTAAAATACAACAAAATAAATTAGTACACTTCGATTCCAAAAAGCAATTTACAAAGTAATCAAGAGTGTAGCAAAGAAAATATATGTTTTTTAAGGTTATAAAGCTGCATATAACAAGAATACAGCCGTACGATACGATATTTAAAAAAAAATTTTCCACGTGCAACAAAGATTTCATCTTATTCACTGTACTAAAAGCGCGCTATCTGAATAGTCATTAAATATTTTTCTTCTCTATATATATCTTTAGTCTCTTGTACGACTTATAAATAGTAAAACCAAACTGAGAGAGATAATAATCTATTTCAAGGAAACAAACATAATCTTTTAAGTATTAATAATGGATATTTAGCTTTTGACATATTTGTTTTTATTTGCCTTGGCGGTGTTAAAAATATAAAATTATAACTATTGAAATGAAATTAAGAATCAATAAAATCGAAATTTGGTAAATTATTAACTTAAGTAAAGCCCTTATTTTCTTGCTGGATCATGATAATATAATAAAGTATTTCATTTTATATATATTTGACAAATTAACGATGGAATTTCTCTTATTAATGCTTAGTTGAGTACGTTGAAATTACGAAAATTGGTCCAGCTATTTTATTAGGTATATATACGAAAATAATACAGATTGTACTGACTATTAAAATTATGTTCAACTATTCTAAAAATATTATATTATTTATAGAATTTTGTTTCTATTATTTGAATGATAACTCATTTAATTGTTGGATATAATGAAAACGCTATTTAAGAGGGTACATACGGTTATGGATTTTTGACCCCATTAACGTCACATCATCGCTTGTATATTAAATCTTTAACATAGTAAATAGCTTCTAATTTCCGTTAAAAATTCATATATTTTGATGAATACGCAGATATTTAAAATATCTTGTTAAGATCTTAGATTGTAATCTAAAAGTATTATATACATTATTTATTAAATTTTAATTTTTCTTATTTTTGATTTCGAATATTATATAAGAACCTAAATAATAATCATTTCTTTATACACTTTTAGATTAAAATTGTGATTGAATATATAATCATTGGAAAATATAAATTTTATATCCATTGAACCTTAATCTAAATTTATGTCTATTAAATCAATAAAGGTATGAAATATAAAATAAAGGTATAAATAGACTGATGGTATATGAGTCTGTTCATGATGAGTGTATCTATAGACTTTGTATAATATACCAAAGTGATTTCAACCATTTTAAAAATGAAACTATGATACGAACGTTCTAAAAATCTAGTGATTCTACAATGAAAATTATGGATATCATGTTTTAAACATATTCCAAATACTACAAAATGTTTTTATCTGCCTGGATCTATTTGAACTACTTTTGAATAACTATGTCATTAAATAAATTTCTTTTGTGAATCTGTAGATGCATTAATAAAGTTCAATAAAAATAATAATGGCATCCTTATATTTGGCTAAATAATATTATTGTGTAAATTATATGTTCACTAATCTTTAGATAACATAAAATTTGATACTTTAACAGAGAAATTTTTAATAATTTTTAAATTATTTTTTAATGATTTAATATTTAATAATAAAAATAAAACTGCCTAATAGAAGCTAATTCGAAAAAGAAAATTAAATCGACTGCATATTAATGCAGAACTGTTTACGATCAGAGCAAATTGTAGTGTTCGAATGCACTGTGAAAGAAGACATAAAAAAATATGCTCTAAATTAGAATAATATATTCAATAGCTTACTTTTGTAGAAAAAATGTTTAACCACCAAGTTAAACAACTTAATTAATTTAATAAACTTTATCAGTAAAAAAACCGTAACAGGTTAATAATATTGTATTCGATAATAGTAGTTAAAGCACGAAAACGAATTTATTATTATAGAAGGTAAGAGAAATACAGAAAATGATACCCTTATCCTTGATACTATAATACTAGTACCTATTTATATTTAAAAAGTGCTTGACTATTTGCCAGCATAACAATATTTTTGAGAAATGATTTATATACATTTATTAGACAATTAAAGGTATAAAGACAAATGTTTTAAATGTATTAAAAACAGACACAATTTCACTGATTTTCGAATATTGAAATAAAATTATTGATATTATAATAAATTCATGTAAAAATTGGGTGGCTAAAAGATATGCTATAAAATACGAAGTATAATAAGTTGATAATGATGAATTATAAAATGTTTAAGAAATCAAAAAAATAATTTCAAATTTTTTTTATTTTAAAGGTTGAAATAATGTTAATAATGTAATTATGTAAACATATTAATTTTTACATAAGCTTTAAATTTAACAAAACAATTTAATAGTTAAAAATAGTATTTATTAGAATTGAAAAAACTTGTACTTAAAAAGGTTAAGAATGCAAAATCCACCAAGTGTTCAATAAATATAGTGTCTAAAACTTCATCATTTAAAGCTCCAATGTTTAATATTGTTTTTAATGTAATATTTGCGAAACGTATTAATTGTTTTTAGTCACAATTTACAGAAGAAGCATCAGACGGATTAAAACATCATTTATTCTTTTTCGTATGTATTTTTTAACTGATTACTGTAATATTGCCTTATAGATGGCATATAGAATTCTATTTTTTTATAGCTTATCTCTGAGTATTAACAAAAAGCTTGCTACTTGTATCGGGATTATTGATACACAAATAATTTAAATGAAATCAATATTGTAAATGCTATATTATTTTTACTCACTTGATCTCTAAATATAATTAAAAAACTTCTCAAACCCTTGCTGGGTTTGAGACCAAACTCATGGTCTTGGAAATAATATTTAAAATATTTGCAATTTGCAAATATATTACATGCATAGTTACGGTATACAAATAAAACTCTATCGTTTCATCTTGCGATGGCATATCTTAATCTACATTGGTTCGAAGTAATATATACCACAATACTAGGACAACGCGATCAATAAAGATTTTAATAGAAAAAGATGTGTATTTGCTTTTCTGTAGATATTACATAGTACAATTTTAGAAGTTTAGAATATTCTTTGCAATAAAATTTACATCATTTTCTTTTTTGTAAATATATGTTTAATCACATGTTATATTTATGTAAAATATGCAATTCTTTTTCAAAACATAACGTCCTATCATGTTAAAATATAAAATAGAAAATGAATAGTAAAATATTCTAGTTTTCAAAATCAAAGAAGAAAATAATTATTTCAATAAATTTTATTTTAAATAATAAGAAAAAATATTTGAAAAACAAGAGTAATATTTATTCGAGTAACGGTTAATCGATATTCTTGACTGCAAACTTATTAAAATGTAATAGATCTTGACCCATTTATATCTTATGTAAGCTTATATTTAGGTTTAATTTTCTATTATTCAAGAATTAAGGGGCGTATTAGGTCGGGAATCGAATTTGGTATTATTCAGATTTTGTAAAACATTAATCATTTTATAATATTGTTTGTGTAATCGTTGTGTATTTTTTTATATTTTATCGTTTATTTACATCATTACTTTTTTTTATTTAATTACTCAATCAACCAGTAAATTAAATTTAACTAAATTTATAAATTTTTACTTAAGATACTATATATACATATTTTAAAATCTCGTGCAGTTGAACTCTGTTATATTTGTGAAACAGGGATTTTGACCGCCTCGTATTCACAAACAAAACATGAGTGCGCTTGCGTATTACTTATATATGTATATAGTTTCAGACTATGGTGATTCAACGCTCTCCGTATTTCGCTTTATTATAGTTTTTCCCGCCCGAATGAGGATTACTATTGATTAAAATTAAGATAGTAGTATATTTTAATTCAAATAAAATTAATTTTTATTAGTGAAAACAGAATGAACATAGTTGAATCTATTATGGGACGAGAAACAGGATTAAGTAATTTTTAATAATGATTATTTTAGAAGCAATTTCTGCTTATAAATTTTTTGTATCTCTTGTTTAGCACAGTTAATAGTTTCTAATGTTCATACATTATGTTGTTTTTTATTTAGAAATTAATAAAATTTTTCTGCTTTAGAATGCATTCAAGATTATGATATTGCTTTATTGCGTTTAAAATGTCATCGTGAAGATGCTTATCATGGAGTTGCAGCAAATATTCATGCCATAGATTATAATCCAAAGCCTCCAATTTTTGCTTGCAAATTTTCTTCTGCTCCACAGTATGAGCAAGTAATTGCTCTTGTAAATGAAGATGGAAAACTTGCATTACAGGATACAATGATCAAATACGAAACTCAGGATCCATTAGAAGGAATACAGGTATATATTTCTTTTTAATCAAGAATGATAATAACTCAAAAAACTATTTCAATTAATGATCAATGTTATACAAATTATTTTTATTTTACAATATTAATAACATTATAAAGTTAATTAAAGATTTAATTAAAAAATATTATAATAGGATGTATAATTTGTTGATATAGATTAATAATGAATATAATAAATTAAAGCATATAGTTTTAATGAATGTATCAATAAATGTTTATTTAAAAATGATTTGATAAAAAATTTAAATATTTTAATTTTTGTAAATATATTTATTGCTTTAATTTTTGTATTATTAACAAATAATATTTTTTTTATTACTGTTAAAATAAAAGACTACATAATTGCCTTATTTATTTAGTCAATATTTTGTAATATATTGATATAAATTACAGGCTCATAATAATGCTATATTTGATATTGCATGGATGCCAAAGGAATTAAAATTAATTACAGCATCAGGGGATCTAACAGCTTGCCTATGGGATGTATCTTCTGAAATAAAAGAATTACAAGTATTTTATGGTCACACTAATTCTATTAAAAGTGCTGTTTTTAGAAATCAAGATAAAGGTATTAAAACTTCTTTTATTAATTAATATATTTAAATATATAAATATTAAAAATTAATTTTAAAATTAATTTAATACAGAAAATAAAAGTTAATGGAAATTCTTATAATTTTTTAATTGACAGTAAACAGATATAAAAAAAATATTATATTAGTTTATTAGTATTATATTAGTAATATTTTATTACAATTCATCCTACAAATTATCAATACATTATTTAATATTTACAGCTGTATTTGCTACTGGAGCTCGAGATGGAGCTATTATGATTTGGGACATAAGAGCTAATCATAACGGTCAGCCCAAACCTGATAATTCAATTTTTAATGCGCATGAAATAAAAGGTTCTTTTGGAGGAAAACAACGTAAAGCACCATCTCAATCATTAAAATCCAGTAAATCACAAAGTGTCACAGCCCTTGCTTTTCAAGATGATTATACATTATTCTCTTGTTCATCTGGAGATGGGTGTGTACAATATTTCGGTTTAATTTTATGAAATTCACTGATTCCATTTAATTTTATAAACAATTTATTATTTCAAGACTAATTAAAGCATGGGATCTTAGAAAAAATTATACAGCACATAAAAAGGAACCCATAGCTAAATATATCATGAATTACGGAGGTAAAAGTAATACCTATAATGGTTTTACATCTCTACTGATTTGTCCATCGGGTATCACAATGTATGCCAGTTGCGTGGATAAGAAAATATATGCATATAATTTATCATCATATAATCCATATCCAAGTAAATTAAATTAGATCATGACAACGATTTAAAAAGAATAATAACAAAAAAATTTTAATAATATTTCTATAAAAGTTGCAGAATATTTTGGACATGGGTCATATAATAAAGTTTTGACATTCTTTGTAAAAGCTTGTTTGAGTCCTGATGGGAAATATCTTGCGAGTGGATCAAACGATGAGTCTGCATATATTTGGCGTACAAAATATCCAGGAGCACCATTGATTAAACTCTCTGGTCATAGGGATGAAGTAACTTGTATTGCTTGGTGTAGTACTGATCAAACAAAGGTAATTTGAATATAATATTTTTCTTTCGATATATTTATTCACTGTAAGTAATAACTATTGCATCAACATATGATTATTATATTTAAAAAATATATTAAATTCTTATTTTTTGTTTAAGTATGAGAAAAATAAACAATCAGTCTTAAATATAATTATTTAATATTTACTATAATTTAGTAATATAAAATATTATGAGCGTTAAAAATTAAATATTGAATTATTAAATAAAGTTAAAATCAATTTAAAAGAATAATTAACTAATTTAAATAGATTGTTACCTGCTCTGATGATAGTTGTCATAGAATATGGCGAGTAAGACCAGAACCAGTTGATGAAAATGAACAAATAAATATTTTTGGATGTGCTGAACATTGTAACAGTCAATCAAATTTATCAAGTAAGTAAAAATAAAATAATAAGTATATAAAATTTAGAAAATTAAATATTGTTGACTTGTAAATTCTGATTTATTACTGCCAATCATTATAGTCAGTCCTGCGATGCTAAACATATCTCAGTTAGTTGAAACTGAGAAGAACGCACCTATGAGATGGACTCTCTCTGACAAACGTGTCTTATCACCTACTCAAAGCATTTCTGGACGATCCCCAAAACGCTCCAGTCTCGATATCCGAGCAGCTCGAAAACTTGCATTTAGCCCAAATTATGAACCAATTGCAAGCTGTTCAAAAACTTCATTTTCGCCTACTTCAGGTTTACCAAATTTTGTCATAGATGGTACAGCTCCTCATTTATCTAACTCACCTCGGAAATCAAAAGAAAATATGAACTGGTTGACGGAAATACGAAATCGGAAGAATGCATGCAAAAAGCCTATGGAAAATTCGCCTAGTGCCAAGATACGTAAAACACCTACGCGCAGTGTAAATAGATTAAGATCTACTGAATTGAAAAAAACACCTAAAAGTTCTTTACGTTTTATACCGGCTATTACGAATTTTTATACTAATTTGAATTTGGATGATAGCAAAGTGACATCCCTCTGCTCATCATAATTAGTATAATTTAAATATAATCTAAATAAAAAGTTTCTCTTAGACAGAGTAAATTATTTTTTCAAAATTTTGCATAAAATTAATGTCATTCAGTTACATTTTTTAAAAATTAAATTTAATTATTATTTTATATTTTATTATATATTTTTATAAAATCAATATGCCAATATATACATAGATTTGTGCACTTACAATTTAATAATTCTTTATTATTAAAAGTGTAAAAAAATAACCATAATATGTGATAACTAGTAACAAAAGATTAGGAATTATACACAAGTTTATTTAAAAGAGTATAAAAGTACTTTCAATAAACTTCTGAGAATTCAAGTACAAAATATGTTTATCCTTTGCAGTGACATTAATTATTCTGCAAAGTTACAAATAATTTTTTATAGAATTTTTGTACATTTTGAAAAGAAATCTTAGAAAATTTTAAATATTTTTCAAAACCATTTTCAGTTATAAAAATATTCTTTTCAGACTTTGTATATCAATCAATTAGTCAACTATGAATGAATAAATTACTTTTAATGGAAACAGACACTGTTAAATAATGATAAAAATTGTAGTCACGAAGTTAAAATTTCTTTTATTATAAATCTTTACAAGATATTTTTATAAAAAAAGTATATTTGTACATACATTATTCATTGTATAATATCATTATCATTTTATCTTTTATTTTACTCGAAGATAGTTTTAATATTTTTTATAAAATACATGACTGATATTTAAGAATATGAAAATATAATGTGTATACTTTTTCTATATTTTAATGAATATAGTAAAAAGTAGTTTCATAAATACAAAACATTTAAATAGATATTCGAGTCGAAAATATTTTTTGTATGTTTATATAATACATATGTTTAATGAAACTAATTTTTTATTATTATTATTTCTTAATAAATAGTATTGATTCGCTTAAACTTATATAATTTTTTCAATAAAATATTTACCTTGTTAACAATCTATCCTTGCTATTCAATGATCGTAAATAATCCATAAACATAAAAATCCCTAAAAAATTTTTAAAGAAATATTTTATGAAAATATAATTTTTAGATATAACATTAATGTTAAAAGTAATTTACTTATATAAAAAAAATTCATTAATTCAATAATATTAATTGTTACATTTTTTAAAAAAATCTTTTTCATTATTTTCTTTTTAAATAAAATATTCCATTTCATAGATAATATTAAATAAGTCTCAGTATCTTCAATAAGAAAATTATAAAAAAAATCGAAAGGAAAAATTAAAAATATTATTTAGTATACGCATTTAGTGTACAGAATTTTAGAAATTATATGTATACCATTAATATAAATATTTAAAAATATATCAAACGTAAGATAAAATATTATAAATAAATTTTTTGATTCAAAGAAAAAATAGTGACTAGAGTGGTATGAATTTCTGTATGGAAAGTCTGTATTTTCCATAATATAAATATATCTATATTATGTTTATAATGTTCAGTTCAATCCACTCTTAAACTAATAAATATTGAAATATATTTTTCACAAATTTAAATACAATTAATAAATGATAAAATTAATCTAAATTTTACATGAATATAATTTTTTATTTAAAAATTAAAATTTATTTAAAGATTGAATTTAATTATTTGATATAAATACATTTTAATACCTGAAAATTTTGTATATTCAATTAAAAATACAGTTAATTATTTTTGTTCTCGTTGTATTGTAAAATGTTTTATTATAAAATAATGCATAATTAATTCCATGATTCTGAATTGCAATAATTCAGGAATTAAATTAGATTTTAAATTTTTTTATATTATGCGTTGATACTTCATCGAATCAATATTTTTCTTTAACTTTTTACAATAGGAATATCAATTGGATTATTTATAGAATTTATTTAAATTACTACATGTTGATTATGAATACATAAGTACATTTAATATTAAATTAATTGATACAATATACTTTTAAATAATTAAAGATTTCATTTCAATTATCAAAATTACGTATTTAAAAAATAAAATTATAAATTAGTAAGAATAGTATATATTATCGTTTCACTTACATAAATCTTCGCTTAAACTTATACATGTATATACATATATCTTTTTTTCATGTAAATGTATATGCTAAATAAAATCTTATGAACTAATGACTATTACATGACAAAATTTCGTTTATTTTGTATAAATAACAAGGAATAATTTTAAAAAGTTCGTTATCAGTAATAGTACAAAAATGATTTTCAGATTTACATTTTCCAAAATATTTATATCATTTTTGTTACCCCTTTTAGCTATTTAAACGAAACTATAACAAGTAGAGAGCTGCTGACAGTATCGATTGAATGAAAACAAACTTATGCTTATTCTCTTATTTATCTTCAAATTAAAAAATATCTACAAAATGTACCTTAAAAATGAAATTTAAACATTTTTATAATAAATTTTATTCAATCAAAGTTTATTTTAAATGTCATATATTTGTAATAGAAAATATATTGTTTGTTTAATATAGACAAAATATTTAATATTTATTTTATATATGATAAAACTATTATTCGTTCTATCTATTCAGTATATTTTTAATATGTGAGAAAATAAAAAATAAATTATTTCATAAGTTATTTCATTTTTATTATTATATTTTGTTTTCATTTATTAAATTTATTCTTGATTAAAAAAATTTTAAATTACTTGTAGATCACAGTGGTCTTAGATTTTTTGAGATCATTTCTTTTTCTTACTGAGATAAAAAATCCTATTTTATTTTAATTTTTATTAAATACTTAAGTTTTATCTTAGAACATATTTTAATTCTGTGCTATTTTTAATCTATAGGTTATTCGTGTAATTTATAGTACATGTTTACATTTTAGTTAATTCAGTAGAATCTATACTTTTAATTGAAAGATTTCAAGTGTTTAAATAAAATTTTGATTTAAATATTACAATCGTAGAATATAAAATTTTATAAATTATTATAAAGTCAATATCTTATACAATCTGATTTCTTAATGATTTTTCTAAATTTATATCATAAAAGATGCGGAAATAGATACATAATTAAACAATTTAACGTATCTGTTAATAATTATTAATTATTTCAAGACATCATTAAATTATGCATATTGTATATATCAATACAATTGTTTATTAATTTTCATAATATTCTATAAAAACAGTTTTAGCAAACTTCACATATTTATAGCATAATACAATTTATTTTCTGAGTATATTTCATGAAAAAATTATATATTAATAATATGATGCGTTATATACAATTATAGTTAGATTTTATTATTAAAATAATCACGTAAAATCAACAGATATGTAAGACTAGATATACATGATTAAAAAACTTATATGCATTTACTTGGAATATTTTGAATAATAATTAGGTAAATTATATTTTAAAAAATTTTAAATACGAAATATAATTGTATCATCATCCAACGATATAATAATAAATTTTATATACTTTTTCTATATAGTTGTTTTTCGATTCAATAATAGAATTCTTTCAAAAAAGATCTTTTATAACTATTTTAAGATTTATCATCTCATGATATTTCGAAAAATATATTTATTTGTATATCTTATAAATAACCTATTTCTACGATTCAATAATTATCACATACGCTTAAAATATTATTAAATATTATTTATACATTTTACTTACAAATTTTCAAAGATTTTTTAAACCGACTTTTTAAAATAATAAATTTTAGTTAAATAAATTTTGTTTATAAATTATAATTTACAATTTTTATTGACGTTTTTAATTTTTAGAAGTCACAAATTTTTGTTAAAATTATTAATAGAATTAGTTAAATTTCGAAATAGCAATTTTGACACATTTAAACTTTTAAATGCTTTTTTATATTTTTAAAAAGAGTGCAAAAATATATAAAATATATATATCAAAATGCTAAAATAATTAAAAAAGTATAAAGTTAAAAGATGATATTTAATAAAGTTAAATGCTTATAACAAAATAATTCAAAATATATAATAGATAAGCTCATCTTTTATGAAAATTATATACAAATAAAAGTCACAAAATTTGATATTATATTGTGGAGTAATTATACAATTTCATATAAAATTTTAAATTATATATTATTAAGACAAATTAAAAAAATAACATTTATTTAAAGTTACAAAACGAAGTTACTTTAGTAACTAATTGCTGAAAATTAAACATATCATTTATTACCAGTCGCAGATATAAAGCAATATGTTATTGAGATTTTTGTTTTTATCATTACTTTACAGTTCGATGATAGTAATTAAGTAAATAATTATTTTTCTAAAGTCAGATTTTCATTTTGATACTTCTTTACAGTAAATATAATTTTAAATTTTTAATTCAAATACAAAATCGAATGTAAAAATCTTACTCAAGCAATTATATAATAATATTACGCATATTTTGATAAACATTGCGATAAGAAATTTATGTTTATAAATCTGATATTCCTTTTCTTCTTAAGAATGGTAAAATAATAATCAAATAGATATAACTTTTTAAATTTTCACAAAAATTTCATATTAATTCGTAATTTTAAGATTTTACGATTGTTCATGATTGACGTCTTTGTTGAGAAGCTGCTCGGTGTTTACATTGTTCGGTGCTAGCACCTCTTGTTCCTTAAGCCGTTGGCGCTTATTTCTATTTCGCTTATGGATATAGCAAAGTGTTACAAAGATACAAGAAATAAAAGTAACGATACAGGAAGCGATCCAGATCCAAGTTGAGCGAGCTTTACGCGCTTCTGCATGATTTCGCACATGTGACAAACAACTACTATATAAGCTCATCGTTCGATTCGAGAATTCTACAATGGAACAGTGCTCTTCCATGACTAGTGGACAGTCCAGTTGAAATTTTAACTATTAACAGTGAAAAGAAACTCTATTGATATGTCTATTAATGTGTCTAATAATACTAGTACCCAAAAATCTTTTGTACTAATCATACATCAATAATTAAATTTATCTTGATTTTATACAAATAAATCAATGATAACATTTTATCTTGTTTCCAATCATTTTATAAGTATAATTAATAAAAATATAGTTTAAGTAATCTATTTAAATTGCATAATGATTTATGATTAGTGTTAAAGTATAAGAAAAATTTGTATTACACATTTTTTTCTACTATAAAATAAAAAATTTCTTTTACAATCTATTACTGAAATTTTAATAAATAAATTCGTTTGAAATCAATTTTCAAAATCATTTTTAAAAATTTAAAAAATGTATGAAACTCTTATGAATATTTAAATTTTTTTAAATAAGTATATAAATCAAAGAAATAGATTTATGAAATTTGGTAAATATAAATGCATAAAAATAATTCGTAACACAATCAGAATTGCTTTAAGCAACAATCTTGGTATTTGCAGAATTATACTTATTTTCACAATAATTGCTTATAAATACAAATAAGATTGATATACTGTTAGTATATTATTATTTTGCTATATTCTACATATTAATAATTTTTTTCAAATTTTTATTTCATAATAGTTAATAAAAATATATAGGACTATGAATAAATGTTTAAATCTTCTACATTCTAAATTCTTATAATATGATGATTTAGAATTCTAACAATTTATTATCTTTATTTTAACACATTATAAATCTCCAAATTTTGAACTGGAATAATTTAAAAATATGATTTTTTAAATTACAATTTTTATACTGTAGAAAAAACTGCTCATCGTACAATTAACGAATCTAAAGTTATGAAACATCTGATGTTTCCAAAAAGTAAATATAATTTAAAAAATTTTTAATCGTTTTAAATGTAAATATAAATATGGATATTCTTTTATTACGATTTATCATCTATTAAATTTGGTATTGTAGGCTGGTTGATAATATTAATTAAGAAAAAATATATTAAAGATAAGCTTCAAAATAATTGTAGAAGTATATATAAAGTTAGAAACTTACCTTAATACTTTTGAAATTTATCCACTCCTTCAATTCGTAGCACTCACAGTTAGTCTGATCAAACTTAATAGGATTGCCTGTTAGATCAAGCATTTGCAGTAAGCAGAGTGGCGCAAGATCCTCTGTAGTGATACGATCGATCGAGTTATACGAGATATTAAGTAGCGTCAGGCTCGTCAAGGGGCTAAGCTTTGGAAGTTGAGTGAGCTTATTGTTAGCAAGGTATAGCCATTGAAGGGGCGAGCGTACACCATTCATGTCAAAAACTACGTCTGTCAGTTGGTTATCGCTGAGGTAGAGATTTCGCAATGATTGTAATTGGAATAAACTCTTAGGCAGTTCAAGCAAACCATTCTTCGACAAGTCCAAGACTTCTAAGTAGTAGGTAGGTATAAAAACATATTCAGCAATTGTCTGAACAAAGTTGTCTTGTAGATATAGGTAACGCAGACTTGTATACCTTGAAAGTGTGTCATTACGTAGCTCACGAATACGATTCTCTCGTGCATCCAGTACCTTTAATTATAGAAAAATATACTTTTTTTCAATATTACTAGATTATAAATCAAATTAAAATTTTTTTAAGTGAATTAATGAGAAAATGAGTATTAATAAAAAATATTAAACATTGAATAGCTGCTTAATAATGTAAATATTATCATTTTTGAAATACTTCAGTTACCTATATTGTAAACGTTATTTTTACTCTATAACTTTTATAAAACAGACTAATTTTCTGTCATAATCTCTGTATATTACGTATATAATTTCAAATAAATGATATTATATCGATCCAATGGAAATATATTTAACATAGCATAAAACATTTAAGTAGGTTTTTTTATAAATGTTTTTAAATGTATTTTATTATGATAATAATGAAATATCTTTATTTCATACATCTTTTATTGGCAATTAATAATGATCTTTAATCTCAATCTTAAAAGTTCAATAGTTAATATTTGATAGTTTTTAATTTATATTATTTGTTATAGAATCTAAAATTAAAAAAAATGTTAATCTATGTATTTAGTTTTTATTTAAATTTATACATTATTGTTTTACAAGCAATTTATAAAAATATATGTGATCCGTGAAATAAAATGAATCAATTATATTTATTTATTTAACAATTATACCTTATAAATAATATATTATAAAAACAATTGAATTTTTTTCCATCGAAAAAAACAATACATGAAAAACTGAAATGTATATCTGAAAATCTAAACTATAAATTCATTAAAGTAAGTTTATACATTATAAATCTAAAATAAATTTTATTACCTCTATTCCGGATTGAAGATTATTCGGTACATCGTTAAGCTTGAGGTCCTTGCATTGAGCTTGAAAGAGATCGTAGGATCTGATGTACCGGCACTTCTTAAGAGGCAGCTCAGGATCCATGAGGATCATTGAACCTGCACTGACACTCACTACGAAACTGCCAATTAGCAATATCAGCAACAGTGCATTCAAAACAATTATGTTTGTACCTGCTGATCAATAATATAACTATATTGATTCTGTAAATAAGAATCTTTGAATATATGTATTTTTTCGATTTTATTTATTAAAAACTAAACTTAAAATGTTTTTTTATTGGTCATCTATATTTAACTAATCTTAAATATTAACTCTATTAATTATCTACATTTTTCTAATAGGATAGCTCTTCACAATTATATTATAAATTGTTTTGTAAATATTTTAATTTAGCTTTTTTCTGTACGTAGTAATAAATTATCTACTTTACAAAGGTATTGATGAAATTATTATTTCATTAGATGAACTTGATATGGTTTAATTATATATTAATCAATTAGTTTTACATACGTAATACTACTTAAATTCGTAACAGTTTCTGGGAGTGGCGTGGAAGAATCCCCCCCTCGTGAGTGCTAAGCCCCCCTGTCAAGTGAAGTACTAGATATACAATATTGATACAGTGCTGCGTATTCTAAGGAACCGTCAGTTATCGTTAAATTATTTTTTATATATTATGTATTTATTTATTATTTATTTTATTTTATTTTATTTTATTTTATTTTTTTATTTTAATTCAATGAATAATTATAATATTATACAAATCTACATTGTTTACCGACGAATTAACTTCAATTTATGCAAATTTTTTATCAAAAAATATATGAAAAATAATGGAAAACATTGAATTAGATAGTTTTACTAAGTAGTTGTAGGAAATATAAGAGATAACAGAAGAAAATTCTCTAATATGTTAGATATTAAATTTTATTACGAACAAAATTTAATATTATACTATTAAAAAGTAAGCAACAATTTTTGGTTAAAATGAACATGATTTACCCATATTTTATACTGCTATAAAGCACTACTGTATTATATCTATTACAATAATTAAATTTGTGTAATTAATAATTGTGTAAAAGAAATACTATTATTACAAAAAAGTTTATAATTTTTTAAAATAAATCTTTTAACGGCATAATAAAATTAAAAATTCTAATTTTCATTACAGATATGAGAAATAAGAGTAAAATTGAGTATTTTTGCCTTGCATTTATCATAATGGATATAAGAAATGTAAATTAATATCAAACGTTTTTAAAAACAGTTGGAAAATATCACGACTTAATCTTTATATTTTACTTAATTTTTTTTAATATACTATTTTATTATAAAATATCATTTATTATAATTTATTTTTGTCAAAATTGATATCGACAAAAAAACATTTTTGTATAGCTGTGCGACTAGATAATATTAATGATAATGATTTTTTTGCTTTTAAGACATAGTCTCATACATATATATTATTCAGAATTTATTAATTCAAGTAATACGAGAATTTTAAAAATTTTATAATTATTATGAAATACACAAACAATAATTATATTATATTTATACTATACTAATACTATATTTATACCTATAATTTAAGATCCAAATTTACAGAGTTCAGTTCTGATTCTTAATAACTTACTCTTTAATTTTCATGCATTGTAAATTATAAAATATTATTTCTTCCTTTTTTATCAAACTTCATACATAAAACAATTAAATATAATTTTTCAGAGATGTAAGACTAGATTTTAGGTAAATATAAGTTTTTAAGATTATTTTAAATGTTTAACAGTTTTTCGTTTAATTGATTAAAAATATACATTTAATTATATGTAATTAAATGTTAGACACACTCATAGATTGTTATGAAAGTCATGACTAATTCTTATAGCTTACCAAATTATTATTTCGGATGAAAAACCTAAATTTTTTAATATTTCAGTTTTAGTAATAGTAGAAAAAGAAAAAGACTAAACGTAAAATGTTTTGTTGATAAAAAACTATCAACATTTACTTAACGACAGTGGTTTCAATTGCATAAAAACATAATTATAGTTTACGATTTCTTCTCTAATTTTTTTCGTAAATCTAAATACAATACTATTTATTGAATAATAATACTATGTATTTTTATATGTAGTATTTTCATTTCAGTCTAAGTATATTTCGTTTAAATAGTTTCTATATTTTTATGATAGAAAAAATGGAGTTGCTCTTAGATTATCTTTTTTTTTCTTCATTATTCAAATTTATCTCAAAATGTTCATGTACTTAATACATTTTTTCTTCTTCATTGAATGGTGTTGCGTTTCCCAAATTCATTAGGTAAATATATTATTCTTTTATTTTTTATTGCATAAGAATGTATGATACAAAAAACCACTTTAAGGTATACGGAAATGTGTGTCTATATTTAGTTTACATTTACAGAAAAATATATATACATGATTTCAAAATTTGAAATAATACTTCTTTACATTTTATTTAAAAGATGTATAGTATTCAGTGAAGCATACATACAATGATAATAAAACGTAGAATTAGAAACTGAAATTTTACATTCATTAAAACATAGACCTTTTTATAAACGTTTTTTCTTATGACTTACTCATTCTTCTCATTTAGTTGGTGAATAAATGTACACAGCCTATGCAATCGAGTTAAAAAATAGGACCATTTTATGACACTGAATCAAACATTTATACAACGTTACGAAAAAGTAGGTACATTATGAATTTCTGATCATAATTCAGAAAATTTTTTTATACCCAAAATAGTAAACTTACTAGAATTGTATATATATTTCAAAAAGCGATTTAAAACGAAAAATTAAATCAGATTTTATTTGAAAAGGTAATAAAATAGAACATCATTTAAAAGAATTAATATCCTATTACATGTACTATTTTTACATTATAAAAAGAAATAGATGTAGGTATGTAATTTCAGTTTTACTATTTAAAAACTGAAGAATTTTAATAAAAATTTAAATTTTATAATAATATAATTTTAAAATAAATACTATTCACATTTAATTTTAATGGATCATTCAACATTTTTTAATTATACTTACTAAAAAAAATAAGAACATAATCTGTATAAAATATTTTGAAGGTAAAAATAGTACAATTGAATGAACAAAATAAAATAATTCTAAAATTGTTTAATAATTGTTTGTAACAATTTGTAATTTAATATTAGAAAAGTAATTACTTAATAAACTTTGAAACAATTAATAATATCGATCTATGTAAAAATCAACTACATGTGATTATTATGTAGATGTATATTATATTATAAATTAAAATACTTATTAACTTCAAATATTTACAATAATTTTAATTTGTATTTATATGATTTAACTAATTATCGATATTTAATTTAAAAAATGCAGATTTTTTCTAAATCTTTTGAAATTCAAATAAATAAAAAAAATTTCATTAATTATTTACTTTAGACTTCATAAATCTAAATGACTTATTAAAAACATCACATTAATTAATAAAAAGCAAATAACATATTTAAGTTATTTATATCGATGTATATTATGCAAATATCTATTCAAATTTTCTTAATTTATAAATTTTATTTTTTAAAATAATCTTTCTAATTTTAATTGTTATTACAGATTATAAACTAATGATATATAATTTATCATCATTTATTATTTTATAACTTTTTCTTTTAAAAATTTAAATTAAAATTTTTAAATTCAATTTTTATATTTGAAAGATTTGATTATGTACTTAATAAGATAAGTTTTTCAAATCTTGTAAAATAGTGATTTTCGAGAAATAAACGATGAAAATAGACCTTAAATCATTTTTAAAGTTTAACGGGTAATACTTCGATACAATAGAATTCAGATGTGTAAGACTAAATCAGTTAGAATTCATGTTTTTAGTCTAAAAAATTTTTCTTTTTATGATTTGTTTATTACTTTATTTGGAATATAACATTTCTTTGGCTTGAATGCCATATAATAGAGTTATAAATGTTAATAACTATTAATGTACTAATACTATTTTATGCTTTCATTTTGTTTTACTAGTATTTATTATTTTTTAAAGTAACTATTTAAATTCGTAAAATTTTATAATTTGATAATTACTTTTTCTTAAATTAGGCTCTTAAATAGAATGAACATAATCTTAGCCAGTCAGCATATCAGTTGACAGATTTTCTTGTTCAAAGATAAAATACTTATATTTATAAGTATATATATATTTGTAAATGTGATTATTTAAAATTATAAAAAAAATAGAAAATAAAAATCATATTATGATTATACGTAATATACAAAATATTGATTATTAAGGGATTGTTTGTAGGTGCTGAGCAATGAAGCCGGTGAGTGTCAACGATGTTAATTAATTACTGTTTACTTTTGCTTTACCATTCGCTCCAACTAAATTGAATGAGACTCTTAATCATCAGTGTATCATCGTTTTAATCTACGAGCGTCAAAATTGCAAATTGTTCTTTTGCGATCCTGACCGTGAAACATCCAAACAATTAGTATCACTAAGTCACAGATCTAAAAACCATAGCTGGTGTCTGATCGTCCAATGCGATAAACCCATATGAGGCTATACTGTTGCAATTGTATGGTTTCTATTAATTCTTAGATAACCAATAAAATGAAAACAGTATATTTGATTGAATATTTTTAGTGATTACCCAGAAAAAACAATGCTTTGTTAGATATAAATTAACTATTTTTACTCGATTTTAAATTTAATTTTTTGATATTTAAAAATATTATATTAATATAAAGATTTTTTGTTTGAAGTTGAATTTACTAATACCACATTGCAAAATTTAAAGCTAATATATTCTATTAATTAATATAATAAATAGTACATGATAGATAGTCTTCTAATACATACAATATTTAATTAACCCGTCCAAAAGGAAATAAAAAAAATTTACAATATTTTATTTATCATTTTGGAAAAATACAATAATTAACTACCTAAAGTAATAATAAAGATTTAGCACACATACATAAATTTATGATTATTATTAAGAAAATATTTAAAAAAGTGTTAGATTTAAAATACTTTATGTGAGTTGTATATTAAAATATTGTATACTTTTTATAAGAATTAAAATTTTATTTATCAAAATTTAAAAGATACACACAATAAGGAAAAAACTTAGAATATACTTTTTTTAATAGTTTACATTCTATTGGCGTTACGACAACTATAACTATATACATATTTATTAGATTGAATTCAAAATGTTAAAAATATTATTAGAATATCTATTATTATTATTTATGAGTTTTATTAACTCTTATAATAAAAATTTATACGTTTTATTATATACTTGTTTTTATTAAAATTTTATTTTAAACAAATCTTAAATTATCAATTTTATTTTTCTCAGAAGTGTAAGAAAGGAGGCAAGGATATATGCTTATGATGAAATATCGCATTAGTAAAAATTATTAAAGAAAGTTGGAAGAAAATAATAATAAAGATATGTAGTAAAATGTGACGAAAAATAAACAATATCGGGCAACTCGTTAAAGATCCACGAAAGTACATAGTGCGCATAGATACCGGCAATCTATGAGAAAATAATAAATAAACTCGCTTTTCGAAGCTCAGAAAAGCAAGAGAGAGAAACCTTGCAGTTTGCTCTCATTACCATATGGGATTCAAGCGTTATGTATATTATTGCGCGAAGAAACTCTAAGCACGCACTCAAAAAAAAAAGAATAGGGGATGTGAAGTTGAAAAAATTCAACTGAACATTGAACCTTAAACATCGAATCGCTGTTAGCGCAACTAAATCTCTTTATACTTCTACAAGAAATAAATAGTATTAGTGCATGTAAAATAAAAAATGAAAAATAACATTAAAAAAATCATAAGTAAAAAATTGAATAAGTTATTGATCAATAAAATATCTAAAATAATACCTAATATAATTAAACAATAATTTATAAACAAATAAATAAAAAACTGAATTATTAAAGTGCAACAGTGATAGAAATTAATAAATAATATTAATAATAAAACCAATAAATAAAATAATAATTTAATTTAACTGAACAGGAATGAAATACAAATAGATATATAGACAATAATTGAAACTCAACAAAAAATATTATCACAAAAGAAAAAAGGTGTTAATTTATAATTTTCACCCAAATCTAATAAAATGAAACAAGATAACAATAAAATAGATGTAAGATAAACAAATATTTTAAATAATAATAATAATTTAGAAATAGAAATGATTTAAGTAGAAAAAACAAATGCAACTTATTACGAAAATATTATTAAAAGTCTAAAAGATAAAAATAATCAATTAAAAAAAAATTGAAAAATTCATAAAAAAATTAATTGGAATAATAACGAAAAATAAGAACATAATATTACTATTAAAAACAAATACTCAATTTTAGAAATAGAAAGTGCATAAATCGAAGACACCGAAATAAAAGATACCACCATACAAGAAATAAGAAAAAAAATGAAAATAGAAGAAACAATATCGAAGAAAAAAAGAAGAACGGGCGAAGGCACTAAATAAATAAAAATAAGAACATGAGAGCTCAGTTCAAGGAAATAGAAATGCATGCGACAAAATCGATTGGTCGTGTAAGCCGAAAAACGATATACAACGCGGTAATAAATCTCTACCCAGAAATAAAATTTACCAAGAATCAAAAGATATAATAAAACTAATACATAAACATAAATATTAAAGGTTAACATATAAAAAAACATAGTAATAAACACAGTATATCTAAAAACAATAGACGATTTCAATACCACCATAAGACTATTGAAAAGCACGAACACAATTACACATTTACACCACAAGCGGAAAAAACACACATATCTATCAAAAGTTTAAACAAAATTTCTCAGAAA
Source organism: Dolichoris vasculosae (assembly GCA_018907195.1). Lineage (NCBI taxonomy): Eukaryota > Metazoa > Arthropoda > Insecta > Hymenoptera > Agaonidae > Dolichoris > Dolichoris vasculosae. Next base: position 374,149 of record JACCHY010000029.1, read on the forward strand.
TAGAAATATTAGAAGAGCTAATTAAATTGCAAACAATCGACATTCGATTTACTAAAGTTTCACGTTTCACTACACAAAATTCAATAAAAACAATATAAGACTCCCTATTTATATAGTTCAAATTTTAGCAAATAGTAACATAAATAAATTACAATGTACAAATACTTATACTATCATAAAATAAAATGAGAAAAAAAATTAAATAAATATTATACAATGTTACAATTTTAAACTATTGCGACCCAAATCACATAATTGTAATATTTCAATACAAATACGTAAAATGCATACGCTTACATAAACCCGATGAATTTAAAATCACTAAAGAAATAAAAATTGAAAAAAATTTATACTGCGTAAACTGCAAAAAAATTTTGGACACTCTGCTTCGTATATGAGTTACTAAAAAATATTAGAAATTAAAAAAAAATACAAGAAAAAAATTATTAAACAACAAAAAATAAAATCAATAGAATTAAAGAAATAGTCAAAAGAGTAATACCCACAATATCCTGCGTAGATATGACATAAAAAATGAAATAGTAAACAAAATAAACAAACAACAACGACATAATACTTAATCGACATATACAAAAACACATGCAAACAAAGATAATATTCAAATATTTAACAATATAATGTAAGCAATACAAGAATTAAAAGAAAATGTAAATAATAGACTAATGTAACATCAAACATAAATAAACGAAGTTACAGAAGTTGTAAAAATTAACCAAGAAAACTTTTTAACAATATTTTCAATAATAAATAATATAATATAAAAGAAATGGATAAAATAACAATACAAAATCATAAAAAAGTATATTGATAAATCAAATAAAAAATATTAGAAACACTAAAAATTATAGCAATAAATGTTAACTCATTAATCTCAAACCAAAAAAGATATAACTTATTAAACTTATTGGTAAAATAAAAATCTGATATAGTATTAATATAATAAAACTGTACATGAAAAAAAATCGTCTATTAATAATTTCTGCGTATATAAAAAACAGTAATAAATTTAATGTAGTATTGAAAAAATTATTTCAAAAACTAGAGTTAGATAAAGGAGAAAACTACTATACAATAATGATCTGACCGCAAAACATGTTAACTGGAAAAATAACACAAATAATACAAACGGAATATTTATAAAAAAATTGGTTAAACAGCTATGACACAATATACAAAACAAAAAAATTTAATTCGGAACACCGAAAACGATTAAAATTTTAATAATTGAATGTATTCAAACGTAAATAAATATTAATTCCTAATTATTCCATATTTATTACAACATTCCATTTCCTCTCTCACATTCACACATATACACAAAATTCATAAAGAAATCAAATGTACAATTTTTATACTACCCATATTCTGATTTTAAATAAAATGTTATAAAAAAATTTGTTCTCCCATAACAAATTATTATACACAAAAAAATCTTAATTAAAATAAAAAAACAAAATAAATAACCTGCAAGACTACGATCGCGGTATGTAATAGCATATTAGTCATAAGTAATTATTATATCTAATCATTGTTTATTATGATTGAAAAAAAAATATTTTATGAATATTGTATTTATTGAATCTAAATAAACATTAATAAATAAAAAAGAAAGCAGGAAAAAACAAAAGTGTTGAAGAAGGTACTGCCGAGCCTAGTCTGTCATCGCACTATATAGATCAAGAAATAAATCTTTTTTAAAAAAAAAACATTACATGTGATTTATTATTTACAACTTTAATATTTTAAATATTTCTTTTAAAACATAATGCCAAATTTTGAATAAATAGTATTTTTTTACAAATGTAATGTACATGTAACTTTCTTTTGTTTACATTTCGCAGTGTTCTTTTTCGATGCATTTAACCTTTTTCGTTTGCGTTTACCATAAATTTTCCTGTTATGACTTTCCTTTTTCATTACACTTAGCACTTTTACGTTGCACATAGTTTTCCTTTGATGACTTAATTTACTTTATGTAACAACTTTACCTTTCTTCATGCACATTTTCTTCTATCTCAAATCGTAAATTTCATTTCGCCGAACTTGAATATTTATCACTAAATCTTGGATTATCGCTACCTTTTAAATACCGGACTCAACGAGAAGAGTACAGTTTAGAAGCAGACACCGAGTAAATCATACTAAGCCTTTGTCACGAGCGTTATCATTTCAATATAAAGTCACTGTATCTTTAATATAACACACCTACACCCACACACGCACAATATAACATATATTAAAGATACAGAAACTTGATATCCAAATAGTAACGTTCATGACGGATTCTTAGTATGATCTAGTCTGCAGTCTGCTTTTGCTCTACTTTTATTCCTAGTTGTGCTAACTCTATTCTTTGTTCTTTGTTCTATTAACTCTGTTCTTTGTTAGTTGTTCTCAAACAAGATGTTTGTCAAATATTGTTGAGTACAAAAGTGACTTATCACATAAAGTAAGGGAAATGATGCGTACATTACACTACATTAATTTATAAAAAGAAATAAAATATTAACATTTATATTTGTTATTTTTAAATCTAAAATTCTGAACAATAATTGAAAATTTTACTCTAATTATTATAATTAAAATAGATTATATATTAAACAAACTGGTAAACATTAAAAATTTTTGGTTTATCATTTTTACATTTTTTGATAACTTAAAATATAATTTTAAATATATCAAATGTTATATATATGTAAAAGTAATAATAAATTTACGATTAGAATTTAAATAAGAAATTTTAACATGTAATGATATTTAAATAATATATTTCAGACTCAACAATTTTGTATACAGATGTGAAAAAAACTTCTAGAATATAATTGAAATGTTTTTTTATCTTCTATAATTTCAAAATTTAAATAAAATTTTAGTAAGAGCAGTTTAATTTCTTTAAATATTTATAAAAGTAATTAATAAACATTAACAAAGAAATAACTTATTTTAAATCTATTTTAATATAGTATGAAAATAATCTTCAATTATATTCGAAATGAAAAATAGAAGTAATTTCAATTTCAAATAAGAAATCTCATTTACTAAAAGTACAAATTTATAATTGATCACTCTACCAAATTTAGTTGATGTAAATAGTTTAAAATACTGAATACATCAATAGAAACGTGTGTAGTCAAATGACTACAAGAATATAAAATAAAGTTTTATATATGTATTAAAAAATAAAAAGGTACATCACCTTTTTAAAAGGTTATATATTTATAAATATGTAAATCGTAGCACAAGAAATTTTATAAAATTTCATTATTCCACATATAAGATTTGAACTTTCCTTGAAATTTTCTTCAACTTTACTTCTCTTGATATACAGTGCAATTATTTTTGGCACAATTTTTTATCTTGGCAGAATAACACTCATAAATTTCATGAGAATGAATGTTTTACGTGAATCTTTAGTGCTTTATACTATAATATTCATCAAGTTTTACATTCATACATACGTTTCAATCGTGTCATTAATAATAAAAAATTTTGTGTACTATGGCACTAATTATAAATTAACTATTTTGTAACTTCTTGAGATGTATAAAATAAATTTCGAATGAAAGAAATAAAAAAATATTTAAAATTTCCCAACGTTAATTATTTGTAAAAAAATCTCATTTATGTTTATTTTAAAATATTTTAAAGCAATTTTAAAATTGAAACATATTTTAATAATTATCAATCATAAAAAATTGAATATACACTTGGAGATTATTCACAGAGAATTGTTTATTTCGAATTTCGTCAAATAAATAGTCTTTGCTTCTTAAATTTAATGCTCATTATTTAATTATAGCTTATATGATATATTATTTGTATAAAATTTATAATTGAATAACGATATGAAATTGACTAAATCTTCTATTTCTTTCAAAAAAATATATTTTGTTTAAACAAGAGAAAATTTTTCATTAAAAATACAAATTTACTCAAAAATAAGCTTATGAAATTTTTTGGGTTAACTGTATATCCATACAATTTCATTTTTTTTTAATTCACAAACAGTTCAAAAATTATGTTGCCACTTTCAAATATAGGATAATTTATTATGAAATGAATATTTCTTTGAATGACATATTATTCAAAAAATAATACATAACTAAGTCTAAAGTTAATAATTGAATAAAATATTGTAGAAAAATGAATTCTTTTAATTTTAGGTACAGAACATCATTGCATAAAATTAATATTTAAAATAAAGTAATTATTAAAACATATAGAAGAGTTGGGTGTACATGTAGCATATAAATATATTGACTGACAATTCTTGAATTAAGTCAGCTTGTATATACAAATACCTTGAAAACAAATGTATGTTATGAATATTATGAATATTAAATAAGGTATCTGATAAGTGAATTAAATTTCAAGCATATAAACAAATTTAGTAATTAAGTTTAGATAATTGTTAATAAATACAAACTTTTATTTGATATTGCATTTAAATTTCATAATTAAGTAAAGTGTAATTGTTTCCTTATCATATAGTATTGAAATTTTATTTATGTCTGAATAAATTGTATAGGAAGTAAGAATGAAAGTAAAAAACTTGCACCTTTTATAATTCAATATATTTCTAAATAAATATCAATATAATAGTATTAATTAATTTTATATTTATAGATAATACATTCTTTAAAAACAAATCTTTTATTTCAATATATGATTTTATTTTTTGTAACTTGTTTTAAAAAAAACAACGAATAATTAAATATCTTTAATGTGAAAAATAAAAATGATTTCAATTAATACAATATAGAAAAACATTAATGAGTTATTATAAAAAATTTTGATTTTAATATCTAAATAATCTTAAAATGAATTTAAATTAAAGAAAATTACGTATTGATATAAATAATTTATTTTATAAAATTAAATGCTTTATTTAAATAATATACTTTGACAATTTCATATATAGAAATAAGTAAAATAAACAATTTTATGAAACAAATAAATTTATTATAAAAGTTGTATACATTAAAAATATGTTCATATGTGCTAATTTCAATGACATTAGTAAATATCTGTTTCTTTTTTTTCTTTTTTCATATCTTCTATTTTTTGTATTAGCAACTAGTTGGAAATATTTCATCAAAATAAACTATTCAGACAATTAGCCTTATCAATATAAATAATACAAGTGTTTGAAGTTAATACTTCCATAGAATAAATAAAATACTATACTTATATTTATAAACAAAATATTTTAGTTATATTTTATAAAACATATTTTAAATACTATAAAATAATAGTTATTTATACTCAATCATTTTTTTAAATTTTACTTTATAATAACTTATACAAAAACTTTAATTCAAGAAATAAATAACGTATTGAAAATAATAAACATGTTAATCACTAAAATAAGAATATGTTTATTTTTAACTATTTACTTTTTAAATATATATAAAATTTTTTTCTATTATATTATTAAAAAATATTTAAATTATTTTTTAAAATTATTTTCAAATTTTTTATGTAATTACCAGTTTTAAAGAAATACTATATATTAAGCACGTTGTAAATCTAAATGGAATACTTTTTGCAATGTATTTTTATAGTTATATTTTAGGAAAATATAATACTTTAGTATAAAATTACTATTACTGTTAATATTATTTTAATTATACTATGTATAAATACATTTTATTGATGTAAAAGAAAACTTACTAAATAAAGTTACATTTACTACGTGTTTTAACAGTTATTCAAATTATTTTTTTGATACTATAATAATAGATAAATATTAAAATATTAATTTGATTTTTATTAAATATACATTAAACAGAAACAATATTTTGCAAATAAAATAGTTATTCTGCAATATTTCATTTAAAACTCATTGAAACTTTCATGAATTTAAGTTTTATGTGGCCAAAAATATTGTTTCAAAATCTTCACGAGTGAATCATATTTAAGTGCGAATAGTCTACAAATCTTTCTTACAGACCTTCTTTTGCGATTAGAGTATCAAGAAAGATTTAATTAAATAAATATTTTAATACATAAAATTATTGCTTTTTCACATTGCAATATCTATTATTGGAAAAATTTTCAAATTATAATAGTCATAGTATTTTTAAGTATTATAATCAATTGATACTTATAATGTTTCTACATACTTTTAAAATGATAATTCATGTATTCATATATTATTAATCAAATAATATATGTACACATGTCAAAGAATGAATAAATCAAAATAATATTTAAAAAGATTCAGAAATATATAATGCATACATGAAATATTTTATTTTACAAAAAATGTATTTTAAGTCTAGATATATCTTTATTTTTTAAAGTAAATTTATGTAATTAAATTATATTTATATTTTATATATTTGTCAAATTTTTCCTTACATTACAATAAGAAAATTAATAGGAAAACTGAATTTTTTAAGTTTTAAAAATTAGTAATAATTTCTTTAATATGTATATATTAAGCTAATTCATTATCAAATTTTTTTTGCAAAAATAATATTCTTGAGCAAAGGCAATCACATTTTATTAAAATGTGTTTATTAAAAATTATATTTTTTAATTGTTTCAAGTGTGCACAGATCTTTTTCCTCTATCGCAATAAAACAAGATGCATTGAATTACATAATTAATATAATTTCTCTTATACTATTCACACTAATAATAATAAAAAATATATTTATAGGGGCCTATCGTGTTTTAAAAATAAATCATTACAAAATGAATATCATTAAAAAGTCAAAGCTTACCGTTTGACCCACATTCTAAACATTATATGTAGTTTCTTGAAAAAGTAGAGTGGTTCGTAAATAAGAGGAACCATCTCGTTTATCTTAAAATATCAGAAGATTATAATAATGTTATAAATATCTCGGTTCATAACCTACTGACTCACCCTAATCATGTCCTTGCCATCACGTCTTCTTAGCTTCGAGACCAAGAAAAAAAAAATTATTCTCATCAAGTGCTTCAAAAATAAATATTTCTCTATGTATTCGAAGTTCTAGATAAAATGCGATATGAAAGAACTATGAGTGACTACGATTCCAACAGAAACACTAGCGTCTCTTGTGCTTTTCTTTTATCACCATTCCCTATACTACTTCAAGTATTAATGGTAAGACAGAATTATTACAAAATTATCTCTTTTTTCATATCCTTCCAGTTCCTGTATTCGACAATACTATTTATAATTATTTACCTATTAAAATCGCGTGTATATAATTTAAAATAAATTTTTTATTCTTATGGTTGGTTTTTTAATTTTTTTTACAATATTTACAGAACTTTATAATATTTATATTCAAATTAACTATTTAACACAAACCTGTATTTTGTAGACCGTATTTTTATGAAAACATTAATTATTGTTTCACATAAATATAACCTCGATGTATTTGTTAAAATGTAACACAGGATAATTCAATTGAATTAAAAGCTAATTATAAGTTTACAAGTAGAAATGTTTTATTCTGATCTTATGTTTTGTACGAAGATTTAAAAATACCCTTGAAACCTTAAAATAACTAAGAAATAAAAAATACTTTTGGTAAGATAAAATTTTTGAAAATATTAAAATACAATCTAAAAATAAATAGTGTAAAAAAGTGTAAACTTAAAAAAATAATAAGGTAGAAAATATAAAAAAACAAACGTATTTTTTTTAAAGCAAATACATACATTTTCAATAAATTTAACAAAATTAATTACACAATGATTATTGCTTACTTATGATTATTTATTACTTTCGTAATAAAATTTAATATCTAATATATTAGAGAATTTTTTCCCTTATCGCTTATATTTCCTACAAGTACTTAGTAAAACTATATTTAATTCAACGTTTTCCATTATTTTTCATGTATTTTTTGACAAAAAATTCACATAAGTTGAAGATAATTCGTCGGTAAACAATGTAGATTTGTATAATGTTATAATTATTTATTTAATCAAAATAAATAAAAAATAAATAAAAAAAAACTTAACGATAATAGGGTCTCGTAAGGTTCGACTCTACGTTAAATCGTTTTCTTTGTAGAAGGTGTCGTTGATCCACTTTTCTCGGCGATTTTCGTTAAGAGGTTAAATAGTATAGAAAATATAAAAATATTTAAATTTCACAATAAATATTTAATTTAAGTATTTTATATAATATAATGATTAAATATTATTATTCACAATTTAATGATAAATAAAAGGATTTTCTTCTTATTTTCAAATTACTTTTTATTTACAGCATTGCTATAAATTTTGATACTTTTAATATTTAAATTTTCACACTAAAAGAACTTAGAGCAAACCTGATTATCTTTAAGTTAAGCAAAATACTTTCTTGGAAAAGCTTGATAATAACAGGAATAGAATTTTATCTCCAAGCGGATATTATAAAGAAAATAGCTTCTATGTAAAAAAAAATAAGGGTGAGGTGTCACACGCTGAATTCGATATGTCATGTGCGAGTTCATTCGTACTTTTACATCATGTAAGCAACTTCTCGTAATAGATGGTATCGGCGCATATCAAATATCCCGTGGGATAAGGTAATGCATAAATGTGTATACGTTATAGATCGGTTGATCCCTCCTATAACTTTTATATATACTGATGTAGCACAAATGTTAAAATAAAAGGAATATAATTTCGTTCTATCTACTTTACCTAAGAAAAATTTGCTAATTATTAATTACTTTATTTCTTTATAAAACCAATATTATTATTGTTATTTTTTAGATAGAATAAAGAAAAATAACAACAAAAATAGCGCCATCAAATATGATAATCTTCTTACATTTGAAAACAATATTTTATTCTAAAGAATACTTGTCTTCATCCCATTTATACTTATATTTATATAAATTAAAAAGTTATTATAATCTAACAATTTCTTGACTAAATCTATTTCGTTATAAAAAATAGATTATTTAAATCATCAATAATTCTCATAATTTCATGCATGTGATTTTTAATAGTAACTAGAAGAATATTGTAGTATTTTTTTTGAGTTCCTACAATGTTAAAGAATACTAGTGTATATAATTTATAGACATAATGACGAAATATTTTTTAATGGAAATTGGATTATACCATGAACACTAAACGCATTATCAGAAAAATTATTTTAAATTTGGTACTCATTGTAGATAGTAATTTTAAGAAGAATTGGACAAGAACTGTGACTCTCAACCTTCTTTTTGAACAGGAGGTAAGAGTATTTATATACAATCAAATTATGAAGCTAAGTATATATACAATATAAGTTTTATCAGTTAAAAATCACTATAAAAAAATAATTTATTTCGTTTTATCTTTTAAATTATAAAATTTTTAAATATCTGTGATAACTTATATATATATATAGGTAATAATATTGTAAATTTTTATGAAAGTTGAAATAAGTTATTAAATTAGTTGAGTGTAAATGAAACAAAATGTCGTAATCTCTCTTTTCGACAAAAGTTAATACAAATTAATAATGTTGTTAATCATAATGAAAATCCAATTATAATTGAATTAACTTTAATAGAAAATAGAAAATTTGTATTCATTTTAACTTCCTTAGAAAAAAGATTGACAGCAATAAGATAAAATTTTTTAGACAGTAAAATCGAAACCTATCTTAATACTATTAAGAATCACAAATTATTAGTTTTGTAATATTAATACCATAATGTTCTTTTCAAATTAAAAATGTTTTGTATTTCATTATTATATTATATTTCATTATTTTAGAATATAAAATTAAAATATTAGAACTTCACGGATTTACATTTGAAGTTTTTATTATAAATGTAAAATACATAAACATTTTTTATTTAAATAAGGTAAATAAAAAATTAAAATCTTAATATATGTATTTGAATATCAATATACCAATATTTTAATTAAAAATATTTGAAATAAAATATATTTTTCTGAAAAATATTCTATTACTATTTATATGTATAATAATGTCAGCTGTTTATTAAAAAAAAATTAAATAAGTAAATAAAACTGGATTACAGAGCATAATTTTTATTTTAATTCTTTTGCTATCGATTCAAACTTAATTAAATAATTTTTAAATAATAAAAATTTGTTTTAATGTATAAAACAAAAAATTATTATTATTATGTTTCATTTACTGTACTTAAAAATTATATTTTTTTATTACACATAAATGTAGATATTTCATTATAAAATATTAATTCTATTATTATAACCTTTTATTTAAGCAAGTTAATCAACATATAACTTTAAAAATGAAAAAAAAATATATATTTACTATTATTTTATATAGAATGATTTATCTATAAAAATTTAATGTAGTGTATGTTATTAAATTATTTCTTAATTTTGTTTTATTTAAATTATTTTTAATATAAATATATCAACTTTATTATAAATATTTGTTAAATAATTTTTTTATTTAATTTTTATTAAATAATGATTATTCATTATATTCATTCTTTTTATATAAAGAAAATATGTCAAATATATAAAGAAAAAGATTTTTTTTATTAAAAAATGAATAGTTTTTATTATTTATATCGATTCATATGTACAAATATTTCAAACATAAGTAAAATCTATAACAATTTTTATCATTAAAAATTTTAAAGTAAATTAAATTATTAATCAATTTTATTTATAATATTGAAAGAAATTGAAAAAAAATTTATGTGTAAAAGATTATAGAAAGAAAATAATTGAAATTTAATTTTAGCACATTTTTAATCTATCGATATATTAATTAATAAATTGAAGAAATTGTACAAAAAAATGTTAAAAAAAAACTGTCGAATGTCTATATTTTCGAGTATTCATTTCCATCTAAATATATTTAATATCTGAAAGTTTTTTAATAAAAGTAACTATAAGGTATAATTTTATTTAAAATATTGAAAATAAAGATTACTTTATTAATCTTTCCTCTCTCCCTCTCTATAATTTATGAATCATTAAAAATAAATGATAAATAAAAAAACACATCATTATAATATTTTATCTTCAGTAATACATATATATAATATATTAAACACTTTTATATAACGTTTCTTTGCTAAAAAACAATCCTGTACGCGTGTAAATTAAATAATAAGTTTCAAATTTATAAATTTTCAAAACTCATTTTTAATTACTATTTTGAATAATTTTATAATTTTGTTTTAGTTTTCATCGTATAATTCCAAATATATAGATCTCTTATAAAAATATTTGTATTTTAATTTTTGAATTACAAAAAAATTCAAAAGTAAAACCATATACTTTATTTTGTAACAAATTACATATATATTTACCTCACGATGACGAAGAATATTCAGTAACTTTTCTGTAACTTACCTAGAATATAAAAAATATAATTAAATACTTATTAAATAAAAACTAAACAAAATATTTATGAATAATTAGAAGTTACATACTGTAACTTCTAATTATGACTTTATTAATAGTTGATATAAAAACTAACTTACAACTTTTAATAATTCATTCGGATATATTAATATACATATTGTAATCATACTTTGTAAAAGTCATATTGAATTTATATTATGTATATATTATAATATACTCATAAAATAAATTTTATAAAAGTAACAAATATCAATATTGATTAATTTGAATATAAGATGTAATTTATAAATGTAAAAAATATAATACACTGATAGATTTTAATTATTTTGAAGTTTTTCTTTCTACATTTTGGGAAAACTTATGTGTTTAATACATTTATAGCATAGAAAATTTTATTTACTTTTGTCTATTTTATTTATAGTGAATCTATAAATGAAATCCTTCGTGTTCTATAAGTGGGTTTATTCATATCCATTGAATACTGTAAGTAAATTAAATCATACTAATTTTATTAGTTTAAAAATCTATGACATAATTTCACTGTTTTCTTAAATAAATTTTCCTTTTAAGTATATTAAACTCCTTTTTCTTTCTTAAAAGCACTATTAAATCTACTTAGATAAAGCTGATATAACTTAAAAAAAAATTATTCGATGATATTAAGTAAATGATGTTATTTTAATCTTTTGTAGTTTAAAATTAAGGATTATATACGCATGTATTATTTAAATATTAATTAACCTATTTGCTTTTGTTTTCAAAATATATTTTCAAAGTATTTGTAAAAAATTTGTATTATTAATAAATTTATATTATATTACAATATTGATTTTATTTATTTTAGAATTATTAATCAACTTACATTATGCTTTATATAATATTATACTTATTATAGTGTTGAATATTAATATTAATACATAAGCTAGCAATACAGTAATACAGATTACTGGTCACCCACTAATATTATTTTTATTTGTAAATATAATACTGCAGTGTTTTGTATAAACGAAGAATATAAGAAAACGTTCGCTAAGCTTTATTAAAAAAAAGAAATATTTTATATAATTAAATATAATTCTCAATTATTTTTTATTATTGATTGAAGTAAAAAAAACATAATTATTTATATATGCAACAAAAATATCGTGTAATTTATTAATTAAAATTTTGTTTATAATTTATTATATACATCTATAAAACAGTACGTGAATAATTACAAAAGAATTAATTGTTAATATATATACAATTGAAATTATTTTTAGCGAAATATTAAATGATCTTAATTTTTTACAACTACTTAAAAAACATGAAATAAAATATTTTTATTATAAAAAGCTTTTATTTTAAATATGTACATAAAATATATAGTCTATAAATTTAATCTTCTATGCTATATTTATATTTAAAGTGTATCAATATAAATAAGTAAATTTCAACGAATTATTTAAAGCTTTTAGACATGATCAAGCAAACAATTATATTCTTTTTTTTTTAAAAGTTTACATTTAGTATCAATGTCTATGTCTAGACATTATTACAGCATAAACTACAGTGAAGCTATAAAAAGTAATCTTTACCTTTTATTTCTCTTTCTTATTTTTTATATCTCAGGAATTTATAATAAGTAGCTCATGAGACAAATCTGTCAATTTATGAATAAATACAGCAACTACACTGTAAAAAGAATATACACCGAAGCTCGCATTTATTTATATATTTATATAAGAACTTTCATAAATCACAATCCATAAATGGTTTTTCACGATATATTTTAATTTTTTATTTTGTTTTCTCTTTAACTTTCTTTTTTCCTTTGTGTCTATCTATATATTCACTTTCCGCTAAACATTCCTCTTTTTAATTATATAAAGAGTTCGAATTCACTAGTAACACAATTTTTTTTAATTAAAATTTTTTATAATATGTTATTGTAGTATTTTTATTTTATTTTATATTTATCCTGTTAACAAAAATAATATGTGGTAAATTATCTAAAAAATAAACTATCTGAAAACTTTATGTATTTTAAGACCGTTATAATATTTTAATTTCAATGCTTTCTAAAAATCTTAAAAATTATAAACTTATAATTAATATCCAAATTTCGAAATTATTATATTATTATTCGAAATTTTATTTTAAACACTGTAAGACAAAAACTCAACATTGTAAAATCAACCAAATAAGGAATACAAATTAATTAAAAATTTCATGTAAATTTACCTCATAAAAAATAATATTTATACTTGAAAGGTTAAATCTAATTTCATGTAGAACTAAATTCAATAGAATATTATTGTCTGATACTTTGTATTTTTTAATTTGGTATGAATAACTTAATTTAAGTTTGTTATAGATATTTGAAAGATAAATTTTTATTTTTGAAAATTCAAAGTTGAGATTATTATATATGATAATATGTTATGTATGAGCAAAGAAATTTGAAGATCTTTCATATACTGAAATTATAGGAATACCTAATAATGAAATTGATAATACAGCATTCTAATCTTTGTATATTTATTGTATTCTTTTTCAGTAACCCCTTGTTAGAGTTCATTAACTATTAAAATCATTACTAATTTTCTATTAAATAGTATTGATTCAATAAATTTGTATAAAATATATTCTGAATTTCATTTTATGCGTAATTAAAATTTGTATATTCTTATATTCTTAATAATATGAAATACAAAACCTAATAAAATAGTGTTTTCATTAATTTTGAATTTATCTGATTAGAAAAATGAATATAATAATTTCTTTTACTGAATAAATATATTATGTTGAATAAATTATATAAGTGTAAATGCATCTGTTATAATCAAGTTAATGGAATTTGTCCGCATTACATTTTTTATTTTGTTTATAGTATCTTATTTTTATATAAATTTCTTTGGCTTTATTATCTATTTTTATTATAATTTCAATTTTATGTTGTTTCTTAAAAGTTTATTTTAATTTATACTTATACTTTTACATGCATACAAAAATATAATAATATAAAAAATATTCTTTATGATTTCACTGAATAATAGAGTAAAGTTAGCTTATGATTTATATTCCTCAATTATATCTCTAAAATTTTTTAAAATTAACCAATTTACTTTTTTTTGGTATTATCAGAGTTAGTGTTTCGTTATTTGATTAATAAATAAATAAATCATATTATTAGTTCATTCAATGAGTTTAGGACATTAAATGAAATTAAATTTTTTTGGACGATACTATTAATTTATTATATTATTATTATTTTTTATTTTTTTTAATGTATACTGCTGATAATGTGTACGGTTTTATAAAATTAAAATATTGAAAATATAAATTTTAAAATATGTAAACTTATTTACATAATAATATATTAATAAACGTACTATTCATTGAGAGCTAAATATAATATTTATAGCAGACATATAATAATTAATACGTAATAAAAATAAAATAAGTATCTTGAATTTTAGATTATGAAATATTTAGGTTCAGATTATTTATATTTATATCCACTTTATTTATACAGTCTAGATTACGCTGTGGTTTATTGTACCTTTACTTATATTAGATATGGTACAAGATTTGATTATAGTCTAAAAATTAATTTTTAATATCTTAGAATCTAAAAAATCTAATATTTAAAAATATATCATAAATAAAAGAACATAGTAAATAAAATTAAATAATATTTAGCAAATTGGTATTAGGATCCGTGTAAAAGCGCAGTATGAATATTCCAATATTTTATTATTGAATCGTTATATTCATAGAAAATTATGAAAGATTTGTGTTAATTACAATATTTCTTTAAACAATACACTCATTCTATCTCCATATTTATATCTCCATAGGAGAATTATGTTCCAAAAATGGAATAAAATAAGTTTTTTTATAAAATTGTTTAAAATATCTTGTACATTTTAAAGACAAAGTACTAACATACAATGTATAAACATTACTTAATTATTATTCTATGGAGTAGAAGTTCAATAATTCTATTATTTCATCAGCATTATATATTTATTTTTATTAATTTTTTTTAAATTCAGCTATTTTTAATCTTGTATTTGTATATTTTGATCCAAGCCAAAAAAATATTTCTTGTTCATTAACGAATTTTTCTACCTCGGTATTTGATTAATTCTCATTTCCATTTACAGACAATAAATACATATAGGTAAATATAATTGAGTGTCAAAAATCTTTTTTATGGTTATTTTTAAATCGTGTTATTTAGTTTTAATTTATATTTTACGTTTATTCAGTAATATATACAAATATGTGAGAAGATCTTCATTAGAAAGATCTTCATAGACATTATAATTTCTTGCAAGTTTATTAATTTTTTTATGTGCAGCTTTATGTTTATATGTAACAAATTTTATTTTCAACTATCGCTTCTTACTGCGCATATTTAATATCAAACCGGAACCTATATTATTTTAAATTATTATTAATATTGTACATTACTGTAAAGTAAGAATTGCGGTATTAATGAATTTTATTAAGTGATACATTCAACTATATAACTATATTTGTACATAACCCACTAATTTTATTTTAAATATTTAATTATTATATAAAACTTTATGAAATGAAAAAATGCATCAAAATTCATAATGAAGTTATTATATGTAGCGATTTTTATTATATATCGTTATAAATTTTTATAAATCTGAATTCTGTTTAGTGTTTCTAATTTTACTGTATTTGATCAAATAAATTTGATCCATAAATCGCTTCACTTTTTCTGCTATTTAATAAGTCATTTAAAAATAATTTTATGCATTCATAGACATTATGTTGTATACATTCTAGTTTTTATAATATTTTAACTTTAACGTCCCGTTATTCAAGTTTATAAATTAAATATAAATAAAATATCAATAATAGTCGAAATGTCGTTCATATAAAGAACTTCTTTGATAATTAATGATATTTTTAAAAAAATATACCATGATTTAAAAAAATATATATTTGTATTTAAAATATATTAGCTTAATATAAAATCATTTCTACATTAGCTTGCACAAAAACTAGATTTAACGAATAAGGTTTGTATTATATGTTCTTGTTTGTATGATGCACCCGTATACGCGCGTGGGCCTTTGATAAATTTGCGATATTATTAAATGGATTTATCGGTAAAAATTTTTTTGCAAAAATAAATGAGCAACATTGATGCGGTAAAAATAATACAAATTAATATACTATACGACAAAGTAAATGAATCATTAAAAAAAATTAAAATATTATAAATTAAAAATTTAATATGATTAATCAAAACAAAAAATATATTATTTTAAATTATACTTACAAATACAAAAATAATTTAGTCGGATTACTTTTATAATAATATTAAGCTTCAATTAAATTTAAACAGTATTCAAAATAATAGTGTGTAAAATTTAGATTCTTATAAGATAAATATATAAATAATTGAATTAACTAAAATAGAGAAGTTTACGGAAGATGAATATGAATAAATGGATTAGTGTAATCACAAAGTAATTAAAATTTTTAGAAGTTTTTGCACATGTTAAATCTATTTATAATTATCATGATAATAACACGTGATGTCCACAAATCGTACTACTTAATATATTTGAAATATATTTATTTTAATTACTAAAATATTTTAATTGCATTTAAAGAATTATTATCAAAAAAGAAAATCCATAATTATTATATAATTTTATTTTATAATAAGTTGAATAATAATTGTATTATTCTTAGTAGATCAAATACTAAATTTATATTTAATGTTTAAACAACATTTATCTATATTTGAATCATAGATGAATATTTATATGTAAAAAAATCTTTATACGTGAAAGAACACATAAATTTGAAATTATTAAATATATATTAGGAAAATAAGTTTCAGTATTTTTTAATTTGCAAATTAAGATACATTAATTAATTAACTTCAATATTCTAATATATTTAAATTAGAGTATTTCACTTCATAGGAAAAACGAAAAGTAAGAGAAAAGAAATACGAATGATAATAATAATCTGCAAAATTCTAACTATAATCCAATAAATGTAAATTAATTATTAATTTCCTCATATTTTCTAATAAAATATCAGTTTTCATAGGTTTTATGAATATGCTAAAAAGTATAAAGTTAAATTCATAATTTTGATATTTGGATATAAAAATACTTAAAAGAGAGGAGAATTCTGATAATTAATAAAAATATATCTGTTACTGATGACTTAAAAAAGCGATATATGATTAATCCTATCAAAACATTATCCATCATAATTTTATATATATCTATAGTCGTTTTCAAAAAGACTTAAAAAATATTCCTTAAAATTTCAACATATTCTGATAAATAATATTCATAAAGATATATTATGAATATAATTAGTTTTATAGTTAATATCTTTAACATTCCTATAAAAGTATTAATTGATTATTTAATACAAATGATTTATAAAGAAAATCATAGACTTTATAAATAAACGAAAAAATAGTTTCCCGACTTTTATAAAATTAATAATTAAAAATTTTTCAAAAATTCAAATTACGTTTCATTTTTAATAACAAATATTATAGTAATATTTGAAATTATTTGAACTTTATTATATTATAAAAGTGTACAATAATACATATAATATAATATTTTAGTAATTTTAAAAGTAAATATACAATATATATTTCATTAAAGCAGGGACTTTGTTTCTTGATATTTTTATAAATTTCCAGTTTTAAAGCAATCAATTAAATGTAAATTTAATTAATGATAAAAAAAGATAACAAATCTATAATCTTTTAATTCTAATATATTTAAAATAAATAAATTTTTTTTAAATGTTATTGGTTAATGTACAAATTTAAACAAATTCTTAATATATTACTCAAAAATAAGAAAATATTTTATTTAAATTTAGAATTTAAAAGGTAAATTCATTTATTTTAAATAGTTTTTTTAAATATTATATATTTTATTTTCTTCTATAATTTCTCTTTATTTATTTACTATACTTATAAGAATATAATTATATATTCAATACAGTAGTTAAATACGAAAAAACCTAAATGTAGCTGAATATTTTAATAACAAAGATGGATGTTGATAAAAAATATAGTTAGATTTGATAAAATATTAAATTAACCAAATTAAATATGAATTTATATTAAAATTGTAATAATAATTACTAATAATATAAGTAAATTAATTTCTTTTATCTCTATTAATATTTTAAACAATATATAATTTTAATTGCAATAATTTTTATCCTAACAATGGAAATTTATAAAAAATATTATTACACATGTTAATTTTGATAATTGCTTTTGTTTTTATAAAATATAATAAAAATTTTTATTTTCTTTAGATTTTATTTATAAATAATTAATTAAGATTATATAATAATATACTCGCGAAAATATAAATACAAAAACGTTCTTCGATGATTTTATTAAAATTTTAGATCTTCATAAAAATCTTAATACTATTAACTCAGAATTTATTAAGTAAAGCTATATATTTATTTCATACAATTATTTTTATTAATCTTCTTACTAAAAACTACAACATTACTGTTACTGATTTAGTGTTAAATTATTATTTAGTATTAAATTATTATAAATCTTATGTTATCTTCTAAATTTTTTAAAGTTTTACATCTGTAATTATATTAACTATCTGCTAGTAAACAGGATTGGACTAACATTAATAACTATAATTTTGTCCTCTGGAAAGATTATACCAAAAGAAATTTATGATTTCTTTTGTGTCATTACATGGATTTCAATTAATTTTCTTCTGATCACATAATATCTTTGTAAATGAAAATGTAAACGATTTTACATATATGATTTAGGATATTCAAATAGTCTTTGAATATCCACGTATTTAAGAATAATTTATTGTATTTCTATATTCATTTCTAATATATTTGATACATTCATCTAATGCAAATATTTAAAAACTTGGTTATAAATAAACTATCAATATGTGACAATGTATTCTATATTGTTATTTTATATCTGAATACATAAAGTGTATTAATATAGATTATTATATTTAATCTAATATTGCTATACAAAAATATAATATTTTTTTAATATAGATAGTAATATTAGTGGAACAATGTAACAGAATATTTAAAGCTGAATTAAAATAAAAAAATGTTTACATTTTTTTTAATTAATGTGACTTTTAAATATATTTTTTTTATAAGTATTTACAATCTTCGATAAAATTATAAGGTGAATTTAAAAAATATTTTATATAGTTAAAACAATAATATTAAAATGCTCTTATAGAATCATTTTAATGTATTTCACTCAACTTGTTTTGTTAAAGTAAAATAATATTATAATTTGAAATTAATAAGTATTAATTTGTTTAATATACTTATTAATAACGAAACATTATAGTACATATTTGTTTCAAAATTTCGATTGAAAACATTGAAATTAGCAATATTTTAAAGTTTAGCATAAATATGTTTCCCTTCATTTATTATCATCAAATTACATAAATTTAAATAATAATTTTCTGCTACAACTAGTTTAGTAATTCTTTTCCATTCCAAACATAATTAGAATATGATCATTAAAACTTAGTAAAGGTCTAATTGCAATATAAATATGAGCTTAAATGAAAGTTCCGTGAAAGAACATTAATTATTATTTTAAAAAATTCTGTGAAAACAAAACTCTAAATCGATATATAGACCACAGCTATTAATAGTTATTTCATCTTTTATTGAAAAAATTAAATTTCATAGCTATTATATTTGTCCATCCATAATCTAGAAAATATACTTTAATTCATAGCATCTACTCATGCTATAAGTATTCAGATAACAGATTATTGTGATATTTTTTAAAAATAATTCTTAAGAAATGATATATATTCGTTTGATACGATTAATAAATATTAGTGTAATTATATCAATAATTACACTTACAAATAGGATACAAGTTAATTTTAATGTCTAATACGAGGTTGATAATACTATTTTAATATATATAATTAGTTATCATGTAATTCAATTTTTAAACTGTATAAAAAAATTATTTAATATATTTAAAAATAGTTGAAATATTATTTAGACTTGACCAAAATATAAGTTAGCGATTTCTTACTATCTGAAAGTTGAGTAATCAATAAATGAGGAGAAACTTTTATATTTTTATATTTATCAAATACTAAAACGAAAAATATATCTAAATTTTACTTATCAAAGAATTTAATTCATTATTAATTTTCATAAGAATTTAGATATGGAAATTTTAATGGTATTTAACTATTTACTGCATATGAAATAATTTAAATTGGTGTATATTATTTTCTTCGAGTATTTTATAAATTACAAATGTCTAGGTATAACATAATTTTTTTTATTAATTTATTCAATATCAACTTAATTTTAATTAAACTATAACTAATACCCATTGAACTAAATGTGGTAATGTAATATTTCACAATAAACCACTTAAATAAATCGATATAAATATAGTCAATCTGACAAAAAATTCTCTGTAAGTAAATATGTCAATTTTATCTTGACATTTTAAGTTATTGTTTGAAGTTTTTAATTTGAATTCGTATTAAATTTCATTAGATGTACAGTTTTTAAAACCCAGAAATATTTAAATTTCTTATATTTAAATACAATTAAAAAAATATATATATTTATTATAATTACACATTTCTAGCGAAAGAAAATGATTTTGTATTAAATATTGATGTAAATAAATTATTAATTTTTTCAAATCGAATAAATAATGATACACAGATAATATTTTCAATTTTAATAGTAATTTTTTACTTGAAATCAATATTTTATTGATTGATTTAAAAAATTAATGAGTTAACAATATGCTCAAAATAGTTTAATATATATATGAACGTAAATTTTTCTTTCTTTTAATTAACGTACATATCTTGTACCATTTTCATTATAAAACCAAAATAAACTACTAGTGACAAATTGTCATCCATTTTAATTCTGAATTAAGTTTTTAAACAATTTTTCCATTTAATCTATCATCAACAACATGAGAACGAAATTACATTTCATCAATCACAAATAAAAATGAATGAAAAAGAAACTCAAAGGCGGAAAAGGATTTGGTCGCGAGATTAATTCCCGAGAGTTCATGTTTTTTCTTTAGTAACGCAGCACTGTTATAATTATGTGATAATAAGCCTTACCTTATCTAATCTTGAAAAGCCTTGTTCATTGGGAAATATACCACGTAAGACCAAAAAAACAAAGAAAAATAAACTTACTAATGGTTAATATTTAATTAAATTATTTAAAACACAGTTAAATATAAATAAGTTTATAGAAAATTCAAATATTTTTTATATTTAAGAAATATCTATTAAAATATTCATAATTGATAGACTTTCGAATATACTATTTTCAACTTATTACATTTTTTACTTCGAAAAACTAAATTGTTTAAATTGTACAAATACTATTAAATAAAATTCAACCATTTTTATATTTTTTAATAATATATTAAATTATAAAATAATGAATATATAATGTAATCTTTTTTATAATTTATTAGATATCTTTAAATTAAGTTAAAGTAGAAAATAATTAATTATATGGGTATGTATTTGTAATTTTTGTTATTTAAATAAAACATAATTAATAATAATTTTATATAATATATAACTTCAATAATTTTAAATATTTATTATTCAATTAGAAAAATTATATATAAGTTCATTTAATAGTTGCAATATATATTGAATTAAACTTCAAAAACGTTTACGATTTCAAATTAAATTTATTATTATTAAATTTATTTCCATATAATGTCCCACAAATAAGTATAATTTATAAAAAAAATTGATTTTAATATAAATAGTTCTACAAGATTATAAAAAGTGATGAAGTGTTACTTATTATAAGTAAATTGTAAGTAAAGCTATAAGGAAAATTTCAAAGAAATTTAAAGATTAATAAAAAACTGCGACTTATTTAAAACTAAATTTTTCATTTTAATGAAGAATGTATTTATATCATCATCATTATGTATTAAAAATATTGAATGCAAGTTTCTAATGTTGAGAATATATATTGTCTAAAGAAAAAAATGAAACAAAATGAATAGAAAATAAATTTTTCTTATATTAGAAGAAAAAAATCTCTAAAATCTCTAAAATCTATAAAATCGAAAAAAGTAAAAAATCTTTTAATATAAATATATTTTACAATGCTACCTTATATCTAAATATTTTCCTTCTTTAGAACATATTTTATCAGTTATGGTTTTAAATTTATAATTTTTAAATTATATTTATTTTATTATCAATCTTTTACACTTTTCAATCTACATTAAAAACTGATATTAACATTTATATTTTTTCAATGCATTGACTTATTTTTTCTATTTTTTCCATTATAACTTGTTTGTTATACTTAGACTTATATTGGGAAATATATTGGGACATATATTTGTGTAGTTCATTCTTTTTTTTTATTACCCGAAATATAATTAAATTTAAAAATAAATTGATTTGCATTATTGAATAAAGTAGTTTTTTAAATTAATCTTGAAATGCATTGATTTAATTGGATTTTAAATATTTATTTCTTAGTAATAATAAAGGCTGTCGTTAATATAAATTATAGTCATAGTATATTGTTTAGTATATGGATTTGTATGTAGAGAATATAATAGATGTTTTAGTAATTTATGATTTTCATTATCATGAATGAAACTATTCTTTTTGTTATTACTGTGTATAAAAAATTTACTTCATATATTTTATTCATTTATTTTGACTGCTTTAATAAAAATAACCGAATGTAAAAAAAAGATATAGTAAAACTAGTGCAAATAAAAGATGAATGTAAATCTAAAAAAATGATTATATTTAGATATTATTAATGTGTTTAAAACTTGCTATTCTCAATATTTTTTAAATTAAATGATATTATATGTATATGCAGATGTAATTAATTCTTATGTGGTATTTTTATTTTTAGATTACATATTCTAATTCTGTAAGTTAATTTCAAATATTATTATTTAGAAAAAATTGAAAAGGAGAACTATGCAAAGTTTATTAGTGAAATAAGAAATTTTATTAAAAATACCATAATAAGAAATATAGAATACAATATCTTTACAAACAATAAAATTATAAAACTATACGTATACAATATACTAATCTTATGTAGAGAAGTCTTATTAGTGAAATTTTTACCAATTATGACAATTTTGCATATTATTTATTAAAAGATATACTGATCAATATAATGAAATATTTTGGATAATATATATATTTATATTTATAAAAGAGTAAATACCGATGGTTTAAATTTATAAAGTATCACTTTTTTCCAGTTATTTATAATATTATTTATTGTTTTATAACTATATATTTAAATTAATTAATATAAAGAATTTACTTCTTTATTTTAAGCACAAAAAAAGTTTTTATTTTAATTTTAAAAGTATACATTTCTTTTATTAATGTAAATTAATAAATTACGTTAGATTTTTTAGAAATTTTGAAATAAATAAAATAAGTTTGTATTTTTTAATTTAATGTTTTAATAATTTTATATTATAACGTGATATGTATATTTATCTACATTTCTATCAGTGAAAAAAATATCCTGAAAAATTTATTATAAAATTTAGCATGTTATTAAATATGATACTATAAAGTATTTAATATTTGATATTTTTTAAAATGTAAGAAAATATCGATTCAGAATAGGTATTCAACAAAAACAACAATGATAATAATAACAACAACAATAACAATAACAATAATAATAATAATAATAATAATAATAATCATGATGATGATGATGATAAGTTTAATAGGTGACTATCTAAAAAATTTATAAATGCTACGAAAGAGAAAGAAGAAATATATTTGAAAGATTTAATTATAATATGAAAAAGTTATATTCAAAAATGTATAATAACAATTTATTTTATCGATGGTATTTAAAAAAATATTTTATTCGTAAACTTCTTTTTTTATCTCTATTGTTCAAATCAATAATATATTGACTTTATTTTTTTGTTACTTTAATTTTTTAATTTTAACATAAAGTTAATCACAAAAGAAAAAAGTTATCAATTTTAATAATTTATTTTTATTAACGAATTAATTAGTCTGATATAAATATACATTATATTCATGTGCATACAATAAAATCGGAAACTTACAATGTAATTTTTAAAACATCTGATTAGTTAAAATTAACAGCAGTTTAGTTCAAAAGTAATAAAATCATTTATATACATATAAGGTTGCAGCTTTTCTATGAATAGATTTAACAGAAATGTTATAAACTATGTAAGGATTAATTTATAACATTAATATTATGTTTTTACGAAAAAAAATAATTTAATAAAAAATATTGTGATTTTCCATAAATTTATTCTATATTTACTTGAATTATTTAAAATATTACAAAAAAGTAATAGCTCTGAAACATTTTTAATAAGGAATATTTCATAATTCTAAAGAAAAATTTATATTTAGAAAATAATATATCCTAAATTTTGTATATAATATATTTTTTAAATTTTAATATATCTAATATTTTACTATCATAATGTGTATTCATATAATATAGAAGTAAATTACACGTTTAATGTACATTATAACGATGTTTTCGATACTTTCAACTTTTTTTTTTAAAGTTCATGCATCTCAAAAAATCTCTCCATAGGAAATATATATAATGCTATAAAATATTGTTCTATATTGATATAAAATTTTTTTTCTACAAATATGATGCATAAATTTTATATTTTATGCATATTATTTAAAAGTAATAAAATACGAAAAAAATTGTCTATATTAACAAAAGAAATTAAACTAATACTGATTCAACAGTAATAAAAATTCTATTTTCAAAAAGTTTTAAACGTCTTATTTTTAAATGTAATATAATATATAAAAATTTTCATTTTAGTTTATTAATATCTACGAAACTCAGTCTAAAGAATTATTTAAGATTAGTATGAATTCTAAAGATAAGGTAAAGTTGACGTAATAAGATGTAATAAAAGTTAAATAACTACGTCATCTTTATCGATAGAAATCTACTGATTTCATCTATGCTTTCATTAGTTACTTTATAACTTCAGAAAATATTTAAATCTAAAATAAAATTAGTTTATATGGTATAAAAAGAAATTTTAGATAAAGAAATTTTCTAAAAAAATCATTTTGGTAAATATTAATCTATATATATTTTCTATTAAATACTTTGCAAAATCAAATTGTTTTTTTATAAGAATATTTTGCATCCAAATTTATAATTTCATTTATAGAATTTTTTATCTTATTCAAAATTTTAACTTTTACTTTGATAATGAACATATTATATATGTATATATAATTATATAAACATATAATTAATATATTTATATACAAATTTTATTTGTAGTTTTTATATAATAATAGTAAAATTATATATGTATTTATATATTACATTACTTAAACAATATTAAATAATTGTATTTTTAATATCTGTTAAGTAGAGATAGACTGTAGAATAAAAATAAAATCTTAGATTTATTCAAATAAGGAATTATTAAATACTCATTAAGGTTATAAATATTAAATTTAAATATAAAAAAGTCACTCTCGAATTACAATAAAAAAGATAGATTATATATGTTTATATTATTCGAAATATATTCAATAATAATAAATATATTTGTTTAAAAACTTGCTTTTAGAAAAATATTTTTCATAATTTAATGAATTTAAATTAATATTATTCTTTATATTTTGTTTATTAGTAGTATTTATTTGGTAACACATTGATCTAATATACGATTTAAATATATAATTTAATTATAAAAATTATAAAAAAAAACTTCAAACATAAAAAAAAATTTAATAAGAATGGAGAAAAATAACGCTAACGCTCTAAAAAATATTTATACAAATTTTAGAGGAAACCGTTTGATTTGAAGCTGTAGTAAACGTAGAATATTAATAAATGAGGGACAGGAATGAACATTAATGAAGTATACACTTATAATAACAATTCTAGATAATTAAACCAATCACTAATTTTTTAAAAACGTTATACAGTATTCTGTATATTTCTTATTTCAAATTAACATTGGAAACTCTTCAGTTGACCTCATTAATTATATGATTTTGTTCATATTATTCAAAATTTACAAGATTGTATAATATTTTGAATACCAACATAAACATACCTTATAATAAAATAAAAAAATTAATATAATAAGTTTTAATCCTGTAATATATAAATCTTAATATATATATATATATATATATATATATATATATATATATATATATATACAAT
This sequence comes from Dolichoris vasculosae, assembly GCA_018907195.1. Taxonomy (NCBI): domain Eukaryota; kingdom Metazoa; phylum Arthropoda; class Insecta; order Hymenoptera; family Agaonidae; genus Dolichoris; species Dolichoris vasculosae. The sequence continues at coordinate 400,786 of JACCHY010000029.1, forward strand.
GCATACAAAAGTAATAAAAAAAGGATAAAATTGTACCTTAGAAATCAATGGTAAGACCAATCACTTCTTTTAAATCCATAAATTATTGATAAAATTAAAATGTTCTTTACTTTTCCTTCTATGTACATTTAAAATTCTATTTAGCAAAGAATAGAAAAAATTCATATAAAAAACTTTCACTTTATATTAACTAACTAAAATAATTCATCATAATGTATTTTTTAAAAGAATATTTAATTATGGTTTGAATAATCAAATAGTTAACTTAAAATAAAATAAAATTAAGTTTCTAATGCTTGTCTTACAAACCACTGTTTTTATTTCTGATACTTTATAATAATCATTTTATTATATATATATAATAAAAAAAAAAATAAAATATCAAAAATTCTAAACATAATATCAATAATGCTTTAAAGTATTAAAAAGAGTTAAATTTTAAAAAATTTAACTACAAAACCTTATTATTGAATTATAAATAAATATTTATCGTTTCAAAGAATTTTTTTTATTAAATTCATACGCTTACTACTACAATACTTGATATTATAAAATATAACTTGATATAATAAAAAACAATAGTTAATTGAAAAAATAATCTATTTAAATATTTTATTAAATTATTAAAAGTAATTCAATAAATTAAAGAATTTTTCAGTAATAAAATATTTTCACATTTGTATCAAGTACATAATTTATCGATTATATTTTTAAATTAAACATTTTTATTGTATGTTTTTACTTTAAAATTTAATATATTAAATAATTAGACAAAAAATTAAAAAATTAAATCTATAGAATGTAAAACTAAAAAAAAGTATGGATATAAATTATTTATGCTGCAATACGATAAAATTAACAGATTTCTACAATTTTATCTTCTATTTTTCTAGAAATTTAATGGTTTTATTAAACTTTTATTTATGAAAATAATTTTATTACGTGTATAGATATATTACATATTATCTATTTATATTGTAACTCTTTACGATTATTTAAATTTATAAATAAGTAATTATTTATATATCAACAATATAATGTGCAAAAATTTTATCATGGAAACTACCATTTCCTATTTAATATTTGTTTAATCAAATTGAACATAAAAAATTTTAAACTAAAGTTTACATTATTAAAAACGAATTTCATGCTATAGTATAAAAAAAAACGATTTTTTTATTAAAAATTCAGGAACAATTATTTTTGTAGAGTAAAATTATAAACTATAATGCGATAACACCAGAAGTGTTATATACTTTAAAAGAAGCTTAACAATAATTTTGTGATGCTAATCCACGATAACTAATAATATTACTTATTTAGTAACATACAGATTAACATTGGGATGGATAAATAATATTTTTATACACTCATTTCGAGAATGATGAGTTACATCTTCATAATAATAGATAACACTATTTTGCTTAAACTGCATCAACTCTATAGATATACTAATTACCAATTTTGAATTATAAAAAAATGTTTAAATTTTAATTATTTTTATTGATATTAAATTGATATAAAATTGATATAAAAGTAAAGAATTGTCAAGTAAATCGAAATTTTTTAAATCATTTTATATATCAATTTATATATATAATAAAACTATATTTGTAATATAAAGACTTGTTAATATCTCTCAAATAATAATTGTGGAATTTTTATTATAATATAAAAATTACGTTTAGTTTTCTGTATTAATAATATTTAAGTATATCGTACTTTTTTCTTATACATTACTTATTTCGTTATTAATATTAATTTGAATCAATCGAGTCCTACAATTTGTTTATAATTAAATTTAATACAGATAAAAAAAGATAAAAATTTTTTTTACCAATATTATGTGAAAGTAAAATAAAAACTAAATTGAATACTTAATATTCTAAATTTAATTTGCATAATAGAAATTGTATGGTAATCTTAAAAATAATACAATGCGGAAATTAATAAATGTCTTATTGTATTAATATTTTATAATAATATATTGAGATTCTTTCAACATTATTTAAATATATAATAAAACAAAACAATTTAACTATTCTATTAAACAGATACACCAATTAAAATATTTGAAGTTCACCGTGGTAGTCTAAAACAAACAATTTACCTTTTTTGAAATTTTTCGAAATTTAAAAATTTATTTCATTAACAATCAATAATATAGTCCAAATATAAAAATTTTATTTTATATTAGTAGAACAATTAAAATTTTTCGAAAGTTTTTTATTCATGATTTTATTAAGTATTTGCATAAATTTTAATATATATTTACCATAGGAATTTTGAGTCTCGTCAACTACAATGTGTTACTTTTAAAATAAATCATGTTAATCAATAAGTACATTTTTTCCCGAATAGATATTTTTCTTTTAAAAATTAGATATTTTTCTCTTTTGCATAGATTAATATCTGAATTTCATAATCAAAGAAAATTGAATTAAATTGAATACAATTTTGATTTTTATATTCTGTAACGAAATTATAAGAGGTGAAAACTTTGTAGAAAAAAATATTAATTTTATAAAATACTATTAAAAAAATTTTGAACACATTTTATAATTTACAGTATAAAAATAAATTTAAAAAATCTAAAAATATGATAAATGTACATGTCATTATATTTACCTAAAAAAATAAATTGTAAGAAGAAATTTTATCCTAGATATAAAAAAAAAATTATGATATCAAACTAGACAAAATTAATACTCTGTATAAATTGTTTTAAACAGTAAAATTAAGAAATATTTATTTTGAATTTTCAAGAAAATCTTTTCTTAGAACAACAAACCAATCTATGTATATTTATGAGAAATTATGTTTAATTTTATTTGACCGTACGAAAAAAATGATAATTATTACATAAAACTGTAATTTTTTCAATATTTACATTCTATTGATTGATAAATACAATAGGAAAACTGTAATCAATTTATATATTTCAATTATTTCTCAATACGTTAATTAGTAATAGTTCTGTTTTTATTATTTTAGGATATTTTTTACAAATTCATCTATTTAAATATTAATATTTTTCATTTCTTAACAAACTTTCATGATAGAATAAGAATATAATAAAATTTGATATCTACTTTAGTCGATTTATAATAAAAAATTTTAAGGAACTTATTAAATAGTTTGAAGACTATAATTTGGATACCCTGTTAATGAAATAAATATTATTAAATACGGTTTTTCTGCATTAAATTTAATTAAGTGTACCGTAAAGTATGTAATAATAAGTATGACCACAAAATGTATAAAATAATTTAAAAATTTTTGTTTACGCTACAAAATCTTGTAAAAAAGTAATTATTATAAATTTTAATAACATTATGGCTTTATATATTATATTCTTGAAAATAAATTATTTTAAGAAATCGAAATTTAGATATCGCCAATTTCATATTTCTAATATATATATTTTTTTTCGTAACTAAATTGATTATAAATGTACAATTTATATGTGATGGAATAAAGTCAAAGTCGTCTATTTTAAAAAAACACTAATGATATGTTTACATTATTTATAAAAATTTAATAAAAATTATAAATGATATTAATGATTATAATTAACATTCTTAAACTTCTATGTTGTTTATTTACAAAACTATGTATAAAAAATGTATTTATAAACTTTATGAACTCGATAATAAATATTCTAATATTTTTTTATATAGTATCTACATATAGTAGTTTAAATATTTATAATAAGTTGATACAGTATTTTATATGAATATAATTTAAATATAACTTTAATAAAATTAAAATCTGAATCAATTGTTTTATACAATAAAGCTGTAAAAATTCAATAACGTAACAATATTCTAAAGTAATATTTTGAAATTGATGAATAAAAATATTTGAGCTTACAGAAAAATATAATTTTTGTCGGTAATATAGAATTCTAACTATACAAATATTTTTTGATATACTAATGTTACGTATAGAAATTTCTCTTACATGATTATTGTCTACAAATATATTTATATATAAAAAAAAAACTATAAACTTTAACATACTTTTAAAGAAATTAAAGTATAAATTTTACGTGAAGTATAACTTTACATTAATTTTATATTAATACTATGTTGAACTTTATAAAATTATTTGTGAATATTACTATAATTATTTTTGCGTAAAAATATAATTTAAAACAAAAAATCGAAATATCTTTCAATTTTAATATAATACTTCTAATCCAATTACTTTAAAATAAAAGCGTGCACTTTTATTAAAAATATTGTTTTTAAATCTCAAATTTCAAATTATAATATTTATAATACACTTAATCTTATAATCCTACATTGTATTATATTATAGCATCTAAAATAATAAAATAAAACAATCGTTTTATAATATAAATTTTACAGTTATCTACTGTTCATTATTATTTATTTTAGATTATAATTTATTTGATATTGTATAATTACCGAATATAAAAATTGGATATGTATAAAGGTTTATATGAAAATTGAAATCGGAAGAGAATTAAGGAAGATGAAGTTGTAAAGCTTTAAAAATGAATGCTTATACGTAGATATAGGTAAAGAAAGAAGCGAAGCGATGAAACGAATTATAAATTAAGAAAATTGTTAAATGGATAGATCAAAATAAACGAAGTTTAAGCTGAAATGAATGAATGAAAACAATGAGAAGGAATACAAGAAGTATATGTATAAAAGCAGCTCGAAAATTATTTTACCTGCAAGCATGATTACAACGGCGAAGTCCAATTCCTTGAAAGTAACGATCAATGCGACTCCGATACTTTATCCATTTGATTCCCAAACAAATTACATATCTCAAGGCGCATATTTTCACACAATTGTACTGGAAGTATCGAACGTACGGAAGCGATCCTCGATAGATAGAAAAAAGAGAAACCGATCAATCAATGAAGCTTCTGAACTTTCTCGTTTCTCATCCGTATCAAATGCACATGAGCAGTTTGGCGGTCTGCCCTTGGTTCCTCCTTTAGCTAGAAGCGAACGATTCAAAATATAATAATCGGTAATAGTGACTTGGGGCTTGATCTCGCGCACGAGCTCTACACGCGTTCTAAAGCACATGCAATCAAAGCCATTGGCTCTCGCTCGCCGCGTCTCTCCTTACTGATTCATTGTGCGACGTCGCCAGTGTCGCACTCGTGTACTACGTAATGCTACGCGAAATCTGCACACGCACCATCATCGATTTCTCTCTCACTCTCTCTTTGCAGCAGGCAACGCACGCGCGCGCGGCTCCAAGGTCCCATCGCTCCCTTCGAGCCCTCGACCCTTCGTTGAGTTTTCGAGACAAGCGCGAAGGCGGGGAGAGAAGTTAGGTATGAATATGCGGAAAGTGCGGGGGGGGGGGGCTCTACTCTCCGAGGAGCGATTGGGAAGTGAAGTTTCACTCCCCAAGTCGCGGCCTGGGGAAGCCCATATCTTTCAGCCCTTCTGAGTAATGACACCATCGAATATATCGTGCCCGACCCCAACGTCATCTTCCACACGCACTCTCTCTGTGCTTCTGTTTTCCTGCATCAGTACGCCATCCCATTCCTTTTCACCTTCACTTTTTACTTGTTTTTGTTTTTCTTTTTCAATTTCCTTTCTATCCGAAATCTCTCTCCTAACGTAGTCACCGCAGTATCTTACTTCCTTTCTTTTTTCTTTATTCTGAATATTTCATCGAAAACTTGTTTTCCAGGACTGCCTCCAAAATCCCTTTTCAGCTTACAATGCTTGACCTTTATTTCATTATTTCATTTTGCAAACAAGCGTAAAACTACTTCCTTAGGCTCCATATTCTTTTAACATGAATACTTTAATCCTCTTCGAATCCTTTGATTTATATTTATAATGAAAATTTAAATAAATACATTTATTTGAATAAATTTCTATTTTATGCTCATGTGTTTTGATCGATTAATTTGGATTTGTCGTTTTTTTCCCATTATTTATAGAAGACTTTTATTTCATACTTACTTCGCTGTTATCTATTATTTTTACATCAAATAAAATCAAAACTACTTTTTATTTAATTGCTTTATATTAGTTTTTATTAAAATGATCTACTAGAATAAATTTAATATTGTTAACAAATTTAATATTTTTCTGCGGTTTTTACTAGTTATGGAAATACTATATATAAATGATTTCAATTAAAACTTTTTTATTCTTTTTCATTTTTTATTGCTTAATTTAAAATTTTATCTTTATGATTTATCTTTTCACGATTATCTTTGGAAAATGTATTTAGATATAGCCATTTAACCGTTATACCGACGTTTCTTTTATTTCACAAATAATTATTATATTAATTATTTAACCTCTTTATTATGTTTAATTTTATTATTAATAGAAATAAATTCGGCGAATATAAACTGTATTCCCCTCTCGTTGCATATACAACACAATTTTTAAATGTTTCTTTTAAATTTTACGTTTATGATTCGTACTCTTATCTCCTGCAATATTAATCTTTATTACGTAACTTAATCAATTTTAGTTTCTAAACAGAAAGACGAAGGATAACTTATACTACTCGATAAAATTTGTATTGTAAAACTCGACAGAAACTTTTAATTATTTTTTTATCATCGCATCTCAATTTTAAGCCTATACTAAAGTTTTTAATTTAATATAAATTTTACTATTTGCCCTCGTTTTTCAAAGTGCATGTATAAAAACTTTTCACTTCTCTTTGATAACTCTTCAATAGCTCATAGTACATAAGTAATGCATTCAGGATTATTATTTCAGCTAAACCGAACCTCGCGTTGTTGGTTATGATTTATCCTTTTCCATTCGATCTTAAAAGAACGCGGGATGACTTCCTTGATAACGGCTCTTCCTGTTCGACTGGTAATTTTTTAAAAGATCAAAAATTATGGAAGCAGACAATAACAAGAAGTAAGACAATATGAGTTAGGTGGAAAGATAAAAGGGAAGCTTCATTGCCCCCATCGAATCCTAATGTAAAAGTTTGAACCAAAAGTAACTAACATCACAAATCGCGCGATTTCCAACTTCTAAATGGTGAAAGGAGCGTAGCTGTCTAACGCTGTTTATACGTGTATGAATGTTGCGTTATGTACTTATGAGTATGCGCGCGCACGTCGACAATGTTACGTCTGCAAAGTCTCGTAGTCAACTGACTTGTCTGTGAACATCGAGTAGAAAACCAACGAACGCAACCGGGTATCGTAAGGTTTATGCACACGCGCGCACATTGTTATATATATATCAGATGCATCATAATACGTATGCACACGCGCATTTACACAAAAGTGTATACAGTTTTTTGCAGGGAAGAACATCGGCGATGCAGTACGACACGTAAACTGATGCGAGATATATCTTAATTCACACGTGAGACTGAGAGATCAGAACGAATGCATCTAAGACTCAAATCACAATAAAGACCAAAAAACCAACGAATCCACGTTTAACTCTTGGTTTTCAACGCACCTATGTTGCCTTATGAACTACTGCATCTAGAATGATATTCCTTCCAACCTAGACTCATATGCTCAATCAATATTAAAGGCAATAAATAACTGCAGCATGATAAGTATTTTTTTATATAATTGAATTTCTATTCGATGTACTATTCTTGTTTTTTCAATTTGATATTTTTATCTAGTTAAAATTTAACTATAATATCAAATTCCATGTTTCTGAAAACAATACGTATAAAAAATAAATATGTTTAGGCGCTAAGATTAAACTTAATTTGTAAACCTTTCAAGAATTAGGATTTATGCAATAATTTTTCAAAGAATATCAATATCTTTTATGAATTAAATTATGATTTACTATTAAACACTTTTATTGTTAGTAAAATACGTTATTTTTATACTTTCTTCTTGTATAGAAAAAACTCAAAATTAATATTTTAATGCTATAAAACTATAATTTTAATATAATAAATCATATATTTATTCATATCTATTTTTACAGACACAAAGATTATATTTCTGTTTATATTAGAATATGTTTATATTATAACCTATTTATATAATTAGTAAAGTATAGATGAATAACGTTGTAACGATATGCTTGAGTTCACACATGATGCACTAGTCATGCGCGTAACCTTGAATAAGTTATACCAAGTCCTTTCTCTATAGTCGTAATCCTGTCGGGGTATAAATATTCATTTTATTAATTGGAATAAGACTAATATATTTAAACATTAATAACTCACTCGATTAAAATCTCTGCTTTTCAAATATAAAAAAATTACTGAAGTAATTGAATTTATTATATAGAATAACAGTTAGACTATGTATCTTCAGTTGTATTATTTTAAGAACTTCTGATTATGTAACTTTACAATTATATTTAACGTACACATAACTTTCGTATTGTAAAGAAAAAAAATTTTGTTTCAAATATCTTATTTCATCGATTGTTTAAAGTGATGAAAAAATTTACCTTTTTCGGATAGTGAATTTGTTAAACGTAAATATAATTTCCATCTTTAAAAACAAGAGTTGATCCTTAACATAAATAACTGAAAATATTATCAAAGTTACTAAAACATCTGCAGAAATATGAAATTAATATTAGAAAACTAAATATTTTATTCAGGTTTATTTTAATATAAGTACGTTTGTTTTTAAAAAATTATCGATTTTAATTAAAAATTATATTAATTAAATTTTAATTAAAAAAAAGTTACAACTTTTTTAAATTATATACTTATTTAATATTGAGTTATAATTTTTTAAATTTTCAATAAAATGCCCTCACAAATATTTATTTAAATATTTTACTTGTAATTGTTTTATATGTTTATGCTTTCATCTATACATTTTCTTTTATATATTTAAATTAGTGTTTATTATTCGCATTAATAGTGTCACTGTTAGAATAATTAATTTCGATAAAATAATGCAATATGATGAAAAATATTACGGGCTAAATAATAATAATAATTAAACTCACGAAGAGGTAGATAGCAAGTTTTATTTTGCTTCTTCTAAATAGCGTAAAACGTACTTGGAAAATGGGAATTCAATTGACGTAGGCACGTACATCTTGTGTAGAACACCCGAGAATCGTTTCATTCGGATATAGTCTTACTCTTCGTTAAACGTTATTATATGCACATTACTGTATTTTTTTTAAGTTATGTAAAATATATTTACAGTTAAGGTAAAAAATAATTTCATAAATATTGCAATAAATAGTAAAATTATGAAAATTTTTTACATTTTTTTGTAATAATACACATACCCTAAAATACCAAAGTAATTGAATTAATTATATAATTACTATGAAAATTAATTTATAATTATAATTTTATTTTAATTATTAAAATTATAACAAAAATTATTTAATATAATATTTGAAATATAAAAATTCTTCTTCAGATACGAATATCACATATCAATTACATAATTATAATTTCATATAGAATAACAATCTTTTAATTATTTTTCTATAAAAACGGCTATCATTTATTTCTTTATTGTTTTTACTTAATAAGAAAAATATCTGCATAATATTTAGACGTAGAAATAAAATAAATTAAATAGGTACATGATACCTTTATATATTTTTTTTCAGAAAATTTAAATTTATGTTTAAAATCAATTTATAAATTAGTTATTTTTAATTTCGGAATCTAATATGGTAAACATTTTTGTATATAATTATTAATTTTTTTTTACTTTTATTTTTAGTTTTTTGATTATAATTACTTTATATAATATTAAGAATATAATCGTATGAATGCTAAAATAATTACTTATATTGTATTTAAACAATCTTTTAAAAAAGTTTTTGGTTGTGTGTTCTATACGCAATATGTTACATATCTATTTTTTTAAATCATTATATTACTTGAAATATATCAATAAAAAAAAGAAATAAAATATATTTGAAAGAATATTATTCAAGTATTAGTTAGTTTATTTATTTATGTGAGTTAAATTATTACTTTCTTTAGTAAAATAAATTAAGTAAAAGTCTTATGTTTTATAATTATAAAATAAATAATAATTTGTGAATTTGAATATTATAATAACATTATAGAATATACATAAAGAAATTTATATTCAACATAAATAATATGTATTAAACTATTTTAAAATATTTTCTATTTTAATAGAAAAATCTAGAAATTATAGCACATCTCTATATAATAATATATTAAATTAATTTGAAAATAGATATTAGTAATTAAAATTGTAATGAAACTTAATTACGCAAAAAATAAATACTTCTGTATATATGGCACTTATTACATTAAAAAAAGTTTCAAGTCTATGTCATATTTCATAAAATAGAGAGAAGTGCTTCTCCAACTGTATAAGTTATATTGTAAACATATATTACATAATATTTTTTTTTCTATACTTTATTTAATATTATTTCATATTTCAAAGTTGGTATTCAAAATATATAATTATTGCGATTAAATAATAAAATATAATAAATACTTGTAAACATATGTAATTAATAGTAAAATTTCTCCGAATTGCATAAAGAAAATTTGTTGTTTGAATAATATAGTTTAAATATATGCAATATTACAGTGTTCATTTTAGAAGCGTATTATTAAAGTTATAGTATAATAAATAATATATCATTTTATAATATCAAAATATTTGTAATTAAAATAAAAAATGATAAATTTTTTAAATTTTACATCTAAAAGAATTTTTATTAGTTTTGCATTATATTTAATATGCATTCTTTATAAGAATACATACAAAGTTGATTGTTTCAGTTTAACTTTAACCATTAAACTTTTTGTACTTTCCATTAAATAATATGTATATTATTAATGGAAAATAAAAAATAGTACTTTCTTCTTACAATTATGTTGGCTTTTATTTTTTTGTTATTCTTCCATAATTATCTGTCAAATTTAAAATATTTAAAAAATAATTACTTTTTCAAATACAAAAAAAATGTTTAATATTTTTATGAGTTGCGTGAATATCTATGTGTACTAATTTTTTTAATATCACGAAATACTTGATAATACGAAAAACTTTGTAATATAATATTTTTTAAATGATTAATATATCAATACGTTTTTACGTCAGGAAAAAGATTGCTTTGATAAATGTTAATGAATATTCAAACTATTTTACAATATTTTCATTTTATTCGTGAAATTGAAATTTTTATAATATTAATTTAGAATTTTTATAAATTTTTGTTTCATGATGAATAAATTAATAATTATTTTTTTAATTTATAACGTAATAGAATTTAAATGTTGTTTCTTATTTTAAATACTTAATTTTGACTATTTATGAAATATTAATTTTTCAAATAAGATATTTACATAAAATAATAACTTATTTATATTATTCATAAATTAAGAATTCTTTATAAGATTATAATCGCAATTTATAATCAATAAATTATAATCAATAAATGGGCGTTGTACCTGTAAACATTTTAAAGGAAGGTAAGATCTTCGATATGTTATATTTATATTCCTTTGTTTGTATGTAGGAACACAAGCTTGGATAGAAAGATTCCTTTCAATCTGCAAGAAATATATACGTATCTAAAAGCATCATTGTCAAATTAATTAGTTTCAAAATATTAATGCATGGCTCCTTAAAATAACAAATGGTAATTTTGTAGTACATGGGAGTTTATTAGTAAATTTTTTATGATAAATTGTAAAATATAGTGTACTATTACATAAACAATGTTCATAACTACAAGTTTTTAGTCAATATGAAAAGATTTATTCGGGATTTATTGCAGGTAATAAAATAAATATTATATAAACCAGAGCTTTTAAAAATTGTGTATTGAAAATTATCTTATGAACTCTTAATTATGGTAGAAAGTTTAGAATTTAGTTGTTTAAATTAATCAAGCTTGTTTGAGAAATCGTTAAAAATATGTTGCAAAAATTATTTTGGTAAACTTTAAAGACTGTTCGATCTTCAAATTTCTAAAATATATAAATACTTTATTACTTTTTATATCTTCAATATATCAACAATATCTTGTTTGAAGTTATAATAATGAAACCAAATATTAGTATTCTCAATAAAACGTACAAACTATACAAACTTTGGTATTATTAAAAAAAATCATATTTACAAATTGATTTTGTAGTATAATATTTATATTTTATTTCTATGTTCAACAATAATTTACATTAGAAAATATTAACTATTTCAAGGAAATTCATAAATAATAGTCTTATATCAATATATTTTTTATTATTGTCTTATCAAATTAAAAGAATTAATAAAGTTTAGTTCTGCAAAATATTATGATATATTTTGAATCATACATAATATTCAATAATATAAGTTTTAATATGTTTTTTTGTTAAATAGTGCAAGGATTTGCATTTTTAGAATTTTTTTTATAAATTATTCATACTGTAAACGAAGTTCATGTTTAAGTCTTTTTGAATTGAGCCGCCTAGATGATTTACACGGTCCTGAAAGACGGATCCTGTTAAAGACTGAACGACACTATGAGGGATATAAATCCAAACAGTTTTAATGCGATAGAACGAGTAGAAGATGAACCGGAGGGTCGAAGAATCTAATAATTAAGTTACACAAGCATTATTGATAACGGAGAAATAAAAAAGTTGCTCTCAATGTTTACTGTTCATAGCTTTTATTTCGCCTATCTGAAAATTTACATTTCCCTCAAGTCTTTTACGATTCAATGCAAATTGCTTATATTACTTACAAAACTAATATAAATTATTGAATTATTATTTTTATAAGTTAAAAAATATAACTATATTTTTAATTTAAAAGAATCAAAATGTAATATAATTTTTTTTGTTAAATTTAATTAAATTTCAATTGAATTTCAATATTTATAAATCATATTTTTTTGAAATTATTATATAACTTAATATTGAATACTTAAATAAAGTTTTGAATTAGACAAGACTTTTAGTATCAATAAAACTTTATTTTTACCTTGTGTGATATATTTTATTATTATTTTTGTCCAATATTTTCTTATTAATATAATATAAATATATATAATTAATAAAAATGTATTCAAAATAATAAAGTTTTTTACAATAAAATTTTTTACATTGACAGCAAAAAAATTGATATTAATTTATTTATTTAAATAAAGTAATGTATTAAAATAATTTTAAGGAAATTTTTATATGTAAAATAATTAATAACAATCATTTGGCTTGACTATTAATTAATAAATAATTATAAATAAATTTTTAGGTATTTCTAATATTTTAAAGTATTTTCAATTGCCATTTTTAATTAATAATTAAAGATTTATATTTTCAAATTTTGTACAAAGTATTTGAGTAGATGTATACCTTAAAATATATTAATTATTAAGATCTTTATATTTTATTTTTCTATTTATATCATTTTTTCTTATAAATATAAATATATTAATACATCTTTTTTAACTTTCATATTATTTCTAAAAAAATCTTTTTGTTACTTTATTAATTAATTTTTATATAATGCTAATTTGTATAAAAATATATAGATAATTATATCGTATCACATCTAGTAAAATAATTTTTTAATTTTCTAGCACTAGAGATGATTAGTTTAAATTAAATTTTTTTCTAGAATGTTAAAAATTATAATTTTGATTTTGCTTCAATATAATTAAAACTAAATATTTTCTAACATTTCAATAACGTTATTCTGACAAAGTATTTAATACATTTATAAAAAAAATTTTAATTTTCATAATAAATAATTTTGTTTTTCATAATTATTAACCATTTTTATAGAAATTATTTTGAAATAATACATATGAAGTCAATTTGAATAAAAAGATGCATAGAATTCAAGTTTAAACGAGTATTTTTGTTAATTTTATTTGAGACAAAACTATATTCTTCAGTTTTTTAGATCAGATTATATAGTAATGGGATATTTCAAATTAATAATTAACGAATAAAAAAACACTTCGATTCTCAGATTTTACAAGAATTTCATAATTTTTTTACATATATGGAACCCTTGTGTAATCTGTATTATCTTCGTGTTACAAAACAATAGTCCTAAATAAAAAAGACATTTTTAAAATTGGAAATATTTTTAAAAATTCTTAGTATTATTATCATTAATTGTTTATCCTCATTAGCATGAAGTATAAAATATAAAAAATAAATTTAATGAATAACTAATATGTAGATATAGTAATAAATAATTAACTTTACTTGATAAATCTTTTACTAAACATAATTAAGATTCCAATTTTATACGTATGTGTCATCTTTCCAGAAGGATGGATGACTGATACAAATAATAAACTAAAGTTAATATCACTTTAATATGAAAGTTATGTTTGTAGATTAAGAATGTATTAAGAATTATTAAGTAATGATAATTTTATTAATTATCAATGACCATTAAGAACATCAAAAACAATGGTTTTATACAATTCTTAAAACAATTTTCTTGGATTCACATTACAAAGACAATGTATTACTTCTTTAATATTTTTGTCCACTGTTATAGTCTATATACAATACGTGTTGCCAAATATAAAAATGTTGGATTAAAAATGAAAATCCAAACTATAAATTTAAATTAAATATTTATTATATTTTTTACACATATAAAAATTTATTTAAATATCTTACATGATGCATGCATTCGTATAATAAAAGAAAAGAAATATATGGGTATATATATATATGGGTATATATATATATATATATATATATATATATAGAGAGAGAGAGAGAGAGAGAGAGAGAGAGAGAAATTAAATTAATAAAGTGATTTGTATATTCAAGTCTCTTATGTAATTTCTTTTGTTATTATATTAATATATATTAATATATAATATATTAATATATAATATATAATATATACTATTATAGTAACTTCTGCGTTATAAGCTTGAAGCTTCTATGCATGTATAAAATTGATAATAAATGTTATATCCACTTTAGATTTTCACTTTTTCATTTATATAAAAAAAAAGAAAAGAAAAGTCATTATGAGAAAGTTAAAATCCTTGTTTGAATAAAAAATAAATAAATAAATAATTAAAACGTAATTTAAATTTTATCCAACAACACAACTTTAACCAATAACCGCGCGATGCGTTTATAAAATTTGATATACGCAGGATCGGTGGAGCTACAAATCCGGACGATGTTTAGCGAAATCTGATGTTTCGTCATAACACTGATAACCCCCGGATATATACTAACAGCAACGTAGAAACGTTCAATTACGTCCTTTCGAGGAAAGCCCCTCATCAAAAATGTATTATCACCACTTAGCTTAACTTCGAGTCGACGAAGTAATGACCCAAAACCCGAGTAATTTTATTTGGTTAGATGTTTTTCGCTATATATATATATATATATATTGGTGAGTTATTTTGTGTATTTTTTCCGATAAAATTGTATCAACATTTTTTAATTTTTATACTATCGTTATTTTTTTCTATTTTTTAAAAATCAATATTCGATATATGTGAATAATTTTAAAAGTTATTCAATGTGATTTCTTTTAGTTATTTCATGTACATTTTTAAGGCTTGTAAATTAAAAATAAATTATAAGATTTTGTTAAAAGTTTTGTATACGAAAATTATTACTTATTAAATAAAATAGATATATATTTTCAATATTGATATAATCTTCTAAAATATTTCGTGGCTACTAAACTACTAATGTGAAATAAAATAGTATTTTTGATAATAATTATTTTTAAGTTTTGTGTATTTAAGGAATACAATCTCCTCGCATATCCAGCTAGTATAAAGTCTCGACAATTTTAAAATATTTTTTTCGTTTAGTCAGATAAGAAATAGCAATCATAAAAATGAAGCTTGAAAAATATAATTTCTTAAATTAGTGAAATTGATAGTGATATTAAAAATTTTTTAATATGAATAAAAAATCACAAGATAGCGATATAAACGAATTTTGTGGTAAATAATATCAACTAGTAGAGTAATAATTTTTCAATAAGTATCTATTTAACATATTTTATTAGATATTATCTTTTATACTCCTGTTTAAAAAATTCAAAATTCAATATGTTATCAGTTAATATAATCTATAATTCAAATAAGTGATTAAAAATAAATTGTTAGCTCACTCTAAATTACTGAATAAGCTTATAATATATGAGAATTTTTTTTCTATTCTTCGAACAGTAACTTTTAATATTATAAACATATTACAAAAACTTAACTAATATGCTGTATAAATAAATTCTAAAAATTATTAATATAGAGTACCATTTCTTAAAACATATCTAAAATCTAACATTTTTAAAGGTAACCATTTTCTAAACTTTTTTTCTTATCTTATCCGAAAATGTGCCGAAAATTTAAATACTAATTAGATTGAAGAGCATTACATTATTACAAAGATTATCAATTAAATTAAATTAATTAATAATTAAGTAAATTAAGTAAATGAAAGTAATTTATAATTCTAATTTATATAAAATTATAACGATAATCACTACAGAAATGTGTATTGAAATGTTTTTAAATTATTAAATATGGTTATTTACAAATAATTTATAAATAAATATAGGTTTTTTAAATGTTTCATCAAATTTACAAAATAAAAGTTGTAAGATTTGGAAATAGTGGTTTTTAATAATAATAAAAACATTCAAACGTAATTGAATAATAAAAAAAGCAAAATATTTTGTGAAATATTAAAAAAAATTGAATAAAATAAAAAATAAGTAACAGTTAAATATACCCAGTAATTATAATTTATATAATTAGAAAATTTAATAAAAATTATATTTTATTTCGTTTAAGAAATAATAAATTCCTTATTAATATAATTTTATGATGATTAAGATATATTTCATTTCATGTTTTATTTTATTTTGTGTTTTATATAATAAAGAACTAGTTTTCACAATTTTTTTTATGATTCATTCGAAACAAAATAATATTTCATCAAATTTTTAAAATACATTTAAACCTTTGTTTAAAATTTTTTTACAACAAAAAATGTAAATTACTAATACATACCTTAATAATAATAATAATAATAATAATAATGATAACGATAATGATAATAATAATTTATAATGATAATGATAATAATAATTTATGATGATGATGATGATAACAACAACAATAACAATAATAATAATTTATAATGATAATGATAATAATAATTTATGATGATGATGATGATAACAACAACAATAACAATAATAATAATTTATAATGATAATGATAATAATAATTTATGATGATGATGATGATGATAACAACAACAATAACAATAATAATAATTTATAATGATAATGATAATAATAATAATAATAATAAGCTTCAATAAAGTAATAGGATGTTTTTTGCTCTATTAAAATTGATTTCTCATTCTAATATCTGAATTTTATTTATCATTATTCTTTCTTTATATTTATAAATTTTTAGTCTTTTGAAATGTGAAATAAACTTCTCTTATCCACCAATGCATTATTGTCTTGGCATTTTCAATTTATTTTTTCAACTTCGATATGCATTTCGTGTTCATTCATTGATATAGAATGAAGAATGCATTATATATATACATAGTAATTTTGAGAATTTTCTTGTTAGACAGATTTTAATAAACATTTACATCTTTTCTAAATGTAAATTTGTTTATATGCATATAATTTTTTTTTGATCATCACCTTTTACCGTATTTATTCATTTCCAAAATTTTTAGAACAAATATCGCAATGTGAGTTATCATTGTTTAAACATTTATAAAATATGAATGTGATTATTGTGTTCTCCATATTCTAAAATCATTACTACTATTTACATTACAATAAAAAATATTTACTTAATTCATCAAATTTATTGATATATTTTTATTATTTGTTAAATACTTGGCGTAATTTTATCGAATTTGTAGGTTAAGTATTAAATTGTTTTTTAGATGATCCATGATTTATATAATATTAATTTTTTTAATTTCAGTTCTGTAAAATGTTTTTCATTTTACTGTATGTGAAATCGAGTTTATGTGCCTTCCCATTTTCTGCATTTTTCCAAATATCAAAAAATCAACATTTTTAGAAATTTTCATATAATATTTAAAATATTATACTGAAAAGAAATTTTATTTTAATAGAAAAGTTTAATATGTATAATTTAAATATTATTAAGGAAGCTTTATTTATTATTATAAACTTATTTATATTGAAAAGGTTAAAAATAAATAAATTAGGATCTTTATCAAACCTTATATTCTAAATTACCGCATAAATCCTGCTACACCTTGAAAATTTATTAATTTTATTTAACATATAACGATATTTAAACATAAATTATAAAATACAAGAATTTTTGAAATTATTTTTTTCATAATGTTTATAATTTTTTATAAAAAAAAATAATAGAATTTCAAAAATAGATTTTAATTTACAAAAAATTTGAAATATTTTTAAAATTAATAATTTATAAGTTTTGATATAGTGAATATACAGATAAATTTCAGAAACTTAATGGTTTATAATAATTAAAAAATTAAATAGATAATTTTTTTTATGAATTTTTATAGTAGTTCAGAAATTTATTCATTTATTCTAACAATTATTATACTGTTTATGATATTTAAATTTAAATGACTAAAATTTTGTATCAGCTACAAAAAGTTTACGAAATCAGATATCTTTTTGATCATATTTGATTTTTATATTATATTATTATTTATAAATACTACTTATATGTTTCGTGTATAAATATAAAAATTATTTTTAGTTGATTTAATATAATATATAGTTAAAAAATATTAAAAATATTAAAAAATTGTTCATTTATTGAATTTAATTTAATTTTTAATTATTTTTTTTAGTAAAGATAAATTATATGAATATTTAAGTGTAAATTACAAATGACATGTTTTACGTTATTATTTAAAAATTTAAACTAAATTATTAAATTGATGTAAAAATATAAAAACTTTCTAGAATAATATTATCATCAAGTTTTGTATGTATTACATTTACTTAAAGCATTGTATACAGTATATTTTTTAAAGCATTTGTTTATAAAAGAAATTTGATTGATAGATAGTATCTCTCTTAATCTTGTATATAAATAATTAAAATAATACATATAATAATTTTTTAGGTAATAAAATGTTTGTAAATAAATACAATTTTATAAAATCAGATTTTATGACATTCTAAATCATATTTGCAATTATTTCAATTTCTTAACTTTAGATTCTAAGATAATTGATTGTTAGAAAATATAGAAATAATAGAATAAATATATTTAAGGCTATGGCATAATGCTAAATACTTATGGGTTCCCACTAAAAATTTAGTCGTGATATAGTACTCGATTTTATAGATTCTAGTACTCTTCTATTTTTCTCGAAGTTAATTCGTTATTTTTTATTTTTTTAAATGAAATTTTTTTCAAATTATATTATATGATTCCAATTCATCTTACATAAAATGAGAATGAATTTTAAATTTACTTAGATTCATTATAAATAATCCATAATAAATAAGCTATTTAAATGATTAACGACTTGAATGAATACTAATCTTCTATATACACATATATTTAATATATAACAATATATAATTTAATAATTTGTATTTCTCTCTCTACACACATAATATTCACTTTTTCAAATTGAATTGTTTTACTAAGAAGTTTATTAAAGAGATTATTAAATATTCTATTAATAAAAAAGAATATTAACTTTGAAATAATAAAGGAAATTACTTTATTTAATGAAAATGACATTTTTTAAAAAAATGGCGTTGATTATATTAAATAATTTCAAAAAGTTAAAATAATCTATAATGTAGCCTAGTATCTTATAATTATAACTTTTGTTTAAGTAATGAATTTATTGATATAAATTTTAACTGTAGATCAAAGCTTTAATAATATATACATCGATCAATCATTTATATTAAAGTAATGGATCAAGTTTTATTAAGCATCATTAAACAAAATTTAATAGGAGGTAAAAGAACCAATTTAAAATTGACATATAGGTTCAAATACAGAATTTATCAAATAAAATGAACGATATTTGTAGAAAGAACTCCTACGATTTTTAATATAATCATACATTTTATAAATAATCAATTATTATCGTAATAATTGTTAAGTTCAAATCAAACAAAATCTGTAATAGATTTAACTAAAAAAATATGTTAATATCTATTAAAGAATAAAGTATAATCAGGGAAAAGGAAGCGATGTCGGTGTGTTTGGAAAAATTTCATCACTAGAAGTGATTTAAATAATGTTTAGATGAAATAATAACTTAATTCATAAATTTAACTAAGATAACAATGGAGGAATAAGTATATAATAAGTATACAAAGTCAGTGTGAATTTGTTTTTATCATATCGAAGTAAAGCTACGAAATAAATGCGATTTTATATTAAATTATATATTACTCATCTGTCATTCGAAGTCCACTACAACAATAATACTGAATAATAAGAATAAAAAATAACAGAAAACTATATTTTATGTAATTTTATCTACATCATCAATTATAAATATCGATGTAATTTATTCTAATAATATTTTGATATAATTGTAAGTCAATATGTTTAAAGACATAAAATAATCCTAATTTTTCTGCGTAAATAAAAAAAATAGTTTTAGTATATTCCTATATATTATATACTATATATTATATATAGTGTGGATGATTGAATTACCATATTAGCTTAATTATTATATATTTATTATTTGCAATGCAGTTTGTAATAAATTTTTATATGATACTATTTATAACAAAAGTTTTTTATTTGTATTTTTTAGTTACCTGTAATTGAATAATGTTATATAAATATAATATATTATTGAGATTGAATCAAAATCTAATACTTTTTGAAATATATTAGAAGTGATTCGTTTTATGCTTTACATGATGATATAATTTTATTATAAGGTTTCTAAACTCAAAAAATAGAAATAAATAAATACATGATTTTAAGCAATTTATTTTTATCACATTTCTGAAATTTTTTATAAAATGATAATATGCAAACATTATCTTCTAATTAAAATTTCGCCATTTTTATTAGTTTATCTTTTATGTTTCTCAAAAAGTAATAAATATTAGTTTCCATTTTTAAAATATGTGATATATTATAAAATAATATATTTTTAATAAAATTTTTAAAATATAATAAATACAATAAATAAATAATAATATAAATATATATAAATCTAATATAAAAATATTGCTATAGTTAGTATTTTAAATTATTAAACGTCTTTAAGCTATTAGTTATATACAAACGATAAATTAATAGTTAAAATTATATTGCTTTTTTAAATTTATGAGTTCAAATTAAAAAATTTATATAAATTTCATTCTTTTAAACTTTTTATTGTTTTTACTTCTTTAATTATTTATATAAATTGAAGATAATAGATTCAAATTTTTGCCCATCATAATCATTTGTTTAAATTCTGTAATACAAAATGAAATATTTAAAGTATACAATTTTGTTTCTAATATTTTCTTATTATCAATTTTTTAATTATTTAACAGATTAAATAATTTTTAATATTTATTATTTGTAATTTAATATTATATGGATTTGACATTTATTCTTTACATAATTTTTTTATAAATATTTTTAAATTTACTGAGAAAATACTGTGAATAGAAAATCAAATTTTGCATGATTTTAATAAGTTGTAAATAGGAGCTATTTCAGCTTTTTATTACAAAATTTATTTGGATGGTGAAAAAAAGAAACCAGCAACGATTTATAAATTTTATATGCATATAAGGATGGAATAAAACGTATTATTTTTTGAGGACGCGAAAGTGATGAATACTTGAATGAATATCAATAAATCTAAATTTCGTATAATAAATATTTTAATTATACTTTAGAATAAATCATCGGTAAATTCACGAAATATCAATAATAAAACTATTAAAATAATCATATATTATTAATTTATAGTTATTATGTAAATTCATAATAATTTTATAAAAAACGTATTTAATTTTTGTCACATGAATTTTTTAAATCATTTTTTGACATTTCGAAACTAAAAATCTAAAACTTTTTCAATAACAAGATACTCATTTATCAATTTCCATAATAAAAAGCTACATCTGATGAAAGTTAAATACAATGAAATAGTTTAAGTTATTTTGCCGACCTAAAAAGTAAACAGTATAGTTGAAAAATATAAAATATAAAAAACTAAAGTAGTCAAAAACTATGTTGCTAGAAATACTTTTATAACTTTTTATGACCGTATCTTATCTTTTTAAAAAATATAAATTAATTTATCGTGTTGTACCTATTTTCGTTTCAAATCATTTAAATGATAGAACAGCAAGAGAAAGCTCACAATCTGTACTAGAATAAACTCATTTTATAGTATATAAAACAGATGTATTACGTTCGAATCACTAATGTAATATAATATAAATTTTTTGAAAATAAGGAAATTATATGGGTGGCAACATAGCTTCGTAGAAATATATGGATA
This sequence comes from Dolichoris vasculosae, assembly GCA_018907195.1. NCBI lineage: Eukaryota > Metazoa > Arthropoda > Insecta > Hymenoptera > Agaonidae > Dolichoris > Dolichoris vasculosae. The sequence continues at coordinate 423,223 of JACCHY010000029.1, forward strand.
ATGAAAAGAGTTGTACATAATATTTATATTTGAAGAAAGAATATTAAAAAAGAAAGTGAATATAGAAATAGAAGTGGTAAATCTATCAATATAGAAAAATTTATATAAAAGATTACATTGAAGTTCATTAATCACAAGTTTAAAAACTTTGCAATTTATTTATTAATACTTAGGTCTAATTTCTTAGAGAATATTGTAAGAGTCTAAAGTATACAATAATGATATTTGTAACATTTTATAAATTACTTTAAAATTTATTTACGTTTTAAAAATCTAGTATTTAAAATGGAAATTAAAATAATTAAAAGTATGAATAATTTTATAAAAATCTCAAATATATAATTAAATCTGTAAAATTTTTAATATTATTATACAATATAGTTAAATAAGAATTTTAAAATAAATAATCGAAGAGTTAAAAATAAAGAATTTAAAATTAATTATTAAATAAGATTTGATAAAATAATATGTCAAAAAATATAAAATGTATTCATTATTTTATTACAGTAAGATTTTACTGAAGTATCAACAGAAAGGCTGTATAAGTTAATTTATTAGCGTTTCCATCTCTTAATTTATTAACGATATTTTTTTTAATTAATAAAAACTAAGTTATCACAAAAAATACTTAAAAATAAGTCTTTGAACAGTATTTAAACTCTACTTTCTTTACTTAAGATTTCAATTTTAATTTATATTATTTAAGTGTTGAACTTTAAATTTATATTATCTTTACACAGATTTTGAGCCATTCTTTTATTTTTTTCGAGTTAAATTAAGCGATGACGGGTTTTCCTTCGAAGGATATAATAAAGCTATAATATAATATTCGAGGGTCATCGATGCTACGATGCATCAAACATCAGATTCCGCCGAAAATTGTCCAGATTTACGCCTTCACTGATTTCGTATATATCAATTTTTGTAAATACGTCACGCAATTATTAATTTACTTTGTATTTTAGGATAAAGTTTATCGCACGTTTTAATTATTTATGCGTTTTTTTCTTATTTTAAAATGTATTTTAACTTTCACAAAATTTCATATTTTTCAAATTAAAATGCTTGCAAGAAATTATATTGCTTTCTTTAAAAAAGATTTTCAATAGATCAAAATGTATCTTTTATTTACATTATTATATCACGATTTTTATTTTTTGAAAATATTGTGAATATTTATAATTATGTTTTAAAATTCAAATTAAGCTTAAGTCATTTTTAGCCCGTTAACAATTAAAATAATAAAATAATCGCTATGATTTTCTTAAATGAGTTATTACACAATTTAATAGTACTATTTAAAATGAAATAGTTTAATATTTTTTCATAAACGTATATATTAAAATTATTTTTAATTTATAGATTGTATAGTACAAATATTCTTTACAAATAATTATATGAATTGAGTGTAAAACACTCAATTTTTTACAGTATTTTTTCATAAAACAATAATTTATATGAAATATAAGGAATATAATATAAAAATAATTTATCAAAACTATATTGAGCTCAAAAATGGATTAATTAAAAAATCTTACTGTTCTCTAATTATTGTATATACATTAAATGCATAAAAATATACATTCGTTTATTTATATAATATATATATTAAATTCTTTTTAAAATAAATTTACAAATAAAATTATAATTATTAATCAAAGATGTTTACCTAAGTAATCTTTATATATTATATTATTATTAATCAATTGAAGTATTGTAAAAATAATGTAAAACTTTAATATTTAATTACATAAAATTTTATTATTGTTTAATAATTTATTTACAACAAATATGAAGAAAAAATTCTATAATTTATAAAATTAATATTTATATTAAAATATAATATAAATAAAAGAAAAGATTTCGTTCGATTTAATTTATACTTCAATTTTATTTTTTTATTTCTTCATTTTAATAAATATTTTTACAAAGTATTTATAAATTGGTTTACACTTAAAGATTTTAACTGATAAAATTGTTGTCCGATGATTTAATCTAAAACTATGTCTTTGCACTGGAAATTTTTGTAGGTATTATTAAAATAATTATTAATAGTAGATAATATAAATTAAATTATCTAATTTATAAAATGAAAAAAACATAACTTATAAAATGTTTGTGCCAAATTTGCCAATATATATCTTTAATAGTAAATTTACAATTCCTAAACTATTGATTTAAAATATTCTAAATATGAAAAATAATAAAAACATTAAGCGAAAACTATAATATACTAGACATAAAATAGCAAATAATATAACTATTATAATCTGTTTGTAAATTACTTGTAAATATATTAAATAAACTGTATCCTTCATTAATGAGCCAGTACATTAAAATACAGTAAAAATTGCCGATTCACATTAAGAATAATTTATTCATCAATAAACTGAGTGAATTTGCCATACTCAAATGCACATCTTAGGGAAGTTCATGCCAAGCAGGATAGAAATACCATAAAAGTCTCGAATTTTTCTAAAGAAATATGTAATGCCAACTCAGGTGTACATTGTTTGGTATCTGGTTTCATTGAGTACTGTTATTCATGCTTGACTAAGCACTTTGGCGAGGAATAAAGATTATATTACAGACAAAACATATGGCTCAATAATCCTTTTTATATGATGCATACCATATGGTATTAATTACCATCTAGTAAGACTGTAAATTTCTGTAATTATTAATGATTATTATTTTTATTTTAAATATAAGATTTTGTAGTTACATTGATTCTTTTTTTCATTTTCTATTTTCAATTTATTTGTATAATGGCATCTTGCTTTTTTTTAACTTCATACTAGAGGAATTTAATTGTCAGGGATGTTGTCTAAGCCCTAGAAGAGAAGAGTAATAAATATTATTATTATAAAAAAATTAACTTATATCTATGAAGAACATAAATATTTATAGTTTCAATTACATTTTTATACTTATTTTACGTTTCCTATTTGGTTGTAATAATAAATAATAAAATATATAAAATTAATGTAATACAGCAATTAGAAATAATACAACAATTTATTTATACACTCAGCAATTACTGCAAGCTATTACTATTGTTTTTAAAAATATTGAATATTATAGTTGTAATATAAATAAAAATGTTACAGAAATTTTAATAAAATTTCAAATTACATATGTAGAAAAGTAAAAACAGTTCATATTATTACTAGTTAATTTTTGTACTGTTTTAAAAAATCATACATTTACAAGTATTTCATCAAAGCAATAACAACTATGTTTATCTTTTTAAACTATACTATGTATATTAAATTTTAACATTGTAAATAATAATACTAATTGTAAATAAATAAATTTAAAACTAAGTTATAATTTTGATTTTTCTTTTAAAATAAAATAAAATAAACCATATCTTATAAATAAATTACTTTGAACTTTTTTTAATTTAAATAAATTTCAAAAAATGAAAATAAATTATAACAGCATTTCTTATGGCCATCTCATATTCATATTAATCAAAATTTATAAAATCACATCCTTTGATGGTTTTTTATTAGTCATTAATAACCTGTCTAGTCTACTCATTTTACAGCCTAAAATGCTAGAAGATGGTTTACCATAAGGATTGTATATCGAGAAAAGAAAAATTCAATTAAAATAATTGAATGTATTTTAAAAGTAAAAAATTAAAATCAAATATTATTATTAAATAACTTTATCTGCATTTGAATTTACTTTCACTTTCATTAAAACCTCAAACATAAAATAAAATTAAATATTGCAAATTACACATATTTATAGTAATTTAATTAATTAATTAATAAATAAAAGATAATAAATTAAATTTATTAATTAAAACTATTAAATGATTTTAAATATAATTATTAATCATGTAAGATTTTAATAAGGAAAAGAAAGTCAAGCCATACAAAAATGTAGTTGCAAAAAAGAAAGAGAAAGAAAAGTGAAAGGGAAATTAAAAGATCATAAAAAGATGAGTATGTTGGTTATTAGTTATTTGTTACTAAATGTAGTATGAGTATAATGACACCAAGGCATTTCTTTCACGTTAAAAGATTTTAGCATGATCCCAATTGATTGAGAGGTCAGCAACGATCGATTGTCATTCGTATACTTGATTATTATAAAAGTGCACTATTAATTAGTGCATATTCATAAGCCTTAACACATATGCACTAAAGGAGGGTCATATTTTGCACAAGGCACCATAAGATTTCCGGCATTGTATTATTTACTTAAAATATTTTTACAAAATAGAAAAAACAAAATTATTATTATAAAATATTTTACCGGTACTCATAAAAATGATAATTAAAAAACTTCTATTTTTTAAATAAAATACATAATATTCATATTATTCATATATATATATATAAATAATTAATAAAGAATATATTAAATTTAATATAAGTTTTATAATAATTCTATATGTATATTTACAATGATACATGATTAAGATAATGAATATTTATTTTAATCTATAATTTTATAAAAATATTGACTTTATTTTTATTATTAAATTATTATGAAAAAAACTTTTAATTTTAGTATTGTTGTGTATTTAAGTTTTAATATAATTTATAAATTTATAAAACAATATATTTGATAACAATAATATACTATTTTTATATAAAAAATAAAGGATTATTAATATCATTGTCTTTAATTCTAATAAATATTATCTCCTTTCTTATATTATAATAAAACAATAAAACTAACTTTAATATTTTTATATTTAATGACACAATAGTACAAATAAGAATAAATTGATAAATTATAACTTAAAAACTTTTGATAAAAGATCTAAGTTTTCATTAGATTTCTTTAAAAAAAAGTAAAATATTTATCAATAATAAATAAAATAAAAATTTTTTTTTAATTTTAAATATATAATTCTAAAATAATATAAAAATAAAATGAATAAATGTATTAATGATAAAAATTAATTACCTTTGTTTTATATGGATTACCATCTATTCGAACATCTCTATCGTGCATATTGCGATTCCAAATGTGACCTAAATATCTTCCAGAAGGCTGTAAAAAGATTTTTTACAATAATAAGTATTAATTAAGCATTAATCCTGTTTGAAAATTAAATATTATAAAATAATGAAATTGCTTTAATTAAAATACACCAATTAATCTCGTTAATATAGATGGTTACTATCAAATATTAACATTTTGATTTTATAGAAAATAGATAAAAAAAATTATGTTATAATTATAGCATGATATATAAAAATATACAAAAGATTTTCAATTCTTTGGTAGTGATAATATATAACAACATAACCTCTATGTATTACGTAAATATATTATTTCCTTACGTGTCCGTACATTGCTTTCGTAATCAAAGAACCTACAATATTGATAGAGTATATAGAAACTCCAATAATAAAAACTGCAGGTAAAGTTTCATACCACATTTTATAAAAAACAGTATTGCAAAAAATTTAATAAAAAATACTTTTAACTTATTTTCTTATTCTGAAAATTTTTAGCGATACTCAGTAAACACTATAATATGCTTAAGATATCTACAAACATCTACAAGATATCTTCAAAAAAGATTAAAGATATCTTTAAAATAAGATACAAATCTTTTTTTATATATTCATAAAAAGATATAAATATCTATACAGTGAAGCTTAAATTTATTTAAAAATTAGAATAAGAAATTTTTTACTAACGTTTTATTGAAAATATCTTGTTATTGATTTTAGAATAATTAATTATAATTTCAAATAAGTAAATAAAAACTATGATGAAAATACTTTTTATTGAACATATTTAAATGATATCTTCTACTGATAATGAAATAATTAATTATGTAAAAAATAAAGAAGAATCCCTTATAATAAAAAAGAATATGTCTATATAATATTCTTAATTAATTTATATTTAAATTTTACTGAATATCTAAATATAATTTTTAGTGTATTAATTTTTTTTATTCATTTAAAATAATTTTATACAATACATTATATAATTTAAAGGATTGGATCAGTATTTGTACTATTATAATCGTAATAAAAGTTGAAATATTTATGAAAAAAAATTAACTGTAAAATTAAAGAAATTAATTTAAGTTATGTAGTACTATGCACTGTAGAAACGTGTGATAGAAGTTTGAAAAAGTATTTTTCTATGTTTTTAAAAAAGTGTGTTTTTTATATGGTCTGAAGAACATCCAATAAAAAAAATAATGAGACTATAATTTTTTATTTCCTCTTATCAATGATTGGCGTACGAAAGAAAATATATAAATTGACGTCGGAATTGAACGTCACTGAAAAATACGTAAAAAATATAAAATATTAGATATTAAATTTTAAATATAAGGAATATACTGAATTTATTTTTATTTTATTATATTTTTTAAATATATAAAATATTGTATGTAAAATATAGATATAAATTTTATGAAAAATATATAATAGAATAAAATTGATTAATTTTTCAATTAACTTTAAATATTGCTGTTTAGTATTTTAAACTTTTTATTTTCACAATTTAAAATCCTGTATATAAAATTTGATATATATAACTTATTATAATTTGAAAATTAATAAATAAATTTTATATTTTTTAGAAATATTTAATTTAATTTTATATTGAAAAATTACTAATCAAATAAAAAATATATTTAAATTACATCATTTGTAGGTTGCAGTAGTATTTAATTTTCAACAATATTATAAATAAAATAAATTCTTTAACATATAATAATTGATTTTTTTATAATAATTTTATTTATGTACTAAAATATTGTATAATACACAAATGAATTAAGTATAAATTATTTCTGCTCCAATATAAACATGTGTCATTGAATGGTTATCAGTTATTTGAATGAAAATTAATAACAGAATCAGTATTTCATGTTGCATTATGTATTGTAAAGAAGGTCAAATTGAATTGATGACTTCAATATGAAGTTAGAAAGTGAAAGTGTTAAAATTTTTTTATTAGATTATCAAATTTTTATGTGTGTACATATATTTTTCTATTATATAAAAAACATTTAAATTATTTTTACATTTGGGCTAATAAATAGTATAAATTATTGTTAAAATAAAAATCTTTTAATTATAATTTATTACATTTTTTAAAAGATTTTTATTTAACAACAGTTTGAAAATTATATTGAATAATCAACATAAATCTTTAGAATTATTCTGGCTAGTTTTCGATAAAAAGGTTAGTAATATTTGATTTTTGAATATTTTAAAATAATATGTAAGAAATCTACTTATACTTTTAAAATAGGCTAATTTATTTATAATAATTTTTTAAATAACTAATATATATTTAATTTAACAGACTAATTTGAGACATTTTCAACCACCAAAAATGTTATTAAGATTATATTCTTTAATTGTACTTACATTGGATCTTGTTACATTATTAGTTGGAATTTGGCTTTCAATAGTTTTGGCACTTTATCGCACTTTTAGACCACCAACTTTAAAAAATATTAATGGAGAAGTAGCAATGGTAAGAATTTAGTTATTTTTAATTATAATTTTAAAGTATGAGAATGCTCAATAAATAATATAAAATATTAGAATGTTTACTTTATAAAAAATTGAGAAACTATGATATACTATAATGTTACAGTTTTAAAAATAAATTAAAAAGTATAAACGTTTCTAGGTTATCGGTGCAGGTCGAGGAGTTGGTAGAGAAATAGCAATTCAACTTGGTCAACTTGGAGTGTATGTAGCATGTGTAGATAAAAATACTGAAAATTGTGAATCTACAGTAAATAAAGTTTTACAAGGATCAGGAATTGCAAAATGTTATATGTGTGATGTAACAAATGAAAGACAAGTACTGAATACAGTACAAAATATCAAAATAGAGTTAGGTGAAGTGACAATGCTGTTGCATTGTTGTGGAGTACCAAGTCCTCGAACTTTAGCTGAAAATCCTGTGGAAATTAGGAGTACTATGGATATTGCTATTCTTAGTCATTTTTGGGTAAATATTAAAATAATATATTAAAAATATAATTAAGTAACAAATATACATATAAAACAAATTACTTTATAACAATAATTATTTTAATATAAAACTAAAAGTAAATATAAATTAATTACTTAACAATTTAAAATAACATTCAGAGAAAATTTATTAATATTTTTCTATTAAAACAAGTTAATTCTATATAATAACATTTAAAACAAAATAGCATGCAGTTATGAATATATACTTGTATTAAACATTAATCAAATAAAAAGTTCTATTTTTAAATCCTATTATATAATTAAATAAAATTTATTACACTATTATTTTTGTGTAAGAAACCTATAAATATTAAAAAGAAATATTTATCTAGCTTTTAGATTCAGTACTTCCAGGAATGCAGAAATTTAGGAAAGGTCATATTGTTGTTTTATCATCAGTAGCTGGTTTATCTGGGGGAACAAGTCGAGGAACTCGTATTCCTTTATCAACTGCTCAATTTGCAGTCCAAGGTTTTGCAGAATCTTTACATACTGAATTAAGGCATTCAAATAGTAATATAATAATAAGTTTAGTTCATGTATATCCATTCATTGTTGGAGCAGAAGTTGCCAAAGATATTCGATTCAGGTATTTAAAATATTTATAAAAGAAAATTTAAAGGTACTTAATTTGCTTATAAAATTAATTTTTTGTAGAATACCAAGTTATTTTGGAACTATGCTAGCAAATGAAGCTGCAAAAAAAATTTTAGATGGAGTACGTAGGAATTATACTGAATTTAGTGTACCTGGTTATCTTTTGTATTTGGGGCATATTTTAAGGTAAATAGATTATAGAACTTCTGTAATTATATATAATTTATAATTATAATCTAGTTATTTTATATAAAATAATATTTCGTAAATTTAAAGCATTTAATACAAATCTTTTGTAAACATTAATTATTTAATATTTTGAATAATTAATTTTATTTTCAGAATATTACCAAAGAAAGCATCCTTCATGTTACGTGATTTGTTGGACACTGGTGTTGATTTTGCATGACCTTAAAGTATCGAGTTCTTTTTAAATTTATAAAATAATGAGATTTAAAATATTTAATTATTTATACATCTAATACATTTATAGTAAATGGGTAATAAAATCAAATCCTGCATTACGAACTTTAAATATCTAAGCTTCAAATTCATTATAATTTAGATTAAAGATTATAAATTTTTTTATATTTTATTTATATTTATAAACTAATATTGTTTATTATTTATATAATTAATTCACCATTTATATTGTATATGATTTATGATATATTAAAAATATGTACCATATATTACTTAATATTGATTTATACATTTTTTTTATCAGAAGTGTAACTTAAATGTAAATTAATATTTATTCTTTTTACTAAAGTAAATAATCTGTTTTTATGTTGTACACTTGTATATAACAGAAACAAAATAAAATAATAAATAATTGAGCGTATTTTTTAAAAGATTAATTTACAATACAAAAATACACTATATTAATCTAAACCAGGAGGTGCTGGTTCTAAATTTTCAAAATCAGCAGAATCTTGTCGTTCAATTGAAAAATCACCAGGTGGAGCCTAAAAATTATAAATATTTAAATACTAAATCTTGATATTTTTAATAAGAACTTACAATATCAAAATCATCATGCATTAAAATTGGTGGTTTTCCTTTAATTACATCCATTATTGATTGGGGAATATGTGCTTTCTAAAATTTAAATACATAAATTTATTAATTAAGTTATTAAACAATTAAATATGTTTTTTAATTACAAAATTTAAAACATTATCTTATAAATATTAAAATAATTTTAAAGCAATTTTTATACTTCGCATTTAAAAGTATTTATAATCATATAAGTATTCATAATTAAATAAAATGTTTATTTTAAATAAAATTTGATAATAATAAATATTATCCATTCTTTCTATGTTATTAAGTTATATTAAAATAAAAATTTTGAATTATTTATGCATTTTCTATTTACTTGATTATCAGCAAAGGATTCTACATGAGAAACAAGTGGTCCTCGAATATTTGGTGCCATTTTAAGTGCTTCAATTAGCTGTGCAGGCGGTAATTGAAGTATTACTGCAAAACTTTGTGGTTGAGTTCTTTCGCAACACTTAACGAAACCTTCCCAAACTTTTGGTTGTTTCCAAACTTGTTTAAGTATCAAACGTTGTAAGATATTCATAACGAATCCACTTAGACGTGGATAAAGAGATAAACTTTGTATCACAGTACGCATTAATAAAGTAGGCAGTGGAGTCATATCCATAAGTTGTTGCATTACTACTGCTACAATTTCTTGTGTAAATATTTGCTTTTCAGCAAAACAAAGAGATGTAGCTGAAACATGATTGCTGATTAAAAATGAGTGTATTATGATTTATTTTGTAAATTATGATTATTTAAAAATATTTGAAACTATTCAATATAATGGAGTAACAAATTAAAGAAAATTAAAAAATAATATGATATATGAAGAAACTTCTAAATTAAATTGAAAATAATTCTATTAAATAATAAAATTTATAAACCTTTTATAACAGTCTTGAGTTCAGCTTTGGTGGATTCTATATTATGTAAAGCAATTAAAAGCTCTGCTGGTGTAACTGGTGATGCATAAGCTATTCCACTATCGCTACTGTGAGTGGCAAGTAATTTATTGAACACTTCTTTTACAACAATAGGATTTAACTTGATAAGTTTTGGTAATGCTGCAATAACTTCTTTCTTTGTTAAACCATTAAGAACAGGAATTAAGAATCTAACATCTGAAACTCTCGTTTGATATAATTCCCGAACCCTTGCAACCAGTTCTGTACTTGGAGGAGCTAGAAAATAAATAGATTTATTTTAATTAGTATTATAATTTGTGTAATTAAACATTTTATTATAATTCTTTTGAATCTTACTTAAAATAATGAATTCATAAATTTTATTTTTTATTTTAATTAATTAATTGTAAATACAAAAAATATCTTAAAGCTTAGTAGCATTCAAACCATACTAAAAAATTTTTAATTTAGTTAATACTCTCCATTTTTAATTCAAAAAATATAAAAAATAAATCGGAAATGTCACTAGCCTTAAAATTATATATGCATATGTAATAAAAATAATCGATTAAATTTTTTAAAATTAGAATAAAAAATTAGTAAATTCCGTAATATAAGCATTTATAATAAATATTATATTAGTAAATATGATTTTTACCATGTCTAAGGCAACGTTAAATAATAATAAATAATATTCATTTTTTTTAAATAAAAATATTCATATTTACAAAATTATTGTTTTAGATTGATCGATTCAAAGAGAATTATCATATGATGATGTTTGATTTTTAAATTATATACAATGAGAGAAACTTTATTTATAAATTCATTCATCAAGTATTTTAATGTAACACAAAAAAAATTAATAATTACTTCAAGTTACCTCAAAATTATTAATCATTAATTCAAAAAATATTCTTCTCCTAAATACGTACGTATATAATAATTGTTCAAAATTATTAACACAAAAAATATTAATTAATTTAATAATAATTAAAATTATACAATTTGTCAAAACATTTAAATAAATTAAAATTATTTTAAATTTTTAATATTTTAATATTTTTTAAATCTAAGTTAAAATTAAAAAAAAATTTTAAACTTACTTAATTTTTTGAAGATACAAGATGTTAAATACAATAAGTAAAAGTTAAAAATAGTATATTATTCAGTGTTTTAAAAATAAATTAAAAAACTTATAAAAATTTCAAATTTTAAATAGAAAATGAAATGTAAACAATAATTTCAATTAAAAGTTAATTAATACGAAAATTGTACAAAATCAAAAAATATATTTTTGAATATTAATTCTATGGGAATTTAATGGGACTCTATAATATCAATAATGTATTTTAAATTATTTTATTTGATAAAATAGTGGTTTTAACATTTTTCTCGAGTATTATAATTGTAAGTAAATACAATTGTAGTAAATATAAATTTATATTTGCGTTAAAACTATTTGAAATGATTCGCAAATAATAATTTTTATATATTATGAAACTTGCCCTTCTCTGTAAGAATGTGAATGATCCTTGTAATGAGGGTTTCAGCGCCCTTCGGGCAGTTCTCGACGAGTTCCAATAACTGAGGACTAGCCATTCCAAGGGTGCGTACAGGACCTTCAACGAGACGTAAGACAATCCTCTTGACGTCGGCACTCATGGATGTGTAGACGCGCGCGAGCTCATGAATTAGGTTTTGGTGTTCAGTGAGGAGTGCAAGGTAGAGACTGAGGCAGGCGCGTGTTGTCGATTCCGTCCAATTATCCTCGATCTGAGGTCTACCCCGATCCTGGCCGAATACAATTTCTGGAGGACTAGGTAATCGTAAGAAACCCAAATACAACACTGCGTATTCCTCAATGAGCTTGCACAGCTCTGACCTCCCGTAAAGCTGAACCACCAGCTGAATGGCATTCTCTCGTATCTAGTACAAGAAATTATAAAGGAATGTAATTTTATGATTGATAAAAGTGTTTCAAATTATTTTAAAAAGAAATACGTTCACTTTAGTCTTATATGCGGAATTCTACACATTCCGAAATAATATTATATTCACATTCAAATAGAATGTTATATTAGTAATTTTCATAAATATAAAAATTCTGTCCATGTTAGTGTCAATTTTAATTATTCTATGTTCAGACCGTATGTTGAGAAGCAAGCATTGACGCATTTAAGTTTTCCTCGTAATACATGGCTTATAATTGTTAAAATAATGCAGTACCTTAATTATAAAAAAAAAATAATATACGTGTTTACACAAATACCAAAAAATACTTTAAATTTAATTATACTTTATTTAAAACAACTGGTTCGAATTAAATATAATTTATTCTGAACAGCCAAACTTTTTTATTATTTGATGAAAATTTGATGTAACTTTTTAAGCCTAAATCCAAAGATCATATATATATTTTTAAAAAATATAAAAATTAGTAAGATTTTTGTTTAAGTCTTTAATTCAAAGTATAATAGAAAATTTCTACTCAACGAAGAAACTATTATTTCGATAGAGCAAAGTCGCTGAGTAAACTTATTTCTCTCCAAGTTTTTCGAATTATTTTTTACATGTTTTGTTTTCAATGTTAGTAGCTATATGGAAATGAAACAACTTAAATAACTTTCTTTTACAACATCTAAGTATACAAAAAGATTTGTAAGCTTGAATCTTACTTATTTTACCGAATATTATAATTTAAAGGATGAATATTTTAACATTAATTTTATTTAATTAACATTGGTGCATTAACGTTTATAATTAGTTACGAAACGTCTTTCGTAAAATTAATTTATTGAAAGATACTAATAAAACGGTTTATAAAGTTTAATACATTGAAATTAATTTTAGTGCAGGCATCCTTTCACTTTGGTACAAAATACCAATGAGCACGAAAAACAAAATATATTGAGAATCAGTATACGTGATCCTAGAACGTCGCACCAATTTCTCTTTAGAAAAACTATAATAAAACCAAGTTATGTAAAAACTATTATAAAAATATTTTTATAACTTCTTTTTGGAAATAAAAAGCTTAGATAACTGTATGAATAAACATAAATTTTAATAAAACAAAACAAAATAAAATTTACTCCAAAAATGTCTCACAAAATTCTTTGGCCATCTAGAAATTATATGAATATGAATATCGAAAATTGAGACACTGAAAATTGAGTGAACTAGAATTGATGTGAATATAATATTTTTCTAATATATCGCTGACATTTTTTAGAATAGCACAAAATTGATTATTTGTAGAATTAAAAATTCCTTAAGATTGTTCTATGATTGTTTTATCACATCCGTTCTAAATATTAACCATATTTGCAATTTGTATACGTTTACAATCTGTCTTATTTTTTATATTTAAATTTCTGTTCAAATACGAAGCCAAAAAGGCAAGTTACTCAAAAACTAACAAAAAAATGATTCGATTTTAAGATTTTAGAGTGCAAACGTAAAAATGTCGAATATTGTATTTTATCTTATATTAATAAACACGGTCATCTTCATTGGAGGTAGTATAAAAAAAATATTAACGAACGTTTTAAATCTTAACGATATTAATGTTTTTTCACTCAATTTTGGTAAAACGATTAAAATAATAAACGAAGACGATAAAATAAGATAATAACGACACTAAATATCAAATTTCCTAATTTGATCATAACTAATATAAAATTGCTTTGTAGTATTAAAGTATTACTAAATTACAAGAATTTGATCTATAAACGTAAATAATGCACTAATTCAAATTTGTAATTAATTTAAAAACTCGTTGCTCCAAGTACATATTTTCCTGGATATAAAGCGCTATATTCGCTATACCCGTATTAATAATTGCATTATTTTAATACTCTAATATAATTAGTATTAAAAAGAAATATTTTTACTTAAAAAAATCTATTAAAAATTCTTTAAAAATCATATACAATAATTATAATATTAATAATATAATCAATGAACTTATTTTCGGAAATTTTTTTTTTCTTCACATCTTTGAAGTTTAAAACATTGTATTTCTAAGAATAATATAGATAAATATATTTTAGAAGACCTAATTTAATTAGGTATCCTGAAATTTTAAATGACTTATGGACAAACATAATGAAATTATAAAAATGTACATATTTTGATATAGCTGTAAGAGAATATTTTAAATACAACAAAATGTTTATCATTATAACATTTCATTCATTTGTTGTAACTCACCATATTATTTTCATGACCTGTATGACAAAGAAGAACATTAAGAAAGATGAGTTGTTTGGTGGGTCTCCTGATGACTAGATCTTTTAATAATTGAAGAGGCGCAAGACCCCTGGATTCCTCGGACGATACCGTCTTCAGAGCTTCAACCGCATCTTCGGTTATAAGAGGTGCTTCGAGATAGAGTCGTGCCAACAAACTATCGCGATCTTTACCAGGTATGGAGTCAATTGCCGAAACGAGAGTACATAATAAGAAATTATAAGCTTGATGAGGTGCCTCGGTTGGTTTTGAGCACAATATTGTACGACGTTGAAAACCTTGCAATAAAGCGTATTCCTCGTACAGCCAGCAAAGAGCTAATTCTAACCGGGTACGCATATCCTCGGTTATATGGCGTAGGATAGCCTCTTTTACATACGGATTGAATGTCGCTGCTAGAGTCGTCAGAATTTTCATTCTGTCAAAAATAAAGCAAAAAATTTAAGCATGTGCTTGATTCCATATTAATTATTTTTTTAAATATAAATTAAATGTAATCCTAAATTTTTTGTAGATTTCTAAAATTTAAATCCTTTACAATTATTTCTCAAAAACCTTTTTATGTAATCAAATGTAATATATAAATATATTTTGTACTTTATTAACTTCCTAACAATTTAAAGTTTGTTAAACAAAAACGATAATGGAATAAACGTTTAATGTATTTTTAAAAGAACACTGATAGTCAATGTTAAATAATAAAATATTTATAAAAGTAGATTTTTTAAATATTGCTTAAAATTAATTTTTTTAATATATATAAAATATTTATAAAAAAAAATTTTACCTGATATTAGAAACACCTCCAAGTATACCACTCTTTTCAGTTGCAAGAATCCTATTTACAGCCATAAGTAACATTTTATCTCTAGTATCTTTGAGAAGTGGTTTTGTTACTTCTGAAAGCTTGAGAGATTTTAAGCGACTTCTAGCTTTGGCCAAGGACTTTTCATGTGCCTCTAATGAGGCTTTTGCTTGTTGTTCTTTTTCCCTATCTTTTTCGCGTTTTCTTTCTCTTTTAACCTCTGCAACAGTGATACTAGGATTTTTAATCAAATCTTCCATAACAATATCAACCTCTTTTGAATCACTTTTTGTTTTCTTTGCCTTTGCTTGCTTTATTTGAATAGATAATAATTTTCCTATGACTTGACGTTGTTTTGTAATATCTGTTGTAGCTGTAGGTTGGTATTCTCTTTGGAAAATTGATGTCATTATATCTGGTACCCAAGCCTGGAATCATATTTAAAAAATATCAATATAAATACTATATTATTTTTAAGAATAATAATATTAATCCTTATATTTTATACAAAAAAATTAATTGTGCTAAATACATTTTATAAGAAAATAAATCCATAAATCACTTTAAACTTAAAATTAGATAATTACAAATACATTATAATTATAATGAAAACAATTGTGTTCAGAATGTTTAAAACTAATTAAAAATACAATGTATAATAATTACATTGCAATTTAGTTCTGAATCAAACCTGAATGAAACTATATGTATTACCATTATGCTAAAACAATAAATATAAAAGTTTAATAGTATTTAATTATGATTATAATAAGCTTTATATAAGTTAATATTTGCAAACAAATTTTTAAATAATTAAACAAAATGGTATATAGTAGCTTTCTTATTATAAAATTCTTTTTCATTTTATGACCCAGTAAATTATTTGCTTTAATTATATCTTAAAAATATAAATATATATTTATAAAATAATGTATATAATGCTATAATTAAAAAATTTTTTTTAAATGTTTTAATTATAATTATTACAAAATTAATAGTCTTACCATACTATCCATTACTAATTCTGTTGCAATTTCGACACTTAGTCTTTCTGTTATAAAAGTTTCAGAGAGTTCAATTAAGTCTGGCAATTTTGGCGCAGGAACAGGTAATGGTACTGATTCAGATTCTTCTACAGGTACAACAGGAATCTCAATTCTTGCTTTTTTAGCAGCTATAGCTGCAGCAGCATTTTCTTGTTGTCGTTTCTTTACTTTTTTTATGTCTTCTGGTTTCGGAAAATATTTTAGAATTTCAGTTTCCTTACAACCAAGTTGTGTAAGTTGTCTAGCAAGAGGTTGAGCATATTCTATACTAGCTGGATGTTTCAATAAACTAAATAAAGTCAGTTTTAATTGTTTTTGGACACTTGTTACTTGAGAATCTGATAATGTTGGTGGTAAATCACTTTGTAACCTTTGCATTGCTTGGATAACATTAGGCATAAATTGAGGTCGCATTTTTGCAATAAAAGATAAAGATCCCATGCATGTTATTAGATTAACACTGCTTACATGTGGAGATCCATAAAATTTAATTAATAGATCCATTACATGATTTGCTTCTTCTTCTAATTTTCTTCTGCGAGCTATTTTTAATGTTAGAGGAACATCTTCTAAAGAAAAGTCATCTAGTTTCTTTGGTGAATCTGGATCTGGATATGTTTGGATTAAAACAACTCCTTCAAGAAATTTAAGTGCCTGTGTTCTGATACTTAAAAAGAAGATAATGAAATTATATTAATTTTAAAAAGTAATTTACAAAAATAATTAAATTTCTTTCAAATTCTTACCCATCATTGTCACTATCAATCATATTTATAATCTGAATCTTCAAGCTACTGATTTGTGCCCATGCATTTTCCATATCAGGAGTAACTACTGGTGCACTTGCTGCCCATTTCAAAGTAGCTCTAAGAATTCTTCCACTAGCTCTTAGAGCTCGCTTTGCAACAACTGGTGTAGAATCAGTAATAAGTCTTATTAAAACTAAAATAATTCTAGGAATGACTTCTGGACTCTTTTCTCTTTAATAATAATTATTATTTATATAACCATTAATCTAGCTTACAAAATTACATTTTATTTAAATAAATTATTTCATACCCTACATCTTCAATAAAACCAGCTACAGTTTTTCTAACTTCAGCATTTCTGTCAATGGCAAATTGCAACATTTCATCTAGGTACATATTTAATAAGAGTGGTTCCTTATTCAATAAAATTTCTTGTGTTTTACACAAGTTTTGTACTTTAATAGATTCATTGCTACTTATGGAAGCTTCATTAAGCCATTCCACAACCTAAAAAATTATTTTATGATAAAAATATGTTAATAGTTTTATTATTTATTATTATTGTATTAAAAATATTATTTGTATAAAATAATATCATTTAGGTTATAAAATATAGACCATGTCTCCCGCACTTTTCTCTGGCTCTACTCTTCGATGAATTCTAGGATCCATTTTTTAAATACAATATTTAAATTATTAACTGAAATCAATTTAAAAAGTAGGTATTACAAAAACAAATAATATGAATTGAAATTTTTATAAAAAATTAGTTTATAAAATAACATGATTGTATTGTATTTTTAACTTGTAACCTATTACAAATACATTTCTTATATTACCAGTAGATGGAGCGTAAGTTTTGCCACAGTAATAAAACTTTTCAAAAATAAAAATAAATATATATTTTTTAATAAATAAAAGTATTATTATAATTATTTTAATATTATTATATTATAATATTGATTTATTAATATATTTTTAATTCTAAAAATAAGAATCAATTACAACATCAATTTTATGTAATAATCATATTAAAAAGTAATTTATAAAAAAGAAACTATGTTAAAGGGTTAAACTATATTATCAATGTTGCTTATCAAATTATTTTTCATCATTTAAGGAAAATAAAATTTGTACAATGGAAGATAATTTAGTAATGTATAATAGAATATAATTCATCTTTACAAAAAATTATTTTTAATGTTATATTAAAAAATTTTTTTAATTTATAGTTTTTATCGTGCAACCAATTTTTTACTTTTTAATTTAAAATTTTTATTTTTATAAAAAATACGAAATTTAATCGTTATTAATAAAAATAGCATACATAGTTTTGAATTTTAATAAGTAATATTTTCTTTATTTTATCAAAAAATTTTTAAGAATTTTAAAAATATTTCTTAAAAACTTTTTTGACATTAAAGTTCCATGGTAATAGTAACAATAACATTCAATCATAAAGATTTTAATTCATACATTAAAAATTTCTTAAATTTAATTTGTGTAATTAGTTATTAGTATAATTTATATTGAAAAGATAAAAAAGATAAGATTTAAAATCATAAATTTATTGTTAAAGTCACCATTACTTAATGCAATTTCTCACTTCTTCAATACATTTTCTATTAATTTTGCGAAAAAATATATTTAAATAATAATATATTTTTTAAATGCATTTAAATTTTATTATTCAAATTTATTTATTTGTTAATTTAAGCTCTTTAAAATTTTAAGTATGTTTAATTATAATTATGTGATTAAATTGATAAAAATAAGAAATAAAAAAATTTGTAAACAAATATTAGAAGCTGAGATATGATTAGAAATTTATTGAAAATCAGATTTTCTGCAGATGATTTACCACTTTTATTTCGAAAATTATCACTCATTCACATTATTTTAAATACTTAAAATAAATATAAAATATATAGTTATTATAACTTTAGGAATAACGCAGAAATTCATAGTATTATAAATATGTAGTTTTTCATGATATAATAAGCATTATGCGAAAAGATAATTTATTAGTTTGTCAAACAATATTAAACAAAATTGTCTATGCAAAAGTAGTGATTAATCTATAAATTACTACAACTTATATAAACATTTATATAAATTTACAAATAATTTCATAAATTAATCAATTATATTTTTTTATTACTTTTTACAAGTATAAAATTATATTTTATAAAGATGAGTCTTAAATTTCTGTTACTTAAAATAAAAAGGAGTATTTAATTGATTAAATACAATATATAAACAACTTAAGTTAATTGTACATAATTAACAATATAATTTTTCTAGAAATAAAAATCTCGGATTATTAATGAAAAATTTTATAAGTAAAATTATCATAAACAAAAATGATTAAATACATATAATTTAATACATAAATAAAAAAATCAATTATTATTAATAAAATTAAAATAAGTTCGATAAATCCATTATTTTCAGTTAAGTGCAGATGAGTCCGAGTCCGAGTAAGCTGCGAGAAATAAGAAGCGAGAGTAAGTATGCATAAGAGGAAATAGATACGGCTGTTTCGGCAGACAAAGTTCTAAAGTTTCCAAAAGCTCTTGAGAGTCAAAATTAGCAGGCCAGATTTTGAGGTTCTGAAAAGAAACGAAAAGTTCAAAAAAACAAATGTAATACAATTTCAATATTAATAAATAAATGTATGCTAACTTTTGCATTAATTCTCGACACAAATTTCCATTCTTTTAGTAAATTTAATATAAATGTTATACTTAATGTATACGAAATTGAATTTACAACTAATTTTAAAAGTACATATGTAAACATTATAAACATAATAACATAGACATGGACATAGAAGCGATAGTAACATATTTAAGATTTATTCAGAATCACAATCAATACTTCATATGAATAATAAACCAGAAGTTGGAATAATATAAAATATATTACCAGTTATCTATAAATTTAAATTCAAATATAGGTGAATCATGAAATGTTGTATAAATCAAATATAAAAACAGGGCTAGAATTTACTTAAAAAGAGGCAAAAATTATGTAAACAGTTTTTAATTCAGAATAATATTTGCAAACAAACAAAACAATTAATAAAAATTCTGTAATAAGATGATCACCAAGATTAGTTTCAAAGAAATCAACAATTCAGGAAAATTGTAATATATGAGTTCAAGCAAGCTATGCAGAGTATGAGTGTATGTGATATGTAAAGAATATAACAGATGACACAAACAAATTATTGTCATATCAGTCAAAACAGTCTTAGGAAAAAAACGAACTTTTTAAAATAAAATGCACGTAATTAATAAATAACTAAAAAAAATTATGTCTACTAAGTCCTATATCCTACATAAATTCAATATATTACAGAAAGCGTTACTTAAAATTATTAAATTTATACCTATGGCTTCATATATACGTAAATTTATTTAAAATATACTTAAAAAAATAAAAAAAGCTTCAAACTTTTAAACAGAATAATATATGTAAGTAAATTTATATAGCATACATATATATTATCTTCTTTGATATTGTCGTATACCCATGGAAGATTCAGTAGAGTAAATAAATATTAATTAAAAAATGTTATATATAATAATGTAAGATTTTACGATTAAAATAATTAATAAAAACTCATCGTGAATTATTTTTAAATAACACTAATTTTTTTAAACTTTTATAATTTAATTCAGTATACAGAAGTAAATTTTACAATATTTATCCATATTAAAATTCATACATCAATTAATGTAATTGAATTAATTTTTTATGTATCTTTTATTCTTTAAAATTTTAAAAATAGTATCGATAAATCTCGCAAACTCGAAAGTGTGCATATACATGATGTTATATATAAGCTTTGACGGCGAAGATTAAAAACTTTGCAATTACATACTGCTCTGTTGCACTATGCATGATACAAATAAAACGCAAAATTTCAATTCTCAAGTTGAAAAATATTTTTTCAGTTGCATAATTCATATTAAAACCATAAAAGCATATTTATCATTAAAACAGAGGACTTGAATTATTACACATCAAAGAGCAAGTCATTTTATTTACTATTATTTTTATTTGCGTTATTAAAGCACAACTGTCGTACTTAATATATAAACATTTAAAATTAATCAATTTACCGTTTTGCTTAAAGTTTTAAATTTGTCGCAACTTGATGAATTTATTGCAGAATAGCAATCGTGCTCAAGATTATTTTTTTTTAGATAGATTGTTTAAGGTTAAAAGTCATGATTTCCACTTTTTATGAAAGAATAGTTGGAACTTCGCCTCCTCCAGAACCGAGTGAACCAAAAGTTCTTTGTGTCGGATTAAGCTGTGTTGATATTGTACAATTATGCAAACATTATCCTCAAGAAGATACAGATCAAAGGTAAATTTTAAATACTAAACAAAGATATTTAGTGAGACTAAACATCAATTAGGCACGTAAATAAAATACAGATTTGTTTAATATCAAATTTTATTTAAATTTATATAAACTTTATTATGGTTGTTCTATAAATTTATAACTTTTTATAAGATACTTAATATTAAAAAATAATTATAGCTACTAATAAATAATAAATTAAATTTAATATTGATTTTAATTGTTCTTTATCCTATAATTTTCTAAGAATAGTTTATAAAGTTATTGCTACTTATATAAAATAAAATAAACATTCAAATATACCTTTAAATTTTTTCAAAGGATATCATATAATTATTTTATAAGCAATTTGATATATTTATTGTATAATAACCATATTTTGATTATATATAATTATTTCAATAAATTACAAATTTATAATTTATTTTTGAAATTTTTATAATTTAACCAATATATAATTATAACTATATACTAATAATAATTTTGTGCAGGTCTATTGATTTCAGATATCAAAGAGGTGGTAATGCTTGCAATAGTTGTACTGTTATATCTCAACTTGGTCAACCATGTGAATTTTTAGGAGTTTTGAGTAATGAACAATTCTCACATTTTCTTCAAGATGATATGCGTAAATATAAAATTGATTTTTCACATTGTCCAATAATGGAAGATGGTGGATGTCCAACATCAGTTGTAATATTGAGTACAAGCACAGGATCTCGTACAATTATACATCACGATCAAAATCATAGTGAAATTACATTGCAAAATTTTGAAAAACTTAATTTAGAAGATTATAGTTGGATACATTTTGAAGTGATTAAAAATATTAATTTAGGAAAAAAAATTTTTTATAAGATTAATTTCTAATAAGGTTATTAATTTTTGTTAATATAGGGAAGAAATATTGCAGAAGTGTTATTAATGATGCAACATGTAGAAAATTATAATAAATTAGTATTTCAAAAAGAAAATGAAACTACTGATAAATCTATTCGATATTTTCCAATAACAATTAGTGTAGAATTAGAAAAAATGAGACCAGAGCTTTTAGACTTATTACCTTATGCAGACATTGCTTTTGTATCTAAAGATTTTGCTAAAAGTAGAGGATATGTTAATATGAGTGAAACATTAAAAAATGTGAGTCAAGATGCCAAAACTGGGTAAGGATTTATTTTATCAGATTTCTTATTTTGTACATTCAACTTTAAAAACAAATAAAATTGCATTATTATCGGAATTTTTAATATAATACTAATAATTTTAAAAATACTAAATTATATTTATTTAAAATAATAATTTTAATTTTAGTTTTAATTTTTTATTTTATTGATAATTTTAAATTATACATAAAATTGAAGCTATTTAAAGTAACATTCATATTTGATTCCAAATTTATGAATATAAGAAGGTTGTTTTAAATTATATAATATAAATTTTATTTATTTCAGAGCAACTATATGTAGTGCTTGGGCAGATAGAGGAGCAATGGCTCTTGCTCCTGATGGAAGTATTGTTCAATGTCCTGCTTTTCCACCTCATAAGATTATTGATACACTTGGTGCTGGTGATACTTTTAACGCTGCAATTTTATATTATCTGAATAAAGAGAAACTAGCCTTTAAAAGAGATACTAGCAATAATGGTAACGATAACGTGAAAAGTACAATTCAGCAGAATTATAATATTGAGAGTTCAGAAAAGAGCCAGACTGAATTCATTAATCGACAGGTTCTTCAAGAAGCTATCACCTTTGGTTGTAGATTAGCTGGTGCTAAAATTGGTCTTCGAGGTTTTGATGGTTTAAGCACAATTTATAAGAGTTATTTATGATAATTCCTTAATTTTTTACATTTGTATAAATTTTTTATTAAAACTTTGTATAGAATTTCAATTATGTTAAAGATAATAAGACAAATATTTTTTATTTTTTAGTTTTATATAGATTGTTTTTTATTAATTAGATATTCAAAAAATTTAAAGAAGTTTTTATGTTGTTATTACACAATATCACTTATGTAAAAATAATATTGTTTTACACATATTTCTTCTTTATATCATTTTTCTGTTAGTTTTGACATGTATATCATTGACATGGATATCAATTGATAATATTGATAAAAAATCTTTGAATAATCGATAAATGGATTTCAAAAATGTTAAATAATTATTATTTATACAAATTTAGTAAATAATAGTTGTACAATAAGTAAGAAAAGAGTATTATAGTATACATGTATTATTGTGTCGTTCGTTAGCAAAAATATACATATAAATATTGCATTCAGAATCACTTCTAATTAAAATACTTCATCAACGTATAAGAATAACGAATAATAGAAAATAATTATATATGTGACTGGCTGTTTAGTATTAACAGATGCCAAAATTCTAAAGTATGTTAGTTAAGTACTCTCTTTTACATGACTTCAATACATGACTTTAATTTAGTAGCAACAAAAATAATAAATAGCTGTAATAATAAACTTTGGTATATTAAGAGAAAAAAAATTCTGTATTTAATTTAAAATATAGAATCGTTTACTTTTTAAACAACCTTAAATATCATAAAAATTATTAAAAAAATCTATTTTGTTAAGAAATAATCTAATAATAAAAAAAATAGAAAAAAACTAATAATCATTTATCAAATCAAAAATAATAAATTTATCTTATAGAATCCATATTCTTCTCAATCTGGCTTTAAAGATAGTTTATTAAAAATAAAGCTTAAATAAGAACGTTAATTCTATAAATTTGTATAAATAAGAATTAATAAATTTAGAAAAGTTCTTAAAATACATTGCCAGAAAAAATGAGTGAATTAAATCATCAGTTCTTTCATAGTTTTCTCAGATGTACTGATAAATGAATATCTAAAGGATGGTATGTATAATATACTTGGATCTCAAAAATTTAAGAAAGTCATTACATTTTTAAAATGCAGTATGGTATTTAATGTTGTAATTTTGATTGATAGTTTTTAAATCATCTTAAATTATGTATAAAAGAAGAGTAAGCATGCAAAAATAGAGAATAATATTAGAGATATAAGTTATAAATAATTAATTAGATTATATAGTTATTTATAATTAGTTACATTATACTCAACTAATCTTAGAGTTTCATATTTTATATCAATCCTTGGTTCATAAATTTATTCAGGAGTATTGTATCAAATAAAAATTGTTTTTTCTGCTTATTTTTTAAATTCAGTGGAACGAAACATAGGATTTCCTTGATCAGATTTTATTTTAGGATTTTATTCTACATTATAGGCATATGGCATTGAATTCTTTTTAAAATTTCTTCTTATATCTGTTTAGTACATTCCTTGTCATCCTTTATTCATCCAAGGAAGTTACTTTTAATTCTGTTTTACCAAAAAATAAATAGTTAATCTCAAGATTTTATAATTTAGAATAAATTTAATTTAATTTAACCAAAATGATCTGTAAGAGTATACATACCTTGTAAATGGTAAAAGAAAAAAGAAACAAACTAATTATACAGTACAATTTTTATTAATGACATTTATAAAATTAGAATTCCATCATAATTTAAAAAGTGTCTACTTGGAGTATTTGAACAAGAACTTTTTTATATCTCATTAAATTATTATTACTTTAACATCCACAGATTAGGTAAAAGTTTTAAACTAAGAGATGTTTCTGTAATTATTAATATTGTTAATATAATAGTTTAGCAAATAACTTTCTGAAGCAAAATAAGATCTGGATTATATAATTTTTAACAATAATAATTACATTAGGACTAATATCTTAAAAATTCAAAAATTTGAATAAAAATTATAAAAGAAGTTATAAATCAAAAGGTGAACAGATATATAAAATGGTTTATAGGTAGATTTATAAATAGATTTATTTTTGTGAGCTACAGTAATTCATTACACAAGGAATATACTATTGTTTTCGTTATTTTAAAAATTATTTTATTCATATAAAAAATGGTGAAAAAATAAATAATATTTTGAATCAATGCCTGGTTTATATGTTGCAACTCTTTTAAGAATTATTAATTTTTATTTAAAAGAAGAAGAAAGTAAGCAATTGGTTAAGTCTAAATCCAAATATTAAAGCATTGTAAATGAAACAAATAAAATATATTATAATCAATATGCATGTAATAGAACTTTAAAATATACAACTAATAGATTAAGTTAATTATGGATTAGAATATATTATTACATTTATACTTAATAAAAATAGAATACAATTATTTTCAGATAAAAATAATATTAGATTATAAAATATATTTTTATGATGCATTATTAAAGTATTATCATTCTTATAGTATAACATCATGGTAAATAAAAATTTTCATTTGATTTCTTTCTGTTTTTTCAATTACGAATAGAATTAAAATAATTTTTTAACAAATTATACTATCTTCTACATATTTTTAAATTATTATTATTACTATAATTTTTAATCAGGAATAAAATTCATAGTATCACATCAGGATAGCATTCCTTTATGAGGGTAATTTATTAATAATAATAAAAAAAAGGAACCAGAAAATACTTTTCATTTTGTTATTGAACTAATCACATTTCGCACAATCGATAATATTGATAAATGCATGTATAGTGCATGTGTTAAAAAACATTCAACAATTGATTTAGAAAAATCTTGGTTCTATTTTTAAGAATATCGTTTAATATTTATCAAAACTATGTTATGTAGAGTTATTTATTTATCGCTGATGATCATAATATTCTTGCATTTCAGTCTTGAAAAAGATTATATTTTTACATCGTTTCTTCTCTTATTTCAAATTTATGATTCCTGTTTGTTTTCAATGTTAAAAACGATAAGTTTTTTGTTCGTTATATATTGAAGATACAATTTCAGTTTGAAATTATTTATTTATATTAATTGTCAGCAGCTACTCCGCTGTCTAAGAAATCTTTGATTACAAGAGGCGCTTTATCTGGCAAATTCCTGTAAATATAAATATCTGTTATAATACTTTATTTTAGTAATTGTTTTAACGTATAAAAAATCTGAATAAATTTGTTATATAACGTGTATTTTTGTATTTATATTAATAATGCTATACCAATATTTTATATTTTAGTTATATTGTAGTTGATAATCAATCATTTGTTTCAGTTTTAAGTTTCAATTAAAAATAGAATATATTATAAAGTTTATTAAATGGATTTAATTTTCTATTGATAATTATTGAGAAAATATTTGAAGTTCATTTAAATATAAAACTACTTTCAATAAATAATTTAATGTATTTTTATTCATTATTTATTTTATTTATCATTAATATTTTTATTCATACAATTTTTTTAGGTATACTGCAATTAATTCATTTTTTAAATTTTTTATAGCTTTTTAATATTATTTAAAACAATTAAAATTATTAATAATTTTATTAATACCAATTTATTTTATACACGATATATTCATATATAAACTATTTGAAACATATACTACAACACTATTTGATTAATTTATTTTACAAAATATTAGCTTTTTATTAGAATCGATATTATAATATATCTTTAGTGTTAAATTTATGAAAATATATTTTAATATTTTATGTAATAATTATGTATTATTAGAAGTTTCAAGAAAAGATCATAATAGATAGTTTTCTTAGTCCAATATAATTATTGTTAATAATCAAGAATTTTTTAATTATTCTTAATAAAAAGATAATCTTTTTTATGTATGTAAATAAAAAAATTCTTATCAATTGCAATAACTAATATTTTTCAAGCAATAATATTATAAAAAAATATTTACTTAAAATCATAAAATTATAACAATTCATTGATTAAAAAAATATTATTAAATTGATTATATTATTATTTATACATCAAAATAGTGAATTTTTTGCAAACCTAAGAAAATTGTTGATGCCTAACCAATAAGTGGGTATTGATTGCTCTGATTTATTTCTTCTTTGTGCTTTAACTATTTGAGCAGCTGCCTCCTTCGGTGCAACGACAGCCATGAGGTTTGGAAATCTGAAAATACCAGAGATTATCTCTAATAATTATTTAGAATAATAAAGCAAGGCATTAAATCCATTTAAATAAAAATAGAATTGTTTAAAAAATGTAAGTCGCACCTTGCACCCAATACTTCAATCAGCTTGCAATAAATAAAATTCTTAAATTGTTGAATGATTATTTTGATATTATTATTTTATAATTTTATTTTTAGTTAGATACGAAAGTCTTATATAAATGTGTGTATGGATGGAGAGTAAAAGTGTAGATTGTATTATATTCTAGAAAAAAATTTTCTTGCTATATGTATTATATAATGTATAATAGGAATCTTAAAAGATTTCATTTTTTTCATTTAAAATTAATTTTTAACAAATGGTATTAAAAGGTTACTCACTTAATCTTTGGTTTTTTGCATAGTCCAGTGTCTACCATGTAAGGATAAATTGTAGTGAATTTTACATTTGAATTTCTTCCTCCTACTGCGCTGGAAGTCCTAAGTTCCTCACTCAATGCTTCCATGATACCTTTAAACACATGTAGTATTTAGTTTTATATGTAATCTAATAATTTTTGACACGAATTTAAATAAAATAAATTACGTAATATCTCTAAAGTAAAAAATATTTTTATTCCAACTTCTCAGAACTTATTTTCTTCAACCCATATTTATTGAATATTTGTACCTTAAAATGAAATATAATATTGAAAAATTAAACAATTTTAATTATTTTATTGTTAATTTAATATTATATTGAGTTATAGGGATATACTACCTTCACTTTTATTAAAGGCATGTTTTAAAAACAAATTTCAATAATTTTATAAAATTACATTGTTTTACATAATATAAATAAAATTGATTTGTACATAAGTATAGAAATAAACAAAATTCAAATCAATACAATAAAAACTTTGTGTCTTATATTTTTCTTTAAAAATAATATCAAAAAATATTAAGACTTACGATTACATCAGTAAGTTTTATTCATTACCTCTAACAGCAAACTTTGTAGCACAGTAAGGCACTAAATTGGTTAGACCAACAACTCCAGCTATTGAAGATAGAGCGACGACATGTCCATGATTGTTAGCCAACATATCAGGCAAAAATGCTTGTAGCATCTACAAAAAATAATAAACATATTTATCAATAGTGATTTAATGTTTTAGAGATGCATATTGTTAAAATTATTAAGAGAAATTTAAAATTATTATATACATGGTAAATATTAAAATAAGATTACAATATTTTCTACAGTTCTTATCTTAATTAATATAAGACATTTTTAAAAATGTAAGTATTTAATACATTTTTAGGTAGAAAAATTGCAAAAGAAATCAATACTTTTTGATTCTTCGTAAAAATAGAATATCAAGTTGTAAAGTAAAATTCCTAAACTTTAATATTAATTATATATAACATACATACAATACAAATGTATATTAATTTTATGTTTATTCTTAATAATATTAATTTTTATTGATTTCATTTTTATGTGTATTTTTTCATGCACAATTTATGTGTTTTTTTATACATGAAGTTTTACATGAGATGATTAAATACTTACAAATTATAATCTAGAAATCTATTAAATATGTATTCAAATATCCAATTCATATATCCACAGTTTTTTACCATTGTTTCTAATTATTTAAAAATATTTTCTTTTTTGGATGTATGTAAATATACTACATTTTTTTTACAATGAAAGTTTTTATTAACAGAATTTATTGTATACATCAATATTATTTTCTAATTTTTTATTCAATTCTAGTTATCATTCTCGGATTCAGTTATTCTAAGTTATTCATTTTAAGTTATTTTAAGTTATTCAAAACAGAACCTTACTTTACCAATTTTAATCATTACTGTTATTTATGAATTTCTAAGAAAACTATTCAAACCTATGTAATTATTAGGTAACAATTTGAAAAAACAACAAAAGAATCAAATTTACTTTTCTACTTTTATAAAACTTACCCAGATATGAGATATAATGTTGATATCGAAAGTTTTTTGGATCTCATCAACAGTATAATCGAGAAAAGACCGACATGGCATAATACCAGCATTATTTATAAGTATTGTCACGGAACCAACTTCTTTTTTAACTTTATTAGCAACTAGTAGTACTTCTTCTCTTTTTGAGACATCACACCTGGCGAAAGTTAAGAAATAAAAAAGTTATTATAAATTGATTTTTAAAAATAGTTATAAACGTTTAATTAATTCATTTTTTATAAGCAACCGTGGGTCTATTTGAAAATATTGAATAAATTTTTTATAATGGCATCAACAATTCCATATAAAATAAATAAGCAATTAATTTGAATAATAATAAAGGATGAATTAAAATATCTAAAATTGTAATTGTATTATTTCGTAAAACCTACTAATTATTTTATATTTTATACACTTTAAATATTGATAAAAGCATTTATCTGTATTATTTAAATTTTTATAAATGTATAAAAGATTATTTCTAAAAATTATATATATAGGTACCTTTTAAATTATCAAATGATATTTTATCTATATAAATATGCACCTAGATATACGAATACACATATCTATACACACGCTCATATTCAAGATTTTATGAGAGGTAATAGCTTATTTAATTATAATAACAATTTCATATTAGTTACTAATGATATTGTTAATCAATAAATTTAATTCCCAAATTAATTATTTAAAAAGTATCACGTTCATTGGTAAATACTCTTTCTTTCACTCTCTCTTTCGTTTACACTTTAGATAAAATAAAAACATTAATTCAATATTTAAGTTAAATCTAGATATAAATCTAGAAATTTTTGTATTAAAAGATATTAAAATATATTATTTGGAATAAAAGTTTTGAAATCACTGACTTTTTTGTTCCAAACAACCATACATTAAACAGCCATATTATAAATAAATATTTAAAACATTGTGGTCCATTTATAACTAGCTAGGACTGAGATTTTCCTAGATCAATTCAAGAAAATAGAAATTATTCAAAATACTTGAAGTATTTTATTCATAAAAAAACATAATGAAATACAAAAATATTTAATAGATTGAATATTGCATCATTATTCTATGATCACAAGTAACACAAATTTTATTTTACTGTCGGTCTTATAGAGATTATCATTTATAATATAATATATTTTAAACCACGATTTTATCTTTTAATCTATATTTAATATTTATTTAATATAAAATATATGTATGAAACTTATTTTTAATCAATAATTGTTGCAATTTATTATCAATTCATTATTTATGGTGAATATTTTATTTTTCAATTCTTATCTATAAGCGTATCTTTATATATTCTTACAACCGGAAAATACTCAACAACAAAGATTAATTGCTACATTTAATAAATAATAAAAATAATAATAATAAGCCATACATCGTTATATAAAATAATTATATAAAATATTAATAGTAAATTTCATTAAATTATAAAAAATAAATAAATATATATTATTAAAAAATAAAATTTATTTTAAAAATACAAATAGATTTGTAGAAAATTAAAGATAATTAAAATTTTTATGTTAATAAATTAATTTTTAATCATTAATTGAATTCATTTATAGATGCAGTACGAAAAATTCAAAATAGATATAATTATTATCTCATTAAATTTAATTCTTTAATTAGTTATTTTATTTGAACTTTTGTGCAGGTGATTAACACGTATATAAAGAGAGAGAGAGAGAGAGAGAGAGAGAGAGAGAGAGAGAGAGAATTTATATAATTTGTCTATGAAAAATGGATAAATGAAAATTTTAATATAAAACGCTAATTTCAATTATTATATTTTTCTAGTGTTTTATTTTTTAGTTTACTATTATTACGACTCCTTTGATTTTTTTCAGAAAGTTATATAAATTTGTTTATTTGCAGAAAAACTTTATTGAATAATGTATTTAAATTTGTGCACATCAAGATAAAATTCAAATGTTGTTACTATTATTTTATTTTTTACGCTTATAAAGTAATGTTTTAAGTATTATATAATAATATAATACAGAATTTTATTTTGGTACAATAATTAATTTCATTTTATAAAATCACTTCTAATTTCTACTTTCTTATAATAATTATGTAGTAGAATTTTTACTATATATAAAAAATTCAGGTAACATTAAAGTTAAATAATTAATTATTCAACACAAAAAGGTTTAATAATAACTTTAATATGTTTGAAAATCCTATTACTAGAAAAATTGATACAAAAAAGCTAATGCTGTTAATTTCTTATTTTGCTACTGTTTTCAATGTTTATAAAATAATTTTTGTATTAAGAGTGTAATAGATTATTGATGTTAATGTATCCTTGAATATGAAAGAATCCTTCTTTTTAGCCGTTTAGTGATAACCTATTGTAAACTTAAACAGTAGTGAACATATATATAAGATTGTAACACGTTTGGGCGATATTAAAAAACATAAGTTCTATTCGAAAGGAAAAATTTTGAAGCGGAGAGTAGAAAAACATTTAAGCGAAAGAAAAGATAGGAACGGCTGACTCACTTATAAGCGTGAGCGGTGGCGCTTCCCATGTTGTTAATTTCATTGATTGTCTCCTTGTTGTTGGCATCGTTGATATCCCAGCAGACGACCGTGGCCCCCAAGCAGGCATATTTTAAGGCCAGCTCCTTTCCAATGCCATGACCCGCTCCAGTAA
Organism: Dolichoris vasculosae; assembly: GCA_018907195.1. NCBI lineage: Eukaryota > Metazoa > Arthropoda > Insecta > Hymenoptera > Agaonidae > Dolichoris > Dolichoris vasculosae. The sequence continues at coordinate 455,690 of JACCHY010000029.1, forward strand.
CCTGTTGGTGTGATGAGGCACACGCAAAAATTCCAACTCTCACTTTCTTTCTCGTTCATGGAGATTGAATACACTTTTACTCAACTACGCGATTATGCATTTTTCTGCATATTTTCGGCACTATTTAACATTTTCATATTATTTCGGTCATTTTGCATTGTTAAATTATTTTGTTCTTTACTACTTTATTTAAATACAATTAATTCAAACTTTAACTAAATAAATACTCAAAGAAGTTGTAATATGATTATATAAAACATTTATAATATTAATCATTTTTGTTATTTTTTTAATTTAGATTTGTATAAAAAATTTTATACTTTTTTAATTCAATTTTGATTTCATCCGATTTTGGCTACTTATTTCGATTTTCATGCATTAATATTGATATTATTTATATAATTATATATCTATTTTAATGAACAAATAGAAACAAATTTTATTGTATAATATATCATATACATTTAAATACTATTTCAAAATCAAATTTTAAAATAAATTAATATCAAGATAAATTAATATAATATGTGTGATATCAAAGATATACTTGATTATTTTAGATGAGAGTAAACAGTTTTTATTATTTAGTAAACAATTGTATTTAGTCTTAGCTATAAGAAAATTTATTTGATCGATGATGGTTAGAAAATTCTCAGTTTTCGCTACTTTTCCTCCTACTTCGGTTGTATCGAATATCTTCCATATAATAGCTCTGGTTTCTCTTACCAGTACGATTTCACCAGCTACGCTTTTTTCGTCGACGGGGAAGAAGATTCGATATATACCCTCAAAAATGTAGAAGAATATTTTCAATAAAAGCAAGAGTACGTCTGCCATCACGAGAACGCCGTTGTATGCCTTCACCATATCTCTATTCTGTAATCAGCATTCATATAATATTATTAACAGTTACTTCTATTTTTATTACTAATTGACACTTAATTAACTTTAAAATATCATTAAGTTTTATGGTTACAAATACATTATATTTTTAGTTATTTTGTTACTCAGTGCAATTTAAATGAAATGATAACATATTTTTTGTTATTCATATTATTCACAATAATGTCATTTCAGTGCCTATTTTATTAACATTTTTTAAAAAACTTTTAAAATAATACGCAGAAGATTACAGTCATATAATAAATAAATATGATAAAAAAAATTAATAAATGTAATATACGCATTGTTTGCTATTAGAAGTATAGTGGAAAACTTCCTTTTCTTAGTAAATTTTTCTTGATGAAAGAGTAGCATACTAGATGAAAATTAGTAGTCAATTAATTGAAATAAAAGTAATTTAAGATGTTTATGCAAAATACATCGATGAAAATTATACTTCATATCAATCCTTATAAAATATTTATGTTTTAAGTGTTACTTTTTAACAATTTTTCATTTAAAAAGAAATATTACTTTTTGAATTCTTCATGCTAAAAAATAAAATTTTCTATAAGAAAAAGTAATTAATTATTTATAAATATTAAACACTGGGATTTAATATTAAAATCTAGAAAATAAATATTAATAATAGACTAAAATTATATTCTCATTATTTTCAGGTGTATTTTTATAAAGACCAACAGGTAACTGTTTGCAGGAATTGCAAAAATGTGACACAGTTGACGCATACAATATTTTGACTTGTAAGTGTGCGGGTTTGACCGCGTCGGAATGCGTACGAGATCTACTTGGAACAATTAAATGTTTATAATTTTCTCGTAATAGCATTGCGTGCTCTTTGCGCCTTGTTCTTACATTGCATGAACCATGAAAAGATTGGGTGTTTATATGAAATTTTCTTACGAGAATTCGAATAGACTAAATAAAAAAACTATGAAGAACTTTTAGTTTTGGAAAAGAACTATTATTTGTTTAAATACAAAATTTATAAAAACAATATCTTTCTATTAATGATTGTATAAAAGTTCGTAACTTTTTTATTATTGGTAAATAATTCTATTTAACAAAAATATCATTACGTTTCTCCAATGTCATTTCTGTTTTTTCTTGCGTACAGTAGTAGTCTCTTTAATGTCAGATCAGTAAATTTATTTTGTAATTACTACTTTGTTTAATTTTTCAGAGTAATAATTATAATCATAATATTAAGTTCTTTGAATTGAATGGTATTTTTTTCATTTAAACTTAAGAGAGTTATTCAAAATCAAAATAAAAAAGGATTTTGGTTTAATTTAAATAAGATGTAAGAACAAATCCTCGTTCATTTAGTGTATGAATTTCAGAGAATTTTTAAATGATAAGAATATCTTATATCATTAATAAATTCGTTAAAATCACAGGTGCATTAGAAATACTCGTGAAAATTGTAGCTTTAAAGTATAAAATCTTGACACCATTGGACAAGAATCATAAAACGAGATGTTAAGTCAATAATAATAGAAGATTGTAACGAGGAATATTCCGATGAATTATTAATGTCAACACATTTATATTTGTGATATCATTAAAATAGTTTAATTTAAGTCTAATAATAATTTAAGTACACTAGAGCAAAACTGCAAGAGACATCACTTGATATATTCTCCATATGACCATGAAAATAACCAACAGAATTTATGAAAAAGATGGCATGAGAAATACTTGAATAAATTACAAATTGGAAACAAATTCTTAAATTTTTTTTGACAGGATTTCTTGTAAAGAAAATTTACAAACTTTTTCGTTATGGAAATAATTTCATAAATTAAGAAATGTTTTCTAAGATATCCTAAGAAATTATATTATCATTATATATTTATAAACTTGTTATAAAATATAAAGATAATTTATTAAATATAATTATAGGCATAATAGTTATAATAAATAAATAAATTTTTTGTTAATGTATTGAACCATTCAGTATGTACATGCTAGAACAGATAATATCATTCTTGAAGCAATAGTTAAAATTTAATATGAATATTAGAAATATATTAAAAATCAACTGTTAAGTATCGTTATTTTATTTTTTACGTATTAATTAATTAATTCATCCATTATATTATCTAATTACATTGATATAAATTTTGTCGCAGTCAAGAATTAACATCAAATATATTATATTCAGTATATTCTGTTGAAAATTTAAAGTGTATTATATATAAATATACTCATGAAAAAAGTTTGTTTGTTTACAACGTTTAAGTGAAAGAAAAAAAATTAAAATTCGAGCGAACCATTTGAAAGTAGCAAAAATAAGTCTATATAGTCTTAATACTCAATGCAATAACAAGAAATAATTTAGGCCAGTAAAATACATGATATTGGGAAAAAGGTAAATAATGTGTTTATTATTTACAATAATGAACGATGCAGATTTTATTTGTTTCACTCTTTATATAATATATTCTAAAATTTATCAATTAAAAAAATACAAAAATATATAAATATTGTATCTTCCAATCTAAAATAATTTTTCTTACATAGTCAACAAATACATGTTATAATTTTTTATTTCATTTTTCTTATATATATATATCTTATAAATACGTATATATTATGAGAAAACCTAATTAAACTAGTTGATTAATCGATATAAATATTCAATAACAAATTCAGTTATATAACAAGAAAAGTGTTCACCCATGCTGTCTTTTGTTTCTCCTGGCAAGCGATAGTTTTTTTCTTTCTCGTGCGCATTTTGGGACTTTTGACCCTTACAAATATTTCGCAATTTGTTTGATCTCTTGTTTATACGCCTTTTCACTTTCTTCGCATCTGCACTCATAATATTATATTATATATTTGTAAATAAAAACAAATAAAAAAAAGGATAGAAAAACAAATTCAACTATCAATTATTCGCATTATTTTAATATTATTAAAGTTAAATATCTATTCTTTTATATCCATCTTTTGTTTAGTAAGCATAAAATATTGGCTCAAAAATATATCACAGAGTTATATTCAATATTTTTAATGATTAGTAATTAGTTTTACATTTTTATTTTTCATATAATTTATGAGATATATAAATTGTGTAATACATTGATAGAACATTCATTGATTGCATGCGCATTAACAAATGTGATAATAATATAGTTATTTAGTTTATTTTATGAGAAGATAGATAAAATCATTTGAAATAATTAATATTTACAAATATTCATTGTACAAATTTATTTTAATTGGTATACGTGTTTTCAATGATAAATTTAAGAATTAGTTTTTTCGTGTATTATGTAACAATTTAAAAATGATTCTTATAATTTTAATCACTATAATACCACTGATAACGTTAAATATTTAATAAATTTGTTTAATAGTGTATAAATATTGTGTCAATAGTGTATCAAGTTAATAGTTTTTTATAGTAATATATTTAATTAAAATTTTTAAATTTCATTAGACATTTAAAAAAATATTTTGTTTAACTGACTTTTGATTAGCTAAATAGAAAATATATAAAAATATCAAGTAGAAGATTTCTAATTGACTAATTTATGACTAAAAATTAAAAAATAATTTTAAAGATATATTTAATCCATTTTAATCCATTTTAATAATTTAATGATTCATCATATTATATTTTTTCTATATGCATATTTATTTATTTTAAAGGTAATTTATTCCATGTGAATATTTTTTTAAACATTATTTAATATAAGATAAACAAAAAATATTAAAAAAGTATTATATAATATAAGTTATGTAGGTAAAGAGGGTATAAAATGATATTTTTTTAACATAAATTAATGAAAATTGTAAAATAATAGACTCGTTTAGTTTATTTTCAGTTCGAGTAAAAGAAAAATAATTTTTAGAAAAGGTAGAAAAATGATTTATTTCATATAAATAAATTTTTATAAAAAACAAAATTTCAAATAGTAAAATAAATGTTTTAATTTACTAAAAGTAATTAGCTTGTACAAAAAATCGGCTCTAAGAAATGGCAATATAATTTATTATAAACTAATAAGACCTTTTGTTTTTCTTTACAATTACAATGTAATAATTATTAATTTCATAATATTTTAAATCGATGAATATATTAAATTAAAAAAAAATGTAAATAAAATGTTATCTATTATAAATAAAAATGTACAATATTAAAGAAATATCGAATATACCCTGAAGAATGATAATAAATATAATTCAATGACCATAGTTTTAGAAGAAGAATTTCATTCAACTCAAACATTTTTTTTAAATTTTGCGTATGTAAATTAATAAAAATTTAAGAAGAAACTAATATTTTCAAGCATTAAATAAATCCTTGAGTGTTTTTAAGTTATATATATATGTGTGAAAATTATGTATTTAAGTTAACATATATTGCAGATTAATTTTCTAGTAATTAAATTTTCTAGCAGTATTAAACTTATGGTACAGAATAAAGATAATTATTATGTATAAAGTTTGACTATAATATCGATGATAATACTGTAAATTTTAACCGCTGAAAAATATCACAAGCTTATATTCATAATGTAGAATTCGAATTGATCAAACGATAACTGCAGGAAATAAAGATATGTAAGCGACCGATTGAGAAATATTTTAGTTGTGAAATTATTAAATTGCAACTGTTCCAAAATCTAAAATAATGATCTAGGATTTGTTAAGGAAAATTTTGAGGCAAAATGCAAGAAATGGCTGTGGATGTATTTACTAATGATTATGTAAGTCATGTGTTCACACTCGATTGATTATAATATCAGATTCTGCGTACCTTATTCGTACCTTGAGTTTTTTATGTTTTTATTTGCGTTGAGTATTATGAATTTTTCGACAGCATTTCCTTGATAACTCATTGATTACTTTTTTGGTATTCTATAAATTAACGATTCAACTGACTTACACGTTTTTCTCTTAATCAGAGCAAATTCTAATATTATATCAAGCGTTTATCATTTGAAAATTTCTCTGAGAAAAATTAATCTTTTTCATGTAATAACTATCTGAATTTCGAATTGACAAACATATATTTATCCTTATCTCACATATACTTTTTTCATCAAGTCAAAATACAAAGTGAGACTTTACATTGTTTGACATTACTGAAAATTTTTATATATTGCATTATGTTGATACCCAATAATAGTTCCCTAAGCTACGATAAGGTATTTTTACTTTAGAAAAGTATTAAATAAATATTATATATTTATATAACTAATTAAATTATTATTGTACAGTTTTTATCAAAAACAAAAGTGAATAAAAAGTTTTGAATAATTGTGGAACAGTTTTAAAGAATTTCTCAAAATGTTCTTTTATCAAAACTCATACTATATTCGATACAAAGCTAAACTGCTAATCTATATTTTTTACGCTATCATTCTTTTTTATAAATATTTACTATAATATTTGCTATAATACGTATTTTCAAAGTATTTAAATAATTATAATTATATATGAAGAATATGTTGCAAATACATTTTTTTGTTAAACTATTCAAATCTTATATACTCTAGCAAAGACATTAATTGTTTTATAAATTTTGATTCATTTTCTCAATTTTGATATATAAAATAATAACAATATAGTATTTAAAATTATACTGTGTATATACTATTATTTTACTGTAATTATGTTTATTATTAATTTTTAATGGTATATATAAAAATTACTAAAAAATATATTTATGCAATCTTAGACAAGGTTTAATTAACGAAACATTATCGACACTTATTAAATGCATAATTGATTCAGAATTTATAAAAAATTTTAAATTATTATTGATATATATATATCATTAATTTAAAATTATCTATATATTTAATTTATTATAAATTAATATTACCGAAGCTCTGATGTTTATTTATCATTAATTTGATTAATCCTACGTTCTTATAATTACTTATACATTTTTTCATGAACCTTTTGTATTTTACAGATCGTAAAAATCTCTTTTATATAGTCAACGTCTTATAAGAAGGAAAAATTTATTTAAAAATACATAAATAGAATTTGTTTATTTTAATTAATTTATTAAGATATGTAAGCCACTCAAATTCACTTATCATACAGATCAATAAGTTTAAATAGTCTTTTTTGAGTGTAAAATATTGTGATGTATGAACTTTCTTATCAATATGTAGATGGTGACAAATTTAACTCAATTTTATATATGTATTAACTTATTTAATTTATCCAAATTATCTTCTTTTTAAATGTAATTACTAAATTCTATTAATTACTATTGATTGTAATAAAATAGGTCTTTTCATTATTATATATTGCATTATAATATATATATTGAGGATAACATAACAATATAATTAATGAATCTGCCTGAAATTTAACGTTCTTATATTATAATTTCTAATAAAATTGACTCATTATATTCAGATTATTATACAAAAGTTTTTAATAATAATTATACTTCTTCACAATGAATAATAGCTGGGATATTAATATTAAATATGTGAATAAATTTTTTAATTTACCAACACTAAGTTAAGATTAATAAATTTATTTGATTAATAATCACTTTATAAAATTTAAACAAGTTAAATTGTAAATTTCAAAATAAAGTAAAGTAAAAAATGATAAATAAATGATAAAAGTTATCTTCTAAATATTATCAGTCAATACATGCTTTCCTAATAAATAATTTAAAACAAAAGAAAATAATTTATGTATCTCTAAAAGATTTTCGTATTGTATTATAAAAAAATATTTTTTATATAATAAATAAATACTATATCAATAACTAATAAATTATATTATTATATATATATATATAGTATATATAATATGGAATCACTCGAAAGTGATAAAAAAACATAAATAAAATAAATAAATAAAAATATTTTACGAATTATAAAAATAACTATTACAAAAATACAAACTATAAGGAAAATAAATAACACCTATTTTCGCCCACAAAAAATTCACCTTGAATAAAAAATAATAGAATAATTTTTTAATAAATTATCAAACGATTGACAAGTCAATTATGAATTCAGATTGAACTTAAGGGATTATTTATAAACAACTTGTGGGCCCATTTAAAGTGAATTACACAACTGATCGTGCAAATATTTCTAATTCTACATGAAAGATGTATTGAATTCTTTACCACTAGTGATGAAGACTATACTATATACGCGTTTTTACAATTATTTATGCTTCAAACATTTTAGATTTATATTTTTACTTGTATCTGAAATTAAAGTTATTACATGTTTATTTATAGATTTTGATGATGCTCATACCAAACATTAAAAATTAATGTTAATGTACATATAATTAATATTTCATTGTAATATAGAAGAATATTTAATTAATGTATCAACTACATATATACATAAATTACATAATTTATAAAAACGTATTAGTTTTTTAAAAATTCGAAATAATATCTTTACATAACTTAATAGGCAAATAAGTAAACAGATATTTTTTTGGTATTTCAACGTTAGAAAAACAGAATTTTTACAATAATTTATTACAAAATTTTTTTTTAGAATAAAAATTTGTACCTCATTTACTAATTATAATTAATGTTATAAAACCAACATTTTATAACACGTAACTATTTTATTCACTTTATATAGTAATATGATTAGAAAGATTTGATATAAAAATAATTGTTCTTACACATTATTTTTAGATACAAGTTAATTAAAATTTGTAGATAAATATCTATAAATACACTTATCAAACCCTTAAAAAAGTATAATGATTATAATTTATAATTTTATTATATATACATATATAAAATAATATTGTCGTTTAATATAAGAAAACTTTCTATATACTATTCTATATGTTTAGTGATTATTATAATTATATTTTATTTGCTGAGATTTTTAAAATAATTTTTATAATTATGTATATATATATTAATAAGATAAATTTAGAATGAAGTATATGTTGTAATTACGAAAAGCTTTATTTGCATAAAAAATTTAATATAGTTAACTTCTTAATCAGCTATTCAAATTAATAAATTATAATTGCATATAAGTAAAATTTACTGTAATTATTTTTTAATTTAATACTACTCAAATTTAATTTTTTAAGATAATTTAAAAATTTATTTTTTATAAAAATAAATTCATCTAATTACTAAAATAAATAATTCATTTGTAGTCTATTAAATTTATTATTGATGTGAATCAAATATTTGTGTACAAGAAAAATTAAAATTTTTAACATAAAAATTTACTGTGTTAAAATAAAAAAAATATTTTTCATTATTATTTCCATAAAGTATTTGAAAAACTCAACTAATATTTTTGATAATAATTTATTATTGTATTCAATGCAAAAAGTAAGTTTAAAAAAGTTGTTAATCAATTTATTAAAATATATTTATGAACAGATTTACTGACTCCTAAGATATTATAAAATATATTTAAATAATGAAATTTCTAATAAAAAACTAACACATGGTATTATTGATTAATTCTTACAGTATAATTAATTATATAACTAGGACATAAATTCAGCAAAATTAAGAGAATGTGAATTAGTACCTTATGTACTCTTAGAATTATTGCACACAGAAATACTAGTTTCGCGATGGAATGCCTTTTACTTTTTCGAGAATAAATCTTTCCAAAGTCCCAGCTTTACCCTGCACGTGAATATACATATTATTTATATATAACTATGCAATTTTTAAATACACAAATAACACGGATCAATATCTAATTCTTATATTAAACTTTTATATTTGAAATTATTTATGTTTAATTTTTTCATCATAATGTGTGCTTATATATATATATATACATATATATAAAGTTTAATGAATTTGTATTTGTGTTTTATAAATTATATTAAACACGTTGAATAAATATCAAACTATTTTTTTTTTATTTTAGTGAATTTGATTTAAAAGATTCTTATTAATTATTTTTATTAAGTAATAAACTTAATTATTACTTAAATTTCTATATATATTTTTCAATATAAGAAATAAATTAATATTGAACAAAGTTAAAATCAAAATCAATGTATTAACCATAAATATGGAAAATATGTGTGAAAATACTCATAGATTTATAAATATTTACATAATATATTTATGTGTATGAAATAGCATATTATTAATTTTAATATAATGAATATTTTTAGTCTTTAATATTGATTATATAAATCAGCTCAATATTTTTTAGAAAAAGATAAAAGTAATTTCAGTATGTTATATGAAATTTAAGGTAATATAAAAAATAAATACATAAATATAACAAAAATTTTTTTAATATTCTATGTTATTTATATTTTTTCAATATAAAAGAATCTTGTATAGTATAATTAGGTAATTTATAATGAAATAGTAATAAGATTACTTATTATAATAAATATATAATTAATACTTAAAATATCAGTAAATATTTATATTTAGTTTTCTTTTAAAACGAGTTAAAGTTTACTCAGCTTATTTAATAAAACTTATTAAAATATCGCAAATTAATATTTTTAATTAATAAATTTAAAATAAATCGATAAATTTATATTTATTTCAAATTGAAATTAGAATAAATTTTGAAATTATCAACAGAATAGTATTAAGTAATTATAATATTTATATTATAAAATTTAATTTATAATTATTTTATTAATAAATATTTAATAACACTGAAAATCTAATACTGGTACTAATATAATATTTAAGATTTTATTTAAATACAAAGAACAAAATAATAAAAAGAAAAATTACTATAATAATATAATTTAATATTAATGTTTACCTTTTTATTATTATCTTTTTATTTTTATATTTAAAGGGAAATAATTTTATTTAAATAAAAATGGTGAATTTTTAAAAATTTAAGTAAATCACAGTTATTATAAAATAGTCCAAATTATCTGTTTTAAGTTACACATTTCATATTTTTAGCAATTTTTATCATTTTTGTATTAGAAATTTTAATTTAAAACTTTAATGTTATTTATTACTTACAATGTCCCAATTTGAAACGAATATGTGTTCAATAGAGAACTGTTAGACTGCTTACATTTATTAAATAAATATTTTTAACTTAGTAAGAAATTAATATTAAAAAAAATTCAAATCAATGTATCGATAATATACTTACGAATACTGATAAAAAATTAGTAATTTTGGATTAATCATGTATCTTTTATAAACTTTCAAATATATGATAAATAAATCTATTTATTAGAAATTCTTTATAATATTATTCTACTTAAAAAGCAGAATATGAATAATTAAAAAGAGAACTTTAGAAGGTTTCGTTCGGTGGTATTGCTTGGTATGATCGACCGGTTTGAACAATCGTTTAAAAATAATTTTTTAAAGTTATATTAACTTTTTAAATTTAAATTAATTTTCCAAATAAAATATTTATTCTAAATATTTAACGCTCAATTGAATATTTTATTATAAAATTAAGATATTTTTTATGTTGAATATGAACTATGAAAAATATTTGCATTTTACCTCAGGTATACAAGATTGAAAACATTAAAATATATATAATTGAAAAATAGCGAAAAATACTCTAAAAATGTAAAATAAATTGCAAAAGAAATGTAAATTAGTTATGAAATGAAGACATATACTAGAAATTTAGACAATATAAATTAAATAATTTTTTTATAAGATAGATTAATAAAAAAGGTGACGTTTAATTTAGAAATTTAATTTTGTAGATATAGTAGACAAATAAGTATTAAAGAATTTTATTAAAAAATTTTTTAATATCAGGGTACATTAAAAATTGTAAAATATAAATTTGTTGAATATAAGAATAATTAAACATGTATCGATGAGCTATGTTTTTCGAAAAAATTTTTCGAATGAAAAATAATTTTCATTTTACTTACGTAAAGAAAAATTATAAATTAAAATAAATGATATTATGAAAATAAAATAAAAATATTATAAGAAATACATATCCATGATATATTAACTTTTCAATGCTTCGGTAAAAGATTGAAAAGAATTCAAACAAAGTCGTTATAAATGACAATTTTTGCTAAGTTTAAATTACCTTAGAAAGCGGGTATAGCTTAGCATCTATATTCTAGTATTTATGGTAAATCCAAAAATTTAGGTGGACAGGAGTGCACGGAAGCGTGAGCATGTAATATAAAATTTCAGATAATTTTTGATAAAAAAATAGGATAAAATATTGAGTACTATTTAAACGGTAAATACACTTGTTTATAGAGTTGCAGGGAAAAAATAATCCTAGTCAAGATATAAATAATGTAAAACATTGGAAATTACCAAAAAATTCAATAGATACGAGAGGATCTGAAAAGACAGAATGAACAAATCTATGCTTTTGGTTTATAAAACGAAATGAGATATAAAGACGACAAAAGGATGTTGAGTTAAAGTTCACTCATTGAAAATTGCAACCCTGTTTTATTAAAAAAATATAAAATAGTTTGCTTTGTTGATAGAGAGAGAAAAAGAGAGAGCGGTAATATCAGTAGTTGGTCCAACCGGAAAGCACTCCAACACCAAGATATCGATTAGACATCGGAAAGAGGATCGTAAAGAGCGAAGAGGGGAGGAAAAGTAATAAGGGAAGGCTGCTTTAGAGAGGAGAATTGCGAGAAGCGCAAAGATTAAAACACAAAGCGAAAGATAAGGGCAAAGAAAACGAACCTTATGGCTGTCACAGTATGTAGATATGTACGTTCACGATTACTGCAAGAATATCGCGTAAGAAGCGACGTCGTCCAAGTACGAGTCGCGACTGAAGCGAATCCGGCGACGTTCGCTCTAGTCCAACATCAGCCGTGCACGCACGCACTTCTCGACTAGACTCACGCACGCGCGCGCATGTTCGAGACGAGAGAGAAGGAGGTGCCCAAAAGCGATCTCAGAAAGTGCGATTTTCACAAGTCATAGGAAAGCGCTTGCCCGGAGCTTCTGCCTTCCTCCTACACTGACTGACTGTGCTACTCTTGTAACATGCGATCACTAGATTTTTTCATTTTCTTTGATATGTTTGACTTTGAATTACTTCATCTTTTAATCCAACTTACAGCGCATCAACAAATACGATTACTGAGAAAATCGAATCCCCTCCCTCACCTTTTTTACTTCGACATTCAGAGTTAAATTTCTTAATTAAAAATATCGTTTAAAAATTTTTGTTTATTACGACGAATACCATTTATTTTCTCTAATCAATTCATCAATGTTAGAGCTTTACTTTTTAATTGTCTCATTAATGAAAATTTTTTATTGGCTTATTGCACTATAATGCCGTTGAATAATTAAAATCAGTTAAAAATTAAAAAATATTTTTATTTAAAATATTTCTAAATTTACCGTCATCTTTTATACTTTGGATTTTCAAAATAACATCGTATATTATTTTACTCGTTATAAGAAAACATACTTTTCTTCACCTGACATTTGTACAATTTTCATATTGGCGTAATCTTTGTCAAAAATTTAAGAAATAATCATCACATAATGTTACTATATAAGAAGTAATCATCAAATAATTATCACTATATTAAATTATATCAGATTATATTTCTACATGCTATTAACATAAATTATGTTATTTTATTATATAACTTTTAACAAAAACTTTCAGTAACTATTTCTATCTCAATATTTATTTCATTTAAAAAAATGATTAAACTGACGAATATCTAATGGCACGAAATTTGCAAAAAAAAGCTGTTATCACATATTTATAATATAATATAATAATATTGAATTTATCGAAATAAACAGATATTTTTCGGAAAAATATACCAAAGTCTATAATCAATTTTTATGAATTTTGAATGGTAATTTAAAAAATAAATATTTTTATATTACGAATAGAACTTTTCGAATTGAAATATTTAATCTTTTCAGAATAATGATCAAATATTTATTTGACTATATGTGAAGCTTATTATTAATATTAAAATGTCAATACTACATTAACGTCAATTTCAAAATCAATAATAACTTCATTTTTATATTTCATAATATAGTATATAATTAAGATTTCTATATCTCTTTAATTAAATATATACTATTAACTTTTTTGAGAATGTGAATTTTAAGTATTGAAAGAATTTTTATATTTGATTTATGAAAAAATTTTAGTATTTAGGCAATTATTCGTATAAATTAAAGATTTTTAAATTTGTAAATTATATTTATGGAATTTTTACTAATGTTATCACACTGCATTATAAATAAATCAATTTTTTGTTTGTTCGATGATTTTAATGATAAACGAAACATTTATTAAAATACTGCAAAAATTGCATTATGTACGTGTCTATTTATATTGATTCATGGTTTTATATTATTTTCTTTTTAAACTTTACGTAGAACAATTTTAGTAATTTAAAATATTCTTCAATTATAATAGCCAAAAAATAAGATTTGTATTTAGAAACTGCAAAGACATCAATAACAATAATTTTATTATTAAATAAAAAAAAAAATATATATATATATTATAATATTGATAATATATAAATACACATACATTAATAAATTGTATTAATAATGAATATAGGATATTCACTTAAAATACAAATACTAAAATTTTAAATATTTAAAATTTATCGCAGTACATTTATTCGTTTATAATCATTTTAGGTAAAATCATTTTTGATTTTTAAATTTTATTAAGATAAATGTGTATCTTATATAATATAATCAATTGTTTTGGAATATATTCAGTATACTACGAAATACTAGATTTGTTGAAAGTACTGAAAATATACATATTTTTAAGACATTATTAGTAAAATATTATAATTATACGTTAATATAAATTTTTTTCCATTTTTTTATATACAGCTATTTAAGAATTGTTCGTATATTGCAACCATTTTTGTGTCTTTTTGTATTTGTAACATGTTCATGTTTAAGCTTAAAAAAATGAAAATATTTATAATAAAGCGTTTATATAAAATTTTATGAATAGTAATTGAAATTTTTCTTGAGAAAAAATAAAATAAAAAATTGTATTATTTAAAACATTAAGAAAATCATATTAGTTTTAATTTTATATATAATTTTTACATCTTACTATTTTACAATAATAAACAATTGCAAATACTTATATTTTAAAATATTAATGTCAAGTAAATAGTTTTATATAAAAAAATTTGATTATAATTACAAGTAATGATTATAAATTCGACTTCATTCATATATTTTTTGATATATTTTGTAAATATTATTTGTATATATTTATTATGAAGGTTTAATAATTGTAAAACAATTTTATGTAGTTCTTGAAATCTTCAAATAATAAATACTGTAAAATTAACTTTGTGATTTAAATTTAGATGCAATTAACATTGAAAATATGCTAATTTCAAAGTAACATGATCAAAATTTAATCCTTTATAATGAATTTAGTTTAATATTCCATCGTTTACTGTTATACAATATTAAGCATAAAAAAGAATAAAATTTTAATTAAATATAATCTTACACATTTTTAAATAATATATACGTGAATGTTCTTCAGTTACGTAACATTGAAACTTCGTTTTAAAATAAAATTCAAATAGCCATTAGCAATTCTTATCCTTAATTATTTTTATTTTCAAACGGAAAATTTTGGATCATATAAATTCGATATTTTTTGATTCCTCAAATTTATTTTCATGAAAATGAGACTTTGAAAATATACTAGTATATAGAAAACACTTTTTTAAATTTATATTTACTTAAATTAAATAATAGTATTGGTTTTATAAAATAATATAATTTAAAATTTAAAGAGCTACTCATTTATAAAAAAAATAATCATTTATTTTAGTACATATTATATTGAACTATAATTATAAATTATTAATTCAGAAAATATGAACAAAGTATGATAATTTTTCTTATAAAATTGATTTAGTAGTTTGATTTTATAATTTACGATTTCTTCATTATCTAATTTTTTAATATTATATTATAATTCCAATTTAAGCAAAATAAAATAAATATATTTAAATTTATATCAATTCTTATACTTTACTGTAATTTAAATAATCAACTTTTTGATATTTTTATTTTTTATATTTTACACATTTTTCATTTTGTAATATAGTTAATTTTAAACCAATTATATAATCTTGTATTAATCTTGTATTATTTTTTTATATTATAAAATAAAAACTTTAATTTAAAAAATTTTTGTTTTCAATTAATAGTAAATTTTGGTTTAAAAATTCTAATTTACAAACATGCCATTATTTACATTTTCAAAAAATAAATATACTTTACAAATATTTTAAAGTTTGGTAACAAAAAATATGGTCATTTTTATAAATAAATAGATATTTAACATTAAAATCTAATACGAGGAAAGATATAAAAAGTATTTTTACATACATCTTTTAATCATACATGATATTTTTCTGCGTTAAAAAGACACATGTTATTAGTTTAGTATATATTATATATCATCGTTGTGGTTACGTCGCCAATTTGTGTAGCTTATGCAATAACTTTCATTCGATTCAAATCTAGTCAAGTTTTATAAGATAAAATGTAATAAAAAAAATGCTGTTTATTAATGTACTAATAATAATTTTGTTTTCAATACTTATTTTTGAAGATAAAATATATGTTAGAATAATATACTTTAAAATTTTTTTTTGATCATTAAAATCGTTTTCAATAATAATACAACTGAGAACTATACATTGGTAATCGATAATTATACGATACAATATTAAATAACATAATTAGAAAGTGATTCAGTAAAATGTAACTGTCAGATTTAAGACTATAAATACATTTTAATAGAATAATTAAAAGACTTTTCAGAGTTCAAGAAGGTGCAATATAAGTACAACTGATTTTAGTATATATATTTCGCATAATTATATAGTGAATTATTATTATAAAGTTTTGTTCGAGTTATAAAGATAAATTTTTTTATTTTTAATGATTAGCTTACATAGTATATATAATAATTTTACCCTTTCTCTTCATGCTTATATTATTTGAATTTATAGTACAGAATACAAAATAATTTTTTTAAAATTTTATATTTTATGATTAATAAATAATTAAATAAAAGTTTATAAAAATATTTTTAATTTTTGAAAATTAAATAATAATACTGTAAAATACATTCCAGATAATAAAAAAAATTACAATCCAAAAATATTTTGTTAAAGAATATAAAAAAATCCTATTTGATATTTAAAACTCAATATTTTATTTGCCTATATAAAGATGTATTAAAGTATTAATTAATAGAATACATAAAATGAAATAAAAAAAGACAATTTTAGTTATCAATATACATGTAAATATTAAAAATTAACAAATTATATTAAAACAAAAGAAGAGATAATACAAAATTAAAGAATTTATTAACTTACACTCGTCTTAAAAAAAATAGAAGATTATATAAAAATTATAGCAGAGTAATTAAAAACTATTAAATTAATATAGTTAGATTATTTTTTATCAAAAAATTTAACACATTCTAGTTATAAACAAGAAAATGAAGAGAAAATGTTTAATTTGTTTTGATTACAAAATATCATAAAATATATTTCTAATTAATTTATTTAAACAATAAAATATTTGATGACACGTAAGAGCAGTTTATTTTAAGAAAATGTTTGATATGTCTAAAAGAGTAAATTAGTAAAATACAAAATTATTAAACATTTTAGTTTATTAATTTCATATTGTATCAGTTTTTTTAATAGACAAATTTTATTATATTTTAACATATAAAATAAGCTTTTAATTTAATAGTGTGAAATGCTTAAAAATTAATATATACACATATAATATTATATTATTTTAGATTACTTACATACATATATATATATATATTCTCAGATTTTAAATACCATTTAAAAATATTTTAAATACCTTGAAAATACAAAGTGTATTACGGTGTGTTTTAGGATAAATGGACAACGAATATAATAATTATTTATAAATATAAATTTTGAAAATTATGAATAAAATTCGTCTTCATTTTTTTTTCAAATATTATAAAAATAAAATTTCTTTATGTAATTATGTTTATCATTATATTTCAATTTATAATTCACATATAAAATAATTTTTTATTCTAGGTTTTCTACCATTTTATTCACTAATAATTTAAAATACTTGTAAAAGAGAATGCTATAAATTATAATTATTATTTAAAGTTTTTATATTAATTGAAATATTATATGTAGTTATAATGACGTTATAAAATATATTAAAAATGCAAATAATAAAATAATGAAGAACAGCAATAATATTAATATTTATTATTTTAATAAACTGTAAATCATAAATTTTTATTCACTTATTGACCTTATAGAAATGTATCACTGGCTTCTATTAACATTTAATAGTGTGTTTTAAAAGATATACTTATTATACGTTTAATGAATACTTATTTATTAATAAGTAGAATCCAATTACAATTTCGGATTATAATTTTAATTAATAAAACTAAAAATTTTATGAAAATAATTAAAAAATATAATAGAATTAATTATTCATGAATTACTTAGAAAAAAAATATATTCTGAAAATTTTTTTAGCAAAACTTTTAAAATGGTATCTTTAAGTATTTAGTTAAAATAGATTTGACATTATTACTTATATATATTGATTTTTTGAAAAAGTTAGTATTGTTAGTATTAATTAATAAACGATATCAAGATTTTTTTAATAATAAAATGAAGTTTAAAATAATAATGTAATATTTAAATAAATATATTGCATTTTATATTTTACCCTATAATGAAAGATACTTAGCTTGAAAATGAATTATCTTATATTAAATCTTATGAGTAGTATCAAATTAAGTTGTAATTGAAAATATCAAATGTTTTCATTTTGCTTAAGTTCTAGGTATATTTTGATATCCATTTTCGAAAGATTAAAAATATAAAATATATCAGACAGTCATTTTTTGTAAAAATAAAAGAATATAATACATATGTATCTGCCTTTTTATTAAAATATAGTTGTGATTAGTGATGATAATGTTAATTTAAATTTTTGTTTTTTATATAGCCGATAAGAAAATATAGAATCATTTAATGTGATTTATTAGTAATATAAGATATTAGCAAAGTTAAGTTGGAATAGTGATCATGAAATGAAAGAAATATTTATAAAATCTAAAAATATATTAATATAAAATAATCTTAATAAAAATCAAAATAAAAAATACCAGGGAATTTATTAGTATTGTTAATTAGTTAATGTCGTGGTAATAATCTTAAGCTCCAGAAAATGTTTCACACTTTGTATAATATTTATAAAGGAATTAATTTTATATTTCTGTAATTAAATTTTATATATCTTATATATTTAATTTAAGAGACTTCTGTATCTTAATTTTTTGTTTATACATTAAATATATATATATATATATATTATTCAAGTATTTTAACTTTATATTTTACATTCTTATGGATAATTTATTACCATTATATTTGTTAATTGAATCAATATAATTACATGTTTTAGGATTAATTCAATTAAATTATATAAATAATAGATAATATCTGATAATATAAATCTCTTTCTTAATATTTAATTGGAATGAAAGTATAATAATCTTTTTAATATAGGAAATTCAATAGATTTATGACTAGATAAAAACAAAATATTTAATTAAGTAAAAGATTTTAATAGATAAAATATATGATTACAAAACATACAAATTTTAAAAATAAATTTTATATTTGTCTATAGTAACAAGAAATTCAAATTAAATAAAATAGAACATTAAAAGAAAAACATAATCAAAATGTATACGCTTTCATTCAGTAAAAAAATCGTAATCAAATCATTGATGCGTAATTTTTGTAATTAAAACATCTAAATATAATTAAAATAGAAAAAATGAAAGTACCATACATCATTGAAAAAATAAAACCATTAAATAAAAGATTTTTAAGCACATCAGTATAGTAAGCTAAGACAAGAATATCGTATAAAAAAGACTTTAAAAAATATATACTATACATTGTATATTAAAAAATAAGAGTTTTTAAAATTCGAAGTCATTAATAATTAAAATTAAACATTTAAATTTAATTGCCATCTTAACGATTTTACTTGAATTTAATTGAAATTTTTTCATGTAATGCGAAAATAATGTAAATTTGCAAGTAATATAATAATATATCTGAATTATTTTACTACTTTCTATTGATTTACTACTTCATCTCAAACATCAGAACAGTATTTTGAATATTTTTCTTGATATCTCAAAATACATATTAAATTAATATTGAAGTATAGAAATATTTTAAAATTAAAAACTTATATACAGCAAAATAATAAAAAAAACAATATAAAGTATATAAAAGCTATTTTGCATTAGCTATAATTCTATAGCAATTTTATGTCTTGAATATTACATATATATTATAGAATAGACTATAAAAAATAGAATATACCTGTATTTTAAGAATAATTTAGTGGGTAATTTATAAGTTATACATACAAAATATATATACAAATAAGTTATATATACAAATTGTTACTATAGTTTTATTTACAGAAATAAATCTTTAATAAATGTTAAAATGAATAAAAATTAAAAAAAATTAATTTAGATAAATTTCAATTTTTGAAGATAACAATAAAACGTAAGAATTATGAATTTAAATACGGAACTTTAAATATGTAAAATACATAAAATTTATAATTTTTAATTTTATTTATTATATAATTTTCTCATCAACTATTGTAAAAACATAAGATTTCTTTTCTAAGTAATACGTAGTTTTATTTCGAAAAAATATTTTTAACAATCTAATTTTATTAGTCTTAGAGTTGAGAAACAACGGATAAAATGATTATATATGAAAAATATTTTATTTTCTGATCAAAATTATCAAATTTTTAAAGTTTTATTAGTTTTTATCGAGTTTAATATTCCTTTTATAATATTTAAAAATTTACTTATTAAAAAAATTATAGATGTATTCCGCAAGTAAAAAAGCTGTATTATCCTGCATATTTCTTTTCTTAAACTTATTAATATGGGAATAATAATGTTAATTAGTCTCAATTTTTGCAAATAACTGTATTTTATTCATAATTTTATGTAATAATTTTCTAAAAGCAAATTCAAGCAATAATTACGTTATTTAACTTTAAATATAAGAATTTTTAAAGGAGATTTATGACTTTTTCGTCGCGTATAATGAATCTAAATGTATATGAGAAATAGTCATTTAATTTTTTTATTACATAAATACATATTATGAAATATTGATATTAGTTATCTTTAATACAAATTTTTATATTTCAAAATAATTCTAGTTTAATTTTTTTTAATTTGTTTTTAAATATAAAAATTTCAATATTAATTTTAGAAACTTTGTGTAAAAATTACTTTTTATAATGAAATAATTCCTTTATATTAATAAAAATATTTGGAATATTCTATAATTGCAAATTATTTTCAATATTTTTATATTAAAAGTGAAGAAAGTTCGTTTAATTTTAAATAATTTTATGTAAAAATATTTAAAAAAATGTTCAAGCTATGCACTGATTTTTATGAATTGCATATTTCTTTTTCATTTTAAGTCTTATAAATTTTGTTAAAAATTTAAAATAATTGAAATTCAAATTATCTTCAGAGTTATATCATTATAATTTGAAATTGTCAAATATGAATATTTGATATTCATGAAAAATTATAATTTTTATTTTCTTTATAAATTCAATTAAAATTTCTAATATTTTTAATATAATTTAAATATCAATATTGAAATCTATAATATAATAATAATCATTATTGTTTTCTAATCATGTAGAAATATTGTCACTTTTATAAATACTAATATGAATGGATATTTAAATTTTTATACATACTTTTTGAAGGTATATTTTTCTATTTATATATGCATTAAAAAAACTTGGTAATAATTTAAAATAGTGTGGAATATTATTTAGAATATTCAAAAAATAAAAGAAATATATTTCTCATGTTTAAAGAAATAACTTGATTGAGTTAATTTTTAATGTGTAAGTCAATCTATATAAATATATATAATATTTATAGCATACGAATAAATGAATATTTTATTCCACTGATAATATCTATCTCTTTTGTTTTTATTTATAATTAACATGTTAATTATCCAAAAAAAGCCTAAGATTTATTAAACATCATAAAGTTTTTTATAAATATTCATTTTATTTTTAATATTTTAATTTATACTTCTAAATAATTGAGTTATATATATTAATTTTAAACTATCTTAAAATTTTAATTATGTACTTCTTAGAAAAGCTGTTTTTAATCAAATACGATTTGAAGTAAATCTTCATTATGCTATTATGAAATAAATTGTCTTTCTATATTCATTTTAAATACAGTTAAGAAAATATAATAAATTCCATATATTGCCAATACTTTAAATATGTTATAAATTTATTTGTATTATTATTATTTTTCTATAATTTATTATTTTTATTATAAAACTACTTATAATTACATTAAATATTATGTTAAAATTTTAATTTAGAATTACAAAATTAAAAATTTCAATATTCATTCACTAAAATGCATTTTTATTAAAAATCAAATTAAATTTGTATTATATGATTCACATATATAAATCTTGGAATTTATGAAATATTTTTAATACAATTTTCAAGCAGTACTTTTGTAAAAATCCTATGTTTATTTTATTCGTATTCTATAAATTTATAAACCATAATATATGTTATACTAAATTTGAAAATTAATTATAAAATAAATCAAAATAGTATTTATTTATTACAAAATAATTTAGTAAACTTGTATTATTATAAAAATAAATTTGACATTAAATGGTTTAAATAAATAAAAGATTGTAATTTTTAATTCAAAGTAAAAATAAAAATTTTGTATCATAGATTAAATATAAGATTTTTACACACATATCTTAAGTCTATTTATGTATTATTTGTATACAAATAAAATCATCGATATAGTTTTAAAATAAAGAAATTATTGATTCCTTGTATGTATTTTTTGTTTTGTTTACATTAAATATTTTCTTATTTTGTAAGGAGAGTACATAAAAACTTTATAAAAAACAGATTTAAATGGTGGAGAGGATAAAAAGGCGTAAAATTTGATGTTTTATTATTATTATACTCTTAGTCAACTGTTGACATACAAGAGGTTATGAATATGTAATATTCACCAGTTTTTTATACGTTATAATATTGTTGCTGTAAATCGCAATTTATAATGAATAAAAGTTATTTAAATTTTAGTTATGTTTTGAGATTTTATGTTAGAATTTGCAAACATATCGACAATCGAAAAAATAAAATACGTAGTAAACGACATTAAACGATAAAGAAAACAGTCGATTTTACCGAGAAACGGTATGTTTTTGTAATCTTTCAAAATTTTAAATTTAATCAAACGCTCGGGTGTGTTCGATCGTTTAATACAATGACGTATTGTATCCGATGAAGGCATCGGATATTTTGGTCACCGTCTTCATCTTTCATTATCATTTTGAAGAGCTTAGCCGAGAATAATTATAAGTAAAAAAAGCTAGCGGAGAAATTAAATCTTAAAGAAAATAAAGAATGTCTCCCGTTGGAACAGCGAAAGAATAGCACATTTCTATTTGTCGGCCGTACTGTAAGGCGATAAAAGAAAAAATAAGAGTAATAAGAGGAAAGTCGGTACTCAAGGGAGCACCACCTGTCGGGCGCATGCGCACTTCTGATGATACTCTTCTGATGAGAATACATCGAGTGTCAGTGCAACGGAAAGACGAACTGTGGGCAAATCGTACGTCGCAGACGCAGGGCAGGACACTTTGAGTCTCGAGTCTCGAGGCACCCTCCGAGCTAAAATGGCGAACTGCGTACGGAGGCGTCCGTACGTGGATTGATGGTGACATTCGCTTCGTTCTTTCCTGGGGGTCGAGCAAGCCTCGAAACCGACATTAGGAGCAACCTGCCCTAGCTCCCAATTGTTTCTGCGATGAGGGCAACCCTCGTGGATAACTCGACCTTCTTCGAGAGTCACTCCGAAGCTCGCGGTCCCTTTCTCTTTCAGTGAACTTTGGTGTAAACAAGAGTAAGTTTTAGTTGCAGTCCTTCTCCGTGCTTTATTCCACTCTTGTTATTCGCAAATTATATTATCTCTCTCTTTCTATATATATATATATATAAAACAAGACTTGTTTTCCTTTGTATATCCCAAAAGAAAAACTTATTTATTTTTTTGTTATTGCATCAATGCTATTTTGCGCTAATCAATATTGGAATCTAGTTCATTATTTTGTTTACATACACCTCTTTCTTCTTTTGAGAAAACTATTTTACTATGCTCTTGAATTTTTACGAAAATTTGTATGTACACTTAGATTTTTTATTTGACTAATAATTTCTCAATATCATTTATTGAAGTTTCAAACATATAATTGGCTCTATAATTTTTGACTAGATTCAATTTCCCGAATAGAAAAATGAATAAATAACCGAATTCTCTTCTAAGCTGTATTTTTCAATTTAATGATTCATATTCGTGGAGTTATTGATATTGTGTAACAACTGACATTGAGCGATACTCGATGGAGGTACGCGCGAGTATTTAACCTAAATGTTTTTTCCTATTTTTCACATGTGACACACAAAATCTTGTTTCGCTTTACTTTCCACGTTAACGTAACTATAATGTTTTGTAATACTTAATACCAATCATACATTTTTTCTTACACATCTTTCGTCCACTATTAATTATATATTGACTATCTGTTTTATTTTTATGAGAAAATTTATGATATCTCAATAACTATTGAATTGATGAATTTATTTCAATTAAAATAAAAATATTTTTCAATAATTATATAAAAATTAATTTACAAAGCTATTAGAGTGGCAAATTTATTATTTAAATAATTACAATTAAATGAAACTCTTATTTTCTGTAAATATATTTATATTCAGAATTAATTCATGGATTCAATAAATTATTGATGATGGTATAATAAGGACAAACTATTATATTAAATTATGGTAATAAAGTTTGAATTAGTTTTTAATAAAAATCTTAGTTTTTAGCTTTATTATATAAGTGCTAATAAGTATTAAAAATGAGATAACTCATGTAACTATATTTGACAGTTCCATTAAAATTGACATCAAAGAAAATTTTTATTAATAGAAATTTCTATTGACTTAATTAATTTAGAAATTGGTATTATAATTATATATATATATATATTTGCGCTATAAATACTGATTTAAAAAGCGTATGCTGTGAGCGTACTTTATTATTATTTTATAAAATCTTATAAATATTATTTTATTTCCATTCAATAAATTGACAATTACAGTATAGTTTAAAATAATATTTATATAAAATGATTACATACAAAAACATAAATCGTATAAAAATTTAGTTCAAAAAATATTTGTTAGAGAAAATCCATGATAATAATTTTGAATATAAATTTTTTAATAAAAAACTATTTAATAACATCGATATTTATTAGGCTATTGTTACATTAAAAAATGAAATTTATGACATACCGAGAAAATATTTGATTTACATATTCAATTACCAATCGCGACCGAAGTTGCTTTAACTTTGATCCGAGACTGGATTTTCATAAAATCATAGACTATTTGGCAAATATCTATTCCTTGCTAATCTTATTAATTCTTGGTTGTAAATGAATGATTTAATTTATAATGTGATACTTGACGCGTGCCAACATTTACTTTAAAAAAATAACAAGTATTTAATTTAAATAATAAATATATTAATGTATAGCGTTTAAACTTTATCGATAATTTTAATGAAAATTTTAGGATAATAATTATATACTATATTACTACTCTTTAAAATAATATTTAATTTTATAATTTTAATTTAATAATAATATAATTTAAATAAATAATTTCACATCTAACGCCTTTAAATTTTTTGAAATGATTTAGCTAAGGATAAAAATTGGTTTAAAAATATTAATTAGTTCAACATCTGAAAATAATTTATATGAATTAATGTCTATCATAAGAAAATATTCATTATTTGTTTTATAAAGAAGAATAAATTGCAAATTAGCAAAAAGTACATTTAAATATAAAATATATGTCAAATAAAAGATTATTCATAAATAAGTCTTATTAATTCTTATATTACTCATTCTGTAGATAATTCTTTTACATTAATTGCGGCAAGAAGCGTTAAATATTTGAACAATATTTATAAAATTTTAGATATTACAGTTGAAGAAGAATTTATAATTTTGAACAGCGTAAATTTTTTCTTATACACAAAAATATTTTATTTATTAAAAGTGAAAAGGAATAAAGATTAAATACGTATTTTTTATAAAACATAGTTACAATATATTTTCGAATGAAATCATATGGGATTTATTAAGAATAAAATTATTGTGAAAGTGTTTATGTTATAAAGAGAGTAAATTAATTTGATTGTTTATAGTGTTGGGAAAGGAAAATTTAGCGATTGTCAATTGACAAATTGATGAACTCATTACAGAATTAATTATAGGATATACAAATAAAAGATATATGCTTATGAAAGCATATATTTATAATATTGTTGATTTTTAATAAAGAATAATAAAATTTATAGATCAGAATACGCAAGTGATTCATTTTGAAGTGTTAAACGCCTACTTACAATCTCGTTTCAAGAAGTGCGTAACAACAATTCTTAGTGACTCGGTGTTATAGACAAGGAGAGATGAATAGAAGACGATCTCTCTTTCTTTCTTTTAATTCTTTTTATTTTCTCCATCAGTCTGTTAAGTATAAGCGCATGTGAAAGGTTTAAACAGATTTTTCGGAAAAAAACCGGTTAAGCGAGCGCACGAATTGTATCATCCTTCTTGTTCTTTTAAGGAATCATAAAATGTAGGGATTATTTTATTTGGTACATTTCAATGTCGCTTGCTTTGCAGAACCCATCTCAGAGTATGTATAATATTCCAAACGCGTATGAATCTAGGTAACGATATCAAACAAAAACATTTGTTTCTCTTTGGAAAATAATTCTCTAAATTTGGAAGTGATTAATGACATACACGTAGTTAAATATAGTGAAAAAATAACGTTCAGTCTTAAAAGTTAAAAATGTTTCTTTTCTCCTAAAATCATTTTTCATTGTCCTACTGCGTGATATATTATTTACTTTAAAGATGTATCTTTTTTCTTGATTCAAAAACTACTAAAATATTTCAAAAATTTCAAACTTGCATATGAATGTGTCTATGGTTGATAACATGTATCTAAAACCAAAATAGCACCAACAAGAATGTTGATTCATCCTGAATTTTTGTAAAATCAACTGAAATTTTTATAAAAAAATAACAAGTTCTTTTTAAATTTCAAAAGTTATGCTAATTAATAAATTAAAATCTTTTTTTTTAACTATAATAGTAAAGAAAACTGTTTGAAAATTATATTGTATTGAATATTTTATTATCGTATATTTTTATAATTATTGTTATTAAAAAATTGTATTAATATTTTCAATTATTTTAAAAAACTCATCTGTTAATACATCTATATTATTTATATAATAAATTACTACATGATCGTAAAAAATTATTGAACTAGCTACAAATTACAATTACAAATATTTTATTAATAGATTAAATTTAATTTTGAAAGTTAAGATTATTTTTACCAATATAACAACGTATTATCTTCGAATTATTATATATATATTTTTAAATATTCTTTTAAAATACCAAATATAATTATTAAAAATAATTATGAGAATAAATAATGTGATAAATGAATTTATGTAAATTCTAATAATATTAAGGGCAGTATATTGACGTTAAAAATTTTTACTTATTATCAAGCATATATAAATTTAAATTATAAGCAGCAAATAAAATACTAGTTTATTTTATATAATTCAGTTCATACTTCTGTAAGAATATATTCAATTCCAATAATAATATATAAGTTATATATAGGAAAAAAGATATGAATAACATTTATTATTCGATAGATTTAGATATTATAAATCAATACATTCTCTTTGTTACTATTATATACTTTGAAGGTCCTTTAAGTATAAAGTGATGGTTATTTTTAATATTGTATCCTTTCTTATATAATATTTTGTAAATTGAAATTTCATGTTGACATGAAAATTCAAATATACATGGATTTCATGAAAATTTTGTACTTTCGTGACTGATGCTTGTTTTTTTCTATTATCATGATATTATATTTTTATAGTAATTTAAAAAATTATTCTAAAAAAAAAAGAAAAAATATTGTTCAGTCAATTTCACAAACAAATTCTTTTTATCTAATGCATTTCAGCTTATATATTATTTTATATAGTAAAAACGGCAGCAAGAATTATAGCTATCAAACCTTATTAAAAAAAAATGTAATAAAAAGCCTAATTTTTTCACCTAATACTTTGAAATATTAAACTGAGTTGCTATTTAAATAAAAAATATTAAAATAAAATAAAACTATATTTGCTACAAGTTCGTAGTTTAAAGTCAGCCATTTTTATCCTCATAATTTCAAAGACTTTTTAAAACTATTATTTATACATAAATCGAGTTGCGAATAAAATAAATAAATAACAATATTTCTGAATATTTATTTTTAAAATGAAATTTCTTCGATTCTTCTTATAATATGATGTTTTAAATGTAAAAAGCCTTATTATTTATTTAATTCGTTTAAAAATTAAAAATCATGAGTAATATTTTTTTTTTAAATCAGAAATATAAAATTATCTTACATTATATGTAAGTAAATGAAGGTATACAAGTATTTATGAGGGTAAAATGTGTTAATTTAAATTTCGAGAGAACTTAACTAATAATTACGTTAGTAGCTGCTTTATATTTTTTATAAATATTTATATATAAATATAAGTATATTTTAAAAAATGTATATCTATTATATTTTTTTGGAAAAAATCATACAATTATTATATATTATTCTATTTTGTTATAATTTTCAATTTTATTTTTTCATTCTAGTCGATCTCTTATAGAGAATAATAATAATGTATTAACATAATAAGAAATCGTGACATTTTGTTTTGAAAATAAATTTTTATTTATTGCTCAAAAAATTTTTTGTAAATTAATAATGAATTCAATTCATTACATCTAATAAAAAGAAATTATTATAATGTTGTATTTCTAAATATATAAATGCATTAAGTAAAAAAATCACTTTTATTTACTATTTGAGCAAATTTATTTAATTTAAAAATTTATAAATTTATTTAAAAATTGTGTATTACTAAAACTTAAAATCAATTTATAAGAATGTATGTATCATGAACTTCAATTTTTAAATATTGTTTGCAATTTTATTATTAATAATGCGATAAATATTTATTATAAAGTTATATTTATACACAGTATACAGTTTTAATTATTTTTATTTAGCATGCTCTTTAATAGTTTTAATAATATAATATTAAATATAATAATATAAAATTATATTTAAAAAATTATAAATATAAAGTAAATGTTTAATAAATAATTGTACATTTCAATGTGTTGGATTTATACAGAATTAAAACATGATTTAAAAGTGACATTGAATTTTGTCCGGATTATATGAAAATATATTTAAATTTCTTTAAAAGTAATTGCAAACTATTAGATTCATATAATAAATTAGTAAATTTTAGAGTATAAAATATATTTAATATATTTCTGTTTTTATTTAGTTGAATTGTTAATGAATAATAATAATGATTAGTAAAAAAATAGATTACCTTTTATATTATATATATTCCACGTTTCAATTACAGCTTAAAAAAATGAACTATGATTTTATTAATTAGATATATTGTTTATAAAATTGATTATAAAATGAATCAATATGAAAATATGTATATTTTTTATCTAAAAATAATATATTACGAACTGTCACTATTTATTAAATATAAGTATATTAGATGGTCCTGTGGCGCAACGGATAACGCGTCTGACTACGGATCAGAAGATTCCAGGTTCGAATCCTGGCAGGATCGTTATTTAGTTTTTTTTTATTTTCTACAATAATTTGCTTCAGTCCATACGATTATCATAGAAAAAGAAAGGAGATAATAAATACCGAAAAACAATTGAAATTTTTCGATTTCTTTCCTTTTCATCTTAGTGTTTAATGCAAGAAGCTTGTCGAAACTTCTTATTTGTGATTCTTCATAATGTTAGGGACGACAATAAAAGTGAATGCTGATAGAGAGTCATTTGAACAATCTTTTTCTACATTTCCGAGGATACTATTATATTTGGATTTTTAAACAAACAATGGCATGTCCGTGCTTTTCATATATGCATATATATTTTAAAAATAAGAATTTTTGTTTTAAGACATTGCAATTATCTGTCATTATGTTATTATAAGTTAAAAGTTTTTTAATGAATTGAAATAGGTTTAGTTGTTTATAATTGTTTTGTTACAGTGTTACCAATTAAAAATATATCTTTCAATCTCATAAATTTTAAATTAAAAATGATGTTCATTAAATAAAATTTGTACATTCTATGTAATGTAAAATGTACCTTTTATTTGAAAAACTAATATATTATTGAAGCAAGTTTTTAAATATTGATTCATTTTGTTAATACCATATAAATAATTTTTAAAAATTACTAATATTTTGTTATTTTCATAAAAATATTGCATACTTTTACATATTTTTAACATAATTTAAGATTTTACTAAATTTTTACTTAAATAATATTATTTTTAATTTTTGAGAATAGTTATAATTCATAATAAAGCGAATGAGAGTTTTATTTAATACCCTTAAGAGCTGTCAAATAATCTAAAAAAAATATATAATTTTCACAATTATGGAATTACAATAACATAAAGAATCATTGAAAATAAAGATGTTTGTTTTACTGATTATAATGTAGTATTATTATGTAGATTTTGCATTTGTGAAAACTAATTGTTAAATTCCATGGAATATTTTTCAAATATTTGCTAGCATATTAATTTGTGAATAGATTTCGACATTTTTCATACCAAAAAGTTGAATTTTAATGCAATTACAAATTTAAGAAAAGTACCTATTATTCTTTGTGAAGTACAATAAAAGATTATGAATTTTTCAATAAGTCAATTGGAGTTATACATTCATGATTTGTGGGTTATTATGGAGAATAGTTCGTTGATTTTCAAACATTGCTACAATTTGTCAATTTCTCTTGCCCCCGCTTACTCATCTATGGCTTTCGTATGCGGCTTCACGTACGCATTAGTAATGTAGTCTTTTTTCTTTGCTTTGTTTTTCTGGTCTTTTTTACAATAAATAGATATGATTCTTTTACTCTGGCATACTCGTAAAATTGTAATAGTAACACGAATTAAGCGTCGACATCGGATATCATAACTTATGATTCTGTAAGCACTACATACATTAACCATCCACATACTTATATTTAAAGGTAATATAATTTTCAGAACTTAAATACTTAAATTCATTAATTCTGTAATTATGAAATACTTTGTTGACAATTTAAAAATGTTTTAAAAACAATCATTTACACTTTTAACCTTCTTCATAAATAATTACCATTTTATAAATTCATCTAAATAATTTGTTTAAAATTAATAAAGCAGGTCTAATTTGAATTTCAAATTTAGTTTTTTAGTTTTTTAGCTTTAGTTTTTTCTTAATCTTAATAATTCTTTGAAACGAAAATATTTATTATATTATTATTAAAGTATTTTTTAAATCATATATTTTTAGGGTCATAAAACGCATATAATCTTGGTATCTTGTATAATTTTTTCAAGTATGAAACAAAATTAGATAGTATCGTTTATTGCATTTAGTGTATTTTTGAGAAAATTGTTCACGCAAATGAAAATTAATTGAAGAAACAAACAAATGTATTTATGAGAATGCAGAATTCTAGTTACTTATTTAAAAAATATTATTAAATAAATATTTGACTACAATTATTTAATTTCCATATACGCGTGTGTATACAAATTTACTGTAATTGTTTTCTATACCATTTTTAAATAAAAGTAATTTTAAGTAAAATAATTTATCTTAAAATACAATAATTATTACGTTTATTTCTACTGTTGAGTCAATTCTATAAAGTTTAACTTCATCATTTGTTGTCTATTTTAAAATAAACTATCAGCTGATTAATGATTTAGATTTTATTATCGTACGACATCATAGTGTAGTTTCACATTATTATGTCTTATTATAACAAATTTGAAACTGTTATTAACTCTCTATTGGTACATTATAATAGTAAGCAAAAAAATTACTATAATTTAGCTAAGGTGAATGACATACAATATAATAATTGAAAAAAAATTATCTTAAGATTTATATTTTTGTAATTATAAATGATAGGTATTTTAGATATATGTATATATTTTAGTTTAATTAAAATTATTGTAAACTAATTTTATTGTATTCATTAGTATATTGATGAATACTTAATATTGTATTTGTAAATCTGAAAGAAATCTAGAAAAACTTTGGCCTTCATATGGATGAATTATGAAACTGTACTATAGTTCAAAAAATTTAATTTTCTATACGCGCAATAAACGTAGTATCATCTTAAAACTATAAATTGATTTAATTTAAATTATCTTTACGTTTGATTTTACATAAAAGTCAGTTTTTATATTTGTTTTAACAAAAAAAATTTCCTTCTTTATATTTTTTATACCCAAGATAAAATTAGTATAATTGTAATTATAACTAGAAAATAAAAAATACTAATTAATTTTCAAGTTAATCTTAATTTTTACTACTTTTTATAGATATCAGATCTTTCAATGTATATAATTTGATCTATTATAGGGTAAAGAGGATAATCATTTATTTTTTGAAGTGTATTTGACGATTTAAATGATGATAAATGTTAACTAGTATTTTATAAATACATAAAAATATTAAATATTTTTCTTTATTTTGCAGGTAAACGTATAGATGACGCGATGACGCTATATTGGTGGATGCATTGGTTCTGGGTTACGACGCTAATTGTTAGTAAGTGGTATCTTATAAAGATTACAATGTAATTGAATATTACGGTAACTTAATATGATTCGGTAATAGAATTAAAAGACTATTTGTTTTGTATACTTAAATATTCTATACAATTTAAAAAAATAACTATGAATATCTTCTTAATCTTTCATGATGTTTAATAGAAAAATAAACTCTTGTTTAAAGTAAATAAATAATTTAAATATTATCTTTATTTATTTAGAAGAAATATTTTAAATAATATCATGTAAACAATTATTAGAATGTCGTATCCTTTGTTTCCAGGATGTTATAAACTACAATATTTAAATATACTATTGTAAAAAAATGATATAATATTTAAAAACTCATCAAAGATTATGAATTAAAAAATTTTGATACTCATATTTATCTTTTATTAAATACTCTTTGTAAAAGATCACTAAACGAAAGATATGTAATAATAAAAAATCGTCGATATTTTAGTATCTTTGACAACCTCGATTTCGGAAACAACTACAAGTAGCTTTCTTTCACCGATTACTGCAAAAAGTTCACAGCTGGAGGTCGTAAGAATTCAGGAGAGTTATAAAATCGCTAAAGCTATCGGCATTGAACTATCTAAAACTTCGGTCCAGGGTATTGCCAGAAACTTATCGTACAACTTCCAATTGGATCACTTGCCGGTTACAGATTCTGATTTGACAGATAAATCAAGGTAAATGATCTTAAAAAAAAGCATATATCAAATAAAAAAACTAAATAATTTTAATATTTAAATTATTTAAATTTAAAAACATTTTCAGATCAATCGTATGGTATAAATAATTGTATATTAATTGGTTATATTTGAAATATATTAAGTATAATTCATTTTTATTATATTTTAAACATTTTAATCACTAATTATTTTCATTTATTTAAAACTATTCTGATATTTGTATTAAATAGTGATAGGAATTAAGAAAGCTATGTTTTACTTAATTTTATCTTCTTTTATTTTCAGCCAAACAATTAACATATGTTTAAATGAAATATTTTATTTTTATCTTAAATGGATTTAAGATTGCTTATAACATGAATTGAATTTTCAGTGCGCAAAATAGAGTTCAAATGAGATAAAAAATTACTTAAATGATTTATTTAATTGATATCTACTTTAATGACTGTCTGATTTAAATGACCGTCTGGTATGTTAAAATAAATAGTTATCTCATTATATTTAATCTTAGAAATAACTGTTAGAGAAAGGATAAAAATTTCAAAAATTATTAGGGAATAAATTGTATTATTTATAAAGATTTTTTTACCACATATTCAACAATAAAAACTAGAGAATTCAGAAATTAATCTAAAAATTCGGTATAACTCTTTTTTCGTCTATAATTATAAACAAAAATAAACGTAGTATATTTAGATATTAATAATATTTTTAATTCTTAGAACTTAAAAATTTTTATTATTCAATATCGAATTTAATTTGTTTTTAATACATTAAAATACTGAAAAAATTTAACTTGATATAGTAAAAAAATTATATAAATATAGTTTGTAGACTATATTATCTAAGAAATATTAAGTTTTTTTTTTTAATTTGAAATTAAATTAAATATCTCTATATCGATTAAAAATAAACTATAGTATAATTACTTTTCATTTAAAAATTAAGTATCTGAAAACTAAATAGGGAATTTTTTTTCATATAATAGTTCATAATATAGAAAATCTATTTTCATAGTTAACTTAAATTAGAAATTATTATATAATATTTGAATTATTTTAATTATGTTTTTAAAATAGTTTTTATATAAATATAGAAGCATATTAATGAATTTTCTTTATTTGAACAATCACTTCATAACAAATTTCTTTAAGTAAATTATAGCATGACTATAATTGTTAATTACAAATTATCTTAAATTAAAACTAATTAAGTATGTTAAAATAAATTTAAATATTTGAATTTTATTTATAATCCTGATTATTTTAATATAAACATTACACACCTTTATTCAATCATTATAGATGTTAATAAAAATTAGTATTTTAAATATTTTCATTTAATAAACTAAAATTTTATACATTTTCATTTTTTGATTAATCATTTCAAAATTAAGCAAATGTTATCCTCTTAAATCTTAAATAACTTTAGAATTTTTTGATACTACTTAATTTTAATATTAGTACTATACTTATCTTCTAATTTACTTATAATATAAATAATATTTATTTAAAAATATCAATAGTGTAATAAGTATGTAATCTATGATTAAAATATTATTATTATTATTGGTGTTATTACTAAGTATATTAAGATATAATATAAAATTATAAATATTTAATTCAATAAGCCTAAATGAACTTTATTCTTTTTTCTAAATCAATGTAGACCGAGTACACCTGGAAACAGGACATTACTTGAATTTGTTGTCAATAATAATGTCCAGATAGGCAGAATCCTTGGTAAAAAAGAAAATAAAATTACTTGGGTCCAGGCCTTGAGTAAACCAGAGAAACCGAAGTATGAAGAGAAAACATTATCTACGATATCTACTGACATTACTATTGAAGATTTTATGACAGTTATGCCACTGCGTGAGTCCACAGAGGAATCAAAGCTCAAGATCCTTAAATTTGATCCTAATATCATTCGTAGAGAAAAACATCAGCCGGTTAGAAATCGATCATTAGATTTCATGTTGGGTCAGCAAACGATTAACCCCAATGATGTTGATGCTTCAGCCTCAAAACTCGATGGTTAGTTTAATTTTAATTAAAAATTATTTAATAAATTATTTAATAACAAGAACTTAGTCAAAAAATTTCAGTTATATAAATCTTAAAATATTTCTTTATTAAATTTCATTAAAATTATCTATAGTTATAGATATCTTTCATGTTTTTTAATATTTTTAAAGGAATTAAAAAATTTTTTAATATTATTTTTAATATTTAATTGTGAAAAGTATACTATTAAAATTATAATTAGTGATTTTATAATTAATATAATATGTCAATAAATTTAATTTTCCATAATATTTTTAAAAATAATTTTAAAAAGTAATAATTAAATTGAAATTATTATTCATATAAAAATACATAATAACAAATTTTTAAATGTAAAATTATTTAAAAAATTTTTAAATTAGTATTCATAAAATGATAAGTAACAATTTGGTTTACAAACTTCTATTTCAATAATAATATAAACACAAATAAAAAAATTTATTTTATAGAATTAATTATAATCTTTATAATATCCATTATTTATAATATCAATTCTTTAATTTTAGTTAATAGAAATAATATTAAGTTTATAAAAATAAAGCAAATAATGTTATTATTTATTAAATGTACTTACATTATACTAAAATGCTATTAATATAATTAAATGGATCCTGATAAAAAATATTTTTAATTTTTGTTCACACAACAAAATTAAAAAAAATTATTGTTATATCGATCAAATATAAAAATTGATAATTTAAATATTTATAATTTAATTTCCTATTAAAAATAAATTCACACAAAAATAATTTTTTGAAATAGAAATTTCATATACTCATTTGTATTATTATAATATGATCTTATTCTACGAAATAATCAACTTAATTAATCTATTTAAAGCTAGCTATTTTAAGAATTAATAAAGATATTTGCAATAATTTTCATCTCATTTAGTTTTTATATCTTTCAGTTAAAACAATCAAAAAATATTTCATCAAGTTTTACGAACGTGTATTATCAACTTTTTTTACGATGCTGACTTATAATACGAAATATTTATATTTATATAATCAGAAAAACTCTATGCAGATTACATTATAATTTATCTAAAAGTCAAATCATTTTTATAAATTCATTTAAACATTTTTTATATTTAAGATTAAGTTGACGTAGTTATTTAATATCCAATTTTTCTATCTTCTATATGTAATAAATCAATTCATTTTGAAGGTATTCACCATACTTGATATTAAAGTTAATAAACACGAAATAAATTCTAGCATTTTATATATTCATAAATAATCTATTTACAGTTACTTTAGGCGATTCGACCAGATTAGGTCGCGCGAGAGGTACATTCACGAGGAAATTTCAACGAGAGAAGCTTTCGGACAAGGAGCATTATACGGAGTATATGGCAAAATCAACTAAAGAAATTATAGAAACCAGTACAAATGTTACAAAAATTGCCACAATTACCGGAAGTTGTTTGGCAATTATAATACTTTTAAGTATAGCTGGAAGTTTAGGTTTCATTATGTACAGGTAATTTTATATATAATTTAAAATTTTAGTTATATTTATTCTTCTTAATTATAATAAAAAATTTACGTTAAATATATTAATGAGATTATACTAAATTATCATGCATTTTTCACAAATTATTTAATTATATTACTTTTTATTACGTATTTAAAAATTTTACATTAATTTTATTTACTCGTAGGCGAAAGTATTTGAATCCCCCACAAACTCTGAATAGCGATAAATGCAGCAATCCAGACAGTTCTGGTTATATTGATGATTCTACGATTCGGGTATGATATAAAATGCATATTCAAAAATATTAAAATAAATAGTTGTTCAAAAAAAGTAAACAATTCTAATAAAAGTATCTTAATAATTATCTCTAAAATTAAAAAAAATCAAATTACGAAATATACTTATCATTTAAAATATTAGGCATATTACATTTATTTCTAAGATAATTTTTTAATATGAAAACTTAGCATTTATAAAATTTTACAAAATCGGTAATAATTCATTTTGGTTTTCAAATTTTATATCAGGTTTTCTAATAAAAAATGTATCTGATAATTTTTTAATTTTTATTTGTTATTTTAAGTATAAAATTATAAGAAATGAATGAAACTGTAAAGTTTTAGTTAAATTAACATTATTTGAAAGTAAAATTTAATACGCTTTTAAAATAAATTTACATAAATAAATATTAAAAATTTAATATCTTATGAAATATTTAAATACTTTTTTTTAATAAAGAGTTTAATAAAATTTAGAGCTATTATTTGTTTATGAATATTTAGTAAACATAAAAATCAAATTCACATTTATTAATTATTACCTTTAATAACAGTAATAATTTCTATAAAATTATGCTTTCCTAAAATAACTTTGTTATATTAACTACAGTAATTTTTATGTATAAATAAAATGTATTTACTATACATACTTTCATAAGTAAAATAATGTTAAATAAAATAATTATAATATTATATAATAAAATATTTATATATTTAATAAACGAAATATATATGCTAATAGAAGTTGTATTTCAAATATAACATTAATAAATATTAAAAAATGTATGAGATAAAATAAATATATACGTTTAATAAAAATTTTTCAGGATAACTCAGAAGAAATGTACAGTTTGGATAATGACTCATTTTTAAATTCCCTAGAAGCAATGACGATACAGAACTATTGGACTGATAGTGTCAAACACACAAAACTATGACGAATCGCTAAATTTTCCGTTGTGTGGAAAAAAGTAATTTAAAAACCTATTCTCATTTTCTGAAGACACACTCGGACTTATATTATGCAACAATGAATTAATCGATCTGTACTTTATTGATCAAGAAAAACGCTGATCCTGGAGGTCTCTAATTATTTTCACAAACTAACATACATGAATAACATTGCGAATTATTTTAATAGATAAAAAATACATAATTTCATTATTGAATGTCCGTACTACAACTTTAAGCTAGTATTTAAAATTATATATATATATATATATATTGAAAACTCTTGGGAATTGGAATATGTGAACAAATAGTGAATGAAGAATTGAATTGGACAAGATAAATAGGAGTACAATAATTTAACGTATTTGAATATTTTTATTTAATATCGAAGCAAATAAAAACTTCTTAAAAGATAAGTACAAATAATATAGATAAGACTAACTTTCATTATTTCAAACTGTTATTTTTTTTTATATTATTGTACAAATTATTATTTATAAATTAGAAAAAAATTTATAAAAACGCTATATATTAAGTTTTATATTTATATTCAATGCAAATCATATACAGAAATAAAAAAATTAATATTAAACTAGTATTTAATTAATAAATAACATCTATTTTAAAGTAAAGAAAAAATATTATGACTTAAGTGTATAAGATAATCTTTTATTAAATTATAAGAAAAGGGCGAAAGCAAAAATTGTGTGTTTATAATTACGAATGTACAAAAATTTTCAATTCAAATTAATATTAAAGAAACGAAAAATGAGTTAAAAATAAAAAATTGGAATTAAAGCTTACTTATAAAACATTTAATAAATATGATATTAAATTTAATGCAAGTGCAAAATATTAATTAAGTCTTATTTTAATAATTAAAAACTATCATAACTAAATAAAAAAATTTATATATTTATAATTATAATAATGAATACAATATCAGTATTTTAAAATATATAAAATATATTCTTAAATTTACGTAAATGTATTTTTATAAACTGTTATTAGTCAGTGTTATTTTTACGTAAAAATTTTTTTCTTATGCAGTATGTGGATATTTTTTTTTATTAAAATATATTTACAATTATTTTTATGTTAAAGTATACTTACAATATTTTATTGATTTTATTTTTTTTTTATTTAATTTTTTATATATTTATAGATTACAAATTTATTACTAAATAATATTATATGATTTATATATTTTATCATATTTAATCAAACTGAAGTTGCATAAAAGTTTGAAAATTCTTTATTTCAAGTTATTAAAAAATAGAAAACTTATCTACACAAAATTGATAATATGAATTTTTAAATAATAGATGTTTGGAAATTATCAAGAATAAATAAAAATATCACATATTTTTTTTATAATTACTATAAAATCAAAATCGATATTTTATTTTATTTAGACTTGATTAATTTATTTGAAAAATTTTATGAATATTTTTTTTCGTTAAATATTCAATTTTATTAAATACTCCATATATAAAAATATTTTATTAAATTTATAATTTTTTATTTTATATATATTAACAACTATTTTATTTATTACTCTTGAATTAGAATTATACTGACGGTTGAATCATTGTAGTTTCATTTTTTAATTATTCATGGTTGTAGAAATCGACGAATAAAGAAAAATATTAAAACTGCTATTTTAATCGTACATATGATATATAAAATTTGTATTTTTATATTAGATAAAATATTTGTTGTAGTATTTTTAAGTTATAATGTTAGAATTTTTTTAATTACTTGTTAATTTTTAATAATATATAGAGATAAAAATGTTCCTATTTTATTGTCTATGATGCACGTTCTATCTATTCAGATAATGTATTAATGTATATTTATACAATTTTTTTCGATATTTTTAAAAGTATCTTTAAGTATGTTTGTTTTTTGTTATTTTATGTTAATTGTGCTCTTTAAAGTTAATTAGTAA
Organism: Dolichoris vasculosae; assembly: GCA_018907195.1. Lineage (NCBI taxonomy): Eukaryota > Metazoa > Arthropoda > Insecta > Hymenoptera > Agaonidae > Dolichoris > Dolichoris vasculosae. The sequence continues at coordinate 495,994 of JACCHY010000029.1, forward strand.
CTTATTTTAATGAAGTGCAAATATTGTTTTCATTTTTGAAAACTTACGTTGAACCAAAAGCTATTCAACGCGAAAATTAATAGCTATATCGATCAAAAGCGTTTTATGTCACGTTTCCACCTAATACTAATTCCAGTTTCTCATTTAAATATATCAGTGCATTTTATTCGCAAATTAAATCTGAAAAAAATCATATATTCATTGTTTATTACTCCACAAATTATAAAATATAAAAATAATTTGTTATCAAATTATATCTTCGAAATATTACATTTTTATATATTTGATAATTTACATAATTGAAAAAGATATTTAGCAGTGTAAAGCATATTATCTGTCTTTTTTATGTTTTATCATATTACTGTATATTTAATGGTATTTAAATATAATAATTAAATATTTTACACCTTTCAAATTTTTTATTCAATTTTGTTTTAATTTAGATAATGTTTTGCTAAAGCTTTATTTTATGATTGCCTACAAAAGTTATTATTTTTGCAAAATACAAAAATTTAATTCATCACTATTTTTGTTATTCAAAAAAATATAAACAACTTTAATAAACTTAATTTAATATGTATTAAAATATTTAATATTCTATATGGAATTTTTTGCAATATAACTTTTAATAATAATAAATTTAACTTTTATAAAACAAATGTGTATTTAAATTGAAATAACATTATTTAATTACATACAATTGATTAAATTAAATAACATAAATATATGTTTTATTAGAATTATTATGACTGAAATTTCTTTTGTGTTAAAGATAATTAAATTTAATAATAATGAATTTTAAACATAAACGAATATATATTAAGTTCGTATTTTCTATTTTAAAATTATTTTAAAAGTAATTTAATCGTGAACTAACTTCGTTTGCTAAGTTAATTATAATTTATGAGTATAATTAAGTTGTATTTAAAAATTTTTTAGAAATTGTTTAGCAAGAATTATTAAGAAAGAATTCAGCAAATACATAAATTTAAATGAATATTTGTATAGAATAAATACACAAAGGCTCTCAGTGAAAATTATTTAACATATTAATAATTTTTAAGTATATTATAGTTGCATTTTATATTATATTTCTGTACAAATTATAAATGTTAATATAAATTTAAATTAAGAATATATCAGTATATTGCTAAAGAATACGCTATACGTATTTGTATTCATATAAATAAGACATACAAATATGAGTGAACAAATATAGTTATGGAAAATTCTAGAATATTAGTTTTTTGTAAACTTTAGATTTTTTGTTAGAATTTTTAATAGAAAATATTTTTCATGATTTGATATATGATATCGATCATATTATATGGTTATTTTATTTTACATTCATAATTGTAAATTTTCTTTTTTCTACAAAATTTTGCATACGAAGAATTTTCATTTCATTATTATGTAATTCATTCATGTTTGTAATAATTTAAGATTTTTTTTAGATTTTATATATTAATTTCTAATGTTATGGTTACCACAAAACTTACCATAATAATAAATATAAAATATTATTTCTATATAAATAATAGCTTTAAGAATAATACATAATATTTATAATATTGAAAATCAGCTTAAATTTTATTATTATTTAATGAATAATAATGATTAATTTTCTTTGAATACTAGGTAATCTAAAAAATAATTGTTAATTATAAAAGAATTTGAAATGTTTGACATTTTAAAATGTATCTTTTAATTTAAAAAATGAATAAATTCCATAAATTTGACATATAAATTTATAATAGTTAACAATTAATTATAGTATAAAAAAGGATTATTCAATGAATTTTTATTTGATGTGCTTATAAAATATATATCTATTATGTTATTGTTTCAAAATACTTAGTAATATTAAAATGAAATAGTATCATATAGGTAATAATAATATTTATATGTATTCTTTACTTTTATGGAAATTAAGATTTTGATTCTTCTAATATGTTGTATATAAAAAACATAATGCTGAAATCAATATTACGTTCTAAATATTACTAAAAAATATTACTAAATTAAACAAAACAAAGGGTTATATAAAATTAAATACTTGTTTCTTTATTTAGTATTTTTAATATATGCATATTTATTGTATAAATAAATTTATTGCATTATTTAGAAAATGATATTAACTAAAATGTAGTAATTTTGATGAATTAATATAATAATTTTCATAAGTGATTAATATAAGTTAAATGCTTGTAATATAAAATTTTATAAATAATCTAAAAAAATAAATAAAATAAATTAAAAGATTTAAAAATATATTTATGCATTATTTAGAAGACTTATTAAGATTTAAAATATAAATACCGATATGAGGATGAAAAAAATTAAAAGTTAGAAAAAGTTATAAATTACATCCAAAAATCAATATAAAGTAATTCATAAATATTATTATATTATTTAAAGATTTAAATTTTGACATATCACCAATACAAATTTATTTTTTTTGCTTTACATATTTTGTATACCTCATCCTACTAATTATTTATATTTATATCTCTACTACTGAATTATTCTTCAAATATGTATATAAAAAATTATAATATTAAATAAATTATAATATTAAACATATAAGTTATAAAATAATAAAATAGTAAATACACTTTAATGTTTATAAAGATTAAAAAATCATAAATAATGTCTCAAATGACTGAAAAAAGTCTTTCACAACATGTAATTGGATATTTACTATAAAAAATAACTACATTAAAACAAATTAAATTGATAAAAAACACAAAACATCCAATGAATCATTTTTATATAATATTTATTTCATAATTTTCAGTATATTTTGTAATATATTTCATTAAATTTCTATAGTATTCAAGAAATCTACTGTATTTTATTATTTTTAATGATTCAAAGATATTTATTAAATAAAAATATATTCAATATATAAAAAGTAAATACACTAGATATATTTTTAAATAATGGTTATTTTATTATTTTTCAAATGATAATTTAAATTTCATTTTACTTTAATGGATATGCGATGAGGCTAAAGATATTAAAAATTAACTGATATAGTCATACTAATAATATTGTTTAATAATATTTCTTACATTTAAAGCATCATAAACCCCATTAAATTGATATATTAATAAATTATAATTATATTGACTGCTTTCAAATGATTTAGTTTACAAATTTCACACATCTGAAGTAATTGATATGAATAATAGAAAGTTCTGTTTTTAACTTCTTTTCATTTGATTTAAAAATATTGAAAATTAAATTTTTTTTATCTGAATAATAGTTTTTTTTAATCAATTTATATTAAATCAGTTTTGAAATACAAATTTCAATACATTTATTATATTAATTATATTTTCTATTCATGTTCAAGCATAATTTTTATTTTTGGTTGATTTTATTTGTCATTGTATTCGAGTATACAAAATAATTTATTAAATGTATTTAAATACAAATTATACGAAAATAATGCTATAAATAATAAAGTTATATAAAAATTCGAAAAATATATCTCATCTTAAATTATAAAAATTATAATGAGACTCTAATTAAAAAACTATGCATGTCTCGTGCTAATAAAAAAATTATTATATTAATAAAATAACAGAAAAATATTTGTGGTATTGTAATATATTTCGGATTATGGACAGAGCACCTTTTACAAGTCAAGGATCTTCAAAAGACCATTACCCACTTTTCCGTATAAGGTATCAAACGCAATATATGAAAAGAGTTTAAATAGCTCTTTTTAACTCTCTCCGAAACAACCTCTATACTGAATATTTTAACTATATGGGTAATGTATAATTGGTCTTATTTATGTTCTTTGTATTTTAAATAAAACATCAATCTATAATACTGTAAGAGTAATTATAAATTTTAATTTATAACTTTAATAGTATATATATATTTCATCTAATTTATTTTTAATAGAAAGTTTTTAAAATACAAAAAAATTATACATTTTGGTAATATTTGGAAGAAAATTAGAAAAATATAAATATTTTGAAAATTCAAAGCTGCATATTATATATGATATAGAATAATATGATCGATATTTTATAAATTTTTTATGAACTTACTAATTAAAATATTAGCTATTTTTAATCTTAAAAGAAGCGTATGATTTTTGTGATGTAATAGTAACAGTCACTCTTAAACTCTAATTTTAATTCTTATTGTGTCAAAGTGTATTTAAGTATCTACACTTCAATTTTAGTAAAATATCTTTATGCAAGAATATGAATTAAAAAATGTTATATCTGTACGTAAAAAAGGATACCAAAACTCCAAATTTTAAAAATAAATTCGTGAAAAAATTTGTAAACATCAAAATTTCACTGCAATATCTTTTATAAATATTGCAAAAAATATTTATAAACAATGTAGGTAAAAAACATGTTAATGATTGAGTCATGCAATATCTCGCTGTATTTGGAATCACAACCACATTTATTTGAGGAACTGTAGTGGATATTATTATCAGATTAAGTTTTTTACGTGTACAAAGCCAGCTAAAAACAGAAAAAGTACGCCAAAAATGAATCATAAACTTCAATATAAGATAATATGCGATGTACATACTAAATCTCGAGCATGTCTATGATTCATAGCACTCTTAAGTATTGAGTTTTCAAGAACCTTGAATGAGTGTTGTAAGCAGCCTCGAAGGACTCACAAATGGCCATGCAAGAATTTTTCGTGCTTATATGGTTAAATTTCCGGAGCCTGACCTCTGCGCATTTTATAATGGAAATTTTTAAACTAACGAATGGCTCGGCGTGCCCTTAGTCCATTTTATATTTATTTCAACAATTTGATAGCTAGCAATCTTTTTTCCTTCGCAATAGTTATTCTACCTCTAGAGATACTTTACTAAATTATTTCATCGTTCTTTACGCTATTAGATTATATGACTTTTTAAACTCAATTTTAAAAAAATTATATACTTAAAAGAAAAAAACCAATATTTAAAAACACATTTGAGAAATATTTTTTTTCTTTTTAACAGCGATATCTTGTATTTATTATTTATCGCTTTTTTAAGAAAAATCCGACAAACTACATAAAATATCTTATATAATGTAGTATTATCGCGATAAAATATATTTATTTAAATATATAGCTACTTATAAAAATTATAGTCATACAAAATGAAAATACATTTACACCATGTATATTAGCATTTAATCAACTATTTAATCAATTATTAAGAAATAGTATGTATAAAACTAAACGTGTATATTATCCGCTATTTCTAAAACGGAAATTTATTTGATTATATACATTTAACGGTACAAATTGAATTTATATATATACTTTTAAGTTGTCTTCGAAAATAGATTTTATAAGAAAAAAATACTTTAAAAATTAAATTGATGAGTTTATATATTTTTTCTGTAATATTGAATTGCAATAAAAAATTTAAATCATAATATATAAGTTAGATGGTTCATAGAATACATATTTATAAATAACATGTGACCTATTGAATAAAGATTAAAACGATAATAATTATGACAAGAATAAAAGTATTGAACTCAGCATTTCTGAAATAATAAAATAATCATCAGATTACTAATAATAATCATTATTATTATTTTTACAATTATAACTTATTTTTTTATATAATAATATAAAAAAGTTATATAATTTATGTTCTTATATAAAAAGATATATTTAAAAAATATATATATAATTTTTTAATGTAAATATGAAAATTTATATCCTCATAATGGATTGAAAATATTAATTTTATTTTATACATTTATTTGCAAAGATTTAATGAATATGAGTCATTATTATTCAAATAAAATATTTAGTACCAATAATAATAAAACAACAATATTTAATAACAAATATAGTAATCTTAAAATTAATAAACAATATTTCTCTTTAAATTATGTTTCATATACTATTATAATTAATTTTGCAGGTCAACATTAATTTATTTAATAAAAGACACATATTTGTTAATGTCATATATAATTTATTCAAAAAATTAATTTTGTACATACACATAGCTAAGAGAAAATTAAATATAAATAAGCAGTATATTAAATATAAATTAGATTGATATGTGATTTATATTTTGGAATGATTATTTATCCATATTAAAATTGTCGACATTTATGAATAGACAAAAGTGATAGGCTTAGTATTATAATCTACAATTAGAAAACAAGAAATAGTCCAAAATTAAATTTTTCTAATAAAATATTATTATAAGTCTATTTTATTAAAACATAAAAAAGTATATTTTAATAAAAACTAGATAGAATTATATCATTTATTATATCTGATAATAATCTATTCGAATTTGGAAATTATAAGTAATATATTAATAAAAATATATATATTTAAAATTTTTTTTAAAAAGTTTTTCAAGATTTTATTATGTTAATATTGTTTCATTAAATCAATATTTCATTTAGCCAAATTAAAATGTATAAATAATAATAATTAAAATTTTAAAATATGTTTCCTACCACATAGTAATATAAATTTTGTAATAAATTTGTTTACACTAATTTAAAAGTTTTGTATGAATCATATTATCATTTTTAAATACATTCATCCAAATTCTACATATTAGATATAAATCATAAAAAAGATATGATTTTGAAAATATTTAAAATTTTGAATTTTAATAATCAGTACATATAATATCATTATATTATTTTAGATTTTTATGTACATTATTAAATATCTTAAATAATGGATTAAAAACTAAAAAGTTACTACCAACCATATTTTAATATATAAGATAAATATAAATTATATATTAAATAATAACATGAAAATATTAAAAATAACTCATATAAATATTTTTCCATAAAATTACATTAAAATGTTATCATTTTTAAAAATTATGAATATTGATTAATTACATGTCATCATAAAGAAAAATTATTACTTATTAATAATTCATCCACCATTAAAACAAATTTAATTATTTTTTAAAAATTTCTTTGAATTATAATTTATTCATTTATTTATTAAACATTAAAAAGGTCAATGTAAATAATGATTATTGTATTTAATACAAAAAGTTTAACTAAACATTTAAATCTAATACAGCTTTTCATTGTCGATTTACCTATTAATTTTAAAAAACTAAATATTTATAAGTAAATTTTATCATTTAAAAAATATTATTGTTTTTAAGAAAATTTATGCATTTATGGTTTTATTAAAAATTATATTTAAAATAAAACAAGCTTTTTAATTATGAAAAAAAATTAGACTACATAAAAAATTAATTAATTCAATTTTTCAATAAAACAATAAAAAGAAAATATATATAAATTTGAAACTATTAACATTTAATTATAAGTTAATATGAATAAGAAATACTTGTATTGTACTTAAATTTCATTTCTCTCTACTTTTTGAGCTATTATTTATATTTCTATATAATTTCAAGTAAACTTAACATTAATATCTTAGATAATAATTAAAAAAGTATGATTCATAAGTATATTTGTAAATTAATTTTGCGAATATCATTGTTGTATAAAACATTGATTGAAAATATTTTGAAAAATAGATCGATTTAAGCTTTATTAAAACAACAAATTTTTTTTCAATATGCTCTAATGTAACAGAAATACAAATATCTATATATCGACAATATTTTTTTATTTATATAATAAAATACAATATTCATAAATTTAGTACTTATTATTTTTACCAATTGTGTCTATTTCGAATTAATGCTTGCTGTTGAGAACTTTATTTTCATATTGATATACCTTAATATAAATCTGTTTTACCTCTAAATATTGCTATTAAAAACCCTGCGAAACCAAATTAATGCTTTTCGATTGCCTATTTGATTATGGTCTTGCGTATTAAATATATATTGTATAAATGTAATACTAATGAAATAATATACCTGTTTATATGAAATACATGAGTTTAGTAATATATAAGATCAATAGATTTACTTATCATTATCTTAAGTTTCAGTTCTAATCTAAATTTAGTAATATTAAAAATGTCTTTTTTAAATAAATTCATTGATTCTCAATCGATTATATAGTACGATTCATATACGTTTTTATCAACGATGATGAACTTATATTATTAATAATATTAATCATTTATATTAATAATAATTATTTTTATTTTAAAAATCTTTATTTTATTTACAAAATATATATTTATGTATTGAAAAAATTATTAGAGCACAGTTTGTAATTATTATTGAAGTACTGGTTTTAGTTGTGAAAAAATCATATAATCATTGGTAAACTTTCCGCTATCTATTCAAGCTGAAAGGTAAAATTAAAATGATAAAGTTGGGCCATTTATAGAAATAAAAGAGAGCCGTATGGTGCACCGTCATAAATGAATGAAAGTGAACAAGAGCTGAAGAGAAACGCGATATCGGCCATGACATGCATTCACCATTGGTGTTATCTAGATGAGAAGGAAGAGAAATGAATGCCTGTGAGACTTACAGAATTTTTTTTGATTTTCTTTTAAATTTTTATTCGTAAATCTATACAAACGTATCGAGACCTCGTAACTATACTGTAATTCCTCAAATAAAATTGAAAAATTTATTATAGTTTTGAGCTATTATATGAAAATTTATTGTAGCTATAATTGAATTATGAATACGTAATACACATATTTTTCGTTAAAAAATTTTCAACTTGGTAGGTTTCGAACATAGGTATCTCATTCTTATCTAAATAGGTTTAGATAGATTTAAAAAATGATTACGAATGACGTTTTTTATTTAGTTTAATACTATTTCATATTGATGATTATAATAAAAAGTAACATTATTAGATACTTAACTAAATTTAAAATTATAAGAAATATTTATTCATTAAGGCTTATTTGTAATATATTTGCATATACCGGTATAACCTAATTGATCTTAGGAAGAGTAGTTTAAATGTTTTTATTTGGTAGACTTGATCTTACAGACAGTTTATCGATTTTTAATTTCTTTTATATAGTATAAGTTAAATTATAAATTCAAAGCATAAAATTAATTTTATAATAGCAGTATTATTACGATTTTTTCAATTTGAAAAAAAAAAAATTAATTTTATTTCAAACAAAAATATTTTTTATTCAATAAAAATTGTTTGTATTTAAAGTTTAAATAAATTTTACATTGAATTCAAATGAAATTTGATTAGAAATAATTAGTTCGGAATTAAATTATATTTAAAAGTACATTCTAAAATAATATTAATTTACTTCAATTCAATAATAAATCATTTACGAAAAAGTGAAATCTACTAATAATATTAAACATTATTTAAAAAAAAAATAATTATCATTTTTCAAGAAATAATTTACTTTATTTAATAATAACTTAAAACTTTTTATAAATGTAAGTTGTACGTTTTTTCAATTTTTAGACTACTGAAGTTATAACAATAATAATTATACACAAAGTAAGATGTATACGAATTTAAGAAGATAAAGAAAACGTGTAAGACCTAAATAAAATGTAGTGAAATATTAAAATTAATGTCGTCATTCGATATAGGATTAATATTTATCCTATAACTTGTAAATAATTTATATCAAAAAATGTGACAAATACTCAACTATCAGTTGAAAATCAAAGATTTTAACATTTTTTCTAAATAATGATCAAATGTATTAAAACTTTAATATTTAAATTATAAATATTAACTATTTATAAAATTTAATGTTATGAAATTTATTTACTAGATATATCAATGCTCTTCAAAAAAATATGAATAAATCTTATTTATAAAAATATTTTAATAAATTAAAAAAGTTTTCAATATGAATAAAAATTATTTCTGATAAATTGTTAATGATTTATTATTACATATTAGATTATAGAATTATTTTTTCGACTAAATTATGTTAACATTTTTGCGTTTATATTTTTCCTTATATTATTTTTAGTCGTTTAATTGTTTTAACAATAATATTTAAAAAATCATCTGAATGAAATTAATGAGATTTTTCTTTTAATAATCTTATATTATAGTATAGAATTTTAAATTAGTATAGATAGTAGATTATTTTTTATTTTTGCAATAAAAATTGATCATGTTAAATATTAAATAAATGAATATATAAAGTAGAAAAACTGAGATCTATATTTCTAAGTACTATATTTGTTTCGTTTAACTTTATTTAATTAATTTTTTTAAATATTTTTAAAACTACTACATTTTTAAATAACGACGTTACTTTATAATTTTGTAACTATCGTTAACATACTAAACTTTATATTTTAACATAAAAAGTATTTAAAAAATTGTGTTTTGAATAATATTTCTTTAAAAATATAGAAATCATATGTATTTTTATCATAATCGATATTTTGGAAAAATATATAGAAAAACCTATTTAGCAGAAATTTATAAAATAAAATTATAGAAACATATTTTATTATTTTATTTCAATTTATGCAGAATTATTTACTATTAAATGTTAATATTATTAAATTGACATAATTAATATATTTATAAAATAGATATTACACGCATTTGGTTGAACTTGACCTGTATTTATACTATCATATGCAATGTATTATTATGCTTGCGCTGTTTACTTTCATTTCATATATACATAAAATAGTATTTAAATCAGTCATTGATTTCATGAATTTACTTTTGAAGCAAGTTTATTCAATAAAATCCAAAATCAAATACAAATTCAAGCATTTCAATGACCTACAATCCATTTTTGTGAATTTCTTAGCAACCTGTGAAAATAGCATGGATTTAAAATAATGATAGAAATAGTGACATTTAACTATTATTTTAGGGATACTTACATATAAATTTTTGGCAGCAAATGTATACCATGCCTAAAATTGATTACTTCATATATATTTAATTAAATTATGTTAATTATATAAGCATATTTTTTTCTAATTGAAAAATATTTTCCCAACTTTACTATTCTTTTATATTAAAAATAAATTTTTTTATTTATTTACAATCGTAAAAATACATAATTTATGTATTAAAAATTTTATTCAATATTTTAAAATACTATCTAAATTCAAAATATTACATCACATTTATTTAACAAGCTTCTACATCTTATTAAATCATAATTAAATATATTTTGAATAAATAAAAATTATTATAAGGTGTGTAAAGATAAGTAATAGCATATAATTTGAATGAAAATGGAGATAATAAAAATAAATGAGCTATTGAGACTATTGATTCATTTTCACATTCCTTTTACTTATCAAATCTTAATTATATACATTAATTCTTTAATAATTTTTTAGAAATTAGTACTTAATTTTAATAAATATTAATAAATATAATAAATATTAATAAATATAATAAATATTAATAAATATAATAAATATTTAATAAATATTTTAATACATATTAATAAATATTTAATAATAAATAATAGAAAAACAATTCATCATATATTACTTATTAGATTAAAAAATATTATTTTTACTAAGCATCTTTAAATTTTTATATAATCTTAAAAGTTAATAATTTTTTGTTATCAAAATACATGAAATAATTTTTTGAGTTAATATAACAATTAAATCATAGCAATATTTTAAATTTACTTATATCACTATTAGATGATGCATTTCACTTTGACATTATGTACAGCTTAATTATTTGTAGTACAAATGTTATACTATTATAAAAAAAAATTATATTTTACAAACAAGAAGATTATAATTTATACCATATCAAAATTTAATTTTGAAGCTAAAAATAACTTATTTACTATTTTAAATATATTCAAAATATTAAATGTGTATTAGCATTTATGAATACAATAAAAAATATAAACATAAAAAATACATTTATTTGAAAGATTTAAACAATAAAAATATTTTTGTTTTTTAACAAATGTATCATTTTTAATTATTTTTCATGTCTTCGTAATAATCCTTTTCCTTCATTAATTTTAAACATATTTTTTCTTTTCTTCATTTTTATTCATACTTGTACATCTACCATTTTTTATTGTGTTTCTTTTGAACAGAATTTTTTTTTTTATGCGTTTCTTCATATAGACCTTTGCTTTCAAAATCTGATTGCTTCTCTGTTTCTCACTCTTTTTGCATTTTAGCGGTCTTCTTACGACAGTCTAAAGATATACAAAGAGCAAAAGAATAAGAAAAAAAATTGAATAGGGAAAAGAAAAAATAGAGATAGAGAGAGAAAAAGTCAGAGATCAGACAATTGTAACCAGGTAAGAAATTTAGAAAGAAACTTGTGTAAATTTTGAATCGAATTAAATAATGCATAACTAGATATTTAGCTATGAAAAATATTAGAAAAATTGAAAGACAAATGAAATAAGAAAGAGTCCACGTGAGCGATAAAATTAGAATTAGATAACAACGAAACAAATATTTATTTTGTAATAATTTAATAAAACAAAGTAAGGAAAGAACAGATAAGGTAAAATGTATAAAACGGAAAAAACGCTGAGACTTGGCAAGTAGAAGTAGAAGGCAAAAAGATAGAATGATAAGTACCAAATGTGAAAGGAAAGATGAGCGTTGAAGTGGCTGGGAGAGATAGGAAGAAGTCAGTCAGCTCGATAAGAATCGAAGCGCGGGGTACGGAAGAATAAGAGCTCGGCGCAAGAATAAGATCGTAGATCGTTACGAGCGAGAAGGAGAGGAAGCAAAGGACGAAGAAACTCGCGGATCAGCGCCTCACACCCTCTCCAAAGGCAAAGGTGGGAGATCATAGCAAGCTTTTCGGTCGCGCGTCGTCTCAGCCAGTCGTGGTTAAACTCGCCAGTTGAGCGCACACCGATTCAACTCCCACGTCAAGAGACACGAGCAGCAAACTAAGGCAACTTATCGTACCTTTAAACGTGAGTAACGCTCCAAAAATTTCGAGTTTTTAGGCGGCACGGCTCCTGCTCCAACGAGCATATCCTGCATAATAATATCCCGGGTAGGGAGTTTTCTTTTGGTTTCTTGGTGGGCCAAGACAAAGAGGGTGACGATGATGACGGTGGTAGTGGCCGCGATAACACGCACCTATTTTTACAGATCCTTATTTTACACACTTCAGATTTATTTTCATTCGTGCACGTATTTATATATGTACCTATCTATGCGTGTATTACCATGAATATACGTGAATAGAGGACTTTGGACAAGAACGTCGACAATGTCGACTCACGTTTTTGTCGAAATTTTCACTTATAATTCTTTCGAATCGCAAAAATTGTTAGAGTTAAATTTCGATTACCAGTGTTTACAGTGAGAGGCACGATTCGTTTCGACTTGTTTGCGAAAAAAACGAGATCTACTCTGCGCATAATTAGTATAACGCGCTGCATACTTCCTACATTTGTACATCGATGAAGTTTTTTGTACTCAATTATATAATAAATATAATAAATATAATAAATATAATAAAACGAGATTATATTTAATGCTGAACAATATTTAATTTTAGAATAATTTTTCGAATAAGCTTAAAATTTCTGATGATTAAATAATAATCATAATAATAAATAAAAGAATAATAAAGATATTGTATTGGATTGTGTAAGAAATATTGAAAAAGCGCGAAATTCGTAATTTATTCATTCACATATAAATATTCTATGTATACATTAGTTGTTATTTCAATTACGTGTATATAAAAACAGTCTAATAATATTCATTTTTATACTAGAAAATATCGGCGAGGGAATGAAGTTTAAATAAAAGCGAATGGTTTTCATAGCAAATGCTCGTCTTTTATGCGCGTATACGTTGAATATTGAGTTTCGAATAATATAAGAGAATCGCGCGAGAAAAAATTAAATCGCTCTTTTTTTGCTCGTGCGGAGTCGCACCAACGATTTCTGTAAGACTCGTGCGTCAATTTCTTACGACGCACGCGTGTAAGGGGACACCAGCGCTGCTGCTTACCCGAAATGGTCCGGAGAAATCAGAGGACGAATAACGAGCAACACGACGATATATCCAAGTTCGTCTCTTTTTTTCTCGTTGACTGACTTCATTATTTTCTCTTCCACTTTTGCTCTCGTCATTTTTACAAACCCTATCTCTTTCCCTTCTATGTTTTTCACTTACACAAGTATAAAAATATCCATTACGCATTCTCTATTTTTTCCATAGTCATCTTTATTTTTTTCTCTTTGATTCAGACTAAAAATTAGCTAATGGTGTTATTTGAGATAGTTTGGTGCTCCAGAAGATCGAATTTCAATGATAGTGCTTCATCATAGAAACACACGATTGATGGTCATGTGACTTAGATTCTTATAAGTCGGTACTTGAAGTATGAAAAATAAGTCGATACGAATAAACAATCTTTTTCATTTACCTTTTAATTTTTTAACTTAAATACTTAATTTGAAATACATCGAATTTTTAGAACTATATTTTTAGAAATGAAAAATTTTATAAAAGTTGAATAACTATATCGATTCTTATCAACATATTGAAACATTTATATTAAATTTATTATTATTTTTTAATGTAAAAATTTTAAAATTTTGAAATTTTAAACTAAAATAAATGCAACTGTTTCTGTATGTTCTCTTTAAATTAATTATTATAATTCACTGTAAAAGCTATTTAAAAAGATATCAAAACCTTGAACCAATTTCAACTTTGTATTTTTATATGTCTTCCTAAAAATATGCTGTTTTCTAAAAATCAGTTAAGTCATATTTAGAAATAGAATTTTTTTGCTAGTAATATTTGTTATTAGTAGATTAATCATAAAAATTTTCTTTTTTTTCTTATGGAAAAATTGAGAATGAAAATTGTACTTTTTATGAAATAGCATTTAACGGAATATTAAAGAAATAAAATATTTTAAATATTAGTGACTATTAAATATTAAAAATAGTTAAAATAATTTGATCGAATGCTCCAACGCATGAATTTAAATAAAAACTGTGTTAATGAAATTGAAATATACATACTAGCAGTGTTATTAACAACGAATTTATAATTCGTTATGAATGATGAATTTTAATAAGATTTCTATTGCCACAAGTTTAAATGTTAGTCATCTAGTAGTGTTTCTCTCTTTTACTTTACATAATAAATAGAAAATATTAACGACAGTTGAGTACACAGATTAAGTAATACTGGCTCGTGGATAGAAAATCGTATTTATACTAATACAAAACTTCTATCTTAAATTTGAGACAAGCATAATTTTTGACTCAAATTAATTAAATGTATGAGTTCTAATGGATCTGTTTTAAGACGATGAATAATATATCTCTCTGTTTGTCCAGCTACCATATTGGCAATCGTTAAAGAAAGGAATTACAAAACTATAAAAAAAGGCTTTCGTTCCAGTTAGATATATTGGAAATTGGAGTAACATCGTAATGAACATCAGCAGTTATTCTCATCACGGTGGTATTAAAAGCCTCGTCCAGGCTCCCAATCGGTAGCGGCAGCTAAGAGCTTTCTCTATAAATAAAGCTTGCGCGCAAGCATCGTCCGTTTACTAATTATATACTCGGATGCACAGAGAATACCACCCCTATTCCCTTCACCTAAACCCTTTATCCAAATTGTCAGCAAGACCTTTACAATACAGGAATGTAAATGAGAAATTGTCTCTTTATTCTTCTCGTCTTTCTTTCACTTTCTGTCCTCCTTTCGATTAAGAAAGCACAAATATCGTATCATCTTTCGAAAAATTTCAACCCGTTGTTTCTACAATTCCGAATACAAGTAAATCTAAATTTGCTTTGTCCCTTTAAGGGCTAAATCAATTTTCGAATGTTCATAAAACATGAAAATTTATTTTAAATGCATTGTTAACTATCAAATACGAATGATTTTCTTTTATAATTATACATTTATTTTATGCCATTTTAAAATCGATATTACTTAAAATATTATACAATATATTTTGAATGGTATTTATTTTAAACAAAATAAGGTAATATTATTTTTTTTTCTTGAATTTCACATTTTCAATTTATAACACTTTTATGTAGCCATTAAGAAAATATTTATGTCAGTTATTCAATTCAGTGCCAAAAATTATTTTTAACTTATAGACCTAAAAATGAAATCCTTTTTTAAAGATTAAGATTATTTTCAAAATCTTGAATTTATAAAATCTTATAATCCAATCGCTCAAAATATGAAAGCTATCTATTAATTCATATTAATATATTTTTGATAATAATGTAATTAAATTTATAACGATATTATACAATGCTTAGTTAATAAGTACTTGTACAATAAATGATTTTTAATAGAATACTATATAACATTATAAGTATAAATGATGTATTATTAATAAGAGTATATAATTCAAACATTTTATTATTAATAGAATTTTAAAACGTAGTTTCTTTAATATTTATAAATTATGATATCAAGTATTCGATATTTCTTTATGTAATAGTATAATATGTAAAAGCAATGATTTTTTTAAATTGGTTTATTATCTTTTGAATAATCTTATATTTTGAAAAAAGTAGTTTTTAAATAAATTTTATCCTTATAGTTTTTAAATTATACATTAATTTCATATAAATAATTTAAATC
This sequence comes from Dolichoris vasculosae, assembly GCA_018907195.1. Classification (NCBI taxonomy): domain Eukaryota; kingdom Metazoa; phylum Arthropoda; class Insecta; order Hymenoptera; family Agaonidae; genus Dolichoris; species Dolichoris vasculosae. The sequence continues at coordinate 512,489 of JACCHY010000029.1, forward strand.
ATAATTACGTAATACATATAATATTTAATTGAATACATAAAGAAAAATAATATGATTTATATATAAATTTTTCAAAATTTATTTAAAAAATAAATATGAATTAAAAAGACAACACTTTATGAAAAATTTAGATTTATTATATATACAATAACTCTTGATTTTAAATAATAGCTTTCATTAGGTTTAAAAATGTTATTATATTAAAAATTTCTTCAGAGATTTGAAAAGATCAGAAAAATAATTTGATTTTTTTCAAATATTAGAGACATTGTAATTATTTTAATATGCAAAAATTTGTTCTCTGGAAAAGATAATTTTTATAATTCTTGTTATAATGTTGCAAAATAAGGAAAATTAGGAAAACACTTGTTTTATGATTGTACATGTACGTGATTTTTCTAAAATTCAAGATTACGGACTTATTTTTAATTCCACGTAAGGAATGCATCTGACGAGGAATCCTTTGTTTATATTTTAGTTTGATCCGTAAGAAAAAAAACTACCACCATGGACGCAATCAAAAAGAAGATGCAGGGAATGAAGTTGGAGAAGGACAACGCGATGGATCGAGCATTGCTTTGTGAACAGCAGGCCAGAGACGCTAATGCGCGCGCCGAAAAGGTTATGATTTGTATTTTTTAACATAACTTTTATTTTTTTCACTACATTTATGCCTAATCTTATTCTTATTTTATTCATTCTTCCAAACTATTTCAAGTTACATTAATCATTTATTAAATATTAAAGTTATAGAAACGAAACTAAAAGAAACAAATTGTTAACCAACTCATTAGTTATTCAATTGGAAAATATAACAGAATGGTCAATCAAAATGATTGACTGATTGATTATTAAATATTAGTGTTACTATTAATTGACTGATAACTGATTGATTAAGTCTGTGGTAATGTTCTATTTTTGCACTATGCTAATATTGTAGTATGAATCGATAAATTTTACTTGTTGAATATTTGAGCGTTTTTCAATATCGGAATGAATGAATAAAACGGTAACATCGAAATAAAAGCAATTCTGCATAAAATCATCTGCTAATTCGACGATTTTTGTAAATCTATACGATGTCAGCAAAAACTTACATTACATAAAAAAAACGTTGTTGCGTAATAATTTTTCTTTTACATTAAATTTCATAATTAAACATGTTAAACGTAAAAATCGACTAAAAAACACATTAAAATTTTTTTAAATTTTTTTATTTTTTAAAAACAAAATATAGGCTGAAGAGGAGGCTCGTGCACTTCAGAAAAAAATCCAAACCATTGAAAATGAGCTTGACCAGACTCAAGAGGCCCTCATGCAAGTCAACGCTAAGCTCGAGGAGAAAGACAAGGCCCTCCAAAATGTAAGTTTTTATTGAAATTATTTTGAAAAATGTTATATTATTATTATTTAATTATATTCTTTTTTTTTAATAATTATATTTTCATTATATTAATTATTATTCTTTTTACTATTAATTCAAGATACATTTTAGAAAATTGAAAAATTGAAAAATTTTTAAATATAATATAAAACAAATTTTATAATAATAGTCATATTTCATTTAAGTAAATTAGTAATACAAGAAAGTTGTGTAATAAAGTAATGAATAAATTAGCAAAATTGTTTTTAATTAAAAAAAAGTATTTCGATAGAAAATTTTAAAAACAAAATTATTTCCGTTCTGTATGAAAACTCCATACTTTCCATATCTAATTGAAAAAATTTCGTTATAGATTTTTTGAGTATATAATACTAAAATAACCCAATATTTAAAATATTAAAATTATTTTCCATGATAGATGTTATAATAGATAAATTTTCTATGCGTTTATTATTATATTTATCATTATATTTTATTTTATTTAAAAACAATCAATCATTAAAAAACAAATTAAAAGTTCTTTAAAAAAAAATTTTATCAGTAACTTTAGAATCATAATATAAAAAAACTTGTTTTTTTATAAGAAAATGTAATTATAGAGCAAGCATTAGTATAATAAATACAATTTTTACTATTTTTAAATTTTTCTATATATTTCATTTCACAAATAAAATTTTTTGAAAATATATAAATCAAGACATTTAAATTACAAATAATGCATAAAAGAATATTACGTTAAATTCTTTAAAGTTAACCATATTACCCCATAATTTATAGAATAATAATTTTAATATTATATTAATTTTTGAAAAAATTTAAAGATTACTTAATGTAAAAAAATACCTTCCATTATTGATATTCCAAAGAAAAAGAAAATTAGTATTTGTGTAAATGTAAAAAAATTTTTAATTTACTTATTTAAAAATAAAATATTAATTTTATTTCTTAATTAATTTAAATACAATCAATTAAAATAATTGTAGTAATAGAATTTCATTCATTAAAATAATATATATATATATATATTACGACTAAGGAAAAGTATTAATTATTTATATTAAAAATTTCAACAATTAAAATAAAATTATGAGTTTAAAAGTATTGAATTGAATAATTTATTTTTATCTTAAATTCAGAATTTTTAAAATTTCTGATATTTTTTTATAAATGAAAATTTTTCTAGATTATGAAAGACTTATAGATACAGATATATTAACCTTAGTTTTTGAATAATTTTTTCTTTAATAATTTACGAAATGAGAACTACGCAAATCAGAAAGTCGAACTATCATTAATTGTATAATAAAATATTGAAATATGTTGTTGCTATTGTAATAAAAACAAATTTTATATTTGAAAAATATTTTTAATCTCATAATATTCATTATATACGCATAAATGTATTTGTGTGTAATTATAAATTTAATTAATTATGAATAAAATTAAAAAATTATTAAAATAATTATTGTTTTACATTGTTGTGAATAAAATTAAATTTTTTAACATATAGTGCAATATTTCTCAATAAATAAATAATATGAAAAAGAAATAAAAAAATTAAATTATCAAACGTACATATTAAAAAATTCATAGAATATTTATGTGAATTTTCATTTTAAAATATTCTCATAAATTTTAAAGGAATATTTAAAAAAAATATTAGTTCTATTTAAAATGAATTCTGGGTCAGTATATAAGTAAATGCATTGAAGGTTTTATCTCGCAATAAACATTATAGGTAATTATTCGATAATTTGATAAGGCATGATTCAAATAATTCGATATAAAAACTTTTCATACTGAACAACGTAGAGTGAAAAAAGTTGCTGCGTATAAAAACTTTAGAAATTGTTTTACTCTTTAATATACAAAACTTTGTACACTTATTAGGATTTAGGATTCTGTAAATTATATTTTTATTATTTAACAAGTTTCAGAATATACTTAAAAATTTTATTTTTTGAAAAAAGTTTTCATTTTTTCACTATAGTGAAAATATTTAACTTGGAAAAATTTTTTAATATATCTCAATAGTTTGAACTTTAAAATTTAGAAGTTCAAATAAAAAAAATTAGCATGTCATACGTTTAATCATCTATCTATCAGATTTATAAATTTTTAATACAGTCTCAAGCTTGTGATTAAACTAATAAAGTTTTTAAATATTACAAATAAGAGATACTAATTGATACAGATTGACCACCCCGTCGTCAAGTACCGCAAAACTAGAAGAGGACCAAAGCAATTCTTAATGGACAGAGTTATTACAAATCGTTTGTAAAATAGCACTATAACAAAACAATACAGTGTATCATTGAATTCACAATATCAAAAGGCTGTTATTTGTAATTTGTTTGTGCTTTATATTTATGATGTATGACGAATATTTGTCGCAAGACTGGTATTATAACGTTGTGCATACAATTTGTACCGGAGTTATCAAGAAAGATCTTATCTTATCGATATAATATGTTCCGCAAAAACTCGTGGTCTCACAATTTATAATAATAACAATAATGCTTATTATTGCCTTATTACCAAGATTAGATTATTTTCGAGGCTCATTTACTTGTTCGTTTATATTAAAGCAGAAGTTATTTTACATGTACATCTTTGGGTTGTCAATAAAACACTAGATAAATTTATAAGAAATAATTATGAAGGACTAATCTTTCAGAGATTACCATGATTTTATAGATAAATTACTGTTTATAATTTTATCTTTTTAGTTTATAATAATATCAATTACATTTTTGTTACTATTTAATGATTATATAAAAAAAGTATTAACTCTAATTGTGCATAGAATTATAAAAATATATATTCCTTTTATTATTCTAAAATTAAAGAAAAAAGCATACAATTGTATATATATATGTATAAAATTATAATTTGATGTAAAATTATTAATTTAAAATTAATTTATTCAGATAATATTTTAGTTGTTTATTTTGTTTATTTAATATTTTTTGTATTAATATTTTATTAATATTAAAAAATAAATCCGTAATTCATGCAAAAATTAATCTTTTAAGTTTTATTTTTTATATTGTATAAATTCAGTGAATATTAGTAATTAAAAATTAAAAGAGAATATAGTTATATTTTATATTTTAAACATAAATTCAAATGTTAAATACATTATATATTTAGTTATTCTGAATGGTGGTCATTTAATTAAAATATTATAATCATTTAATTAATTTTGATAAAGCGTTTTAAATTTAATAATTATTTATTATAAAATTTAGTGACGAGTAAAATTGTAATGTATACTTATATAATATACAAAATATAAAAATTAATTTATAACACTCCACAAACTTTTTATAATTATTAATTATGAAAATGACATTTATACTAATTATACTGTTGAAAGTTTATCAACTTTTGAAAATCTTTATTAGTCAATAAGAGATATTGGTTTCTTCAAAATAAATCAAATTCAAAGAATTTAAGTTATTATCAATCCAAATAGGAATTTATGAAACTAATTGTTTAATAGAAACTATAGTAAAGATATTTTTGAATACGCTACAAGCAAAAATTAATTTTGTAAATTTTTAATATTTTTATGAATATTTTCATGTATTTTTGTTTCAAAATCTTTTCGTATTTTAATAAAATATTTAAGATAAAAATATTATAAATTATAAAATAATACTTAAAATATTCACTAAAATTAAAAATTTTCCAAGGTAAAAAACGATACCTTATATATTTTAGAAACATAAAAAATTGCGATCGATATAATTTTAAGAAAAGACCATAAACATCTTAAATTAGAAATCTAATTATAATTTTATTGTGTATATGCAATAAGTTTATTAAAATAGGTTTTCGCTTAAAAATCTTTAAAGATTTAAATTTGTATCTGTTGTGTAAACGGTCTTTGTTCTCTCTCTCTTTTTCTTGTTTTTTATCTCTGTCTCGCTGTCGCATTACTAAGTTCTTTTTGTGACGATTGGCAGTCGTGCCGTGGGCACCAAACTGTTCGCATATTTTTTCTTTTTCTTTGTTTTACTGCGTCTTCGTCAAGAGCCTAATTCCAATCTTGTCCCAGTTCCATATTCGAAGATTCCCGCTTCTCCTCCTGCATTAAAAATACATTGCGCATGTGTAAGTGGCGCTATCTTTTGGATATACAAAGAAACTAATGTGGTGGCGCGACAATCAGTTTTAAAGAAAATGGCGATAAGTGAAGTAATAGTGGTGGTAGATCTTCTTACTTTCGTTGATAATTTATCATTTTTAGCTCACACAGGTTTAACAACATTTGAAAAATAGAAATTAATTTTTACATTACATTCTTCTCTCTCGATAATGAAAGGTTTAAAAGAGATAGAGGATTGTACATAGTAAACTGGATCTTAGTTAGAAATATTTACGAAAGTGTTCGTAAATACGAAGGTAGCAGAACGAGGATTTGAATAGTAATAATAACAATGTTGAAAAAATTCAAAAATAAATTTTACGTGAAAGAAATGCAAGAAATTTTTTTCAACTAAGTAAAAAATAAAGGAATTTAGTTAAAAATTGAACGTTCATGGAACCAATACTATCATCCACGACGAAACGTCGTGGACACCAGCACCATCCAAGGCATGCAACTAGACGTCGCCTCAGTCAAAATGTGCTTCATGCATCTAATCCATTAATCTCGACTTCTTCAATAATATTTTCCTCAACCCCGAATAGCGGACCCTCGCAGTGTGGCCCTGATGGCGATACAAATGATACCATATTGATACCAAATTCAATAATTTCTTCAGCAGAGAATTCAAAATTACAATCTAATTTCAATCTAAATCTAAATCCAAATCCACCTGAACCAATAACTGAGATTAGAAGGTATTTGAACAAGCTCGGTAATGAATCGAAGTTCAGATGTGAAAATGAGAATATTGTCATTCAAAATGAAAGACCCGCGCAGTGTGGTCAAGATGATGCTGCAAATAATGTAGTTAAAACTAAAATGTACAGAAGCAGCTTCTCTGATGATGAAAAATTGAGTAAGAACCATGAGCTTGAGCACGCAGACGCAAGAGCTCGGGGTGATGGTAATTCAGACGAGGAAATTATTATAGTTGAAGAAGATGCAGAGATTACTGAGCTAGCCAAGCTTAGATGTACCAGTGAAAGAATTGAAGTACAAGCAGAAAGAGAGGCCAGACGTAGAAAGCATTGCGCAGACTATCCTGGTCTGGCTTTCGGACGTTCCATTTTTTCCAGTGATACCATGATGAAATTTAGGTTAATTAGAAATGAGCTACAAAATATTATGAATACTCAACTGAAAAGGGTCAGTATTATAAGTTAGCTAGATAAATATTTATTAGGTTCAAAAAATTTTTATGCTTTTTACAATAAAAGGAATTTTTTATTCGTTAATAAGATTTTTTTTTAAATACACTATTTTATTAAATTTTTAATTATCTATTTGATTTGTAAACTCCTTATTGATGACAAATTTTTAAATAAATAAATTTTTGAATTAAATAAATTATTTTTAATTCAATATTGTCACATATTAAAAAATAAATTATATAATTTAATTGTGTCATATTAATTAAATATAGTAACTTAATTTGATAAAAATAATTTATAAGGTTTATATTTGTTTTGTAAAATAGTGCCGACTTACTTTATTCACTAAAGCAAATTTGTATTATATAGTATAATTGTTTTAGACTTTTACTTCAACGTGCATTAGATAAAAGATAACTTGTGATAGGTTATATCACTTCAATTCTATAAATTAAATAAATTATTTTTAATTCAATATTGTCACATATTAAAAAATAAATTATATAATTTAATTGTGTCATATTAATTAAATATAGTAACTTAATTTGATAAAAATAATTTATAAGGTTTATATTTGTTTTGTAAAATAGTGCCGACTTACTTTATTCACTAAAGCAAATTTGTATTATATAGTATAATTGTTTTAGACTTTTACTTCAACGTGCATTAGATAAAAGATAACTTGTGATAGGTTATATCACTTCAATTCTATAAATACTTTTTGTTACCATGATCCCTTGCCTTTAATTTTAATTGGATGATAACATTGTATAAGCATAACTGCTTAATGTGAAATTCTGAAACAAATATTATGATTTATTATATTATTTTTATTTCTTATGTCTAATTCTATTTTAATATTAATTTCTCAAAATATATATACTCATTTACAAATAATTTACTTGCAAAGTACTATACAAAGTATTTTTAACAAATTATAACAACAATTTATTTACCTCTTATTTATGAAAAACGTTTCATATACATGTTTATCAAACAAATGTAACTTTATGAAAATGATAAATTTGAAGCAGTTTCATCTTTTTATTCTCATAAGAATTAATATAAAAAAAAATTAAATGTTTTTTATATATATTTTATTTGAATCTTGCTATAATATATTCTAAATAATTTTTTTAGTTTATTTAATTATTTTTTAGTTATATTTTAATATTATTGTGTAGTTTTTATAATAAAATTAATATCTTTTAGGAATAAAATCAATTACTTTTATCTGTAGTATTATCTTATCATTATTTATATATTAGTGAAGATTGTATATAAATATTACTGAAAATCCTAAAATTATTATTTATTGATAGTTTATAAACTAAAAAGTTAGCAAAGTTGTATAAGTAATATAAAGTATTAAGTTAATATTATAAATATTAAATATAATTAGTAGATTAATATTTAAACCAAATGTAACTTAATTTATATAGGTTAAAAGCATTCTTTAATTTATTATATTTTTTATTATTTAAATTTAAATTCACAAAAATTTATAATTAAAGTTTAGAATAGCATATCTCATAAATGAAATAATCAATATATTATAAATAAGTATTTAAATAATTGGATCATGCAATTTCACTTTGAAGAATTTTAAATATAGATTGATTTGGTATTAAAATGAAATAAAATTGGTATAATTCCATTTTTTGATATGTATAAAATTTTTGAGATACATTAATAGTTTGTTACATTGATTGTAATTAGTTTGGTATTATTTTTAATTTAAAAAATGTATACTATTAATATATAATAAATTGTAATATTAATGATTTTAAAATCAATGGATACTAAGTGTTTAAAAAATGTCAGTATGGAAGGTCAGTTTCGTGATTAATTTAAATGGAATTGAAACAAGAATAAAAAATAAAAGAATTAACGAATCAAAAGAGAAGTGTGTATTCATTAATTCCAAACAACAAAAGCTTCCAGCGGCAATCCTTTCATTGTAACACGTTTAGTATTTGAAATAAATAAAATGTGCATACAAGCATTTACCTACTGTTCATGCATACTCCTAGTATATATATATTCAACCAAAAACCAGAATGGAATTCATGAGTATTGCTACTTCTCAATTTAAACATTTGAGCGTTGTATTTCCAAGGTTTTCTAGGGGTATAAACATTACATGTTCGATAATTTCTTCTCTACCTATTTACATCTCAATGACTTGATAATTTCTCCCCAACTTATTTTAATCTCATTGTGAGAAAGATTGAAATAGAATATAGATTTTAATTGAGATTTCACTGATGTTATGAGTAATTGTCAGTTGTACAAACACATTATCATGGTCTATCTTTACAACTTAAAAATAATTTCTCAATGAATTTTTATACATTTTCTATCCTTGTATCTTCGTGTGAGTAATTCCTCACACGATATTCAGATTATTCGATAATTAAAATTTCAAATTAAAATTATATAATTTAGTTACTGATTTAAATCATTGAGCTTCATTTCATATTCTTACGTTAATATAGCAATAATGGAATTTTTTTTTTCTTCCTTATCGTGTATTTGATCATTCTTCTTATCTTTTAATTCTTCATATTTTAAATAAAAATAATTTCTAATATTGTCCAGAAGATCATAAGACTGTTATATCAATAATTATAAATGTATCTTAATTTTAATACAATTATAATTACTTGAATGAAATACTCAGTGTAAATAATTAGTATAAACTATTGAATTCATTGGTACAATTGATTAATAAATTAAAAATTGAAAATCAAATAAATATAAAAATGTTGTTTTCATTTTTTCAATTCAGTAACAATTGATCTTATTTCAAACGATCAGTATATATAAACATTAAAAAAATTGGATATATTAGTGTTATTATATATTATTTTCTTGTATTTACTTGAATAATGTATTTACTTAAAATTAAGGAAATTATATTTCTTATAAATGATAATGAGATCAAGTATCACAAGGTAAATTTTATACATCACTATCTTTAATAATATCAATAAGTAATTGTCCGAATAAATAAATAGCTAACATATTATACAAACAGGTACGAAGGATGCGTCAACCTATTGTATGAATATTTATATTCGGATATGCGAGCAAGTGTAAATCGTGCAGTGTACTCATAGGGATCAGTCAAGTTGGTATTGTCGCTGTGCGCATGCGTTCAACAAGTTCGCGCGGGCGCACGATAATAGGTAGTATATCGTGTACCCAAAAGCTCCAGCGCGGCGCTTCGGCCATCTTGAAGTTTCACTGCTTTCTCCGACCGAAGCAACGAAGAGAGACGAGAAGGAGAGAAACGAACCGTGGACAATTGGTTTTGCGAAAATCTCAGCTTTCGAGAGCACTTGGAGTCAAAACTGTAAAGGCAGCCGTCAATCCAGTTTTATCTCGACGCGATAACCAACCCACGCATCGATTCGTGTTTTCGGCGAATCAGTCCCCTCTACCCGTGTCACCAATTTTATCGCACCCGTGAATCCAAAGTCACACATCAGCAGCAAATCGCGAGCGCCCGAGTACCCCTTTATTAGTGTGCGAATGCGCGCTGTTTGCTCGTCACTCATCAGTCGTTAATTGTCGCTCTGCGCTTCTTTGCCACGGCTCGTTTTCCCTCTTTATGTCCGTGCATGCGTGAGTGTATGTGCGTGCGTGCGTGCGTGCGTGCGTGCGTGAGTGAGTGAGTGAGTGAGTAATATACTGGGACATAGGCTGGTGCACGCGGACGCAACTCCAGCGGGAGCAAGAGAGATCGCGGTCAATAGTCGTAGTAGTTGTGAAGCAGCCGTAGTGGTACTCGGTGGTTCGTAGGCCACGAAGGACGAACCAGGCGGAAAAGATGTCGACTCAAATGCAGGGCACGCTTCTTGACGTGCTAAAGAAGAAGATGCGTCAGACGAAAGAAGAGATGGAAAAGTATAAGGATGAGTGCGAAGATTACCACAAACGGCTACAGGTCGAAGTGCTTCGACGCGAGGAAGTGAGTTTTTTACCTTACCCACCTTACCCGTCCCATGAATATGTATTTGTATAAACATATGTATATACTTATATATACGTATGTACATGTACACATTTATCTGTTTTCGAGGAGAAACTTCAGTGGATATCGTATCCGTAATTAAATTGGCTTTCACATTGAATTTGTTTTTTTGTGACGCCGTCGTCGTTGCCGGGACGAGTATCGGCTCTCATCTGCGTATGTGCGAGTATATGTACGGCATTAAGGTCTCCACACGCCCAAAGCGAACGTGAGCAGCCCGTGACTAAAGTCTATAACTTATTCCACTGCGTTGATCTTTTATAGATTGATATTATTGAGCGACTCAATTCATCATTCAACGCATTCTAAAGCAATAAATTTATTCTGTATTCCCATCCATTTGTGATCATATATCAAATGGGCGAAGACGAAAAATTGCGTTTCTCATTCCATGTCTCGTTCCATTTCTTATTCTCCGTTGCCTTTCTTTTTTCATCGTGTAAAGACCTTTACTCCATCGATTTTTCGTAGCGTGCAAATTTTATCGTAGCGTAACAAAATTGCCGGCGGAGTGAGCAATACTTTTATGACGTGGGTTGCAAGACTCGTGATGAAGCCATTCGCAATCTGATATCCTTTGCTTTTTTCGTACGTTTAAAAATGTCGATCGCAACATACATTGCATAAATTATTGAAACTCTAAATATGCGAGTATATGTAAATTCGAAATATCGTTTCTCATTGCGTTCTGTTTTATTTTATTCGATTAGTTAATGGTTAAATTGCTTAACGTCTTTACAAAATTTGTACTGGACTTCCGTGACTGCTCAGACGTTAGCATCCAATCATCAGTATCCAGTATCGTAATCGGAACAGATTTTGTTTTAGACTTGATATCATTCAATTTATGAAAACGAGACGCTTTTACATATCTTTTGGTCTTTACTTCTGTATCTCCTTTGTCCTTAAAGAGTATCGTTTGAAAGAAATGAGGGCGCTACTTATTTCCATTTTATGTTATTCTATTTTACAATACAAGGGTATTTTTTTTATTAGGATGTATATGTATGAATAATAAATCGAGATCCTTCAGAGTTTTTAATGTGAACCAAAATTCGTTAAATTTTTATTCGAAATTAGGATTCCACATTTGTTTGTCTTTCTCGATATTATTTGTTTCACAAATGTCAACTTCGTTTCTTTTCTATTTTCATTCGTATACGAATAATTAAAAATCTTAAACTAATAATTTAAATGGATTATTAAATTCACAAGTTACTATTTATTTTTACATTTGAAGTTCAGTTTGTCAGAATAGTATTATTGTCTTGCGCTAATTATACGTCGTAACTTACTCGAATAAAAAATTCCCGTTTAAAACAATTATATTGACTCTTACACTTATAATCTCAAATTATTGCATTTATGCTCTTACTTCATGTTTATGTAAGATTAATTTTATATTTTATAATAAATTTTTATAATTAAATTTTCAAAATGATTTTGAAAAGTATAGCACAGTTTTCGTTTCGTCCATTATCTTAATATTCAATTTAATTTATGAAATTAAATTTCCAAACTTAAAAGATAAAATTAATACTTAGCAAAAATTTGTGTGTAAATAGCTTTTGTTACAAAAGATCGGTTAGTAAAATATTTGTCCTGCGTTATTTAAACAATAAAAGTTTAATAATTGTGTGTTATAAATTTATATATTTTAAAATGCATATTTTAAAAAGGATTATATTCAAATCTTTTAATTTTTCTAAAATATGCCGTACTCTATCCTCGGTTTTTTATTTCAACCTTCATCTGCCTCATATTTAAAATATTCATGAATTTGTAAATTATGCATAAAGTAAATAAGATTATTTTAACTGTGTACTTTGTTTAATTAAACAAAACGCCGATGCAGATAGATTGAACAAATTTATCCTTGACTTTATAACCGCTGTGTTCATAAGTACGAGAGACGCACAAATTGACGACAAATACGTTTTATTTACAAGGCAGCATCTTTTGATACATCGCACAAGCAATTTTGTGCTTATGATTAAAGCAAACTATATGATTAATGCATGATCTTGAAATATTCATTAATGCCAACATCGCATACAACTTTCACATTCGATCGAGAATTTAACATAATTTATTTACAAATTGATTTTAATTTTGTTACATTAAATTGTTATTGCATGGCTTTACAGATTTTTACTCATTTTATTTTTTGTAGAAAAATGATAGAGTACATCTAATTTAAATATTAGATTCTTGAAAACTGAATATATTATCCTTTCGACTTTTCACATTAGGAATTTATTTTAAATCAATCGGTAAATACCAATTGGAAAATTTTCTATAAAAAATTTTATGAAAAATATTTAATAATAATAATAATATTAATAAATAATCACGACCAAGTGTTTTAATATCAATCGATTGACTAGCTGTCATCAGAATTCGCATTTTATCTGTTGTGATGATTATGTGTATAAACACGTCAGCAAAGATTCCTATTTTACCATGCACTATGAATCAATAGCTAAATAAATTTTTCATTTTTTAAAATACCCATTTTTATTTTTTAGTGATAAGCTGTTATATGAATTTTTGACAATTATAATCATAGATTTCTTAAAAATAGTAATTTATCTTATTTAAAATATTAAATTTGTGTGATTAATATGATAGATTGAAAAAAGGAAATTTTAATGACTATTACAAAATTATAATTATAGGTTATAGCTAATTTTCAAAAATATGTTATTTATAACTGAAAACATTTTTAAGTAATAAATAACGTATATAAATAATATTTATGAAATCACTGGTAGAGTGTTTATTTATATAATTATTTTAAGTAATAATACTTCGGATGTATTTGGTTAAGTTTTTTTGTCACATTTTTTATCGCGTAATATTTATGTTATTCAATCACATTATATTAATTATTTGCAAATTTCTAATGTTTGTTAATTAATTTAATGTATACCTAAAATATATTTTCTTTTTTTAAATTTCAATTATATATTTTAAATAATTAATAAGTTTATTTCACAATTAAAGAGTGAAATTTTTTTTGCAATATAGTGACTTTTATGCCTATACTTAATTTAATGTACTCTTATTCAACAAATTCTTTAATGTACCTTTAAAATTAAATAATAAATTTAAGCATTTTTGTATTATTTGTTATTTGTAATTTTTAATTGTTAATATAGATTGTTCAGAAAATGTATAATAATAAATATATAAGTTATTAACAAACAAATATAATTATATTAAACAGCGACAGTAGCTTATTTTAATTTATTTTATTTATGGAATATAAATTATAATAAAAGTAATATGATTAATTATATTGAAATATTTAATTTAAATATAATTTTATACAATAATTAGAAAACACTGTACAATAAGTAATTATAAGTGAATTGTTAAGTGATTTATCTCTCACATTCTCTGGTGTAGTTATATTAACACAAGAATTATTTTCATATATTATTCATTATAATATTTTTAAGTTATTAATGTACTATTATATTAGTAATAAATTTATACAAAAGAACTAAATTTTTTTTTATTAATAATTCTGGAATATGGTTTTTATGTAACTTTATTAATCTTGAGTAAAATTCATTCTTTGTATATAAAATTTTAAATGTAATATATATATAATTGTAATATTTCTAATAGAAGTTAAGGATATAAAAACATGTCATTCATTTTCGTTATACTAATAATAAATATTATATATGAAAATTTAAATATTGTAATGTACAAATTATAATGTAAACAAATTTCTAAGGGTTTTAAATTGTTTATACATTTTCATTATATTGAAATTTATTATAGTTTGCTTTATAGTAATCAATCGTAGAGTGCTACTCTGATGTACATAGATAAATAAATATTGAAATGATTTGATGATGAAAATTGTAAATTTGGAAGTAATCATTATTAAATATCTGTGACTTGTATTTAAATTTATTTACTGCACCTATATTATAGTATGTTACGCTGAAATAAAAATGTTTTTTATTCTCTCGAACAGAATTAGAATTTGTTTCAAAAAGAAGCGTAAAGCATCTTGCTTACGTTAGTTGTTATTATTTTACTATAACATCATCTACACTATCATCACCATGTCCTCTGTCAGCATAATTTTGCTTTTCGCCATTTTATTTCATTATTGCACATTATCACTGATGAAGTAAATAGAAGCGATACATTTACATTTATTTAATTGCGAACAGTTAGTCAAAAATATGTGACTAAGATCATTAACCGATATTTTACTTTTGCTTTCTTTTTCGAAACTTTCAAAAATCAAGTGATATGATTTGGACTTGATACGTTACTTTTAGCACTGACAATAGAGTTTCTTCTTTACTTAAAGTAATTTTTAGTATATTTTAAATATTTTAACGGTCTAATACGAATAAAATAAATCTTTTTAATGGCACGATTCATGAATTTTTGTTTAAAAAAATTGCTTCACCTGAGAAATTTCTTTTTTATCTGCTATTAAATCTCGATTTTCAATACCTCGAGTTCCACGAGTTGAATCCAAATTGATTAATAGTAACGAATTTTATGTAGATTCATGTATCAATTTATCTCTAATTGGAGAAAAAAAACTTTTTTGTTATATTGGATAATAGATATTTATCTTCATATTTCTAAATTGAAAGGAATGCCTAAAATTTATGTTGAAAGCTTCATCTTTAAACAAATTAAAAAATTTTTGTACATAAATTATATATCAAAACATGAACCTGTTAAAATAAAAAAAAAAATTATATTATTTTGAAATAGCATATCATTTAAAAGTTAAGCAATAAATAACAACATGAACCAGAATAAATTAATAATGTATTTATTAAATGAATGTAAATATTTAAGTATTTTATTTGTTTTCAATAATAATGAATCTGCAAAAATGATTCTTATTCAATATTATGTTGCTCTACTTCCTTTTTACTTTGGACTGGTGTACATCATAATGCGAGTTTTTTTCGAAATCTATAAACTGCATTTGATCCCTATCAAGGTAGTTAATTATTTTTACTTCAAACGTGAAACAATCTTCTTCCTTTGTACAGCTTCTGCAAGCACAATATTGCTAACGCTTGAAACCATTACAAAAATAATAGAATATATATATATATCCATCTTTGACTTTTTTAAGGTAAACTATAAATAATAATACCGATAAAATAATATATATATATATATATATATATGTACCGATAATAGGGCAAGCTTTGATTGGAAGTTAATGAATCAACAGACGTTGAATAAAAATAATGAAGAATGACCAATGATTTTATCCGTAAAATTCTATTAATTGTTATTTGTTTAAATATAAATCATATGCTGTGTTATCATAGATACTGAAAATTTTTAACTTAGGTATATAATGAAGTTAGTTTTCATTATTTACAGAAAGTTTAAAATTTTTATAATTAGGTATTTTAATAAAAAATGTTTATAATAATTGTTAAAAAATTAAAATATAATTTAAAAAATAACATTAAAACAAAAATTCAAATTATTAATAAATAACAATAGTTAAATCGTGATATATAAATAAGAATATTACATGGTATTAAACATAAAAAATGTATGTTATACAAATTTCTCTAAAATAGAAATTTTTAACATGTGCTTACTTTAGATATTTTACTTTTATTTGGTTAGTAATATAAAATTTGCTAAATTTATTATAATAATGTAAAAATTTAATAAATTGAGTTGTCCAATTTACATATGAATATATGCGTATTTAAAAGAATTTTATGATAAAAAATTGCTTTAAAAAGTAATTTACAGTAAAAAAAAGTATCAATTCATAATGGAAATTCGAACATAACCACAAAATAAAATTAATTATAAAAAATATTAGAAATAGTTTTTTACTATCCTAATTCAATAGTGATTTTAGAACGATGCAATTAAAAACATAAAAATTTGTAAGTGGTTTTTTCTTTTATAATTTAACTTATGGGGATAAAGAATTTAAATATAGGTAGGCATTTTTATTTAATTTTTTTAGGTACAATGCGCTCCAGAAGTGATCAGTTCCCACATTGTCGAAGGCCATTACGTTTGCTATCTCAATGCATACCGATTAGCTATATCTTTATTATTTAATTTTAACTTGTGATTCAATGCTTTTTTGGGCCATATAAAAGTTAGCTCGACGAATCTAAGAACTAAATTTCATTTTTAACAAATTATATGTCCTAGTTTAAAATCCTGTGATTATGATATATACTCTTAAAAATCACTTTATTTAATATAACGTAAAGCAAATTTCGTATATGTAAAAAATTAAATATAATTTTACATTTTAGTCTTACATTCTGTTTTCGTAAATCTTTATATGTATTCTTTTATTCTTCTTTTGTTAAAAAAGACTCATATTATCTACATATAATTTTACATTTTTTGCTTTTAACTTCTACACTTATTTGTATTTTTTATTTATTTATAAGAACCTAGAAGATTTCATAAATTAAATATTTTTAATGTAAAAATTACAATGTTTATGTATTATATGTTTTTTTAGGAATTAATCAAATATATTAAATAAGTATTTTTATTATATTTTAATTTTGTTATACTAAAAATATATTGTTTTATTTTATATGAAAATACGAATTAAAAACATTTTTTAATATTGATGCATTGTATTTTAGCATTGTAACAACTAATTTAAACTTATCAATTTAAAAAAATTTTTGTTAGACTATATTTTGTTGTATGTAAGATAAATTTATTTTGAAATTTTAATAAATTAAAAAATTTTGTATTAAATGAGCATTTGTTAATCTGAAAAAAGTGATATTTTACCACATTCTGTAAATTTTATCTCCCTCAGAATATAAGATTTAATACACTGAATAAAGTATTTAAAACAAAATTATAAAAGAAAAAAAACCTTACTGATGAATGAAATATTTATTTATATAAAAATTTTGAGATTATTTAATTTATAAATTTAGTCTATAATATTTTTAATAATATTTTATTATAGTCATTTGTTTTAATGTATAATAGATTTTTCATAATATATACGTAGCTTATAAGTAGAAAGAATATAAATCATTTTTTATGAATAATATAAAAATTTTATTTTGTAATGTCTATTAAATTGTTATAAATTATATATTATATATTTTTTGAATCATTTGTAAAAAACTATATAATATAAATTATAATGTTATATTTACGCAGATTTAAGATTATTTTCTATTAAAAAATTGTTAGAATCAAATGTGATAATTAATTTTTTTACTTTACTACCTCATATAAATTAATTGCTTATGCTACAAGTATTAATTGTTGATTTTCAAAACACTGCACGTGCATTTATATTTCAAAAAAATATTTTTTTTAATATATTATGATTCAATAAATGTAATTTTTCATAAGATCATATAAATGTTAATAATTTACATTTACATATATACTTTTGAATCTATTTTATGGAATCTAAATGATTTAAAACTAAAAATAATATTTTTAATTCTGATTTCATTTTAAGTCATTTAAAAAATAATGATGTAGTTACCACTGTATTTCAATTTGTTTTTGTGATAAAATGCCTATTAGTAAAAGTCACACTTGAGCATTATTTATTTAATTAAATAAATCAAATAATAAAATCAAATATTTTCTTTTGATAATAACAACAATTTACGAAGTTATCCATCATTTACTGAATGCAGGATTAAAAATGAGAAATACTTTGATTACAGTGTAGCCAAAGTTGACTAAATGAATAAATTCTTGCATGACAAGTATTGAGGTTTTGATGATTATTTTTAAATTAAAGTACTCGATTTATTGAATTTGTTATAATTCCATTGAATTTATATGCAAATATATTCGGAAATCCAGTCATCTTAATCCAGTTCATTAAATCAATTTTAATTTACGATCAGTGTGAAATATCGTAAATACGCAAACATAATTGCCTCTATATATTACTGAAATGTGTATATGGCTTGTTTTACACTACATACAATGAACTTGAAATATGAATGAAAAAACTTTAATTATTCAAAGTGAGAATCGACTCTCAATGCTACGTGGATTGAGCAATGAAGGTACGTGGATATCTGGAGACAAAAGGGGAGCCAAAGATTAGCGAAAAAATCGATCATGCGAGGAAATGCAATGCCACATAGTTGGTTGGGTTACTGCGTATGAAAATAGTGACCTTCGTGAAATGATAAAACATCTCCCATTATTCCTGCAATCCAATCTGTTTCGAACACTTACGAAAGCATACAAGTTAAATATACGTAAATTTATGTACGAAGAGAAATAGCAGAGTAAGAATAACTTTTTAATATATTCTTTTTAAACGAAAGTATTCCAATTATTTTTCAAAAATGTAGAAGTTATAATGTAAGTTTCAGTGTATTATACATTGAATTTTAGATTCATTACCTTTAATTATGTTGTATTATTTCCGCATACACATTTCAAACTGACGAGCTTAAAGGTTCGTCATGGGCATTGGCTTATACATATTTTAAACAATATATTTCACATTTACTCATGCATAAAACAATGG
Source organism: Dolichoris vasculosae (assembly GCA_018907195.1). Classification (NCBI taxonomy): domain Eukaryota; kingdom Metazoa; phylum Arthropoda; class Insecta; order Hymenoptera; family Agaonidae; genus Dolichoris; species Dolichoris vasculosae. Next base: position 531,749 of record JACCHY010000029.1, read on the forward strand.
ATCGTTATTTTAATTAATGACAAACTTGGCTTTGCCATCTTTAATTTAGCGTAACTAATGCGATTGTTAAATCGGATATTTTTTATAATATTATTATCTATTGTACAATTTTTTTGCAAATATTAATATCGGTGCACATCAACTATTATATTTGAATATAGAGTCACAGATATCTGTACACGAACAAAATTAAGCTTAATACTCATGTGTCATTAACAAATGACGTAATAACATTAAATAAGCTAAGAAAATAGCGTAGTCGGAAAAAGTTTGATAATTGTAAACTTCGTTCTGTAAAGAGCGAGTAACTGCATAAAAGTTTTTCAATACGAAATTATGAAATTTTTTGGAAAAGCGACTATACTATCAATATCGATTGAAGCGTGCATTTACAATCAGACTGGTAGAAAAATATTTTAATGATTGTATATTAAATAAATTGCAACCATTTATGCGCGTGGACAGACACCTACCTGCTTAGATCAATCGAACGATCCATATTTCGTGCATATGACCGAGGCGAACACGTACTAAATTCATTTTGTTATCCTCCTTTTAGATCGATTATCCGAGTTCCTTCAGTACTTCATCCAAGATGTGTTACATGCAACGGAAGAATGTACAGTTTTTATATTAGTCATTTTATGTATATAAATAGAACCGCAAAATGTTTGTTCTCCCGTAACAAATTCTCGCACACAAAAAAAATCTTAATTAAAAAATTATAAAATAAATAACCTGTAAGACTGCGATCGCTGTATATAGCAGCATATTAGTCATAAGTAACTACTACATGTAAAACCATAGTTTATTATTATTGAAAAAAAACAAATTGTATGAATATTGTATTTATTGGGTCCAAATAAACATCAATAAACAATTACATAGCGGATGCTCCGACTATGCATGCGCGCAATAGACGTTTGAGCGAATCGTACGTTCATTTTCGTGTTTTTCGGTACGAAGTTAGAAATATATAGTAACTAAATAAAGAAAATATAGAAACTTTGTTGAAACATTTTTCAAGAAATTCTTTCATATATTATTTTCTTCCATATACTGAAACTGTATATTTGCGCGCGCGGTCACCCCCATACACAATCAATTCATGGTAATTTATGAAATCTGAAGAATCGTTTCAGCTGTTGTAATAAATAAATTAATTAAAGAAATATTTACAAGCTTCTTTAAAGTGTTTTTTGTGATACTTTATAAGTAATTAATCGAGTTTCTACAAAGGAATATATTTAAACGAAATTTATATAATAAGCTATAATTTAGTATGTGCAGAATATTGATTAATGATGAATCTTCTATTCGTATGAGTAATTATTACTAACTTTCATTTGGGTATATAATTTTATAAATTCATAAGATTGATAAGGTATATTTTACTTGTTTCTTTGTTAAAAAAATAAACTAATTAAATATGATAAATTTTGTATAAAATTATATTTAAACAGTTTTATTCATTATAAACTATGTTCAAATATAAATAATTCAAATAATTACGATTATACATTATTTAATAATATAACATTGTAATATTCATTTTAATAAAGGCATGACTTTTTTAATTAAATCATTATGCAATAAAATTTTATTGTTAACAATAAACAATAACAAATAAGATAACAAATATATAAAATTTTTTAAATAATTACTAGCCATATATGTTGTAATGATGATTCTATTAAGAAAATTAAGAAATAAAAGGAATTAATAATTCTGATGTAAATTATATATATATATATATTCTCACTGAAAATCTTTATATATTTATTATCAGAAGATAAATAATTAAAAACATTTTATTTTTTAATGTATACAATAACTAAGACAATTATAAAAAATATTTAATAGCTAAATCAAATATAAAGTACAGATTTTTCATTTTAATTTGATTGAATAATACAGTTTAATAGATTAAATAATACTTAGGGAGTCTCAAGTGTTACAGTTCACTTGTGATCTGATATTATCGATATTATTTAATAACTTTTAAAAACTAATATATCATATATTGAAATTTAACATACTATGTCATTAAAATTTATAATTAATTTGTATTTAAATATTTTTAATATTATATTTATTCATTATTATCCTTGGTACATTATTTGTCCACAAAAATTTTGTATATATCTGATCCATAGAATATTAAAAGTAATTTATTTGCTTTGTAGAAAATCCATATATTTATATAACATGTTGAATTAATATTACAACACGTTATCAAATTTATGTAAGTTTTATGGTTTATTAAATCTGTAGCTTCCCCGATTAAACAAATTTTGTTCTTTATGGAAACCAAAAGTAAGCGTAAATTTGATCATAAATTTATTTTAAAATTAAGATTCCTTTATTTATAATCTATTATAATAATTGAAAAAATTAAAAAACTATTTAAAGTATTTTTATTCTAAATATAAAATTTTTTAATATTTAAGTTTACTACAACGCATAGTTCATAATTAAGATACTATATGCTTATGTTCTAAATGCAATACCATATAATTTTATTTTATTAAAAATGTTTTCCCAAGTTGGACAAATGGAAAAATGCTACTTAAAGAATGTTTATATGCTGCAACGCTACTTAAAATTATATTTTTAAATAATGTATAGAAATTAAAAGATAGATAAGACTTGTCGATGATGCCTAATAATGAAATCTCATTTGAATTGCAGGCCGAATCCGAGGTAGCTGCCTTAAACCGGCGCATTCAACTTTTGGAGGAGGATCTTGAAAGGTCCGAAGAGCGTTTGGCAACGGCCACTGCAAAACTGGCAGAAGCCTCCCAGGCAGCCGACGAAAGTGAACGGTAAGGACAATCGAAGTGCTTCCTTACATTCAATCACTGGAAGAAGGTAGCTTAGATTTAAAATACGACATTTTGGTTAAATTTATTTGCATAATATAAAAATTAATCAGTAATCTATTTTAATTAGTATTTGTTTAGAATTTTATTAGAAAACAAAAAAATTTGATTTTCTTAAATAGATTCTAAAGTACCGTTTTTATTTAAAAAATCATTTTATCTTATGAATGTTTTCAATTTACAGGCTTAATCCTTTGTTATTGATGGATTACTTACATTTTTTAACTCTCAAGATTCAAAAATAACAATAAATAACGATAGAAAATTTGTACTCAATAAATAATTTTAATCAAAAACTCGTATTTGAAAACCTGACTATTTTCTAAATTCGAAAATATCTAAAAAATCCTTTTTATATTTTATTTTAACACCATTTGTAAATTATAAGTTAGATGTATATCTAGTATTGTAAAAAAATTTTTAATCTAAAATATCGAATATAATTCAATAAAAGAATGTATGGAAATCCATTATTAATATTCTAAGTCCAATAAAGAAATAATTTTTTTTCTTTATTTTATCAATATTTTAAAATAATTTTTGAAATCATTTGACTCTTGACTCTTAAAAAAATTATTATATGTTATATTTAAATTTAATTTTGAAAATATACTAGATTTAGAAAAGTTAATATTCTTTTGAATCCTTTTATTTATTTTTATTCTAATTAATGAAGCGATTTTTCTTCGCAATATATATTCAATAATAATATATAAGGATTTTCTTAGATCTATCTTTTTATAATATTTTTATAAATCTGTTTATTATTTATTACTCGATTCGTACTTTGATGAAAATTAATATTTTTATTTATATCGCAATTAAAACATTTAAAGTACTTGCCATGATTCTTTTTGCATTAAAAGTCTTAATCGAGTCATCGCATTTTTGTATTCTAAAACAAATGCATTAACGACAGACTTAATGGCGTAAAATTTGTGTTTATTCGTCTGATATTTAATTTATTTTACACAGAATTTAGAAGTTACACACACACACAAACACACACACACACACACACAACGACAACAAAATTTATTTTAAGCTTTAGTATATAAAATCTATTTTTTTTCTTTTTAAAGAACATTGTAATGAAAACGTGTGTGGCTCAATTTGACAACAATAATCTAGAAAAGTATTAAATTAAAAGAATCTACTTCTTTTATGTTTTGATTTTATCTTTGTTTATACTTTTAGTTTTTAAATCTGGTTGTTGCTAAATTTTTCAATTAATAATAGTATAATATAATATTATCAAATTTATTCTTAGAATATATTCTAATTTTTATTGCATAAGCTTTGTTCTGGGTCTTTTAAAATAGTTTTACAATTTTATTTTTCTTTACTAAGTGTATATTTTTATTGTTTACATTAATCTTTTCATAATCTTTGAATTAACTTCACGAAAAAAAAATTTCATCGAAAAATAATAAATATCTTTAGAATTCGTAATAACTATAAAGTATTATCATTTGTTGTTGTTTTATTAGTTTATTATAATTTTTATCGATCGAAGAGTTGCTAATGACGTTATGACTTATGTACAATATAGTACACTAATTAAACAAAAAATCTGTTGTAAATATATCGCTACATAAGTATTTATTAAACAATATAATCATATTTTATTAATTTATTGGGTTTGTTGAAAGGTGTGATATTCTATATTAAGTAATACTATTATTTGTTATTTTACAATTATGAATTAAAAAAACTACTTTAAAGATCTTATAATTATTCTTATATCGAATTGTATTTTTAAGACATTGAACAAAAAATGTCTTAAATAACAAATTAATTTTTTCATTTTTTACTGCAGTTCTATATTTTTATTTATTTTTATTCATATCATATAAAAGTAATTAAAAACAATTTTTTTAAATTTTGAATCAATTAAAAAAAAACCACTTTCCTGAAAAACATTACCAGGAATCGCAAGGCTCTCGAAAATCGTACAAACATGGAAGATGATCGGGTGGCGTTACTAGAGCAGCAGTTGGCCCAAGCTAAACTCATTGCCGAAGAAGCAGACAAAAAATATGAAGAGGTGGGTTATCGACGTCGATCAACGAATGAAAAACTATTTTACTACAATTATTTCTTCATCAGTTATCTCCTATGACCATTTTCCATATTCGATCGAACTATTCGCTTAGAAATATTGCAAGAAGTAAAATTTAATTTTTTGAATAATTTTTCTAAATATTAATTATATTTTTACTAGTAATCGAGTTAATCCAATGACGCGTTCTTTTACTTTTAAAAATTAACATAAAAATGGAAAAACTTTATTTTTTGATGTAATCTATTCATCACAATGAAAAATAAATATTTAAAAGTTATCATTATTTTAATATTATTTATGAATAAATATCTAGTTTTATAATAGCTTAATTGTTTAACATTACAATTTTTATTGTGAAAAAAACTTTAATAATTTTTTATTGAGTTTCTTGTGCCGAAGATATAATTAAAGTATTTTAAAGAATACTTAATATTTAATCTCTAATTTTTGTTTATAAAAATAATATTATTTCCTATATAAATAAATAATAACATAAAATATAAGTAAAATATAATTAAATATAAGTAAAAGAAAGTGGACATGTAAAAAAATAATGGATTTTCAATAAAATCACAATTTGAAATCACCTAGTAATGTTTTAAAGTCATTCTTCTTCCAAATTAACCTTAGCGAATTGTTCGACGCAAAAATGAAATTATACCCAACGTATTTAAACATGAGCGTTTCAGAAAATTTTTGCCAACAATAAAGGAAAGAATTTCAGAAGAAAGTAGCAGAGCTGTCATCTATATGAAAAAATTGAATTTGTAATCAACATATTTAATACATTTTATTAATCATTGTATTCTATCATATAAAGCGCCCGGAAGATCCTTGAGAATCGCAGCTTGGCAGATGAGGAGCGTATGGATGCCCTGGAAAACCAATTAAAGGAGGCTCGCTTCCTCGCTGAAGAGGCTGACAAGAAATATGATGAGGTTTGCGAACCCTCGAAAGCTGCCGTTGATTCTACTGCTTGTGGTGTTGTGAAAGAGAATAATAATAACAATGATGGTTCCTAGTTAATAGTCAAAATGAGAGTCACGAAAGAGAATAGAAGTGCCTAACAAAATAAGATATATATATATATATATATATATATATAGAGAGAGAGAGAGAGAAAGAGAGATAGAGAGGAAGTGAAAGAGATCGAGTGAGCGAGTAATTGCGTGAAGAAAAATTGAGTTAACATGATTGTGTATTTACATTTGGTGTCAATCATCGTGTGATTACACGAAAATAATGCAATGTTGCTCGCGTTCAATATGCCTTTTGAATTTAAATTTATAGTTCAAAATACATCGTCGCTATTTAATTTACTTACTTTTAAACCGAAACAGGATCTCCATTTCTGTTTTTAATAACTTTTTTCTTTTCTAATTGGTGGTGTTATATATATATATATATATATATATATATTAAAATTTTTTATATACGTAAATTTATCTTCGCTTTCCTCAGTGATAATGTGTGACTAGAAAATAAATTTAGAAAGGAGGAAAGTGATGGTGCTCAAAAAGTAAATATGTATAAACATGTGATTGTTTTTTTATTGTTTAAAAAAATATTATGAAAGTGATATATTGGGAAAAATTGTGATAAATTATGATATATAATTATGATATAATATTCCGATTATTTTCAATATACTGAATTTAAGGAAAAAATAATAGTGCTCTACTGCTCTAAGAATTTTTATTCGAAATTTTAAAGGTTATAAAGTGTGTTTTTATATTCAAAACTACAACACTTTTCCTTCTTTTTTTTATCCGTGATCAATAAGAATTTGAATTATTTTTAATTATTAATAATCTTGTGCGTGCAATATCAAAAATATTCCTATGTATTTTATGTTTACTATCAATTTTGAACTTTTATTAAATGTGAAATTCGTGTCCAAAACCCAGAAATTTGATGGTCAAATATTTTGGGACCGTGAAACAAGAGGCAAGTTATCTGATTTTTTTTAACGAAGGTGGTCCCTTTTTTAATTTTTTAATTAATAAATCTGGGGACAAAAAATAAAATACTGAAACATTTTTTTAGTCTGATAAAAGTAGATTCTTGATTAGTTAAATAAAATTTGATCGAATTTAGTTATAAAATAAATAAATATAAAACGAGATCTGCAGTTTAAGACTTTTATTTTTCTTTTATATAATTCTTAATTTTGGCTGTTGTAATCTAATTGTAATTAGAGTTGAATCTCTGTCTTAATAATTCAAGAGATGGTAGCTCCTTTTTCTATTATAGTTGTTTTTATTCTTGCATTCGAGTCGGTTTCGCGTGTGGTCTCCTGCGTGTTCATGTTTTCTGTTAGCACAAATGAGGCAAACGAAATAGAAATTTGTCATCTGAAATTTTTTAATGGTTTTCTAAAAGTCATTTTCATTTCAAACAAAACAAAAATTAACGAGTATTAAAAATTAGTAAAGCTTATAATCAAATAGATTATATTTAAGTCAGCATTAGATTATATGCAAAATGCAAGGAAATTCTATTTTATCTTATAAGAAATACGTTGGATTGCTTATTATAATATGTGCTTTCAAATTTATTAAACAAATATTAATAATACAATTTATTTTCTTATGAGAATAGTAATTAAGTTTTCTTAATAGATGGAAATATCAATATTATTTAGTGCAAATCAAATAATGTAATTATATATATAGTTATAATTATTTTATAGAAAAGCATTGCCTATAATATAAATAATAATTTGCGTTTACTATACATTAACAATTTTATTTTAAGTTTGCAATAACTTATGTTTATTAATGAATCTGTATTTATAAATTTAGACGAAGGTTCTTTTAAAATGGATCGAATACAGAAGTAAAATTTTGTATGATATGTTTAAAAGTGCTTCTTTTTAAATACATACTATCATTAGAAAATCAATTTTGAAATTTATAAATAAACCTAATGTTTAATTATGTATTGAACTTGATTAAATAAATTTTTGATACTTAATATAATGAATTTAATTAAAAACTTTATTACTTTTAATTTTATTAATGAATTGTTCTATTAATTCTCACTGAATATAATCCAGTAATTGTTATAATGGATTGATATTATTTTTCTTCGTTTAAGAGATGATATAATCAATAAATTTTAAATAAGCTATGAGTATATATTATAAATAAAAATGAATACGTTTTAATCAATCTAAAGTATTAAAAACGATTCAAAGATTTCTTAATTGATATGATAAAGAAAAATATTTATCAATTAAAAAAATAGAGTATTCAAAAAATAATTACCTTATGAAAATCATATAATATAAATAAATAATTAATATTTATTAAAGGTTCAATTGAAAATTATTATTAATGATTAATTCAATTTAATAATTGATACTAATATAATTTAGAAAAATATTTAAAAAATGAATATCAAGAAAATAAATTGAAAACTAATTAAAAAATTTCTGTGGCAAATGTAACAATATGATATTTTTATTACTAATGAAAAAAATATTATGTGTTCTATTGAAATATTTTTGTTTGTTTTATTAATAATGTATTTAATAAAATTGCTTAGAGGATTTACTAAATGTTAACTGTGATTTTTAACACAGATAGTTTTGCATAATTATAAAATAATTTCTTGATAATTGATTCTTATTAATAACACCAAGTTTTTTTCAACATTGGACTAACTTGATTTGAACGAGCATGGTGAAACCTGGAGAGATACAGTAATATTAACATTACATTTATCAAATATTAGTATTTCTATTTTTTGAAAAATGTAGTGATTACTAACACGAATGACCATTTTGAATTCCTGAAAATATATTAAATAACATTGTAGCATAATTCTAAATAATTTGTGTTTAAATATAAGTTTATAAAGGTATTTAATTAATTCATCGAGACTGTATTTTATTTATTTTTTTCCGTAAAATTTAAAATAAAATAATTTAATATATTCTGCACAAGAAATTAAATATACAATCTCGAAGAATGTTGTCATAGGAGAGGCAAACAAGTAATTTGAGTTGATATTTAACTATATAGTAAAGTTACTTTTATTTAAGCAACAAATAAATTATTCTCTTTTAAAATCAATCATTAGGTTAAGGGGTATTATACAAATAAAATAAACGATTTTCTAAACTATTAAAATAATTGTATACGTAAATTTATCTTGTCCATTAAATTAAATTGAATTGAATTATAAAAACATCTTCAATGATGTCACTGTTTAAAAATTTTTTTTTTAATTTTCATATAATTTATAAAAAATAATTTTAGTGCATAAAAAATTCCATTTTATCAGTGTTATGAGTTTTTTATTAGAAGCATTATTATTATATGACTTCAAAAATATTCTTTCATTTTTTTATAATTGAATACTGTAGTATGATTGCGATATTTCATTTACTATAATTAAATAGATAAAATAAATTCAAACTAATTATACTAAATTTAAGCTTTAGATTTTACGTAAATTATTCATCTAAAATGTACTCAAATCTAATGTATCGATGTGTATTCGATATTAAATATAAATTGTTGTTTTAAGGAATAAAAACCTAATGTAGAATTTATTTGAAACTAATAAAGATTATATTATTACTTAAAAAAATTAATCAAATCAATCTAATATTTAATTATGCTAATATATGCTAAATAATAATTAAATATTGAGATGATATGAAATCGACAATTTGTATATTTATTACTTAAAACAGGTATTATGATAATCAGTTTTTATCGAAAAGTAATCAAATTTTTAATTTAACCAATCTGCCATATTTATTTTAATTAAAATTTAAATAGCTTATACTCTCGGATGTTGGATAATGATATCGTCTTATCGAAGTGAAGAAATTTATACATAAATTTTTTGTCGAAGTTCCTTAATTTATAACAATATGAAATTTAACCAAGTTATTCTGCTTGCCTCTTCATCAATAATAACAGTAATACGAGAAAATAATGGTAATAGATAAGAAATGAGGAATTCGCCGAAACAAAAAAAAGAAAATCAAATTGATCGTTTGTAGAGAAATGTATCTATCAGTGGTGATGATGTTTGTGTCCTTAATGCAGGTTGCCCGTAAATTGGCCATGGTCGAAGCCGATCTGGAGCGTGCTGAGGAACGTGCTGAAGCTGGCGAATCGTAAGCACATTCGCTACTTTTCTTTTATCGGCCGTTCTTTCTTTTTTGTCGTTTGCGCTGTGTGTTTTCATTGCGTGTGAAAAAGGAAATTTGCTCCTTTTAAAACTGCGCATGCCTTATATTTCATACACGTTCTTTTTCTGTTTCGATCGCGCGTGATCATATCATCCGTTTAGAAATATAAATAACCGATTTAATAACATACTTTTATATGTACATACTTTTTTATTATACATATAATATCTAGGTAACTAATTTCCTTTTTATTGTTTACTTAAAAGTTTGATAAGTGACTAAGAATTAAACCATTAGTTTTGACTGCTTTGTTGAATTAAGAAGCTCGATTGGATTATAAGCGTATAAACATTATATATTGTTTCTTAAAGTTTTTTAATTGATTGATAAATTAGTTTTCATAATATTTTAATAGCAACTATGTAATTTGTTTTTAAGTATTAAAATTAAATCTTAAAATATAAAGGAAATAAATTTTATTCGATAGTTCCTTCGAAAACTAAAATATTTTATTGTTTATTAAGAAAGCACAGTTTAAAATAACTAAGAAATGAATCAGTCAAAATTAATGTATTTAACACTGTAATACAGACTTGTAAATAAAGAATAAGATGTTAAAAATACAAATTAAGTAATATCAAAGCAGGAACGAGAATCAGGGAGCTGATCCAGGAGTCAAATTATGTAGACCCGTAAAGTTTATTTTCGTCCATAGCATGCGATTTAGTGCTATTAATTTATCTATATCCTACCATTACCATTGCACATGATTTCCCTGGACTACAAAAGCTTATTTGGTATTTAGCATGATTTTTTGTTTGTGTTGAAAATTGCTCACAGGTTGCCAGAAAGCTAGTCATGATGGAACAGGATCTTGAACGCGCCGAGGAGAAGGCTGATCAATCTGAAACGTAAGTTTTCGCACTTGACCCAGGCATGTGCACTCAACTTAACTTTTCTTTATTTGGTGTGTCTCACATTTTATTCGAAAAATGTATTATAAACTCGATATGTTTAGTTTTAAAATTTACCGCTATTTTCTTAATACTTTTGCATTAATGTCTCTGATGTCTTCAAGATTAGTATAAATATTTGTCTCGATATAATCAGATAATTTATGTACTTTATTACAATATATTATATCATTTAGCTGTATTTAGAAAATTCTATATTCATTAGAAATAAATTTTTAATTAAAATTACTATTAAGGTAAAACAACTTATTTAGGAAAGTAGAAAATGCATGACTATGAGTTACATATTTTAAAAGTATTGAGCTTCAAGCTGCTTTCGATTGCAAACACCTTCTATATAACTTTATTATACATCAGCTTAAAAGAAACGTAATTTTGAAGACTTTCAATTGAAATTTTTAAAATAAATTTGTAAAAAGTATTTTAATAATTTAATAAATATGAAATAAATTAATTTTTACATCATACACTTATCTACAATACAACATAAAATGTTTAAACAGTTAGAAAAAGTATTTTTGTTTTATGCAAAATGAATTTAACTGAAAATTGAATTAAGTAATAATTTGTTTTATTATGTAATAATGAAATTTGGTATTTTTTAAATAAATTTTTAGTACTAAAAATTTATTTTTGTTTGACCATCAATAAAAATATGTGATGCCGTTAATAAAAGATATATAAGTACTTGAAGATTTCAAAGACACGAATCAAAATTAATTGTGTCTCAAAAATACTGAGGTATAATATAAAATAAAATTTTTCTTTAAATATTCGAACCTACATATCACACCACTTTTAGTTTACCAATTTTTAAATATAATCAAATTACGATCACAATTTCTAGTTTCTTAATCAATTATGGATACAATTTGATATATATATCACAAATATTTCTTTTGTAGAAAAATTGTTGAATTAGAGGAGGAGCTGCGCGTTGTCGGCAACAACCTTAAATCTCTGGAGGTATCTGAAGAAAAGGTATGAATTTTCATTTATTATTATTTATCATCCCACAAAATAAAAAAATTATCTTATAAAATAATAAACTTTTTACATACTTGCACTGATTTAGGTGAAACTTTCATTTTCTATAGACGTGGACATTTTTATTCGAAAGTTGTATATTATTTTTATATTTTATGACCTTTCAATAATAAAAATATTATTCCAATTATTTTTTGATAGATTTATATTGTTCATTGAATATTTTTAATTATAGTAAATTACAACACTATTTTTAATTGATCAATATGATAATAATATCAATATAAAGCATTTTAAGTATAATAAACCTTAAATGTATAAAAAATATTTTTTTAATCAACTTATTATTTAAATTATTATTTTTATAAATATAAATTAATTGTTGAAATTATTTATCAAAATTTAATTTTAAATAGTAACAAAACAAACTTAATTGTTCATAAACAATTAAAAGATGAAAAATAAAAAAAATATTAAAGTCGTTTTTAAGCTATAACTTTGAAATATTCTAAATAGGCCAACCAGCGTGAGGAAGAGTACAAGAACCAAATTAAAACCCTGACTACTCGTCTAAAGGAGGTATCCGTGTTTTCCGAGGGCCTCTATTAATTTTGTTTATTGTTCCATCTTTGCAAGCATACGCTCTTATCCAAGAAAACTAACATATTTTTTTAAGGATATAGTGAACTCAGTCATTCAGTTTTATATTCCTAAAATTTTTTAGATTAAAAAATCGAATAATTAATTAAATAATTAATTAATTTAAAATTTTAATTAGTTAAATATATTAAAATGGCTAATTTATATCCTTAATTACATGGATAATAATGCTACACAATTAAAAATTTGCACGACAATTTAAACAATTATTTATAATTTACTATATTTTCGTTTTTGATATATTAATTATGTCTGTACGTGTTTTTGTACTAAATAATGTTGTTTTTTTTCTGTGTGGTTCTCTTACAACTATATAAGGCTACACAAAGGGAAGAATCTTTTGAGGGTCAAGTTAAAATTCTCGACAGTCAATTAAAAGAGGTAAATTTATTTTATAAATATTCCTAAATATTAGGCAAATGATTTATAGAATTATAAATATTATATAATATAAGCAGTTTATAATAATTTTTTATTTTAACATAAATAATTACTCTTTTTTGTACTTTTAAATATATAGCCAAAAGTTTGTTAGCTATAATATTTATATAAATGGTGTACTGATTCTTATCTTACTATACATAATTTACTTGAAAAAATAATTTAAAAAAAAATACATAATTTTATATATATAATATAAATACTATTATTCTTCGTATAGTTTTATAATTATTTAATTACATGTAAATTCAAGAAAATATATTACCATTTTAAAAACGTTTGCACTAAATAATAGTTTCAAATTTCCTTTAATAAAATATATATAAAACCAATATATCGCTAAAATATAAATATATTTTAAAGCACTCTTTATAATAAATAATTTAATTTTTTTTAAATTTCGAATAATTTTTATAGTTTTAAACATGAAGCTTTATGTTTTTCTTAAATGACTCTTATTATCATTTAAATATCAATTATTTAAATTTTATGTTTCGTTAAAATTTCTAAATTAATGCATCATGGATGCATTAAAAGATAATTATTGGTTTAACATTAGGCTAGTTTATTATTAGAAGTATACTATATTATTAATTTTTTTGATGGTAGAAAATATTCCAAAAAAAAGTACAGTATGTATTTATAATGTATAGGATATAATTAAAATAATAAGTTTAAGAGCAATATAAATTGAGAATTTTGCAATTCACAATTTTTTTAAATTTTGTAACGAATTATGAATTCTGTCTTTTACTTAAAAAATATAAGAATTTTCATCACTATATAATAATTTAAATTAAAAATTTTTTTATTTGAATGGATTATACATTAAAAAAATTTTACAAAAAAAAATTATGATGAAATAATAAATGCGCTAGACTGACATTGAGGTAAAGATGAAATGATCTAATGAAATTGATGAAGCCATAATTTAAATAAGGTATGAAGCATGTGTTCTGATTTTAATCACACATGAAATATGTTTTCTTAACAATTAAACATTTATTTATTAACGAACGATTAAATGTTTTGAAAATAATTAATATACATTTTATTACAATGCATGAGTGTATCCACACTAATGAATAATAATGTTTTAATTGATTTTAGTTTTTATCTAAAATAAAATAAGGTTATTAAAAACAACTGTTACATTAGTAAATTTTATTAATTATGTTAAAAAACTAATTATATATGTAAAAGTTGCTTTTAAAAATACTTATTTCTTGAATCGCTAAAGTATTTTTACTATTTATTATCCAGCTATAAAATAATAACATTTTCAGGCTGAGGCTCGTGCTGAGTTTGCTGAAAGATCTGTGCAGAAGCTCCAGAAGGAGGTTGACAGGCTTGAAGGTGTGTATTTTTCCTGGACAGCAATTATAATAATAATTTGATAAGTATTAAGATTTCAATTATTAATAATTTGGCATCATTAATCTGTATATTTCTATAATGGTTTCTAAAATATTTCATACATTTGATACGTTTTTAATAATTTACCTAATCCTAAGCCTTTATAGTATTTGCTAATATGATTTTTAGTAATTATTTAAAGTACTTAATTACAGTGATTTATTTTAAAATAAATAAAATAAGTTTTCAATATGTTAAATATTTATTATATTTATGAAAGTCAATGAGAAAAGTAAAACGATTGGATCTTAATTATGAAGATACTATTATTAGGTATTATGTAATATTGTATTTTTAAATATTATACATATAAATTTGATATACAATTTCTCAAAGTTATATTAAAGTAAAGTGCAGTGTTGAATCTAAGATATAGTTATTTCTAAAACTAATACAAAATATTTTTATCACCAATACAACAGTAAAATTAATTTTAGATACCTTATAGAAAATATTTAAACATTTTTTTTATCAAATTTTCTTAATAAATAGATAATTTATAAATAATTGATTATTATTACGAAAATAAAATCTAGATATACGTTTTGTAATAATTTCTCGATTTTGAGATATTCAAGTTAATTATATAAAAAATCTTTAACAGTGTACCAGTTCGAGTTTACCAAATATATCGATTGATCCTTTATGGAAAATATTTTTCTTTAATATAAATTATACTAACTACTTATTTAGTATGAGAATATTTTTTACTTCAATTTTAAAGAATATAGTTTAAAGTGTGAATTATATTTTTAAAATAGTTACAAATGATAAAACCTTTTAAATAATACAAATATTTTAATAATAAAATAGTCTATAATATGTTTCATGATATTAATATGCAATAAATATAAATCCCAACATTAATTAGAAGGTAAAATCAAATTTTTCTTAAAGGATCGAACTCCATATTATTTATACGTACAACCTTATACCTAGCAGCTTTTAATTTGTTCAATATTTAATTTTATTTTAATAAAATATTAACAAAAGAAAATAATGATTAACAAACTAGCAAACATCGAAGTTACGCTTTTGTCTTTTTTACGCGAGAGTGACCCTAACCAGTGATCTTTACAGAAGACCTTGTTGCCGAGAGAGAAAAAAACAAAATGCTGCAAGACGAGATGGAGGCAACCCTGCATGACATCCAGAACATGTAAAACACGCTTCTAAATATCCCTGCCGTGGTTTATATTGTGGTGTAAAATACCTAAACAGAATACGAAACATGAAAAAACTACAGTCTTTGAGCTTAGTCTTTGTTGCTCCTTGTGAACGACAAAAAAGAAAATTTATGAGAAATAAGCAATACAACAGGCAGTAAACGGATAAACTTATTTATTCCGAGAATTCAAAAATTGAAATATGACCGTTCGATAAAAAAAATAAATAATCGTGCGGATATTCCCAGAAACATTAAACACATTAACCCAGATTGGCGACTAATAATACAGGAATTTTCGTATGGTTATTGAGAAAGCTTTAGTTCGTATTAAAACAAATGAGAAATTCGAACAATTTTTCTTTTACGTTAAAAACATTGCCTTTTATTCACTTTGGCATTTTTAGCGAGACTTCTTTTTTAATGTGTGCTATTAGAAATGATATTTTTAAACAGTAAGTAATTGAAGATACCTTATTTTACATTTTATAATTTGATAAATTGATAATTGAACGATTGTAAACTTTTGGACTTACTGACTGAACTTTATTTTGTACTATAATTGAATTCTTTTATGTTTATGAGCAACACTATATTTTATATTGTATCATTTTATCATCTTTATATTAGATATTTTAATACTTATGTTAGTATAAAAATTTAAATTTGTAAAGTATATTTCAATTAATTTTGACGATTTCATTTTTTTAATTAAATTTCACCAGATGATAATATTCAGATATAAGTTTCTTAAATATGTAAAGATAATATAAATATAATGCTGTGGACTGATAATTAATTTTTCAAAATGAATTTACTCTTATCTTACATAAATATTAAATTTTTCGAAAATAAAAATTTAATATCAAGTTTCTAAAAATATAAAATTTAATACAATAACTGAAGTCGCTTTAATGTTACATCGTTCAATTTATTTATAAATAATAAAATTACATAATAATAAGGAAATTATCGCTCCAATTCAAGCATTCCGTCAATCGATTTTCAATAAATATATAAATTTATAATGTATTTCCGTTTTTCGCGTTTCTATTACTTCACAATCATCTTTGCACTACAATCATTATTGTCCACTATGTGGAGACAATTTAATGTGCTACATTGTTTCATCTTTATGCTCATGCAAACAGAGAAAACTTATAGTTTAATATTGCCTTATGCAAAATTTATTATACTAGGCTCAAACTTTACTTAAAAATAATCTTTTTATTTATTGCAGCGAACTACGTACATTAAATATCAATGTATTTTTATTATATGTATTACCCTTATAATTGAGTATCACTTGAAACATTTACATTAATTTTAATTTGAAGATCAAAAAATAATTTTCAAGATGAATAAGTGCGCAAGAAAATTCAGTTTAAATATTATTATCAATTTATTATTGTTTAATAAATGATATTGTTAAACTAATTTTCAAGTAAATAAAAATTTATATATTTTAAGAAATCTTATTGGTTGGTAACACTTGAAGATTTCTACATGTTTCCATTAAAATAATGTTAATATTTGCATGAAATTAATGAGGAAAATTTTTATTTATACAAAAAATATGTGGTCATATTTTGCTATATATTTTTCTCGGTGTAAATCTATCAACATCCAATTTTTTTCTTTATAGTGAAGACAGATACGTTACTGATTGCAAGTATAATTTTTAAAAGAATAAATATGCGAGTAAAATGTATAATCTAAAGATTGCGCGAAGGAATTACGCGTCTTTATTCGTTCGATTTATAATAAAATTAATTTACAAAAGTCGTACGAGAAGCCCCGAGACATCGTTTAGTCTATTAAATTACTTAATAAAACAAACGATTGTAATGATAATACTAATATTGTAATATTAATTATATATATTGCTATTATTATAAATGTGTTTATAATATATATTTTGATTTTGAAGTGTGTTTTTTATTTTATTTTCGCTGTCTTTTTTATTTCATTTATTAACATTAATTTTAATTTGGACGCTAAATTCCAGTACTAACACAACCTTCGATGAATTTTTCCAAATCCAATAGTCTATTAACAGTATAATAATTAATACTGCGTGCAAAGATTAACGTTTTGTTAATTATAAAACAACATCGACAACAACATAGGATTAATCTAGTGAGAGATAAGGTGTATTATTAGGTAAGTAAAGTATTTTTGATTTTAAAGAGCATAAGCTTATATTATAAAATTAATTGCCTTGTACGTACTAAAAAGATACTGGTTTGTAATTTAAAATAAAGACTAGATTTTAATTTTTTGTTTAAAATAAAAATTTGATATTAATTTACTTTAATTAAAAATTATCTAGAAATAATTTAAATTATGTTGACCTTTAAACCGTAAAATTTTATAATTATAACAAAATAATATTTATTTTTTTTAAAACAGTTTGTAATTGAAACAGATTTATTTTAGCTAATTATCTAAATTAAAATTTAGCAACATTTACTTTTAAAATGTATAAACACGCGCGCGCGTGCACACGCACACATCTTTTGATTTCTGTAGAGAAAGAACTCTTGTAAAAGTTATAATCACCTTTGTTAGCTTTAATTTCATTGAATCATAAATTCGCACATGCTTGCAGATGAAATGGTGGCAGAAAAGGAAAAATACAAGGAAGTTGGTGATGGCCTGGACAATGCATTTTTTGAGCTCTACGGCGTTTAAAATAATATTATTAGCCTTAAATAATGCTTTATAAAAAATAATTGCTTTTTTTACTTTTCGCTTCATTGCTACCATTGAATATCAGTAAGTTTAACTTATTTTCAGAAATATGATGATCCTTCAATCACTTCACATTTTATTAATGAAAATTACCTAAAAGTTTTAATTTATGGGTCTTAAATAAAATACTATATTATAAGTTTTTTATTTAAATAGTAATTTCGATATATCGAAAATTTCAAATATATTGAAGAATGTTGTTGAAAAATATATATTTAACTTTTCATTTTTTTAATGAACTTTAAATTTTAAAATAAAATCTATGAATGTAAATTATCAGTTCGTAATTTTCATTATGTTACAACTTCTCTGTCGATTTACTATAAAAAATAGAAAATTTTATTATAGTAATTATTTTCCCTATAAAATTTTGTTCAGTAGCTTTATTTTATTTTACTTCAACTCTTTATTAAAAATGAATTTAAAAAAAATTTGTAATTATAGTTTTGATATATAAATATTTTTTAATGATTAATATTAAAGTAATAAAATTACTTTGTAATCTGTCATAGAATGTATTCTCTTATGAATAAGATATCGTAAATAAATACATTAACTACATATTTTTCATAATTATGTTTATTGACATTAATGAAATTAAAATAAAGTAAATTCCATTTTACATTCAAAACAGTAAATTATTCTTAAAAACTTGTTATAAAAAAGGTTTTAGTTAAGTTTTACTTTTTTTAAACTAGTGAAAAATTTAAAATATAAGTTGTAAAAATATGATTTAAAGATTGCATTGTGAAATACATAGTAAGTTGAAGATTTGAAATATCTGATATATATTTTTATAAAGTATTTTGAAATTCGTAAATAATAAATTAATAAAGTGTTGAACATATGTAGAAACAATTTCAGTATAAAAAATATTACATATTAGAATTTACACAAGAATATTTGAAATTATTTCCATATACATTTGTTGTGATATACACTTGCAAAATAACTTAAAAAATATTAAACTTCATATGAAATCAGTATTCGTATATAATTTGAAATATATAATTTTAGATTATTAAGAATAATTGAGCATTCCAATTACGTTGTAATGTAATCGGTTAAAAATAATTTTACATTTTTATTATATTTTTAAACATTTATTGAATAATTTAAAAATTTTAGAAATATATTTCTACTATGTAAATATTTTATTGCTTCCTACAAATATTATAAGTAAGAAAAGCAATACTTGTGATAAAAAAGAACAATTTTGAACGAAATGGTTTACAGACGAGCTCGTCCACGAGAAGGAAAAGTACAAATACATCTGCGACGATTTGGATCTCACTTTCACCGAATTGGTTGGTTAAACTTTGGAGGATCGAAATTATTTATTTCTGACATCAAAATCAATGTAAAATGAACAAAGAAAAAGAAAATATATATCACAAAATCGATACATGTCAATCTAAAAAAAAAATTAATCCAATTTTCATAATTATTATTATTTGTAATATTGTAATTAAAATATAACGTATTGTAAGCAAGAATTTTAGTGATTTTCCCTTCTCTCGATCCCATTTTCACTTCCTTATTTTTTCCCCCATTACTTATAATTATGATTGATATATTTATTTATGAGATAAAAAAATAATATATTACATGAAAAATACATGCGATAGATTAAGTCTATTAACTTAAAAATGTACATATCTTAAAATTTATAAATTTAAAAATATTGGGTTCACTTATAAAAGTTTTCGGAAAAATATAAAAACTTCATCTATTATTTTTAATTGATAAATATATAAAATAATAAATTCAGTTTACTGTTTATATATATATTTATTTATTTATTTATTTATTATATACATTATAAATATCAAACAATTATTTACCTAATACAGTTATACTGAATTTTAGAATAAAATTTTTGTGAAAAATTATATAATTGATTTTTTATTTCATGAATATATGTAATCTACAAATTATGTTTATGTTTTTATAATTTTACTTGGAAATTATATATTTAAGTATATTTTGCTATATAATGAATACAGTTTTGGGTACATCATTTATCCGCGTGAAAATTTAAGGTAAACATGTCCACAGTTTAAATTCAAATTCAATTACCAAATAAAATAAGAAAAAGCATCCCTTATTGTTGGCTTAATCGTTTGTAAAACTCTTCTATTTCATTTCTTACTATTATCACTCTTAACTTTTTAATACAATATATCTAGTTAAATGAGGTATTCGATCGTTTCACTGTCAAAAGAATAAAATGAAAGGCATTAAATTAAAATCAATATGATCGAATATTAATAATATACATTCGTAAAATTTCTCATTTACTATATAATTTGATTTATATAAATTTATTATTCATATTCTAAATATATTCAAATTTCGTAAAGCAACTAAACATTACCTTTAATATATTAGAAAATCATTATAAGTCGATGCAATCTGTGTATTTTAAATTTTTTATATATACACGTTAAAAATTCCTTAATACATATAATTTTAAGAAAAATATATTGTAACTACTAAAAGATTTTTCGAAAACAGTTAAAAATAGAAAATAATTAAATTTAATTAAATATTATAAAAAGATAAATGATTTTTTTATTTCAATAAAGAACTGTTAGATATATTTCATAAATTAAAAATTTCATTTTCAATTAATATTAACATTTTAATCATTATTATAAAAATTATCCTATTTTTTTAAATGTTTAAATCGAATTTCTTAAATTAATAAAAAAATTTCTATTTACGTTATCAAATATAATTAATCTTTAATGTTAGGTAATATTTAATGTATTAATTTCATTTTTTTATGAAAAAAACTTGAAATTTCTGATCATTTTGATAGATATTTGCCGATAATATATTATTTAATAGTTTTTTTTATTTTTTTTTAAATGATTATGTAATATATTGGATTTTAGGAAGAATTAATTATGTTCATTTTAGATGGATAATTTTAAAATACCAAAAATTTACTTTAATAAAATCTAATTTATTAACGCATATAATTTCTTTTTTAACCGATTGTTTTATTTTTTGTAATTTTGGATCGCTAAATAGGTTGATATTTAAAAACTTTAAAATTAATAATAAATTTAATGAATAATATTATTATAAAAGTAAAAATAATTTAATTTAATGATTATTAAACTAATGACAAATTTCTTTTGTTCATTACAGACGAGCTAATAAACGAGCGGAGTAAGTACAAAGCAATTGCTGAGGAAATGGATCAAACCTTTGCTGACCTTGCCAGCTACTAATTGTATTCTGCCATTCTATCACAATTGTCATTAATTGTCAATGAGAAAAAGAAAAAGGAACAAATGAGAGAATAACTGCTAAAAAAATATAAGATGCACATACTATCTATTTACAAGATGAGCAATGAAAACAGTGTTATATCTTTATATCCATCCATTTAGTGAAGAAAATCTGATATGAATTTTTAGAAATGATAAAATTTGATTATTGATTAAGTTAATTGAGCAAAAATCTCTTATAACGACTTTTTGTAATTTTTTTTATTAATAAATTTATTAATTATAAAAATCCAATAAGTAAATGTTGAAGCAAATAATTGATAATGTACTTTCTTTTAACAAATAATTGATATCGGAGAAATTTTATACACTTGTGTAATCTTTATTGACATTTTTATGAATTTTCAAAACCAAAAAAAATGAAATTTTAAGCAATCAAGTAATTTGTACTTTTTAAAAACTTATTAGTGTTGGACAACTTTTTCATAATAATAGACTAAATAGGATATCATGAAGGATCGTTATTTTGTTCAAAGTTTATATTTCCATTTACTTTATAATATAATTATTTTTATTTTTAATCAAAAAATATAAAACTTTGAGTATTGAAATATATATATGAATTTATTATAAATAGAAAAATTTGTAGTGTTTTTCGTGATTTGACAAAATATATACAAAGTATTTATAAATTGTAAAAGATCTTAATAAAATAATTTCGGTGTATTATAATTTTATTATTACAAGAAAACATAATGAAAGATACTTAAAATTAATAATCTAGGAAGTTACAGTAGCTAAATTTATTGAACTTATTTCATTCTCTTGAAAGATTTTTAACGAAAAGCCATTTATTTTTTATTACTATTTCTTTAACTAATAAGATATGTGAGAAAAAGATCATTTGTTCTATTTTTACTTTAAAAATATCGATAATAATGAAAATGTTTTTATTATTTCGTAATGTGATAATAAGATACAATGATATTGTAAGATTAAAAAGAATTGCTTTTATTGATAATACAGTTGCACTTCTAAAAGTGATTAATTTTCATGTTTCACAAATAGTATTTGAGTATTGATTATTAGATCTAAACAACCAAATCTTTAAAATTCACTCATGAAATATTTAAATAGAAACTTTATTTTTATTTATATATGTTTCGATAAAGATGAAATTATACAATACTAATATGTCTGGTGTAATATTTGAATCAATTGTATTTTCATATGTCATCCTTTTCGTAGTTATTTTCTAACCTATAACTAATCGCTGTTTTTCGGTATTTTAACGAAAGACGGAGGTTAAGGATTAAGATAAAAACGAGAAAGATTGTAGTTGAAAAGTGCCGATTGTAATCGAATGCTTTTTTAAATTTTTAAACGAGATAAAAAAATACATTTTTCTTTCCGTTATCTCTTTTTTATTGTTCATTATTATGGTAAACTAACACCAAAGTCTTCTTTTTCTTATTCCCACTTGATTCTGCATATTACCAACTCCCTCCCTATATGGAGTTAGATCTACGAGATGACTACCAATGTTAAAGTCGAGTAATCGCAACTCTACCCATCTCTTTTTTCTAAAATACGTTTCTATTTAATATAAGAATTGAAAGTTACTTCATTAGTTCACCTAATACTGAATTAAAATGTGAACCAATGCTATAACAATATGATCTGTTATAAATTTTTGCAAATTCCGAATATTTTATAAAATATTAAATTAGCTAGCTGTCTATTAATAACTTTTTCATATAATATGATTATGTGCAAAAAATTTAATATTTTTAAGAATATTTGCAAAAATAAAAAATTATAAAAAACAATGTGTATTAGAATTATTGAAATTTATAAAAAATTTGAAGCTAAAGAAACGACAAATTAATATTTTTACTTAAAAAATTATTGTATTTTATATAATAAATTTATTTAAAATATTTATTAAATTTTACTAAAAAGCAAATCGATGCTTTTTGTTTATCTTTCAGATCGTAAATATTTGTCAACAAGTTCTAAACAAAAATTGAAAAACTTCGACAGATTTATTTTATCAGGCTTCATTAATTACATATAATATTAGAATATCATTAATATCATTGTGGGAAGAATGACATTAAATGTATAATTAAGGTAAATAACAATGAAATTTTGCAACATAAATAATGAGTTATCATTTTAAAATATCGCAGTGACAAAAATATACTATAAATGTGTACAAAAATCTACACAATAAGTTTTAATAAATATACAAACTAGAAAAATGCATTTGGTTTTACAATCATTATATTTATAAATAAGTGCTAAATTTAAAAATTATTAAATCATTTATTGCTTATAAATGTAAAATACAATAATAAAAAGACATAATATGTGGAATAAATTTAGTACTAACATTATAAAAATTTCAAACCTTACAATATTTGATGTTTTAGTTGTACACTGTGAAATTAAAACATATTATTGCTAATCAGTGCATGTTGAGTACTTCTTTTTATTACATGAATCTTTATTTTACCAATTAACACATGTTTCATATATTTTTAAAATAACATTATTTTAATATTAAACTTAATAATTATATACATATTTTTCTAAGATTTATAAACTGCATAAATTATAAATATGTATATTTTATTCTTTATTAATAGACATAATAACAATTTATATTTTTTAATCGATTTATATTTAAAAAAAAATCTGTGAGACAAATGTTACATTCCTCTACACAAAAAGACCTTATGATTATTTTTGTTGTGTTTGATACCGCTTGAATGAATAAAAATATTGTAAAAAAATATTTTGAAACAGAAATATATTCAGTTTCTTCTTTCATTTTATTAAAATTAAGCCTACTTAAATTTAAATAATTATAGTATTAAATATTGATGATTACAATTAAAACATATAAAGACATAAGAATTTATATTGAATTAATTGAATATATATAAGGTATAATTCTATAAAATAATTCTTCATTTACGAAAAATATTTTTAAAATTTCATGAAAATGAGCTTATGAACTATACGACATGTTTATTTAAATTTCAAGGATTTTTTAATTACGTTTAGATTTTATTATCATTTATAACTAGTTTTTCTATAAAATCTATAAGAAAAAAAGCAAGTACTTGCATCCAGTTATCGAAGTATTCCATGTCGAATATAATTGGTTGATCTTCGCATTTTATGTTCAAGGTATGGAAAATAAATTTGTTCAATTATTTCTTTCTTCCAATTTTATCATCTTAATTTTCTATTCAATGTTGAATACTTTATAAATTGTTTCACACTGCAATATTCTTTTCTTATGGTCTATTCTTAAGAATTGTCTCAAAAACTTTAGTGGGTCGTTCGACGTTATATTACAATATTATAAACATTTTATTATTTTTATTTTATTTTTTTATACATTAATTTCTTCACTATTCACTAAATAAATTATCTAATATAACTATAACATTAGGTATCAAATAATATTTTGCTACAATTTGTATCAAACTTCATAGTTTTTAAAAGATCCATTAAAAGAAAAATTTATAACAATTTTTTCTTTATATTAAAGAATTTGTTTCTTTCAAATTAACGTAATTTAATAAAATTTATGCTTTAAAACATAACATACATAAATACATACATATACATATATATATATATAATTTATAAAAATTATAAAGAATTTGAAATATAAATTTTTTTTATTTAGTTTCATAACAATTATTTACAACTAAAGTATACTTTATAATTTTTTTACTTTATAATAATTTTATAACCACTTTATAAATCATTTTTCCCCAAACAAACTTATAATTTTATACGAAATTAATATTCTGATGATAAAATAATATATCATTTAAATTATGTTACTTCAAAATTTACTATTAAAATTACATTTAAATATATGCTTATGTATATATATCGTAGAAAAAATTAGAACATTAATTTCAAATTCTAAATTCAAATTAAAATCCTGCGAGTAAAACAATATAAATGTAGAGAATATATTGGTTTAAAGGTATTTTTCTTTAGAGTATAATAAGGTAAAAATTCTTTAATCAAACTACTAATACGAAATTTTTAAGTCATACAGCATGCAATCAAAAGATTTAGTCTAAGACAATACTTCTATCAAAAATAATATTTTTCAAAATTTAATATTATTAACTATGCTATTTCGCTTAATTGTAAGTAATTATAATTAGTTATGATTTTTATGAAAAACTGTCAACATGTATATAATAAATTCAAATAGATTAGTTAATTTTTTTTGTTAATATTAATTTTATAAATTTTGTAAAAATATTTTACTTAAAATATAAACAAACAATCTAAAATACCAAAAGCAATTTTTTTAATTTATTTTAATTTATTATAAATCATTTATTTTTAATCTTTCTAAACCTTAAAAATTGTTTAATATGATCTTTAAATAATTTTATACATAAGTATGTCATACTCTATTATAAAATGTTTTTTTTTATTATAAATTTAGTGGTATTATAACCAAGTAATTTTTTTAACCACATACATAATCAACCTATAATAATTAACTTATTGATTTATTTATTTTTAATTAAAAAAAAAGAAAATTCTAATTTTTGATATAAAAATTTTTTTAGAATATATCCATTTACTGTTATATTTTACGTATCTATAAAATATATTCATTATTATTTGAAATGGATATTTATTTAAAGTTTACAAGATACTATTACTAAACATTTATTATTTTAAATATGATTGTTCCCTAATTATTACACGGAAAATTATTTTAAAGATATTTGCAAATTAATTCATTTTGATAATAACGTGAGTCATCTTCTAAGAAAAAATTAGCTTTTTTAAAATTAAATTCAACTAAAAATTATTAAAAATTTTATATTTCAATATTATATTTTAATTAACACTAAAAATTGAATTATGATATTAGATAAAAACCATCACGTTTCTAAATAACTTTTTGAATTCAATTACTAACTTAAAATCTATTAGAGATAAAAAAAATATTTAATTTGTATTTTTATAAACTAGATATAATTAAAAAAATATTATTCATTATTATTTAATAATGTATTATGTATTATAGAATTTAGTAATGATTAAGTGTAAAAAGATTTACAATATATAATTTACAAACTTTCATAACTTTTCGAAACATTTTTTAAATAAAAAATGATGAAAAATTAATAATATTACTCTATTAATCTTCTTATATTATTATTAAAATTATTTTTTTTCTTTTAAAAAATTATTTTAATAAAAGTCGTCTTGTTTTTTAAAAAAAAAAAATAATTATTTTAAAAAGAATTGAAATAGTTTTTATCTTATAATATATATGTTAATATAAAATATAAGAAATAAAAAAGTAATAAAAACTTGTGAAATAAATATTTCTTATTTATATAGTAGAAAAAAATATTACCCAATTTAATTTATTTAAGAATATGTTTGAATCAATTTAATTTCTTATCAAATTTATAGACAAATGACAGTATTATAATTGTAATTTATTAATTTAAAAATTTAGTTTGTTTCTATCATAGATGAATTATGTATTTTAATCAATAATATTTTAAATAAAAGTATATTGTATTTTTTGAACTGTTAATGTTTCTATTAATTTAAGTCAAAGTAAAATTTACTTAAGTTTATTTATAATTAAAAAATTTTCGATTTAAATTAACTTACGTATTCGCGCATATCTATGAATTTACGTGTACTAATAAATTCTAAAATATTCATTTCTAAAATAAAAATTTTAATTAGTCGAACTTCGCGTACTCAAGATTTAGTAAGTTCTTATAATAAGAAAAGCATTTTTATACATTTTTATACATTACATATTATACATTATTATTAAATTATTTTTATTAGATATTAAATTAAAAGTTTATTACTATTTATTACTATTTTTATCACATATTACATTGATTCATTAATTTATATTATCTTTTTATCTTTTTTATTATTATCTTTATTTAGAATTATCTTTTTTCAGAATTTTTTTTTTAATAAAATGAAACAAAGTATATTCATGTAAAGATTTAAATTCAACATACTTCATTTGAACTGTATTGGGAAACAGTGATCCATACTTTGAAGCTAAAAATAAAGTATGTTCTCTTTAAACCTATTTTTAAATGAAAGTTTTCTTTATAACACATATGTATATTTCTGCAATAAATGGTTTCAAATTATGATAGCGAATTTTAAGAAGAATATATAAATATTTTGAATTATATTTTATATTATGAAAGAATATATAAGTATTTAAATATTACTTCAAAGGTAAATTTTCATCAAATTATAAGTTGATATTTTTATTTGTATTACTCAATTTATTCGAAAGCATTTGGGTAAATTTAAATGTGATTAATTTAATAATTTAAACGTAAAATGTTATAATATTCTATAATTTTATATTGTTAATTTCCTTATAATAATATTTTTTTAAATTTGATATGTTTAAATTGTTGTAAAAGTATATTAATTTGTTCAAATTTAAACATTTAATAATTTTACTGATAATGTATTTAAAATAAATAAAAGCAAGAAAAGAGTTTAAAAATTTAATATTTTCATATATTTTTTAATTATATACATTTATAGATAAATTTTATTTGTCATAATTGCAGTAAAAATTTTCGTTTATCTTATGAGGCTTTAAAAATAATGGATTTTATGTTATTATCCGTGATTTTGTACAATATGCATACAATATAACCATTTATAATAGAAATTTCTTAGTATATATAGCATCAACATTTTCATACTAGGATACTTTTTCATACTATTTTCATAAAAAGAAAATAAATAAAACTAAGTTATTGAAGTGTTAGATAATCTTGGAAACTGAACCTCGGTGAACAAAGCAAACGAAAGATAATTATAAAAATATCAAATGACGCGTTAAAAAAGAAGATCGCATTCGAAATTCATGAAAGAATTCAAAATTAACAAGATCCAATGTTAATTTTGATCCAATATAAGTTACATTCACATGTAATACTTGTCGTAATATAATTCTAAAAGCAGGGATATACAGAGCATTAACTAAAAATAGCTTATTTTGGTGTTTAGTTCGTATACTCGTTTCTATGATATTATTTTGAAAACTTTAGTGAACTACGTTTCCATAAATTGCAAGAAATTTTAAGCAGTATCAGAATAAGATTTCAATTGATTATTCGTTATTGTATCACGTTCATCATGCTCACATTTATTATCCGATTGGTAGCCACATAACAAAGTCAAATACTTAAGATTGACTCGGAATTAAGTGCCCTTGAGCTCAAGATTCATTCATTTATTACAATTGACACATACGTACACAAATTAACTCAAACTAATAGGGATTAAAGAGAAATCAGTCCTCTTCGAAGACTTTTAAGTTCATCCGCAAATTTGTCAATGCAACAAACCGCAATAATTCTAATTCGTAAGCCCTTATGGATGAGAAGAATAAAAACGCCAAGCTACACCCACGATAAAATGAGAGGTAAAAAAAAACAAGAAATTCTAAAATATATAGCTACAAAATGGTCGATGTGGATAAACGTAAAAGCCTCAACTCTCCAGTGTTTTCGATGCTCGCCATTTTTGGATTCCCCACTTGAAGTTGCTTCACAGGGCCGCGTTCCCGACGATTGGCGTCGCGACGCCGAATGTCTCGGCAGTGCAAGACACTCGACGCGCGTCGCTCCGAACGCTCGGGTAGGTAAGTTACCTTTGTGAAAAAACGCTGTTCTGCTGTGCATAAAAGAATAAAAGCATTTGTACATCGCCACTGATAATGCAGACGACTAAGCTTGTAGCTTCTTTTTGCGTTTTAGAAATTCCTTTTTTTCACCTTTTATTGACCCTTGTCGCGGAGTGCGCGTTACGATTATAACAATTAACCGTACGCTTCTCTTTGCTATCTACCTTTTGTACAGCGCTATGCTCGTGTGTTCGTGATTTTCAGTCTCTCGTTCAAATACCGAAGGACCATTCGTAAAAAGGAAAATGGACTGGAAAATTTTGCCCTCCACTGCTACCGATGTTTCTGCTTTTTATTCTGCTTCTACTACTACTACTGCTACTACTGATACTACTATTACTATTACTTCATCTTATTTTTCTTCCTCTTCTTCCTGGTATCACAAGAGCCTCAACCAGTAAGTACTCAAACTTTTAACACGAACTCATACTTTTTTATTATTTGTGCGAGGTTGGAGGATGATTTAGCCATAGATCACCGATTAATTTTGTTGGTAAACTCGGGTTAAACCGTCTGCATGTAAAAAATTCCTTATTTATTATCCGCGTTTGAGTAAAATAAACGAAAAATATCGAGTGTCTTAAGAGTCTTCATCGGTTCAACTGTACTCCTTACGAATAACGGCTTAAATCTTCAATTCTTTCAATGTGAATTAAAAAAATTCAGAGTTCTATACTAAAAAAAGTTTTATCGAACGTTCAACTATGAAATAAGAGTCATTAATAAACAGCTCCATAAGATGGATTTATAAAAGTTCTTGTGAAATGGGCAAGTGCAGAAATTATGGACGTAAATAAATAGAATGTATTCGTACAACATTACACTAAAAGCTATGCATACCATTTTCAAATTCTATTGTTGAGAAATTACTTGATTCATAAATTTCAGAAGTGAGATATTGCTAGCAATTTAACACTGGTCTATTTATACTCCGTTTGTTTGATTCTAGAAAAAGTAATTTACATCTATAGGATCTAAATCACAAGAGTAATATTAGCATTTACGCAAGTTAACAACTTATTACTTATTATTTTAAAATAAAAGCAAATTCTTTTAATAAATAAAAAGTAAAAATTAAAGGTAACAATTTTCTCATTATATCATATTTTAGAGAATTTATGATAAATAATATATCGAAACAACAATAATAACACTAAAGAATTAACTCAATAAAAAGTTCTGTCCTGTTTATAACACAAAATTAATTTACAATAAATAGCGATCGATATCTAATCAAATATAGTGACTTAATTTTCTAATTTTTATCAAAGTATACTTCACCATTATATACTAGGCATTTAATGAAAGTTTAATGAAACTTCACATTAATCTTTAATAATCGAGAATTATAAAATTTAATAAAAATTTATAATTTTACTAACTATTTAAAAATAAGTAACCAGAAACTTATCTGGCTTTAATCTTTGAATAGAACTGAAATTGAATTATTTCACAAATCATAAATTCTTTTTTACTGATAATGAAACCATAACGATAATAGAAACAACAATAATGACCAAAATAATGATGATGATAAAGATAACAAATTATACTTGTTGGAAAAGAGGGCGTAGGATCCGAAAACCTAAAAAATTTGATGGTTTAAAAGATTTGGGTCAGAAGTATGTAAAAATGAAAAAAGGCGAATGCGATAAAGAGAGAGAGAGAGAGAGAGGGAGAGAGAAAGAGAGAGGGGGGATGAGAGGAGGGTTTGGGGGGTGAGACAGCGAAACGTTAACTAGTGGAATGAACACATTCTTGCCAAATTCTATTTTAATACCACGGTAGTTTAGGTGCGCGGTGGAACAGAAGCGATATGGCGGTGCGGGATAGATATTATAAAAGCAACCAGGCCAGTTGTGCTTGCGAAAAGTGGCGTAGTCATGAGAAGAGATGACATATTTACTTAATATGGTTGACTTCGGTCAATTTAATACATTCCAAGGTCGTAAGCTCTTAATATCACATATGTTTTATTATATCGAACCGAAAGAATGTAGACTTCATCCTTTAAGTAGACATTAATTATTATTTATTATTAATATTAAATTTTTTACCTTCATTACATTCTCGTACCTTCTAAACTGTAGAATTAAATTCTCAATCTAGGTTTTAATTCAAGCTCTAGCCTATATTAAAATGTTTTTGCTTTAGTTTTACGCAAAGAAAACCTTGATTTAATAATAACATAGTATCCAGTACAAGAATTTTTATTGTACATATATTCAAAAAATTCATGTTTTATAATATTTGCTATAAGACGTAGAAGAATGTCAATCTATATTCTTTCTAATTCTTGTCGAAAATTTTCGATTTAATCTTATTATACATGTTTTTTATAAGCTTGAATATAAATAATTTAATTCATTTTAAATGCATATATATATATATATATATACACGTAATAGGTTTAAAAAATTCAAAGTATATTGATATTTTCAATAATAAAATTATATTCATTCAATACAATTCAATTTACATATTCAATTTAAAATATATATTCAATTTAAAATAGATATTTAAATTCAATATACTAGACACGTAATTGTATACACTCATTAGAAAATTATGGAGTACTTATTTACAAACATTAACATGTTTATAATAAAAATCTTATTTTATTTGAAGTGCTTATTATCTGTAAATGATAAGAGTACTCTAACACTTATTAAAAATTTTACAAAGTACAAGCATGTATAGTGATACTTTATATTAAGAACAATCATATATTTTAATTAAATATGATTACGAATGTATCTCTTATAAAATTACCATCGTGTTAAAGATTAAAGTTCTTGCTATTATTCAACTGAAACCTAATATTAAAAAATATTTCAAATAAATATCTATATAGATTATGTATATAAAATTGCAATGATGCAACGAATGCGTGAAAAAGATATCGGGCACATAAAGCATTCGATCTTCACTTATGAACGCGCACTTCTTCGATTCCGGGAAGTTCTTGATGTCTTGAGTTTCATATATTTATTAGTGTATCACGATCGATAATTACTTAATATAAATGTATATGAGGCATAAAATATATGTAAGATTGCAGAAGCACGTGCAGTTATAATAAACATAAATATATATACACAAGTAAACTAAGAAAAATATTCCAAAAATATGTGCTCAATAAAACTTTATATGTTAAAATATAAATATTGTTTTTATATAAAATATGCAGTAATTGAATTTACTGAATTTGCATTGTTATTCTATATATTTTTATTATAACATCTTAATTTATTTTTAAATTAAGTTTATTTCGTTTTCGAAAATATTTATTATTTACTTTAAATAGTTATTTTCTAGTTTATTATTTTCAATTACTATTCATAAAGTAAATATACCATTTATTATAATGTTTTTTCATCTTAATTGTATTATTCAATATTGGATTTGTTTCTTTCAAAAACAAAACTAAATTTTGCGAAATAAATTTTTATTATGAGTACTAAGAATTATCTTCATACTTCTTAAGTTATCAATAACTATATTATTTAAATTAGATGCTTATCCAATTCATCGTTAAATAGAAAATTTTCTGCTATAAAAAATATCATAAAATAATATTATGTTATATTACTATTTGAAACATCAATTGATTAAAAAATGATTTAATGCGAAACATAATTATATTTGTCAAGTACATTAGTTCTCAAATTCTAAATTTGACTTCAAACATCCGAAGTATCAATTGAGTTATTATAATGCACTTAAGTTGCAATTAAAATAATTCTGCATCCGGTACGTTCAAAGAAGAATTCATTAAATTAGAATCATCTTCTTACGAGCTTTCGTTATGAAATGAAGGCTTCAATCGTTGTTCGCGAGGACGTGAGAAGGTGAAACGTGTAACTTCTCTCTCTCTTCCTTTCCATTTTTATAAAGCTAAAGTTGTTTTACAAACATCATATCACTCCGGGAACGCCTATAAATAAAGCTTCCTCTTGTTTGCTCTCGAAAATATATATTTCTTTTCTCTTTCTCTATCTTTCCCTTTTTCTTATTAACTTGAAAAGATGAGCAAGTCTTTCAAAAAGAAAGAATATCAAATGTCGGACGGCAGTCTCACAACCAAGTAAAGCTCGTGGCACGAATAGGAAGCTCGAAGAAAGAATGAGCGAGAAAATTGCAACAGTGGAAATATCTTTTCAATCTCTTTCTCACTCTTTTTACCCCTCTCTCTCTCTCATTCTGCGTTTCTCTCGCGCAGCGACCGCGAGATTATTAATAGATTTTACCTCTAATGCTATTTCCGTAGATACTCATTTTGCCTATCTTTATTTCACATGTGATTGTGTTTTAAACTCTTCGTTTTTCAGACAAGACAGAATTTTCAGTGTTTTCTACTATCTTAGCTATGCCCCCTCTTTTTTAATTTTAGTCTATTTTTAATTACCCAGCAAATCCATCTATGTCCATTAACTGGTCAAATAAATTATTAATATTTTTTATATTAAATCACACTCAATGCATAGAATCGAAAATAGATATTTATATTAAAAACTTATTTCAAAAATAATTTTACTTTTATTATAACATACATAACTTTTATTACATACACATAAATTAATTTTAATATGATAATTTATAGATATAATTTA
This sequence comes from Dolichoris vasculosae, assembly GCA_018907195.1. Taxonomy (NCBI): domain Eukaryota; kingdom Metazoa; phylum Arthropoda; class Insecta; order Hymenoptera; family Agaonidae; genus Dolichoris; species Dolichoris vasculosae. The sequence continues at coordinate 565,859 of JACCHY010000029.1, forward strand.
AATGATTTTGCTATATTCATATTGTTTTATAATTTTATTAATTTTTTTAACTATATAAATTTAATTAAACGTTATTTCTCTTATTAATTCTACTAAGAAAAATATTTCATTTTATAATTTATTTAAACCACTTACACAAAAAAATACAGTTTTATCCTATTTTATTTAAAAAGAAAAGTACAATATTTATCTAACATAAAGTGATTGCTGATATTTTTATAGAAATTTATTCTTTTGTTTCGTTTTTTCTAATCCACTATAACTAATTCTATGTATTATTTATATAAATTGTACAACTTTTGTATACATCACATGAGATCCTATATAAAAAATATCTAGTTTATAAAATTAAAAAAAAAAATTTTATTATTAAGAATATTAAAGTATATAATCAATTTTAACATAAATATTCATAATTTTTATAAATAAATATGAAAAATATAAAGTAAAATTTTAAAGTAACAGAATTCATTAAATAATTATATAAATACTTAATAAATTATACATTTGAATAATGTAAAAGAAAAGTCTATTGTATCTTTAGTATTCTGTTCCTTAATGTTTATTTGTATATCTTTCTTACTTTCATATTTTATTTTCTAAATTTTTTTAATGAATTACGAAAATAAATAAAATCAAATTTTTTAACCATAACTGATTTTTAATTTATATATTTGAAACACAAATATTCCACAACTATACTGTGTGTAGTACAACTATAGAATAATTATAATTTATTTTTTAAATTATATTACTATAATATTAAATAATGAAAATAATTTAATTTAACGCTTAATATGATCAACAATTATAAAATCATGCATTAATATTAAAAAAATATATTAAAATGATATTTAATAACATTTAGTTATCTATTAATGAATTTATAATAACCTAAATTTACAAGAATATCATCAGTGTTTTAAGGTTGAAAAAATCATATTCATATCTTATCTTGGGTTTGTTGTCACAAAATATATCAAACAATAAATTTAGAAATAAACGAGTAATTTTTTTTACATAGTTCCAATTATATTTACGTAAGTTTATTTATAAAATATTTTTGAGTTTTGAATATTGCCCAATTTTCATAGCGTTTTTGTAAAGTTGTATATAATATTTATAATAAAATTTGATAAATTGCAATTACATTGAATCTAAATATTTATCTATAAATTAAAATGATTCAATTAATAAACAATAATAAATTAATTCATAGTGATTTATTTATATCTATAAATTAAAAACAAATATTGTTTATTCTGATTTTACAATTTATTACTTTTAATGACAACGCAAATAATTTTTACCAAAATATTTAATCTATAAAATCTAATTTAAATGTTTTTTATTAAAAAAACTTACTCCTTCTTATATAACATTATTTACCTAAAATTTAAATCAAAATTACTCATAAATATTTGTTAAAGAACATTATAAAATTTTTATTAGTAATTTATAATTTACAAATGTTTATATTTCATAGATATTTTAGAAATTTTTATGCTAAAATTTAAAGCTTACAGTAATGTGACTAAAAACAGATAAAATTGTAATAAAGTTTTAGAAATAATAAAGTATTAAAAGATGTTTGCAAAAATATTTAATATTTAAAATTTAATATTTTTAATAAAATTTTTGTTTGACAATGTATTATTATATTATGAAAATCTATTAAATAAATTTTTCTAATTGAAATTTATCAGTATACAGTCAACTTTTAAATAAAAAAAGTATAAAACAATTTACAATTAAAAATATTTATTTAGTTTTTGAAACATATTGTATTTTCTTTTCTGCCACAGTGTAGCTAACAATATTTTACAGCAAAAAGTAAATTTCGTCCTAATTAAATAATCTGTTCTACATTAATATTAATTTTTTTGTCAGCAATATCGTTAATTTTTTGAGTAAAAAAGGAAGAAAAAATCCGTCATCATGGATGCGATTAAGAAGAAAATGCAAGCGATGAAGCTTGAAAAGGACAATGCACAAGACAAAGCCGATGTCTGTGAAGGACAAGCCAAAGAAGCTAATATGCGTGCGGAGAAAGTTTATGAAGAAGTTCAAGATCTAACGAAGAAGCTCTCTCAGGTCGAGAATGATCTAGTGACTAATAAGGCTCAACTTGAGCGAGCTAATAAGGATTTGGAAGAACGTGAGAAATCTCTGACCAATGTAAGTATATGTTCTCTGTGATATAATTTTTTTCATTAAAAGAATTAGCTAGAGTAAATTTTTTATTAACTACCAAAAAAAATTACTCTAATTAAAGTAAATGAATTTATTAAGATATAATATGTGCGATTGTTTTGTTAACAATGTGAATTATATGTAAGATAGAAAAGTTGATTTCATCATTCTTCTTATATCATTAATAAAAAATAGGCTGAGTCTGAAGTGGCTGCTCTCAATAGAAAAGTCCAGCTCATCGAGGAAGATTTAGAGCGCTCCGAAGAACGCCTCAATACTGCCACTGCAAAACTCACCGAAGCTTCTCAAGCTGCTGATGAATCTAGCCGGTAAATTACTTTTTAATAATGTGAGCTTTGAAAAAAAGAGTACTGAATTTTCTTAACGAAAAGAAGTAATTTCCTTTTATATAAATTTATTTAAAAATATTAAAAAATACAGTTTTTTATTTATATTAAATTTATTCTTGTATAATTTGTAATTTAAAATTCATTTAGTATTTAAAATATATCTTTTTCATTTTTATTTTATTTAGAAAATTAGTACAATCATATTAATAGATTCACTTGTCAAATCTCATTTTCAAAAAATTAATTATTTAATCAGCTTATTAATAAATGTTTGCACAAACTTTCAAGAGATTTATATATTTACCAGCACAATAAATATATAATAATTTATAAGTACTTATTTTTTATAATAAAACACATAAAATGATAGCTTTCACTCATTAAATATATAATATATAAAAATAAAAAATCTGGAAGTTTTATATTTATCATAAACAAATATTATCATTTTTCATATAGTATGTGCAAAGTGTTGGAAAATCGCGCTCAACAAGATGAAGAAAGAATGGACCAACTTACGAATCAACTGAAGGAAGCTCGTCTCCTAGCAGAGGATGCAGACGGAAAATCCGATGAGGTATCTCGTAAATTGGCCTTTGTTGAGGATGAGCTCGAAGTCGCGGAGGATCGCGTCAAATCTGGAGAAGCGTAAGTGCTTTTTTTTACATTTTGTAATAATCGTTAAATAAACTAGAAAGTTTCTTATCCTACATATTATTAAAATTACCATTATGTCAATAAAATTGATTAGAAATATCAGTTTTTATACGTAGCTCTAAATTGAATTGTAGAATATTGAACAAAAATTTTATGAATTTTAAGGAATCTGAAATTTTAATCAAAATATTATATATAAATATATGTTACAAAATATATAAATGGAATATAAAAAAACCCAAAAAATTGTACATGTTTTAGTAAAATCATGGAACTTGAAGAAGAACTTAAAGTTGTAGGTAACAGTTTGAAGTCTTTAGAAGTTTCTGAAGAGAAGGTAAGAGAATATATCAGAATCTAAAAAATATTTATAAATTATAAATTGTACTTTATAAAGTTTTATAATATAAACGGAATATATATTCCTTTTACAATACTTTCATTTGCTTTAATATAACAAATTTTTGATATTTTTTTACAGGCTAATCAAAGAGTCGAAGAATTTAAACGTCAACTGAAGACTCTAACAGTAAAACTAAAAGAAGCTGAGGCTCGCGCAGAATTTGCCGAGAAAACTGTCAAGAAACTTCAAAAGGAAGTCGACAGGCTCGAAGGTTAGTTTTAAAAACTTATAAAAACAATGAATTTCATATTTTTGTATAAACTTTTTAAGGTATATATTTAAATATAATTAAAAATAATTGCTTACTATTATTGTTTAAAAAATTACAATATATGGAAATAATAAATCACATTTGATTTTTGAAATAAAATAAAACTTTACTTGAATATTAAAGTGTTTAAAATTTTTGATTCATATTGTAAAAATATTATAAATTAAATTTTTACATATATATAAATGACAAACATAACACATTATGCTATTCATCATATTCTATTTTAATATTATGAATTAGTTTAAATAAAAGTAAACACTTTCAAGATATAAAATGCATTTGCTTTTCATGTTTTACAACTTATACTATTATTACAAACATAATATTGAATATGTACCTTTATCACTATTGAATATTTCTAAATGTTTAAAGACTAACCATTGAATACTAAAAAAAGTGAAAATATATTGTTTTAAAGTTTTTTTATAATATTTTAATATTTTATATTATAGACTCTGTTGTTTAACTTGACAAATATATATATTAAATACTGTTTACAGAATGTTTAGAATTATTGTGTAATTAAAATGAAAAAAACAATGAAAAAATTCAACCATAGTTGAATTAATCAGAAATAATTTGGAAACTTATCGATATTATAATTAGATTGAATGTTTAGAACACATTTATTAAATATGCATCTTTAAAATGAAATTTTTAGTTCAAGTTAAATATTTATGTTTTTATCTGTATTTTGGGGATGTAAATGTACTTAAGTCAATACTCAATCAATATAGGTATTTATATAATAAAATATACATATTTTTTAATATAAATATTGTTCTAAATTTAAACTACTTTAAATTTTATAAAAAGTTATCATCTTGAAGTGAATTACTATTGAATCAATTTTATAGATTAAAAAAGAAAACCATTTTTATGATAATATCATAAATAAAAAAAATGTACAGAATTTCTTGATATATTATTTACAATATTTTGAGAAAAGGTTAAACATTTATTATTTTTTTGCTTTTAAATATTTTTATCAATTTAGAATATTAAAATGTTCTAGATTAAAATATGAAAGTTTTTCTTTTTCAATAGTAAAAAAAATCAAAAAACTAAATCACTTTAAAAAAATAATAATTGTATAAAAATTATTTGATATATATTTAAGAAGAATTAGTTGATTGTCATTTAGATGTGATATTTTATTTGAGTTTAGAACATACGTTCAGAAAATTAATAAAAATATTTCTTTGAACTAACAGGTTATAAATTATTAACAAAAACTTGGAAAAAACAAAACAAATTAAATAAAGTAATATTAAACATATAGAATACTCTTTTTTATCCCTTTATTAATTTTTTGACCAATGTAGTAGCGTAGAGGAATGATTAATTTGAGGGAATAAGAAAAAGGTAAAATTGTATAAAACTAGAAAATAATAATATATTTTAGAACATTTTATATTTGAATTATGAAAAATAGTTTATTATTTAAAAAGAATTTAAAAAAATACAATTTATTGAATTTATAGCTTCGAATTATCTAATAAAGATAATAAAAATTCAATAACATTAATACAATTTAATCTGTGAAAACTAAAAATGGTAAATGAAAAAATATCTTCTATTTATAGATGAGTTGGGCATAAACAAGGACAGATACAAGTCTTTAGCCGACGAAATGGACTCCACTTTTGCAGAGTTGGCAGGTTATTAAGAAAGAACGAAAAAACAAATGGCGGTAACCATATTCCTTAGCGCCAATATTCAATAATATCCTGCACGCTCCGAATATCGCGGTCAAAATATTGCGAATATGAAGAAATGCAAAATACAAATCAATTAAAAAAAGATTATATGTATACGTATGCGTGAGTATATATAAAAACATACGCACTATGTATCCGGGCGAGCGCGCGCACACAGCATAATAATATAATATATAAATATATATTTATATATATTTATTTATTCACCGTGTACATTCATCAATTGTAGCCAATGTTCCATTTATGTTCTCTTCCGGTAGCCATTTTATAGTTTAATTATACATCAATTGGTATTGTATAATGATCCAATAATTTACACAAGATATTGAATTATAAAGTACACAAAGTACGAAGATGTGAATTTATCATTCGTTTGATCGGTTTTTTCTTTCATATAAGTAAAATATAAAAGATTTATGTGTCAATCTGATTAGAACCGATGATTGACCAGTATAAATTAATAATCATAAAATCAAGAAGTGGACAATGAAGATAAAAAATAAGCAATGATTTTGGTTCCGACGCCGCGTCTCGTGCACATTGTTCATCGCGCGCTTGTACGTATTTTTGGTAAAATTATAGAGAACGTTTGTTTATCTATTCACCTTGCACGGTGATATTTATCTGCTTGAATCATATTCGGATGAACGTGCGATCATAGCTCCGTCGGTCATGTGCATCTAATAGTAATATTAAATAACTTCAAAATTCACGTTGTATCTTATTTGCAATTCGTCATTTAAATCATGTTATACTATGGAATTATTAATAAATGGATATAACTGTTTTAACAATCACAAATTTTTTTAAGTATCCTTCCCGTCCTAGTAATTAAAATGTTGAAATTCTTTTTCTTCCATTGATTACTTTTAAATTACAGTTGGGATTTTTAAATGTCCGAATACTTTGTTTTATACTATAAAAATATATTAAGTTTGTAATACTATTAGTAATGATAATTTTTATTTTTTATCGTGTATATATTAGTAAGATTAAATTTAATTATAAAATAAATAGATTTAATAAACTCTTTCAATTATCTGTAGTTTAATACTGTAAAAAAAGTTCTAGATTTATATCACCAGTGATTTTTTATTCTTGATATGATAAAACTAAGTGCAAAATGAATGATTTTGAAAACATGTACAATTTATATTAATTAAAAATAATTTGACTTAAATTTAACATAATAAAAAAAATATTTGATACAATTATTACTGTAATTTTATTAAGAAGGTCGTTTTATGCAAAAAATAAAAAAAAGTGTAAAGGAATGTTTTTAAAACTAACTCAAATGTTTGTTCATAAATAGGAATTTACTTACAAGTGATGCTTTATTCCTATTTTGTAATTTCTATAATATATTAATATAAAATTTATAAAAATAAAATATTTTATATAATTCAAATTATTAAAGATAAAAAATGTACGGAAAATAAATGAGAGGAAGTAGAAAATTAAAATGGTAATAATTTTCTAAAATTATGCAATGCCTGGTTTTTATAATATATCACTTCATAGATGTTTACACAACTTCAACTTTCTTTCAAACAACCTTTTTTCCTCCGAAACAACCCTTTCTCCGTCCTTTGAGCGATCTCGAATCTTTCGATTTTCTTAAACTTCCACCCTTAAACTAACATATCACCCTCTTTGACTTTCTTATTCACACCCTCACTTTCAATTTAAAAAATGATTTTATTATAATAAAAGTAATAACTATTGATGGATGTTTATTAATATTTAATTTAACCTTTTTAAACTGGATTTTTAAGAAAACATTCAATTAATATTATATTAAAGATTTACAATTGATACTTTTAATTGAAAAGTTGATGGAGGTAGTAAATAGTTTCCATAAATTTAAAAAACAATTGTTCAAATAAAAACTAGAATTAATAGAAATAAGGTAATTCTGAAAAAAAAACTACATGATCTTGTTTATTTAATATTTATGGATCGAGCTTTAATAAACGCTTAAATGTCAATATAGTTCAATCATTGATTCTTTTTATTTGTCTTTTGTCATATTTGTATATCAAAATTTAACAAACTTTTTGTAAAAAATAAATAGTCAGTTAAATTTATTCAACAAATTTAGACTACGGTAAAAAATCGAACGATTTTATTTGGTAATCAAAAAAATATTAATTAAGTGATTCATCAAATTTGTAAAATCTATAAAATGTTTTATAAGGAAAATTAATTAAAGAAAATACCTAGTAAGTCACATTGAATTTTCTAATACATAAATTAATTATTGTAAGATTATGATTAATGAGATATGTTACTCAATAAGATTATTTTATCAGCTAAAAATAATAAATCATTATACTAAAACAATCAAGAATTTAGGTATGAAATAAGTGTAACAGAGAAAGAATAATATAATAATTAAATCTTGATTATTACAATGCAAGTATGTAAAAAAATATTGTACACATTATTGCATAAAATAAAAAGTACATACTGATAAAACAGAATATTTTTGTTCAAATCTGTGTTTATATATATTTGAGTATATGTAAAAATGAAAGTACAAAATAGAATTTTGAAAATATGTTCTTTTTGATAAACTTAAAGAGATATAAGAAAATATTTATCTATTATTATTTTAATATATTCTGTAAAATACATACATATGTCAGTATTAAAAGTTCACTTCTTATTTTTATTTTTCATTAAATTTTGTTGATAGTACTTTATTTCTCATGTTTAATAATAAAAATTTATTATATTCTTACTCGTATAATTTAAAATTTAAAATTGTATTTTGTTATAAAAATAATGTATATTTTTCAAAGTTTTTATTTGAAATAATAAAATTTTTTTTTCATATTATAAATGAATTATGAATTCACAGTATACTGTTTTATGACTAATTATAAATAATGTATTATTTTGTAATAAAATTACTTTTAATTTTTCTTAAAGTTTGTTATTATCTATAACTAAGGTAAAACCTAAAATACTAGAAAGATTATTTTGATGTATATAGAATTTTTATTTAAATAAAACTTTATATTATTTATATTTATGAACACATAAATTTTACTTACATTATTAAAAAATTATAATTTAGATATATTATATCTATTAAAATTTATTATACTTTTTAAAATTGTATAAAATCGTTAATTAATTAATTACATCTTAATCAAAGAATTATTTAAGAATCATTTTTTAAAACATTAATATATTATAGAAAATAATATAATGTACTGATTTTAATATTACTTTTTTATTAAACCAGAAACTTTGTTTTTTTAAATTAAAAAATCGATTTATTTTCAACCTAAAACTTAATTATTTTCTTAATTAAAATAAATTCAATACAAAATTTAAATATATTTTTTAATCTTTTTTGTTTTATTGATTATTTAAAAATAATTTTTAATAATTTTTGACATTTTTATATTCTAATATTGTTTAATTTATTTATTTTAAGACATTGATATTATGCTAATAAACATAGATTATTTTTAAATATATGAAAAAAATGAAATATTATTCTTAATTTCCACCTCATTTATTTTTACTAATTTTGTTAATTGAAATTTTAATAACTTTTCACATTTTTTAAATAAATATATATACGATCATATTATAATATTATAATCACTGAGATCGAAAATTTTCATTATTTAATAATACTATAACTTCTTTTAAAATAACTTAAGCTAAAACACGTCATTAAATTATTTTTGAATTGTTTTGAAACAAAGCCATAATATGAGTTGTCAAATAAATTGTTATTGGAATCTTTTTTTAAAAATTAATTAACTTCAAAATAAATAAACAGTGTGCATAAAATATTTTAAAAAGATATTAGAGTTCAGTTAACTAATTCATTATTGATCACAAACCTACAATGTATATTTAAAAGAGAAAACAAAATCTCTAAAAAGCAAATAAGACTACTAAGTATTATTACAGATATTTGAGAGATACTCTACTTTACCTGAAATAAAATTTGAATCCGTGATACTCACTGTATTGTAACTGTTAACTGAAAAAAGCATCTATATAACTAATAATAGAATGTTATATAAAATAATACAATGTTAGCATATATACTTGAATAGATTATTTGAATTGTTATTTCAAATCAAAGCATTAATTTTATTAACCTTATTAGCAATGTATAAAAATGATTTTAATGATTCTATTACAAATTAAAACATCTGTAAAATTCTAATTTCAAATCAGTTCTAGGAACATCAATACCTTGTTGTATAAAAATCAAAAATATATTTTAGATCACATGTCTTGAAAAAAACAAGATTTTTGAAGGGTTAGTACACGTAATTAGTTACAGAAATAATATCGGTGAATATAATGAGTTTGAACAATATTAGTACAGAGATGGTACATATTAATTTTTATAAATAATTGTTTATAATAAAATATTAATCTCATTTGATACCTTGTTAAAATACTCTATCATATAAAACTTATTTATTTATCTCAAACGCTAATAATTTTATCGAAAAAGTTATATGGAGCTGTCATACCATATTTGTAACTATTTTTTCCCTTTTGTTAACAAGTGTAAGAACTGTTGTAGGTATATGTGAATTATGAATCATACGTTGATGGGAAATGAAGCTAACCGAAATAATTGCACACATCGAGAATCAATTTAAGCACTGAGAGCGTCATCTGTAGTTACGTTGAAGAATGTTAGCTAGATCTAGGGTTTTTTGTAACTTTTAGAACAGTAATGTTTATAGTGAATAGAATTAGAATTAGAAATTTCCAAATCGTACCTTTGCTACATTGCTTTTAGCAATATTAAAGATTAATTAGTATTTATATCAAAATGAGTGATATTGATAAACTATTTATTTGTAGTATAGTGGGATGTAATATGGTGAGATAAAGAATGATAATAAATATCAAATTTTGTTAACCTTTATTTTTGTTCTTAATTATTCAGAGTTTTATCAATGAAGATCATTTAACTGTTCATAAAAAGAAGCATGATATGACGTTGAATCTTAAAATTAATAACAAAAGCAACTTTTTCATTGGTGAGATTTTTTATTTCATTATGTACATAAATTCAATTTTATATTTAAGGTCAATTTTGAGATTGGTGTTTTCAATCATTTCACTTAACAATAAATTTTTTTAATAATTTACTTACGATATTTGATAAGCAATAGATAATACATAATAATAAATCATGAACATTTTTTTATTACTTTAAACCATATTTTGATAATTTGAAGTACAAAATTTAATTAAATTTAATATAACTCAGTAATATTATATTATAACATTCATTATTATAAGAGCATTAATTATATTTTGTATATTTTAATTTTAAATAATATGGTAGTAAATAATAACAATTTCTTTCGTGCAAGTTTTAATATAATATTATAATTATAAAATTAGGAGATTTTAAAATGATAATAGAATGTTCATTTAGCAACATTGTTATATATTTTTTATTTTTTATATTTCGGAAAAAATACTTATAGAATATGTATATATAATGAAGCAGAACTATTATTAAATATATTGTTGTTTATTTATGTTGTTGTTTAAAATTAATTAACTTTTATCAAATATATTTTATTTAAAAAATTTTTTTTAATTATTGTACATAAAGTAAGTCAATATTATGTATATCATATATTATGTATATTTATTCTTGAATATTATTGAAAATAAATATATTTCTTAAAATAATTTTGAAAAAACTAGTTTTTTCTTTATATGACTACAAGAAATACCAAGAATTATTACTTATTCTCTAAAGCTGATCAAACACCAATGCCTACAAGATTTATAAGAAACTGTGATGAAGTTGATTTATTTCAAGATCTCCAAAATGAAAACCCTTTTGAGGAAACATTTTGAAGAGCTGTTGAAGCGGGAAAACATGGAATTCTTATCATACCAGATGTAAACAAATTAAAAAATTTTTTAGTTATTTTTCTTCTATCAACTTTAAAATTTATTTTTAAGATCAACTTAACTGACGATACACTGCGTACTCTTAACATATTTCCTCACATTACTAAGGAATGTACAACTACTAATAATATAATATCTAGTACAAATACAGTATTGAAGTTAGAGATAAAAACCTTTGTTGACTCTATTATAGAAACAGAATCAAATAACGAAATAATTATAGAGGAAAATATAAAAAGTATTGAGCAAAATATTAAAATAAATGGAGAAAATATTATAAAAGAAAATCTAATTATTCAAAATATATCTGAATCATCCTCCAATAGTTGTTTTATAGTGGAACAAAAAACTGATTTTTATATATATATATATATATATATTTAACAAATTTTATTATTTCCAAAGATAAAATTTTTATTTTTAAAGTTATTTTAAATATAATAATTATTTCATTATACAGGCAAATTAATCGAGAAGAAACTAAAATTGTATTAAAAAATCAGGATGGGAAAATCTTTAGGTTCGTTACGGCTATTGAATCAAATGCCCGAGAATATTATAAAATTATTCAAGCACAAGAACAAACTAAAAAAAGTCTTCACTATAGACAATAATTGTAATAAAGTTGATCGAAATGTAATGTAAAAGCAAAAGATGTCAATAATTAAAATGGTAAGTATAATGCTTTATAGTAGTTATAATTTTTCAAATATTTCTTTTTGTCATGTATTTGTACAATAACTTTATTGATAATATAAAATAAAATAAAATTTGTATATATAAAATAATTATTATTCATTGTATCAATATTTACAATAAATATTTTCATATTTTAAATATTTTAATAAAAAGTATAGATTTAATTAAAAATTCATTTATATTTAAATAATTTTTAACAAAAATTGTTATGCAACTATTTTGTATTAATACTTATTACTTTATATATGAAATATTTAAAAGTATTATCTAAAAAATAAACTGTTTAAAAAAATTGAATCAAAGAAGATATTTACAGATTATATTTTGTAAATAATTTAGCAAAAATTAAGAGATGTGAAGATTTAATATTAAGAATTACTTTCAAAATATAAATAATTTTTATTGGATTTTAGAAATTAAAACAAGTGTTGGCTAAAAATAGTACAAACATTGAAAATAAGATTACATAAAATATTGAAAATGAGTCAAATAATAGTCTTTGAAAGAAAAAAAAAAGTGCAGATCATTCAAGAAAACAAGCAATTTTAGAAAGAAATCGAGCGAGTTCTATGCGAGCTTGGGCTAAAAGAAAAGCTTGGATAGAAGAATTACAACAATCATTAAAAGTAGCTAATGAATCAAATGCCTATCTATAAACCCAAGTGAAAATTATGCATACTCAAGTTGTAAAGTTAAAAATGCTTTTATTGGCACAGGGATTGTTTTGTTACAAAAGCAAGAAAGGTATTAAAATTGAAAAAAAGTAATTTGTAAATGATTTATTTGTTCATAATTATTATTTATGTATTAATATTTTTATTTAGATATAATTTTATAACAAGACAATTTATTACAAATTAAAAATTCTGATGATTTTTCTTGTAATATATATAAATATATATCCAAAAATATATCTGAAATCAATTGTTTATTTTTCCATTTTTTATAAAAATAGGTTTAATATATTTAGATATTTATATATTATGCTTCATATTGATTATGATAAATTTTATATTTTAATGACTTCTCTTTTACTTACATTATATTTTAGTTTCATATTTAATACTTTTATTTTTACACAGGAAGTGATATATCTGGTTCTAAAGTACTAACAATAAAGCCAAATAAAATACAAGTGTCAGTTACTACTGGATCCATTAAGTCAAAAAAGTATATTGACACACAAAAATTAATTGCACCAAATAAAAAACCTATGATTATTTCTACAATAAAAAATCCCATCATCTTACCAAAATGAGAATATTTTAATGAAAATGTAGCGTCTAAAACTACTGGTACTTGATGTAATAATAATTGTCAGGAAAATATTTAAGAATTTGATATTATATCTTGCAAATGAATGCTTGAAATACAAAGATAAAACTAATTAATGTGATATAATAAATCATTAGTTGATATGATTCATTTAAAAAACGACTTATTTAATATATATGCTTAATTTATCATGTTACTAAATTTCATCAATTTTACTAAAATGAATATTTTCTGTACTTAAAAAAATTAAAAATTATATATATTATAAGTAAAACTTTAAGCTAATTATTTGTTTTTTTTATTTTTTATTTTATCATTCACAAGTATTTATAAATTTATTAATAAAATATAAATTTTGTAAATTCAATTATTCTGATTAGTCATAAAATTGTGGTAAGATTTGAATGTTTTATATTTGTAGTTATTTTTTGGATTCAGCTTATCTATTAGGTAAACAAAAATTGAATCAAAGATAAATATATACATTTATTATTAATGACAATTACAAGTATACGTATAATATATTTTATTGTTTATTAATAAATTTTTAAACATTTTATTAAATCAGTATTTTCTTTTAATATGCTGATGTAGTCCCACGATGTATTTGTAACCCTCGGGCCCTTATCAGTTCTCCGTCCAGTTCAAAATTTTAACACTCGACAGGAGAATGATAAGGGACTTTAGGCACATTCTTCAATATTTTAAAGATGAAGTTTCTGACTAAAGTCTGCACAGAATGTAAAATGAAAATTAATTTTACTGAATGCATCAAAGTAACAATTTTAAAAAATAATTTACTAGTTAAATGTTTTTTATAGTTTTTAGAACAAGTGTCTCAAAATATATATAATATAGACTATCAGTTTTTACGTAAATATCATGAAGGGCTTCTTATATAGATAATATTTGTAGATAAGGAACAATAAAGCTATTAAAAATATTATAAGATTAATCTCTTTTTACTAATATAATATTACTTGTCTAATATTAACTTAAAAAATAAATTAATATAACATAATAAATAACTTTATCTTAAATAATTTTTTCCTTATTTTGAATTAATCTTTTTATATAAATTATAAAATAAATAGGTAAGCATTTGTTGAAAAAATTTATCAATTACGTTAATTTCAGTTACATGAATTTTTGGTTGTAGTTGACTTAATTATTTGATTTATAAATATTAGTCATTATTGATACAAATCCTTTTTAATAATAATTATTCAATGAAATAATGAAAAATAAAATTAATAAATTAAATTTCTGTTAATCACTTAGATTTGGATAATTTAAATATATTATCAAAAGGAATATTTTGCATGCATATACATCGTATAGTTTATAATCTTTAAAACTATTTGACACATTGAAGTACATATATTATCCTTTTTTTTATAAGATAAAAGAAAACAATTATTTAATATATTACTGTTATCGAGATAATTCATAAGATTTATAGGTAAATTTGTATCGATTATAACTTTATTAACATATCATTATTAAAAAAAGTAAACTAACATTCACAAAATGTCATTAATTAAAATTATACAAACTTAAAAAGTTATAGAAGGTAATTTCATATTGTTATCTTATAAATAATTCGAATTGAAAAATAAATTAACGTTTAATTTGTATTTTTCTTATGTATATAAATAATTTTATAAGACAGATGTGTATTTAATAATTTTGTGCGCTGTTGTGTGGATATCGCTCGATTTGACCTTAGCATTATTATAAAGTGTGATAAACTAGATTAATAAAGTTGTTCGTTTAAGTTATAGGGTACAATGAAAAGTTTGAGTATTTGTTCAAAAAGATCTCGGATACTAGTCTTGTCTTTAATAAATAGTCGAGATTTTAATGAAAACTATTTTGAATCACAAAGAATAAAGTAGTTATTGGGTAAAAATCATAAGCCCGATGATTCTGAAAAGGTAAAATTTTCCCAGAACGTTTGTTATTTATTTCTGTATGTTTGTGTCTGTGTGTGTATATGTATGAAATTAAAAGCATATCGAATATCAGTCTAAGATGACAATAGGATTACTTCATTATACCAAAGAAGCCGTAATTGGTCAAGATCGTAGCATTGATTTTTCTCTTGTATTATTTATATCTTTCTCCCGAGTGACTGCATGAATTTCTCGTTTGGATTCCGAGGCTTCTCTTTTCACTTCTCTCGAAGCACGGCGCGAACGTTCGGCCATGTTTGCTGTTTCTCCTTCAAGGCAGCCACTCGAAAAAACATCGATGCGTGGAAATACGGTGTTTTATCCTGGCCTTTCTTTTAGTTTAATCTTCCTAGAACAGCCAAAATAAACGTGATAAAATTTTTGTTCACCCTCCGCAAAAAAACTCGCGCATATATGCATCACAATATGTCTCCCCCTCCTACGCACAGAATGCCTGCAAATCTAATTTTTTTGAATCACGTGGCGCGCGAGCTTTTTTCCAAGTTGCAATTGCGGACTCCGAGAGTTCGGTTCTGCGCGGAAGGAGTGCAGTAACGAGGTTAATGGTATGCACACACTACAGGAAAAACTTCTATGAGAAGCATCTCATAACAGAGGATAACTGCTAAGAAAACACACTCCGTGTGTTGGCTGTGGTGCTACGGTCGTCAATTCGTTACCGTTTCCGTCACCTACGAGGTCGAACGAGAGTCGAACCATCGTCGTCACGGACGTTCCCACGAATAAGGGAGAGCTAAGCGGTTTCTCGTAGTCGAGGCGCGCGCGCGCACAGCTGCCTTTTAACGGAGAGAGAGAGAGAGAGAAAGAAAGAGAGATGATTTGAAAAGCTTGGTCTTTTCTCTCTTCGTCTTTCACTTTATTTCAGCGGTGGTTTCTCTCTTGATCACACTTCCCTCTTAACCCCCGACCAAGACCTTTCGTCGCTCCCTCGCTGACGGAAGAATTATGCGTGCATGTACATATATACAGCGCCCTCTTTGTTTCTCTAGTGAGCAACTTACGCTCGTTTGCACGTCGTGCACATTCTTCCTCATTTCTCCTTTATTCTTCCTACATCCAACTTCCTCCTTCCTCTTTCCTCTCTGTTGCTCACAGTTTTTCCTAATTTCGTGTATATTCTTTTCTTTTTTGTCTCGCATTTTCCTCTGTCACTCTTAGTGTTGTATCTGCATATGAAATCCGTCTACGTCAAAAGTGCGCGCGCAGCCTTTCTGATATGTCTGCACGCGCTTTCAATCTGCCTGAGTTCATGGGCGTGCGTAAGTGGGCAAGTGTTTGCTTACATACATGAGTGCATATGCACGCGTACACACTCGGTTCTTTTTCTCCTCTATCCTTTATTTCCTCTGCAAACCTTCAAAGACTTTTTTTCGCTTTTTTATTTATTATTATGTATTCGTGAACATCTGATGATTTGTTTTTGAAAAGTAATCGAAATGCTGCAACTTTTATGAATTTTTTCTTACAATCTTACTACAACGTTAATTCGTACATTTAACTCAAGATTTTATCGTTAAACTCCTTATTCTATAATAAGTAGCACCGTTATTTTATAAGTTATATAAGCTTCTGTATTATTAATGTACACCATTCTATTATTTTAATTATAATTTATATAGATATAATTTCTATAAATATACTCTCCTTAGATAGTGACTCCTGAAGTTTTAGGAACCAAATTATAATATATTGGAAATCAGTTGAACTTGTTCTTTCATATTCAAATTATGATTGATTATATTTTAATTTTCGTTTAATTTACTACCTTTAAATAAATTATGAAAAAAATTTGGATTTCTGATTCAATACCACAATGCTTTTACAAATCAATAACGTTATCATTTTATTCAATTATGGTATACTTTATAATAAAAATAATATTGTATGGTTTTTTAAATATAAATATAAAAGAACAAAATACATAATAAATTTTTTTAATTTTCAAACTTTATGTTAGTCATTGTAATATATTATTATAGAAACTTAACTCTTTAACAAACTTATTTTACAAAAGCGTAAATTTTCATTTTTTTGTTTGTTATAAATGAATAAAATAATATGACAAATTTTTCAACATTCTAATTCATTATGCCATTTTTCCTCAATGGTTAATTCATTGTATCAAGAAATATTATTTAACTACTGCATTTACTATGTAATAAAGATCGATATTTTTATAAAATTATACATAATTTTATTTTCAACATATTTCATAATTAATACACATTTTTTATTTGAGTAGTCTATATTTTTATTATTTCAAACAATATTATGATTTTACATAGTTCAGTAATAATTTCTAAAAAGAAAAGGGGAGAAGACGATGATGTGTCCAAATTGTTAAATTAAAGAATAAAATAAAATAAAATAACTACGAAATATAATTAAAGTCGGAAACTAAATAAAAAATAAGAAAATGCGAAGGCGTGAATCGGAGGATTAGAAGCAAGTAAAAATATAACAGCTTGATTAGCCTCTAATAGTTATCTAAAGGTTTGGTTGGAACAACATATGAAACACATTCCTAATATCTAAATATCTTTGCTCTGGATTTTCTTACAATGATCTAACAATGATATTCTACAAGTTTATGTAGCCAATATCATGGTAATTTTTTAAGTTCTCTCGTATTGCTTGGCATTACAATTATTTTTCAATCAAGCTTTTTTTAAGTTCTGTACACTTTTCACGCTTATTTTCATGTTTTTATAAGCAAATTTTAATATCACTTAGTTTCAAAATTATTAAAAAAGTATATTATTTTTTAATATAAAATTATAAATTTAAAGATTATAAAAACATTCTAGTATTGAAAATGATTTGTTATTATTATTTTCTATAAAAAATGTTATAATTTTATTACAAGATTTTAAATTTCAATCAAGGTAATAACAAATGGGGTACTTTCATTTATTTTTATTTATTGTACTTTTAATTTGATGTAATATGTATCAATAATAATAATAATATATTATACATATGTATTAATATAATAATACATTAAATTGTTAACGTAAAAAGTAAATAATGGCATTAGTAAGTAATTCAATATATTTATATCATGTCTACACTTATGTTTAATATACATAGATATATTCTATTCGATCGTGCATAATGACAGATATAAATTATTTATGAAATAAAAAAGCAATCTATATTTATATTGAATAATAATATTTAATCTATTTGTCGGAATTATTAAACAATGTTTTTTTTATTTACCAGTGTTAGAAATTATAAAATTTGTTTTCTTAATAATTTACCAGTAAAAAGGCAATGGTTTTCTGTTTTACACAAGATACAATAATATTTTATTATACTTTTTCTTTAGTATTTTTCTTATAGAATTTTTTTCTATATATTTATGGTAATTTTGAAGTATACTCTTATATTTAAAATTTTCTACAAAATAATGTTCTAACACTTTCTAAAAATCATTTTTAATTGACAATTAACATGAATTTACTTTTCTTAGAATTTTGACAATTATATTTTAAAATATTTACAATGGTCTGAACATTAAACATTTAAAAACCTTAAAGAAATTGTTTTATTGTTATACACGCTAATTTTTATAGTTCTATAATGTACAAGAGAAATTGTTAGAATTAAAATTTATCAGTTTTGTAATGACTAATAACTTAAATTTAGCATCACCAAAAGCTCTTGGTATGAGTTTCAGTTGAAATTGAATCTATATAAAAATGTGCAAGGGAAATGAAAATGAAATATAAATTATAAATGGCAGTTAGGGTTTGACTGCTACTATTAATTATTAGAAATATTATTAGAAATTAGAATAAATTATTAGAAACCAATGAAAATATGACTCAAATAACAAAAGTATAACTATTCATTGTAATTTCGAAGATAAATGTTACAGTTGCATTTATAGCCACTAGTTTTGATGTATAACGTATATGTAATCAATGCCTCTGTAACAAAGCGTATAAAATATCAAAATCACAAGAATTAATTTTTTAGTTTCACTCAGTTCGCTTAAATTTTTAATCGATAACCTCCCTTTGCTTCAACCTATACCACTATGTCCTATTATTCCTACACGCACACACGTATCGTTTATACGTAACGCAGGCTTTCGATCCTCGACGACTTTATTTTTTCGTGAAGAACAACATAAAGTATGTAATGAAATGTGGAAGTTTTCGAAGCAATTCATAAGAAAGACATGAATAGAATGAGTGGGAGTAGGAGGTACATATACAAATCTTTGTACACATATATAAAAAGATATATACGGAAATGTGAGTTGAAAAGTTATTTCATTGCTTTTTTATATATTTCGTATTCGAGGCAGTGAAAGCACAACAGATCCCGCAGGTGATTTTATGTAAAGTATACGAACTGTAGAGTATAGAAAACGCGAGTGAAGAAGACTTTAAGGTGTTATTGAAATAGAAATATCGGTATATAACTTCTCGTTCATTTATTATATTCGAAAAGACTCAAGATAGCGACTCGTTTTTCTTTAAGTGACGATAACATTTAAAATTATATGTTCACTGAATACTAGTTTGTTTTCATTATTATGTACTTATCGGAATGGTGTCATAAGCACATGTTAAGAATTGAATTTTTATTTTGTTTTGAAAACATTTACTTTTTACTTAAGTAATAAAATTTTATTATTAATTTTATTATGCTACTTGAGACAATATATCTAAAGTTTATGTATATAGGAATCTTTAAATTGACTTTATATTTTGTCAAACAGGGATATTTTATATAAAAAATAGTATTTTTGGTTCTTTTGTAATGTTTTTAATTTTGAAGAAAATTTCTTCTTTCTTTAACATTAAAAAAACCTTACATTTTCAAAATAAATGATTTGATTATATTTTAATTTACAATATTATTTAGTTTTTTGATATTATTTCGTTGTTAAATATAATTATAAACTATAATTTTTAGCGATTTTAAAATATAAAAGCAATAAAGATACGATATTATTAGCGTTATCTAAGAATCTAAAAAAAATAAAAATTCTATTTAAACTAAAACAAATTTATTTTACGTTAATTATATTTCTTAACAAAAATGTTTTTATAATTTTGCCAAATATAATATTTACACGAAAAAAAACAATAAAAGAATATTTTACAAATACCTTATTTTATAACTTTAATTATAACATTTATGAGAACTTCATTCTGTAATATAAGGTAAATATATTTTATTTGCAATACTTAAAAGTTTAGTAAAATATGAAAAATATCTATTTTTAACTTATTTATCTCTAAACTTAAATACTTTAAATATGTGTGTGTATGCGCGTGTGCTCATTTGTGTATTTATAACAAAAATTGTGTAGGCAAACGACTACATTAGTATTATCATTTCTAAATCCACATTTAAAAGAATAAAAGAAACAAATCATAAATTAAGATCAATAGAGTGATAATAGCGAATACTTTCACCTTTTCTAACGTAACACAATGGTATACAATAAATGAACATTATTAACTTCATATAAAAGGTACAATTAATTTAATGTCATTATTTATTTTCAGAATTTCATTTCCGATTGGTATTTCGTTTATAAAATTACTTAACAAATTACAATTAAAGTTTAAACTGTTTCTGTAAATATAAACAATGCTATAATATAAATAAAAAAATTTAAAGTTCTAAATATCAATTAAACATTATTTATAGTTGAAAAATATTAATATTTTAGATGACATTACTTATAACGATCATGAATTTGTTAAAATATAAATATAAATACTCTTCATTAAGTTAATTTTTTTACTTATAATAATTTTCCTTTAAATAAATTGATTCCAGAGTAAAACTGCACTTTTTAAGTCTAAAATTTTAAGCGATATGTAGATAGGTGTAAATAGGTCATCATACATATGTAATACAAGAGTTGGAAAGGAAAAGCAAAAAGTAAGATGAAGAAGGCCAAACCAAATTTTTAAGTCTTCTGGCTTACAACCGTAATATTAGTATCTATTTATATAAATTATATATATTATATACAATATATATATTTTTTATATAATTAATCTTGTAAAATATCAGAAATAGAGACGGAAATAAAGAAAAAGCAAACGCAAAAGGTTAAACTAAAAAAGGAAAAATCTTTTACAAGTTATCATTAATACAATTTTTAAAATCTATATGTACTACAGATATGTACAAAAATTAGAGAAAATAGATAGTTTTATTCACCTCAATATTTTTTTTAATTTTTCTATATGCCTTTTTTCTTGTGAATTTTAATATTATGTCTCTGGTATAACCATTCCTTCATAATATATATTCATTATTTTTGAGTATATAATTTTTAAGTACGGAACAGGAAACTTTATACATTGGGTAATTTTATTGATTTTTTTTCGATTTAATTTATTTTTTACCATCTTACCATTCTTTTATAAATACCAAAAATATAAAATTTTTTAAATAATTATATACATAAAGCTGTTAAACTTGTGCATCTGTTATACTTTATAAATAAAAGTAAAAAGGACACGGGAAATTATTAATTATTATATCATATTACTATTAAAGTAGTAGAAAGAGAGAAGTATCTGTTAATTATATTTTAACCTTATAAATATTGCTTATAAATTAAAGTTTATTACAGAGAAAATAATCTATATTTAAAATAAATATTATAGTTTGTTAAAAAAGGATTTATTTTACATTTATTATTTTATTAATCTGATCGGATTATTAATGAATTTTTTTATTGAAAATATAAATTAAATAAAACTAAAAAAGAGTTTTAAATAAATAGATTATGTGAACATTTAGTACTGATGAAGCAACTCGACTTCATTCTATTCATTTCTTGAATTTCTCTACATTGTGATAAAAAGTCGAAGTTATCTCGAATACCAAAACATAAATAATAGTTTGATCAGGGTAATGAATATATCAGATTGGGAATCTGTGCATATAATATAAAATTTAAAGGTTTGTATATAGATATAAGATGTTAAAACGAAATTTTTCAAATGTACACTCCGGTATATCTGACGGAGCTTTGGTCTACACATTTTCTACCCTTCCGTTCTCTACAATTCTGCATTTTCTCGGGTCGTTTTAAGTTTTCGTAGTTCTGTACATTTGCGTACATTAATTATTACTAATCTGTCTAGTCAATGCGTTTACACGATCGCTGAATGCATCATTAGGAATCACATTTGGTTAATTGCAGGACAAGTGTATGCGGGATCCCAAGTACTATTGACTGTAGTTTAGTAATTTCTAGGAAAGAAAAAGGGAATAGGCAAAAACGAATTATAATATTATATTATATTATATTATATTATATTATATTATATTATATTATATTATTATTATACTATTAAAGTATAGTTTTATATAAAAATTAGAAATATGGAAGAAGTTTTTATAATTTTTATTTAGATATTTGAATATTTGATGGAAATTTGTATGTGATATAAATACTTTTAGAAAATGAAAATATTAACGTTTTTTAATTATAACTATTGCCTTTAATTATACATTATTTGACTATATATAATTAAAATGTTTTACAATATAAACTAAAATGTAAACTGTTTAGATCATTTTCTTATACGTTAATCTAATTAAACTATTATTTTCCAAATATTGATATGACATAAAATAAACTACATTGTATATGCTAGAATTTTAAGATTCATTAGGAAGTATAATTTAATTTACGATAGTTTCTCAATTTAAGTATAATTTAATAATTTATAATTTATTAATTTTTATTGAATTTCGAAAGGTTTCTATATTATTTCATTTGATATGATTTTGAGTTTATATTGATTGAAGAAAATAGTCAATGATCCCGTTGAGTGAATGTAATCTTATTTTTGTAATAGTACATAGAGTTAGTTTTGTTACTATTCAAAGTTAGAGATAGTCAGAAAAGAAATATTAAAAAAATAGCAAAGACATTGAAAAAAAGACTATAAAATAAGAGTAAAGAAGTAAGATGCTTTTGAAATTGACTTAGTAGGTTGTCACATGGGTCAAAGGTGAGTCAGGGTCCGGACACCAATGAAAATGAATAGACTATTGTATTCGAATGCGAATTGTCTGTAGTATACCCGATTTTAAGGAGTACGGTTCGCATTTCTCCTCTCTTACGGGATCATTCTTCCCCTTCTCGTTCACTTATCGCTTTTCCTTTCTCTATCTTTCTCTCTTTTTCTCTTATAAATTTTATTGATATGCTAAGTAGATTATAATTCTTTTTCGCTCTTTTTTACATTTAAAAGGATTCTTTTCCATAGCGAATAATTTTTCTTCTAAAATAGAATCACGTTATAATTTCAGGAATCTTCATTATTTTATATTATGATGACATATAGATTAAAAACAACTGTTTAATATTGTACTAAAAACTTATCTTACTCAGACACGTGTATTGAATTAGATTAGGTTAAATTTGAGAGTATGTTAGTACAATGTATTTAAAAAAAGAACAAAATTTCAGTGTTATTTCTATATTCTATTAGTTCTACTTCTATATTCAGTATATTCTATTTTAATATAATAAAATAATAATCATTATAATTAGTTTAATTAAAATTGAATAATTAAATATAATCGCTTATAATTTTTTATTCGATCTATTTATACATTTGAAAGTGCTTTTTGGAATTGGAAACTATATAAGAATTTTTATACAAGATTTAGTATTTCTACAATAATGCTCTAATTCTTGGAACAAACATTGTCAATTAAATTTTTGATTTATTTTTCTTCCTAATAAAAATGAAATTTGTTCAGGTAAAATTCTATTTATATTCTATTGAATTTATTAAATTTTTTACACTTTCTTTATATTGAATAGAAAATACATTTCATAATACAAAATATCAGGTCGTAAATATTAAATTTTAAATTAAAGTTCTGTTCAATATTTAAATTACAGTTTCGTCAATTGATTTTTGAAACGTGCATAAGCAAATACATCTCTATATTATATTTTTATATAACAATTTTATAAATTTAAATAAATTATATTGAGAAAATACCATTAAATTGTAATCTAAGTTGATATAAAGATATTAAATAAATTAAAATATGTAATATAGAGGAATATAAATATCATAAAAAGAATATGATGATTAGAATGTCAAATTCACTTATTGCTTTAAGATATGGAGTCAAAATTATGTGGATTATACAAATTATATTAAAATAATTAATTGAAGTTTAAAAATACTATTTCATGAAACTATTATAAATCATATAAAATATAAATAGGCAAATTCAAACATGATGAGTTGAAGAACCTCTGTGATAAATTATATTAATTCTTTATAGTGGATATAATAATATTATAGTACATTACTCTTTTCCTAAAGGATAAGTTGTACTTTTTCTATAAAAAATATTGAAGATTTAAAAATTGGAACGAAATTTAGTGGGGCATCATCTGAGCCATATCTATGCTTTAACAGAAAAAATAAATGTATAATTGCAATACATACAAATTATATGATGTTTTTAAATACAATAATATAATGTATAATAAAATTAGAAATAACATCTTCTTACTAAAATTTGAAACATAAAAAATTTTGCAGTTACTAATTTATATCACTTCACAAATAATATGGAAAAGTCTAGATTTAAAGAAATTATAAATAATTGAGAAGCTTAGTATTAAGAAACATTTACGTTCTTAATTATCTTAGTATGTATTTATACGGCGATTTAATTTTCTTTAAAACAAATCAGAGTACAGTAACAAGAAATTTCATGTTATATTTGTTGTTAAGACATTAGCCATTCCTACTTCATATTATACTTTTAACATTACATTGATGATAAATAATACTATTTAGAAGCAAAAGCCATTAAGTCAGAAATCTGCACCTCAGCGTATTTTAATGAACGTATCGAGTATTTTTAGTTTTAGTTAAAGGAACCTTGAGTATATACTAGAAGATAATATAAGTTTTTTTTAAAGAACAAAATAAAATATTATTACATTCTTTTTTTCGTTGCGCATGAGTCGTGGTACATTAATCGATGGACATACATATTTATCAGCGAACGATCAATCTGTATATCTTTAAACTTTTTTATATTATACAAGGAGTATCATATAGCAGTGACGTTCGTATATTTCTTAGACTTATAGATTTACTTAAAATTGTTGGATAATGAAAATTTATAACACAGCATTGATCTAAAATATAGATGTATATATCTTTCGGAAAAACTGTTTTATATATTATATTTAAGAAGACTAAATAAAATGAAAAGATAATTTTGATATAAAAGAATATTAAATACATAGTTTACAATATAATGGTTTTGTAAGTAAATACAATAGTTTATTTATTATTTATTTAAAAAGAAATTAACAGTTTTGATAACATTTCAATGTGACATTTAAACACACAAAAATGAAACATATGAACCTTTAATCTAAAATAGTTACATTTTACGAGTATGTGATTTTATTTTTCATTTATGTTGTCTTCTGAAATTGTTTTATAAATCTAGTTATAAGATTTTAATAGTAAAATTTTTAAAAAGTGCTTTGTTTATTTGATAAGAATTTTCAAAAGAAACATTTCTACATAATTAAGTACATTTAAGCATTTTCAAATATATTTATACGACTTTATTTGCTATCTGTAAAAATAACACAATATAGATTATGACTAATAATAACAATAACCGCGTTACATTGTATAACTAATATTTTGTATATTTCCATTCGATAAATTAATTTCGAAATACCAAAGTTATTTCAAAAAATAACATAATAGTAAAAATAATTCATCCAAATGTCAATAATTTATTTATTCAAAAATCGTATTTAATGATTGATGCACATATGCTGTATACGAGATATTCACACAAAGTGTAAAACCTGTGTTCTTTTGTAAAATTAAATAGTAAATATAAACATGTAATAAATCAATTATAAAACTTTAAAGTATAAACTCTAATATATTATGTAATACGCCCTGATTAAAGGATTCTGATATCTGAGTTAACATTGGTTAGAACTATACGAGGGTGCATATGGTTATTAATTGCATGTGTGAAAAAATGAAGTAAGCAATGCTTGTAGTCCGCAGCAAGGTTAATGTTTTTAGGATGGCCGTTGAAGCACAGGGACCGAAGAAGATAAATAGAGTGTGGTGTGACAAGCGTAAGAGACGTAAATATTGGTTGCTATGCCAATGTAGGAGAGAGAAATTTGAACTCGGCTGATATAACAATTTCAAGCTATTTAAGTGTACTTATTTTATTCATATAACAATAATATAGAGAAAGTCAGAACTTCAAAATAGAAAGATGAAGAATTTGGTATCATTATTACAAATAATTACAATAATTACAAGAAAAAAAATATAATTCAAAAAAAGCAAGCCAAAGAATGAATTAACATGTTTTTTGATAATTAGTAGGATTTTAGTTTTAGTTATTTTGTTTAATAAAAATGAAAGTTTCAAAAAAAACTTCTTTTTATTTTTAATTATCCTTAATTATTCAAAGACAATATATTATGTTGAGAATTATTGTATAGAATTAAATATATAATTTAAGTAAAATGATTTTGTAGACAATATGGGTTTTACTATGTTACATAAGAATTTTAGTGTATTAGAACCACATTTGGTATAATACTTTCTAGAGATCAACATTATAAAACAGTAAATTTCTTTTCGTTAAATTAAAATAATAATTTAATTTTACTCGTTTGAGAAGTTAGTTTCAAAGTATTTAGCCTTAGAAAGCTATTTCCGATATATCATTACAGTTTTATCAAACTAAAATATTTTGAAATATCTAAAAATAATTTAAACGTTATTCTTACAAAGAAAAATTCTATTTTTATATATTTTTTTTATAATTACCTTTAAAAGTTTCTCAGATTCTTAAATTGAGGTTTTGAATTTTACAATTTTCATAATTTACAATACAGGTATTGTATTTTATAGCACATCAGAAAAGTCTATTCTTAAGCAATACGTAATATCTTATCAAATTCATTACAGAGGTCACAGTTAAATTTTTTTGTTATTACATTAAAAATCGAATACTATAATTTTAATGAATAAAAAATTTTAATAATGTTTATGTTATTGATTAATCGTTACAATTATATAAAATTATATTAAATATTATTAACAAAACAAGACACACTGATAAATAATATTCAGATGGATTAAAGATTATTGTAGTTTCAGTAAAGTATAACAATACTTAAACTAAAACCATATATCAGTTATAGAAACAAATGCATGAAAAATTAGTTAATATTAGAGTAATTTTAACAAATTGAATATTTGTGTATTTTTTAAATCTTTTATTTCTTAATATAAAATAGCGAATGTCAAGTTGAACTTAATAAATGGTTTATTGAATCCTAAAAGGAAGTCGTTTCAATACTGTCTTAGAATTATGCTTATAAACATCATGAAAAGTTGCCTTTTGACTCTTTATACTACACAAAGTACGAGGTTTGATCAAAAGAGCGATTTATGAGGCTAAAGCAATCCATTAATTGCGTTATCGTACAGTGCTTCTCGAACAAAGAACAGTAAGTACATTACATGTATTTATGTACATCGAGGATTTGATTATTATAGTTTTTCTGATAGAAACATTAAGCTTAATATTATAATATTGATGAACAATAAATGCAATTTTGAATTTATTGAAGCTCCATTGTACAAATTTAAAAAAATTGTTTCGTTATACAGTTATTAATTTTATTAGTTTTAGTTTTAATGCAATATAGAATGATAATGGTATAAAAACTGGAATTATGAACTAGAATAATCTATGAAATCTAATATCGAATTAAGAATTAAAACGCAATTCACTGTGTGACTCATAAAATAATATTACATTCTATTTATATAAAAGTAATATTATATTAATTTTATGAATTGAATTTTTTAATATATTTTATCGATGTTGATCATAATACATTATTTTAATAATATATTTAATTAAAAACATAAGCAGAGAATTTCTAAGTAATTCTATTGTTACGACCAAAAATGTAATAAACAAAATTATGAAATAGAGATTAAAGGAATTTACAAGAAATGATTAAAAATGTCAAAATGTAAAGTAATGATTAAAAATGGATCTGCGAAGAAATTAAATACAAAAGAATTTAAAAAATTTAAGTAAATAAGACATAAACTATAAGTATTGAAGTAAAAAAGGTAGTCATCGGGAATTCGTTAAAGATTTAAGAAAACAATTAGGTGCGGAGTGACGTCCATGACTTATAAAAAATGATTAAATGTTATTCAATTTTTAGAGTTCAAAGAATTGGCAAAGGAGAAAATCAAATTATTTCATTCCGTAATGGTATGATTGTATGCGTATAAGCTACAATTATGACTTGGAAATCAAAATTGTCTTTAAAAAAAATGAGTCTAGTCAGGTATTACAAAGTTTATTGATTCGAGGGAAGAAAAAAATATAATTTATATGATTTATATTAATAAAAGATTCAGTATACCAACTGTTTAAACTTTCTTGTAAAAATCGAAAAGGGGAAAACATAAAATGAAAATTCTTGCTTGTCAAAAAAATAATGAAAGTTAATGCTGTGTAATTAAAGCATTTTTATGTATAACAAAAGGTATAAATATACCGAAGAGATATTATTGTATTGTAATTTTATTGTCGTGAAAGCAACACCGATATCAACAAAATATTGTAATAAAAATATTGATAGTTTTGTTCTTTAAAGTCATCAAACTTTAAAATTAAAGTTAAGTATTATTTCTGTAAATAACATTATATATAATACAATAAGTTGGCAATTGAGAGAAATAAGATTATTTATATTTTATTTATATGTTTACGATTGATGTATTTGCTGAAGCAAATTTGAAAATGACGCTGTTGAAAAAAAAATTAATATTTTATGTGTATATTCGCATCGTCATGAAATTAAAATGAAGTACTGTTATTATCATTAATATCATTATTATTGAATAAATCAATATTATATTTTTTGTTGGTGTTATTAGTTTATTCGTAATATCTATGTATTACTTATTTAATTATAAGCAATTTTAGTATTTAGCCGGGTGTTCGTCGATCGAACAGATTTTTTCAATTTTTTAATTGAATTTAACAATTAAAATTATTATATATAAACTAGAGCTACTAATTTTACATTGATAATTGTTTATTTTTAAGTATATTGTTAACTATTTCTAAAAAAATTAAAACTAATATTACAAATGTATATTATAATAGCAAATAGATTTACAAATTGATACAAATTCATATGAAATGAACCTAATCTTGAATGATTTTATTACATTATTTTATGAAAATGACATCGATTTATGATTTAAAACAATCATTTCTTATAATAACAATTTTATACATTTTCAAATTTATTTATTAAATAAACTTGAAAAATTCTGTATTTATTAAAAAAAAGAATTATAAAAATGCTAATGCTTAATTGAATATCTCAATTTAATATTTTTACACTGTATACGGTATTTAATAAAAAAGAAGTTTCTTAATTCATCTTTGAAAATTTTTAATAAATTTAGTTTTTTAATAAAAAACACAATTTTTAATGAGAAAAATTAATGAAAATTTATACTTTTATTTTATTTATAAATGTAATTATTTAATTAATAAAATAATTTTTAGATTTATGGTTATAATTTAGTTATGTAAAAATTTTGGATGTGAATATAATTACTGTTAACCAATTGATTTTAAAATTTTCACATAATATAATAAATATGCGCAAGTGTATATGAAAATTTATAAAATTTTTTGATATAATTTTAAAATAAATTATAATTTGTTATTATAGTTTTCAGTTTTATTAAAAAGCACGCATAGAATCATTAGGTTTTGCTGGTCAAAATGAAGGAATAAGAAAATCTTATAGCATTGTTTTATATATGTATGTGAAAATAATTGGAGTAAGATAGCTAAAGTTTGTGTTAAAGAAACAAGAGATTGTAAGCATATAGATATCTTCACGATACAAGATGAAAATAAGACAGAGAAATGTAAAGGTCGAGCAATTTGAATTTTTTAAGTAAGATTTCACAGTTGTATGTGTGTGTAAAATAAGTGCAATTTCTTTCTCGCATGATATGTCTTTTTAGATCTTTGTATATGAAGGCGTAAAGCACGTTAAAGTCAAGTCGCTGCTGACTCTAGTCTAGACTAGCATGATAACGCCTTTTGGATAAGGAACCAAGGTTAACTCTTTCCCTTCAACGGTTTAATATCCCTGCAGAGAGTAAACTGTTGAGACTTGGTCTTTTTAATTATCTCTGCATCCATTTTTTCCCTCTTTAATTTCTCGGTGTATTACTAGCTTTTCAAAAGCACGGCTTATATATATATTTTTTCTACATTTTCCCTTTTTTTCCTGTACGAAAGACCTTCGACTATTTTAATTATGCGTTTCCGAGATGATCTTTATTTATATTTTATTCAAGTTTATTATGCTGCCTAAGAAGAGGAAAGACAGGTTTGCCTTGAGCAAAACAAGAATGTGTTTTTCAAGTTTCTAATATCAGTCGTATGATATTTTAAATAATTTTTATTATTGTATATTCTACTAATTTATGAATAATAAATATAAGTTAGTGCAATTTTACCGACTATTTGGTATTTAGCAGATTTATAAAACTAATATTTTGTTGTTATTAGTAACACTGTTATCAGAAAAATGTTCTTATTCATTTTTAATTATATTATAATAAGTTTGAGAATTCTATGTGAATCCAATTATTATTCGCTATAAAATATTACCGAAAATAATTGAAATCTATTCTGAATTATTGTAAGTTTAAATTCGTCATATGTAATTAATGTTTAATTCTAGTACAACACTTTACAATAATTTTTATTCTTTTTTATAATTTTTCATAATTAAAAATTTTGTTTTATTATTTAAAATTTTTAAAGATTGAATATTATTTTCTTGACAGTAATATTTTAATTCACCAAATGTTGGAAGAAATTTTGTAAATTACTAATTTTTATTTATAAATAACTTCATAAATGAACCACTACTTTTATATCATCTAAAGTTAGAAAATTTCTATATGTGATTTTTTAAAGCACAAAAATTTACGAATAAACTAAAAAATCAAAATTTTTAAGCTTGAAAAAATGTTATAAATAATTATTATTGGGATAAAGTGTTTTATAATCTATGTATTAATAGTTTTTAAACAAATTATTTTTTAAATTTTACATAATTTTTCATTCAAATAGTTTATATTTAAAAAATCGTTTGACAGAAAGTAATTATATTTTACAGAGCTTAATCAAAGTTACAGTAAATTTCATAAATTTATAAGCGATTAATTGTTTTTCAATTTTCTTTTAATTCATTCAAGCAATATCATTTTTCCTCTAATTATATTTATGATATAAGATAGTAACGTATATAATTTATTATTGTATGTTTATAAAGTATATTAATTTTTTTGTAAAATTATCTAATTTTATGTTTGTAAAATTATTCCTAAATATTTTATATCAGATAATAATAATATCATTTTAAAAAATATATAAATAAAAGTTTATTTAGTATTTTTATTTAGTATTTATAGTGCATATAATTATTAAATTTTAAATAAGATATTAAAGGAATATTTAAAATTTACATAAATTTTATTTTTTTACATTACACTAATGTATTTATTTATAATTAAATTTTTCTTTGATTATTTATTTATGAAACAATATTTATTTAAAATATATATTATAATAGCAATAACTTTTTTTTGTTGAGAATATATTTATTATAAAATCAAATGTGATATTATATTATTAATGAATTCAAACGTAAATATTTCTTAATTTTATTGCATATAAATAAATCAATAAAATATATCTAGTGTTAATAGTATTCATATTCTTAAAATATAGATACAATACAAGTCTTATCATACTAATATACCAAGAAATAATTTAAAATGTTAAATTACTCAAATTTTATACTAATAATCATGGATATTTGTTTGATCGAAATTTTGCCAATATACCTTTCTTTCACGTTTACAGCTAATAATGGTTTTTTCAAAGAATTTTTCTCTGGTTATTAATAATATTCTTGGATGCAAAAAGAATTTTAATTCCGTGAATAGTTATGCTTATCATATTTTTTTGGTACACAGTTTAGCATATTTTATGTTTTTTTCTATAATAAACGAATTAAAAACAAATATTGTTTATAGGAGGATTCGTTTGAAAATGAAATTGGTTGATTGCGAAAATGAAAAATTTTATATTGTTTAGGATACTTTAACATAATGGAATCAGTGTAAGAGTTCTGGCTTTAGCCCAAGCATAATACATTTACTAGATATTGTTAGGAATCTATCAAAGAATTATAAAAGGATACTATATTTTTAACTAATGTTTAGCTTATGGAAGCAATAGAACTTACATTTTGATATTATTTATGTATTTATTATCTGATATTAATTTATTTAATTTTAATATTGTAAACTTTTATTTGTAAATCAAGGTGAAGCTATAATAAGATTTGATAAAAACTATTAGTTAAAATGCAAACATTTTTAAACAACTGGAACTTCCCACGTCTTTCTCAATCTTATGTGTTTAAATGAAGACGAATTTAATTTCATATTTACAGTTATTTACTAACTCTAATTCTCCTTGTCATTGTATGCTTAATCGGAATTTTAATAGCCTAATATTCGATTCTTCTCGATTTCTTAGTCCAAAGATTTAATATTGGTACTAATGATTTTAAATAGGATGTATATATATAAAACCTACAAATACATTTTCTGTATAATTAAATTACATGTATGATTGTCGAGTTAAAATATAGATTCTAATAAAAATAACGATTCTAAATTGATATTAAAAATAGTTGATATTAATAGATTATTTGATATATAATTTTTATTGGATAATAGAAAATAAAATGATAATAATTATTACCATTTAGAAAAAAATTAGTGTAAATATCATCATTAATCCTTCATAATTAACATAATTTACTATAAATCTTATTTTCAATAAAATTTGTATTCATAATGCTATAAACATAATATAACATAACAATATTTAAATAAATTGAAATATATTCTTGTCACCGAAAAATAAGTTAATACTTGAAAATTTTTTGAGTAAGCGTCCATAAATTAAAATAAAAAAATACTAAACAATCAATAAAGAACCGTTAGAAACCTGTATAGGTTATGCAAAGAGACTACATAATAGTTTATACTGTAATAGCTACAACCTCAATCAATTCCGGTGTGCTGGAAATTGATGCGCATTTTTATTCACCAATTCTGGTGATAAAATGACTCAGTTTACGTTGTGATATCAAGGGGCATCGCACTCCAAAAGCCTGAAGGCATTTCTCTTGCCAGCTAGGTTTCTTTGTCGTATAAATTTATTGAGTTATATCAATTGCACGAAATAACTGGTACCGAAAATATTTAATTACTATTCTCGCTCTTTTGCTTTTTCGCTTTAAGCTGTTTCCTTTTTATTTTTATTTTATTCTCATTTGTCATTCCTGATATTGTCTCGTATTAGGATATATTTAATTTTAAAGAAAATTTAAATTTCATTTTTTTGCAATAAATATAATAAAGGAGAATGAATATATTATATATTTTGAGAAAGAAGTTATTTTTCCTTTGAAATCATGTAAAATGAGATCTTAAAAACAGTATGATTTGTAAAATATTTCTTTAGGATAAAAATTATTTTTTAAATATCTGTTACAAATAATTCAATAATTTTAAATAAATTGGGATGAAAACTATAAATGTTATTCACTAATTAAGGTAAAAAATTTATGAATATTATTTATTTTCATAAAATAATATTTTAGCACATAGATCAATCAGTAATTTAGGACTTTCATTTTAATTTTACAATTTTTTTTCTATTATTTTCAAAATATATTGAAAGTATATAAAAATAAAATTAACCATATTAAAAACTAATATAAAAGATAAATTTTACATCTTCAATTAGGTTTAAGACAAACATAATAAAAAAATAATTTACATATCTTTAAAAATATGCATTATGTCATTATTAAAATTAATTTTATTTTCAAAAAAATTTACTTTCTTATTAACAGTATTTCAAAATTTCTATTTAATACGATTAAAGACATGATATAAAATGTATATAATAAAAAATTTTTTAGAAGTTCTTACTTGAATACTTTGAAACTAGTCTATAAATCTTCCTTAATAGTTAACTTATAATTTCTTGTATTTAAATTATTAAATTATATATACTTTACAATCATAAAAAATAATATTACGTTTTTTAAAAGTACAATTTTTTGTAAAAAGCTGTAATTAGACATTTAAATATATAAGCGTATAATTGTATAATGTAAAAACATCAACTGTTTAATTTTTAATGATACATTATTGTTAGTATTTTGCTCATTAAAATCAATAAAAATATTTTTTTTTAATTTTTTTTAATTTTAAAAATTTTTTTGTAATATCTTATGTAAAAAATTTTCAAGATATATTAATATATTCTTTATCATTCAAGAATGGTTTATTTTTAGCATTCAATTACAATTATATTCTCCGTTTTATTTATTATTTTTATTAAAGAAAATATGTTTTTTTTAAGAATTAATAACTAATTAAAAAAAAATATGATATATAACGTTATATAAATTGGTATTAAGTACCTAAATTAGTAGATGTTCAGTTATATTAGTTTACTAAAGTAAAATTAAAATTAAAATAAAATACAATAAAAATTTTTATAAATTAACATATAAATATAAAATATATTTTTAATAAATTGAATTGATAATTTTTATTTATATTTATTTAAGTATGTATTAAAAATCCAAATATTCATATTATATATTATACTTCAATAATCATTACAGTTCTGAAATAAAAATTTTTTTATTTTTTATATTATATTAAATTGTGTATTTAATGCTTTATTTGTTTAATAAATAAGATAAAATATTTATTTATAAAAAGTATTTAATCTGTTAAATTAAAATTTTTTACAGAATTCCATTTTTAAAGTTTATGAAGATAAAGATTGTACAATTTCTGGTTTTATTTGAAAAAGAAAGCATTTCTTAAAATTAAAATAAAGCTATGAAATAATAAACCTATATTAATTGAATATATTATAATAATATTATTAAAATAAATTATACTTACATAAATATAATTTTAAAATTGAAGATTGTTTAAAAATTAAAAATGTTATTAAAAGTAGCATAAAAATTTTATGATATTTAATAATTTACGTATAAATTTTTTTAAATAAAAGTTTATATGTTATTATTCTTTTCATTAGCCAATAATATTTTTAACTTCAAAATTAAAACTAACTACATTTTTTATTTTCTTTACATACGTGTAAATATAATCAATGAATTTAAAAATCAAATATTATTAATATTTTGCTTCTTTTTCATTTAAATAATAATAATTCAAAAGTACAGTATTTTTTCTTGTTAATTTTATAACAGTAATATTTAAGAAAATAATCAAAATTAATAATCAAGAGAAATCCAATGTTGAAACTTATATTAAAAGCAATTGAAATTTTATAAAAAATTGTTTTTCAATAACATATTACATGCTTTTTTAATAAATAAAAAAAATATAAAATAGAAACATTTTTAAATAAATATTTTTCTTAAACTATATTAATATATCCAGAATTCTGAAATAGTAGAAAACTCTTTACTTAAAAAGAACTTGTGGTATATATGTTGAAATGTTTTTTGAAAATTGTTAGTTTTTTTACAGAAATGCTTTTTGTAGTACAATTATTTCTGATAAATATCATAATAGATAAAAAATATTTTAATATTTTAATTATATATCTATAAAATATATTTTGTAATATTATAATACAATATATATTTTTATATTCTGAAAATAATATACCAAAAGTTTTTGTATTAGCATTTTTTTAAGTTTTAAATTATTTTTTTTATATTTTATAAAATATATTTGGATTCGCATACATTTTGAAAAGCAATAATGTTTACTGAAGAAATATTGTTTTTAATAATTTTAGTGAAACTTAATTTTCTTTAATTAAATATTATTACAAATGAAAAATAAATGAATATACTGTATTATAGAAATCATTATCATTATATAGTTTATATATATTAAATCTCATAAGAATGTTAGATTATATAAATCAAAATAACTTATTTATATAATTTGATAATGAATAATTAAATATATTTAATTAAAGATCTCTTTATATATGTTTCATATAAATTAAAAAAAATATCTTCTACTAATTATTATTGATTAATGTCGTAAAAGAAATAAATATTTAAAGTTTTGATTTTCGAATTATTTGTTTATCGTGGCTTAAAACGTTTCTTAAAAAATTTTTTTTATTCTTAAATAGTAATGGAATAATTTGGTTATTGGATTTATTCAAATTAAGATTTTTCTAATAACGTATATAATATTAATATAAATGGATTATTTTACTATGTAAATATAAAAATACTATTAAAATTATAAAAGTATATTCAAAATTTATGTTGATTAATTAAATAAATTTATTTTAATGTAATAAAAATTGATGTATAATTAGTTTTTATGAAATACATAAAATAAAATCTTACTCAAGATTTTTTCTTAAAATGGCAAAATATTACAGATAACATATTTATACAAGATTAAATTCACTTATGTATAAACATATACAAATATAAATTTTTTACATAATATTATATTACTATTATTCATATTATATATTACTATAATTATTTATTATTAAAATTTTTTTTTAATAATATTAATCATTAAAATAGATATATTAAAATATACATTTAACTATTTAAATTATTTTATGCAATTTAAAAATTTGGAATCTTAATACCCAAAGGTTTAGTACAATATGTAATAATTAGTTTTGAATTTTTATAACATTAGTTTATTGTTTTAATTTATCGATATTTATTCTTATTCTTTTTTAGTGTATTTATATATATAAATTTATAACATTCTATTTTATTTTATTATTGAACTATAAATATAATACATTTTTTAAATCTTTATTATAAATTGCACATAAGGTTTTATGAGTATGTGAATGTATAAGTTATATTTTTATATAAACTTATTATTACTGAAGTAATATCAATAGAATTTTTTAATACAATAATTATAATCATAGATTGAAAATTATTCACTAAAATAATTATAAAATATAAATTTCATACATAGATAAAATCAGTTCAGAACATACTTTAAATTCTAATGAAGTATAAATAAATAAAACTGAAAACACTTATTTTGTAATTAATATACGTAATGTTTAAATATTTTATGAAAAAAGGGGATTTGTATTGAATTTTCATGTATTTTAATTATATACGATAATCGTTTGTTTCAGTCAAATTGTTTGGTTATCTGCTGTGAAGGGATAAAATCATCCCGTAAATCGAAGGTACTTATTTCATCTGAATTCATAAACATATATTAATTATATTATACGCTGTAATTAGAATAATTCATTGGGTACTTAATATCCCCTCTTTTCATAATGAAGAAAAGGGCATTATGTTGGGTATATAGGTTTGGATGGAAAACGGTGGTACCTTTATACTTAGTCGTTATATGTATTTGGGGATAAATTAGAGAGTATTAACACTGTATTTATTTGTAGTTCAGTTCGCGTGTTCCTCAATTTCTAAATTATCAGGCGGTATGCGATACGGTAAAAGTAACACCTGAGACTTTACTGCTAATCGTTAATTATCGGCAAAATTTTGCTTACCTTTTCTATCAAGCTCACACATTACTGTTTATGTCCTGTTAGGTAGTGCTCCAAGTTGCTGAACTAGAAAAAATTAAGCCAATTGATCTTTTCAGAGTATGCACTTGCTCTCATCTTATTAATTTTTTGACTCAAGTGCTTCTATTTTCTTCTAATGATTTTTTGTGCCATTCTTAAATTGCTCTAATTTAATATTATGCTCTTTGTAGATAGCGACTCATCTATGTATAAACATAGGATATTTTTTTCTATTTGTTTTTTGTTGTTTTTTAA
This sequence comes from Dolichoris vasculosae, assembly GCA_018907195.1. Lineage (NCBI taxonomy): Eukaryota > Metazoa > Arthropoda > Insecta > Hymenoptera > Agaonidae > Dolichoris > Dolichoris vasculosae. Next base: position 604,387 of record JACCHY010000029.1, read on the forward strand.
TTGTTTAACATTTTACGGCCCTTTTATGAAAAAATCTGTTAAAAATAAAGCGTACCTCTTGAATATAAAATTAAAAAAACATTTTTTATTAAAACATTGTTATTATATTTTAATTAGAAGTACAATTACATTTAATAAGCTCGTCTATGTATACCTAATTTAAAGAATTTATAAATAATATATATTAAAAGGTAAAAAAGTATTAAAAAATTCTATTTTTTTATATTTTATATTGAATTTAATATCATGATCTCTTGTTTTAAAAAGTTTATATTATAAACAAAGAAAATTGAAATTAAATTTCAAAAGACATATTTAAGATTTTTTATTTTATATAAAAATGCATAAGATTTCTAAAATTAATATTTTTTTTTTTATTTATTATAATTAATTTGAATCATTAGAAATTTTATTTTAAGATCTTTTATTTAATATAAAAGTATATAGTTACTTTTATATTAAAAGAATATGTAATTATGGTTAATGCGATAATCTGCCTTGTAACTTCATTGAAATAAAAATTTTTGCTGAAAGAAAATCCATTGTAATTTATTTATTTTTCAAATAATGTTTGTAAAATTAATATTTTTATTTAAAAAGTATATTAAAGTAATTTTACTATATAAAAGTAATACATATAATTTTAATTAAATTATAAGAAATCTACAATCTCATATTTCATTTGATGAGTAAATATTTTTAATTGACTATATTGTAATTTATTAAATTTTTCTTTCTCCTAAAAAAAAGCCATAAAAAATTCATAAAATTTAGTTACAAAATATAATACATTATCTCTTTTTTCTGTACTTTGTAATCATATGAATACGAGTAAAAATTACCAATGTATTTTTATGCGAAAATCTGCGTACCACGGTAAGCAAAAATCGAACATGCGCACATTTTTCTTAATGCACTCAAAGAACTTATAATAAACATCATTTACGAAAAATTTAATAATTATAAAATTAAAATATTCTTAAGTTTAATAAAAAATGCACATTAGTATTTTCTTTGCTTTTGTAAATAAATGTTATGTATGTGGTTAATTTATATTATATCTTCTAGAATCATAAATGTAAAAATGAATTTTTATGGCATTATGATTTTTCTAATAGCTGAAATAAGAGTTTAAAAACAAAAGGCTTTATTATGTTATTATATTTAATATTAAATAATTATTTTGCGTTAATACTATTTACATTTATTTATGAACTTATAGTACCGCAAAACTTATGAATAAAACTTAAAATAATTTTTTTTAATAAATATCCTAGTATATCGTACTTGTTAAAAAAGGGAAAAGAAAAAGCTTATGCAGGCTTCTAACATCAGTAGGAATGATAGTATTAGTATGAGCTACTTTTATTGAGAGATGTTCTTTTGTCAAAGTGACAAAAAAGCCTGGAGAATCCATCCTTCAACTATAGAACAGCTGCCATCGAACAGCTTTATCTTTGTTTCTCTCTTTGGCTAAGTTATTTTACTTTTTCTGTATCTAGATTACTAATATCTCTTTTTTCCTTCCTCAATCACACGTTCCTAATCGTTTTCTCTGCCTTTCTCTTATTTTTCGTATTCACGAGAGTCTATCAAATATCTGAATATATTTGGTCTATTCATAAATGGAGTTAAAGGATTTAGAATATTTATAAGTTTCTTTGTCTCTATAGTTTAATTTTTCTTGATTAAAATATTTTTATATTTGATATATTAGTAAAAATGTTATATTATAATCAACTACGAACCCTTTTAAGCATACTATCAAAGTATAAATTTTAAATTAAATAGGATCACTATTCCAGAATATAAATAAATTGAAAATATTATTTTATGTAATATTTTAGCAGATTATATTAATTTTATTTTATCAAATTGTACTTTGTAGGAATATAAATGCGGTATATTAATTTAACACGTAAAACATAATTAATGAAAAAATCTGATATTGTAAATTAAAAAGATATAAAAAGTTTTAGGTTACAAAAATTTGATGACTGGTGAATATAAATTATCTATACCAAATTTAGTTGACAATTTTTCAGTTTCTACTTTAGAATTAATAAAAAATAAGATTTGAATAGAATTTATCATATTCAGTAAATTATTATGTTATTTTTGAAGAATAAAATATATTTTTATATTTATAGGACATTTATTTTAATGCAATATTAAAAAAACTTTTATAAAATAATTACAAAAAAATATAAAAATATAAAATAAATTAAATGTATAAGATTAAAAAATATTTGTATTGCATGCTTTATGTTTTAAGTAAAATTACATCGTCTCTAGTTTTAAAAAATTAATATTTTGAATAAATTATTATAGCTTAGTAATGTTGTATAAATATTTTTATATTATTTATCTAGGTTAAATTTTTAAAAATATTATATATTGAAAAATAATTTTCTTGTTATTTTCTTGTTATTTTTTGAAAATTAAGTTATTTTAATTTTATTTAAAAATTTAATATTTGAAGTAAGTTTAAAATATCTAAGACTATTATTATTATTATTTATAAATCATTCTCGTCTCAAGACCAAATTCTCTATCAACCTACATAGTCACATCTTTTTCATTCTCACTTCTCTTTTCCGCTAAGTTTCTGGAGTACTACTGGCAGCTTAAAATCCGAAAATGCGTTGAAAATACACTGGTGAATCGGTAGAGGTATAGAGTATTAATGAGACGGGGCAGGGCGAATAATTATTTTTTTTTCGAGGAAAGTGAAAGAAAGAAGAGTAGAAAGTGTGAAGGAGAGAATATGCTTCAAAATTAGTATTTTGGACGTTTTTCTCCAGAAGCTGTAATAAAGATAGTGACGTTATGATAATGATAATCATTACGATAATGGGAGAACGGAGCCGCTCAACTTGAGGAAAGTGCTCCTGCAACCCGACATTTTTTAATTTTTAGATCTACGCGTTTTCATCTGTGCCTTGCTTTTCATCTCTTTTTTAATAATGTGCTTTTACTTCTTTTTTTATCCTTCTTCGAACATTTTTATCTGAATTTTCAAATCGACCAAACACTGAAAGAAATAGATGAACGAATGATTTGACATTAATAGATTGTGATGCTCTTTTTTCCTACAAATAAATATGCTAGACTTTATACTCTGAAATAAAAAGTTTTTTTATACAAATTTTTATAAATATTTATAAGTCATTTTTCAGTTCAGATATTCTATTAATATTTAATTTATTAATTATAAAGGAAACATATAAGATTAATGAGTTTGTTAACAAATTTATATAATTTTTCAAATAACTGATCTTATGTTGCAAATTAAAAAATATTTAGAAGCGTGAATATTTGAAAGTAATTATTTTCCTTAATGTATAAAGCGGTATTTTAAATATTCGTATATTAGTAAATTTTAATTTAAAATAAACATTTTATTTTAGGTTCTAAATAATATGCTTACTTATTTATTTGTAAAATATTTTAAATTTTAATTTTAATAAAATATTAATAATTGATTTTTGTATATATTTAATTAAATTATTTAAAATTATTTGACATCTTTATTATTGAAATATACTAATATTACTATTATTAAAATTTGTGTATGGTTAGTAAAGAGAGAAAGGGAGAGAGAGAATATGCGACAGTTATATATGATTCTATAGATAAAATAATTAATTTTGTCAAATCCACGTAGGGCATAAGTAAAGTTATATTGCGTTTTAATGGAGGTGTTTAAATTTAAATCTTCGATTATATATTGTGACTAGAAAATAATTAAAATAGATTTATCACTTGTGAATTTTTATCTTAAAAATAGTTTTTAAATTATTATTATATTTAAATAGTTCGAATTAATGGATTGAATTAATTGATATCGTATACTTATTATTAAGCGTATTAAGTAAAGTGGCTATATACATATAATTATCATTGATGTTAATAATTTATTAACTTTCTTAATTTAAAATTTTGTTTAAAAAACTTAATTAGAATTTATATATTCTTTTCCCTGATAAATTCTAATAAATTTAGATATAATCTTATTTAAAAATAGTGTCTTATAGACTAATATTTAACATCAATCCTTCTACTCAGATATAATCATTAGTAATTAAACTTAAAATAATTTATTGTACCTCTATTTTTTATAATATATATATTTAATTTGAAAAAAATGATTTATTAATATATATATATACATTTTTATATATAATTCATTCAATAAAGTTAATTTTATTTTATAAACTAATTATAAAGATACACAAATGCTAAAAATTTAAAATAAATATTAATTTTACTTTTATTATAATTATGTATATTAAATTTTTTCACGTATTAATTAAATATATAATATAAATATAAATTTAATTATTATTTATAAGTTTACAATGATAAAATACGAGAAGTGCTATATTCTTATTATTGTACAAAATCTAAATATTTTTTCAGTGTTCGAATGCCTATAATTTTAATTGTGTTTAATATCACGGATGACTTTTCTCCAAATTTTTAAATCAGTTTACTTTTATTATTTTAAGTAATTATTTTATTTTTCATTGATTAAATTTGAATAAAAGCGTAAACATGATCTTTCAAAAATTATTATTTAAGCAAATTTATTAAACGATTCTGTGCATTTTAACTCTCAATAATTTAAAATTTTATTTAATAGCCTTTCTAAAAATAAGTGGATAGTAATAATACACTAGTATAAAAATATAAATGTATATTTTGTAGCTTATGAAATATATATATTATTTTTTAATAAATTCTATCAATAGTATTTGGATTTTGATATTTTTATTTGTACAATTGTTGAGATAATACTAAAAAATTAATTTTATTGGATACAAAAAGATAAGATATAGAAATAAAAGTAATTTTAATATTAAATTTTTTAATATTAAATATGCTTTTAATAAATTATATTTATAAAATTATTTTTGTACTTTTTTATTATAAAAATTATAATTTACTTTTTAATTAAATAAATAAATGTAATTCCTTAACATTACAAATAAAAAATTTAACGAGAATTTCATACTTTAGTAAGATATTTATCTATATCTAAAAATAAATAGTTATTAATTGACTATGATATTCTATTAAAAAAATAAAATATTATTTAGATAAAGTTGAAATGAAATTATTTATATAGACAGTTTTTTATGAATGAAATGATAGTGTAAAAATTCTATCAAATAAAATTTTATAAAAATGATAATATTTATTTATATATAGATAATTTATGTAATTGAAAAACTTATTTATTTGTTGTATCGTAATAGTGACTGTTAATTTAATATCTGAAATAAAATTTAAATTAATACTTGAAATTTACTAGAAATGATCTTAATTTCTTTTTATTGTTTCTTGCGTAATGAATATAATAATTGTTTTTAAATGTCAATGTGAATTTATTTATTATCGTTTATATTATTATTTTGTAATATATAGTAAATTTTAAATATTATTTTATAATATAATAGAAATAAATTTTTACGAATATGAAATAATAAATATAGTTTTTTGTTTAAATTAAGATGAATCAACTGTTATTATAATTAAAAAAATCGAAATATATATTTGAATCAAGAATTTTGAATGATAATTGTAATCGAGGGCTTCTTATGTTTGATTTAGAAGTGATTCTAATGATAATTACGACAGATAATAAGATGAGAGGCTGTTATTGAAATACAAAATCTTGACAATAGGACTCACTAAAAAATTTGGCCTTTTACGTTCAGAGTTAACAGTGACATAATTGGCATTTTAATAAGGAAGCAAGCCTTTATCTCGTATGTCATATAATCTGTACACATACTTACTGTATTTCATTCTATATATAAGTCATGTTAAAAACTTAGATTCTCATTCATATGTATTGCGTTCGACTATATTAATAAGACCCATTTGTTGAATTTATTTATGAAGATTATTTTGGAACTTTGTTACAATAAAAAATAGATGAAAATACAAAATAAATATGAAATTCTCAATTTATTATAATTACTTACTGAAAATAGTAAAAAAGAAATTCAATTATATTTAATATTTTATAGAAATAGTTTGACAAGTATTTTACTTTAAGTCTTAAAATTAATGGCTTTAATAAATTCATGTTTCAAATTTTTTTCAATAAGCATTTAAGAAATTTAAAATAACAATAAAAAATAAAATGTATAATATAAAATAAAGTAATTTTATATTATTATGTATTATTATTATTATCAAAGAAAATTTAAAAGTAGTTCAAATTAAATTATTAATTAATAATTTTGTATTTATTTCTTAAATATTAAAAAAGAATGTCCTATATTTAAAAAAACCTTTTTATGATTTTACACGAAAATAATTGTTAATTATAGTAAAGTAAAGACAATATTGTACTATAATATATCTGTACATTATTATTGTATAATACATAAAACGCTATTAATTATTTTATTTTAGTCATTGTCTGTTTAGAAGAATATTCTTGAATGTTGGATATAATCGCTAATTAGATCCATAAAAATGGACGCAATACTTGGTAAATATATTTTTTATGGTAAATATTTATAATGATTATAAAAAAATATAAATATAAATTTTTTTAATTTTTTGGAAATTTTGTTAAAGTAGTTTTAATGTATAAAAAGTAAATAATTACAATATTTATTATTACATAAGAAATTTAAAAAAATTAAAAAGTATACATTTTATTCACCTTACGAAAAGATATAATTTGTTCTCTACATATATTTTTTAAAATAATAATTGTTTTTAATAAATTTTATTAAATTTTCTTAAAATTATTAAATATAAAATTTTATCTTTAATGGTACTTTAAAATTATCGATGATTTTAATAAATTGATCTATTATGTTAATTTTTATCAGTGCATCCATATTTATTAGATATGGCAAAGGGATGGATATGCTATTAGTCGTACGTAGATCCAGTAAAAGGTTTTGCAAATTATGAGGTTTGAATGTCTAATAAATTTCTAGACTAACAAGCTACATTTCTATAGGATTAATTTTCGGAATTGCACGCCACACGGCAATAATTAAACAACCTGTAAGATTAGTGAGTATTACTAACTTAACGAATACCTGAAGGCTACAAGTCATATACATAGTTTTAATGTTCTATTTCTCGAGTTTTGAAGTATTACAGTAATCCATATATACTTACATAATAATACAGAGACAATCAAACAACATCAGACATAAGCGAATTTACGGTAGATTTCACAGTGATGAATAATCGTGGTCAAAGCTTTTTTTTTCTTCTTATTATTATATTTTTTATAGAATATTTTTATAGGTTTTTAATTTATCTTGATCATACAAAATATCAAATATTTTCAAAAAATTATTTTTTATATTTGTAATATAATATATTTCAAGTACGTCAATTCCAAAAAATGGAGTCTTAATTCTTATTAGATTTGATATATTGTATAAGTTCTATATAGTTATAAAATTTAAAGAAAATTTTAGAGTAATAATTAAATTAGCTTTATTTGATAAAAAACTTTTATTTAATATAATAATGTTGCATATTTACAGTATTATACATAATATATAATTTGGGTGTATACATTCTTTTATAATGATATAAATTGATAAATAGAAAATAAATTAGAATATTAAATAGTAAAAAAAATAAAAAAAAGTTATTTATAATTAAGTTTTTAATAATATTGCTCAATTTTATTCGTTTAAAATTGTTTTAAAATGATTGTAAAAGAAAATACAGTTTTTATTTCACATTAGTAATTTGATTTTTAAAAGTAAAATGTATAAATTGATATTATAATTTTTATAATAAAATTTAAATTTTTTAATGTTTACATATAATGATAATATAAATAAAAGAAATAAAAATGCTTCTAAAAATTATTATATAAATAAATAAAATATACAAAAACATTTTAGTTCAATACAACTTAAGAATAGTTACTAAATAGCAATTCGTAATAACAATTTAAGATCAAAATTTATTTTTGTACTTTAAATAAAAGTTTTTAAAATAAAGATAATTTTTGTATAAATAAATACGTTAACTTAGTAATAATGAAAAAAGCATAAAAATAAATTATAAAGAAATAATAAAAAAAAATATATGAAAAGAGGTATAAAACACATGATTGACTCAACCATTATGCATTTTAAAAAAATTCTGAAAATACGAGAATTAGGTCAACCCTTTAGCCAAGCTTGCTTAGATAAAAGACTGACTTTTCTAATCCTTTTAAATTGTTTAAAAGCGCTCGATTATAATTGAGACAGCTCTAAGTTTCAGTAAATCGGAAAAAATCAATGCTCTTTGTTGCTCGTGTAATTGCAGTATTACTTTCGTCCAAGATTCACAAATCCTTCCTTACTTTTCCCTATTCTTTACTTTTTATGGATGATTTTACCTTTTCTTCGTATACTCTTTTCTTCTATGCTACCTTTATTTCACGCCAAAGTTTGTTAATGAAAGAAACTCAGTAAAAAATATATATTAACCAGCTTTTACTGTCTCTTTCTTCCAGTCTGGGACTTCTTATCTTTTCCTTATGAATACTTTTCTCTTAGTACACTTTTATGTACCCTCTGATATATTTATATATTTAGTCAAAATATCTATAAGAAGTGAGGAATTTCGATGAAGTTTTTCAATTTGCGATGAATTTCAATAAAAAAAACGAAAATAAAATAAATGAATACTGATACTTTGGGTACAATAAGCTTATAATTTTTCGTGCCTTTTCGCTAAATTTTCGATGCTATTAGTTTTTGAAAATGCATATTACACATTAAATTATTTGAGTTATTTTCCTGCTGTAACTAATTGTAAAAATGGAAAGAATGAAAAAATAAAAAATGGAAACTTATGTTTACAACTTGTAGACAATAGAAGAAATTATAAAATGTAAATATTCATTTTTTCCCTCTCGTAATGATACTTACAAATATTTTTGAATAAATATAAGTTTAAATTAAAATCTGTTTTTAAGATGTTTTATATAATCTTCTTTTCATATTCTGTTTAAAAATTCATCATTCTATAACATCAGTTATACAATTGCTTGACGAAAAAATAATTCTAACTTTAAAGGTGAAGAATACTAGATTCAACACATTTATACATTGAAAATGTATTTACTAAGCACTTCGAATTGAAGGAAATATAAGAAGAAAACTACAGTAAAAAAGAGAATATATATTATAATTCTATCTTTATTTTTTTCTTACTTGAAAATACACTCTCATTTCTATTGTAGTTGTACTGGAAACTAAAAAAAATATAATTCAAAAGTGGAAGGATAAAATTTGTATAAAGTAGAAATAAATATATAGAAGATAATGAAGTAAAATAATATAAATGTTTTATCAAATTCTAGATATAAAGATTACTGGATAAAATGGAGAAATAAATCGGATATAGTAAGACGATAAAAATGATAATAACATTTGAAAATTTATGAAAAAGTGGAATAATTGAAGACGAGAAAACATAAAATAGATAAAATAATAATACAAAAAGAAAAAAATTATAATAAAATAGATGAGAATACAGAGAAAAAAGGAAAATTCTAAATTACTCAAGTATAGATGTAGTCCTTGAGATACTTTAATATCTGTTGACAATTTCCAGTTTCGTATTTAGAGTATTATATGCATATAAGAATATATAAGTATTAAATTATCATATAAAGATTGGATTTTTTACATACATCCCTCACATTTTCTCTATCCTTTTAACTCATAGTTTGCTACTGCATAGTCCACATCAAATATTATATGCGACGTGTCTCGTGATTTTTGAAGTTTAATTCTTTTTTATCTTCTATTTATTAATACATGATGCATTTATTGATTTTTTTAAAAATAATTTTTATTTATAAAATGTTTTACTCGAAATGAAAAAAATTAGATAATGTAGTACATATATATCAGAGTAACAGTTTCATTTTTTAAAGTTTAGAATTCAATACCTTCTTAGTTATGTTTAAATTTACTTTAAGTTAAGCTGGTTTCATTTTACTCAAGAAAATATCTGAAAATTTAAACAAAATCTAATTTTAAATTATCTTGAGTTTTCAGATTTATAATAAAATATTAAATTCGTGGAAGACAAAATGCTTAGTTTTTCAATGATTTCATTGAAATAAATTAATTCATATATATTTTCTAAACAGTGTTAAAAATAAAACGTAATTGCAATCTTTCAAAATTAAGATATTTATTAATCCTCATATTGTTCTTTCAGGCTAATTTTAAATATTTTTCTTTGACTGTTTTTTTTAATTATAGTGCAAAAATTTTATTTTTTTGTATTTTTTATATTTTTATATTAGAATAATTGTAAATATATAAAAATTAGAAAGAACATTAATTAAATAACATTTATATTCCATTGTTTTATTTTTTAAAAAATAATTTTTATATTAGAAAAGATGTTAAGTAATTTTATATAAGTATAAATTATCATATACATTAGCTTAAAATAAATATTTATTTATATGACAATTAAGAACCAATGTGAATTATAAGCAATTAATAATTTAATGTATTCTTGATTGAAAAAATATAATATATAATATAATAACATAATATAAATTACATATTTTAGATTATTTTAAAGGATTAATTTATTTAAAAAATCTGAAAGTAATATAAACAACACATGTAAATTATATAACTTTATAAAGCAATAGTTTTTTTAAGGAAATATGAAAATATTATTTAAATATCATTTTTAATTTTATTAAATTACTAGAATTTAAAGTAACTTAATATGTTCATTATATGATAGTATATTCTTAAGATTTTTAATATAATTTTCGGGTAGATTGGTATAGCAATTTGAGGTCAAAGCAACTATAAAACTCTTCCCTTCCTAAGAGTTTAAATAATTTAGTAAAGCACTTCTTTATCTGTTTTTATATTATTATCATGCTTCGAAAATATATGTACGAATAGATAGAAAGAAAATATGTTCTTGATATAATTATATATATGTTTTTGATATATTAATAAAATGAACATAGACTAAAAGTACAAAGAGTAAAAATTAACAACATATATAACTTAACTATGTGGTAAAGAATTGTATGTATCACTTTATCGTATGTATTACTTTCGTAGTAATAAATTTAGATGTATAATTAACACAAAAGATATTAAAAGGTTGTATTATGAGATATTAGTGGTTTTTAATTTATGATAATAATTATAAAAAGTGAGAAAAATGACAGAATAAAAAGAAAAGAAGCATTGAAAGGTAAAAAAGAAAATAAGACTCTCCTCAAATGAATGTTGAAAAGATTTAAAGGGTTATATTGATCTATTCCCTGGCAATGGGGATTTTATTCTTGTTTTCATATTCAGCCGAATCTCACCCATATTTTTTTTCTAGTGATGAAGAGAAAGATAAAAATCGAAGTAGAAAGATTTTGAACTGAGAGATATGAAAAAAAGATAAATGATGAATAAGAGCATGTAAGGCGCAAAACGCAGTACATAAGACGGAACGTAAGTCCTGTTTCTACCTCCTTCTTTTCCATCTCTGATGCTTTCTCATATGACTTAGCTATCCTCTTATATTATCGAAAAAACCGACAAACTTCTGTTTATTTATCCATCAGTAAAACTGAGGAGATATTCATGACGATGAGTTCGTTTTTTTATAGGAGATGCAATAAACCATGTTTTCAAATGCAAGCATGTCTGTAAGGGCCTGAATTACAATCTATATTTATAAATATAGATAGATATGTACGAAAATAAATGCGAAGTTTTCTTACGATAATCTGAATAAGAGAAAATACATATATTTAGAAATGATTGGATTCCTTAAATTTAATATAATTAAGTTATATATAGTTTTTCAGTATTCTGCAATTTAACTCAATAAATAAAGAGTTGTTATATAAGTAGTAGAAATATTCAGGGATTATATTTTTGGAGAAAGAATATGTGCATATTATAAAATAGATAGTATTTTCATATTTATATGTTAATTTGTGATATCAAGTACAATACTTTAGTGATTGAATCATTATAAATAATGTTTTCTATGATTATATACAATTTTAATGCAATTAACTTTATGTACTTTAGAAAAATACATAAATATAAATAATTTTTTATTGAGTACAAAGTTTTTTTAATTTTAAATTTTAAAAAACTTAAATTTTTAAAAAATTTTTTTTATTTTATACTTTTTTTCTTGATTTTTCTTTACAGGAAAATCTTTTACTCTCAAACATTCAATTATTTAATTCATAACGAATATTTCTATTTTAAGTAGAATTTAAAACCGTAATAAATTTTATAATTACAATGATGTATTGGAGAATAAATAGTATTTAGTAATATATCTATACTTACAAGTATAAAATAAACTTATAAAGTGATAAATAAAATTAATACTATATATATTATTAATAGTTAAAAATTATTAATTAATTTAGAATCATTTAATTATAAAATAATTATTTTATATTGAATATTATAATATTTAATTATGATTAAGTATTAAAATTATATTTAATGATAAAAACATAATATATAAAGTTTTATTAAGTCCTTGTTATGTATAACAATATTAATTAGTTTTAACAGTTTTATTGTATTTTTTATTTTTTTGAATTAAATGCAATTTATAAACAACGTAAGTTTTAACTTTATTTTTCATGGACTGGAGTTTCATCTTGATAAACTAAAAATATATATTATATTAGTTGATAAGTATTTGTTAAATCTAAGATAATATATAAATTATAAAATGATAAAAATTATTTGAGGAATTTTGCACTATTTATTAAGTGAAATTAAGTAAAAGTAATTAAAGTAACATAAACATATTTATGTTATTTTATTTTTACAATTTAATATTTATGCTAGTATATATTAATAAAGTTGTGTTATTTAGTATATATATAAATCTCGATACATTATATTAATTTATAAAAAATAATTTTTAATCAAATCTTAAAAAAATAATTTTTAATCAAATCTTAAAAAAATATTTTTTAACTACATATTCATAATACATTAATTTCTTATATTTAATTATATTTTTCATTTTATAATAATTTTGTTAACAATAATGAATGATAATTTTAATTGATATTTTTGTTGACAAAAGAATCTAAAAGTTATTTCATTTATTTGATTACTATTTTTGCCACGAAAGCAAAATTATCATAAACGTTACATAAATGCTAAAATCAATAAAATTGATTGATTTCAACATAAAATTCTGAAAATAACATTCATACAAATAGAAATTGTTGCATGACAAAAGAATAAATTTTAATATCAAAAATTATGCATTGAGTAATTTTAATTTTTTTCGGAATATATCTCTTTGCTTTTAATCTAAAAAAATTTCTTTTATTTCGTATGTATTTATTTGCAATAAATTTATGTATTTATATATTTATTGAAATTGAGTACTGCTTTAATTTTAAATAAAATAAACTTTCAATATTACAAAATTTATTGCGAATTTTCAAACTTAAAAAATCTAAAGATATTTTTCAGTTTTATTTATTAGAGTACGTATCTATAATGATATTTTTCTCATGTCACTCATGCGCACTGCAGAAAAACAAGTAGAAAAATGCTTCAGATAAATTACGCTAAGCTTCGATATCTGTGAACGCGAAGGACTAGTTGTTAGTAATACATCGTCAGTTAGCTTGGAGGCTTAACTGGATGCTCTACCCAAGTTGAAACAGAGACAGCAAATGAAACACAACTACGGCACCAAACTAATGTAGCATGAGGTTGCAAAAATCAATGCCACGCAATCTATTAGGCCTCCTTTCACTCTTTCTGTTTATAAAATTTCGCATGAATGCTTATAAAAATCGATACACATCTGTTCAGAAATTCGGTATGCAGTTTCGTTAAAGTTTTTTCATTTAAATTTTTCTTTTTGCCGTTATTATCTTTTCCTTTTATCTTAGGATTCACTAATTTGATGATCTAGTGAGTAAGAGAAGATTCAACGAGATTCTTAAATGAAAATCATTCTATCGAGCGTTGATAAACGTTTCTTCTTTACTACTTCTTATCAAATTTCTTTTTTATTTATTGGTAAATGTAGGAGATGCAAAATGAAATACTGGAGCTTAATGGCAAGTCGTTCAATCTATAGCGTTACAGTTATATGTATACTTCATAAATTGAATATCAATTAAAATCATATAAGTAATATAAATTATATAAAATAACATTTTTTTTCCAAGGTATATTTTTTAGGAAAATCATATACAGCTAAAAGTTATTAAAATGTTTAATTGCTAACTGTCGAAGAAAATTTCTAATAAATAAAAATTGAATTATGCTATATTTAATCAATATTATTATTTCAATATTTTTTTTTCAAAAATTTTTTTCAAATATTCAGAAAAATTATATATTTAAGATATTATATTTTATTATAAATTATTATATTTTATTATTGAAAAAATTAACAATATTGTTTTTTCAAATATTATTATTTTATTTTTATTTAGTAATTATATTTGTTTCTTATATATATATATGTCTGTCAAATTTTTCTTTGAATGATGAAAAATATATTTTTTTTGTTAAAATTGATTTAATAATATTTTGTTATATTAGTAATATTTTTATAATGTATTAATAATTTCTATATATTTTAAAATCTAAAATAATTATTTTTTTTTTCTAAATAAAAATAAATAAATGAAAAAATAGAAAACAATGTATTTATCCTATTAATAATAAATTAATTTGATATTTTTCAAAATATTTACCATTAGAATTATGAGATCTAATAATTTCTTTTAATTAAATTTTTACTTATAATTAAATTATTAAGCTATATTATCTAAAATAAAATAAAAGGAAGGGATTTTATTTTATATTCAATATATTTTTTGTTTTGATATAATGAAATATGTGTTTTTATTCTTTTAATTAATATTTATAATTTTATTTTATAGAGTCATACAAGCTTTCAAGATTTCATAGACCTTTTATAAAATCATATAAAAGTTTATATAAAATTTAGGTACAAATTTATGGCAATCTTAAATGAATATAGTTTATCATATTCAGTTTTATGCAACGATTATATGAATAAATGTTACATGAATTAAACGATGGATTATCATGTATGATATATTTTTTACAAATTATTGTATATTAAAAAGCATTATAAAAAAGTATTCACTATCATCATCTTTACGAATCACCTATACTAATAATGAAATTATTCAATAATCCAATTCGACTTTGTTGAATAATAATTTATATCATTATGAGAAAATTAGTAAAATTATTTAAATCTACAAATTCATTTAAATCAAATGATAATCAAAAACTAATGATTTCCCACGATGGTGGAGACAGTTTTATATATAAAAGTTAAGATTTGTATATAAATTGTTTTAATATTTTATTAAAATCAATTTATACATATATTCTGATTATTTAAAAGAAATATAAGCAAACAATATTTTTATAAAAGATTTGTACTGAATATGTAACTTTTGAAAATTTTAGGTTTATTCTGAATAAATTTAGAAGATTTTTAAAATATTTAATGAAATGAAAAAATATAAAAGAGTGAATGTTCTTTATAATATATTATATACAAATAAAACGTTATTTAGAAGCTAAATTTCGGAAAATTAATTGTATTTTTATTCTTGATATTTTTTCTCGATATTTAACCTCAAATTATTTTTTCAATCGAAAGAAATAAATCGAAATTTTTGAAAGAAGCGAAAAAAAAGATGATTAAAAGAGAAGAGCATTAATAAAAAAAATGAAAGGCATTAGTCTTATTTTCACGCCTCTATTTGTATGAAATTAGTACACGTTATCATCATTCGATATTGTGAAATATGTCAAAAGCTGTACTTAATGCTGCTGAAAAATCACTATAGATTAATTAACAATATTTCACCCAAATTTACAAACACATGAATATAAGTTTGAGTTTTTTTAATTCTGTTTCACAATCTTCAAGACTTTTACTTTTACATATCTATATTCAACTCCCAGAGACTCATATTGAGGTATAAATAATGTGCGTACAAGGTGAAATGTAAAGTTATAAAAATCTAGATCGCAAACTTCAATGAAAAGTAAAAATATATTTATGTTTTGGTTTTATGAGATGAAATTCGAGTGTCTAGATCGCTATCAGAACAACTAAAGTCGAAGTTTGAGGCTCTGGCTAACGATGCCACTGTTAGTGCTTAAGTCATTATATGTATAAATTAAAAATTTTATAATAAGTTTAGTAAAGGTCACTAATATACTTGTTTAGAGCTAATGATAAAACAAATAGCATAAAAAAATATAAATGATTAGGGATGTCATGAGTTTTATATGATTTTGATCACAAATATCCATATTTTATTTATACGATATTTGCAAAACTCAAAAATGAAAAATGTTTTTATAAATATTTAGTGGTAGTTTATCTAACGTTTACAATTCAACAATTACAACTTCATTTCATTATGGTTGAATATAAAGATAAAATTTATTGAATTTTAGTATTTTCAAAAAAATACATAATACGAAGATAAAACTAAATAAATAAGACCTTTCTACTATAATTAAGGCTTTTATAAAAAGAAAAATTTTTCACGGGTATATAATTTTTTTAATAAATAAAATTAATTTTATATGTAAAAATACAAACAATTATTTTTTTCTTAATATTCAAACTAATTATCAAGAGTTTATAACTAATTAAAAATAATTATAGATTAGCTTAAATAATTTTAAATTATTATGCAAAAACTATGCAAAAATTAATTTTTGTTTTATTTATCCAATTTCAATTATTTTTGTATCGTATGTAAATAATCTAAAATGGATGTATATATTTTTTTCGTTTATTTAATTTACTTCCTAAATTTATATTTCAATTTAATTATACAATGAATAACTATGCTTGTCAAAAATTCATTTGATAAAAATTTGACAATATCATACATCTATTTCATTAATAAAATCAAAAATTTTCTAACACTATTTGCAAAATTAGTCTAATTAGAGTACAATCATAAGGTTTATAAAGGAAGTAAACGTGAGAAGAATAACAGCTTCAATGAGGTAGATAAACATAGCCAAAGAGTGAAATGAACGGATAAAGGAAAGAACAAATATTTCTTGGCTCGTCGTTATGAATGACTGTCGTTAATGAAGCGAGTTGCTACCGTACGCTGTTCGCTCGCTTTTGCTCGTACATTTTTCATTAGATAATGATACGTAGATCAGACTTTCCATTCTCGTTTTCTATTTTTGCCTCTCTCACTTTTATTTTTCCCTCTGTCTCCCAGTTATTCTCTTTGGTCTATTTTTTTACTTTCATGGTGTACGTCGAAATAATAAAAACAAAAAGAAATTTCTGTTCCCTACTATTGTCACTGTGGACAATAATTATATCGTCGCTTTTTCTCTCTTATTTCTCGCCTAATTCTATATTTTTTATGCTTTTTCTCAAGTTTCTCATATAGATAAAATTTCTTTTCTTTTATTTTCTTTATTTTCTAAAAAATATAATATTTACAGAAGCTTGAATGAATTATTCTCGACCTTTTCGAATAATTACGGATTCATTAGATGTTTTATGGATATGATCATAAACGCAATTTATTAATTTTATTATTGTTATTATTAATTATTATTGTTATTATTAATTATTATTGTTATTATTATTTTTATTATTAATTATTATTGTTATTATTATTTTTATTATTAATTATTATTGTTATTATTATTTTTATTATTAATTATTATTGTTATTATTATTGTTATTATTAATTTGGAGATTAAAACTTTTAAGTTATCTTTTACATAAGTATTTTTTAAAATAATACATGAAAATATATTTAATGTTTACGTTGTTAATGTATTTATGTAAATACTATATATACAACTTTATTTTAGCATTATTATATATTCTTAATTGATAAGCTTTTATATATTTAAGAATTTATTAAATGTTTTTATAGCTATGTTTTTTATTTTAGAAATTTTTAATATTTTATTTGATATTTAAAAACTCTTTACTTATTATAAACACTTAAAAGTTAAAAAAAGTAGTAAATCTATAATTTTTCTTATAATTATAAAGTTAAAAAATTATAAGTTATATTATAAGTAAATAGTATTTAAACATTTTAAAAATGTGTATTAATTGTACAATATAGTCATATGAAATCATTTCCTGTTTCTGTCCATATTTTTAAAAAATATTATATTACAGCTTAAATATACTTTTGTTTTTTATTCATTTAAATACTAATCTAATTAATAATATAAATATAATTAATAAATTACTTTATAGTAAAAAAGTTAAATAAATATTTTTTAATTAGTAGTTTCCTGTAAAGTAATGCACTAATATTCAATATTTATTACTAATTTTTGAGTAAAATATATGAAAAGCTATCCGTATATCTACGAAAAATATAAATAATTAGAATTAATAAAAATTATTTTCCTTTTTTTTGTATTTTTTCTATTATATAATTCTTAAATAGATAAATTTTTCATTTTATTCAAAATTACTAAAAATAAAATAATAAATGCGCATATTTTATATGAAATTTTCAAGTGCCTACTATCTTATACTATTTAAACATTTATATAAATTTCATAAAAGCTTGTCTATATATTAAAAAAATTATTTTAATAAAATTATGTACGAATTTTTAAAAATTTATAATAGTTTAATAAACATTATTATTCTATTACATAAATTAGTAAATTTTACATACTTTGCGTACTTATATCTTAAAGTGTGTAGTGTAATATTTTTCACTATAAATTGTTTCTTAATATCATTTTCTTCTTGTTCGTCACGATCACAGAATCTTAACACTGAAAATACTGTATTAATACTTGACCTGGAATAATTAGTTTTCTTTATAAATTTTGCAGCCTTTTTTTAAAATATATTCTTAATAATAATTTTTAAAAAGTAATTTATTTAAATCATAAAAGAAATCTCTTTTTTTATTTCATCTATAGTATACATAATAGCAATGGATGCATACGTATAGAAATATTCCTGAACACATATATATATATACGTTGATCAATTTGGGGCGATATTTTCATCAATCTCCCTTTACGAACACTTTTAACGTCTTTTAAGTAACCTGCAGAGCTTCAGGCTTTTAGGCGGCTTGTAAAAGTGGAAATTAGTGATGGGTCCTGTTTTTTTCACATTCTCTTCTTTTTGGTGATTATATCAAAGTGGAATAGCGGATTTTCTACTAGATATTATTAATCTAGTGAAAATAGTGTGTTATAATAAACTCTTGTATTGATGTATATACAATGTACCGCTTCTTTCAAAGTAAGACATCGAGTCACAATTTTAATGTAAATGATTTAAATCAAAATGTACGAGTACTATTTTTTTTACAATTCAAATTTTCCAATTGAAATATTTAATTTATTAAAAAATCCAATAATATTCTTATCTTAATTACAGTTTTTAATTTAAAAAAAAAATATAATGATTTATTTCATCAGTTTAATTGGATAAAAATTAAAATGAGTTAACAGAATTATTTGTTTCTTTTAAATACATAATATTATTAAAATTATTAACTTAAAGAATCTTAAAATACATTATTTTTATAAATTTGTATTAAAAATAAATTTATTATATAAAATTTATTATTAAGGTACTTATTATACTATATATTACATAAATTAAAAAATTTTAGGGTATTTAATAAAATTTAAAACAATAATTATTTATTAAATATGAAACGAAGGTTTTATTAATTTTGGAACAAAATATTTCATCTAATAAATAAACATACTTATTTTAATTAAATTCTACGTCCTGTTTACAGAAAAATTGTTGCAAAATAAATTGGATTATATCATTCAAGTTAGTCAAAAATTGTATTAAGTTAAAAAATAAATTATTCATAGCTTATCAATGTGAGTCTGTAAAATTTTCTACTAATTCCTTCCTTTACTACTAACTGCTGTTTTAAAGAAACCAGAAATTAGCTGTAACAAAACAAAATTTATTTTATTTACTATTTTTAAGGTAGAAATTCATGAAAAATTATTGTATAAAATTAAAATTAGTAAGCTTAAAAATTTTTTAAAAGTAAATTTATGAAATCTATAATTTCTTGTGATGATTAAAAAAGTTTCATTCAAATATTTATTGTCATGTTTAATATAAATATAATTAAAACTTTTAACCTATATTTATTTTATTTTTATTAAATTTTAATCAATTTTTTAAATGTAAATAGATTATTTATTATTCTACTGACAGATTTAAAAAAATATTGAGCTTATATTAAACCATTTTAAAACTGAATATTTATAGAGGAGATTATTTAGCGATATTAATTAATGTTATTTTAATGCTTCAATTATATAAATCTCGAGAAATTTGCTAGTATTTATAATTAGATTGAATACTTCGAATAAATTATTTATAATATTATTATAAAAAATAAACAATTAACATTATAACGTTATAATATTTTTTTAATAAGATAAAACTTTTTTGATAAATGTCATTATGAGATTGGTTTAATTAATTAACTTTAAATTTATGTACATAATTATTACAACATTTTATATTAAAATTTTATTTAAAATCTATAAATATTAACAATATCTAATTTAAAATACTATTTATAATAAAAATTTAATCGCAATTTAAAAGATTTAATTTTAATATTTTATAATTATTTTAAAATTTTTATATACTATTCACACAGCTTTATTTTATTAAAACATTCATAAAAAATTTTTAATGCATTAAATAAATTAATAATGTCAACATTTTAATATATATAAAAAATATAAGAGAATTTAGAAATAAACTTTGATGTATTAAAAATATTATTTTATACTAAGTATATTCTTGTAAATAATATGCTTAAAAAATTGAATAAATTTTTATAATAAACATTAATCTTTTCTTGACAATTTAGAATCAATATTAAAGTGCTGTAATTTGTTGACATAAGCCATTAACATAGATTAAAGACTTATAATCCTATAATACTAGATCAATTATAAAAAATTTATATTTATGATGGTTTTCTTACATATCTTCAGATATGAATCAATATTTAATCTAATAAAATTATATATCGGTCTATTTAGTAAATCTACTATAACTGTAAAAACAGTTCTGGACAATGCCATAAGTTTCATTTATGGGATGAATCATAGCATAATTATTAGATATTACAAAGAAAAAGTTTTTAAACAATAGAAAGTATTAAAACTGAATAGTGTACTTAAATAGATGCATGCATTATTGTTGGTACTTACATAACAGAATAAACAGTAATAATAATAATAACAGTAATTTCCCCTTATAAACTGTTTTCTCCCTTTCTATTTGCTATTCTTTTTCGCTTATGAGTAATTCTAATTTGATACAAAAGAAAAAAAAGTATAATGAGTGAAAGAGAAAAGAGATAAAAGGTAATGCGTCCGTTGGAGTGCATTATTGCAGCTAATAGAAGATTCAGCTCTCTATTATAACACTTGTAATCTGTACTTTCTTTATCGGTTAAATGCATGTTTTCAACTGAATTTTTTCTCTCCTCTCTCGTGAACTCTTTTCTCTTTGATTTTTCACTCAATTTCACGCAAGCGTTATCTTGGTATCACCCTCCCTTTATTTTTGAGTTTCTTAAACATATATTATCTTTCATTTTCATCAAACATTTTTCTCATATATTCATATACATACAGATCTCCTTAAATCCCTTTTTTTGATTCTATGTTTTAAAGTACCCGTACCTTTACTTCAGCAACAGCAACAGCAACAGCAACTCCTAAACGAACAGCAACATGCACAATACGCTCTTCTTAGTGGAACTGGAAATTCCCCCCTCGCGCCGGGTTCATATAGCCTCCCCCACCCCTACCGCGCACTCGCTACATTTCCCCTCAAATATCCCCACTCGCTTATGTGTATCTCAATCTGTCTATATCTCTATATCCCTCTGTTTGTTCATTGTTTCTCATCGTCTCTCTATCTTACAGTTTTTTTCGATCTCTCTCCATTCTTTTGACATTTAAAAAAATCCTAAAGTGCTCGAGAAGCAACCACTACTGAAGAAGATAAGGAGTGCGAGAAAGACGATAGAGAGAGGTCAAGGCAGTGATTAAAGAGATGTAGATATTAATGTGGTACTGAAGCAGATCAACACTTTGATTACACTGTACTCGATATAAACTTATTGATACGAGAAACATAGAGGTAGTTTAAAATTCAAGTAACACAGAAAGTATGAGTAATTATGCACTAGAAGTTAAGGATCAAAAGTATAATCGAGTGTAATCAGAGTAATAGTAGTGATGTGTAATCAATCTCTAAATTAGGTATTATTAAAGCAAAATAAAAATTAGCTTCCATTATATATATGTTTTCAATCATATATATTCAATATATATATATATATGTTTTTGATACCATTAATCTCTTAATGTAAGTACTTGATATCTTTTATTTATACTTTATTGTCACTGATTGTCGTAATCGTTAAAATACTTGTGGTAATCCGTTTATTTAACACTGTAATAATAATTTTTTATTTGATTCTATATAGAATCAATGATTAAATCATGATCATAAAATTTTAATTTTATCAAATTTATTAAATTGTATTTTTATTAATTTATACATTATTAATAAATTTACTATAAAATATTTTTATCTTAGATTTTTGATAAATTACTATGTAATATTTATTTTATTTTTAAAATTGTAACAGGTATAAATCTCGATATAACAAATACAATGAATAAATATGGTAAAGTTTAAGAAACATATTTCATATTTTTTATATATGATTTTTTTATTCAAATAGATCATCGTGAATGATATTATCTTAGTTAAGCTAAAATTTAACAATCTTTATATGAAAGATACATTTCAATAAATATTATTAGGTAGTAATTTTGATACAAATGTCAAATACATAAAATAAATGTTTATTCAAAGTACATGATATAAAAATTCCAATTGTACATCAATTTACAGAAATTAATTTTTAAACAAATTCATTTTTATTTATTTAAGACTTAAATTAATCGAAATCTTAAATTTCAAAGTTATAAAAAAATAATTCAAATAAAGATACTATTTATCATTACGATTAAAATTCTTATAAAATATTGTAATTTCATGTTAATGCTTTAAATCCAAGTATCACATAAAGTTAAAATATGTAGCTAATTAATATATTCAAATAACTTCATTACTTAAAACTTTTTATTTCAATAAAGAAAACATTAATCTTTTTTCAATGTAATTGTATACAAAATTAATATATAGTACATATAATATTAAAGCTATATTTAACCCATAGTTAAATATTACAAACGATATTACAAAAATATATAAAAATAATTATATAGTTAGTTTCAAATTTTTCCTAATATAACTTGTTAAGATTATATTAATATTTTAATAATAATCGTACAACATAACAAAAATCATTTATTGATTTGATTAAAATATATAATTTTAGTATTGAATCAAGAGATTTCAGATCCAATTAAAATTAAAATGTGTCGTTTTTCACGTAAACAATGTATTACCAATTAAAAATTAAAAACTTGAAATTGATTTATATAAGTATTAGATGTATTTTAGTACTTTATTTATAATAGAATAATTTATAGAGTTTCTTTTTCTCTTTAATTCGCAATAAATTTTTAGTAGAATAAGATTCAGAATACTTAACAATAAATTTTGAATTTTTCGGTGGTACCATTTGAATTAATAGATAATGAAAATAAAAAAAACAACAAAAACAATGGTACTAATTATTCATACTGATATACAATAAACATAAAAATATTCTTATTATTAGGTATTAAATAACTAGCTCTATAATTTTACATAGTAGAAAAAATAAAAGCTTAAACGAGATTTAATTTTAAATGATAATAAAATTTAGATTTTATATTTATTCCTTATTCACTTTTATCATAATAAAAATTATGAATATTATTTAGATAAAAATTTATTAATATCCAATAAGCCACGTTCAACAAGACAATAATATGAATGATGTAAGTTTCAGGAGTGAAGAATCCAAATAAAAGCTTAACCTTTTATTTTTTTTTTTTTATTTACTCACGAAAAGTCACCTTTTTATTTTATACTATGAGAATCATAAAACGAGATTTCATGGAGATTCGAGGAGTTGATATCAATTTGGAACGTACAATTTCCGATAGTTCAATGACAGTTATAATAACGTTATTCAAAATTTATTATATAATGATATTGTATTTTAGTTTTAATATCTTATGCCCTTTCATAATATTAAAATACAAGAAAAATTGAATAATTATAGTATATTTATTATTTCAAAATTATGCATTTGAATTATTAATTGTAGTGAATTGTATATTTATTTAATCTTAATTTTAATTAGAATATATGTGGGAAGTTTTGTCTTAGTGTGTGTTTATGTGTATACATAAATTTTAATTAATAGACTAAGAATATAAAATAACTGAATTTCAATTTATATGAGTAATTATTCTTCTAATATTTATACATTTTATTTGTTATGATTATTTTTATTATCATCGTTTTTTTAAATTAGTTTTTCTAAAGAAGTTATAATTTTGCATTTATATTTGTATGAATATATATATATACATAAAACGTCAAAGAAAGCTATAATCTTTTAAATAATAATAATCAACTTTTTTTTAAATGTTGGAAAACCGATACCAAAGTATTATTTTATAAAGAAATGTGTTATGAGTCAGTAATAAATGTTTTTAT
This sequence comes from Dolichoris vasculosae, assembly GCA_018907195.1. Classification (NCBI taxonomy): domain Eukaryota; kingdom Metazoa; phylum Arthropoda; class Insecta; order Hymenoptera; family Agaonidae; genus Dolichoris; species Dolichoris vasculosae. The sequence goes on from JACCHY010000029.1 coordinate 629,161, forward strand.
AATATTTTTCGGTTTTTTAATTCTTTATTTAATATAAATATTAATAATATGAAAATAATAAAACAATTCAATTAAAAAGAGAGTAAAATTTAATGAACAATGGAATTTTTTATTTTCAAATTAATTAATTTAAGATAATACATTAATTATTTTGAAACATAAAAACAATTTAATAAACCACGAAACTTTGTACTATACTAAACAGTATGTATCAAAAATTTATAAAGTTGAATGTAATTGAAGATGACATTTTTGTCATTTAATTATTTCATCAGTAAAGTAAATAAATTATTTGAAAATTAAAAAATAGAATAATATTTATATTGATTATATTGTATTAAATTATTATAGTAGACTAATGATTTTCAGAAAATAATCTTGATGTAGTTTTATTTCTAATGTTAATTATACAAAAAGAACTATTTTATGAAAGATTGATTAGTTATCTCAAAATGTTTCTTAAGTTTAAATTGTACATGATTTAAAGCTTGAGTAACATGTTCCCAAATCTATTAATATAGAATCAGTATATTTAAAAATTTAAAAAAGTCATGAGAAATATATAATGGATCATAGACGTGCAATAATAAATCAAAAGTTAAAAGTACTAAAATCAAAAGATATGGAAATTGTAAGGGAAAGTCTTCCAAAGACTGTACCCGTAATATGTTTAATGCAAATGAAAAGAGGTAAACAATAATGATAAAATATATCAGACGACTGTGAGATAAAATGACAAAGAGAAAAAGAGAGAAAAAAATAAACAAGGAAGAAGAGAGGTACATCGACCAAAGCACATTTGGTTAGTTTTCGCTCTCACTTCGGCGTCTTCACTGGCATCGGTGCGATTTTTAGCCCTTCCCTCCCTTTTCATCGCAGCATTACCATCGAGGGATGATGCTCGCGCGAACCATGTCGTCATGGTGACGAGACGGTGAGAGCAAGAGAGAGCAGTGAGAGGCAAATAGAGCGAGAAAGAAAGAGGGATAGACAGAAAGGAAGAAGGAAAGAGAGAGGCCGTGAAAGGCCGTCGGTGGCATTGATCGCATAGTGCTCATGGATGCAATATTAGTCTCTGTCTACGTGTTTATCTGTTTGTCTCTTTTTATCTCTTTTGCTTTCCCTCTTTCTTTCCCTGTTACAATATATATCTCCATCTTTATTTCTCTCATTTTACCTGAGTCCATGAAACGCGTATGGGTAACACAAGTGTTACGCTGATTACATCGATATAATTATATATCAGATTACTTATAGATCTAATAACAATTGTTTTGAAGATGTTTTCAAGGTTAATCCATGATTGCATCAATATTTTTGGATCATGAAGTAATTTATATAATGATTAGTTAATTAAAAATTATTTATTTAATGATTTATTAGCTTTGAAATCTTAGAAGTAATTTTTATCATAATAAAATTGTGTAATTTGTATAAAATGTAGTTTTGGTCAGAAAGTGAATATTTGTAGACTTTTATCATTAACTGCAGAAATTCAAAACATCATTATTCCTATATTATCTATTGCTATTATGTAAAACATTACTATTATGTAAAACACGTGTGTGGTACTTTAATTTCAGTGAATACTCTAGTGATATAGTTACTTTAATTTTTACCGACTTAATACTTTGTATTAAGTTAAAAGTAATTTTCATCCTTACATATAAATAAATTTACTTTTTATTTATAAAACAGAATGTTCTTCTTTTTAAAGTTGTAGTTCAATTAATTTAAGTGTACAAAATTTAAATAACTTTTACATATAAGAAATAATATATTTATTTTATTTATTTGATAAATTATTAAGTTATAGATTGATGAAATGTATATTATTTTGACAGTTTTTTTTCAATTGTCACGTTCGAATTGTTTAAGAAAGCATATAATCATAGTTTTACATCTAAACGAAATAATAAATATTATAATTTTTTCAAATATTTTGTGATATTTCGTATTTGATCTAATTTAAGAAGAAATAAAATAAATGATATAGAACTTAGATTGATTTCATTAAGCTACTGATTACTTTCGATAAATTTTAGTAATAAATATTGATTCTGTGAAAAGTTCTGTTATTAATAAAAATTAATATTGTCATTAATAAAATATAAAAGAAAATTAACTTGTTAAACATATTGACATTTAAAGTTCTACATTTTGAAAAAGAGAAAAAATTACGTATAATAGAAATATTATTCATCATGTAAATCCTCATTGCTGTATCATAATACATTTTATATAGGAATGTATTCACTCCTTAAAAAACTTTCATTATCATAAAGAATTTGAAGCGCAGTAAACGTATGATCTTGATAAATGTGCATATATAATTTAAAAATTTGTAATAGTTTAATTTTTAGTTCATTTCACTATTATATAAATTATATACTTGAGAGAATTTTATAAAAAATTAGGTTTGATTTATTCTTTATATCTGGATGCAATGATATTTACATTTCGAAAGTCTAACTATAATTTACATTATTTAAGTTTTTTTTAGATATTAAAGAATTTCACTAAATTAACAAATGTTCATAAAAAATAATTAATGTTTGATCTGTTTGCATATTCTATTTTAAATACAATCATTAAAATATATTGTTTTAGGATTCAAATAGGATAAATTTCCAATTTAAGTTATACATATTTTGTTTATATATGTTATACTGTTTATTACATACATAAATGTACACCTTGGAAATAGTTTTAAATATTTATTTTTAAATTAAGTTAAATTTCTAATACTTGAATGAATTTTTTACACAAACATGTATATATATATTTTAAAAACTTACTGTATTATTTAGAATTTTTATTTCACAAGTGAACGTAGAATTATAATTTAAAAATGATTTAAAATATATATCAAAAGTAGATATTATTTTATTGATTGAAGTTTAATGTTAATTTAGGTATATTAGTTATCATTTTATTCTTTAAAATAAATATCCTTTTATATTTTAAAACAATACTTTTTGTTATTTTAAAGTTAAATTCCTTTAAATTTTTTGTCATTTATATTTTTACATTTATCAATTAGATTGTTATTATTAAATGGAAAAATTAGAAAATTCACAATTTCTCTGAATATAATATTAATACATTGAATAAATGTATATCTATTTCATTTCAAGTAGATATTATCAAATATTATAACAATTGTTAATAGTATTGATGTTGAAATAGTCAATTAAGATTTAAATATTTAAGATATTCAAAAAATTTGAATGCTTTGTTAAATTACACAATATCAGTATTTAATTTTAGTTTAAAAATAATATTTATTTATATAATTAATAATACTTTTAAGAAATCAATCTATAAATTTTAATTTTGATGTAGTCTAAAACGTTTGGCATTGTAAGTTAATCGCAGACGTTCTTACCGACTGACGTGTGTTCATGCGTTTATCTAAAAGCCTTGCATTTTACCGACACTTGATGAATAAGATTTTTCTTTATACCTAAGCTTATGATGACCTGATGTATTAAGATAAACTAAAATTCATTATAAAATTTATTGTATTTTTAAATTATACATAATATTCTTGATTAATTTCGTCTATTATAAACTTATAGCATAATTTTTGGCCTATGAGTTTATTTTTTATTTATGTATAAACTAAAATTATAAGAGTTAATTAATTATGAAAAAATTTAGATATATGATTTTAAAAATTATTATTTTATGTATTATTTTTGAGACATGTAAAAAGTTTAACAACAAAATAATTTTTAGCATTAATACATTGCTTTGAATAATGGAATATGTTGAAATTTGATTCATTCTAGTAATAAAATTAGTTTTATCTAGATTTCTTCTTTTATTGTAATATATTTTCCAGTACCATGATTGATATTATGTATATTTCTCAGAAATGCATGTATAAACAAAAGAAAATATTATTTTATAATTTATTAATTTTTAATTAAATATATAACTTGTGTTATATAAAATAATTAGTCACAAATTTTACTTGTAAATAAATCAATATAGTATGGTATAGATGTTAAATTATGGTATAGTTATGAAAAATAGGCGTATGATTAATAAAAAAAAGAAAAAAAAGAAACATATTTTTATTTAGATTTATAAAAAAAAATAAAAAAGAAACATATTTTTATTTAGATTTATAAAAAAAATAAAAAAAATTTTTAATTAAGGCATTAGTTATTTTCAAACAGAATTGTAATTTTTAATTATATATAATTTCTAACTTATTACTTTATTTAATTTTTATATTTCATAAAAATATATAATTTATTTCTTTATTTTATTCTTTTCTAAATTTTAAATATCTTTTTAAATTCTTTTGAAGTTTGCATAAAGTATTTATTTCTATAAATATAACTAATTTTTTTATCAAATCCTATTTTTATTAAAATATTTTTTAAAGAAGTACTTATCGTAATTATTTTATAATATAAAAATATATAATTACTTAGAATATATAAAATATAATGCAAAATTTATAAATTATTTCAATCTGATTTTCATAATTTTATAAAAAAATGTTTAAATTATATAATTAGTTGCTAATTCAATTTTCTTATGAATTATATTTTTTCTATATTCATTTATTACATCAGATATATTAATCTATCTGTTAGCTCTTTAAAATTGTATTAAGTATAGATTATTTAGTCAATTAAAAAATATTAACTTTTATTCATTTACGTTAATAATAAAACAATAGAAAAACATCTTTTAATATATACACTAAATATAGCAAAATATGTTACATCAAGATATAATATTAGAGAAAATTAAGAAAAATTAAGTTAGCTGTCGAAATTTTTAATTTTATAATCGTAATATATAAATTATAAAATTTTTTCTAAAACAGAAATTATTCAATTACCAATATGCATAAAAAGAAGTATTAGAATAATTAAATGTGGTGACTGAAGAGCTTGTAATCAATAGGCTATAGTAAGTACTGAAAGAATATTTAGAAAATATTTGAAAAATTTCAAAATTAATTGTTATTGTAATCATTAGTTTTTATAGAATGATGAATATATATTTTTGAAAATTTTTTCAATGATAAACTTAACGTAATTAGAAGTATATAATAAATTCAAATATTTTTATGAAAAGTTGTGACGACAAAATAGGTATCATTTTTAGCAAAATATTTTCATCTTATCAATTTATATTTAGATACTATCTAAATTTATAATTATTTGGTTATTCTAACAAATAATTATTATATACTCATTTTATGTTATAATAGAAGTTTTACATATAAAATAAAATATAATTTAAAAAATTAATAATTTAATTCAGAAGAATAACTAATAAGAACGAAAAAATAATCTAAAATATTAACTTATAGTATCAATTCACTATTTTTACAGTTAGTTATATCTTAATTTTGTCATTTTTATCGAAAAATTTTCGCATAATAAGAATAAAATTTCAGTATTTGATTCATAGAATATTATAAATATTTTAAAACAAATAATTATTTAATATTCTATTACTTCGTCTTAAATTAAATTAAAACAGTCGCATTGAACTTTAACCTATTTTCATTTTCTTCTTATTTAGACACATGTACACGAAGTATTCAATTTATAGTGATTATATTACACACTTTTATCGATGTATTGGTACATTTTTCAATAAACCGCATATATCGTATTCGTTATCAGTGTATTTTTTTCATATTTTCGACATTTGGTACAACATCATTTTGGCTATGTTCCTCTTCTTGTTCAGACACCGTACGAGGAAATTAACCGCGGAATGTGGCCATCACTCGAGTAACAATTCCGTATAGAGGCGGATATGGATGCCAACGAATATGTTGATGGTAATATGTGTATAGATGAAGAGGTATCCTCCAGTCGCAACATAAAGTGGTTGTTAAATATTTTTTAATTAACTGAAAATCGATTTTGGAAACATTCCTCGACATGAACGTATATCAGATTTATTTATTTATTATTTTTCTTTTAATTACTTTCTTTTTATGAATATATTACATTAAAACTAAATGAACACTAAAATAAAATAATATGATATTGAAATTCTTGTTTGCGAAGCTTTATATCTGACATTTATAAAAGCTATATAATCAAATTTTTTATTAAAAAAATATGCTATATTATTTATATATATATATATATATATATATATATATATATATATATATTAAAAATATTAAAACTATATAAAAATCAAATTTTAGTTTGATATTAAAATATTTGTGATATAAAACATACGAATTTACATATTAAATTATATATTTAAAAATATATCAAAATTTCTTATTTTATATTGAGATATTTATAAAATTTTAATTTTTCTATTTTAATTATATATTAACATAAAACTATATAGAATGTATATAAAAATATAGAATTCCCTTTTATTTAAATCAAATTGCAGTGTTTGACTACATATATTTTTATGCGATGGATGTACCGTACGTTACATATACAGAAAGCACCATTTCAAGCATAATAATGATTATACATAATTTATATATTTTCTATTCTCGTACAAAAAAGAAAATATAAAGGAACAGATATTTAAAATTTAAGCAATATTTTCTTATACTCTTTTAATTTTCTAATCAAATGAATAGGTATTTTAATTTCTTTAAAATATGCTTTTCAATTTTAATACTGCTGATAACTTGTAATAAAATAAACAAATTAGTTTATGCAAATAAATTTATGTATAATTTATAAGATATATATACATGTTTATAGATATAATAATTACATATTAAATATTACTTTTTGTTTTACTTGATTAAAAATAGTTTCCAAAACTTTAATTTTCAGAAAAAAATACGAATTATAATTAATAAATACTTTATATTGCAAAAATGTATTTATTTATATTTTTACACTTTTTTATAAAAAATTTAATAAGACAATTAAGGAAAAATGAGAAATTTCTATTTCTACAATACATAATCAAAATATATAGTTTGCTAACTGAATTTAAAAATTGATTTTATCTTTATATTGATAAATGTAAATAAACTTATATAATCATAAAAATATTATTTGTTCTATAAATGTTATATAAATATCATTAGGTATTCTATAAACATAAATAATATAATCATAAAATATATAAAATAATAATTATATCGATTTTTTAAAATTGTAATTTATATACGTAACTTGAAAATAGAAATATTCAAGATATAATTTATATGTATAAACAATGTGTATTTCACTGTAAATATATCAATGAAATCAGGAAAAAGTTTTTTTATTTTTATAATAATTTTTTTAATTTATCGAATAAAGAATATCTCATTAGCATCTTCATACAAAAAAGTATACAAAATAAATATTTTTAATATAGAATAAGATTTAAATATTTATTAAAAAATTTATAAAGCCTATTTTTTTAAATAAAAACTAAATATACATTATGATTAAAAATTTACTTATTTATGATTAGAAAAATCAGCGTAAATTAATTTACTTTAAATATATTATTTGAGTTATTGTTAAAAAATACAGATTTTTTTTAAATCAAATATGTTCATTATATTGATGTCATTTTAAAATTTAATTCTTTAATTTGTGTAAAAAACGAATATAATATTAAAATAAAAATTTAAAGATGTATAAACAGATCATAAATATTGAATAACATCTTACAATTAACGATATTGAAAGGATTACTTTTCTGTTGAGTTATATGATAATTTATTTTGAGTTTTTATAGTAGATGAGAGGTTAAATATAAACTTCTTTATGAAATCGTATTATCATTATAGTTATCTTTCAAAGAAAATCTTTACATTCCAATTCAGAAATTTTGTTTAACTTTTTCAAAATTTATATTATAATATAATATTAGATACTTAAGTTTAAAATAAAAAAACTAAATGTATTATTCAATTTTTTTATACATGTAAACTATCATAAAAATAAATTGTATATACGTATACAAATTTGAAAAATGTTGTGAATTTTAAAATTGAAAAATTTTTCCTTTTAGCATTATGAATTTATTAATACAATTTTTTAAAATAATATCAGTATAAATTTGATATAAAATTTATTTTTATTTATTTTTAATATTTTATCCAATATAAATTATTATTTAATAATTAAATTTCAAGTGTGATAGAAGTATTTAGTTAAAAAAATGTCTATTATATCCTAGAATACATGTTACAGATAAAGAAAATCAATTAAATTAAAATTGAATGTATATCATTATTTAGATTTTACATTATTGCTAAATACGAGTACATATTTGAAATAACCATTATATAAACTGTCATTATAAATTATATAGTATAAATTATAATAGTTTTATAAAAAAAAAATAATTTATTATTATTTGTATTTTTATGCAAATATAAATTCACCAAAGATTGGATAACATTTTTATTATAAATAAACTCAAAATTTACTAATCTTAACGGTAATGTTTATTGATTAGATGAAATCAATAAAAATAATGGCATCAACAATTGATCGAATTATTAATCTAAGTACGTTGTGCCTATCCAATTTTATAGAGATAATTCGCTTTTCTTAGTCTATTGTCCTTTTATAGAGGTATCAAACGTTTTACGTATCTACATAAGCAAATTCACGAGTCTTTTACATCTTTTGTAAGATTATGAAATAGTGCATTTATTTGAACAGAAAATTAAATAGAGACTATAACTTTCATATAATATATAAGTCATATTAGAATTTAATGCTAGAAATAAAATAGAAAAAGGAATTGGAGATTATTTTGAATAAATTAATAACAAAGAATGATGCATTTCTTCTGTAAAATGTATCCCAATCGAATATATTAGAATAATAAAAATAAGTTTTTATTACCAATTTTATGTAACATGTATTATATTATGGTAAATTTTAAAAAAGTAAATGTAATTTTAAGTGGAATGTATACAAAAACAATTTTTAATTAACGTGAAAAACATTATATTGATGAAAAAAAATGATGAGAAAAAAAGATCAGAAGGTTATAAAAATATTACAAAGTCTAACATAATGTATGTACATGCACATAAGCAAAATATAGTTACAAATTGAGGAGAATTGAGATTTACTTCATCAATATATATTATTATTATTATGTTATTGTATGTATGCATACCTATTGTTTGACAGACACAAAATTGCCTAGACGCGTACAATGTGTCTGCATTGTATCCTACTTTGGATACGGTGGAGGTACATAGGAGAGATGTAGAGTAACAAAAGGGAATAGATAGTGAGAAAAGAGAGATGATGATGCTAACTACATGTTTATATTTGTGTGGATAGATGCATACTTGTGTGGATGCTTCCTTATACATATAATTGTATACACATGTGCATGTATACCTGTGGCAACGGGAATTGGAGAAACACGAGCTAACAACTGAAGAAAATGGAGAAAGAGACTAGATTTGTTCAGAAAATAAAGGAGAAGGAGATAGAGATGACAGTTTATAAGGATAACAGAACGAAAGGCTTCTCTCTGTACAGTAAAGAAGAAAGAGAAAGTGAGTGAAAGAGAGAAATGAAGGATGGCGGGATGGAAGAGAGGAAAGGGTGGAAGGAGAATCACGGTGTGCTATCAGAAAGTGCCTATTGTCTACATAGCTAATCAAAACCATCCCTTTCAACAGAATGCTATAAGGGCCCTTTGCACGCCTAGCTCGTTCTCTTTCACTTCTCTTTTCCTCCCTCTCTCTATCTTTTTTTCTTTATATCGTTGATTTTTTCAGTTTATCTTATTTTATTCTTATTCACTATCCTCATTCCTCTGTCTTTGTCAACTTTTCCCTATCTTTTTTTATGTCTAAATCTCTTTGTTTTTTGTGTATCGCACGGGTGTGCTACAAGCTATCTTAATAAGTAGTACAAGTCCACGAATCTTCAGCCGGCCTTATGATAAATATTTCGAATTTGAGAACATAGCCCTTATATATTTGCTTGTTTATCAGTTCAAAAGTAAAATATTTTTATGAATAATATACAAAAAGTTGATGATATATACTTCATGATTATAATGAATGATTTATATAAATATCAATTTAAATATCGATTTAAAATTTAAAAATCTTATATTATATATAAATTTTTTAAAACAATTAACTTATAAAACTATTATATGCAGTTTCTTCTTTTAAAAAATTATAAATTTTATTCCTCAAAATATTAGATAAATCTAATATAATAATTATAATACGGAACATGTTGTATAAAGAGATTTAGTTAGTTGATTATTTTAAATATACTAATTATATAATTTTATCAGAATTGCATTAAAAATATTACAATTATAACATGTAGAAGATATAAATATTTATAATAAAAATATTAGAATTAATAATTTTCTATTATAAAAATTAATGTTTGTAGTATTAATTATACTACAGCTTTAAATCATCTTCAATCCTAGAAAATATTTTCAAAAACTATATTATCTTTTATTATATCAGTGAATTAAAGTAAGTATTTTATATATTGTTATTTTTATTTCTTAATATTTCATATTATAATATTAATTATTTTTATTAATTTTATAAAAATATAATCTTATTAGTAATATATGTAATATTTGAAAATATGATTTTATAATTATAATAACAATTATATATTTTTCCATTTCTAATTATACCAATTGTATTATATTCGTAAATTAAAAATTTAATGAATCTTAATATTTTAAATTTGATAATATTAGTGTTATATATAATCACTATCATAGATCTATAATTAATTAATTTATATTTTTTTGAAACTTCATAAACTTTTTGTATAATTAGAAATATGTTATTTTCAATATTATAAATATCTTTTTTCTATTAATTTATCAAAAAAGAATTGAAAATAATTACGTGATACTCGATCAAAAGAATTTTATTTTTATCTAAAGTATATTAATATTTATTCAAATTTACAAAGGACAATTTAATTTACTTAAATGTTACACCTTCACCAAATATATTAAAAACTTTTTCTGGACGATTTCCCATGTTTTCTTAAAAGTCTACACGAAGAAAGTTTTTTAAAAGAGTAAAAACAAAAGAGAAAGAGAAAGAGAGAAGATTAAGAGAAAAAAAGGAAGAATCTAAAAATAAATAAAAGAGTACACGAAGAGAAAATAAATGAACGCACGTGACATTTCCTCCCGTAGCTTTTTGACTATATCAGTCGTTATATCTTAAGACTTTCAATATTTCTCTCTCACTCTTTTTCTCTCTCTTCATCCCAGAATGTGCTTCTGATTCAAGCTTGTATATATATATATATATATATCAGTCGGCAAAGTGAGTAACCAATAAATCTATTACTGAATCTCTTGGGAGAGACAGAACAGCGAGAGAGAAAAAGAAGGAGAATTAGCACAAGAGGGATTGTTGCTCGAAGCAGTCTATCTTGTTTATGACTTCTGCTGGTTGCTGTTACCGCTTCGGCAATATGGCATACCAAGCACCTTGAGTACAAAGGCGCGTCATTCTACATTTACTCTGACCATGGCACGCGCCCCCAAATATACGTATAATGGAGCACATATATTTTCTAATATTTGTCATACTGGTTTTACTTTAATAAGAAAATAAAGTAGTTGGACAAACAAACAAACAGAATATTACATTCAAATTCTTATCATCATCATCATCATTATCATCACTATTAGTAGTAAGTATTAGATGCAGAAGTTATGAATTGGAAAATCACTAATATTTGGAAAATATACGCTTATTGTGTAATAATTTTAAATTCAATAAAAATTTTTAGTAAAAAATTTTGTGTACATAGTTACAAATTAAATTTTATTTTGAACAAACATACATTTAAAAAAAAGATATTGTATTTTAGTCTGTTTTAGTTTAAAATAATTAGGTATATTATCTAACAAAATTGAATTACAGTATATATTTCCAAGTAATGCTCTTTTTATTAAATATTTAAACTGATTCTCAATAAAATACAGTAATTATTTACTTAAAGAATCATTATAATTAAATAAAGAAATTTAAAAACATAAATATAAAAATATAATATATTTTTTTTATACTTTGTTCGATACAATTATAAGTATTATTTCATAAAAGTGATCACGCCTTTTAATCTTTACAAAATATTTATATAATTATGTTTAATTAAATATCTTTGATATGAATAAAAATATATTGACTTGATTGTTTTAGTATTTAATTAAAAAGAGTTTCACAGAAAAGTGACTTACAAAATACAATAGTAATAAAAAAATAGATTACAATTATATATATATATCAACTAAAATAAAGCAAGAGAAAACTTATAAAATCAGAAAATGAGATCCGTTATAAACGTATACGAAGAATTAAATTCATGAACATAGTTTCCATCAAAAGCATCATTTAAAATTATGATCAAATATATTTCTCATGCTCTTCGCACGTGCGCATTTTTTAGTTACCGTATACAAATTTGATATATTCCTTCATAGGTGTAACTTGGCTCACACGTTTTCAATTTTTCCTTTTTTTCTCTCGTTCATTCCCTTGCTTTATCCCCCCAACCTTTTTAGTCCGACTACATTATTAGTCAATTTATTAAGTTATGGTTATGGTTGTATTGTATATACAGCGTATAGCATACTATAAGTGAGTGGTCACGTGCCATGTTTATACACATTCATAAACGCAAAGCTAAGTATTTTAATCGCGCCTGCAGGAAGCGTGATTTATGAAGATTATTCAAAGTCGTTAGAACATCACTTTGGGCAATCGCTAGATGAACATTAGCTTTTGTTTATTATTTATTTTTTTCTTTTTCTTTTTTTTTTTGAAATAACAAAACCGCTATGAAATTGCATATTTTTAAGAATTGATCGATAAATTATTTCATGCTCTCTATTGTTTGATTCCAATTAAATTTTTAATGATGACTAATTCAAGCTTAGCAGAGGGTTTTTGGTTATTATAATTTCATTGTTCTGTACATTCTACAAATTGATTGATATTGGTTCTTTATTATGTCGATAATTAAATTTAATATTAAAATAAAGATTAGTTAAACGTATAAATGAAATTCTTTCTTGTTTACGCATATTGTAATAACCGAACAATTGAATTAAATTTAATTTTCTCATCTACTACTAAAAAAGAAAATAATTTTATTCTGACAATTTTAATATAAACCGAAAGACTAGATAGATATTGTAATAAAATAATTTGTTTTCTAAGAAAAAAAAATTGAGAATAAATAGATTATATATATAATTATAAGATTGATTATATGCCTGATCAATTAAAATTATATTTCTAAAAATAATTCGAAGAAATTATTAGAAATTATGTAAATCTATAATTATGTACATAATTGTAGAAAAAATTCATCAAAAAATTTTTTGCTTGAGTAAATTTACAGAAATGAAGTCATCTAGTACCTACAATATTTTTATTTTCTTATGCTGATTTTTCATATATATATCAAAAATCAGTTTGATACATATATGTATATATACATATATGTAGATACAAATACAATAAATTCTTAGGTAGCACATTTTTTTTTAAACTTAATGATTCAGTAAAGTTAATTATTTAAATAAAACTCAAATTTTTTTTAAGCTTTATAAAATATTTATAAGGATATATAATATTTAATCCGTATAATCTAAATATTAGGAAGTTCAAAAAATGAAATTTGAAATGTTCCAGACTGATTTTACTCAGTAATTTAATTAATATAATTTAAATTTTATTATAAAAACACTTTTTCTGTAGTATTATAATTAAAACAAATATTTAAAGTAATTAAAATAATTTTTATAAAATATTATTTATTTAAAACAGATTTTTAATTTAACATTTATAAAATTATTAATATGTTGAATTAATTATATACTGTATATATTGCTATATAAATAATCTGATTATAAATATTATTTTAAATTTGAATAAAACAAAAATATATGAATAGCTAAGATTTTATAATTTTACTATTTGTTTAACTTTATTCGTTTTAAGGTTATAATAGAACTTCAACATATAAAGTTTTATACTTCTAGATTTAAATATATAAAATAAATTTTTTCTTTAATTTTTACCTATATACTGAAATATATAAGTAAAAGAGATTTATTTCTATGAAAATGATTTTATAAAATCGATTTTATAAATTTCATACGAAAGTTGAATATTGAATCATGTTTTACTTAAATAGTGCCTTAATAAAAAATGTTTTATTTTATAGTATATTTATGATTATTTTGAATTTAGATAATTCACTTTCTTTTGACTCGCTTTATTCTTATAATGATTATTCTCTTGACAATATAAGATTTGTCAGTATTGGTTTTTGCAAAAACTTATTTGTAAAAACATATTTATATCTACTTTTATATCTAATATTTTTACCTTTTAAAGTCTGCAATATTATTTTTATTTTTAAATTTTATATTATTATTAAATATAATAAGAGATAAACTTTTAATAAAAGTGTAATTACATATTTATTTTTATTTGGAATCCCTGTAAGTATTTTGTATATTTTTAGATTCTTTAATTTATCGTTATTTTTTAAATGCATTCAATATCATAATTATCATACAATATGTTTGAAGTTTATAATTCACAATATTCAATTCCATAAATATTATATAGATAGCGTAAATATATTTGAAATATTTAAAAATGAAGATAATAAAAATCAAAAAGCTTTTCTAATTAATTTAAAATTACACTGTAGAATCAAATTCATTAACGATGATATATTTATTATTTATAGAATAGTTGCTGATGAAAGAATCGAATAACTATTTTAAAAATATCATAGTTCACCAATTTTTATAAATCTTTGCTGTGAGTTCGAAATAATAGTGAAATATTTTCTCATCATTGTTTTCATCTGAAAAAAATTCCAGAGCTATAATATAAGTCCAATAATTAGTGAATATTAATGCAACCTTTGTGCATTACTCTAATTATTGCATTTTATCTATGAATTGCTTACAAACTATTGATAATTAAGGAGTTTATTAAAACTTTGTAAGTTGGTAGTAATGAGAGGTATATATGGATCTGTTAGAAATCAACTGGACTCGAAATACGCATATGATTTTCTTTCGTACTTGTGCTCGACTAAGTATAACGGATGTAGTTATCGTTGCCGTGTAAACGTCATGAACAACGTACACTAAACATTATATGATAAATGTACTGGAAATTTTTCATAATATCACTAGCATCACCCTTCTATACGTAGTTCAATTATAATATTACTTATTCATATTAATATATTGTACATTTATACATAAAGCTGTATACCTTCTACGATATATACTTGCTAGCATACTAATTGTATTGATATTATTATAAATTAATTATTTTTAAAGTTTATATATTAAGAAAATCAATTAATATTCAGTAAGAAACGTAGCGACATTCTTCTAACAAAATTAAAATTTTGACAAAAAATAAAATTTTTTGGCTATTTTTTTCTATTAAATTAAAACAACCTTTTTCTATTAAATCGAGTTAATTTATAAAATAAAGATCAAAAAAATAAATTAATTAATTGTACGTTCGCAAGAAAACTGTTCAAAAGTTTGTTATATAATTGTGATAAATATAGTACACTGTTAAACTTAAAATTACAGACGTTCAATAAAATACCTTTTTATTGTATATATTCAAATATAAATCCATTTAAAAATTCCTATCGCTTTAATCATAGTAATAAAGTATTAATTTAATATATATTATTTCTTTAATTCTTTAATAAAAATGTACAATTATTTATAATCTAAATTAATTTGTTAATATTTATTTGAAAATATAAATTAAATTTTTGTATTAATATATTATGTATTTTCTACAGAAACAAATTTAGTTTTAGAATTGGTATTTTTAGAATTTTCTTTTTTTTACTCTCAGCCCTTAAGTAAGGGTTAATAGATATAATCTAACTAATGAGTCTTATAAATTAACCCAAGATGAAATTTGATGATTCTGATCTGATTTTAAATCAAATCCATTCATAAAATTTAAAAAATTGGTGATTTTTAGCGAATTCAACAACCACTTAATAGATGATTTTATATTTTTTTTCAAATATATGATATTATTTTACCTATAAACATATGTAATCTACGAACCTCCATTAATGCTGAGGGGTTTAAAGTTTCACATTGATTCTTAAAATATTACTCTAAATATATATTTAAAATAATATTTCATGAAATATTAAATATAATTTTATAAGAAAAATTTTTAGAATGTTTAAAGCTTTTTTTTTTATTAACTATTAATCTTGTCAGACATTTGCATATGTATATATTTTACAAATGCATTCAGACTGTATAACAAACGCTTTTTTAAAAATGACATTTTTGTTTATATTTCATTTTAAATTAGTTATAAATTTTTACAATAAAATTTATCTTAAAAACATTTGCTATCAATATTTATATAAATTTTATATGTGATTATATACATATTACTTTTCAATCATTTAATTTGAAACAAAAACTTCTGGATTAATATTTAAATGGAAATTTCTTGCTTATATTTTATTTCATACAAAATATAAAATAAAAAATAGTACACAATATTATTTTACATAAAATCTATATTATACATGTTATTGACTATTTGATACATCAAATATTAAATACTTTAAGTAAAATGTTTTGCTTTTTATATATTATACGAAATTTTTATGTGCAATATCTTAAATAAGAAATGTAATATTGTGCAAAAAAATTTTGAAAGATTAAAAAATATAATATAAATTTATTAGTCTCTAAATTTGTGTATATAATTATATTATATGAAAAATTATTCAATCGTTAACATGAATTTTATGGTTTTTTTTAAAAAAATTCTTCTTATTAAATAAATATATATTCCACTATAACTTCGATTACTTAATATTAACTGGTAACAACTTAATAACTTTTATTAAAATAATTTGTTTTTATTTGATTGATAAATAGTAATTATGTTATTTCAACATATTTCATAATTTTTTAATAAAATTATAGAAAAATGAGTTAGATATCGGTAAATTAAATAAATAATTTATTAGACAATACTAAATTACATTTATATGTAATAGTAGCCTGTAAAAAATAATTCTAAATTATATTGATAAATAATTTATAATTTGAATATGTAGAAAATATCGAGTATATAAAGAATATATTTCTCCATTTCAAACTTTTAAGCTTCTAACCGAAATGAAAGTAAATATTGCAGAATATTTTTAGAAAATACATATAACACAATTTCAGTAAATTCATAAATTTACTATATAAAATAAAAGTTATCATTACATTTATGTCAGAAAATATGATAAACTATATTAAAGAAGATAAATAAATAAATCATACTATCAAAATTTTTGGTTTATATGTATTCTAACTTCTATAAGTTGTATAATTAAACTAATTTTAAACTATGTTTTTTAATTTTAATAAAATTTTATGAACCGAATTACTGAACACTTCTAGCATAAATTTTAATTATACAAGAGAAAAAATGAAAAAAAGTGCAAAAGAATGAATTATTATGCATTAAATATCCAAAAATATTTTTTCTTTTATTTATTTTTTTATAATTTATCTTTATAATTTTTTCCGAATAATTACTTGCAGATCATATAAGCGAGGTTTTCTCAACATATATTATTTTGTATTGTACTATATGCTGCATCAAAAACTATAACAAAAACTGAAAAAAAATAAGGGCAAAAGTAAGTGAAAGGGACAAAAAGAAAAAAGGTGAGACAAAAGGAAGGTGGAAACGAATAATAGTGATAACTGTAGTATTGTGTCGGTGGGATAACTCTCGATGACACGAAACGCAAGTGCCTCATTGTTTTCTGTGGAACACTCTTTCGAATATCGGAAGTTAGTAAGAGGGGTTCAATAAAAAAAAGAATAAAGAAAAATAGAAGAAAGAAGAAACGAGCAAGTTTCTACATCTACAGTACAGTAAGGGTGGGAAGGGTGAATGACAGAAATAGAAGTACGAATACCACTAAAAGTGGGATAGATATATCAAGCCTCTGTAACTTTTTAATATCCAGGGATGATCTGTAACTACTGGGATGCTTCGTCAGCCGTTGTCATTATTACCACCGGATCTCTTCGGGACAATGACAATTTTTCTGGTTTTATTCTACCATTGCTAAAGGAGGGACTACTACACTATTTCCATTTTTTATGTACCGTTATTAGTATCTAGTGTAGTATTATCGTAAAGCTTTGCCTTTACTTCGTCCACCTTTCTTTCTTTCTTTCTTTTCTATGTTTTTTCTTTTTTTTTCTTTTGCGTTCTGTATGTGTATTTTGTGTGTTTGCGTGTAAATAACAGTCCTATATATACAGAATATGCACTCGTAAAAGGTTATATTATCTTAGTTGTTTATGTAGCCTTCCCTTAGCTATGTTTCTTTTTCAATAAACGAATGTATCCTTACTAATTTGACTTATTATTCTAATGTACTAGCTGTTCTTTTTATATTTTATTTTTTTATCAGATACTGTAAATTTTGAATTCAGAAAAAAAATTTTAATTTTGAAAATTATATTTATTTGCCATGAAGTAAAGTATTGACATCAATATGTAATTATTCCGAAGATCATAGCCTTAAGACTACATTACATTTATAATTATCTGTAAAAATCTTTAATTTTTCTAATTACTCAGAACTTCTATGTGTCTTTCATAAATTAAATCACTTTTTAATTAAAATTTATAATTAGGAAAAATAATGAATTAATATATAAATTAAATAATATTTATAATGAAAACTTTATGATTATAATAGTTTTTAATAATATTTCGATATATCAAGGATAAAATTAATATTTTCATATACGATACCATAAATATTTTTATATAAAATATAAAATTTATGTAAGAATTAATAATGAAGTGTTAAATTTTTTCTATTGTGTACAAGTCTTGTGATACTAATTATAATAAAATATTTTAATAACAATAATTAAAATACACCATATTTTTAAATAATCTTATCTATATATATAAATTTATAAAATTAAAAATTTTTAAATTCTACAATATATTTAATTATTACTGTTTCTTTTTTTTATTACTGTTAAAGTCTTCACACTTTTTTTGTTACCTTCGACTATACAATAGTTAATAATAAAACATGGATTCAATATGAAAAAAGTATTTTAATTTATCGCGATGAATTTTAGAAATCCATCATCAATTATTTTTTATAAACTTTCTTTTTTACTACATTCGTAAATATAGAAAATTATATGAGAAGTAAAATAATTGACATTCTTGTTCAGTTGAAGTAAACAGTTATGAAATTTTTTACATATTTATTTTTTAAGATAAAGGGCATTTTAATTTTACATTTGTTTTCATTAGGTAACACAATAATTTCTCCTTTTTATGATATTTTAAAGTTACAATTATCCGTTATATAAAAATGAGATTAATTAAAAATATTATCCTTAGTTTTAACTTCTATACTAAATTTTTTATTTGTCTTTATTCAATCTTTATAATTAGGAATTAAATTCTAAAAATTATAGATCCATATTATGAATTATGATTTTTTTTTGAAATATTAATTATATGTATTATTATAAATTTTAATTATTTAAAGATTTCATGTATATCGAAAGTATTATTTTATATAACTCAATCGATTATGATTATATAAAATTTTACGAAACTAATTATTAGTTTAAATTTTTATGTAACAGTAAATCTTAAACTTATTTATATTGTATATAATTTAAAAAACTAATTAGAATAAAAATAATGAAATAAAAAATTATTTTTTAAGTTAATCAACTAGTCTTTATATAAATTATCTAGTAGATATGTTGAGGATAAACATGCACATTCTTTCTTTCTTTTAGTCTATTTATTTATTTAAAAATTTCTTTAATATCTCGAATGCGTACATAAGCTGTTTCGTATCGCACCTTGATTTTTTTTACACGTGTTCACATAGTTCCCGGTTGTTCATCAAGTATCGTTTGCTTGGGCAGAGTAGCGGACCGAGAATCCTACCGCTTCCTCTTTTCTAGCCTATTTAAGTCTTCCTTATACGTGCCGTCTAGACTTTTCCAATATTATTTTCTAACTGTAAATTAGATTTTTTACGATCGCCCGATAATTTCTGTCTATTTTATTACCATTAGACGACTATCGTAAACAAATCTGATGACACTTGTATACCAGATCCGGACCATCATACCCTCCCGAGGGTCATCGCGCTGTGACAATGAGTTTATTACTTTCCCTAGGCCCATACAACAGTTTTTCTGGTTTAAATATGCTCGCGGCATCCCCTTTTCCTCCAGCGGATGAGTCTGCCGCTAGACATCCCGACGGCTTCCTGGGTCTACGACTTCTCTCTTTGCTCCCTAGGAGGAACCAGTCGCCTGGCAACCCGACTTCTTACATGGGCTTGCAACTTCTCTTTTTTTCCGCTGGCAGAAGAACCATTCGGCAGCTCATTGGGGATGTTTCTCGTCTATTTATTGGATCCCATTCCGTATAATACTGAGTTACTTACGTCATCTCATCTTTCTTTGGTGTCCAAACTTCGCCTCCTTAAGATACCGCATTGCTTTACCTTCTCTGTGGTGTTACAAGTATTCTTTGAGAAATTCCTCCACGGCGATACGCACAAAGCTAGGATCGTACGCCTTCGTGAGAGGAACCCCGCAAGTCTTTCATTTCAACTCGCTTCTCCGAGCTCCAAGAACCAAGTATGCTCTTGCGATTTTACACGGACTACGGGCGTCCCCGCACCGTACGTTTGTAAACCCATAGCAAGCAACCCGGCACTTTGGAGATCAATACAGTTCGCGTATTGCATATATTAAAAACGTGAATATAATTTACAAATTATCAATACCTACATTGAACATAATATAATATTTTATAAAACTCTTAATTTTTTATTTTTTTAAATTTTAATACACAGAATTTCATTGTAAATAGTTTTTTGGTATGTTTAGCGTGTATATACAAAAATAAAATGTATAAAAATAGAATTCATAGTTATAAGAAATAATATTCAATATAATCTTTTCATTATTTGTATAATAACATCATAATAAATTCATTGTAAACTTAAAAAGAAAAATTAGCTTTAGAGATACTTGCTCCTTTTATTATGATAATACAAGAAAGAGTTTCGTATTATTTTTTATGTTTCTTATTTATAAACCGAACAGAATTCAATAAAAATAATCCTAAATTAAAAAAAAGACATTCAAATTTTGGTCTCTAATAAATGAAAAGGTGAAAACGAAAGCTGAACCTTTTATATAGCTTGCACTAGTCACTATTTTGTTTGCCTTCTCTCTTTTTCTCTGGATATGTATCTATACATTTTATTATCTTTTTTTTATTCACTGTGTTTACCTTACATACATACACTTTTTCTCTTTTATTTTCTCGTTTTTTTTCTTCAGGTATGGAAATGTGCAACAAGATAGCCACTTGTAATATACAATAAGTAATTCTCGTATTAATAAACGAACGCATCTATCTATCTATCTATCCATTTTTTGCTCTTTCTTTGAGTCTCATTTTGTGTTTTAAAGTCTCTTTATATATTCGTCTCATTCGGTTAGATAATGTAAAAGAGCGATAGATGTTTCAAAAGAGAAACAGTTTTTCTATTCTCGTTTATGATAGCACATGGGTGTATCACAATTTACCGCCATCATATCGCTACTTTTGCCAAGTAAGCTAGTTCCGCCTTCCACTCTCTCGTTACATAAAATGCTAAATTCAAAAGTACCCACCAAAAATCTTTCGAATGTTCGTATCTTCCACTAGCATTGAATCTATATACATGTTTGAATGGAATATGCTACAACACTGTTTCTTTTATACTCTGCCTCTAGGCCGTTTTGCTCCGACGTTTTCCTTCCTTTTTTTGTATCGGGTGTACGATCTTATATTATCTCACTCACTCACCTTAGCCTATCTACTCTTTTGAATTTCCCTTGATTTCTTATATTTGAAATAAAGAAATTATTTATTCACTATTATATTAATAAATAAATCAGAATCAATTGCTAATGAACCTTTAAAAATAATATTAATATTGACACGTTTATGAATTGTCTTTATAAAATAATTATGTTGTATTTGAGAAGAAAATGTTTCTCAGATTTACTGAATTAAATAATAAGCTTATATTAAATACTTCTGAAATAATTAATTATAAATTTTCATAAATGATATTTCATGTATTAAAAAATATTGATCGTTGTTAATAGAATTTTATGTATTAAAATCCTAAAAACTTTTAGACTAATACTCCATAACAAATTTTTTATAAAAAAATTTAATCTTTATAATATTTTAAAACAAATTTGTAAAATAATCTTAATTAGATAAATAGTAGTTGCCAAATTATCCATATTTATTTGCAAACACATACACACACGCGCGCACACACATTATCTCATATTACATAATATTATATTATATCATGATTGATAGGTATAAATGATAAGATACCATATTTATTATTAGACTTCAAAATAGATTTTCAATCTAACATTAAATTTATATATAGAAAATATTTAAACACTTAGTTAAATATTATCACAAATACCCAATCAATAAAAGTTTAAATTCTATCTAATTCTCAAAAACCTATAAGCTTAATATAATCACTTTTATAATAATTTAATTATTTTTATTTAGCTTGTAGTATAATAAATAAAGATTAAAAAAACATGTAATTATATATAATTTTAATATATAGACATTTTAGATTAAGATTTAAATATAAAATTTTTTCCCTAACTGAGTTCGTTTTTTTTTCTAATGTATTTAAATTATCTAATTTACTATCCCCTTACATATGCATATATAAGTATAACTACAGCTGATAATTCTCAGTGAATTACTTAGTCAACTATGTAAACCTTTGTCGAGGTTATAGATTCTAGTATTTTATTATATTTATGAAATGAATCAATTATATTTATTGGTCATCATAAAAAGAAAAATAATTTAATCCTAGACATATTTTTTATTTTAATACTATTAGTTTATCCTTTACGGATATTCACGATTTAGAAGTGATTTAATTTTACATGTACATATTTTCCCATCCTTCAATCTTATAAGATAAAAAATGAATAGTATATGTTTATCTTCAAAATTAATTTTCTTTTAAATTAAATAAATCTAAGATACATAGTACTTATTGAAAAAAATTAAAATATATTATTTCTGTAAAATATATATGAGAAAATATCAAAAGATCTAATAATACTTCATTCTATTCAATTTCAAGGATGGTTACTTTTTATTATAGCATAAAGATAAAAATAATATCTGAATTGAAAATACTTAAATAATTTTGTATAATTTTCTATAAAGTTTTATCTTTACTTTAATTTATATATCAAAATTACTGTTTGAATTAGAATTAAAAATATGGATGTTTGTTATAAAAATATGAAAACTGTATTAGAAAGTATGATTTTGTAAGGAGGGTTTAGAAGGAACATTTGGTAGTTTGATAATAAAAATAATAATTAGTATATTCTAAAAAAGTAGATAAATTTATTTAATCGTATAAAAAATCCGTCCGTATAAGCGGAAAAAACAGCACTCGCGCGCGTATTAGAAGTAAAATGTTCACTATAATCCACGTTATTTACTAATTTGATGTATCAAAAGTCACATGCATATTTAAAAGCTCTTTGACCCTAAATCGATGAGTACATGCTACTTTATAGGTGCACTATCCATCAGAACAAGCAATATCCGCCAAGTCTGGATGTAGTGGAGAATGTGCCTGTTCGTTGAATGTAACGCAACTTTACCCAAATTAATCAAAAAAAGTCTCCTTGGACATAGTAATAATGTATACGTGAGTCCAACATTATCGCTTGGATTCCTTGTCAGTATTATCGGACATAAATGTTAACATATTCTAAATATTTATATCTACTTATACAAAATTAAACTTTCTTTTCACTGGGCAAAAAAAATAAACCTTGGCGTTTGAAAGCAACAGAGATAAATAATACCTTATATGGTTAAAAGCATTATCCTCAATATTATAGCATTTAAAAATACATTTAAAAAACAAAAATATTCATATTACATAAATGGGGTGTATTTATATCATCTTATTCATTGTCATATTTTTTAAAATAAATATTATAATTTCTCGAGTACTATAAAAGAATGAATATTGCATTCTGAATGAATAATTTTTAAACAAATAATATTATGCTATATATACATATATACTTTTTTCAACAAATTACAGCATACTTTTATTATGAAAAATTCAATAAATTGTTAAAAAATAAAATATAATATAGTTTATATTAATTTATTAACTGACAATATGTTATAAATATAAATAAATAGATATAAAGAAAAGCAACATAAAAAATTAGAGGACAAAAAACTATGAACTAGAAGGCAAGAAACAAAATGATAGAATATAAGCGATTTCTAAAATTTGTCTATGACAGCCAATTGATAATGATTTATAGAAAAATGATATCGCTTCAGTAAATTTGGTGGATTTTGTGATTTGGAAAACATGTTGACTGGGAAACGACGATGACAAACCGACGGATATGGCGCGATCGATGAACCAACACTCAATATACTATAATTTACTGCTATTACTCTGGGTGCAAAACTTTAATTCACAGCTTATTTTAACTTATTATCAATGTTCTTTCGATAGATATAAATAATATATTATATTTCAATATAATTTTTATAAATAAACTCTTTTCATGCAAATCTAAAAATGATTAATTTTTTACAATTTTTTGTCTTTTGCTATTGAAAGAATTAATATTATTATTATATATTATTTGTAAAAACTTAATTATATTTCAGATATTTTTACTTTTAAAACATTTTTTAATTGTTTATATAAGTACAAACGTAAGTATATTCAAAATTTGAAAAAAAGATTTTTTTTAATAAAATATATTTATATGTAACTATTCTTAAAATATTAATAAAATATAAATCTGTACATCTTTATATTTACAAAATATTATTCTTGCAGCGTATGGATTTAAACGAAGCTAGGCTATAACTGTGATTAAGTAAGATAACGAACCATATTTCATTCAAATAGACCACAGTTACTAAAATAATCATGTTAATAATTTATTTAAAAAATAATCATCTAAAATTAAGAATAAATTATACTACGATAGTTTTTAGAATTTACATAATATATTTCATTTTTTTAATGCAGCTTCTTTATTTGGTATAATTAAAAATAAAAATTATTAAATAAAGTTTAATCTACTCAAAGAATTAATTTTCTAAGATATTTGTTTCTTTATTATTTTACTACTTAATTAGAAAAACAATTAAGAATTTCAAAATTTATTACAATTTCTTTAAATATTTTCAAGAAAATAATAATTCTCAATTTGTTTCTCTGACCGGTATATCTAAACTTTCCCAACTGCTTTAGAATAAACAATATAATAACACATTTACTATAATAATACTATAATAATAAATGCTCCGTTTTCGTTTACTTTATTGTGATATAGTTTAATTCGGTGATCGATTTATTTTATTTATTGTGTTTTAATAAGATGATGAACGTAAATGGAATTGACCAATTATTATAGTGCAATTAATTTATTCTACGATTAAATAAAATCGAAATTATCTCAAATTTATATTACTTTAGTCTAAAATTAAAATTCTTTTATTTGTATTATATAATTTTTAATTTCAATTTAGGAAATAATATATATTTCTATTTTTTTCTTTTTGAAACTAATTTAATAGAAATCTAGTTAATCAGAAACAATATTTTGTTGCTAACATTTAACAAATTTAATATTTAATAAATTTTTTGAAGATTTTATTTATAATTCTATATTTTTATTTATATTTATATTTTATTTTCTATCTTATTTTCTATATAATTATATATAATTTATATTTTCTCTTAATATTTCAGATAAAATTAGTTTCCTCACTTTAATGATTTATATAAACCTAGCATTTATAAATTATTTTTTTAATTATCGGAGAATTAAAGAAGGAACATCTTGATTTTTAATTTTAAATATTAAATATTGAAATAGAGTTACAAAATATCTCTTATTATATAAAATAAGAAAGTATCTTAGTAAGAATTTATATATGCTTTATTTATTTATATTATATAAAGTAAAAAAGAGTAAAAAGATGTAAAAATTAATCTAAAATTTATTAAATACCTTGGATATTTTTAAAATTTTTGTAAGAATTTAGAATATTATACTATTCAGCATAAAAATATAATCTAGGTATAATTTAGATAAAAATTTAGATCTTAGAAATTGCAGCATGTTTTTAATTATCATTTTAAAATGATTAATAAGCTATTCATATTTCTATAAGATCGAATTTTATCAATTTTATAAATAAGATCAGAAATATATTCATTTTTATTTTTATTTTTTTTATGCGTTAAGTATATAAATATTTATTTTAACAATTGAAAAAATTTGTTGATATAGAGATTTAATATTGATTAAATTAAAAAAAATTGAATACATATTTATTATATAATATCATAATACGTTAGGTATTTAAAAATTTTATATTATCTAAATATATAAATATACTATAACTTTTTATTAGCATTATTAAATAGTGGGATGTTTATATTGTTCTAATTTAAATTAAATTTGTATAATACATGTTTTGAAACTAGGATACTTAAGCTATACTTTTTTTAAATCTTTTATGAAGTTATAATTACAGTTTTAATAAAAAAATAAGCAAAATTTATAAGAATTTTTTTTAAATAAACTTTTCTCTGAAGCCACAAATAAAAATGAATTCTTAATTAAAGTAAATGTAAACAAATTTTTGATGAGTCTAATTATTCAGTCGTGAAAAGAAATTGAGAGGAGTGCTGTGGTTAAAAAGTGATTTTAAAAGCCATTCAAAAGTGGAAAATAAGACGCAACATTGCTTTACGCGAGAAATGCGATTTGCTTCTCTTTCTCGCAGCTGCCGTGCTACTAGTAAGTTAAAAAGCTCGTTAAGCTCGAGCGCGCACAAGCGTACATTGTCTCTTGTTCCCTCTTAAGTGATCTCGTATACAACGAGATTTTATGGAAAGTGTATTTGGTATCTCGTCTTGCTTATACGCGCCTGGGTATATCGTGGAACGAGTCATACTTGAGTGCCTTTCCTTTCTCTTTTTCTCTACCTTCCTCTTTCTTACTTTGTCCTTTTCATGCAAGTCATTTCAACGCAAGTCGATTAACAATTAATATTTGACGTATTGTCATCTATCGTTTTGAATATTTTGCTAGGAGGGTATAATAGTATTAAGTTTTTAAGGAGTGCTATATAAATTGTAATTCTTGCATTGTTAATTTGCACATTGAATGGATACAAGTTTATAAGTAGAAAGTTATTGTTAAATGGAACATAATTATACTTACTTTAAAAGCATCTTTTATTTATAAATCTTAAAAAAGATTAATTGTCATTAAACTTTTGGTATATAAACTGTTAGACTTCACTAATTTTGTCGGAAACTTATAAAATATTTATATTTTAATAAAATAAGTTTTAATAAAATTTAATTCTTCTCTAATTAAATATTTGGAAAGTCAAGCTATAACTTTTGAAATTTTCATTAAGAATAGTATCAATTATTATATGTATTTGTGTAGTTTCACATAGTAGATATCAAAATTTGAGATTATATACTCTAAATGAAAAAATACATTTACTCAATAAAAGTATATTTCATGCATTAAAAAATCTATTTATAACTATCTTTCAAAAAAAATACAACTTTTATTAATAGAATGATGAATATAGCTTGTAAATAAATTATCTATTATAGATCATTAAAAAAATTTCCAGAAATTAAAAATAATATTAATGTTTTAAAACACGAATTTAGCATTTCTTTAATACTTTTATTCCAAAAGTTATGATTTGAAAACGAAAAATTTAAACAATATTAATTTGCTTATATATTATATACTTTTGTTTAAACAAAGTTCAAATAATCATTTTTTAAATATTTATGAATTTATTTTTTTTAACCGATACGATTAGGTTACAAAAATACATTTAGTCTAATAATATATAATAACACGTATAGTAGTTCCATTTTATTTTCGTAGATTGGTCTAACTGTTCAAAATAATTATATAAATCATCAATAATTTAATATCAATATGAAATCTGGATCTTAAAAGTTATTTCTTTACCTTAAGAAGCTGATAAGATGAATGCTGTGTATGTAATTCAACTTTTAATTTGATCTAAAATTTATTAATTTTTTAATAAGTCTCTATTTATCTGATTGAACTTTTTAATCCATTTTTAGGTTACTGTTCATTTTCACAAATAAAGTGATACAAACTTTTAAATATTTCTATGACTACAGTTTGTAATCGTAAATAATTAGATGTGTTATCAGTCTTATCCATACTTTTTTTATACACTAATGTTCATGTAAAATATTAAACAAGTGTATACTTAATATTTTATCTAATATTTTTATTCATTTCTTATATTAATCAAGCTATTAAAAAGATTTTATTAGATGAAATTATTGTAAGGAATTAATCTTGAAGAATGTCTCTTAATAATAAAACCTTTTATCTACCAATATTTTTTACTCAAAATTTTTTTTAAATTTAAGATTTTTTATTCATATTCAAACCTACTTTGGCTGCTTTTATTTTATCAATATATCATAAAAATAATTTATATATGAAGAGCAAATAAGAGTAAAAATTCAAATCCGGAATGTATTTCATATAACACATTAAATCTAAATAATTACGTTCTTAAATCAATGATTTATAAAATATTTTTGAAGAAAAAATGATCCTAAATATTTTATACGTAAAATCGAAATTATATAATTCAATATAAATCAAATTATTCTTTTTTAGTTATACAAGTGATCTTCAAAGAATTTTTAATCGTCAATATTGCTTATTTCACTTCTTTAAAAATTTTTTACAAAATGTTGTTATTTGGTTATAAAAATAAGTAACCAAATAATAAATATTTAAGAAAATTTTAAATGTAAATGCTCAATATAATTAAAATTAAATTACTTATATATATAAATAAATATATATATATACACACATTTTTACAAAATATTAAAAATATATATTTCGCATTTTAATATACTTAAAAGTGAAAAAATGTATATTATAAATATATTTCATAAAATATACACTATATTTTTAAATGTTAAAATGCTCATTCAATATTTTATATATAAAATATTAAATTATATTTTCATCTTATAAATAATATAGCTATTTATAAAATAAATAATACAGTATAAATATTATCTCATAAAATTAAATAATGATTATTTGTCTTAATATATATCTCTTCTAATGTATACGTAATTTTTGTAAGTATGTAATTTTTAATATATTAATAAAAAAGGACTATTATATAGCAGTTAATGGTAAAATTACAGATTCGTTAAATATTTTATTAATATTCTAAAATATTTTATAAATAATTGTAATATATGAGATATGATAAATAAAAAATATTCTAAAATAAACTTATATATATAAACTAAAGTCTTAAATTGCTGAATAATTGAGTCAAATTTAATTTAAAAGATTAAACGCTATTTTTAAAATTGATATTTTAATTTTCAAAAATTTGATAAAATATTATGTAGTATTTTTATAGACATTATTATTTATTCTATAAATTTTGTAAAATAAGATTTTAAATGTAACTTTTAATTACTTTTTTAAGTACTGAGAATTGAGCACATGATTCAGCAGTAAATTTTAAAAACATATGACATTGTTTGAATGTGAATCGTATAAAATATATTAAGTATTTCCTAAAATTATTAAACAATATAAAAAATATAAATAAATTTAAATACATTAATATGTATTTAATTTTAAAATTAGAGTTAATTACATTTACTTAAAAAGTAAGAAATTACAATTAAATACAGAATATTATCTAAAAAAATTATCTTTGACATTAAACAGAATGTTTAGCATATTTTTAATTTGAAATATTTTTTATATATCTGTGGTTATATAAATACTTTAGTAAAAATATACAACTTTTTTAAAAACGAACATTATATAATAATAGCTAAAAATTAAAAAAAATCCAATTCAATTAAAAATAATATACGTTATTATGATATTAATTATATTTTTGTACATTATTTTGAAATGTATTGTGAATTTTATAGGTTTATTAAAACTGATATTAATTTGAAAATCTTGCAAAATATAATTTTTTTTGAAGAATAAAATTCTTATCAATCATGAATCGCTTATTTAATATATAACTAAAAATGAATGGATTTTAGTTATTCTACAATCAGTATTCTTTCACATAATAAGTTAAATATGTTATTTTTAATATAATATTGTTAATAATAATTTTTAATATATATGTGGTTAGAATTAATATTATCTAATTATATAGAATATTTATTTTAATTGAAATTCTTTAAAAATTACTACTTTTTTTATTAAATTAATATTCAACATGGAAGTTTCAACATTTAATAGTAATGAATTTTGTATTTCTTCATTTTATTTACTCTAATCGTTTTTATTTATATTCAAAATTCATTTATATTTAAAATTTATTTATATTTATAATTTATTTATATTTTATATTAATTATTATTTTTAACAATTAATCCAATATTAATGGATATACCGTTTGTACATTTACAAATCTAGTATTTAAAGTATCATGTTTCTAAAAAATGACAGGATTATTTAAAATTTGTAATTTAAATTAAAGAATTGGTATGTAGGTCAAATGAGTAACTTGGAACCATTATTGGATATTTTATTGGTTCCAATAAATCTCGATATTAAAATCCAATGGCAACGTACATCAATATAGCCTCGAACGAAATACAGCAATTCACATTAAGGATTATTGGTGATGTGAGCGTCAATTATCACTGAAATATTCAAAGCAATTCAACTTGTGAGTCTCTCCTGCGTCGCGTGTGCAACTAGACTATGCTCATTTATATATGTATCGATACTCTGACAAAGATGGGTTTGGTTAGGTGTCCATGATGATTAATTTGCATTAAGTAAACCATGTATAGATTAATCAAAAGCACTCATTTTTTTACATCACAATGGCTTTTATTTTAAACATTAAAAGTTTTTGATACCGAATCAATATTTTATTTTTCAATAGAATAAGTATTCTTATTGAATATAAACCATTTTATTTTTAATATGGTACTTCAACATTTCATTACTTATTATTTAAAGTAAACAAACCGACTTTATTTATTCATAAGCATCTAAAATGTATTATAATCTTAATTAAATAGTCTTAACAATATTTAACACTTGAATAAATTAAATAAAAGTACTTTTGTTTAACTGAGAAATGCATATATTATAAAGTTTTAGAACCATAGTTGAATAAAATCATAACTTTATTTTGATATTTAAATATATTATATACGAAAATTTTATTCATATATAAAAGAAATAATAAATCATATATGAAATAAAAGTTTAAAAATCTATAAATTAATGTTATTGGAAAGAAAAAATTGTACTATATTAAAAATGTGTTAATTACCTACTATTTAAGTATATCAAACTTTCTTATTTAATTTCATATATTTTGTGCAAATACTATTAAGCAATATATCATTATTTTTATTAATTTTATATTTATATCTAAAAAATAATAATACATTAAAAGTGATATATATCCATCCTTATTATTTATTCAATTAAATAAATTCAAAAATATACTTTAATTTTTTCTACTTTTATTTTAAATACACAAATTATTTTTTTTAATGTTTCATATAACGCAATATGCTATAAAATACATAATTCTAATATAAGCATTATGTATGAATGAATTTTTAAACCTCATTGTCAACCATGTAAAAAATATATATATTAAAATATACCAAAAAAAATAAACATAACAAAATCAACATATTGTTACATAGTATTATTAAATCATAAATGTACGCAATATTGATTTTTTAAATTCCTTCATTATTTACTAATCTTAAATTATTTTGCAAGATGTGTGATATGATTTTCAAAAATATTGAATATTGCTACTAATTATCTACAATATTTATAATAATTAAGGTTCGGGATATAATTTCCTTAAGTTATAGTACTAATCGCTATTATCTTTTCGTAATGAGGAAATAAGCTTTAAAAAATAAAATGTATATGAAGATCCTTTTTTGGCGAATCACACTATATTTTTGTAAGTTCGACACAAATAAAAGTAAATACTCGTACCTTCCGACACATTGCAATACACATTAATGAAAAAAATCTTGCGGGATTGAAATTCGAAAAAGAACACGTACATATACAAAGACAAAATGAAAGGAATCTCGCATTGTAACAGAATCCAATAAAACAAGGCGATACTCCCTGACTCCATCGTAAAAGAGGACAAACAAATTTCCTCCGATTCGACATCGTAAGGCGATTCAACAATGTCTATTGGCGATGACTCGTTCAATAGACACACAAACAACAGCTTCAAGAAATTCTATTGCTGAGGTTAAAAATGAGAAAGGAATAGAAAAAGAAAGAAACAAAAATTTTACTTAGTATTTTAATTAGTATTAAAATACTTTTCTTAGTGTTTAAAAAAAACTATTTATTTTTATATTTAAAATAACTTCATGTAATATACTGATTTTTTTTCTTGAAACTTTTAAATTATAATTTACGTATTAAAAAATTCATATAGCTTTTAATAATGATGAAATAAATTTTTTATATTCATATAATAATATAATTTTACTTAAACTTCTTCAAATATGAAATGAAAAAAAATTCTACTAGATTCAAGCTCCTATTACAATAATTTCATTTTTAAGATATTTTTCAGTTAAAAATAAAGAAAAGTATAGTATTTAAATCAATAATTTGAATTTAAATATTAATGCATGGTTTAAATAAAGTATAAGCTTAATAATTATAGTATGAGGTAATTACAACAAAATTTAACTTTTATAGTTTTTTAAATTTTTATTATCAATTAATAAATTTTGATGATTCAAATTAAAACATTTTAAATATTTGACTTGATACAATTGAATAGTTATGTATAAAATATTTACTATTATTTAGTATTTTAGGCTTATTTATTATTTTTCTACGTAATTTAAATGAAGCTAAAGAATTTTACGTAAGTAAAATAAAATTTTTCTCAAAATTTTATTAGACGATGGTTCTAAAAAAATCAGGCTAATAATTATTCGAATCACATATAAAATGACGATTTATTTTCATTTTTTAAATAAATGTTAATGAAAACATATATTGCAAATAGACATATATATAAATTATTCTTAAGTTATTTATCATGGATCAAAACTTGGATATATCTATACTGAAAAATTTTACAAAAAGAAAATTTCTTTTACACTATTACTTATTTTCTCTCTCACTTTCTATTTTAGCTTGAAGGAAAGAAAAGTTATAGCGATCTTCGTAACTTAAGCCAAGATTTAACTTCGCACCTGATGTAACTTCCCGTGGGACAACGTTTACTATTCTTAATGTGCAGTTCTAATCTCCTTATATTGTTCTTACTCTTATCTATTACATCTCTTTTTAAATAAGTCTTTTTTTCTCTTTCTTCGTACTTTATACTTCGTATACTTTTTCAAAATAAATGAATTACTAAGATTCTTTAAGTTTCATTAAAACAAGTGATTTTTTTATCCCTTGTTATACACTAAGAAAATAAAATACGTTAGAATTTTACTTTCGATAACAAATTATATTTTATTATGTTATTTATTATTTTGATGTTTATTTATTTTTTTTAAATTACTTATAAATATGTTATATTATCTTTTAAATTATAAAATAAAATACTTACAATTAACTAAAGATAATATATAATATTCTTTATGTTTTCATTATTTATAACTTATAAAATAGTATATCGAAAATTTGTTTATTTATTGAATTTCGTGTATATTTATAGTAGACAATCTGATGCATTTCTACAAAATCATAATTATCCTATAGTTAAATATACATTTTTCAAGTCTACTTGCCTTATAATTTCTTTAATCTTAATATAATATATATGAATATCAATGATTTAATATCATATATTTTGTTATTTGTATTATTCTTAGCAGAAATTAGACAAACATGTTTCTCATAAATACTACCCGATTTAAATTTAAGTTGAATGTAAGAGTTATTTAAGCATCTGTTTCTTCCATATTCCCACAGATTTTCAATTTTCTTTGGAAAAATTTCCTACTTTTATTTTTCATTTTATGCGACGGTATCTACGTTAAAGCACCTGTGCGACTAGGCAAAATGTCCGCTTGCAATTTATGGGCTGTCTCATGAAGAAAACTCAGTTTGGCGCTCCAGGATAAGCTTATTTTAGAAATGAGTTTTGAAAGCTTGAGAAATATTGTTAAAATCGTTTAGTACGTACTTACCAATTCTAAGCACGAATAGTGGAATTCCTCGGAGAAATTTGTAGAACG
Organism: Dolichoris vasculosae; assembly: GCA_018907195.1. Taxonomy (NCBI): domain Eukaryota; kingdom Metazoa; phylum Arthropoda; class Insecta; order Hymenoptera; family Agaonidae; genus Dolichoris; species Dolichoris vasculosae. The sequence goes on from JACCHY010000029.1 coordinate 663,657, forward strand.
ATAGGTTTTCACAATTAGCCGAGTCATCCCTTGTGGACTTAAAATCATTTATATCATATATTGGCATTCTTACGACTATTATTAATATTGTAAAAAATTTGTTTAGTATTAAACAAATTAGTAATTTTAGGCACTTCTTTCCTCGATTAAATTGAGATTAGTAATATTTCTAAACTAAATTTTTAATTTGGGATATATATATATATATATAGAAATATAAATGAAATCTGTAATATAATAAAAGAATATTTCTTACAATATATAATGTAATAAGATGTAATATTCTTATTTTTAAATAAAAAAAGTATAGTTTAATTAGATATATTTTTGAAATTTGAATATTTTTTTAAAAATTAATTAGCATAAATCGACTAACAATTTGTCACTTAAAATTGTAATGTATATGTCTAATTATATAGTTTTTTAATTTTATTTACTTATATTTTACAACGAACAATTATATTTTTTCAAACATTTTATTTAACAAGAAAAAATGATTAAGGAACGTATTAAAAAAATATTGTATATACATAATGGCTGCAATTTATGAAATTTATTTTTCATGTATTAAAATAGTTATTATATAACCATTCAAAGGCTTAATATCTTTTAAAATATGTTTTTAAAGATGTTTTTCGTTAGTACAACTTTATTATTTTAAACGAAATTATGAACTGCAATCATAAAAAAAATGATTAAGATTTTCAAGGGTTATAATTCATACATGATAAACGTGAGGTGTATTCATCCAAATTACAAAAACGCTAAAAATTGTTAAAACACAATTTAAAAACTCTACAATCATAGGAAGCGAAAAGAAATCCGCTCGGATGTTTAAAGAATAAAAGTTATCAGTATGTATATAAATATTTGATTCTTCGAGTATATATTTAGAAATTAACATGTAAACATAAACAACACAATACAGTCTATATAGAAATAAGTCGGTTAGGTTAAGTCATGAATATATAAATCAAATAAAGAAGTGCGGTAAAATGTAGAAAAAAAAGATATGGGTGGTGGAAAAACACTAGTAGAAGGAAGATTTGTGAAAGCAGGATTGAAATCGAAGGAATTTGAAAAAGTAGTGGGCGGGAAGGGTGATAGAGAGTGTATGCCGTTAGAATCGACGTTACCGGCAAGGTCGACAACGAGACGGCTACGCAACAGAAAACTGAAAATAAAATAATAAAATAGAAAGAAGCGTGTTGTCGCTTATATACAGTTATTTTCAGAAGACTTCCAAATAGCTGGCCAATGAGAGCAGGGTGCGTGCAATGGGGTGGAGCCTCGGTTGCAACGCCCCCGCCTGACGTATTCAGGTGGGCGAACGCCAGGTACGGAGGTCGCTCTCTTTCCTTCTTGCTGCAATTTTTGTAAGCTTAAGTTTACATGCGCAAGGATCCGCCTGCCAGTACGTGTCATGCGTGACAGCTCTCTTTGCTCTTGTGAGTTTAGCAATACAATTTTTACTACAGGTAAGAGACCACCTTCAGCCCTCCCCCTTTTTTTATTTTCATTTTTTGTTAAAAGACCAATTATTGCGACATTTAAGTAATAACGCTTGAGAATTTTCGGCTTTTAAATTTTTCTATCCTGTTTTGTGTAAAGATTATTCGGCTTGGTACTACTTTACACAATGTACGTATATAATTAAAGTTTCATCAGTTCATGATATTCTTCAACTTTAAAAACATTTGATATAACCAATATATGAATTTTGTTAATAAATTTACCAGCATGCTATTAGAAAACGCCTATGTACATTGTTCATGTTTAATCTACATTCTACTACTTCTCAAATAATTATAACTTATTTTAGAGTTTAATATGGTTGTTTAACAACAATAATAGTAGTATTAATAATATTGTTACAGTAATACATGAATAATATTTTTTAAATACTACGATACCGAATCTTTGTGGAAAATGTTCTAATGACTGATAAGGATTGCAAATTAATTATCCGCTTATCAATTAGAAAATATATTTTTAAAAAATTCCAATGCTTCTAAAAATATAATTGTATAATCGTTTTCTATTTTTTTTTTCAAATTTAATGCTAGATCTTATAAATTACATATATAATGTTTGCAATGCATATTTATACTATTATGTATATAAATTAATTTAAGTTATATAAATTTGTATTTTAATTTTATGTTTTTAATAATATTTCTAAGTAGTGTGGTATATACATAAATCTTTTAGATATTTTTTTTTGTAAATTTAAGTTCATTTGTAATCTATAAAATCTATTTGATAATTAAAAGTGAGTTAAAATATAAAAAGTCTTATATTTGTTACACACAATTTAAATTAGTTTTTAATTAACTAATTTAGTTTTTAAATTATTTAAATACTTATTTTGTTGATAAAAATTTTGAATCAAATTTATGTTTTAAAAATTATTTGATAAACAAAGATATAAATAATATATTAAATGTTTGGTTCTTTAAAAAACTATTTGTCGTACTTTAATTTAATTATAAATGATGTTTAATTTTTGTAAAAATAGCTTTAACTTATTTGAAACAAACAATAGCACTATTTTTGTGCTTTTTTTAAATAAAAGTTTTTAATTTTTACTTAATTTTCTAATTGATTAAATATTTTACTATTGAAAGAATATTTTTCGTGGCTCATAAAATATGCTTTATTAATGTTATAAATAAAAAATTCTGGATCATTATAATACTTAATACATTTAAAAATAATATTTATATCTAAATAGTAATTTTAATTATAACAAAAAAATATAGAAATTTAATTTACAAGTGAATTTCATGATATAGCTAAAATGGTTCCTTATTATGAATATACCAAACTCATAATATATTTTGTTATTTATAATTTAATCAATTATATAAAGTATGATTTCGATAATGCTTATGGAATATATAATTCATATTTATTTATAAAAAATAAATTTGCATTTTCAACCAGAAATACTAAAATATTTTATAAATTATTGCATTTAAAAGTTAATAATTCACGTTTTTATTAATAAAAGAAGATTGACGATTCAAAATTTAAATATTTTAATATTATTTAATATGTCTAATCAATTTATCCATTTTAATAGAAATAGCTGTAAATTATAGAATATTATACTAAATATTAAAAAATGCTAAGTAGAGGTATATGATTAATTAGCATAAGAAAAACGCTTTTGTTCTTCTTCAGAATTCAGATTGATCAATCCAAGTAAATTATGTAAAATTTGATTATTAAGTCTATCAAACCCGTTAAATATTTAATATTGGTTCAGGTAGAGTGCGTTAATAATGTACCGTCAAAGTTTAGAATCATTCAAATGTTTTAAATAGGTAATTCTAATTACCAGTACCAATACTTTTATTTTTTATATAAAATATTATTTAACTGTGAGAATTATTATTGTATTTATGAGTATGATAAAGTAGATGAAAAGATAGATGAAAAAAAAGAACTTTTAAAAAGAGATCAGTAGATAAAATATTAAATTTAAAATCAAAATTTTTATTCATAATAAATTCAATGGCTTTTTTCTATAAAAATAAATATACATAAGTAAAAAAATAATATAAACATTTTTATTTTATTTTCTATATTATTATAGTTATTGTAAACAATAAATTTGGATATTTAAACAAGTATTTAAAAAATTTGTTTCTTTTTTTATACGTATAATTTCCAAATTATTTATAATAATATATATTCTTTTGTAAATAAAATTTTTAATCTTTTACTAACTGGATAAAAAACTTTTTCTTAAAGGCTTGTTATATTTTTAAAATCATCATTCGTATTCAACAAATATAGTAATATTAACTAGATAAGAATTTATATTAAAAATTCTATATAAGAAATATAAATCTATATAAAAAATAATTTACTATAAATAATCAAAATACAAAAGAAATTAGATATTGACTGAGATTTTTATCGTATTTGAAAGAATTAAGAAAGAGATACAAATTCATATAATATTTTATATGACTAAATAGCTTGACAAATTTATAATTAACATATAGTTTACTATAATTATTATAATCAACTATGATTGTTGTACTTATTTTAATTCTAATATTAAGAGTTTATAAAGTGTTCCAAGTATAAATACTTTTAGATAATATTTTAAAAAAATTTTATTAAAAACATGAAATAAAAATTTACTAAAATAAAACTCAAATCAAAACTACTTAAATATTATATCTAACAATTATTAACTACATATTTAGTAAAAATAAATATTATTTGCATAATATTTATTTTGCATATATATCATATGATTTATCAAAATTTAAACTGAATATAACATTGAAAAAACTTATCTTATATATATTATATATCTTATAAATATACTATTAATTACTATGTAATGTAAAGTTTATTTTATATGAATTTTCTTATGATTTTATTAGTAATCAAACAATGAAAAAATTAACTATTACTTACATTAATCTAAATAAAATTATAAAGAAATAGTTTAGAAGTAACTAATAAAATACAGAATATAACTTTTAAAGGTTGTTTTTCTTACAGTTAGCAATTAGACTGAAACCAAAGTGTACATGCCTTTGTTATTATACTTTTAACAAGTTGTCTTGAAGTATTTTTTTATTTTATTATTTTTTTATAACATTAGTATATATCACTTAATGGAATAATTAATTGATGAACATCAATTTTCAGTAGAATTATAATGAAAACATATCAATGTATACGATTGTTGATATAATCATAAAGAATGAACGAGAATAATATATAACATGAACCAATGAAACAAAAGAATCAAAATTAAAATCAAAGAGAACTTGTGAAAAAGAATATGAAAAAGGAAGCTACTGAATGTATGACAAGCATTAAAAAATTTATCAGAATGTAACGTGCTGTTTTCTTTTTTTCATCGGCCACTTCAAATGTCAAGTTACCGTAAAGTAAAATTCATTCTCCCCCGGGCACAGTAAGAACGCCAACGAAGAATAATAAAATAGAGAGGTATTGTACACGCGTACGCATGTTCGCACATACACATAACTCATTGACACTCGTGCTAATCCTTATATACATAGCTTAACATCAGTTAAACTTGTTTATGCATTTGATTCAATAATTAAATTCTTGCAGTAACAGTAACAGCCGGTGAAGCCTAAAGCGAAAAGTAGAAAACTTTTATACATACGTAAGCGAGTGTACATGAAATTACATGCATTGATGGATATGGACTATGTCCGATATATTGGCTGTAGGTGAAACGAGGGCGTTAATAAGGTGTAATTAAAGTGGTATTGGTATGCTTGAATTATTAATGAAGTAGACCAGAACCACTTGACTATACATTTTAAAAATGAATGTTTTTAAAAACTTAGGTTGTCTTTCTTTATATATAGATATGAATATTTGAGAATGAATACTTTATATTCGGCTATGATATAACTGAACATAGCTTATGAATATTTTTTGTTTTAAATAATAAACATGAAAATTAAATGTACTAATAGTTTTATTTATTACAAGAAAATTTTACTAATATGTATCTGTGCAGATAATTTAGTTGATATTGATCGATAAACCTGTACAATAATTTTATTATTTTATCGAGTATTTAATTTTTTATTATTGAAAATTTTTCAAAATTCAATTACAATAATTTGAAACATCATAATACTCTTCATTTCTAGTGCATTATTTTATCATGATTTAATTTAATTTTTATTTTAAAAACAATTTAAAAATAGATAATATATCCATTATAAATTAAGGATAGGCAAATATTGGCGATATGCTACTAAAATGTTTATTTATTATAAAGAATAAAAAATGTAAATAAAATGTTAAGTAGGAAGTTAACTGATAACATTTATCAAAATATTTTTTTTTTTAATAGTCTTATAAAGTTACGTGAAAAATTTAAATGTGATGACAAAATTTATTCTATACTATAAAAGATGAAATTAAATTAAGCACAACAAATGTTACAAAAAATATAAATAACAATTAGTTTCAAATATACATATTATAAAATAAAAATAAAAATTACTTTTATAAAAATATATTCTAAGAATAATATACAATAATTTCGTATTTAATATGAATAAAAAAATTCTTTACATTATGGAACACATTACTTAATGGATAAAAATTCCTTATTTATTCTATTTAATTATAATGTTCACTTATAGATCTCGAAAATTTTTTTACTAGTTATTATCTTTTAAATATTGTATAAGTCATATATAATAAAAGAAACCAATATTATTTTATTACATACAAGGAGAATAAAAAGTAGATTAAGAGTAAAAAATGGTAAATTAAAATGAATTATTAATATATTATGAATAAAGAGAAAACAATGAAGTTTAAATTAATTTATTTATAATAGACAAAAAAATTCGTATATTTAAAATTAAAATTAAAATATTTTTGAAATACTAGTATGGTATATATCCATATGGAATAAAATTAGAAAATTAGAGATGACATCTAGTATTCGAAATATTAAATAATGGAAATATCAAGGATATTAAATATATTTAATTGTTTCAAGTAAAATTCTTTATCTATAAATATTAATCTTTAAAGAATTATTGAAGATAAAATTTAATAATAATAAAATTTATAATTTTTAATACATAATAATAAATGTAATATATTTTTAAATTTTATTACGTTTATTTATGATTTAATAAGTAAATATTGTATATAAAATGTGTAAATTAAATAATATTATTTGTGAGGAATTATTTTCAATGTCATGGCGATGTGTATGCTTAATAAACAATAAGAGTGTATTGATTAATGCAAAATTGCCAAAGTCAAACTTATAAAAATAGAAAGTGATATTGACAGAAAAATAAAAAAGAAGAAGGTGTAATTGAATTTCATAGTATGAAAACTTCTGTTTTATACAGTTTCTTTCTTCTTTTCACTAATTTTTGATGTATATACCCATGCTTACAACTTACAGTATATCCCACGTATCAGGCGATGTACCTGCAATTCCAACAAATGCTTAAACGCCACTAAAAAAAGCCCGGCACGTACATCCGTATATTATTCTCAGCCGTCTTACAAACAGACGCAAACGCAAACGCTGTGGCGTATTTACGGTCGATCAGGGGCGGGGGCGGAGCAAGTCGAAGAAGCTTCGCTCGGGGCTGCCGTGCAATTTTCATGGGGCGAGATGGGCGCGGACTACGCGGGTCATGTGGCGGCTAAATTCCAAAAAGAAAGAAAGAGAAAGAAAGCAAAATGAAATGTACACCTAAAGAACGACGACACACGCACGAAAGAACAATGACCCACTTAGCCCTGCAGATGTTTCTTCAAACGTACTTGTGCGGAGTACTCTGCGAGTACAGAGTATGTGTTCAACATTTGATTTTCAGATCGTATTGTCAACTTCGTCATTTTATCATATTTCAAATGTGAATTATGCAAATACAATGTCTTTATGTGAAAAATATGTCGAAATTATAATTCTGAAATAATATTTAATTGTAAAATTTACTTATTCATTCTTTTTCTTTCATACAATTATAATATTATATTTTTTCACACTTATTTTAAAAAAATATAGTTTGTTTTGCTTTTGAAAATATATTTATTGATGATGAATGTATCATTTTTAAGTTAGTGATTAAAAAAAAAGTTTAATAACCTGAATAAATATAACTGAAACATAATGAAAAATAATATTTGAATACAAGAAAATAATGGCATACAAGTTTTTATTTGATAAATAACTATTCTTTTACTATTCATAAAATGTAATTAATATAAATATCGACTTAATAAAAAATTATATTAAAATAAGATCTGTATACCAAATATTTAAAAAAAATTATAAGTACAATGTTTAACTTGAATAATAATTCATTTAATAGTTAAAAAATAATATTTCCAGAATAATATATTAAGATTTTGTTTATTCATAATGAATTGTTAAATTTAAGATTTTAAAATTATGTACGTTTTGAAACCGTAGCTAAATTTTTTTAGGACCATCTTTTCCAATTTTTAGTCTTAATAATATTTAAGTCAATATTTTTTATAATGTTTATATAATTACAAATAATAAATATGATAAAATTTAAATGAACCATCTTAAAACAATGGATAAAATTGATTCGAATGAATTAGAAACTAAATTAATTTTGTTACAAAAATATATATTTATTTAATTTCATATTTAAAAAACCAATATATTAGGAATTAATATTTTTTAAGAAATAGAAATCAATTATTATACTACTATTATCTTTTATTACATTTAAATTACTTGAATTGAATTGAGTTTAAATGCATTTACATATATTCCATAAAATAACGATACTTGGCTGATATTTAAGATGATTTAATTTTACTGCATGTAAAGAAGTTCACTTTCAAGGAAATATTTTGATATAAGAAATATTTTTCATAATATTAAAATCCAAGTAAATAATTTAAATTTATCATATATTTACGATTCACATACAAGTATAGTATAAAATTTCTTTTCATACGAAAGTCAGATAGTAATACAAATATTTTTCAGTGGCTTTATTTACTTTTTTGCTTTTTATCTTAATTAATTAAGAAAATATTTTTATCGTTTATAAATGAAAAATATATATAAGTTAAAGATTTAATTTTATACATGAAAAAAATTAACAAAATTTTATTTTAAATTGGATCATTTAAATAGCATAAATATGTTTAAAAATGCTATTAATTTCAATTGATTTACTTTAAAACTATACTATATATAAATTTCGCTATAATTCTATTGAAATGTGATATAGACTTGTAATATACATATTTCTATTACATTTAAATAAGAGCACTGAGCCCGAAAAAATAGTACGAATCAACAGTTATTTATTTTAAATACAAGGAATCGTAACCACACATCCGGATCATCATATTTTATCTTTATTGTACATATTATTACAGACTCTTTGTAAATGTCAAATTATAACAAAGTTTATATAAAGGCTTTAATTTACAATATATAATAAATGAATCTTTATTAAAAATGAGTATTATTATGAAATTGTGAATTATTGAGAAGTTGATAATAAAAATATCATTACATGTGTTCAAAATATTATATTTTTTTTATTAATATAGATTTATAGAATTGAATTTAATGGTGAATATCGTAATGTTTACCATAAAAATATAATATTATATATACATTAATAAAGTGAATAATTAAACGTTAAATTAATATTATAATATAATCTTATAAAAATATTTGTCATTATCGACTAATTTTATACAAATTTTTTCTAAAAAATTGAAACCAAAACTAAATTTTGATTAAATTATATTATTATTTTAAATAATTTAATTATTAATAAGCCATAAATTTTTTCAGTTATTATATTTTTATTATTATAATGTATTGTGTAATTTAAACTTAAAAACTTTAATTTTTGTCAATGCATATCTATACTTTATAAACGTTCTAGAATGATATTTAATTTTTGAATTTAATAAAATAATAATATATGTACAAGAAATTTTGGACTTTTTTATTAAATCTTAATTAATAGTTAAAATTAAGTATTTAAGCATAAACTAAATTTCTTTATCACTGATTATGTTACATATTAAATTTTAAATTACAATAAGACTGCAATGCTTTTGTAATAACTAAGTTTTAATTGAAATTATATTAAAGAGAATATACATATATTATTCCTTATAAAAGAACTTCTGGTTTATTTGTAAAATTTACTTATTCATTCTTTTTTTTTCATATAATTACAATATTATATTTTTTCACGTTAATTTAAAAAAATATAGTTTCATATTATATCTACAATCTTATATGAACATTATCTATGATAGTATTGTTTCATATTATATTTTAACCAAAACTACATGATAATAAGAAAAACAAAAACTCGAATAGAATTATATAATCAAATTTTGTATCCATCTAAATAAATTTTAAATAAAATTTGAAAAAATGTAATTGTTTAACATACACGAATTTTAAATGTATAAGGAAATGTGCAACAATACACCGTTTTGGAAGATATTGAATGTGATTAAAATGCCATAAAATTTTTACTATTTATTTACAATTTTCATATTAAATATTAAATAAATAATTTCATAGTAAATTGATATTTAAAGGCACGACCATTAATTTTTATAATTATGTTATGATGTCTGTTTAATAAAAAAAAATTTATTACATAAAATTAAAATTTTTACGTTTTGATACTAAATCGTAACACTTTCTTTTACGATCTTTCAATGTTTTATTGAAAAAAATTGAATTCTTAGTATTTATTAAGTTAAATAATTAGTAAAACTTCTATATTAATTAACTTATTAAATTGATCTCATAAAATGAACATCTAAAATTCTTATCATAAAGTAATATATTTAATTCTAACAAAAATAAACTAAAAATTATTTTATAAACTTTAAACTATATATTAAATATTATCCTAATGTAAATATATTTAAAATCAATATACAATTTAAATATTAATTCTATGAAATCTATTATAATAAAAATTTTGGTATAAATTTTTCGTCTAAATAGAAAAAGAAAGAAAAATAAAGAGGAACAAATAAAGAAATAAAGAAGTTAGAGTATAGGAAGAAAGAGAGAGAAAGAAGACTGAATCAATTAAGTAGCCCGTCATAGTAGTTATAGCTGGAACAAAAGACGCGTCCAGAGAAAGTATTTTCTTTGTGTCATAAGTAAATGCAATCACCTTACTTATATATCCAGTTAATAACCTGTCCATTAAAATACTAAAGTAGGCAATAAGTACGCGAAAATGACAATATCTAAAGATTGTTAATGGATTATGATGTCTAACTTTTAAAAGTTATCGATAAAACAAATATTTTGACATTATTATGCTTGCGAATAGTCTGTAAACATAACTGTTTTTTATAAATATTTTTATTAAATAAGTTTTATATAAATAAACTAAAATACATAAAAACTTGCTGCCATTTTTTATTTGAATATCAATTTAACCTTAATACTATTATCTAATCCTAGATTAAAGACCGCAAGTTTTTTGTTTTATTTTTACAAATTATAAAATGAAATTTCATTTCCCTTTATATATTTATATATTATATTTATATATTATCTAAATATTTATAAATAAAAAGATAAATATTTGTATTTTTTAATTGTTATAGAAATTCGAAGATTACAATTTATTAATTTCAAATTACTGAAGAGGGATTTTTAGACTCTTCTAAATTAAATTAATGGAAATTAATATCATTATATAGAGTTCAAAATATTGTAAATTTGTCATTAAATATTCGTGTCAATTTTTTTATAGTATTAAATATACTAAAAATAATGTATATGCAAATTATGCATTAATATATTTATAAAAAATTATTTTCAATTAAAAAATTTAATATTAAAAGATTCTAAATTTTAATGTACATATTTGAATTTTGTAATTATTTTTTGTTAACTATGAAATTATAATTAACTTTATACACATAAATAGAAAGATTAATAAATCAGTAAATCATATAACATTTAATAGAAACTTTAATTTTACTATTATATTGTTTGTTTACTATTTTATTGTTAGATTTTTGTAGCATTTTGTATTCAAATATATGTTATATTTAAATTAATTATTCATATTTTAAACAGTGATTATTAAGATTTTAAAATGTTAGATATATTTATTAATTTAGAAAAAATTACTTTCTGTAATAAAAAAATATTTTAATGGTTTTAACAAGATATTAATTTAAAATAAAAATTGAATGGCTTTCCAAAAATACCCGACAACTTGTATATATTCACATAATTTCATTAATTAATTATATTACTATTTCAAGATTGAAATTTAAACTTGTATTTACTTTTTTTTATTGAAGTACTAAATTTTAATCATCTAATTCGGATTCTTAATTTAGTCTTAATAGTTTATACTGTTATAAATTTAATATATAGATAAATTATAAATTATTAATAAATTTGGAACTAATAAATTAAAAATAAAATTTTCAGATTTATTTTTTAAAAAATAATTAAATGTATAAAAATAATGGGATATACAATTTTTGTTTATTTATAAAATTTATACGATTTATACGATCTTATAAAACCAAAAATTCACTTGAATACTGTTTTAGAAGTTTTTTTTAAGTATAAAAAATATTTTAATTTTTATGAAAAATTATTTAATATACATTTTTATATATTTTATGAACAATATATATTTATTAAGATTACATTCAATTATCGAAACCAGTTTCACTTGCGTAAAAGTGTTGCTGTTTAGAATATACAACTTTCGTAGTTTTAAATATAAGCCAATAATTTCTTACCTTAGATAAGATCTTACAAATATATTAAAATAACACTGGAATTATTTGTTTATGCGATATTACATATAAAATATTGAAACAATAAAAAATGTTATATAATTAATTGATACAGGTTCTTTCATCAATTTCAATTTTTTTTACAAACAGTTTACAATATTTATAATGATAAATCGATAAGTTTTTACGAATTTTCTGATTTATTTTATTAAATTATTTTAAATAAATTGATATGAAAAATATTTAGTGAATAATAAATTTATAAAGAAAAATATCAATGTTTAGTCTCTACTTTTATATAAATAAAGATAGTTTATATTATATTGAATAAATTTATTGAAGATAAATATGAAAATTTTTAAAATATAAACAGATAACTTTAAAATTATTAAATATAAAATTATTTATTTTAAGGAAATTAAGAATAAATCGAATTTTACTTAATAATATAAAAAATATTTTGTAAATACAAGGATAATTAATATTAAATTATAATTTTAAGATAAAAATAATGCAATTATATTTATAATATAAATTTTTACCAAAGAACTCCTCATTTCTTAAAATAAATTTGGTGTATCCTGCAAAAGGATGTAAAGAATTTCTATAGTATCAAAGTTATATTATAATAAGAATTACAAAAAAATATAATGTAGCAGGTACAAAATATACGGTATATAGAAATATAGTAAATATAAACACTGGTTTATGTAATCTCATCGTCTTAAAAGTAAGAAAGTAAATTTATAAGTTTTTTCCTTTTTCTTTGAGTTCCTCATAGCAGCCATGAAAAAAAAGAAACACTCGGCAAACAAAATTAAAAAATATATTGTTGCTTTCCTCAAATGTCGTCGTCACTGCCACTGTCAGCAATCGTATTCGAGTAAATTTGCTGCTTTACATTGTACGAGCGATTATTTTTTTTATTGGCTTTCTACACTTGGTAATGCTTTGGAGTGCCGCCAAACTTTTGTTGTATTTAAAAGTAAAGTTTTACTTGTACTTGTTTATCAATATTTCGATTTTTGTTATTTTTTCTTTTTAGTGCCCAATACCTACAAGTTTTTTATTTTCTCAATTATCATAGGTATTGATGATAGTCGGTTCAAGTTCTTTTGGATTCTTGATACAAGATAATTTTTATCAGATTATGTATATTTCTACATAAATGCTAAGTTTATTAAAATTTTTATCTAAAATAATGAACCACTTTTGTGAAATCTTCTATACAATTAATTTTTTATATGCTCTTAATAAATTTTGATTAAAAATAGAAGCAGTATGAAAACATTTTAATTAAAAAGTACTCATTATTTAAAATGATTTTTTCGAAATACACGTCAAAATTAGTATATTGATTGAAATAAATTATTATTCCATTTTAAGTTCATTACAGATTAATTATTGATTATTATTAAATAAATATGCGAAATATATGATGCAAAAATTTTAAACAAATATTCATTTTTTATTTAAACATCTATTTCTAGAATCAATCTGATTCTATTCTGCCTCAAACTTAAAAAATAAATTTGTATAGATAAGCATTTTCTTTTGATACATTGCGATATTTATAAGCTTTAAATTGAAGCTTGAGTACAACTTAAAGATAAAATAAAAAAACGATAAGAATTCAGAAAAGAATAATTTTTTAATATTAATAAGTCAATGCGTTTTGTGTATGAGTTTGGGGATGCATATCAGACTGAGCATCACTTCTGCAATTTTTTCCGATTTCACAGGCACGCACGGAACGTACGTCCCCGAGTACGGACTTGCACTTATCTCGAATTTCAATGAGTTGCCTTTGTTATACCATCATGTGACTTTAATACACTAAGTTACTGATGTATTCGAGAGAAACCCAAACATTTTTGCATTCGTAATAGAAATTCAAGAAGGACGTGCTTCAGAACTGTTTTTTTAGCTGCACATAATTCTTTGGATAAAGTGCTTATTTCCGATCTGATAAGATAGGAAACAAGATTGGTAAGGAATTATTTAATTAAATTCTACGGATTGTATACATAGACTTCATAATATTTACAATACACTTATATTAAATCTTCTTTAATAATTAAATATATTATATTTTTAAATTACGACAAAAATTTATGAACATTCATGAAGTTTTTGATAAAATAAATTTTCATCAAATTTTAAATAAATGTATTAGTATATTAAAAATTAAATTAACTTTAAGTTTAAAATATTTTTTTATATATTTTTATATAACTTTATAATTTTGTAAGAAAAAAAATGCATTTTACATGATTTTTTTTTAATAAGTTACTCGTAGATTTTAATTATTTTATTATATATAAATAAACCTTAAACTTACACATTTTTTAGTGAATTAATTATTTTCTTAAGTATAATTTTTTATATAATTTGATTCATTTAAATATTTTGTATTTATTTACCTTTAAATAATATTTTATTAAGTTAATTTATTTATTAACCTTAATATTATTATATCAATATACTTGTATGTGAATACTCATTTTACAGATATGTTATTAATTTTCTTACTTTTATTGAAAATAAAATAATATTTTAAGATCTGTTTCACAATGTCATGTATTATAATAAAATTCTACGTAATAAATTTATCTATTTATTATTGCATCTAGATATAATATTAAATCTGATTACACAGTAATTATGAAACAAAATCTACAGAAATATAAAAACAATATGAAAATGTAAAGATAAATTAATATGAATTTTATAAATATATGTATATATACTTATTAACTATTTTATTTTAAAGCCTATATATTTAAGCTGATCTATAAAAAAATGATGCCAAAAAATAAATGTTTATGAATCAAAAATATGAAGATAAGTAAATAATATTTTAAGTACTTATAATTTTCAAATTCATTTTGTATACGTGTTATCATAAGTAAAGTTTATTCAATTTTTATACTCTATATTTCCAGAAAAATATTCTACCTTATCTTTTAAACGACAAGGCTTGCTGACAATAGTCATAATGAAAGTAGTTATATATTTGTTATTACGAGATTTAAATGTTTACAAAAAATCGGATTAAAAAGGGAAAACACATGAAAAATTAATAATAACAACTCATTATGAATAAAAAGATCAACCAGATAAAATATCGTGTAGAAAAAATAATACATGATATAAGTAAAGAATAATAGAGTAAAAGAGAGAGAACAGGCATATTTATGTAATTTACATTAAGTGAAAGAAGAAAGAGTAACCGAGTAAAGAGAGAGAGAGAGAGAGAGAGAGAGAGAGAGAGAGAGAGAAGAAACAATGAACATGGAGTTATCTATAATGGAATAAGTTGGCAACAATGACACATTGTTGCTGGGACAGTCGCTTCGTTGCGTTGACGGACACTATCGCTCGAGGTTGTACTTCCGTCGTTTCATTCGATCTAGTGTCTCTCTCTCTCTCTCTTTCAGTTTCTGTTTCTCTCTCATACTCTCTACATCTTCGTTTATTTCTATTTCTATATTTCGTTTATGGTTACTCTAGTTATTTTATATTGACTTTCTCATTTTAAATACTAATTCAAATGGTAACTAATATCAGATGTCTGCTGTATTGATTTGCGAATATGTGCCACGTGTAAGAAAAAAAACATGAAACGAAAGCAAATAGGAAAGGAGAAAGAAAAGAAGAATCAATAAATAAAGAGGGTAAATAACCTCTTATTCAAATTCAAAACTGACGATTAGACTAATTATTTTTGTCTAAGTATACTTATTTCCGTTCTTACTTCACTCCTTTTTTGCTTCTTTTCTTACATATTTATTAAAAAAAATATAATAAAATCAAAGGCATTATACTTTTCGTAATTTTTTATATTCTTTACATAATGAATTGAAAAAGAAGAAAAAAAGATCGATATGATTGAATCTACATATTTTTAAAACTACATGTAAATACTTATGAAATATATTTAACGTAACTCTTATAATATAGCTATTTACTCAGTATATTTTTCTCTTGTAGTTAATAAATATTCATAATAAATTTTTCAGAGAAAACTGAAAATAAATATTAAAATTTTGATTATTTAAATACTAACACTCTTTATGAATTAAATATAATGCAATTTAAAATTTTAACATAAAACTAAAATAAGTTTAAAATTTTTGATACATTAAAAATATATAAATATAATACAATTTAATTCATTGTAATGCAAATTTAGAATAATTTATTATCTACATGAAAAAATAATTCTAATGTAAAGGGTTTTTCCAAAAATCATAAATCAGGATATCTATATATTCAAATAATAAAACAATTACATATAGTGACTATGAAATTAGAAGTAAATAATTATCCATAGTATAATAAAATTAATAATTTCATTTTTTATTTAATTTTTATTTAAATTCACATAAATAAAATTTTATATGTTAAAAAACATAATTTTTTACTAAGAATATTCAATATAACCATTGAAAGATAAACTTTTCTTCTAACATATACTGATTTCCCTTCTACAAGATTCAAAACTTAATACCAAAGAATTTTCAAAATAATTTGGAACACAATTGTAATATCACTAAATTAAAAAATGTTTGTATATAAGTGCTTCATTTTATTGGTAATCATTCTGAATAGAATTGAAAGTTCTTCATGCAGAAATAATTTCTAAAGTATTTCTACATGCCATTCAAATATTTCCAAAAACTTATAATACAGTACAATAATTTAGGAGAAGCCTTTGAAAGATTTTGTATCACTCTTCTAATTGTTGCACTAGCACTTGTAAGTCAATATTAAGTGGAATTAAGTCTAACGTAAATGTGAAATTCGTTGTCTTGCAAAACTGACATTCATTCGTGTCTTGAATTTTTGCTTTAAAATGCTAATACTAGAATTATTTTTAAATTAAATCAACAAACCCTTTTCTTTAGAAGACTTGTGTGAATCCGCACGTGTATTCATGCCTTCCTATTACGTTCTTTAGTTTTTACTAGCTTCTTTGCTTGCTCTTTCTTCGACTTAATTCATCCTTTTCTATTAAACCAATTTAGAATCTAATGTTATTAAAATATAAAAAAAATTTATTGTAGTTTTTACTCATGAATATATTAATTTTTTTAATTACAAAATAGTTATATTATAAATGTATAAAAATGACCCGTTTTATAATAAAAAACTATTGAAAATAGATGAATACATTTATATTTGCTTATTCATGGCCAAAGATTAATTTTGATTTTGATTTTAATTTAATAAATTGTTTGAACCCATAAATTAATTTATCTTTGAATAAACTAAAATCTTATCAATAAATTTACTAAATAAAAGATCTTTCGTGGCTTATATTCTATATAGTTACTATTAAAATTAAAATTTGAGTATATATTAATATATTTGAGTATATATAATAATAATAGTATTTCATATGAAATACTAATATTCTATATTTACACACTTCAAATTAATTATATAAATCTTTTATGAAAATCATATTGCGCAAATTTAGAATTATCAGTGTTACTTTGCAAAAATTATTATTTTAACAACTATTTTTATTCATGTAAAAGTTAGTATAAGTATAAATTATAAAAATAAACTAATTTTTTTCAATTTTTACTTAGTTAAGTATATATATGTTATTCCTTTTACAATTTTTTATTTAAAATAAAATTTTTAAATAAATTAAAATAATTTTTTTTTCTTTTAAATTTACAATACATAAAAACATATAAAAAAAATAAAAAAAATTAGAAATTAATGAAATAAAATTATTAAAAAAACTGTTTTTTTGAGTGACTTCAAAGCCTTAATTTTAATATAATCGATTAATTATATCTTAATTCTCAATATGTACATATTCTTTTACTATATTAAATGTTATCTTTTTTAATAAAAGTTTAAAATAACTTTTAAATATTTTAATCTATATGTAATAATTATCGTTTAATTAAAATGTCAAAAATAAATAAATTTTATTTAAAATAACTAATTAGATTTTACCTGGTACTTTTTTCTTTATGAAAAAAGAAAATATTAAATATAATTTAAAAAGAAATATGTTCAAAATCAACAGAAAACAATAATTATATTATTAATTAAAAAATATTTTAAGAATACTAATTGTAGATATAAATAAGAAAGACCATTGATATTTAAAAATTAAGTTATTGAAAAAATGAAATCCAATTCATAATATTTCAATAATCTAGAGTTAATCCTTAAATTAATTATTAAATTAATTTATTACATCTTTATCATATATATATTTATTTATTTAAACCTATTATTTTTATATAAATAATTTTATTGTAAATATTTTATATTATATTTGATTTTCTTTAGTAAGTAAAACATTTTAATATTTTTGAATTTCTTGATATTTTGCAGACAATTACTTATCACATTTATACAAACTTTAATTTGAAATTTATTATTGTTTTTTATTTATTATTTGTTGAATCATCATGTTTAATCATATCGAATTGAATAAATTATGAGCTAGTTACAAATCATAGATAACTGATTATTTACATATTATGAAGTATAAATAAATAATAATTAATTATAGTATAAAAAAATTAAAAAATACACATTTTTTTTAAAAATTGAAAATTTATATATTTTATAAAAATTTTTAATGTAAACGTTACTACTTATTGTTTTATTGTTTTCAAAGATATTGAACTGAGAATACATAATATACTTAATAATTTTATATAATAATTTAAATATGTGCATAAATATATATATATATATGTATGTATACTCAGAATGAATTTTTTTTCATAGTTGTCATCAAAAAAATTTACTTGAAAAAAACAAGAAAAGACATTTAAAGTAAGCCAAAGTGACAAACAGATTATAATGGAAAGAGTTAAAATTATTAAAATTATATTGTTTTTATTCACTTCGTTCTTCATTATTCATTTTTTATCTATTTTTTTATCTCTTGTACATATTTGTTTTTTATATTACTTATAGGACAAATATATGAGCGTTATATGAGTGAAAAATATTAACGAAATATATAGAAGTGAAAAAAAAGACAATCAAAATGTATACAGGGAGAGAAAGAGAGAGAGAGATATTAAGAGATTTAAAGTTGTAGAACAGAAGAAGATATTAGTAATGAAGATAAGAGATAATATTAAAATGTGCGAAAAAGAAAAAAAAACTCGAGTGAGCATTTATGTACATTTATCCGCAAATGACATAAAAACGAGAAGTATATGAGAGTAAATAAATGAGAAAAAAATAAATAGAAATTTTACAAAAAATTTTTAGTACTTCTATAAAATGAAATTGTTGCTTGTAAAAAAGACTTTAATCTTCGTAAGTTAAAGATGTATTTTTAATACTGAATGTCATTATATAATTTGTAAAAATATAATTCATTATAACTAAGATTTGTATTTCAATTAAAAAGTTTTTAAATAATAAATATTTTTAATTAAAACTTTAAAATATGAATATTTACAATTATAAATTTACGTATTTATAGAAAAAAATATATGTTCGTAATTGTCATATTTCAATCATTTAGAGTACTAAATAATATTTTACAAATATACAATTTTTATACTTTTTTTAATCAAATATATAAATTATTCATTGTTTATTTATAAAATAACAATTTTAATCAATACGATTACTTTTAATATTGATTAAGAAAGCAACGAATAAGAATAATTATTTATGAATAAAACTCAGACTTAAAAAAGATTAAATATTTGTGCTAAGATATAATAAATATTAGTCATATTTTATTTATGAAATACGTCATATTAGAATCATTTTAACAATCAAAAGGGTTTAAAATTAATTATATTCATTCTTTTAATTTTATAGATGATTTATTTTATAGATGAAACTCTAGAATATACATTTAAAATTAATAATAACATTATTGGTATTATAAAAAATTTTTATTTTTATTCATATAATTCTAAAAATAAATAACTTTTACTTTGTTTAAAACAAAATATAAATGTTTGTAAAACTTAAATTTTATGTTTTAATTTTTAAAAATATATATAATGTTAAAATATAATAAAAAAATTATTTTTATAAATTAAATTCATAATCAATGTTTTATTTATTAAAATTAAGCTTTGTTATTTTTTAATAAAATATAAAAATAATTATTTTTAAATAGTATTATAATTTAAAGCCACTCAAATTAAATATAAATAAAATATAGTGTAGTTTTTATTCACCGTAGCAAAAGAAATTTTCATTAAAATAAGATAATATAATATTCTAGCAAAGAATTATTTTTTTAAAACATACTATTTGTGTTGTTAAAAAATTAATTTTATTATTATCTTAAAATATAATTTTTATCAAAAAATATAATTATAAATAATAAAATCTTTGCTAGTCTACAAAATATACTTTCTCTTTTTTTAATGATTTTTAATACCTTATCTTAACAAAAAATGAAACACATAATTTCTTCTTTATTTTTATTTTTTAATTAAATATATATTTATTTTCCGATACTATTTAATAATATAGGAATTATAAATGTAATTTTAGGATGAAATAAGTACTAAATTCTACAATTATTATATAAGATTAGATTTTCATAATATTAATTTTAGAATTAAAATATCAAAATATTTTTTTAAATAAATTGAAAATTAGTAAAGTTAATTATATTAATATATTACACTACTGTGAATCACATGTAAAGTTTTTTTTATAATTATGAATTTAGTGAATTTTATTTATTAATTCTTAATTATTATCTACTAATTTTTAACAGTATTTTATAACATAATTTTCCTTAGTATAATTTACAGTATTTAATAATTTATAAATATTCCTTTTATTTTTATTTCTGTAGAAATGATATTTTCTTATTAAAGCCATGTGAACAGTATTATAAAATATAGATATGTAAAAATTAAAGAGTATACAAATATGAAGACAAAGAACAGAAGAGTCGTGGTAAAACTCCTAACAAAGAAAAAAATCAAAAGTTAAGAATTGAATTAAGCATCTTGTTTGAATATACTTCAAGTCATTTTAACCAACCCCATCCTAGATTTTATTATCTATTATGATGATAGAAAACAAATGTTTTCGTATCCACACCTAGTACAATTCATATCATCATTTTCTTTATATCATATTACGTAAAAACAAAAATATATACGTACACACATGCACACATGCATGGATACATATATATGTATATATGTATAGCCAGACAGAAATACTATAAAATCGAGTGAAAATAAGTTAAACACAACGCGGGTAAGGGATGAAGGAGTGGCACAGAAGTGATCCAATCAAGCTTTGAATAAACAGATTAACGTTCGAGATAATTTTAATTAGATATATTTTGTTGAGTAAAAATGAAGTGTAGTTATATTATGGTAAAAAAAATAGCCACCCTTTTTAATATATAGTTGTGAATTTCATCGATCACGATGTCCAGAATATTGTCCTTTAATTTATATAAATTTATATATAAAATTTTGACAAATAAAGTTAACATTGATAATTAATTCTTTTTTTCAATACTTACTATTGCAATAATTATAATAAATTTAAATTGTTTTCAGCTACTATAGTTAGTTTAAGTTAATATAAATCAAGAATTTTATATTTATGGTAAGGCTTTTACCACTAATAAAATTATATATAATTATATGCAAATATTTAATTACTGAAACGTTCGTTTATAATTTTAATAATTTAAGAAAAAATAAACTTTTTTTCAAATGTCAGACATTTTATGTAAGTTAATAATGTATTGAAAATATATTACTATAAAAATTAGTAAAATGTCTAACATTTTTAATGAATTATATTCATTTATATTTCAAAAATTTATGATATAAAATTCTATCAAGAAATATTTTATAATCACTTTGAATTTTTATACAAATTAAATATTTAAAAATTAAATTAGTAATTGATTGTTAAAGTTATTTTAAATACAGTAATATTTTATATAATTAGTATAACAAAAATTATAAGTAAAGATATGCGATTTAATATAATTCATCGAATATTTCATTTTGAAAATGTTTTATTCTTTACGATAGATATTAATAAATCTATCATATTTAATTCTAAAATAGATAATACAATTTTAAAAACTTATACTTTATATATATACATATATATATATTTACGTTTTTATACTTTGAAAAATATTTAGCAAAAATATTTTAAATATTACTCGAGAAATTTCACTTTAAATTTATAATAATAAGTATTAGAACTAATAATAGTAATTAGTACATTTATTATGAATAAGTAAATACATTATAAACATAAAATATAAATTTATTAATTGAGTTGAATGATATGTAAATAATATTTGGAGTTTTTTTTCAACAATTTCATTTTTTAAAACATTGTATATATTTAAACTTACGTATTTGTGTAGAAAGAATTAAAAATGAAATTAATTCAGATATTTTCGCATGTTATATATTTAATGTTGAAACAGTAAAATTTATATCAAGTAACAAAACTACAAAAACTTAGAATATAGAAAAAAACAAAAAAAACTCATATTTTAGATGCAAGTTTTTTAGTAATCTACACTGTTTCCTTTTTTCAACTGCCACTTTTTCCTGTTTTCTCTTCGGATGTTTTCTTTTCTTTCTTTTCTATTTTTCTCACACCCTCTAACATTAAGCCATGTGTTAGATACATACGAGACACTAAATAAGAAAAAACTACTGTTCACTTGGGATCGCGATCTGGATATCCAATACCATTAGAGTCAAGCCGTACCTATATATAGTATTGTATCTAAGGCAAGCAAAATACAGGGAGAAATAAGAAAGAAAGGGAATATAAGAAAAAGAAAACAAAATCTCACTCAAAAACAAAAACTAGTAAAACAGAGAAGAGTGGGAAAGAGTTATCGTTGTAGTTCTAAGACGTCAGGAGCCGCCATAGGATCACCATAAGATAGGATACATGCCCAAGGAGGTCTCGAGGGAATTTCGAGAACAGTTAGTTATGTTGGTGACGATACGATTTTCTTATGGGAATTTCAACTGTTGGAATTTTTTATTTTTGTTTTGAACCTGGTATATGAAAAGAAATATCTGATACATAAAGAAACAATCTTCACGACTTTTATGCATTTTCCAGTCTTCTTCGAAAATTCAGAGAGTTTGCAACTATTTTTTATGAGACATAAGTAGAAATCTGGGATATAAGATATCAAAAATGAGTTTTTGATTCTATTTTATTACTTATTCTTTGATTCTGTATTAGATTTAATTGAGACATTATTTCATGATATGGAAGCATTTGAGTTGTTTTAACTGTATTATTTTATCATTCTTTTAATATTTTTTACAGCTTCAAAATTTTTTCAATACGCACTTTTAAAAATTAATTTATTCGTATAAAATTATATGTGATTCTAATAATAAAGGGTTATGGGCTTATTTTTATATTCTGAATACAAAATATTTTATCGATATAGAAGAGCTACTTATTCTGTGTTGTGTATAGATATGCTTTACTTGTAAGTTTAATATAGTTTTCATATTCTATACTGTAAGTATATTAGAAATAATACATTTTTATAATATGCATCATAGAAATAAAGTCTGATCTCTAATTTTTTTCATTTATACTCTTTTTTTTCTATTTATAAATATAACCGTAAGGTATTGAAACGCATTTGCCGATTTTTCATTTTTCATGAAAATTGTTGCATAAATATTTTTATAATTTAAGATTAGTCCTGGACTCACATTCGCTTTAAAAAGTAATTATTTTAATTTTATATTAATATAGCTCACAACTTGACTGATTAGAAGTTTTAGTAGAACATTGTTTTATTATATTTTAATTTTACATGTTGAATATTTTATAAAATAAATTTCTTCACCAGGAAATTATTCTTACAATCTATTCAATTATTAATCTTTTCTTATATTGTAATCCTCTTCATTAATTTATCGATGTTCCTTAATATTCTCGTTTCTTAGTTTTCTTATTATTTTCGATTATTTATTTTTTTCTTTTTATTTTCATTATTTATTAGAAAAGTTTAATTAAAACATTAAATATGTAATTCTATATTGAAAATAGAAAATAGTACAGAATATATTTTTTTTATTTATTCTTAGAAAATTTAATTCATTCAAATAAAATAAATATATTACAAAGTATTAATAAATAATTTATACGTTATAAGTCTATTATATAAAAAATTAATTTTCTTATATACATCATTTATTATAAATTAAAAATTAGAAGGTATAATATAGAATTCATATACACACACTAGATCATTACATTTTTACAAAGTTTTTCAAAATGCTTGATTATTTTAACAAAAGTTAGTAGCTTTTATATAACTAATATATTTTTTATATTTTGTTGAATTTTTCTTCTTATTATAAAATAGAATATACAAACACATGAATAGATTATAAATTAATATTAAATTTGTATATATGTATTTTATAATAAATATATCTATTTCAACAGTTTAAATTTACATAAAAAATATAGTTGTGTTTAAAATAATATTCTTTAGTAAAGATTAAATGTCATTAAAATTTTATTTTTAATTTAATTTTTGCTTGTAGATAAGTAAAAATAGAACTTAATATTTATATTTAATACGTTTAATATTTATATAATTTATAAATAATAACTACAGCTATATAAAATTAAATTAAACCAAAGCTAAAAGATTTAAATTAAAATATCTACAGAGTTCCATATAATTTTATTCTGTAGAATAATATATCAATTTCATTTTATCACATTTTGATTATTAATAATTGTGTTTAAGATTACTAACTACATATTACTCGTATTTACATTAATTATTTTAATTAACTACATAATTATAAATAAAGGATTTTAATAATTTTCAAAAGAATATAATTTTTATCATAATGATCATAAAAAATTATTTATTTTAAATTTGTGTTTACTAAAATCGATAAATATTATTTCTAATATATATAAGATAAAAAATTACTTTACAAAAAATGTTTAATCTGTGTATTGTAAAGAAATAATTAGAAATAAAGAATTATGTATAAAATAATTGTATTTTATTTCTTTAGTATTGAAATATATTAAATTCATCAATGAAAAAGTGGAATAAAAAATTATAAAATTAATTTCGCTAAGTTTTATAAAAATATTGCAAAGTATAAGTTTAAAAGTAATTATCCTAAAGTAAAATTAATTTTTGACTTTAAATGAAAGTAAACTAACTATTCTAATTTAATTAAATTACAACCACAAAATAGTTCAATTGATCAGTCATAAACATTTTTCAACGCCTTTATAGTTTTCTCTAGTTTACCATTGAACATGCTAGATCAAGAAATAGAAGATGGATCAGGAATTGAGAAATTTGTTCGTGTGTAACTAAACGTTTATGGGCACTTAAAGGTAACTTTTTCTCCTGCGTAGTATGAATAAGTGATAGAGCGATATAAAAGAGAAAGAGTAAGGGAGATAAAGTGTAACATAGTGAGAAAATGGAACAGGCTAAAACTTAGAAGAGAAAAGTAGAAGGAAAGTGAGAGGAAAAGTGAGAGGAAGATACAGAGACAGAGACAAAGAAATAAAGAGAAACGGAAAAGTGGATATAAAGGAAAAATGGAAAGACGAGGCCCAAGATATAAATTTAAGGACAAGTATCACTCTCTTTTTCTCTCTTAGTCTCTCATTCTAGCTTTCACTTCCCCTGTCTCGATTGACTCCCTAAGGCATAAACTAGCATCTTGCTTAGTGTGGCTGGCAGTGGCTTACCTCATGAAGGGACAATATAAGGGTTACATTTGATAGATTTTTTCGGGTGCCTAAGTGCTTATCGTATTTCTTAAAGTCTTTTTCGATACATACTATACATACGTATAATACTTGTGAGATATTTTTTTCATCTCTAAAAAGTATTTGTAATACTGTGTGAATACCATTTTCAAAAGTTTTTTGAAAAATCAAATTTAGTAAAGATTCGTGGAAAAAGAATTTGCTCCTACATAATTAAATACATGTATAATTTTTTAGGTTAAACAAGAACTTTTGATGGTATATTAAAATTATAACAATATTAATTTAAACATTCAAAAATGATTTTAAAAAAGAAACTAAAAATTTCCTATCATTAATTTCAAAATTATACAAGTTAAAAATATTTTAAAAACTTATCACGGTTGAACTTCAGCTAAAGTTTCAATTACATTTTATAAAACTCACTTGATTTATGAGTATCTATTTATAACTAAAGTATTAATTTTATTATAAATATTCTAGCAATCTTATTCGATACAATTAAGTAAAAAGATATTTAAAATAAAAACAATTTTAAATTAATATTATTCAGATGTCAAGTATATAATTTAATGCAATTTTACAACAATTATTAAAAAAAAATTTCCAAGGCAAAATTAAAAAGCAAACTGTTTCTTATTGATATTTCAATTTAATATTAGTTCAATTATTTAACTGTAATATTTTTAATTATAAATGAAATTAAAAATGAATATGAATTATATAAATATCTGTATTAAAATATTTATTAAATACATTAAGGATATTTAAAAATATATTTAGATGGTTTAAGAATTTTTCAAATTATCATATAAAAAATATTATATCTTCTATAAATATAATTCTTTGTAATTTACATAATATTTTGAACTATCTTTAAATAAAGTACAAGATAATAATTTATAAAATTAATATTCATTTCATAAATATCATATTGTTACACATAAAATAAAATATATATGTATAAATTTATTAAATTACTAATACTTGACACAAATATCATTTATTATACATGTTCACCTAATATCAGCAACTTACTTGTTTCATGTTTTTGATACTGATTATATTATTATTGTGTAATTAATAAATAATTTTTATAAAGAGCATGTAAATAAAATTGAAAAAGAAATGAAATTTATAATTAATATAGTCTGTCTATTATAATATATATAGGTGTAGGTGTCTCACGTTTTGATACTAAAGATTCATAAGCTAATCAAAGTTTCCATCATCAAGAGGTTGAATAAGATGATTCATGAAATAGATGGAAATTTGGTCGTGTCATAAAGCTAGCAACTAATTATTTACAACAATAAAATAGATTCGAAATATTTTTCATTACAGTATTCAACGTAATAATTTTATTTATTTATTATAAATTTATTTAATGAATTCTACATTACAGTTTTTATATTTTTAACACATGAAATTTATTTGTTATTTAAATATAATTTATTGTTTTTTAAATATAATAACAGGATACTAATTATAAATTAAAAAAAAATAAAAATATATATGTAAGTAATCGAAATATATATAAATTTCTTATTTTCGATGATTGAATTATTTTTTGCATATATTTGTAAAATTACATTTTATTGTCCTGACTAATCGATTTTTTATCTTTAAAGCTAAAATATATATTGAACTTAATTTAAGAAATGGATTTTTAATTATTTTTCACTTTGAACTATTGAAATTATTATACATTTAAAAGTAATCTAAATATACTTGGATTTTTGTTAAAAAGTAATCAAATATTTTATTGAATAATGCTTATCAGAATGTAAATTTTCTTAATATATATATTAAATACCAATACACTGTAAAATAAATATCAAAAAACTCTTGTTATTTGATTAATACTTTTATGAAAAATATACTATTTTTAATTTTTTTATAAAGCTTAAAAATAGAAAATAAACCATAAAAGTGAAATTAGATCAGCTTTAACCTATAATACATTAAAAATTAAATAATAAAATAAAAGATATAATACTCTAATATAAAAATATATTTTTGAGTATTATTTTAATTATATAATTCCTCTATTGTTGCATTTTTTTAAATAAACAGTTATTTTTGCATTTTGCATAAAAAGATTGGTTGTACCCCTATCTAAATTAGTCTAAATAATTTAGTAAGATAAAAGCTAATAACTTATTTAAAATATAAAGTTGATTTTCTTTTCAAAATATATTTTAAAAAAATAACTAATTATTTACTCATAAAAATATAAGTATATTAGTTAGTAATCAAACGAATCAAAATAATTATGTGATAAAAATAAACCTAGAAAGATCGTTTTCACAAAATGCAAACTACAAAATAACTTCTGCGTCTAGTGTACAAGGGAAGTAGATGAGAAGGCAAAATATCGGAAAAGTAACAAGAGAGACAAAGACGTATATATAAAGAACCACGCGGCACGCATCTGTGCAGGACGATTAGGAGGAAAAGGGAATAGATGGCAGTAGTATATAGTAAAAGCAGAAGAATCAGGGGATGGTTTGTTGGAGAAAAAGGGGTGGGTTGGTTTCAATTAGAATCCAGTAAACTCTCCTGGGTATTGTTCATTTCACTCTAGATTTGTATTCTCTGGTGCTTGTTTGTTTCGCTTGTGTTTGTATTATATGGACGGAAGTGTATCCGGTACAAAGTAGAGAAGCAGAGAAATAGAAAGAGAGAGAGAGAGAGAGAGAATTACTACTAGCCTTGTCCTTCTTGCGAAAATGACAACAAGCGCTTGCAATATGAAGAAAAGAATATTAGGAAGGAATGATGGTACAGCAACGCATCAGACAGGGGAAATAATAATGGAGGGCGTGAGCACTTTTATACTCCACGGATTTTTTATCTTTCTCTTAGGTTATTCTCAGTTTACTATTATTATGAATTTCTTAAATTAAAATTCATATAATTTCATTATGACCGCCTTTTGAACAAATCTTATCCTATTTATGAAAAATTGTTAATCATAATAGTAATTAGTTATATTATAATTCATGCAATATCTATGCTACGTGATTAATAGTATACAGTCAGATGCGAAAATCATTTCCATAATTTCAAACAGATGCAATAAGATTCGTGTATAATATGAAACACTCAAATTTAAACTATTCGATATAAAAACATATAAAGTAACATTTTGTGCAAAATAGAATATTATCTTAATATTCGTTTAAAGAGTAAAAGAGCTATATATAAGATTATAATTAAGCAATTCAGAAATAAACTAAATTTATTTAGTTATTCAGAATAGTAAAAAGAAAAATAATATTAAACTACATTTAAGAGAAAAATGTTTAAATAATTTGAAAAAATGTAATTAAAAATTTAACAAATTGATGATACAATTTAGAATTTAGATATTTTGTATTGATTGTGCAATAAATATTTAGATATATAACTTCGAAAATTATTAAACTTCATTTTTTGAAAAATGAAAAAAATCTAAAAATTGAACCTTAGAAAAATTATTATTTTCTTTATTTAAATAATAAATAAGTAGTTTTAACCGGCTTATTGATCTATCTCATATTTTAAAAAGTATTTATAAATATGTAGAATATTTATAAATATATAGATTTATTATCAAAATTATAAAAAAATCCGTTTACAACTTCTTTAGTCGTTATATAAATATTTCTGAACTATTTTTGGTTAATAAATATAAATTTAAATAAAATTTAATAAAAAAGATTTATTCTAAAAATTTGGAAAAATTATATCATTTCATAAAAATAAAAAGAGTATAACGATTTATCCAAAAAAAATTTCAAATAGTATTTTACGCACACTAGTAATTCAAATATAATATGACACTATCGTATTTAAACTTTTTTGTAAAAATGTAAATTATTAATTATAAATTATTTAGAAAATTTTGAAAAACTTTTAAAACTTTGTTCCGAAATGTATAAAATATTCAAGATAGATTTTTTATGTAATTAAATGAAAAAGAATAGGGTATTTTTGTAACAAATGAATAAAATAATCAAACAATACTTTTTTGAACATTTATTTGGTTTGGTTGGGTTAAATTTCATATTTTTTAAAATACATTATTTATGTAGCTTAATTAACGAATACGTATATATGTATGAATTAACAAACGAATTGGTAAAACACTTCAATAGAGGTGGCTGTGCAACTCCTTATGAAATTAACTTTTAAACACTTTATGAATTTAACCTTGTAGTATATATAAAATTTCCACTGAAATTATAATGTATATATAATCGATTGTAAGTTTCTTACATACAGTTTACATATACAATAGCTAAAGTTATCTTATGTGTATTTTAGCAGAAGATTTAATGCTAATATTTTTAATAATATATTTGTTAATACTTAAGTACTTTAAAAAGAATTCCTATTTTTTTATATTATTATTAATTAAAAAATATTATAAATATTTAATATACCTACAAACAATGTTTGTTTCTTAATAAATGAAATATTTGAATATAGTGCGGTTATTAAATTTCTTTGTTTGAAAGGGAAAGGCATTGAAAAAGTCAAGATTTTTTTTAATCAATACATAATGATTCAATACCTTAGGTATTAACAGTAAAGATTTTGCTAAATGTAAGCATAATAATAAAGGTAAAAAGCAAACTGTATTATAAATAATTTAATAAATAATTTAATAATTGTTTAAATAATATGGAATAAAAAAAATTCTTAAAACGTTATTCAGTTAAGAATTTTTTAATATTTACTAAAATATTTATTTATACCATCACTAATATTTAAATTCTTATGATAAATTATGTTTTTTTAAATATTTATATAAGTTTAATAAATGAATATATAAAAAATTAACTAAAATTATCTTTAAAAATATATGCTTTATTTAAAATTTACAAACAATCTATATTATATTATTCATATATTAAAAATAATTTAGTTTTAAAACATAACAATTAGTTTCTTAATTACAACTATATATTTATCAAATATAACTCATATCTATTCATAAATTTAATTTAATTATTTTTGGATTATTAATTAGAACTTACTGTTTAAAAAATATTTTTAATTAAAATTACATGATTTCAAGGAATAAATGATATTTGTTTATTATTAAAAAATAATTTTCTTCTTATTAATTTCTGTAGTTTCTAAAAATTTTAAAATTAATCCATTTTTAAATATCTATAATAATTTTTAACATAAAATTATTACATTTTATATAATATATACTAGTGGCAAACCATATGTTTGATAATCAGATAAAATATTTTTTAGTTATAATTTGTTTGTATTGAAAACATATTTTCTAAACCATTATGATTCAATTACACTTCATTATGTTTTTCTAAAAATAAAGAAATTTAATATTGTTCAGTTTTTTGTATTATTATTGTTAAATATTAATTCATTTAACTTTTAATTAAAAAAATTCTTTGAAATCCAATTATCTGATATTTTTTAATCTGATTGATGAACTGACATTTATTTAAAAACCGTAATTACACTCTAGTTATTATATATTATAAAGAAAACTTCTTATTTTTAATTAAATAAAACATTTTATTATAATTTTTTTTTATTTTATTCAATGTATTTAGCACTATGTAAATCTGCATTAAAATATTGAAAACACAAATAAATAATTTCTAGTTACTTTCTACTTTTTATAATGTATTTTCTATATATATTATAATGAATACAATAAGTAATAATTATTTCCAGCAATTTTATATTGGTCTAAAATTATTCATTGAATAGTTTTAAAGTATGTTTTATCTGTATTTTAATATTTTATATGGTCACTACCTATATATATTATTAAATTTTAAAAATATAAAAATTTTCATTGCAACAACTGTCTAAACTATAATTAAACTGATAAAAAGAAATATATCTTAAAAAATATTCAAAGAATAATTTCTAAAATATTTATTAATATAATTAATTATTTTATCGTTACTTTTTCTTAATATATAGTCTTTAGTCTAATTGAAATATTAGTTTTCACATTTGAAAACATGGAGAATATATATGATTCAAATTGATTGAATCGAGTAAAATAAGAATTTTCTTTATATAAATCATTAAATATTAATATAAATAAAATACTTCAATTTACATATTCAACTCATTTTAATACATTATAAGCTTAATATTTAATTATAATTTGATTAAGTTTGAAATTCACATTTATTTAAAATTATAGGATTATATTTAACGAAATAATCACATTTACTTATATGGAATAAAATTAAAATATTGACTGCAAAATTAGTCTACTCATCTATTATATATTTTAATAAATTACAAAATATAATAACTATAATAAATATATTTTATATCATTGATCGAATATTACCGTTACTTATACGAATAATTAAATCAAACTATTATTTAATGTATATATGTACATAAAATCTGCAACAATTTTGAAATAATAGCAATTATTAAAATTTAAAAAATATAAAAATATACAAAAAAGTAATTAAAGATTTATTATTACTATAGTTAGTACTAATTATTATTATAATTAATTATTATTGTGAATATGTCTTGGTTGTTCGTATTTTTTTTTATTTCAGATCCGAAGTATAATTTACTAACGTACATAACCAAATATGAAATCGAAAAAATTTTCTAATTTAACCACTAAAAATAAGGTAGTGATATTTTTAAAGCAACTATTCCATGAATTATCAACGATATTGAAATGCAAAGTAATATTCAAACTAATTTTTTCCACAGTGTTATCTTTTCTCTTTTATCCTTTTATTTTTCTAATACATTATACCCTTCCTTTCTTTTGCTTCTTTCTTTCTTTTGCTTCTCTATTTTTATTCTCGTATTTTTAAAAAGCTAATAGCTCTCTTCTATAATTTATTAATTCTTCCTTTATTATCGTAATCTCTTTTTTATTATCTTTTTTACTATCTTTACCCTTTTACATCTTACTTATACTTGTCTCTTCTCTCTTACTCTCTTCGTCACTTCTTCACTCTTTCCTATTTTTTCTTTTTTTTTATTAAATAAGTAAATCATAACACTTTTTAACTTTATTCCGTTATATTTATATTTTAAAAGTAGTAGATTATTCCTATCGATTTGAAATAAAAATTTTTTTCTTTATTATATTGTGCTATGTAAATATCGATGATTTTTGTATAGAATAAGCACAACATTAGAAATGTAATTATTAAATGTATAAAAAAATATTTTCAACAATACATTATTAAAGAATTACTAGTGTGTTATTGAATTTCAACAAAACCCTTATTGAATGAACGTAATAAAAAAAATTAAAAATATATATATTTAATTTAATTATTTTAATTTAAAAAATATATGAGGTTCTTGTATAAAAAATATATAAATAAAATCAAACGAAAAGTCGGTTTTTATTAGATCTGTATAAATATTTTTATTTTATTCATTCCAATTAAAAACACTAAAAATTTTTTAAGAAAATAATATTTTAGTAAAATTTTGAATGTATCTTAACTATTATAACTTTTATTAATTATTATTCATATGAACTAGGTTACTGATCTTTAGAAAAATACTTTTTAATCGATCAATTAATTTGCTAATTTAAATTATTGCAAAAAGATCATTGACTTTTATCAAAGGAATAAAGAAAAACGAACATGAAACTGTAATAAAAAAAATATATAGAGAAAAAAGCTACTTCGAAAATAATTGTAATGGGAAGTTCAGGGACAGTCATATTTCAGTCCTTTTCCTTTTTACGATCGGACGTTTTTAATTTTCCTTAAAACGTAAAGTCTACAGTAGAGAGAGAATGCAAATTGATACAGAAAAAATTATGGTGGTTCTGAAATTAATACCTTTCCGACAATTGAACCTTAATAGAGTAGAGACGTTTCTTTACGCATATATATTGAAACGTTATAACCAGGAATATTGACTTCCATGAAAAATTATAAAAATTTGTTATTACATCAAATTAAATGTTCTTATTAAATGTAATTAAATTGACATTATTAATTGATAAATATTATCGTTGAAATATTCAAATGTTGTAAATAGTTTCTCTATCTTTAATTATTATTAAAAATAAAATTTACAATGTAAATAATTTTTGCCTTTAAATATTTAATTGAAGTACTACTTATAAGTAAAAAAATTATAAGGTAAAGTCCATATTTTGTATTAAATATAATATTCTGAAGTATTTTCCTCAAAATAAAAATTTTATTTTATATCAAGTCAAAATCGAGAAAGAAAATTTTCTATTCTGTAATTTAATATGCATCCTACATGATTAGGTCAAGATTAAAAAAAATGACTTAAAAATTATTTATATTAATATATCATAAATTACTTCATGTAAATTTTTTTGATTAATGATGGACACATTTACTTATTATGTAATTAGAATTTATATTACACCATTTGCTTATTTGTTTTACTATTATTTTCATTGCAAATATATATTTACATTCAATTATTTAATTTTCAAGCATTTATATTACATTAAATATTGTTAACACTACATTTTTATAAGTTTTTTTAATTTGAAATATATTAATAATCATAATTCATAGAATTACAATAAACTTGTGTTCTGATTTTTTTAAAATTTATATCGTTCTTTGATTAACTAAAATTTTTTTGCTATAATAAAAAAAATTTGTTATAATGAATAATCAATAAATATTAAATTTAATAAGAGAATTTCAAGAATAACTAAGTAAAATTGACTCGTTGAAACAAATAAAAACATTAATTACGTTCAATAGTTTATTAATAACAATTATAAAAAATGTATTGTTGATGGCTTATATTTTAAAATATTATTTGTATTTTATTTATTTAGTTAAGTTAAAAGATTTATTATGTTGATTTAAAATATATGAATATTGTTGGGGGTTGAAATAATGCGTACTGTTGTTATTGTTATCACAATTTTTTTTATTCAAGATATATATATGTTCACAAATAGTTATTTTGACGTATATAAGTATGTAACAAGTCCCACTGTCGCGGATAATGTTTCGATAGCCGTGGATGTTACCTACCGTTCTTGACGAAGTCTCTAATGCTAATGCCCCTAAGTCGCGTTATTGTTTACAAAGCTCACTCTAGCTCCTCCAGGTTCAACTATCTTCTGCCTTCCTTTGTTTTACTCTCTCCCAGGGATGGAGCCTTAACAAGGTGTCATTTATTTTTATATGTCGCGTGATTCCCGAACCCTCTGCGTACCGTTGTTTTTCAACGTTTCGCTGCTTCTCTGTTGTCTCAATGCTCTTCAGTAGCCCGGACTCCTGCTCGCATGCCTGGAAGGGTCCGTGTTACAACCCCTTCACGCCTTCATCTTCGGGGTCACGCCCGTCCCTATCCAATGATTCCTTGCTGTCTTCCACGTACGATTGATTCTCGGTTGACCGTACATGACCCCGAGTCATTCGTAACTTCCTCGAATAAATTCCTCGCGCGACACCTTCGCCTTTGCTTCCTTCATCAGTGGCACGTGTCTTCCTTAAAGGTTCCTTACGGCGACGCGTGCATTCTTTGAAAGGCTCCTCGCAGCGGCGTGCACGAGGCTAGCTTTATGCCTCTCCCCAAGCCGGGCCCTGCAAAGATTTCTCGTTACTCCTCACCTCTGAGCTCCGAGAGGTGAGTTCGTTTATACGGTTTCTTACGGGCTGCGGGCGTCCCCGCACCACGTATTTTGAGGAACGGAGACGAGCAACACATTGTTCGTCTCTTGACCGGGTCGGGTAATTTTACCTGGTTTTTTTATAATTGTTTAGCTTACCTTGTCGCCGCTCAAAACCCCTTCGCTATACTCAATTTCTTGAGGTTTTCCATTCTCAACAAATATACTAACTTTTTTTCATATATTTTTTTTTACAATTAGCAATTGTTATTTGTACAGTGATTATATACTCTCTATATTTTTCATACAAATATACACATCCTTAATTATTTAAATAAGACCATTAATATTAAATATATCATAAATAGGCATAAAATTTTAATAAAAATTTTAAAAATTATTTTGTCATTGAAATATATATGTATAAATAAAAAACTTACATATTATTTAGACGAATTTTTGTATTATTTATATTGTATTAATGATATTCATATTACAAAAGCCACCCTAAAATTCTGCAAATCAATTTTTAGACCATTCAGTTCATCCTATTTTGTTATGTAAATATATTTACTATACATTTATTGTAAGTTAAATTACAATAGAAATTAAAAAATAGAAAGCAAGAGAAATAAATGAATTAGAGCTTATTAGCAAACTAAATTAAACTAATATCCATAATATTGTATAATAAATTTGAACCTTCTTTATTTTTACTATATTAAATTGATATTGTACGAAAATATATGCAGAAATTGAGGATCTTTGCATTTATTTATTTTATTTAGGTAGTTGCTATTAAGAATCCCTCTGTATTTCAAAACAGTTATCTATTCTTTATCTTTTTCTTTTTATATGTTATTTTTTTTTCTTATTTTTCTATAAACATATTTTTACTTTTGTATTTTTATGTAATATTTTGATTATTATTTTATTAAGAATATATAATATATAATACAATAATATCTAAAAATTAAAGATATAACTGTAACTAATCTAATGTATTTGAAAGTTTCAATAATCTTTTTTTCAACTTTGATTTTTCAACCGATAATTTCAGAATATTCAATAAGTATAGACTTTTTTGTATTTTGGATATTTAAAAAAAGTATTTAACGAAAGTTTAAGGGAATAGAATATGGATTTTATTGTTTTATGTTCTTTGAAAATTTGCATACATATGATTACCATTTTTATCATCATCTTCCTAATATGAAATTCCCTTTTGTAAATGAATATAAAATATATTTTTTATTGTATTAAACTTTTACTCTAGAACTTAATCACGTTAAAAATTATCTATATATTTGAAAAGTATACAATATTAATTTTAAAATATTTTGTTATAATTGCTAATTTATGATTTAATATTTTTGCTAATTAATGAATTTAACATTTATTTGTATAAATTATCTTTACTTTATATACTAAATTTTAAATGACTTTGTTAATGTAAAAATAAAAATTCTATTTTATTAAATTTTTTTTACTGTTAATAACTATTAATTCATTGATAGCAAATAAATATATTTTAATAAAATTACTTTTATAAATAATTTATATTTTAAATTTTTATATTTTTGTCCATTATAAGTTGAAAACAAACTATCTTACGAAACTTTTGATATCCTCCAGGTATCGATAGAATCAATCTAATGCTAGAAAAATCTATCTGAGTAATCAATACTCTACAACTTTTATCCATTGCTGAAGAAATGTCATTTGCAATTCGATTTCTCACAAGCACTTTTTGGATAGTAATATTACTGAATTCAATTGGTTCAATATCAGAAACTTTGAGAAAATCCTGTGGTACTCGTCGCACGCACGTAAGTCATTGCTTTATTTGGAAACAAATTTAATAAGTTACTGAAAAAGTAAATAAATAAAAAAATAGAAAAATTATAGAGTAATCATGAAGACAGGAGAAAATATCATGAAAACTAAGAAAAAAAAATAAATTGTTAAAAGTCAGCATCACGATTCAAATCATTTGAATATTCACTATTGCTTTCGCCTAGGTATTTGATTATATCTTTTTCTCTTTACCTCAGTCGCTGTAGCAATCATCCCAAAATCTTTCTGTCCTTCAAGTATCTCGCTTTCGGGCTCTTATATATGTTTATTTTATTTCATTACAGTCGGAAGGGCAGCAATAGTGGCAGCAATGCCAACAATCATACTGTGATTGACAAAATGACAAAAGAGTGATCGCCTGGGATCAGCGATATTACCGTTTCCGTTTTGAAACTATGCCTTCGCCTCTGTTTTCGTCTCTTATTATAAGCCTGCCGATCATCTTCAGAGTTCAGAGATAATTTTTCCTTTATCCGTTCATATTTTTACACTCTTTCTTTCTACCAGTTGAACTCTCGTGTCGATTTCTGATCATTTTGTCTTCAGTTCTTCTCATATTCTTAAAAACTGCAAAAGAGCAACGATTTTGATATATTTAAGTATCTTTACATAAATATATATACTTGAAATTAATGATACTATCAAAAATTTCTGCAATAAATTTCTTATGAAGGGTAATAAAATGGAAATTCATTCACATATTAATAGCATTCTAATTAGAATGTCTTTTAAATTTAATTTGCGTCTTTTCCATTTAATGTCCTTAATAAACTCACCAATATTAATAAAATATTATTATATTAAAAAAAAATTCTGTAAAAAATTACAATATTTTCAATTGTACATAAATAAACTTTTCTAAATTGATAATTGTATTAAATTTTATTAATAATATTAAATAAAGATACGTATGTGTAATTATTATCAATCATAATACATTTGTTTTAAAATGTAAAAAAAAGTTATATTACACTTTCTGTAATGATAAATAATATTAATGAAATTAAAAAAACTCATTCAAAGAATACAAATAGTGATTTAGTATAATGATTATGGTTAATACTATGATTTTTATCATTTTATAATATAATGCAAATTATTTATACAAATATTTACATGTAAAAATTTTTATTAGCTAGTTATAAAAATGTCTTTTTTATTATATAAATTATATTATAATATAATTAATTATATGTAATTATTTTATTATATTTATATTATATACAAATTATTCATATCAATTTTGTAAATTATACATCAAAATTTATTCATAATAAATATTTAGTGAAATTATTAAAAATAATAAAATAACAAAACTTTTTTTATTATCATTTACATTAATTTTTCTAAAATTTCTTGAATGTGATTTAATGAAAGAACTATATATTAAAAATATTTTCTAATTTGTATACTAAAAATAAAACTTAATTATGTTATTAATATCGTTATTGATAAAGCCAAATAATATGTATTAGGTAGTTATGTTTTACAAGTGTATATTAAAAACAATTATTAAGAGCAATGTGATTGATATTACCTATCAGTAGAAGTTGGCTGAAATTTTTCATTTAAGGATAATTTTTTAAAGACAGAATTATATTATAGCAGAAATTCTTTATTTAATAGACGGTTAAAGAGGGGAAAAATTAACAGCGAATGGATTTTGCATAGAAGTCAACTTTTTTGTTAGAAACGGAATAGGAAATATTATCAATGTTGAAGGGTGTAAAATATATGGAGTTTCTATTCTTTTTTATTTTTTAATTTTTATGTTAACAATCGAGGTAATATTTAAGTAAGAAAAATTTATACTTTTGTCAAAGTTTCCTAATTTAGTTTTAGATTATTTATATATCATTTACCGGAACTTTTGAAGCAAGAAAATGGAAGGAATAAGCTATTTCAATAGTAATTTTAATTAGAACTTTAATCTACCGAGTTGATGTCAAATTTTGATTCAATAAAATACCATTTTAATTAGATATTCTCAAAAGATATTGCAAGTGAGTCTAATTTATAATTTCTTTAAAAGAAAATAAAAACGAGCTAAGGATTGGAGGAAAGTTTAGGTAAATAGAAGATCAACATGAAATTTTTTTTATAATTCGAAACTTTACAACACCAAACTTAATGCTTAAAGCTGTGATCACTTATTAAAATACTAAAGATCAGGAAGCTAAAAAATTATTGTAATTTAGAAAGTTTATATTTCTTATCTAAGAAAACATGAAAAAATATTTTGGTTGTAGTATTAGTTAGGAAGACTTCTATTTCGATTTATTCATCCCCATTAGCACACGCTTATACAAATTTAAATCGTAGAAAGTTGTGAATAAATGGCAATTTATACATACCTGATTTGTCCTAAATATTTATTATGGTAAATCACATTAAGATTCATATGGAGTTCTAATATTAAATTTTAATGTATAATAATTATGTAATTTGATTTTGAAAAATTCTTAATGTTATTAGCAGTTCTTAATGTTATTAGATGTTCTTAATGTTATCCTATATCTATATATTCAAAAAATGCTTCGATAAAGACCAATTTTATTGTCGGATAAAATCAAATATCTTAATGAACCATGTATGAAATATACTGATTCGACTAAAGATTAGGATTTAATGTATGCGTTATATTTTACTTTCGTTCTACTGAGAAACACTGTAATAAAGATCCAGCAAACGCAGTAATCGATAATGATGATGAACACATTAATACTTGAATTTATTTATTTTCTTGTCGCGGAACTTTATTTTGAAGAGTTTTATTTAATATATTAAAAGAAGACACTCGAATTTTCGGTAATTTACTGAAGTTTACTAACATTAATTTATAAAATTTTATCCAATATCAAAGCCTTTAAATAGATCGTGTCTCATTTGGGATATTAAATATCTTGTAATTCTGCTAATTTTAAAGCAATGAAATAAATACATGAAAATAATCTAGTAAATTAATCTTATAATCTTAAGAACATATTAGTTTAAAAATAAATTTTAAATAATAGACAAAAATTAAAGTTAAATTTAAGTAAATAAATCCTTAATAAATAAAAAATATATATAAATAATAATATAAACATAAATTCCGTTTCATAAATACTTAAATTTTTTCATGCTTAATGATGATTTTATTTTTACAAATTTTAAGAACTCTCATCTGTAATCTTGTCAAACTTATAGTAGTTATATATCCTTAGAATATTCAACTTTTTTAATATACTGAGCTGCAGTGTAGCTATTATTAGATCGCATTTGCTTGCAACAAATAAATTCGTGAAATGTTATAGCAAGAATAAAAAAATATGGAAATATAAATAGATTATAAAATGACTTCACAAATATAACCAAATATTATTATCTTTTGTACAGATGCAAATATTGTTTTATACTATAATCAAAATAATTAGCAAAAGTATTAAAGAAATAATACTATAGAAATTTTATTTCCTATAGATTCATTACATATAAATTAAAAAGTAATAATTTTATTTTAATAAAAATATTTTATCCATAAAAATATTAATGAAATAATTTGTTTGAATTTATTTATATTATTATTTTACAAATTTTTTTTAGTAGTGAAAAATTAATAATAAATATTGTACGTAAATAACTATATGTAACGAAATTTTAACTGTAAATTTTTTTTTTATTTGTCACTAACTCGCTCCTCCTTTCCGTTTTCCTCCTATTCTTTCATAACACTTGGTTATTAATTGATTATTTACAAAGGCATACAATAAAGAAAATAGTAAGTATATAAGCAAAATAAAAATTATATAAAACAAAAGAATGAAGTTCCATGTGAAAAGATTAAAATTATTTAAAGCTATACCACTTATACGAAGATAACAGATCAAGTTCGTCTAAGCATAACATTCAACAAATGCCACGCATAATTGAATACAGGTTGACCTCTTGTAACTAACCCTTTTTCGCCTATTTTATTCTTAATTCTCTTTTACAAAACCAGTTTTATCTTCTTTATCGGATCCATGAACTCGTCACCTAAAAGGGCGTATAAATATAAAACAATGAAAACGATGAAAACAGAGAAAAAGAGATACGAATACGTAAGCAACTTTCGGGAAAAGATATAACATAGTACGATTACAAGGCAACAACTCGCCGCTACTGAGAGTGAAATGCAGATTGCCAGAGGCCACTTCATTCACTTGAGAGAATGAATTTTTAATAATACAGAGTTCTCTCTCTTTCTCTCTCTATTTCCGTTCTTCTCTCTGTAACTTGCGACATAGACAGATATTTGTCCCCATTATCTTCTCTCTTCCTTCGAAACGCGTGAACTTATTTCTGCAGGAATGCAAAACAACCAATGAACCATTAAAACCATTCTAGTATTATGACTGTAAAATAGAGAAGATACAGAAAAGAAAAACAAGAAACGAGGATAATTTTCTCATATATTCTAGGAAGAAAAGCATTTAAACATCCACATTTTCCAATAAATTTTTGGTTTTGTTTAGGGAATATTTTGTATATTTTAAATATAATTTTTAATTTTTAATGCGTTATTGTACGATTTGAGGTACAAATATAGTATAATTTACATATTTCAGGCAATTTGAATAAGAATTGTAAATATATTAATATATAGAATATAAAATATAATTTTCATAAAAGTATTAAAAAATAAATATTGAACCAATAAAATTATTATTGCTCTTATTAAATACTATAAGAATTATCAAAAATTTAATTTTGATTAATTAAAAATAATATACATTCTTTTAGGAAATACATAAATATTCCTATACGTATATAAGATATTTATTAATATGTTGATATTTTAATTTTTTGAGCTTATATATTTCATAAATTTTAATATAAAATGTAAAAATTAATGATATTAAAAATATTAATTTTCTTATAATAAAATATTATAATTTTACTGGTTTTATATTTATACATTTATTTATTACTTACATTACGAATCATACAAATGAAGTGTTACAATTTAAGTTAAATAAACGTAATATTAATAAATATTAATACATAGAAGATATAAAAATATATAAATAAAAGAAATGATATAAATATTGTTTAAAATTTTAAAATAGAATGAAAGCGTTTATATAAATTTCGGGCATTAGTTTAATTTGGTGATTTTTAAATTTCATTGTTATTTTCATATATAGATGTGTTAATTGTTTTTAAACTATAAATTGACATTTTAGAATATTGAATTGTAAGTATTTACTCAAAAAAAAAAATATATATATATATACAAACATATAAACCAATTTTTAAATTAAAATTAGCAATGAACTGATTACAATAAAAGAATTATTTACTGAATATTTCATTATTATAGTATTACAACATTTGAATAAAAAAGAAGATTATTCATAAATATATATTTTAATTTATGTTCTACCATAATAAATATAAAACCTTAATTATTTATCTATCTGCACGAATTTTAAAATTTGACTGTCTAATAAAATCTATATAAAATTATTTTATGAAAAAATTATAAAAAAGTATAAAAAATTTGAATTTATTCAAAGTTTTTATTTCATAATAAATTAAAAAATTTAATGATTATAATTTTATAAAAAAATTATGAACACAAATCTAAGTTTATCATAACATGTAAATCTAATAATGATAGACTGTGCATACTCGTACCCGAATACGAGAATTAAAAGAAGAGGCAAAGATAAAGTGATTGTATGTAAAAGAAATAAGTTCTTGGGATGAAAGAGAGGGAGCATCAGTCATTCAAAATAGAAAGAAATATATCCAACGTGATCATTTTAAATAAATAATGATACTAATTTTAATTAATTGCAAGTGTTTTATTTCATTTTCAACTTGTAGTTTAGTGTATCGTCCGTAATATTCAACTAATTTTTTTATCTCAAATTAACCAAAATACAATAAAATTATTGTAAATTAATATAACGTCATTATATAAATTCTCAAAATTTTTTATTTTCAGGCTGAAAAGAACTTTTGAATTGAAATTAATCACTTCATTTATTACTGTATTATATACTTTAATATAAATCTCTTACTTACTATTAAAATATTATT
Source organism: Dolichoris vasculosae (assembly GCA_018907195.1). Taxonomy (NCBI): domain Eukaryota; kingdom Metazoa; phylum Arthropoda; class Insecta; order Hymenoptera; family Agaonidae; genus Dolichoris; species Dolichoris vasculosae. The sequence goes on from JACCHY010000029.1 coordinate 707,260, forward strand.
AATTATTAACGAAATAATCTAATTTTTTAGGTAGCTGATAGAAGATATGACAAATTATATAGATTTCTAAGTAATGTATTAAAAGCTCAAGAACAATTAAATTGGATAGATCAAATTGCAAATCAAATGCGTTCTAAGGAAATTTATTATAGCAGGTCATAATTTAAAAGAAATTTTTCATAAATTGCAAAGAATTAGTATTCAATTTCTTATTATAAAATAAAACTTAACCTCTTTATAAAAAAAATAATAATGTAAATTGAATATAAGCAGCATAACTTGATCTATTTCTAAACACTATGAAATGATTTACTTTCTACTTAATAACTAAGCCAAATAAATTAAAAAACTGTATAATAATTATAATATAGAAACACTTTGATCACTATAAAATTAACTCTGTTAAATCTACTCAAAAATTAATAGTAATATATTCTTTTTAGATTAACTTTCTATTAATAAGAGAATGATATAATTGTAGTTAAAAAAATTTCGTTGTCATAAAATTTAAATTTTTTTAGTGATGTTAAATACATTTTTTAGATAAGATTAAGTAAAATTACACCTTTGTGTTTGGAATATTAGATGAATTATTCAAATATTATATTCAAATATTTTTTTAATAAACGTAAAATTATTAAATTTATACATATAATTTTTGTTATTATTTAAATATCGATAAAAAATTTAATTTATTTGTATATTCTTAAATTTAATTTTGATTTTATCACATTGAAGTATAGTTCACTATTACAAAACAAAATGAACGCCCTATTTTTCAATAAGAAAAGAGAAATTTTGGATCCATTGAAAAATAAAAAACATAAAAATATTTTTAAGCATCGCAAAAGAAATCCATGTCAAATAAAAAATTTATCAGAAAATCTTAAGAAAGTAAAATGTACAAAAACTGAAATTTTTTTACCAAATAAAGAATATGAAAATGTATTATTGCATACGGAAAATTCCAATGCTATGGCCAATTTTAAACAAAAAAATCGACTAAATAATGTAATACCGATAACTTTAAATCCACTTGAAAAGCTCCTACGATCAATAAACGTTTTCCCAGTGAAAGAAGATCCTTGCATACAAGTGAAAGACATCACTGTGAATACAACTGTAAAATCTAATGATAATAATTTTAAAAATGATTTTAAACCGAAGTTTTCTGTTTTTGAAACAACAACAAGCATACCCTTATTTACAACCAGTAATAACCTTTTAAGAAATAAACATCACAGGTTAAGAAGATCTTGGCCTAAAGGTATTTATTTAACTTTACACGAAAGTTTTAATTTATCAATAAAAAAAACTGGAAAATATAAATATTAAATAATACCTTATTTATATAATATAATAGTACCATATTTATATAATAGTAATAATTAAGAATTTCATAATATACATATATACAAAGTCAGAATTTCAAAATTGTTATATAATTTTATAAGATAATTTGATATATCTTATTATAGATGTTATTTATAAATTTTTACAGAAATAGATTTTGTAAGTAAAGTAAAATTGATTTTATCTTATTCATTAATTTTAATTCTTTATTGTAAAGAAAATATATTTTTCATTTTCCTTGTTAAAATAAATATTATATTTAAATATATATTTATTAAAAATTTCATAAAGTACTTATTTGTTATCAAAAATTTTTTCTTAAATTCTTTCGATAAATTAATAAAATTTGTTATTAATGGTAATATTTGAAAATTGACACATTGTTTTATTATTATTGAATTCATATAAAAGTAAACAATAGAGAGTTTAGATACATCAAAATCTGAGTGTATCAAAACGTATAAAAACTTATAAATGTATATCAAAAATAAAATCATGATTATTTTTATAGAATCCCTTTCTTTATTTACTATTTAGAAACAATATGATTTAAAAAACGTTTTGTTACGATAAAATTTCAAGTTTTAATTAAAAAGTCTTATAGATCTATAAATAAATAATGAGTAGCTTTTTCTAATTAGATATGAAAACATTGGGGAAAAAATTTAAAGAATTACTTACATTTAGTAATAAAGATGATAGATCTCAAATAAGTCGAGCACTACATGATAATCTGGCAAAAGAAATTGTAAATACAATATTTAATCAGGTTTGAGATCTAAAATTAAGAACTACAAGATAAACTAAATCAATAATTGTCTTAATAATGTAAAACTCTTCACTAGATACAAAATAAAAATGAATCAAATACAGTGATAAATTTGAGATTTTATGATGATATTAAATCTTTAAACTCATCAGTTTTTGAAAATTTAAGTCGAAAAAAATTGGATTATATATCAGTAAGTATATAGGTCTAATAAATAAGTTCATGTAATTTTTCTAAACTTATGTTTTTATATATAAACATAACTAAATAATAAAGAAAATTCATTTTCCTATATTTACATTGCTTTCAAAATAGTTTCTCTATCAGAATATTTTTAATTTATACTTATATTTTTCCATTATTTAATATTTTACATATATATATTTTGTTATACTTGATTACATTTTAGCCATTACGTTTTAAAAAATTGAATTGCTAAAAACTTTTTTATTGATATGCTAATTTTATTTTGTGAAATTACGTAAAGATGCTTTAGTAAAATAGTAAAATATTTACTTTATATCAAGATTATAAAATATCTAACTATTAATATATATAATATTATATTTCTAGATTCATAAATATATCTGCATATTTATTACATTTATTTAAACAAAAATTAAAACGCATTATTTCATGAAATAAAATATCATCATGATTTTATAAATAAGAAAAATTAACATGAATTTTTTTTATTAATATTATACATTTTCATAAGCCTACTCTACAGCATATTTTTAAATAATTATAGAGTAATCAAATCACTGTTAAAACAAATAATTTAATGGAACTTGCTCAACAGTTAATTTTTGATATAATAGAAAAGAAATTTTGTCCTTCACTGACTCCAGATTTACACAATTTTTTACAATGGTTATTAGATTTTGAAACAAGTCAAGTAAATAATTTTTTGTATAGCTAAACAAATAATTTAAGTTTTAGTTTTATTTCCTTTATATAAAATATTCTATTAAATCAGTACTTTTAGAATGCTTTAATATAACAAAGTATTTTCAAAAAGAATACGTTCATCAATATTATAAAGTAGATCTTGTTTAAAGTTAAATAATTAAATATTAATATAGTTTATTAATTACCAAGTTATCTGCATAAAAATTATAGCTTGAAAAAAATTTTATATATATTTTATGATATGTACTTGTAATTAAATAATTATAAAATTTCAGAATCATGATAATAAATCTACAGAAAAATTGAAAATCAAAGGAGAACAATTAAAACATCTATTAAAAACAAGTAGTTATTCAAATAATGATTCTTCGTCAAATTTAAATGATTGGTATAAAAATGCGAACATTCTAAAAAATCTTCTACTTGAATACAAAAGACTTTCTAAAATAGATAAAAATAAAGTGCAAGCTATTTATGATTACTTGGTAATATTTATTATATAAAACTCATACAAATATTTTTTATAATGAGAAAAACTATATATTTTTTAGGTAACTATGTACGACTTTGTTAAATCTTATATCGAAACATTCAATTTAAATTTATTAATTTCTGTTAATGTTTTAAAAATATGATTTGTAGAGTACTAATTATAACTTTATATTTTTAATTTTATTGAAATTTATAATTGCAATATTTCTGTAATACCTTTTAAAATTTCATAATTCAACTATTTTACAATGTTGGTTAATATAAATAAGTAATATAATAAATTACTATTTGTTATATTTAAATATATATTATTTTTTAAGAGTTTCTCCAGATATGTGAATAAAATTATTTTTATACCTTTTAAATATTTGTTTGTATTTTACGGATATAATTATATGAATATGTTTAATAATTTTATTATAAATATATAAAGATTAATTAAATCATGTCAGAATTACTAAAAAATACATTTTTTTTTATTTTTCAGTAAAACTGTCTATTTATTGTTAAAAAAAAGAAAAATATATCAATTTTTAATAAGAATATAAAATTAAAATTAAAATAGACGATTTAACTCAAAATTATGATATAACTTAAAATATGAGTATACTCAAAATAAAATTCATAATAATTTATTTCTAATAATAGAAATAACATGTGTAAATTAAAGATAAGTAAAATTAGAAAAAATTTTTAGAATATATTTTAATATAAATATATTAGAATTTATAATGTTTCTTTATTGACGAACATTTCCTTATAAATAACTTACAAAAAAAAATTATTCCACAAAAAAAGTAAATTAACGAAATCTGTTCAATTATTTTTAGGAATGAAAGCGAATGTAAATGTGAATGTAAAGACGTTAAATGATAATTAATGTAATTTTTATCAATTAAAAATAACAGCACAATTTATTTAATACATGAAAATATGAAATTAAAATTAAATTATAATAAAAAAAAATAAAAATTAGTAAATTAAAAAATTTAACCAACAATTTCAATTAATTAATTTTTTCAAAAACTAACAATTTGTAATTTATATTTATTTTCAAACTATTTGTGTTTAAGTGTTTACGATCATACAAAAATTAATATTCACGCAACTTTAACTTTCTCTCCCTCTGAAATGACCCTTTCCCCCTTCTTCGAGCAATCTCAGACCTTTCGACTCCCGCATATTTCCATCTCTAAATTCACATATCACCCTCTTTCTCTTATTGTTAGTTCCTTTGCTTTCTCTATAAGTGCAATCCTAAACAAATATTACAAATTAATAATTTTTTAAAAATAAATACAAGGTAATTAGTTTAGGATGAATATAAATACTATAATAAGAAATATTAATGCAAAATTATTAAAATTATAATTATAAATCTTTAGTAATATTATTTAGAAATATAAATTGAATTAATTTTTAGTCTTATAAATCTTGTATGAGGGTCATCAGTATAAAAATATTAGTATTTTAAATAAATATTCATACAAATCATTTTATACGGATTAAATAATATTTTATTGATAATTATAAATCTTAATAATTATTATAAATACTACATTAGTAATATTATTATTTAATAATACTATTCAAAACAGATTTATTTAAATATAAAATAATATTATTTCAATTATTGCAAAAAATATTAATATTATAATGAAGAAAATATTATGATATATTTAAAACCAATATAAAATAAGAATATTGTTTGAGTTGTTTTATATTCTTAAAATAATTAAATTTAATATATTATATAATAAAGCTCTTATATTAATTCCGTAATTCTCTATACTCAATATAGACACATATATGTGTTTTATCTCACACTTAAATATTTTTAAAATTTTAATTTTAAAATTAAAATATTTTTAGAAAACCATTTTAAATTAGTGCCCGTTGTGCTTAGGCTAAAGTAGTAGAATAAAATAATATGCATTTCCTGCACTACCTAATAAATAATCTATAATAGAAATTTTTTATATATCTAAATTTCTTAAATATTTGACTAATTAATAAATTTTATTTAAGAATATACTTATATTTACATATCGTACATTTTTTACACATTAAATATATTCGAAATAATTAATTATTGTATAAATTTTACATATACATATATATTATATTAAAAATCCCTTTATGAAAAACATTTTTCAATAACTTTAACTATTTAAATTACAGGACTTAAAACATCTCTGAAAGTATCTTAAGAATTTCTTGCGAACAATTTATCTTATCACACTTGCTTTGTAAAAAAAATATATAAGTTTTGAACAAAAGTTCTTAATATATATCACATAAAAATCTTGCTTCTCTCTCTCACTCTCTTTCTCTTTTATTTCTTTTACTCTTTCAGTAGGTACACAAATGCCAGTTAATATTTGTTATATGTCGAAGAGACATCTAGTAACTAGGATAGTTTCCCGTATGTCGACCCGAGTTTATAGATGATGCAGGCATTGAGTAACATACAATAACGTTTGTGCTTGCACAGTGTGGAGTAAAAGCAAGAACAGCAGTAACTGTAATAGAAGAGATCTGGATTTTGCGTTCGTAGGTTGCTTGTATCGACGGGATGTCGATAGCAGACGTCGCAGCAACGCACGATACACCTGCCGATATCCTACGCTTTCTTTCGTGACCATTCATTCCGGCAGCGTACTACTGACCAACCACATTACCCTTACTATCCATTACTACATTCTCTATATGTTGAAAATTTTTTTTCCTTTTTCATTTCTGCTCCGTTTCCCAACTTCCTAGAATGCATCTTGGATCAACTACTTTGGTATTGCGTTCGACCTTTAATTCGGTTGCACACTTTTTTATCTATATCATTATTTACACATTTTGAACTAATATTTCATCATCTGTCACATATTTTGTATTTAGAAAACGCTAATAAACTATTAATAATATTGAGAAAATCTATTAAAATTCATGATATGTTAAAACTAATATTTTCTATAATTCTTTTATGACATATCCAATATATTATTAGATAAATATAAAGAAATATATTTTTATATTTTCATGTTTAAAATATATATGTATTACTTGTTTAATTGATGTAATAAACCTGTATGCATATATTTATATATATATATATTATTTTTTTAATTTATATAAGTCTTAAAAGGCTATCAAATTTGTATTAAATAGTAAAGAAAGTATATTATTTTTATAATTGTTATGTTGAATTAAATAAAACTTAAACTATATCCCATACAAAAACTTAAAACTAATATAAATTATTTAAATTAAAAAAATTGTGTATATACATATTTATTATACTGCTTAATATTTAAAATGAAATGCCTTATTATTCTTTAAAAATACAAAAACAGAAATATTGAATTAAAAATCAATTATTCGTGATTATTGTTAGCAATAGTAACATATTTGCACTTTTGTTGATTTATTCATACTTTATTTTAAAAAATATAATCTGCAATCTGAACGCGTACAATTGTTACTCCAGGTAGCGTCTCAATATCGTACACGCGCGTTAATAGTGTTCTCGGTTTACGTATCAAATCTTCATCCACTTTTGCAAAATAATGGCTGAAAAATCTACTGACTCTGCCGTTTTTTATCTATTTATCCATTTTGCCGTCCTTTTGTTGCTCTTAATTCTACTAAGTTACGAGTATTTCTCTATTTTTTCTTCGTATAATAAATTTGTCTGACGTCTCTCGAGCTAATTACCATTTCTGAACGATATTTATCTTTTTTCGAAACGCCTCCAATAAATTAATGCCGATGGATGTGAGCGTTAAGGATCTCATAACCTTTCATTATGGGTATAGGATTAACTCTCCCAAGAATCGTCGCGTTGTAAATATTTATAAAAATTCATCAATAATGCAGTGAATCGGGCCGTTTTCTTATTTCTATTTTTTTGATGACTAGCTCGTATGATGCCCTACTAGGCTCTGTAATATTTTCGTCTTAGCTGTTGTTTTTCTGTCTTCTTGCCACCAAGTTCATACGACGTCACACTAGATTTGGTAGTACTTTTTCTCTCCTTTATGAACCATTTCTGAGTCTATCTCGTACGGTATCTCACTAGAGTCATTCCATTTTTTCTTATCAAGTTACTTGTAGAGCGTCTGAGCCTGGTTTGTCTGACGTCCCACTAGGCTAAGCCCCTATTCTTTTATTTCTTTTAGGTGCGTACTTTAGAATATCCTCTCTCGACAATTAATGCTGAATTTGTTTATTATTCTGTTGCCATGTTTCATGATTCTTTACTCAATCCTCTGATAATGTTTACCTTTCGGCAAAATTTAACACATATTTTTATTAACGTTATTTTCAACTATTCTTTAACTTTCTTCACTGATCGCTTCTTTTTTATGCCTTCGAGTGCAGCGCATACGTAATAAAATTAAATTTCGTATTAAAAAATATTTTCGTAATTATAATGTATACATTAGTTCTAATAATAATAAAAAATTTTTTGGATTTATACATAATCCACGTATAATTATATTATACTATTACTACCGTAGTTTCAATTATTCATTCTTAAATTGTTTAATTCAATTTCAAGCAAATATACACTTCAAAGAAAGTTTATAAAATATTTTTAAAGACCTAAAATGTTCATACACTTAAAATGTTCATTTGAAGTATTGTACAATAATATACATTAGAAATAAAACTGAATATATTTCAAATATTTTATTAAGTTATAGTTAGTTTTTAAAGTATGATCAATAAGATAAATTCTAATTTTGATAAATAATATTATATATTACTTTAGATTTAGTAATGAACTATCATTTACATTATTACTGCATACTTTAAAATTGAATCTATAACAAATAATATGATTTTTAATAAATAAAAGTATATAATATTCTATAGAAATAGGTCATTATATTTTATTACTTAAGGGAACTAGACAGTTGTTTTTGACAAAATAAATTTTTTGTTTTAAACTTGATTGTGACTAATAAAATAAAGGAAATAAAGATATAAATTTTTATTTACAATATATATTTTAAAAAGTTTAAATATATGTGTGTTTATTCTTATAAAATTATTTATTAAACAATATTGAATTTTTACTGTTTGAATTTTATAGAATTTCAAAATTAATAATTAATAATTTATGATTAGTTTATTCCTTTCTTTACTTTTTCTTTATTATTATTAGGTCAATAAATAAGAAAAAATTAGAATTGACTAATTTATATAGTTTTATTAATTGTACAGACAAAATGATATTTTCTTTTATTTTCAGGTAATTTGAAATTTCAAAAAACGTTTTTAATATTACAAATTCAAATTACTGATTTATTACTTTCTACATTGAAAGTTAATAAGTTGCAACAATATAATAGAATGTTTCTATTTTTTATTTGTATCAATATATTTTCCATAAGATTCGCCTATTTCTATTTTACTTTTTTTAACGCTAACTACTTGTTCAATAGTACAGACAGAACATTGGCATTTTTTATAATTTATACTTGCATTTATTCCATAGAACACAATATTACTTTAAAACCAATATAAAGAAAATTTACTAAATATAATTTGCCAATTTTAATATTTCTTATATGCATAATTTCTGTTTGAAACTACTATTGAAATAATGATATTGAAATTTTTATTCGTCTTTCATGCATATTTGATAATACACCGTTTAATTAAATCTTTATTAAATTTTTCACAAATTGAAAAAAAGTCTTTTTTATCTTTTAGAATCATAATTTTGTATTTATACCATAATTGGTAGTAACTTTAAAGTATTTCTTAATCTTTTCATAATAGAATTGTAGTTTTAATGTATTAAAGAATAAAAACAATCAGTAAGCCCATAATTTAAAATCTATTATAGTTCTTATTTTGATATTTTAATTTAAGTAGAACTCTTGAACTAATTTTAAATACATTAATTTTCTTATGACTATGTACTGGATAATATAAATAATCTATTTTATATTTCAAAAATTGAATTTTTATTTTAAAATCAAGTCTTTAATTATACTTCTTTTGAAAATTGATATTTTTTCAAAGTATTTAGTATGTAATAATCAAAATATTGTATCGAAAATAATTTAAAAAACTATTATTTTTTTACTGGTATGAACTGTTTATAAGTATCTAAAATTAAAATTTTGAAAATTAAAATTTACAATAATATAAATAACATGATTTTTCTTGTCACGAAATTGATGCAAAAATTAATATTGACAAAATGAAGAATTTAACAAAAAGTATATATATCTCGAATTAAAAATATGGATCTTTTGATTTTAAAGTTTGATTTTTTACTTTCTTTCTGTTTTTTGACAATTTTTCTCATCAAAAGCTATGAAGAATGACTAAATTGAAAATATAAAGCCGAAGCAGAATAGGATAGACTTCTAAGATCCTTGAAGTACTTATAGAATCGATTTCATTGACAGTGACTACTAAATGCTTAGCGTTACCCTATAGCTCTCAATTATTAATAACAAAAAAAAGGATACGGCAACCGCTGACAAGTGAGTTTCTTATACTGTTAAATTCCTTTCGCACGTTTGCTTACATTTCTTTACTGAATTTCGTTCACAAAGTTAATGAGAGAGTTATCATTACCTTAACTTTAGTAGTTATTTGTTTTTTCTTCTACTGTATTGTATTTCAGTCTAAAGAATTATCTAAATACAAATTTAATATTATTTATGCCGGATTAATCAACGTTAAAAAGATCAAAAATTAAGAAAAATTAAAAAAAAAATAATTTAGCAGTATCTTTATCAATTTTCAGTCTTATATCTATTCAGTAAATTTATATATATTTTTTTATTATGTCTAACATATTTAAGAAAAATAATACGTTTACAATTGAGAATCCTTTCATATGATTCTTATGTAATATAAATTAATTTTTTATAAAAAAAGAAAAGATGATTATAATATCGAACTAAAATTATATTAATTATTGTATTTAAAAAATGATACTAATTTAATAAATAATGAAACTCTCATAAGCTAAATATAAACTTTTTATTCAAATTTTTCTTAGTTTTTCACTACTTCAATGTGAAAAAATTGATATTGATGAATAGTGATTGGGTAAATAATTAAGTGTAAATATATTTTGTAAAAGAATAGTGAATGGTTCTATAGTTTTTAATTAAACCATTTAACGTTGTGAATAAAAATATTATTAATTCTCTTTAGACATCATAATTCAATATTATTCTAGCATTTTAATATATTACATATTTTAAAAAATTAAATACACACATACATCATTTAATTATTTTTATAAATATTTTTTACTTCAGATAATACATTTATTCGTTAATTAATTATTTTTATGTTAAAAGACTAAATATTTTATCAGTATGAAGAAATACAAGTTATTTTAAAGTAAAGGTAAATTGATGAAAGTACCGAAAATTTTAAGGTCGTAAAAGGCCAAATTTGCTGGTAACATACAAAAAACGTTCAAAAATAGTTGTATTTCTTCAATGATTTGCGAATCGTTTTATATCACTTTTTTCATGGTTTCTTCATATAGAGGTGTTTCAATATCTCTTTGGTTGGAATCTAAGTGTATTAGACTCGCGTTTCAACTTGCCTATGGCTATATAGACAAGGACAAACTGAAAAACTAGAGAAAGCGAGATAAACAACATAAAGAAGAAGAAGTATCAGTGGAAAAAGGGGCGAATAAGTAAGGCAAAGGTAAGGAAAGGAAAAGGAAGTTGAACGAATGCATATATGGGTGTAGAATGGAAAACGGAGCGGCAACATCGTCGTACCTCACTAATGGTACCCTTGGGGTATGTCCTATCCTTCCAGTAGAGAAACAGAGAGACAAAAAAGAAGGAAAAAAGGAAAAAGAGTAGGGAAATCTTCGTTTTTATTATTTAACGAAATGCAAGAAAGATACAAAAACAGCGAGATGCTTTAGCTTGCTAAGACCTGATGCTAAGTTTTTTTCGTATTTGTGTTTAAATGTATATGTTGTCTACGTACGTGTCTACGGGCGTATTTTACCGCCAAGATTTATTCGCAAATATTATAAATCAGGTAAGTTATGTCTTCTTCTGGTTCATTATTTCTTTATATCTTTCCTCAGCACACTTCTCTAAGAAAATTGACTGATAAACTTTCGAGAAATAGGTATTACAATTTCGCTTGAAATGTAAAATTGATTCCTTTTCACTGTTGGAATAGTATTCAACGTTATTTGAAATAGATTTTCAATATATATAAAAGTTCTTTTCATATTTTTATTATTTTATTATAATAGAAAGTTCAATGAAAAACTTTTAAAAACTTCTAGAACACAGATTTTTTAATTTATAATTTTCTTTCTTATGAATCTATGAAATACTTTTACTTGTATGTACTTTACATACTCATATACAGATGCGATTATATGAAAAATTGTTTTAATTTTTTTTATACAAAATTTTTACTCATTTAATTCCAATATAAATATAAAGTAAATAAATTTATTATAGACAATAAATTATTGAATAAAGTAAGCTTATAATGAAATTTTCATTACAAGTGATAATAACAGCTGAAAATATAAATAAAAGCTTTAAAATTTTCTAAATAAAAAAACTTAATTTTGTTTATTAATTTTTCTAATTTGTAAAAAATATCTTATTATCAAAATAATTCAAAATAAAAATCATTGGTATCCTTTATTCTAATTTTTCATAATTCTGACAAATGCAAACATTTATTCAAATAATTATTTGTAAATATTAAGTAGAATATTTTTTTGAAAAATAAATATAAAAGTATTTATATATTTTATTTATTAGCCAGTATTTTTAAATTATTCTATTCACATTATTATATAATTATAGATGTAAAATGCTTTTGTAAAAAATTCTGTAAATAAATATAAATTTTTTATTAATGAATGAATATATCAAGTTATATTTTAGGTATAAATATAATCTCATTTATAATTTTATTATTCTTCACAAGTATGAAACTTAAGATTCTTTAAAATAATAAAATTAAATAAGAATAAGTATAAATATATAGTTGAAGTTAATAATGCATTTTTATATTAAATTTAATTATTAATCTACAATTTAGTCTTTTCCGATATAAATGTTTTATTAAGATTCGAACATTATATATTTATTATATATTCACTTATACATATTTTTCATAAAAATTAGAAAGTTTAATTTATAAAAAATTAAATATTAATATTCTAAACATAATACTAATAATCTATTATTTTATGTAGACAATATTTTACTATACCTTATACAATTATAATATAATTTTATCTAAATTATATTATTTGAAATTTATAAATTCGAATCTGCATATGAATTTGTATGTAAAAAACAATTTTTTATAACGATCATTTATAAATTGAACTGTTAAACCTATAATTAAAACCAAATATAAAATTATATATAACATATAAAGGTTTATTTGTTAGATATAAATTTAACATGACATTCAATGTAGTACGGTAGTTTTTTCGAATTTTAAATTTCATTATAATAAAAAAATAGTCTTTAAATGATATATGAATATCATTATTACAATATTTAATTTTTCAAATATTACAATGTGTTATTAAAATTGCATTTATGTAATAGGTAGCAAAAGCAAATATAAAAAAATAAATTCATATATGCAATGTGTACGTTTAAACAAAGAGCGGAAAATCCGCAAGCGTAATAATTTCGGCGTTAAGCATACGCATGCTTGACTAGCAACAGCTGTGAAACGTTATTGATACTACATTTCTCTTGATTTGACGAATTGCTTCGGTCAAAACTAATGGACTGGGAATTTACAACTCTGATGCAGTGCGTGAAAGAGATATATATAGAATTCGAAAGAAAATAATAAAATTAGTAGGAATATGTTCAATAACCTTAGAAATGAAAGATGAAGAAAGATAGAAAAGAAATAAAAAGCTTGAGAAATAAAGAAAATAAAAAAGTGTAGAGATGAAGAAGAAATCAAAAAAGAAGTGCGATGATGAGGAAGGGAGAGAGGAGGAAGAATAATATATATGGACAAAGAAAACTATATGACCATTAAAATGATTACTTGAGAACCCTGAACATGCGTTTATTTTCAGTCAAGATATTGCATTTATCTAAACTTTTAATAAGTAAAAATTTCATTACGTCAATAAAATCTATAATTTTGTAGAATTCAAATAGATTTCATTGATTCAAAAAATATTTGTTAATTTGCTTATGTTATTAATATTATATATATATATCATTATTTTAAACAACGCACAATACAATACTTTAAATTATCCATTGTAAATAACCTCAATTTAAAAAAAGTTTTATTTAATTATTATATATGTTTTAAAACAAATTCGAATTCAATCTCAAATTAATTATATACATAAATTTTTTAATTGTAAGATATAATAAAATATTACATTAAATAAAAATAGTACAAAACGATAATTAAAGTTGTTACAATTAAATTATATGTCATATTTAACTTGAAGTATGATCTCTATAATAAGTCAGTTTTCATAATTATTTCTAAAGTATATTTATTCATATATTAATCGGTTAAAAACTAAAACATAAAATGTATATTCAATAATTTTTCTAAAATAACTGATTATAATAAGCTAATTTTATAATGACGTCATAATTTAAAAAAAGAGCATTTATGATATTTATTTATTCATTTTTATTTTTACATAAAAATCATTTTTTGTTTTACGAGAAATTTATATATTTTAAACTAAAAAGTAACATGTTATATTTAATAACATGAAAAAGCAAAGGTAACTTGTTATCAGCAATTCATGATGAAAATATACGAAAAATATTACATAAATAATTTAGTTGTCAAACTTCAAGTATCAATTCAATTAATACATGTATATAATTAAATTTATTATGTTTTCAAAATCCATAAATATTTATATAAAAAAATCGTATGTGATAATAGAGTTATAGATTGAGTTATTGAAATTGGATTATACATTTTAATGTTATGTATATAATAAATATATTTCATTTCAATTTTATTTATTATAAATTAGTAGCAAATATAATGAATTTTCTTAGTAAACATTACACAATATTTAATATATGCATCTTGAAGTAATATAGATTTTTTTATAATAATTTATGTGTAGAAAAAATTAAAAGTTTTTAAAAATCTCGATATTTTATATACTTTGGTAAATAAAATTACACAAACATCTAAAGTAATTTGTATTGCAAACGATATTAGGTTTAATTTTTCATAATAACAATAAAACCATTTCATCAGAAATATTTTAATATGTTAATATAATTTTTATAATTTATAATCTTATTTAAAAGTACAATTTAAAAAAGTAAATATTAATTTTTAAATATTTATATAAACATAATTCTTTTACTAATTTATAGACATCGTAACTTGTTAAATTCATTTTCTTAATTTATAATATTATGTCATTTTATTTATAATGAATATCATATTATTTTATGTAAAGTACTATAAAAATTTTAAATAAAAGAAATTTATATTAAAAACTACATTTATTAATATAGACTTGAACTTTTGTAACGAAGTTTATAGTCAAAGATTTGTGTAAGTTGGAAAGGTTTAGTTCATTTAATTTATATCACACTATTTATTTACATAAAAAATATATAAATAATATTTTTAAGTACAAAATGAATTTAACAATTGATTAATTCTATATAATTTATTTATTTAAAAAAAGTGTCTCATAAATTGGTAATATGCATTCTGTATATCAAATTTATTATAATTTAACAACATTAACTAAGGTTTATATTTATTAGTAAAATTTATTTAAAAATATTTTTTTATCCTGTCCCACTATAATTTAAATATATAATATGTAATTAATATAATTGAAAGAAATATTTAAGTAACGAAAGAAAATTTTATAAAATTAAATCAAATTAAATCAAATTAAATCAAATTTTGTACAAAAAAATGAAGTCAATGCAATACAAGTTAATAATAATAAATATTTGTATTTCATAAGAAAAATTAATTACATGCATATTCAGTTATTATAGCGGAGACACATGAAACCTTTTGCACCATCTTTTGCTGAAACTTTAAACTATATTGGGTTTTACGAACAACCGAGTTTTTATTCAATTGAAACTGTAGAAAACTGTAAATACTACGATTCTTTCCAACTTTCGAATTTTAGTATCATAAGTTATTAAGAAATTTTTAAATATCATTTGATTTGTGTATTTTGAAAAATTTTATAATATTTATATTTCAGATTAAAACAAAATTTGTAAAAGTTATTTCATAAATTTGAAATAATTATAGTATCAAACATATTGGAATTATAAATATTTATCAAAAATTTGTTTGATATATTTATTAATAGAAATTTTCATATTTAAATATATTTACATTTATATTTAAATTTATGTTTACACAAAATACTACTCAATTTCTTTCATAACTTATACTAAACAACAAGAATAAATTCCACAATTGTAATTAACAATGTAAATGCTATAATGTAATATTTGAAATAAAAGAGAATGATAAAAGAGTATAAAACTCAAAAAATTGTGTATTGAAAATAATTCATTGTAAGAAGATAAATTTTAATAATAAAAATATCAAAATTAAAGTGACATAAGGTGTATATTAATGATCTATATAATAATAACTAGATATGAACAATATTAATCTTGTAAGACGAAGTAATTTTCAAAGCAATGTATCTAACAAAAATTAATCGAATTGTATGTTTTTTGATTCTGCGCAGAACAGTTTTGTAATGATTGGTTATTTCATATGAGCATGATTTGAATAATGTAAAGAAAGTCAATATATAAATAAACAAAATTTCACATCATCTCGTTATAGAAAAAATGAAAGAAACAAATTTTAAATTATTATATTTATTTAAAAAAGATTTTTATGTGTAAAAAAATAGTTATATAATTAGAATCACGCAATTAATTTTTCATTAAAAAAATACGAATATTTTGAAATTATATTATTATTAACACTGTCTATTTAATCAATTGCAATAAATTAGTAAAAATTAATAAAAAATGTATTCACATCTTAATGAAAATATTATTTAAGTTTAATTTATTATATCAAGTAATTATTTTACTTTTAATTTTATATGATAAATTATTTAATATAAAAATTATTTAAAAATATTATTATAAATTAAGTATTAAAATAAGTTTAAAAACTGCTAACCGTTTAAATATAAATTATAGTTAAATTTCTATTTTGTATAATCTAAAAATAATTATAATAGTGTGCAAAAAAAATAATTTATAAAAAAATATGATTCTTTATTTTTGAAATTTTTTATATTAAATTTTAATAATTGCACTTTCATTTTTTTCACTACTGTTATTATTTTATAAAATGAAAATACATTTAAATTATTTTCTGAATAAAAAAATATAAGTTTATAACAATAAAATTAAAAACTATGTGTACTTAAATTGATTTATTAAAATAAAAATTAAGCAAATAACTATTATACGAATCTATTTTAAATAAAAAATATTAAAGTTATAATAATTAACTGACAATATTTATTTTCATAGATTAAATTAAATCTTTATTTATTATTTATTTTTTATTTATGTAAATTTATTCTATTGCAAGATAAGATTAAGATTATAATATTAACTTGATAAAATTTGAACGGATATAAAATAATTATATTTTAAAAAGACACCTATTTTATAAGTAAACATTCAATTATTAAGTATTTTCATTTTCATTTTATGTAAGATAATTTATTAAAGTAAATAAATATTTTTTCATTGTTATAATATTTACATATAGAAAATTAATTTTAAAAACTTATGAGACTTTAAAAACGTATTTTTCAAAACACTTACTTTAATTAAAACAAAAAACGATTCATATTTAGTACATAAAAATATTTTACGAAATTTTATTATAAACTACTGATTTTTCAAGAATTCTTTTTGTTAATTTTGTTTATTAGTTATGTGTATAAATTGAAGTTTTTATGAACATTTTATTTATTTAAAAATAATTACAATAATAGAAATATACCTGATGAAGTATAATCATTATATATACTTACTAAATGAATTTATAAATTCAATCTATTTTGATTATATCAAATTGAGGCCTTAGAAAATGAGTCTAGAACAAGTTGATAGCTCATTCGATGTAAATAATTGATCATTTCCGAAAATTTTTTTTACAAATATATTTTAATCAAATGCTTTCCATTAGTAATAATATTAATTACTTTAATATTATTTATTAATAATAATTAATAATATTTATATCGTTATTAAAGATAACTAATTGATAGGTAACGTTTGAATAAATAGAATATAAAGTTGTATAGAATTTTTACAAGATAAAATATAAAATTAATTGAATTATTTGATTTGCTCTATGGATTTAGTATAAAAAATTATTTTTTAATACAAGTTGATAAAACTTATAAAATATTTTTAGGTTCTTCTTTGTTATAAAAAAAAACAACAACACTTTTATCAAATTTTATATATATAATATTTTTAGAAAATTTAAAAGCAGTTTAAAAAATCTATTTTTGAAAAATGAAAAACGTTATTATCAAAAATACGTTTTTAATAATCTTATTTAGTCATCAAAATATTTTTCAAGTGAAATAAAGTAATCCTTAACTCGACTTCTTTTTCAGCAAAAAAATTAATATTTAAATAAATAGTCATACTTGTTCAATATGAGAAAGTTATATAGAAAGAGAAAAGTCTGATTCTTTAATGGTAAAGAGATATCTCATCCAGTGTTGATTTCGTCGTCGCTGCTTCCTTGTGGAAAAGGTATCCATTTATTACGTAAGTTAAGGTTTCAACGAGCAAGCCGGTAAGCAAAATTCTAAAAGAGGAAGGTAGAGAGAGAGAGAGAGAGAGAGAGAAAAGAGAGAGTGTGTGTGTGGGCTGAAACAGAATTCCCATCTTAAATGCGTGTGCGAGCGACACAATAAACATCTCTAACCCTCGGTTTGTAGCAACATCCGGGGCGATTGAATACGATTTTTAGTAAGAGCAAAAGTAAGAAGGGGAGAAGGAACGGAAAAGAGAAGCTCCTAGTGCATACGTATTTGTTGCTTGCCGGTCTGATGAACTTACGACGTAATCGATTTATATTTCTTTTGGCATACGCACTGCATTCGTACAAATTCGTATGGTCGCTTTTTTAATTATTTTATCATAATTTAATAAATATTATATTATGAGTGCTAATGCGCAATTTATATAAGTGCTATATCTGGAATTATCAAATATTCACGAATATTAGATATAGTTTTTTTATTATTCTCGGATATATGTTACTTAGGTGTTTATTAAACAATCTTCATTTTTTTACATAATATAGTTTTTTAAAATTTTAAAGTTTCTCTATGAAAATATTATTATAATAAAAATTTTTTGATAATATAAATTTAATTTCGAATGATATTATTCATCAAAACTTTCCAAAATTACGATATGGTAAAATAAATATTTGAACGTAAAATTATGATGATTGAATAAAAATGATTATAGAATAGATATATCAATAAAATCGTTACTGGTATCGTTTCATGTAATTGAAATTATAGTATTTTAAAAGTATTATCCGTTTTATTTTCTTTTATCATTTTTAATTATACACGAAACTAAATTAATGACTTTATACATGACTTAATAGTATGTAAATATTTATGATGAAAAATTATTATAAACACTACATACATTCTTATACATGACGCTTTAATTGCATGAATAACAAAACGTATTAAAATATATTAATCTAACAGAATTTTTAAAGACTTCCATTTTTCAGAAAAAAAGCCTAATTTACAAAATTTACGTAATTCTATCTAATCAATATTTTTTAACAAAACATTGTACAATTTAAATTTATAAACTAATTAAACATATAAAATAAATTTATAAAAAATAATTTTATGAATATTTTTATGAAATAATAAAAAATAAATACGACCATTGGATAATACCACTATAATACTATGAATATATTAATAAATACATGTTTTGATTTTGTATTCAAAATAAGTTTTATTCAAACAATTTGATAAAATAAATAGTTGGATAAAATGTATGAAGTAAATAAAAGGTATGAAATAAATTCCAATCTATAGAATATGAATACCTTATGTACTATATTATATTATATTTTATACATGATTTTTACATTATTTATTTAAAATACTTTATTTGTATCCAAAAAATAATTATTATGGTAATGTAATTGGAATATATTTATTTTAATCTACTGAGAAACGTTAAATTCACGACGCTTTATAAAAAAATTATACCATCTTTCGATACGATTGAATTTTTGCATCAATTCAAGCAATATTCGAAAGTATATTTTTTATTACAATAATATTGTTGGAAAGTAAAAAATAATACTACACAACAGTCTACGAATTAAATTAATAATTCAAAATCGATTAAAATTAAATATTTGTTACTTAAAGTCCTACAAATTAAAATTAATTTAATATACTAAAAATATTAATAATGGATATAATTCATTTACTCCTCGATTATTAATAAACATTGCTAATTAATAATTTATAAAATAAATCAAATAATAATAATTTGATATAATTAATAACTTATGTATAATAAAATAATGTTTTTATTTACCCTATTTTTTAAATTAATTATATATTTTTATCATTTTATACGCTATGTTAAATAAGTGCATATACTTGCAAATCTATTATACCTTTACTATAGTCTAATAAAACGCACAAACCTAAATACACCATCCTTTCTTTGTTTTTTCCTTTTTTTACTTCATTCTTAAATACTATTAAATTTATTAAATTTATTAACTATTAATAAATATTGCACTTTACCTCCCTCTATATATATATTTGTGTGTGTGCATGTATGCATGTGTGCATGCGTTTATTAATATTGTATACTTATATATATACTTCTATATTGAACAGACCAGTGGTAGAAGGCCCTTCCCTTGAATTCGACCGGCTCGTCGGCTATTCTCGTCACTCAGCGTAGCAGCCGTAAAAGAAGGGGAAAAATCGAGAGAGGCGAACAATAAGGAGCATCGAGAGCGGCATTCCAAAATATAGCCTTTCCAAGATCAATTCTTATCCTTGACAACATTAGTACGACAGTGAAGGTAGAGGACAGGATAAGTAAAGGTCGGAACGTGCGGTGTTTTTATGTATGCATCGACGATGTGTCAGTAATTTTGATGCGGTGGATTCTCAGCTGTGTGTGTATCTTCTTTGTCAGTCTCAAATGTCGGGCGTTCCTTACCTCCTTGTCCGAAAAGTGTCCAGTAGAGGCGAATTGTTCGTCGAAAGTAGTCTCGAATTTTGCTGGTGGAGTTACTAATGAGTACCGACTGAGACAGAGCCGCAATGATAATTATTCTCTCAAAAGAAAACAAATATGGATTGGAATAAAATATATATTCAGATATGTATAACGGCATCGTGAGTGTGCAGCAATAGCAGCGGTGTCGACCACAGAATTCGAATCTGTGTCACCGTCGTCGCGTTACTCGATTTTGGTCTTTCTTATAATCCAATTCTAACTGAGCTGAAAATACGCATATGTAAGAGGTAAATAACCACGATGTTTATAATTCGAAATACAAATTCACTTCGTTTTAAGATTTATTAAAAATTTTTTTGGATGGTTTATTATATCAGATTTTACAAGATTTGGTTGGAGTTTTTTAAATATTGTGTAGAAAAAATTTTATTCTTTCAGTATTTATTTCCATTATAGATGTGATCATAAGGTTATAAATGCCCATAACTGAAACTAATTTATTCGAAATTAAGTGAATCGCTAATTGTTGACAATCACATTTAATAAATTCGTAATTTATTTTCTAAGGGAACATCATAACAAAATAATATAAAATTATAATTTGTTTAAAATAATGTATAAATTTTCTTCTTTTAAATTACATTTTTTTTTTATTTACAAACCATTTATAAAAGTAATAAATATTGTAATAGTACTTTTATTTTATATTCATTATCTTTATATATTTTAACGAAAATAATTTATGAAAATAATATTATAAGTGGATACAAATGTTTTCACCGTATATAAATACAAATTCAAGTATAAATATTTATATAATATTTTTTTAATCTACTTACATATTAATTAAATTAATATAATTAAAAGAAGACAATAAACACTCTAAGGTCTATATAATTGAAATATATACATTAAAAATTAAAAATTATTTGTATTTTTTTATCAAAAGCAATTAATATAATAAAAATTTCTACGTGATCACTACTCTACCAAAAAAATTTAAATAATTTTTTTCTCATTCTAGCCTTAATACTCATACATCAACAAATAACTCTTGACTCATAAATGGAAAAAGAAATTGTATAATGTTGATGAAACATTATCTTGTCACGGCACAAAACACAACTTAGTGCACAAAATGTGCATCGATTATCGATGAATCAATCATTCTTGTAACAATTAAGCCTGCTTATTCGATAGATCCAGTAGAAAGTAGGACGTACCGCTTCAACAATGCAGTCAAACCATGATAGTATGCGAAAACAAGAGCATCATAGTAGCTTCCCAGAGCTACAATATTATGAAATAGGTCAGAGCAATGTTAGTATTCCTGACTCTGTTCATATTTCAACTCCTGATAATGCGAGTCCTCAGCAAAGTCTTACAACCACAACAGCTCATCTGCATTCAATCAGTCTGTGTGCAAATTCGGGAATGTTGAGTCAGCAACACCAATTACAAGAAATCATCCCTGGAAGTGTTTTTGGTGATCCTACTCTAAGTCACCTTCATTATCACATTTATCCAAGTCACCGGACAATCTCATGCTCTAAGAGCGCTGGTCAGAGCTCTGGAGAACCAGGATGCCATGGTAATGGTAAACTCATGGAACAGCTTCATCAATGTGATCAATACCAACATTATCAGAGACAAGCCCAGCCAAAAGCATTGGTACATCAACCTCCACCACCACCACTACCACCACCTGCAACCACCCTCGATGGATTCGTGAAAGAGAGAGAGAGAATGACTTCATCGAATTTGAACAATTTCGGTAGATATACACATGTGGCTCTTGAAAGCAGTGAAAAATGTAAAAACATTTCATTGGTGGAGTTAGATAGTGAAACACAGGTAAATAATATAAGGATTCCTTACAAAAATGTGTGCTTGCACACGCACATATATTTATTCTAAAAAAGGGTTGAAGTATCGTAAAAGATCTTGTTTATTTAATTTATTTTTTTTAATTATTAAAATTATTAATTAATATTATTATTAAAATAATTATTATTTGAATTTTCATGTTTATATTGTATTTAATAATATATTTTAATTATTAAATATTAATTTTTCATTAATTATAAAAATATTATTTTTAATAGAAGAAATTTTTCACTTATTGTTATCATAGTTATATAAAAAAAATATATGCGTATTTACGTGAAGAAAGAGTATTACATTCTTGGTTAATAGATAAGTATTTACGTAATAATACGCAAATATATGTTAAAAGGTTACTACGAAGCTGCTATAAAATTACAGATGATGTAACAAATAAGATAGAGAACTAGTTACCATCTTCAACCAGAAGTAATATTCCCAGTGATATCACATATTTAAATGATATTAACTAAAATGTATCATCAATATACAGTTTTATACCGTCAATAGTTTTTATCTTAGAATATAATTAAATGATGTTGAAATCATTCATAGTGCAGTTATAGATAGTTTGATGTTGATGCAATTATTATAGGGCCTAAAACTGTGTACAGCATCAAAAAATAAGATTAATTATTTATTATAAATAAGATTCTAAATATTCGTTGACAATGACTAAAACCTCCAGCAGTTGAATATACTTTAATCAAAAGAGATACATAAGAAGAGAATTTAATCAACAAAAATAAAAAGTTCTGAAGCAGGAATGAGTACATCCAAACATTGTATACTTATATTTTATAATTTAATTTAGTATTACATATATATCACATATTAAAATATGTATTATAATATATTGGTGCATAATAAGACATAAAAAATAATAAAAATTGAATATTATAAGCTAGAAAAGATATGAATGCTTGAACAGTATCAACGTTAACATTGTTTAGCATTTCAAAAAAAGATACATCAACAAGTATCAGTTTTAATAAAAATAGCCATCATCATCATTATCCATGCAGTAATGCATAATAAGATCAGTGTTCTATGGGATACAAGAAATATAGTGGATATTAAAAAGGTAGAAACTGAAGTGAAACAATTAAAAGAGAATAAAGAGAATTCATCAGATTAAAAGAATAAGATAGAAAAAAACGTACGATAAATAAAAATCAAAATAATTCATGAGCATTAGTATAGATATTAATCAAAAAGGAAATTGGATAATAATAAATATATCAATAATGATCTATACTCAAAAACCGTTAATTTTTGTAATGAAAAAAAACTAGATTGATGAGGATTGTTTAACGAGAAGTTCGTATATATAAAGAAAGAGAAAAATAAAGGACAGTAAGGATACATAAATTTATCTAGAATTGTTGGTGAAAAGTATATATATAAATACTATATTTATTATTGGAAAGATAAATTGTAATGTTGTAGTAAAATAAATTTAAAACAATCATTTTTACATTAAAATATTTATTATTTTTAATTATATAATTCGATTGTCTTTCACTAAAAACTTTTCTAAGTAATTGATGAATATAAATCAAAGTTTTATTTTTATATTTACAAACTTCGAATGTAAGGAGGTGCTTTTTATTGTGTTATATGTGTTCTCAGAACCACTAATAAAAAAAATTATAATATATTATGCCATGTAAACGTTTATATTTACTTATAACTATATAACTTATAATGTATATTTAAATATTATATTAATATAAAATAGATATTATAAACGTTATTTTAATAACTTGCATTTATATAATATTTAATAATGAATATTTATTGAATGAATAAAATATGCTTAAAAATTCTTAAAACTAATTTATTACGAAAAAAATTAATTTTATTCTATTAATTTTTATTATATTAATTCATTTGTTTGAAAATAATTTTTTCGTACAGAATAACTTTTAATTCATAATTGCTTAACAAAAATAAAAATTTTTATTTATTACTTTTACAGAAAATACAAAAATATTCAAATTTAAAAAATGTTTATACACAAATAAAATATTTTATTGCATATATTTATATATAATTAGTCTAAAAATTTATAATTGCCAATATTATTATCAATATTAATTATTTATTTATTTAAAATATCGAATGATTAATTTAAAAATGATTGTAAATCATTATATTATTCTAAATATTTTTGTCGATCCTTCATTAAGTGTTTCTCTTAAATAGTTTAGGTATATATGGAACCTAATTCATAAAATATCTGTACAAACTTAGTACACACGATAAAAATATAAATAACAATAAATGTTTTAAATAGTGAAAAATTCATGTATATTTGTAATTCTTTTGTAGAGAATGATAACTGGATCTAAGGGTAAATGTCAGTGTCACACGATACAAAAACAAACACAGCAGCGGTTATTACGACAGAAATACAATCCAGATGGACGGGACGTAAGTGTCATTGAAGACGATGTATCGACTGCAGGCCATCATCGTCAACAACCACCAGCATTACCTCCGAGACCTCCACTACGGCCTTCCAATAGACACTATGAACTGACATCCGGTACTTCTGCCGATCCACGTAAGTGTTTATGATTTGATACTTTATTTTATAGACTATATTTTCTTTATAAAAGAAAACTATAATATCAGCAAAATTATGGAATGATCATACTTTTATAATTAAAAAAATTATTATTTTAGAAATTAATTAAGAAAACATCTTTTATAGAATATTTGAAACTTATACTATATCCACAAAATTCTTTAAATTGTTGCTACATATAAATAAACACAATGAACAATTTTCTTTTAAGTATATCCAATAATTTATAAATTATTCTAAAATTGAATGTATTAATTGATTTTAATACTCGTGCATTTCAAATTTGTTTATAATACTAAGTAATAATATGAAATTTTTCATTTTAAAAAGTGTAATAGATTCTCTATCTATGCAAGCAAATAAACAAAAATTATAAATCTTGTGATATACACCTTATTTTCATTATGTACATATTTTTATTATATTTGTGATTGTTTGCTCTTTATTACGAAAACAAAATTTTTTACTAATAAATTTTATATAATTGCATTTTAATTATTATAATTCTTTAATCAATTAATAGTATACATACGTGTACATACCTACATACATACATACATACATATATATTATATGTATATAATATTATTTTTTGAAATATACTTGTACTAATATTAATTATTTTTAGTATTTTTAATAAATAATAATAATTGAAGTTTAAAATTACTATTAATGCATAATTAAAAAAATATTTTTAATATCTTTGAAACCTTTAATCGTAAACATAAAAGCAATAGAACAAAATTAAGTGTAATTAATATTACTAAAGCTAAATTAAAACTAACTGAACAATTAAATTTATCTAAATAATTAATTTCTTTAACAAAACTGTTACCTCAAGTATAACGTCAACTTTAGAAAGAAGTTAAATTCTAGTACAAATATTCTAATTGAATAACTAAACAATGATTTATTAAAATATGAAGTATTTAAAAAATATTCTAAAAAAATATAAAAAAAAGAAAAAAATACATTGAAAGTTTTAAAAATTTCTCAGTTTTTATATTTATAAAAATTTAGTATTATTTTTTATATTTATTTTTAGGATTCGCACAATAAATCATTATTATGACCCCCCAAAAAACAGGCATACTATAAATAAATACTATAAACGAATATAATGAACGTAACAAACCTTTTTCGTAGGACTTATCATGGATATATATTTATTATTATTATTATTATTATTAAATTATTGTATTTAAATTTCGTTTTATATTTGTTCGTGAGATTTAATTAATTATACTAAGGCTTGGGCATCCAAGAAACGATTAACCATCGTCATTCATGGTTTATCGTCATTCGTTGTAGAATTCGAGGGTATAGCGAAAGCTGGTGCTTCCGCCTCCCACTCAACCGGTATAGTTATGCGCCTGCTCCGTGGAAGCGTTCATTTATTGACCTGCGGACCAGCCATAGTGGCAAATTTTACAGTATTAGTTTGAGACTTGCAAGTCAAGATGATTGAAGTTTAGATTCGTGATATTCGAAGCATGGGTACAGGCGTCAAAGATACGCAGCATCCCAGGTTGATGTTATACAGACTGATAAAAAGGGGATAAAGAATAATAGTAACATGTTGGATTGAGAATCGTCAAGATAAAGATTGGACTCGGTTCATGTGGTTTGATGAAACAATGCAGTAATTCATTTTTCGTTTTTTTTTGTTTTTGAAAGTTTGAAAGAGTTGAGTTTCGAAATGATTTTTCTGAACCTGTCGATAAAAAGAGACAAAAACAACGAATATCGAAAGACTAATGGACTCTTTTATATTAATTTAGTGAAATGGAGCTAGTTCGAAAGTATTGAAGGAAAAGAATCGTATCAGCTTTCTAGTAAGAGCGAGTTAGAATCATAGTATAGTATAAACATTTTGAGGGATTGTTTAAAGAATAATTAATTGAAAAGTGAAATATTAAAGTGTAATTTATTAATACGATAAATATCGTAGTTTATTACCATGCTTTGATGATGTGAACATGTTGAATTATATGCCAATGATCGTAGTTTGTTTCATCAAGTTAATTGTTTTGGTTTGAAACTTTGAACTGAAAAATAAAACCAGCATAACTTATCAATAAGGAAAATAGCTTTCGAATTCGGATAACCATAATTGTTCATAAGCAGCTACGTACTATCTTAATACCTTTCTTCATAATGATATAAATGTTTCCAACTGTAGGAAGATACTATTGCATTGATAATTATAAAAACAAATATTTCTTCTTAATATAAATTTTGTAACGATAGTTTTATTACAGAATACAATGATATTGTTGCTAATATTTAATTTATTTTCAATCAGAATTACTTTCTTTGAACTCGCAATGATATTATTTAAACGAATAAATTGGAATGAAATATTTGTGTAAGAAAAATATTTTCAAAATTACACGAGTTTCTTTTGAAGATCATGATTCGAGAAAATCATCGTATAGTCCTAATTTCATACATCACTCAAAAAACACATGAGCTGTAAAATTAGAGACCCTAGGAACACTATTGTAAAGCTGAAATAAGTTATATAGTCAATCAAAACTTTCATATACAAAAGAGCATTGATAAAAAAAGACTTCGGAAAAAGCAGAATTTTATCTGTAGCTCACGTGCATATGTGAAAGGTTGTATTGATTAGGTAGAAAAAAAATTATCAGTGAAACCGGCGTCTTTATCGTTGCATCGACATAAATAGATGGATCGCGGATTCCCTATCCTGCACATTGTGCGTTGTCGTTTCGGTAATACGTATGGACTAGGAGGGGCCCGACCAGTGGTGGATTCAGTTGTCGGGCCCTACGACGCTTTTGCCATGGCATCACACCTCAGAGCCCAGCCATACGCACACTTTCCTAGTCATCATCATACAACAACGACTGCCGCTGCCGGTCATACTGGTTTCTTGCAACACGCCAGATCAACGACGAGCTATTCACATGCTTGCGGTATGTTCATACTCGTTATTTTTCTCGTAGTGAATCGATCTTCGTGGATCAATCCTAAATCTTCACCTTTTAAGAAATAATTAGTTTGTCTATACAAAATTCAGTAATGTACAAAGAGGACGTGGTAATAACTGCTTTTGTAATTAAAAGAATCCTTTTTTAATACAACCGTTACTTTTTTAACTATAGTTTGAAAAATCCATACATTCTTCTTTTATTGAATAATATCATGATAATACTTTTACTCTGAAATAATCTCTTAATATTATCTTGAGATTATTTTTGTGACAACATGTTCCTATGATCTAGTGTACAAAGACATTATATAAACGGATATATTACCTTATTGCAATTATGTATGTATAATTAATTGAATTGTTTTGATGGAAGATCGTATGATCTTAGGCTTATGAAATCATGCCATTATTTATATATGAAAAATATATCTTAAACATACTTTGAAGGATGTCAATTATGGAATCTTAATATATCATTAAATAATTTTTACCAATATCTTTTAATAGAAATAAATATAATAGAGTATACATTCAAATAAACAATTTCTTACATATTTGTTCGAAATGATATAAAATGATCACATACATTTTTAAATAGAAAAGTTATAAAATATATTATATGCAATTGTAAAAATTCTATTTTCTATTTAATCAACTTTATCGTGTACTTTATTAAGGAATAATACTTTTAAATAAAAAATAAATAAATATAAAATAATTTTTATAAAGTTGAAAAGGTTATTGATTTTCTGCTACTGATCAATTCTTAATTATATATTTTTGTACATGTCTCATGATATATTTTTCATTATGATTTTATCAATAACATTATTTATAAAACAAATTCACGAATTATTTTATTATAATATTTTAAATTATAAATTTAATAAATACTAAATTTTTTTAAATTTACATATTTAAATTAATTAAAAAAATTATACTTTCCCTTGATCAGTTTTTTATATAATCTTCATTGATATTTGATAAAATTTTAATAACTTTCAGCAATAAAACTAAAATAAATTTTTGTTCCCAGTTTGACCACATCTTTTGTATTATATGTAACCATTATAATATTTCTTAAAGGAAATGAAAGACAAAAAACTTTAACAAATGCCCCAATAAAAAAATCAAAAATATATAAATCAATGAGAAAACTATATTTAATAAATATAGCTATTATTAGTTAAATTTAAAAAAAAATACGTGAACAGTGAAATACCTTCATAAAATAAGAAATACCAGTTAATAAAATAATTGAACCATATTCAATGTTTCCGTCAAATATAAATATAAAAGATGTAATGACATATGATAAGATATAATAATATGTTTATCAACAGATAAAAAAACAGTTAAAAATTCCATCTACACGAATTATTAGTGGTCTTTTTAACAATTGCCCACCAGTTATTTAGTTGTTAGACATAACTGAAATCTACAAATTTAAATCAATATTCTAGGTTAATTTTAACCCAAACATTGGAATTTGCGCATACATATGTATATCTGCGATCTAAATTCATGTATTCATTACACAAATTGATGCACAAAGCATATTGATTTGCACGAACCATAAGATGAACTTTTTTCACATATTTTATAGGAAACTAATCTATGATTTTCCCACGCAACTTTTTCATGGATATTCATTGCTGTTAATTCTTCCTGTCGCAGGTATACGATAGAAAGAGTGGGAGGGTAAACGTCAGAGCAACAAACTATCTAAAGATTTTTCTGCCTTTCTAGGAAATATTGAATGAATCGTACGACCCTTCTGTGTGTATACCTGCTAAAACATGGTAGAAGAGGGGAGAAATCAGAAGAAAGTTCAGTGATGTTTCTTTTCTGAATCCTTCTTTATTTCTTTCTCTTCGTGTACTGCTATTGGTTCTTTTTATTCTTTGCATTTGGTCACCTTTACAATAGAGCAGTCTTAGGGTGCGTAAGCTCAAGCACAGGGAATCTGGAATTCTTTAAGGACGGATGAAAGAACATGTAGAAGAGCAAAAGAAGCAAAAGAAAAAATAATCTACAGACTTTCGATACAAAGCCACGGGTGGAAACAATGGAAAACTGAGCCTTCGCGTTTTAGTTCGTCGTAGTTCTTATATCATAACTCCGTGGAGAGCATTTGTTTCGATTTGCTTGAGGCTTTTGTCGTCTATCATCAAACTCGGCATTGTTCGTAATATATACGTATACGTATTTTCATTTCTTCCTTATTTCTAGCATAGTGAGCGTTTTTAGTTTTGTCAGTCGTTTAGAAGAAAAACAGCGCATTTACATATGCTTATATAACATGGATAAGATAATTACTACTTTTCCTAAATATTATAATTGAATCTTAAGCACGTCAATGTACTGACATGTCTCTTATTGAGGTAGCTAAGCATACATAATTTAAAAAGCTATTTACTTTTCGTTTTATACTTCAAAGAGAGAAATTAACAAAAGATTTAAAGTATCTCCTAGTCTTGATACTATGTATCAGTATGTGAAATTCGTTAAAAAAATTAAATATGGATTTTTAAACGTTAAAATAATTCTATTATTTTTTTTAGAAAATAGACTTCATTGCATTATACTAAATTATAATAACTATAATTATAATAAATTATAATAACTATAATTATAATAAATTATAATAACGATATCTTTCCTTTGATTTAATTAAATATTATAAAAAGAATTTGCCAAAATTATATAGTATGAATACTTTGAAAGATTTTTTTGGAAGAATTGCAGTTGTATAACAAAATCAAATTCTAAAGATTTTTTCAAACAATATTGCACTTACAAACTAAGTATATGATTTATCGCTTTCATTAGTTCATAATTTGAAGCTTTATTGTATATATTTTAAATAGCTTAAAGGAATTATAGTAAAACAGTTAAGTTTACATGAAATAAAATATTTGTAGATTACTTTATTGACTTATATTTAAGTTTAAATATTATTGTTTAAATGTTGATGAGAAATTTAGTTTTAAACTCATAGTTATCAATGAATTTTTAAATATTATAACTATAAATATTTAGAAAATAAATAAAAAAAATTAAATAACCTTTAAAATAAATGTATGAAATAAATTGATTATTGGTAATCGCTAATTGAAGGTACTTATACAAAAAACTGTCATTATTAAATTTAAATTATATCACAAATCAGTATTATTTTTAAATCAATAAGGTAGCCAATCACTATTTAGTCTATTAAAAAATTTAAAAAAATTTTAACCTTCGTTGGGATTCCTAAACGAAAAATATTGATATTCAGCATGTTAAATCTATTGTCTCTTAGAAATAAGAGTTTCCACACGTATAACACTTATATCTCTGCTAAGATGTTAAAAAGTTGAATTTGACCTCTTTGATTTTCAGGACACGTGGGCATTGAAGGAGGCAGTGTTTGTTGCAAAAAGTATGTAGTGCTGTGTTGTTTGTGTGGTGGACTAAGCGCAGCTGTTGGTAGTCTTTTCCTCGCCGTACATGCTATTCTCTCAGCACACACAGCTAGCCTGGCCCTTTTCGAGACTGTACCATCTTATATTCCCGGCACAATGGTAAACGATGTATTATGTAATGTTTTTTTATTATGATTGATGTATGATTTTTGACTGTTCTTTTGAGGAAACATTATTTTTAAAAGTAAATTTTTTATATTGAAATTGTATTGAATTGTATTATCATGAATTAAATTTCTATAATGTATCTGACTCCTCACTCTTATTTTGCTTCTGTTAAAAAGAAGTTTTAGATTCTATTTTGATATGAAGAAATCATTTTCGTTCATTAGAAAATATACATGACTGCAAATTTTTCAAAAAGTAAAAGCTATTTTAATGTTTAAAATTAACTTTTTATATTAGAATATGAGCCTTATTATTTCAAAATGTTAATAATTTAATGTATTATATATCGTATGTATAGAGCTATTTAATATTTAAATTCAAAAATATAATAAGTTTTAAATAATACACTAATATTATTTTTATATTATTTGCGTAAAAAATAAAATTTGTTTGAATAACGATTAGGAATTATATTAATTAAGAAAAATATATTTACTTAATTATGTGATGTGAATATAGTCTAGATTTAACATTGTATATGAAATGAAAAATTAATAATATTAAAAATTATTATTAATCAAACGTTAGATTTAAATTTTTTATTTTATAAATTTATGAAAATTTTTACTGGTTATTTTGTACTTTTTACTTTCAGCTCATATTCATGGGCTTGTTCACGATGCTTCTTGCACGGAGAAAACATCGCTATGGTTTTCTGGTTAGTAGTGTATTTCTTTTTTTTTATATTTTTCTTTATACCCTCATTTCTCGTTAAACTCTCTCCTTTTCTTTCTGTATCTATGTATCTAATTATTTATTTCTGTGAACATGTTCAAATAAAATTACTCATAAAAATAAAAAATCTGCAATATTTCATTCGATATTCAACCTTTTTTGTAGATGAAGGTTTGCGGTTCTGTGAGTGTTGTGTGTGCGCTCGTCTGTGTCCTCGTAACCATCACGACAACTGTAGTGCATATGTCAAGACTTCAGGGTCTACGCGAATGTGTCTATACTGCACGAGCAAAGTAAGTAAGCTTTTCACGCCTTTTTTTTCTATCAAATTTTCTATCAAAGGTACATTTTAAATTGATATCTATTTTTGTGTAACCTTTCATTTATTAATCAGTATATTTTTAAAAAGTAACTATATCTAAACTGAAAATGAAATGATATAATTGCAGGCTTATACAATTGATAACAATTTTTTATTAATTTGTGTAAATAGAAAACATTATTTCGAGAATAAAAAATTTTTGATGATGATATAATAAAATTTTTTATGTATATTTAATTATTAACAAAGAGTATACATTTTCATAATTTGAATAACCAAGTATTTTATCATATAAAGTATATTTTATATATTAAACTTCAAAATTTTCGTAATTCTATTTTTGAAATTATGTATAATAAAAAAATTTCCTTGATGAATACAAAAAATGTAATTATGTAACCTACAGATTTTTTCAATTTCTTAAAAATAAGTTTTAAATTATATAAGTTAATATGAATGATTTAAAAAAATGAATAATACACAAAAATATTACATAATTACAACAAATTTTGATAATTATTTTTATGCTTTTTTATATTATTTAAATTATTGTTGTCATTTGTATAAGTATTAGCATTCTAATGTGGTATTAATAAAAACATAAAAAACTCATAAATAATAATTATTTTAAATAATATTGTCTAATCTATTCTAATAGATCGTGTACATGCTACGGAGCACCACAAGCGCGTGCTTCAGATCCTGGAGTCTTATTTGAAGGCACACCTGATTGTGAAGCTGTACATGGAGCCCTTTATGCATGTTTACGCGCCCTCTTTGGTGTCTCTGTTGCTGGTATCCTAGCTTGTATATTTTCTTGTATGCTAGTATATCAACTGCTTAGCCACGAGAAAAAAAAAATGTATTGGGAGCAGTTAGAGTTGAGGTGTCGCTCGCTCTATGGTCAAGGAGCTGGTTCGGGTATAGTTAATGCCAGATCCAACGGCGCTTGCGGATGTTGTAATGATTGCGGTGGTATTGGGCCCTGGTGGGCTCAGTCTCCAGGTAATCTGTACACACCCAATCCAGATCTTGCACCATCGAGGTAAGCTCTCTTTTGGACTATTTTTTTAATTTAGTAATGCCAAACAGTTTTTCAATTATAATTATTAAGTTTACTATTTCTGAAAATTTATTTAATCATTATTTAATTATTACATCTTTATTCAATGATATTAAAGCATTGAAAATAAAAGAGAATGATATATAAGACTTAGTATTTGTAAATTAATGATGAAAGATCAGATAGGAATTCTGCAAATAAAAGTTATAGCTAGATGGTCATCACATTAGTTTGGTATCTGTTTACTGTAGGATAAATCTAAAAAAAATTAAAAATATATTTCTTTTTTTTATAATATTATTATATTAATATATTAAATTTGCTTTTAAAAAAATGAATATTATTGCAAAAATATTTAATCCTAAGTTTGTTTCAATCTTACATATATTTCAAATTATATGTAATTGATTTTTTCTTATTGAGCCTAATTAATGAATATGCTAAATTGAATATAAAAATCACATATTATAAAAATTAATATTAAATTTCTTTCATTAAATTATTTAACTATATTTTCCACTAAATTAAATTTAAAAATACTCACAGATCGTACATAATATAAAAAACAACATCTTTTATTAAAGAAAGTATAAAATTATGATAACAGATTATTTTAATAAAAATTTTTGTTATTTTAAAATGTTTTGATTAAAATATTCATTAATGGTTACTGTAATATTTTTTAATTGTACTTATAAAATTAGATAATCATGTAGAATAATACAGTGTATCCTACAGATTTAACTGCCTTAAACGGAAAAATGTTTTATAAACATTTTTAGTAAAATTTTGATTTAATTCACAAGGTATTGTCATGACATAATGTACAATATTTTTTATAACGTTTGATTTATTAAACACCGTTATAAAAACTGTTTTTTTAATAATGTCATTTAAAATAAAAAATGAATATATATTGTCAAAGAAAAAATTAAAGTTAATTATAAAAACTGATTACTTCTTTTAGAAAATTTATAGTTCCCATTTAAAAAAACATGAAAAAAAGTTATATTTAGAAGGTTAAAAGCAATGCGAATATTTATTGAATCTTTCTCGGAGAAAAGTTTGTAATAAATTGTTGTCATACTACCTAAATAAAAAATGTGCTCCCCACTAATTTGTCACGGTTAATTTTCCGATGGGGAATGTGATCAATAAGCGTAAAAAGGATATGTCCATCCATTCTGTAACTGGCCCACTATAGTACAAGAAGGAGGTGAAGCTTCAATAACAAAACAACAGTTCTATCTTTCCAAAGGCGTTGGCGGCTACCGTGGTCACGTAGTCGGGGCCCAGCCCCCAGCGCTGACGCACATTACGGCTTCCATAGCCAGGCGGGCGCTGGCAATGCCGGAAATGTTGGGACCCACTGCCAAGCGGAGGGTCTCATGGACGTTGGTGGTATCGTGCCCTACAGTATTCTGGGGCCTCAGTCAGCCTACTCCATGTTGCAAACCACCGGACACGAGGATCCCTATGCCCAGAACAACAGCTCAAGTCCGTACAACGTTTTAGAAGCTGCGATACCACTTTGGGGACCTCCTCCTCCATATAGCGATCCCAATAGCCCAGCCAGAAGACCAATGTTAGCCTTCCCAGCTACCGACCATAGGACAAGACTCACTAAGAGGATCGACAACTTTCCCGTGAGAGAGTGTTAGTCAGAAACATTTTTTAATATATTGTAATATTTCTTTTGAAGTGAACGAAATCTTATTACGAAGTTCTTAAAGAAAATAAAATCTTATTTTAACATACAGGATATTTTTCGTTGAGTACAACTTAAATATAAATATTTATAAGCATCCATTAAAATAAACTTTTTGTATCTGTGAGCTCAAAATATTCAAGCATATTTCTAAATTCATTTTGTTTTTGAGAAAAAATATCATTCGTATTTTTTTTAAATAAAAAAGAAACTAATGATACGTCAATTGTATTTAGTGTTTTTTAAGAACATTTGAAATATGTACTATTCAAATATTAAAAATATTTCAGTTTTTTTATATTTGTATGTTTTATAAAAGTAAAGTAAATTTAACAAATTTTTGTTGAAATGAGCATTTTAAATAATAATCATAATCAAAGTAAACAAATACATTGTAGATTTTACACTTTCAAAATAAGCATCGTTTAAAATTTATAGCAGAGTACAGCAGATCACCAGATATAAAACGTCCAAATAGTAATTATGAAAATACGGAGCAAATTTCAAATGATGCAGATACTGAAATTGGTGGAAATAGTGAAGGAAAAGGAGCTCGAAGTAACAAGCGGAAGAAATTATTAAAAGGTGTAGAAAATGCAGCTTTCCAGCAACAAGAATCTAATGCAATACCTAAACAATCAGAGAGCGAGTTATACTTTGGTGATGTTTCATCTTGCTGTGGCCCTGAAAGTAGTCTTTATGATGTCGCTACAGAGAAAGAAAGTATGGATTAAATTTGAATAAAATAGGAATATTAAATTATAGTTCTTCTCTATTTAAAATATTTCTAAAATTTACAAAAATAATTCATAATAGTCACAATCGCAGTCCTATAAAAAAAATTCATGAGTTATGTACATCGATAAACTTATTATACATTTAAATTTGTTATACATAATTTTTAATTTCTGTAAAGTTTATTTACATAAGAAAATATACTTAAACTTTTTCATAATTTTTTTATAAAATATTTATAAAAATATTTATCTTTTTTAAATCAAGAAATTATTTAGAAACATTAAGATTAATTATATTTATTCAATTTGATTAATATTTTAATTTATATTTTATAAAAATTTTATGTAAACTTATGATGCATTCTTTTTCAACGATAAAAAAATAAAAGTGCTATTAAACAAATTTAAAGTTTTATGAATTTCTTTTTAGTATTTTAATTTAACTTTTTCCTTAATATTTATTTTTGTATTTGATTCAAATTTAAATTATTTTTCAAAACAGTACTACACTTATTAAAATGTTTAACTATTTCTAAAACATGTAAACATATGTAAAAAAGATATTTATTGAATCTACCAAATTAGTAATAATTTAAAAACCTCTTGATTTTTTTTTATTTATAAAAACAGAAGTTAAAATACGAAATCATTTTAAAATTAGTAATAGTTTATCGAAATAGAAATATTAGAAAAATATTTAAAAATTTTATCTTTGAAAATGAAGAAAATTGGAACTATATAACATACATTAAAAACAATTAGAAAAAAAATAAATATGATTTAAATTAAAATACATCAAATTACTAAAGAAATTGAATTAATTTATAAATGCATTTTAATTTTTAGAGAAATCTAAAATTATAAAATATATATATAAAAGTCTGTTTAAATTCTTTTGTGTAATTTTTTACCTTGATAATAGTAAGGAATTCGCAGCAGCTGAATAACGATACAAAAGTGTTCGAAAGTCATTTAATTTAATTTCGAAGTTATTGGTGACTTACTCTGTAAAGATTTAATTGGTATTATAATCAAAAATCGTAAATTTTAGACAAGAGCGAGAATAGCCAATCCGAGGCAGGTACGAGCAATTACCTCTCGTCTCATTTCTGTAAGCACCCATCCAGTAAGCGTGCACGTCATCAACAAAATTCACCGCAACAGCATAACACAGAGATGATCGATCTACCATCGAATTCAAGCTGTTCTTCTAATGGTGATGAAGTCGGTAGTAATCATAGTACTGCTTATTCTTTGAATGGTCCAGATATTGAATACGAGTTAATCAAACAACGATATTACGGATTTGACTTAGAAAATGTATTGGTTCGGCCCATGTATTCGGAGAAACAGCACCAACAAAAACAACAAGAACAACAGCAAGAACAGCAATTACAAAAAACTACAATAAAGAATCGAAACGGGTTCAATGATAATGCATATGGAGCTGACGAGGAAGTGGAGGAGGAACTAGATAAAGACAGAGAGCATAAGGATTACAGATCTAATTACAAAGAAGACATTAGGCCGGTTAACGTTTAATTGACTTACTACTGATACGTTCTTCGTATGATTATGATCTAATGCAAAATTCCATCTCAAGCAGACGTATTTATTAGAAGGTTTGTTCTTCATGTAAAGCAATTATAAAGAAACAGTTACTTATTAAGTGCTCATAAAAAAGCAATTCACTTTAATTGAGAATAAAAACAAACATACTATACTTTAAAAATACAAACTTTTAAAAATTTTCGTATAAATAAAGAGGAATTGATTGTTAATGATCGATAACATAAATACTCATGATAATTTAAAATAATAAAAATATATAATTTTGATTGACCTATAATTTACATTACTAAAATGTTTTACTAATAATAAAGAACTTTTTGAATGAAGAAGTATCACCTAACAAAAATTATTATTATTATAAATATATAATATAAAGATTTCTTTTATATGTACCAATATATTAATTTTTTTATATTAAATCCATGTAACTTTGAACACAGTCTACTTCAACTTATGTTTTATATGTCAAATATATATTTCAAAATATTATACTGATTTAAAATAATCCCTGTTAACAAATATACACAACAATTATGAAAATATTAAAATTAATATAAATATTATTTTTAAAAAGACTATTAATTGCTATAATATTAGAATAAGTTTTTGAAAGAAACATTTTTTCTGTACTTAATCGAAAAATATACGAAAGATAGAGAAAATTTTAATCCATGTATATTAGAAATTAAATTACAAAAACTAGAATTTTGACAGTTTTAATTGATATTTTGTAATCATAATAATTGAATATTACAAAGAATTTTTTTAATAGTTGTTTTGTATGTTTGTTTTTTTAATATTAAATTAATTGTATAAATTACGTCTCTATTTTTTGTCAATACGTTTGAGCATGAAGAACAATTTTACCGATTGTGAATAAATGCTAATTATGTTTATTAACATATACTGATTTTGCTACCATTCAATACAAATCTGTTTTGCGAACTTTCTTTCTCTTATATAATTATTGAAAAGCATAAGATACGTTTTAAAAATTTTAATTAATATTGTACAACAACCATTTTACACCAATATGATTTTATTATTTTTATTTTAAACCTTAATGATAATTAAATGCATTATTATGCTTCGATAATCTCTAGAATGAAGTTCATTTTTTAAAAAAAAATTTATTTTCTATATAAATATTTTGTTTACATTAACAATGATATAGTACCATTTTTAATTATTTAAGATAAATATTATGTGGCGAAAAAGTATTTCCATGTGAATATGTGAATAAATTCTTTAATTAATTAATTTACATTATTATAGTATTATTACATATATTGATATTTCATAAGAAAATATTAAAACTTTTTAATAATTTTCAAAAATAACCTCAATCAGCATGTGTACTATAATGAATATTAACTATTTAAATTATAAATTAAAAAGTAAAATAATTTAAAATGTGTTGTTTATACAATAAAAATACATTAATTTTTTGTAAATTTTTCTTGTTTCTAAGTTTTTTGTATATTTTAAAATTACGTTTATTATTTTACATTTAACAATTAGTAAATAGTATTAATTACTTATTGTACCTTTAATTAAATTTATTACAATGAATTTTTGTAATACTTTGTATTATTAATAATGCATAAAATAAAATTTATCAATTAGTTGTTTTAATTTGAATAAGATTTCGTTTTTAAAAAAAATATAAAATTTGTTATTAAATAAAAAATGTATG
This sequence comes from Dolichoris vasculosae, assembly GCA_018907195.1. Classification (NCBI taxonomy): domain Eukaryota; kingdom Metazoa; phylum Arthropoda; class Insecta; order Hymenoptera; family Agaonidae; genus Dolichoris; species Dolichoris vasculosae. Next base: position 746,930 of record JACCHY010000029.1, read on the forward strand.
TAAAAAATTTAGTTGATATACAATATATGTTAATAAAACAGTATTATAATATAATGTTTTAAAATAATAAATGAATTTACATATACGTTAAAAAAAAAATACACAAAAAATAATTTTAAATGTTTATCCCATGACAAATCTCATTGGATCGTTTTTAAATTGGTGATATTAATATGATTTTAATATTTTAAGAAAGGTTGGCATTTTTAATTACTATCGAAAACAATGTGTTTCTTTCAAATTTCAAACACTAAAAATTTATGTTAAGTCTTAATATCAACTAATATGAATTAAATTTAATAGTAAAATCTGAAATATAAATTTTAATTATATAGCATATAACTTTGAAAATTTTGAAATATAGTAAATATAATCATTTCTTTAAAATTTGTGTAATCAAGAGATATAGCTAAAAAATTCTAATAAAAATATCCACATTTACTTGAAAAAAAAAATTTGAAATCCAAACATATGATTATTTTTTCAATTAATATAAAAAATTTGTATAATTTTGTCTCATAATATTTATTTCTATATTAAATAAAAAACTTGAAATTTATTATACAATGATAACTTGATTTTTGAATTTTAGAATAAATTTGACATATGTATTTGATTCATTTTTTAAGCTCTTAAAGCATATAATATAATAGTTATATAATACAATTTTTTTTACAAAACATAAAATTAAAAATGCCTTAACTAATAAATTTTTAGTAATTAATATAAATCAGTTAAAGCTGCTTAGCTAATGAATCTTTAAGTAAAGTGTAATTTTAGATTGGATTATTCTTTAATTTAAATATAGCGATCAAAATCTTAAAAATTCTAAATACTTTCGCTTAATAATTTCTTATTTACTAATAAATATAAATATTATAAAGAGTATTATAATCCACTATAACAAAATAATTATGATCTCACTCATAAAGTGAATAGTATAAATACCTTCTTTGAAACTTATTTATAATTATACTTCACAAATTTGACAAGTAGTTAGTCGTTTATATTGTTATTGACATCTATTAACTTCTACTTTTGTATGTGAAAATCATTTTTATTGCATCCATCAGAATGATATTACCATTCATTTTTTCAGTATATAATTTATATACATTTTATATATTATTTTTGTAAAAATAAAATTGTGATGAATAAAATATTATTTAAATCAATAAAAATACATATCTAAAATGTAATATTGAATCCTAATTAAAATTTGTATTATTGTTACATTCTCTATTAATATTTTATTATAAGCAATTAAATATGTAAAATCTATAAAATTAAATAATTCAGCAAGTAAAATTGTATAATCAATATATATTTCTTAAAAAATTTTCAAAAACCTGTATGTACTGAGTTTGTGATTGTATGAATAATTGAATGTATTCATAGGATTGAGTGTTTCATTCTTAAATAGAAACAAAACTATCGTAAAAAATATTTGAAGTAAAAAATTCTTGTACATTAGTCATTATACAATTTTCTATAGTTTTGCATTGCTTGATGAATACAACAACCATAGTTATATAGCCAATTGAAAATCATCACTGAACCAAGGACAATATAATGTTTTAAAAAATTTTTTGAATGATTATTAATATTGTTAATTCCTTAAAGATACCGAATAACTATGTTGGATAACATTCTCCATTGTTTTATCATGTTTTTAAATGAAAAATTTATGAGAGTTAAGTATACTGCGATAAATTTATATGTGAATGCATGAGTACAAATATTTTGTACATTGAACTGACAACATGGGAAACATTTAAGTTATGCATTATTATATAATACTTAAATAAAGAAGTACCTGCTCTAGTAGTCAGTCATTATTTTAACATATACAATGGCTTTTAAATGTATATAAAACTTTAATACTATTAATACATTTTTCACTTATGAATGAATAGATCAGAAATTTTGTTTTAAAAAATTTCTGATCTTGAATAACCAGTGTGATTTGATGTTTAGGTTCTACCCATAAAGCCTTACCAAACTACTTTTAAATAAATATGAAAAACTGTGTTATGATTATTTGTAAACTTAATGTTAATAGCTTTTTCAAAAAATTACTGTTTGAAAAATAGTATAAATAAAATTAGAATATTATGAATTTTTGTTACGAATTTTTATAATCTCAAGTAGATAACTATTTGATAAACTAAATTAAATAATGATTGTATTTAATAATACTATTAAACTATTTAAAAAGTATCATGCATTTTTTTCTTTAAATTAATATTGTTTAATTTAAATATCATTTATTCTATGTAGGTATCAAATTAAGTTCAATAGTCGAAAATAATAAAAAAATTTATTTACATGGCAACAATTTATAAACCACATTCATTTCTTGTGTATGCATGGTGTAAAATATAGTATCCATGATAATACTATGTGCGCTTCCAGATGTTGCATTCGGATAGATAACTGATAGTAAAATAGTTAACTACTATTATACTTTCCGTATTACCTTATGTGTATTAAAAAATGAATTTAATAATGTAGATGCTTAACCTACCATTTCTTGATAATACTTCATAGGTAACTGTATCATAATCATTTAACTAACCCGTGTTCATAATAGTTTGAAATCTTCTAGAATTAATTTTGTTTATAAATAGTCTATAATTAAAGGGATTCTGCGTTGGTGTACAGTTTACGACATTACAACTTCTGGCAATATTTTATACACTTCTATTGTCTCAAGCAAGTGGTGTAGTATTAATATAGATATAAAAGTACCACATGGTATAAGATGTTCTTTACATACTATCTCTATCTGTATGTATGATATTGCTTCGAACAGGATACTTACCTAATCGCTTTTAATTATAATTTATTTATACAATTTTATTTATATTCGAATTAGCTGTCTAAATCGTTATTTTCTCCTATATATACATATGCATTATAAGAACTGTTAAAAATAAAATATTTAGTAAATTGATAAAAATTGTTTAATATATACTTTAAATAGGGAAAAAAGTTGCTATTACATAGAAATAACAGAGGTATTATATATTTTTTATATAATCCTAGTATATTCACAAATAAATCAGAAATAAATAATTAAAAATATAAATAAATATAATTTTTTTTAAAATCATATAATTATAAAGTACTGTTTTTTAGTATTTACATGTTGCTCTTACAAGTTTGTTTTCTATACTTTATGAATAAAATGATATTTCATTTTATTAAAAAAAAATAATACTTTTTTAGTTTAAATATGTATGAAATCAGGAATAAATAATAATATTATAAAATAAAAGAATTATAAGTTAAATAAGGAAGGCAAATATTTATTTGAAATATTCTCCTTTAAAATTCTGTAAAAGCGTTTACGAATGAAATATTAATACCATATATTTGTTTCATAATTTACAAATATTATTCGTGCTATAAATAAAACAATTCATGAGTTATTATAGAGTGATAAATTTTAAAAACTGAATTTAGAAGCAATAATGGAAATATAGTACTTTTATGCAAGCGGAAATATTTCGTTTAATTATAGAAGATTATTAGCAAAAAAACAAATTAAAAAATTAAAATACCAATAAACAATATATGACGAAAAACATTTTATGCTAAATTAATTCAAATTACTTATTAAATTTAATAAAACTATTATTCTATATGTATTGAATATATAAAGAATTAAATTAAAATTTATTCACAATTTAGTCAGATGTATACTTAAACTATTAATATTATAAAATATAACAAAAAAGAAATTTCAAGAAATTAAAATTTGTTGTATTTTAAATATAAAATAAAGATTATCTTTAAAAGTAATAAAATTTTCGAAAATAAGACTCTTATTTATATATTTTTCAAAATCTGATCAATTAATATACTAAGTTAAAAATTCAGTAACATAAGAATGTAATGTAGAAATATATTACATCGATCGATAATTTATTTAAAAAATTTTATAAATTTAAATATAAAAATGACTATAGTAAACCTAAAAATTGTAGTACCAGTGCAAAAATAATAGCGATGCTTAAATATATTAAATATTAATAAAAATAAGGAAAATTATTTAAAAATTTTTATGTAATGTAATGAAATTCTTTTTATTAAAAAAGTACTAGAATTTTTGTAATAAAAATATATGCTATCAAAGGTATTAATGAATATACGGATCTATTGGAAAATTATATAACTAAACTTAAATGTAAATAATGAAAATATACTTTATAATTTAAGGACATCTAAAAATGAATTTTAAATCCGAACACCGTAAAATAATGATTTTATAACTGTACAATAAGTATACAATTTATAAAATTTCTATTAAATACGAATGATTAAATTTTTTAAATCAACAATTATTCTTATACTGTACATAGTAAGTTATAAAAATTTATATTTACAATAAATTGGAATATATTTCATATTTTTATCTTATTATTTATTTTCAACTTGTTAAAAATCAATTCGATATACAAAGCGTATTTATGAAGCATCTTTATGTATTTACTATTAAAATTTCATATTTCAAAATTTTAAACATAATGACAAAGAAAATTTAAAAAATGTATTTATTCCCATCAAATTTAATGAGGTTACAAATTGTATAAATAAAAGGAAAGGGGTTTTTCAAAAGTCGTGGAAAGAAAAAAAGAAGTATAATCATCAAATATAATTTTAGTGTCAGAGATTATTGAAATAAAATCCACCATTAGAAAAATGTAAAAAAATGGGATCGATTAATTCTGATAATAGTAATGCCATTGATCCGTTTAAATATCTGCCTCGCGCACAACGGGCATTTCTCGATGCTGGTCCGTTAGCTCAAAACCGTGTACATTTTCCTGTCAGCAATATGAAAAGATGTAAGCGCTGAGCGTAGTGTCGTTGTAGCAACAATCCAACACACCAATACTCATCTATTTAATAAATCCTCATGTCGTTCTAAACTCACAGAGCAGATGTTACTCGGGGGCAGGGGCGCGAGACGTCCAAGCCAACGGTCGTCGACGCAGCTGCAATCGTATTGCCCCATATTCTACAGAGTTTTCTATAATCGAATGCTTACCGCTACTGCGTATACATAATTATTTTCACTGATATTTAAATATAATTTATAAAAGAAAAGAAAGAGAGAAACAGAGGAACCCGTATTCCTGCCTCTTTCGCATACCTTTTCCATTCACGTAATATTCGTTTTTCAAATGGTTAAGTAATGATTATGTAATGTCTGTAAAGGAATATTTTTATTTACTCTTTATATAATATTGTTAAAAAACATTTGTTTCTCTATAAGGTAAATGGCCGTGTGCATTAGAAGTTCAATTGTAGAAAGTACATAAAAAGTCTGCAAGGTAAGAGATGCCCGTTAAAGAAGTGTCAAGTCTACAATCGCCAAGCGTTGCTTTTAGCGTAAACACACTTCCTTTTAAACGTACTTACTGTACAAGCGTTCTTCAAATATCTCTTCCAAAATTGAAAGTACGTGATTTTTAAAAGTGCCATGGTAGCCATATTTTTAATACACTTAAATAACTATAAATTTAATCGTATGTAATTTTTTTAATTGTTTAAAAACCTACGATGTACATATTAATATTAACTTATTTCAATCTTCATATTAACTAATTAAGTATGTCTTTTATACTTGCTTATAATATAAAACTTGTTAATCTACCCATAAAAGTAATAAATAGACTATAACAATTTGGTATTATTAGTATATTTGTCATAAATAACAGACAAAAAATATCTTAAATACAAAATGAAATAATGAATACAATATTAATGAAAAAAATTTGACGATAGAATATTGTATTGTTTTCAAAGCTTTTTAGAATAAAGTAAATCAATTTAAAGAATTTATTCATTATAATAGTAATTAATGACCATTCTTTGTTTTTTTTGGAAACGTAGGCTACATAATACACAGGAAAATTGTAATGTAATTAGTCGATTACTTAACAAAATATTAAAAAACTTTTATTGTCAAAAATATATATTTAACCAATAAACTAATTATTTTTATTATTTAATTAAATAGAATAAATATTGATTTATAAACTTTTCAAAATTGAAAATTACTATATTAATAATTATCATGTTATAATATAACATAAAACACAAATTTAAAAATATAAAGTTTTCTTTGAAATAAGATCGTTAATAAATTTTTGAAATACTAATTTTCAAATTTTATTGTTATTAAAAAATGAAAAATGATTAAACATTTTTTTCATTATTCATTAATATTTTTTATTATATAATTAATAATTACCTTAAAATACTGATGTATAATTACATGTTTCGTAAAAATGTGGTTGAAATTGATTATATATTTTATATATAAAATTAAATATATACTATTATTATAAAGTTTTTATAAAAAATATTAAAGTATTTTATTTATTAATTTTAAGTAATGCAATCAATATTTTGGAAACTAATAATGTTATATACAATAAACAATATACCTACAATTAAAAATTATTAATAATTATAATAATATAATAACTGATTAAAACTTATCAAAACTATATAAATATTTATAAAGGTAAAACTAATATTGTTTATTCTACTGAAGATTATTGTTATTCGTATTAAATAATTATCAACTTAAATGAATCAATATTATGTTGAATATGATTTTAACGAAACATTTGAATTAAAATTGTATTTTTCAAAATTGGATAGAAAAATTTTAATGAAAATATATATTATTGGTAATGTTTTAGTTATATATATATATATATTATACATAATTCTTTCTTATAATTGATATTAAATAATAAATTCAATATTTTTAATTGGAAAGAATTATATACTTTCTTGTGTGATGCTTTTAAAATTTAGTATATAACGACTTCATGTATAAGAATATTTTATGGGAAGAAATTGTTATTTGAACTTCATAAAATAGTAATTACCTTTTAAAATAAAAAATTAAAAAATTGAAAACAAATGAAAAATGTTTTAATATAACAAATTACTCAAAATTCATTTTTTTAATAAATGTCGTAAACATTTTTATTTTCAGATTAAAAAGTTAAAATTATAAAACAGTATTATGTTTACGAAATTTGAATCACTATTTATTTATTTCATACGATTTTACATTATTTTAAATTTGTTTAATTATTTTATTAGTTTTTTATTTTTGGTATTGCAATAAATGTAATTCCAAAAAATTCTAACCTAATAAAAATTTTAACAAAATTTCAAAAGTAATTAATTGGCGTATTTTTTAAAGTGTAAATCAAAGATTATGAACATGATATAGTTCGTGGAATTTTTTTCTATAGTGAAAATTGAAATTTTCACATTTGATAAATATATATTTAAATTAATATTTGAATATAATGTGGTTTAATATTTTTTTAAAGGATATCGATATTCGTATTTTTAATTTTATAAACTTTTAATTATTAGAAACAAATTATTGTACAGTGAAACATAATATTCAAAGTTCACCAGATGGTTTTGTTATTTCTTTGAACTATTTTTAATTAACAAATAATAGTCTAAAGGAATTTATCGAAAATTTCTTAAGTATTGCAGTATATATAGTAGATGATATTTGAATTCTATACATCGACAATCTTTTAGTGTGATAATTTTACATTTAAATAATATAAAGTTACGAAAAGCATGTAAAGTAATCATCGCAGAAATAATGTCTAAAATAATTAAATGAAAAAATATATCTCAAAAAAGAAAAAATGAAAGTCAAAGTAAAGATTTAACTTATAATAAACGACTCCTTGTTTCATCACATACATATATATATATATGTTCGTTTACTCTGCCTTTCCCCTTCGTACTCCTACCATTGCTTTCTCCTTCCCTATCTCCCTCGCTCGCGGTTGTTATTCATGTGGCGTGTATATCCTGTCTAAAAGAAGAGAATAAGTGAGAGAGAAAGAGAAAAAAGAGTGAGAAAAATAGAGAGTAAGCGGGCTTTTGCGTGTTCCCCTCGTCCATCGTCGCAACGAAGCACATCTGCCGGGACGTAGCCGCCAACGTTGGCCGATTACTCGCAGCGATTCAGTTAGGAGGAAACCACCAGAGTGGTTCGTTCTTGCATTCTCTCTCAAATAGTTGTTCTCGTTGGCTCAAACTTGCTTGTTTCGCTTCAGCTAGCTAACAAATCCTGAACACAGTATTGAAAATCAACTTGCATGTAGGCAAAGACGAAAGTGGCGTGTGTCATTCGAATCGCTTCTTACATTTCGATGTATTTAGTTAGTGCCTAGTACTTTCAGTGATAATGTGCAAAAAATACAGCGCACCAAGGACCAAAGATAACATCTGCGACGACCTGCCGGCGTTGTCGGGTGCATCGGTCAGCTACTCGCTCGAACACTCGTGGCGCGCGACTTATGTTAGCAGCGTTATGATCATCCTTGTAAGGAAGTGACGTATGCACGGCTACCTGATGAGAAATATTTTATCTGCTGAGAATATTTATAATCGAGCCTTCAACAAGACTTGAGAGATGGATAGAAAACAGGATCCTGCACAGGTGCATTGCTACACAAACCCGTCGTTTTGTAGGCAGTCCGAGTACATACCGGAAGATGGACATAGTGACGGTGAAGACTTACCGCCACCCCCACAACTGCAGGTATGTGAGAATCTTCCGTTTTTTGTAAATCCTAAAGTTGGAGTAGTTGACTCGCAAGAGCGCTTGCAAGAAAGGTGATTTATTTGACTACAATTTAAAATTAAATAAAATTTAATCAGTACCTGCGATAACTGTAGAAACTTGTTAGAAACATGGTATTTAAATATCTCTTGAACATAATACAATTCCATTTTTAATTTTATTATAACGATTATATGTTATATAATTCAACTCAAATATTTAATAATATAAAATTCTTATTATAAAATATTTTCATATATTGATTTTTAAATTGAATTTAATTAAAAATTTACGTAATACATTCGCTAATTCTCTGCATATATTACGTATTAAACTAGCAATTTAATTGATTTAAATATTTTGAAAATAAATAAAACTTATGAATTTTAATTGAATTATATAATTTTTAAGAATGTGAATTTAAAGGTTTATTTTAGGTAGAGTACCTAAAATTAAAATTTATAATATATTGCAAAAAATATACATTGTATATCGTTATATGAGCACATTCTAAATTAAAAAAAATAATATTTAAATTCTATGATAATACTAGCTACAATTTTTATAATACTCAATAATATTTAAGAATTATGATGTAAATATTTTTATTTTAAAAACTTATAACATAAGTTCACATATTTTTTGTAATGGATGTTTATAATAAATACTGTACCAAAAATTTTTATGAATACCTAATAAATTAATAAATAAACACCAATAAAAATTAATTGTTTTGTTAAGAATTATAGTTTTTTAATTTTTTTAAAATAAATTGTCTTTTTCAATATCATGGCTTAATAAAATATTTCAGAATTATATTTAGAAATCCAGTATTGTTAAATTGAATACAGAAAATTTTAATAATACTATATTATAATATTTTGTAGGACAATCATTCATTTTTTATTTAGTTGATTCTTCGTGAATTGATAAATTGTTAAAGATTGAATAATCAATAGAAAACCATTTTGTATAATAAATGAATTTTTATGTTTAGAAAATTATGAAAAGTCCATACATCAATGATATAAATATATATATATATATATATATATATATATACACATATATCAGATACTAAATTAAATTATCGCGGTGTACATAAAAATATTAGTTATTTTTTAATTAAAATTTTATTAAAATCAATGATAATATCCATGATAATATTTTTACTGGTTTATTTTTAATATTTTATTATTTAAAACTTATGATTTGTTTTATTGTCAGTGAAATATACTATAATTACTGATATTTGATGTATTAATAAAATAAATAATACAAATATATAATATATATTTATAAATAATCTAGCAAATATTTTTTATTAAATTCTATGAAACTTGAATGTTTTATTATTTTCATAAAAGTAAAATATACTTGACAATTAAATTATAATATAATTTCTATAGGTTAAAAATAGCAGACATTTCAAGATATATGCATAAATGATATAAATAATAATTGATAATAATTTTAACATTAAAATATAATTTCAAAAATGAAAACACTTAAATTTATTAATAATTAGTAAATATTTAATAACATAAGATACTATAAGACTTTAAAATTCTCAATTTCAATTATTTAAGTGTCTATGCTTTTTATAAATAAATCTAAGTTTTTAGAATCCATAGTCTTTGTTATGTAAAACCTACTTTATTTGATCACGTAGCTTGATGATCTTCCATCACCACAAATTATCCATCAAACTCAGTCACAATATGGTCAAAGTAACCCAGCATTCAATGCTAGTCCAGAAACTGAACAGAATAATCAGAATCAACTTCATCGAAACGTTGACAGCCTTAACCATACAAACATTGATCGTTACTGCTACATTGATAATAGTATAGATCAACAATCACTACCAGTAGTGACCATATCTCATAAGCCTTACGATTTACCGATAGGTGAATCAGATTATCGTCCATATTCCTATAGAGTGAATCGCTACGAATATATCCAGGATGATACCAGTCTTGTTCAGCAACAACTACAGAAAAAACAATTGCAACAGCAACAACAAATTACAACTTTGGGGGCTCATTCTTCTTCAATGTACCAATTTATTGAGCATCATCCGGTTCAACAAAAAACTGCGTCATTGCAGCATCAATCGCAACTGCAACAACAGGTGGTAGTACCAAGCGGACAAAATTCTATGAGAGCGTCAGTTAGATCATATAGAAATGTAGATGCTCATTATACGATGTTAGATCCTGGTAGGAATGAAGCACAAGAGACACAGTGGAATGATGAGAGTGGATCTGGATGGAACTCCTCTAAAAAACAAATCAGTACACCTAGAGGTTAGTAAAATTTATATTAAAATGTTTTATTTAAAAAAGCAATTTTTTGATATTATAATATTCATCATTTTTTATTGAAATATTTAATTTCGATATGTAGATTTTGTTTTCATTTATTAAAATGATAAAATTCTGAAACAGTATTGCTATTCTATATTTAAATTTTTTAAATTTGATTCATTAAAAAAGTAGTCTGTGGTTAATAATTTTTGTATTAATGTAAAATCAATAAATACTTGATTATCTATTGAATGTATTTATAAAGTCAATAACATCACTTAATATTTTAGTTTTTTTAGAAAAAGGTAGTTTCTATTTATCATGTTCACGTTAATTTCTGTCTTCAATATTATAATACTGTTTTTTTAATAAATATTTGAAATAAGAAAATCTCTATAAATTATAAAAATATTTAGAAATAAAATAAACTCCAAATATTTTAAAATTTTTAAATCGAGAATTTTACGATAATTTATTATACAATTATGAATAAAAAAAATGTAATAATGTTAATTTATTTTTTTAGAATAGTTTGTGAAAATTCTAATAATTGAAAAAATTTTAATTAGAACAAAAAGAAATATTTACTTTATTTTTATAAATACGAAATGCAACATTGATTTTTATGTATGATAAATACTACTTGATTAATATTATATATTTTTTACTAATTTAATATTATTAATTTCTTAGTTTAAAATTATTTTTCTATTAATAATACTAAATTTAAATTAGTTTTTAATATTAAAAATTTCTAAAAAACTTCGTAAAAATGATAAAAATCGTATTTTTTATTTATCTAAGTATTTTTTAACCATGATATCGAAACTTCAATACTGCAATATAAGTTATAATGTTCTTTTATAAAATATATATCATTTGCTTTTAATATATGTATAGCAAGGAATAGGTATAATGAAGTTTATAAATAAGAATGAGGTTCATACTTAATTCGGATTTTGAATTTATAAATAAAACAATTTAAATCGTATATATCGTATATGTAAAATAGAAACTGATATTTTTTCAGGAAAAAATAAATGTTTATAAAAACATTACAATTGACGTAGCTTATAAGGTATACTAATAAATATTTTATCTCGGTTAAATTGAATATTATTTAAAACACGGTATAGCTAGAGTTGTACATACGACTTTATATTCATATATAGTATTTATTCGAACATTATAACTTTTTATAACATTTTTCAAGTGAAACAATATAAAAAATTGACTTTTATGAGTTAATACAGATTATACGTGTTTGAAATATTTTGAATCATTTGTAGGAATAAATTTAGACGAGAGAAGATAGTAATTATTTCGAGGAAAATACAGGAGTTGAATAAGAACTAAGCGAATTCTTCGCGTCGGTACCGCGCTTGAAGACTCAATAACAACGCAAGTAAAAGTCCAAGGCCAGATGGCAAAGGTGAAACTTATAATTCAAACTAAAATACACGTTACATATTACTGCTTTACAGGACGTTATACGAGCCTGCCGATGCAGGACGAGGATCCTCCGAGTCTACCGGAGCGCAACTTGCATGAAGTTGCTCAGCGAATTAACAATGTCGCCACTCAGAAACTGCACGAAATCTTAACGACGCCACGCAAACCAAAAACACGCTTACATGCTGATACGCTTTCACCAATCAAGAGTCCTTGCAAGCAACAGCCGATGCTACACAACATAGCGCCCACGCAGCGTAATGCCTTCACGCCGGGATGCTCGCCGTCTTCCTCTTTAACTGGTGAGGCATTTTATTTTTTCCTTAAGTCACGGATCCCGTCTCTTCGACTTCCACCAACTTGTTCGTTGATCTGAGAAATATGAATGTCGAGTAGAAGGCACCGTTGACCGAGAAACTCAAGAAGCTGCGGAAAGGATGTTTTTCCCTCTATATTCTTCGCACACTTCTACATATAAATGGGATTATTTTATTTCTTTTATACTAATATTTTAATTCTTAAATACGTTTCTACATTAACATGCAATATTTTTAAATTTCTGATTATTTTTCTTTATATTTTTTATGTATATTTAAAAATGAAGCGTATTCTTTTATTAAAGCTTAATTAAAACACTATTTACTGAATTGAAATTTCTACTTTTATCTTTTAAAAGGTATGGTAATATGATCACTATATTATTTATTTCAAAATAATTAAAAATATTGGTAAGTTATTAAGGATTAAATTTTATTTTCTTCAAACATTTTTTGTTTCAAAGTAAGATTTTTTACGATATTTTTTCATTTTCAAAAATGTTAAAAATTTTTAATGTACATGATTTTAAAGATTTATTAATGTTCTTTTATAATTAAAGAAAACTCCAAAAATTCAATTTTTATTTTTTAAATTTTATGTTTTCATAAATATTTAAAATTTAAAAATTTAAGTATTATCAATAAGTTTTTTAAGATTTAAAAAAGTAATTTCAATCACTATCTTGTAATATAACCTTCTATTTAAATTTATTTTTAATTTATGACTAACGTTATTTTTAAAACTAACATTTTCTTGCTTAATAATATAAAATTAATTTTTTTAATGTATACAAAAAAAGAAATAATTTTTTATAATTTAAAAAAAAATATTTGTGTAGATTATTTTCTCACTGAGATATAAAGTATTGAATATGATAAAAGAAAAGATCCTTGGGTTTTATTTTCAAAGTATGCAAATAACTGATACAAAATTTTTTTTTGAGTGAATATTATTTCTGTCCATAAGTAGAACTAGATTTATTGAATAATTATTCTAATTTATTATTTTTTATGAAAATTCATATTTTATCCAATAAGTAAATAGTATAAAATATTATATTACTATGCTTTCTATACTATTGATATGAAAATATACATTTTTGAAAACTACTCGGGTCAATTCATTTCTAGTAAAATAATCTATTCGCGTATGTAATGATTTTATTGTTTGAACTCACTTCAATATTTTATTCTTACTATCAGAAAATTATTACTCGTATAAAATTTTATTACTAAGTTATTGATAATATTTGTTACTGCATAAAATTGTTATTATAGTTGATTTAAAATAAATATTCAGTTTGAAGGAAAAATATAAATTATTAGTTTTCATTTCATATTAACATTTGAATTCAAATCTTAAGAACAGAAATTTATTGTAGTATATAATAATCACTTAATAGATATTTAATATTTATGATTTATTAAACTATTATTATATATAATAGAAATATAATAGTAAAAGATAAATATTATTTATTTTTTGATTTATTTGAGAATTTTGATTTGAAGAAATGAAATTAATTGAATTTTTAGTTTACTGTGAATCAAAACTTAGAAAAAAGACCCTTTATTTACTACAGTTATGTAACCACGCTTGAGAGAATTTATTAGTTTACAATTATATGAATAATACGTACAAATTTCTTAATATACATAAGATAATAGTGTGAAAATTAATAATTATATATATATATATATATAATTTGCATAAGTATGTAAAATGTGTAATTCAATATGTTGAATTATCCTTAATATCATTGGTTTTTTTAAAAACTATTCATCGTATTCACATTGAATAATGTTCATAAAAATAAAAATAAATTATTTTTCATAGTTTGTAATATTAAGTAATATAAATTACTGTTTAAGTTAAATTTGAATTTATGAAGGTGATTTTCATTATAATTTTTTTATATATATATTTCGAGAATCATATTATAAAAATAACGATAAAATGTAAAATTTTCCATACAGGACAACGAGCAATAAATTCTCCAATGCGTCCACAGCAACATCAGCAACAGAATATGCCTCATAATCGTACCATGTCCCCTCGCGATAAAGGTTTAACAACTTCGACTCCGAACAAGCAACCGCCCTCGGCGAGGCGCTGTTTGCCCTTAAACACCGAATCGGCTGGTCTTGGTCCGATGCTACGCCGCCACATCGAGAACAGTCAAGTTTTATATGGAAGCGCCTACGGTGAACGTCAGAGGAAGACATCAGCTGCAGCAGCATTGTATCAAGGTGTCGAAGATGCCTTCATCGCACGCACTGCAGTAGTAAGTCTAAATTTATAAGTTACTGTTTTGATACATTATGTATGTAATACTATTAAATAGTGAAATATTAAATATTTTAGTTATATCACTTTAAAATTCTATTTATGAATAAAATATCAATATAAATTATGAATATATTTTTTAATTAAAAATAAAATTTATCGTCTAAAATAAAAAAAATCATTTCTTATTAACCATTTTATTTTAATATTTTTTAGGTTCCACCACTATCTCCACCAGTGAGTGAGGTGAATACCACTTTAGTTAGTGGTACAGAAAAATCTGACAGAAAAAATGCACCACTAATACTTGTTTTGGTTGGAATTTTAACTTGTGGTCTAGCATCTTATTTGTCATGGACACAAGGACGCAGGTAAATCTTTATAAATTAGTGAACAATTCGATTAATAGTGATCAAAATATGAATTTTTAATACACTTTTCTGAAAAAATTATTTTTATAGGTAAAATTGTCATATAAAGTTCAAAATTAAAAAATGTATTAAATTACAAGAAATTAATTTTATTAATTGTATTTTTAGAACATGCTTAATTACAGATACTAATTAAGGTTTGCTGATCATGTGATTTTTCCATATTTACATTGTAAAAAAAATAAAAACCAACAAATTTACAGAAGTAGGTAATATTTTTGTTCTCTTACACATTAAAATTAATGAAATTAATGAGAATTGCTGATTTAAAATATTGTGATTGAAAAATATTGTAAATAAAATAAATTTATTTTAATCAGTAGCCTACAAAATCTAAACCAGTAAAATACATATGTATCAATATATATATTATCCATATAAAAATTAAAAATGTAATTGTATATCAAAATATTTACGAAATTCAATTTATTAGAGAAATAACATTTTTTCAAAAATTAAGGTAAAAACTAATCGTTAAATATTTAACTAAATATGAAATTTATTATAACTATAAAATCATGAAAGTCTGTTAATACACAAGTTCCAGCAAATGATCAAATATTTTCAAATTAAATATTTTTCATAAATTTATTATTTATAAATTATAAACATTAAAGTTTTAACCGAATTTATTTGATAATTATTTTTTGATAATAAATAGATTATCTTCTTATTTATTATAAATTGATGAATTATATATAAAAAATTTTAGGTGTACACAAAGATTTTGCATAGGATTTTTACACTAATATATATTTATTATTAGTAATTATTAATCCTATTATAATAATTGAGCAATAACATGTTAAAATTGCTTGCTAAATTGATTAACACAATTTCGTGTATTTTTCAGATTTTTTTTCTATTAAAATCCATCATAAATTTTTTTTATTTATTTTAGATATTACTTTGATAGCGCGATTGGATGCGGGGCATGTTGCGCTTTGGCAGGAGCTTGTCGTAGTATGCGTCGTACCTGGACAGGGCTTGGTCTAGCTGGACTTGCTGCTTTGAGTTGTGCAGGTCTTCTGCTTTTAGCAGCTAAATCCCCTCGTTCTGGAACACCACTTCATGATATCACTGCTGGTGCCCTCTGTGGTGTTTCTCTAATTGGTGCTATACTTGCACTGCTAGCTCTGCTCGCGCCTAGATGCACCTTTGGCAGACATAGACGCGTGCATTCATGGATACCCAGATTCTCACCTTGAAAAGCACAATGCTTACGCGATCATTAATGTACTGCTCCATCAAATGAACCATTACTTAATTCTTTATTTTACTAAATAAAATTATATTTTACAGACAAGATCTATAGTATCAATTTTACAAAATTTTACTTATACTTAAATCATAATGGTGATTCAGTATTGCCTAGTTTAATAATTTAAATTAAATATTCAGTAATTTTTCCCGAATTCTTTAAAACTATTATTTATAAATATATTTTATATATTATTGTCGTAATTATAAAATATGCTAAAATGAAAAGCCTGTTACTTTATTGAATTATATAATTCTTTTCTGTTTAATATAGATTAAATATTAATATATAAAAAATTAATATATAAAATCGAAGATTTAATTTAAGCTTCAAATACAAAATGTTTGACTTACGAGTTATAATACAATATATATAGTAAAAAAAAGAATTCTAAAAGTTAATTTTTTTCGAAAGATTATTATAGTTATTACTAATTTTAATTTTTAATTATAATTTAACTTACTTTAGTTTGATAATAATATTTTAATTTCTAATAAGCAAACTAACAGTTTTATTTTAGTGATTTAAAATAAATTTTTTTTCTACAATTTATAACAATATCTTTTAACAAATGTAAAAAAAGACATTTAGCTAAAATATTAATTTTGACAAAGTAAAATATGAGAATCGTGAAAACAAACCCTAATATAATATTTATTTTAATATACATTTCTTTTTTAAAATATATGCTCGAATTAAATAAATTTTATAGTAAATATAATTTTATTGATTCTATAATTTAAAAAAATAATATCTGTCAATATATTTTATAGTACTGTATGGTTTTCATAAAATAATACAATTATTTGATATTCTAAATCGATTAACTTGCTTTTAATATTACCAATTTTTTATAATACATGGTTATCTATGGCACAGTATCTATTGTATGATATTAAATTCTGGTGAATTTTCGAAATATTCTTGAAAAATTTTATATAAGTATAGAGTAAAAGAAGCTCTTAAATATATTCTTAGTTTTGAATATAGTTAAGTATATTGTATTGATATTATATAATATAATAATAAAATCTAGATACGAAAAATGTACAATAAATATTAATCAATTAATAAATGAATACCGGATAATATATTACTTTATGAATAAAATTACGTTTACAATTCTAAAATAAATAATTATTATGTAGATCTAAAAACATGTTTAAAAAGACTATTGTTATTCAAGACATGCATTGTATAAAACTTCATTTACAAATACAAATAATAAGAATAGAAACACATGTATTATTAAAAACACAAATATATCATTAAATTTTAATTTTTTATTTATAATAATATTTTTATTTTAATAAGATTTTTATATTTAGGTATACTTTATTTTTTATACATTTTCAATTTATGTAAATAATGAAGTCTTAACCTATGAAAATCATTAAAAATTATTTATAAAATAAATTATGTATCACTATAAACCATATTAATTTTCTTAATATTTATTACTATTATTGTTTAAACATAAATATTAACATGTTTTATATTATAAAATTTATACTTCTTTTACTATGTATTAATGTTTTTAATATTTCTAGAATATTTCGATTTTTTTATAGTACACTAACATATTTTTTAAATAAATTGTAGTTCTTAGAGTAAAAATGTACGTTATTGCGAAGTAAATTACATTTATCTTCATTATTTACTGTTTAGTTCAGTTTTATATTATTATAAATAATCTTTTTATAATTAAAATGAAATGGATTACAGTAATTATGATTTTTTACTCTAAGACAAAAATATTTTTTTTTACATATTGTACAGTTTATTATTTAAAAAATAAATTTGAGTTATTTATTTCTAATACCCTTTTGAATTATTATTATTCTTGCATACCTTATGGCAGAATATAAAATATGTAATTCGAATCATAGAAAGCATAATAACGGTTGTATATATCTAAGCTTTAGGAGGGGAAGTATAGAACATCTTCGTAGGTGTGATGAAGCTACTTTTCTATAGATATAAAAATAGAAAATTTTAATCGAATGATATTTTTTAATTCAGTGCTCAAGTAAAATCATTCTACGAATGCATTCATACTGTTCATGATTCTAAGTTGTGAATGTGTCCATCTATCCCCACTTTTATTACGATTTAATTGATTGTAATCTGAATAAAAATTAAATCTCAAATGTTGACGATAGATAAATAGATTGCTACATCATATTAAATATCTTAGAGATTCTACAACTTCACAACTTCACATATACTCAAATCTGATACATTCTATCATTTTTCTTAATTGATTTGGAGACTACCTAATGGTATCGAATTCGAATTCATAATAAATCACTATCAGTAAATAATTTGAACAATTTAATTAAAAAAATTAATTACATTTATTATATTATAAAATATTAGTAAAAGTATGTCAGCATGTCAGCATTATTACATCAACCATTATGTTGTTAATATGACACTTTTTATTTCAAATTACAAGAAAATTTACTTTAATTTTTTCATATCACGATTACATGTAGGAATACTAAATTTTTAAATTATAACAAGTTTTTAATCTATTACGTTACATTAAGCATTAATGGATATTTCTATTTTTTATTTCTACAAATTACTATAAAATATTGATATAATATTTGTTATAATTTTGTTGATCATGAAAATTAATTTATACTTTATTTATTATATTTTTTATAATATAAAAAAAAATTATTTGAAATAATTTTTAAAATTTTAATGAAACTTTTAGAAAAAGATTAGGATCTAGTAAAAATGAAAAATTAGTACAAAAAATTTAGAATAAAGCTTATCTAAATCAGATCAAAATGACTATAATTTAATTTAATTTGGAATTTACTAAATTTATAATGTTAATGATAATTTAAGATATGAAAGATTGAAGAGAAGGTTGGCATATTTACGGCTGATCTTTTCTCAAAGTTCTGTACGGTCTTACTGATAAGGTTGGATATGTTTTACTCAATTAGGAAGGAGGAAAAACCGATACAAAAAATTTTGCTAATCAAAGGAGAAATAGAAAATCTAGTAAAAAAAATATAACATCTACAACTTTGATTTAATACACTGGAATTTAATTGAACTTTAAATTTTTAGTAAAATTTATTATTAATATGAGTATAATATAAAAAGTTATAAGTATAAGATTTCAGAAAATACTAATACATAAATGGGCGATAAAAATAAAAGTACAAATTATCTGTTTAAAAATTTATAATTTGTTATAAACAGAATTTAATAAGTTATGAAAATATAATAAATCAAGTATGATATTTATGAAATTATTTTTTAATACAATTCTTTTTTTATGTTTTATTTATTTCATATTACAATTTCAACTTAAGTATTTGTATTTCATCAATATATTTTTTAAAAACTCTGTAGGAATAAATATATATTTAAACTTCTTAAAAAATTCATTTTGTTCTTGCCTAATCATTTATCTTCAAGTTTATGTTAGTTGTAATGTTTTCTTTCAATTTTAAGATAATATTTTAGATCAATATTTTATATGATTGTATTTAGATTAATTAAATATTTTTTAACATTCTATAAAACATTTCTTTGTTTATTTTTCTGTTTTTTTTAATAAGTTTTTATTATTTTTGTAACAATTCTTTAAATCTTATGTCATTTAGATTTACATATATTTCAATTTTTCTGAATTAAATAGTATTTATATAAAATTCATATATAAAATACATAATTGATATGTGTTTTTTTACAGAATATGTAGTTTTATTGCATTTATGAAATATAATTCTTATAAAAATTAATCAATTAGGAATAAATTTTAATCAATTGCTAATTTGTATACAAAATTCTTATTATAATAATATTCATCTTGAATAACTTTTTATTCAATAGATCGTATTTTTTTAATATATAATAGCACCATTTAAAAAATAAAACTAATTTTTTTATTTTTTAATGATTTTTTAAATAAAGGTTTGTTAAAAATATAGAAGATAAAAAGTTAATTTTATATTTTAAAAAGAGAAAAACCATGTAATATCAAATTTTATATTTTTGTAATTTGTAATAAATATGTATTACAAACAAAATTATTGAAACATAAAATTCAACGTCTTCAATTTGAAAGTTAAATAGGTTGATATTCGTGATATCCTTTTTGTACCAATATTTTTTAAATTGAAAAAAAAAATTAAGTTTTTATATAGATTTTAAAGTATTATAATGAACTAAAATTGAATAATATTGTTAAAATACATTTTTTTATGTTAATTAATATAAAATTGTACAACCCATATATGGGTATATTATGTATAAGTGTATAAATGTTGAGAATAGAAAAGAGACAATTTGTTCTCACTTCAATTCAATTATTTATCTTAATTACAATTACACAGTTTTCGGTTGCGCATTAGTCTCATCCGCGTTGGCCACGTAGCTCTCAAACAGTCCACTAACTTCACTGTTTCTCTACTATTTATCCCCTTGCGCTCTTCTTTTCCACCATGAATTCTAAAAAGGAATTATTATTAGTTCTAATTAGTATTTACCTGATTTATCTGCATATAATTTCCGAGAGAAAAAAGTTAGATTTGTTACCAAACATACCTTTTAATGACATAAATGATTTTTTGGATTTCGATGAATCATTAACTCATGAAAATGTGCAAGATCAATTTGTAAGTTTTATTTTATAAAATATTAATACTTACAAATAATAAAAAAATATTTCAGATAATAAAATTAAAAAAATTACTTGTCAGTACTGAACAAAAATCAGTATCAAATACTATGTCAAGTATTGTGACAAATGAATTATGCAGAATTATTTCTTGGATTGGAATAAAAAATACAATTGCATTTGGAACAACTAATATGGTTGGCTTAATCGTAGGTCAGATTTTTCAATGAATTATAAATTTTTATTGAAAATTTATTCATTTAAATCTATTTATATATAAATATATTATAGATTTGATACAAGAGCATCATCGGCTTGACATAGATAATGTTAAACCTCGTATTGCTGAATGGCTTCGTAGATGCGGAGATCGAATAGGTAACGAAATTAGAAAAAATAAAAAGAGAGCTCAGCAAGAATATTCTACACAAAATTATGGTTGATAAATTGTATCGAAATAAATTTACATTTGTATTATTATATTTATATCAAGTATCTAAAATTCTATTACAAATTTTATAATAAAATAAATAATTTTACAAAAAATATAAATAAAATTATAAATATTATATAAATTATATAAATGAATATTTTTTTTTATATAGTTTTTGAATAATTAAAAATAAAAAATCATTTAAACATTATATACTTTTCAATCTAATGTATATTTCATAATTCTACAATTTGTTATAATACATATGAATGGCATTTAAAAAAATGGTAAGATTATATGTTTAAGAAATTATATCTAGCATTTTTATAAAAAATGTTAATTATATCTATATACACCTGAAAATAATAAATGAGCATATAATTTAGTTGTATTTATTGTTTTTACTTTATATCTTCTTACACTTTTCGATAAAAGTTGTTTAATATTTAAAAAACCATTTCAAACTATTCTTACAGTTTAAGGTTTTCATTTTGTTTTAAAAATGAAACATAAAAAAAAATTAGTGGTATTAAAATATCATGATATGATAAAAACTTACAAAATTAAATTTTTTGCTCACTATTTCTCCTTTCTTTCTACTTATTTTTATTATTTCATTTTCTTTATATATTACATATAAATGTATATATTTAACAATGAAATAAACGTGCCTACAAAACCAACCATAACGTAAAATAAATATTTAATTATGTTAACCCTTTTTAAATTTATTATTTGAAAAAATAATTTGTTTCGTAAAAAATAGTTGAATGAATTTTATGATGATAGATAAAAATTACGCTATATGACATTTCTTTCCTTTTTTTGTTACAGTGCAGAAACCACTGAAAGAAAAAGATATATCAGATCGGTTAATTTAATAAATTTAGTAATGAAAATTTACAAGAATCCTGGAATAACACCTTGTGTTTATGAAGATGCAAGGATATATTCCTGAAGACTTTATGTTATGAACATGATGCTCCTCTTTTTATACCCCACACATTGATGAATTAAAAATACCATTATATATATTGATATATATTCTCTCTTTTTGCAATGGGATTATTTGTCTTTTCTACACTTTGTACTAGATATACATAATACGATATTGATATTAAAAATAAAAATAATATATCTAAGGTTTGCATATTTTCCATTCACATCAACCATTTAAACAGATTCTATAAACTTAATAAGAATATTTAATGATTTGTTTGAATATTTAATAAATATATGTCTTTAATTACAAAATATTTTTTAAACATCAAGAATATTATTTGATAAATATAAATAAACTAAAATTATAAGCATTTTTAAATTAATAAAAACATTAAATTAAATAAATTGTTAAATAAATTGTTAAATAAATGTTTTTAAGTTATTCGAACAAAGGTATATAAACAACTAAAGGGGATTAATTTAACAATTACAATAATAAACTAAAAAATATTAACAAAACGTTAACAAATGTTTCTTTTATCATAACTTTTTGTATTTTATCAAAAATTATATATATAAAAGGATCACTTATAACATTTTCCTATGTATTACATTAATTTATACAACATATATAAATAAAATACATAAGTCATGTAAATTATGATGAATAAAATTATTTTCTTTATGCATAATCAAAAAGGAATAAACATTATGCCAATATTTATCATAAAATTTATTTTGTAAATAGTTTTTAAATTTTTTGATATATTGTTGAAAAAATGTTGCTTTTAAAAATTACAAATATTATTAAAATAAATATATATTCAATAAAATATAATAAAATATATTTTTAAGTTAATAAATATATTTATTTCAAGTTATATAAATTAAAAAAGATTTCTTGCGTGTTTTTATTGAAATGACAATTATTTTCATAAAAAAAGAGATATATTACAATGTGAAATATAGATAATATTTATAAAATTTTGATTCTTTTGTTAAATTTTAAAAATATTTTCTCTTTCATTAATAATTTATAATTTATTATTAGTTATCCTTCATCTCGTTCCATATTAATTTTATTAAATATTTAGGAAATTTTTTTTTATTAATTTATAATTTATGCCTTCGGTCCAAGTGGTGTCGAATGCTTATTCGTTATATGTCGATTAGGCAACTTGCTATTCTTTGGTTGTCATTTAGTGTCCAGCATATATCCGATGTTAGTTTATTAATTGCATGTAGAGTGTCGAGTGCTTATGTTTAAATCCGAATTTGTTTTCCAGTATTATGCTACTTTTATTACAGTATTTTATTATTATTGGTACGATTAATTATTTTTTCATATATTTTATCTATGTAGAAGGCTTATAGGTCGAAAATTAAATAGCAAAATATTGTTTTTATTTTTTTTTTGAATTGATATTACTTTTTCTTTTTTCCATTTTATCGAAAAATACATTATTTAATGCGTTGTCAAATATCATTATATAATAATATTTAATTTATTTTGAAATATGTTTCAGTACTATATTTGGTATATTGTCTAATAATGATTTTTTGTTGTTAAATTTATTAAAAATATTATTTACTTGAGTGATATTAATATAGTAATCAATTTCTTTATTAGGTTGTTTTAGATTATCCAATGTGTTATCTAATGAGAAAGTTGTTATTGTTATATTTTGTGTTTTATATTTTCACAATACATTGTATTTATTATTTCATAGCGGACTTTCAATTTCTTGATTCATTTTAATAGTATTTGGCGATAATAATAATTTTATTCATTTTCTTTTTTGTCACGTTCCACTTGTTGATGGTATGGCGGTTTGTGTTTCATTATTATTTTTTTGTAATAATTTATTATTT
Source organism: Dolichoris vasculosae (assembly GCA_018907195.1). NCBI lineage: Eukaryota > Metazoa > Arthropoda > Insecta > Hymenoptera > Agaonidae > Dolichoris > Dolichoris vasculosae. The sequence continues at coordinate 771,514 of JACCHY010000029.1, forward strand.
ATTTTTATTAACTTTTTTAAAACTATTTATTATTAATTATTAACACTATCATGCTGATAATTTAGTTTTTTTTTTATTTATTTGTAAATTTTTGTTATTTCTATTACTTAATATTTAAAATAATAATTATTTATTAATGCACTATTTAGATATTTACTTTTGCAAATTTATATTTGTGCTAGCAGCGTTCCTACGTTTATGGTTCAATTTTCAGTTGTTGACTGATATTAAAAAAATACATGTAATAAATTTGATTACTTACACGTATATTTAAATAAAATTTAAATATTTAAAATTAATACATTTTACATTGTATAAATTTATAAAAATTATATAGTTTACCTTTATATAACTTTAGATTATGAATAAGATTCTTTTACTTACGTATTAATTGGTTATATTTTTAATAGAATAATGTTTATATAAATTGCATAAGTTACTTTTATTTCATGTTGCAAATTCATTTTTGAATTACCTAGAGCTATTATTGCAACTAATTTAATTTGGCAATATAGTTATGCTTTATTTATAAATAAACATTAGCTTGTTAAAAAATAAATTAAGTAATATATTATTCAAAATATTTAAGAATCAATCTTTAATAAATATAAATTATTTTATATTGGACAAGACAAATTGTTGGATGTTAGAAATGTCCCATAACATAACAGATAAAATATGAAATGCAGCCGAATCACCGCTACATACTTAATATTTTCTTATTACTATACTTGCCTAATAGAATAATTCACGATCTTTGCGAATCGATCGGTGACGGAAGCTTAACAAATTATTAAATTCAACATATTAAGCCATCGGATAGATGTCAGCACTAGTCAGTAGCGATTAGGTAGTAATCACTAGAATCTCAGTATAAAGTAATAGTCACATGAGTGTAAATGTATGTAAATTACCACGTTTTTTATTAGCAAAAAGTTACTAAAATTTATTTAATAATACATTCTTTCAAACTTAATTGAAACTTCAAAATGAACTAATTATTTACAATATGTTCAGAATTAAAATAAGATACGAAAATCCACACTAAATAGCAATCTTTCTGTAGTTCGGTTACTTTTATGCAAGCTTCGTATGATTAGATTGGAAAGGACGTCACAAGCGCCACTACATCACATTGATATACAGATCCGTTAGCTCCTGTATAATTATATATACTTAACTTCCAACCTACTAATGAACTTTTGAAAGAATGGTTTTATTTTAATCAATACAATTATTAATTTAAGATAGTAAACAAATAGTATTCAAAATTTCTTGGTCTTCTTTTTAAATTTTTTAATACATCACGTTCCTACAAATGTTTTTCACTTCATAATTTTATAAAGTGATTTATTTACTTCTAAGATTAGTTAAAAATTAAAATTGACTATTTTTAAAAAATTAATCATAGAAAAAATTTTTTAACAATTGTACAATCAATAATAAATAATGGCTCATTATAAAGGAGCTGCCAGTGAAGCTGGCAGAGCTATGCAACTCATGAAAAAGCGAGAAATTGCTCAGCAAGAAATTGAGCTTCGTAAAAAGAAAATTGAAAATGATTTAAAAATACATAATATAGAAAATAAATTTGCGACACATTACAATGCAGTTGAACAACAACTTAAAACATCTACTATTGGTTTGGTCACACTCGATGAAATGAAAGCAAAACAGGAAAATATTGTAAAAGAACGAGAAAGAAAATTAGCACAAAAAGAAAAAGAAAAAGAGCAAGAAAAAGAAAGGGCTCTTGCTGCTAAACAAGCAGAAAAAACTAAACAAAAAAAGCAAATTCAAGCTTTATCTTTCAATTTAGATGAAGAAGAAGAAATTGATTCTAATGAAGATTCAGATACAAAATCTGAAAAATCAAGTGAATTTTCAGAACCTATAATAAAAAAAATAAAAAAAAACCCAGATGTTGACACTAGCTTTTTACCTGATAGAGAAAGAGAGGAAGAAGAAAATAGATTAAGAGAAGAACTTAGGCAAGAGTGGGCCCAGAAACAAAATACATTAAAAGAAGAAGAAATTGAAATTACTTTTAGTTATTGGGATGGATCTGGACATAGGCGTAGTGTTATAATGAAAAAAGGTAGATTTAAAAAATAAAAAATATTTATTCTTTTCTTATTTCTAATCAAATTTTATTTTAATTATGAATAAAGTATATTTGTATTAATTGGTTTTAGTTTATACTGTTGGCAGGTAATTCAATTTATCAGCTTCTTCAAAGATGTTTGGAAATCTTAAGAAAAGAATTTAGTGAACTAAAAACTGTTATGGCAGATCAATTAATGTATGTAAAAGAAGATTTAATTCTTCCTCACCATTACACATTTTATGATTTCATTGTAACAAAGGTATTATAAAATTATTTATACTTGTTTTAATTCATAATTAATAATATATAAAAATAAATAAATCTACCTTATAAAGGCAAGAGGGAAAAGTGGACCCCTTTTTACTTTTGATGTACACGATGATATAAGAATGATGTCCGATGCATCTGTTGAGACTGAAGAATCCCATGCAGGAAAAGTATTACTTAGGTTATTATATATTATATATTATAAAAGTATTACTTAAAAATTTATAATATTTTATTTCCAAAATAAACATTAAAACTGTTAAACATTTTTACTATTTCAGATCATGGTATGAAAGAAACAAACATATATTCCCAGCTAGTCGATGGGAACCATATGATCCTACAAAAACTTACGATAAATATACAATTTCAGATAAAAAAAAGAAAGATAAAATTTAATAAAAAGCAAATATAATTTTGTTTCTAATTATTATGGGTGAAAAGGTACCTTCCTGTATTAAATTAATAAGACTGAATAAAGAAATAATTGTAAATCTAAAAATTATAAAAAAATATAAATATTTATAATATATAAACTGACATTAAATTGATTTGACGATTAATATTTATAATTCATTTTAGTATTTATAAAATAATATATAAAATACTTTTTCTTAAAATTTTTTCTTTAAAACATATTGGAAACTATATATTTTTTAATATAATATTAGTAATATAACTTTTTTCATTCATATATTTTTCAAAATGATAAGATTAAAAAATATATTATTGGTTAATAAAAAATATTTTCAAACCTATAACAAATATAATTTTTAGTTTTTACAAATACTAAAGTTTCAGATTTTTTGATATGTTGACAAATTTAAATTAAAATTTTTTTAAAATATAAAAAACATGAACGTATACATATAACACTTTTAAACAATTCAAGAAATTATTAAAAGAAATTTTTAAAAAATTGAAAAAGTGACTAAATAAATTTATTATTTATTTTTTACTTCAATTTGCTGTACAAATTCTATAAAATAGAAAACAAAAAATTGAAGTTTAAAAAACTTTCAGAACAAAAAATACACTATTAATTCTAAATTGTTTGAATGTTTTCTATTAATTGTTTATAATAAGTTTACAATAAATAAATTAAATTTTACTAAATTGCATAACAGTTACTATTTAAAAATTGATAATTTAATCATATAATTTAATTTTTCATATTTCATTTATTATATTCTTTTTTTAATATCAATTTAAATTAATTTTATACTTAAGCAATAAAATTATAGACTAAAGAAATACTTTTACTTTATTTCTATAGTGCTATATATTACATACAAATTATAAAATACTTGACTTATAAATAAGTAAAAAACTATTCTTTTTTCTTGCAAATTTATCATAATTATCACTTATTTTCACATATACTTTCGCTCCTAATTGGAACCATATTTAATTTGTAAAATTTATTTGTATAATTTAAAACAAATTAAAAAATTGAGGATACATAATGAGGTTAAAATTAAAAGAATCTGCTAAATGTATACATATTTAAAATACCCTTAAACTTAAAATCTATATAAATTCATTCTCGAATATTATTAATTTTATATCGTTTTGATATACCTATATAGACTTAATAAATATTAATTATTTTAATTTATATATCGAACTAGTTTACAATTTTTAGAAATGTAAGAACAATGAATAGATAAAAAAAGCTTTCAACATTTTCAATTGTAAATTTACATTTATCAAATTTTCAATTAGATAGCCTTATGAAAAGCCTAAATTTGATATAAAAAATTTGTGAAAATCATCTGAATATACTTATAATAGTATTATTTTATTGTGTTGTAAATAAAAAACTTTAGTCTATGTTTTAGACCAATAATTTGTTTTTGTATAAGTATACTATAAGTTATTTATTTACAAAATTTTTTTTCTATTTTCATGTATGTTTTATACATGAAAAAGTACATAAACTATTTTTATACTTAGTTTATTAAAAAAATAAATAATAATGTATATATGAAATGATTTATATATACAAATTCTACTTGATATAAATTGTAGTTTTACCATGATATTGACAATTATTTGATTGAATTTGGATCCATATATGTAATATTTTTTGGAAAATGATCCATCACAATAAATCTAGTTTCACTTGTTTGACTTATATTATCAACGAAACCAAACCAGTAAATAACTAATCCTGAACCAAATCTATTCCAATAGCTAAGAAATTGTTCTTTAATATACTTTTTGTGAATGACCGGACTGCCAAATCGAGCTTTTGATTCAATCCAGTTTATAACAAAACCATTTACAGCTATTGGAACTTCCAATTTACAATCAGGTGTTTTATCATATCCTTTTGTTCGAAGATGATCTTCATTATAATAAGGAATGTTGCATTCAATTAAATATCTTTCAAGTTTGAGTTCATATTCTTTACCAATAGAGCTGTATTTTTAAACAGAAATTATGTTTAATACACTAATAAAATATCAGTTTCAATATTTGAATAAAATGGTTTTATACTTACTTGCTAATTGCATTAGATATTGACCCATACTGATTATCATACAAGACACACTAAAAATAAATTTTTACTTAAAAATTTTAATTAAATCCATAAATTAAATGTATAATATTATATTATTAACTTTACTATCTAATATAAATAAAAAACTTTTTAATTTATAATATTCAGGAGTAAATTTTATTGTATACTATAATTTAAAAACATTATAAAATATTTATTTACATAATATTAATTTATATAAGATAATTAAAATAGTGTTTTAAAAAAATTATATTTCAAAATATTTAAATTTTTGAGTATATTACCAAAAAGATTTCATAAGCAAGATCCTTATCTGGTATTAGCGTAGTATCTTTCATCATTTTACTCAGATCTTTTCGATTACCTAAAATATTCAACAAATAAAAAAACAAATAAAAGTACAATACCAATAAATATATTATTTAAAAAATAAATAAATATATATATTTACAATTATCTTTCTTTCTCTCATAAAATTCTTTTAATATCTTATGAGCTAATAATGCAGGGCAAGTATCAAGTTTCATAGCCATTCTTATAAGAATTCCTGAATTTTCTTTTTTTTTAACAGCATCTAAATAACTACAATTTTTCAAATTTTGATATATATATATTAAGAAAATATTTGTGACATTATGAATAAATTAATTGCTTACGTCTCATAATAATTATTAACATTTCCAAAAATTCTTTGATGAGTTGATTGTGTTTTAAATTGTATTTCTTGGCTCAAAATACTATATAAAGTATTTGCATGAAAACTAAAAAGAAAACAATATTAAATATTTACATGATCATAAAAATATATTTTAAGTTAATAATTATTTTTTAATTATATTTTTATTCATTATATATTTAAAAATTAAAATAAAAAAATTATTACCTATCATATTTTGCAATTAAAATTTTGGCACAATCCTTTGACAAGCCTTGAAAATTTTTTATCGTCTTTACTATTTGTTTGTAATCTTCAATTTTCATTATGTAAAAATTTTAGATTATTAAATAATATACAAGAATTGTGTAGTTCTAACCTCAAAGTAATTTTATTGATATACTGAAATATAAAAAATTTAACTTTTGTAAAAGTTGAGCATAATTTATATTAATAATAATAATAATAATAATTTAAATAAGATTATTCGAATGTCAAAATAAAATAATAAGATCTGTGAGGGAAGAATGCTAAAACACAATAATCTTAAATCATTACTCAACTGAATACTTATATGAACATGTAATTCGCACGTGATTGACATCTATATATTACACACAATGCACTTATAACAATCAGATATAAAGTAAGTATCCAAGATTCACAATAAACTGCTTAAAACTCATTAACCTTTGTATGCAACACGAAGTGAACAGAAGACTATAGGTTCAAATTCGAAAAAATGGGTGAATTAAAAATTCTAGAATTAAGTTATTTATTTAAATCATGTGATTCATAAACCAATAATCGAAAAATATAATTTCACTAAAACAAAGAAATATAAATTTTACTTATAAATTACAGCTGAAATCCACATGAAAATCTACATATAATGAAACTAAAATGAAATTATATTCTTAATATTATATAAACAAAATTAAATTGCACATACTTTTGACACTTTTTACGTTCAGACATTAAATCACGATTTTCAAACAGAAATTAAAAACAAGAAATAAAATAATAATACATAGTTATTATATAAATAAAGGAAAATATATTCATTCCACGTACATTATATAATTTTTAAATATACTTACTTCTTCAAAGGGTTAATAATCATAAACGGAGTATAATGATTCTGCATTATATGTTGTGATCGAGGTATTTTATTTACACAGAGTATATATATATATATATATCCCAAACTGAATACTTAACCTAATTACAAATAATAAAAATTTTAAATTTCAATGTTAATTTAATAACAAAATCCAAGCTACTATTATTTATCCATAACATTCATATTGCACATTTATCATCAGTTTATTTTTTGCTTTTATATTATAATATTATTTGTATATTTATGGTAAATTATAATCAAATAATCATAAATAAACACTAATACAAATTATTTAATAATAAAATTCTATAAATTTTAATATAAAATAAAATAATATTATTCTTATATACTTAATTATAACATTTTAGTATTATTAAATGATGAAATAAAAATATAATTCATCATTATTAAAATAATTTACATAAATAATTACTTTTTATTATAATAAACATCAATCTAAGTAAGAAAAAAAGAAAAATTGTAAAAAAAATTATTATGAATCTTCAAAATATTATATACATGAATTTAAGTATATAAAATAAAACTCAGCATAAAAAATTTTATTTAAACACAGATAATTGATGCATCGTAATATAATATTATATAAAATTAATTTCAATTCTTTTTTTCTTTATCTAAAAATACAGAATACTTTATATATAATTTATTGGAACATCATTAATGAATAATTGTTGTTGTATATTGACATTTAATTCATAGATATTATCAGAATGATATAACAAAAATTAGAGGATGAGAATAAATAAACACAAAATAATTAGTATTGTTCAATGAATTGTTTTATCCAAATCATAGCTCTGGATTTCAACTCATTTTCTATTTTTGTTTATATTAATAATAATACATATTTATTAAAATACCATCAAATCAGACTTTAGTGAAAATATAAAAAACTTGTATTTATATGTGTTTTTTAAACTACATCTTACTTAAATTAAGTCAAATTTTATTTAAATTATTTATAATTTATTAGAGTTCAGAAAAGAATTGAGGAAAATATAAAAAAAATAAAAAAATTTCTAATTATATAAGTTTTTTAGATAAAAAATGTATATAAATCAATGAAGGTTAGAAAACTAAATAAACAAATCTATTAGTATGAATAGTATCAAGAAAAGAAGAAAGTAACAAATGAGTAAGAAACAAAAGATAAAAATGAAATAAAAAAAAAATTAACAAATGCAAAGAATGATTTAATCAGGTTGCGAAACAGGTGAGCTTCGCTCACGTTTTCCAGTTTTAATCTTAGCCTTAGACTTAGTCTCTCTTTTCCTGCTCACGGATGATGTAGAAGTAGTGGATGCTGAGTCTGCAGGACTTGAGTGACTCGAACCTTCTCTATCCCATCTGGCCAATGTTTCCCTTAGACTTTGACCATCAGCTTCCTCAAAACCATCGACATCAACATGTAAACCAGTACCTCCATCCTGGCCACTACCTCCATTACTCTGTCCAGCCAAAGTTTCAAGACTGGCCCGCATTTCCCTGCGTTGATCATCACTGTGTTGAGGACACCGCATCGACCTTGTACATAGTTTTTTTGTATGCTCAGAAACAACACCACAAATCTGTTGTAACAATGCTCTTTTATCTTCAAGTGACATGCTCTCATAGTTAGAAGGCGAGCTTTCATTGCTTGCGTTGTAAACGAGCTCACCAGAACCATCGGTGCCATTCCTTTGATTAGCAATACTTCGAGGTTGCTTAAGTTTCTTTAATCCATTTCGGTCTTTGCGTCGCTTACGCTTGTCATTATTAAGACTCCAATCAACATCATCATCGTCATCACTAATAACGCCACCATAGCTTGTCAGATCCTTAGAATTATTGGCTATACGCCTGGAGGCTATGCGCGAACTATTGCGACCCATACCCATACATTTTTCGAGATGAGTAGCAAAACGACTTGCTGCAACACCCCGTTCACAATTTGGACAGTTGCACTCTTGAGATTTTTTAATTGGGTGCTGCCCAAACACATCCAACCCAGGTAAATCTGTGAATACAATGTTCTCTCTTAACTCTGACAAACAGTCATATGTTATATTTTTTTTCACTACTTGCCAATCATTTTTCACAATTTTGAAAGGATTTTTATCTTATAAATATATTTCATCAGGGAATAAATACATTATTTATAATAATCTTAATTCATTTTAAATTTATAATTTCCTTTTTTTCTTTTTTTTTTTAAATTTTGATAATTGATATTTGTTCATACAAGAGATTTGAGAACTCAAAATGAAAAATAAACCTATCAAAATAGGAAAAAGAAAAACACTACTCAAAAATATTTAGAAGAATAACAACTGAAAATTTGTTTACATAGTCACATTCATTAAATTTACAAGTCAATAAAAAACAACTAATTGAAAAGACTAGATTCATTAGAAATTAGAGAATGAAAATTTAATTTAGTTACAGAACATCTATTTAAATTAAATATTTTTTAAAAATTTATTTATAAAATTAAAAAACAAAGTTATAAATATATTTTTATATTTAGCATCACAAGAAATTTTATTTATTTTTAAATTACTTCAAATTTTTATCAATAAAAATATTTTTTTTTACCTTTTGATTTTTAAATACCTACTCTGATATGAAAAATTATCTCCATACTCCAAATATAAATCATAAATATAAATTTATACATTTTAAGAAAATACTATTCAAATTTAATGTTTATTATTTTTTATTAAAATATTTATTTAGTGATAGAAAGACTTATTTTATTTAAAAAATTTAAGCAATTTATAGAAATCAATGTTTTTCATACAATCAATTTCAAATCAAAATGAAGTTTAATATTTTGAAAACAAATTATTTATTTTCATAAACTTTTATATTTAAAAATATTGTTTTAATTATTAAATTTCAATGACAAATATTTCTAAAATAAATTAGTAAAATATATTTTGTAATTCTTTTGGAATTATTAAGTAAATTCTTTAAACAATAAAATCTTATTTCTATCACAAATATTTTTTTATTTTTTAATTTTCCTAAAAAATAGTTTTCTTATTTATATTTTATATTTTTTATTATTTTATTTTATTTATATATATTATCGATCTATATTAAGTTATAATTTCCAAAATAACATTGCATAATCTAAAATATTAAGAACAGAATTAAATATACTAGACAAAAACAAAATATAAAAATAAATATTTCATAGAAAAATTCATAAATATTAATTCAAAATTGAATATAAAAAGTTTCATAAAATGATTTAAAAATTAGAAATTCAATCAATTAATGTTTTAATAAACATTAAGAAACTATAAAATTATCTTTTCATACCCACAATGGTATAAGACTCATCATCTGGTATGCCTTCCTCGACATCTGAACTTCCAATTTTAGTCATACGATGAATATCAAAAACAAAACCCATGAGAACTTCATCAAGTAAGTCTTCATAAATTTCCTTAGTGGCTGATTCCACATTTTCTGATTTGCTCATAAATTCAAGGAAACGTCGATTCAACTCCTGTACCCTGTCGTCTGTCACTGACATCTTGGAGCTACTGCCTTATTTTTCGCAAAACTATTGAAATCTGAAACAAACTACCAAAATTGCTATTGAATTTTGCAACAGCACCGTGAAAACCATAAATTGCTGCTACTAATTTTATACGTGTTTTGTATGTTGCAATACATTCGCATACCGTTGATTTCTTTTTTCTTAATTAATTTTCTTAGAAGAAACCTCGATTAACTTCTTTTTTTTCAAAAATACCGACTACTACAATCCCATCTTTGTTTTACTTTTTCTTATGCATAAAAATGACTTTTTTTTAATACTGTAAGAGATTAAAACTTATATAAGCAACCGTATTTAATTATTTCTCTAATGTAACCCTTTTTCGGAGATTTGCTATTATAAATTATTTAATTGCTATGAATGTAAATTTGTTTCATGTGACTTAAAATTCGTTATTTCACAAATGTATACAACAGATAAGACATACGCATGCGTAACAAACTTGCGTTCAAAGTACTCGAATTTAAATTACTTACCAAATCTCAAACTTCATTTTTTAAATTAAACATCCTGAATACAATAAATAAATAGAGAATCCAAAGAATATTTTATTATTATTTTTAAATATTTTTCTATCATAATGTAATAGATAAGAATTTAAAAAATTCTCATTTTAAACAAATATTACTTAAATTTAACTTTACTTCAATGTATGGTACTAGTTTATAAAATTGGAATTTACCAATATTTCAATATTTTTTCCACATATTTTTAAATAATTATTATATACTATTATTATTATTCAATATATTTATATTTCAATTATCGAATTTTATCTTTATTTAATTAACGTTTTTATTAAAAACTTATTAATAATCTTAGCTAATATGTAATAAATGACAACACATTTTTATCGTGATTTAAATTCATTTTGTTTTTACTTAATAATTTTAATCTTTTTATCTATTCTTAGTGTAACAAAATATATTAAAATTAATATAGTAAAATAAAAGTACTATTTTTTTGAAAATATAACGGTAATTAAATCTAGATATATATAAATAAGACTGGATCCAACAACAAACGATTTTTAAAATAATTATCATTGTAAAATTGTTTTATATATGATTTAAATAAATAATTAATATAATAATTTATTTTTTTAATTATTTCATTTGAAATGATATTAAATCATTCTTTTAAGTATATTTCATTTTTAATTTATAATCTTAAACTTAGAAAAATAGTAAATTTTATAGAATAGAACAAAAATATTATTTTGTATTTATTGTCAATGTTACTTCATTGTAAATGAAATTTTGTCAAATTCTTTCTAGTAAATTTATTCACGTTTCATATAAATATTTTTGTATTATATACAATAGGATAGTAGAAAATTTTTAGTTCAACCCTTTTACTAACTTAAATAAAAGAATCCTCTGTAATATATTAAAAAATCAAGAAATAATCAACACTGAATTACAATAATAAGATATATAATTATCCAATGATTGATTGTTTTTCATAATAAAATTCCACAGAATGAATGTTAATATTCTAAAAAATGTTTAAACAGTTTTACAAATCATTTATATATATATTTTAAAAAAATATACCTTTTTCTTGTAATTTTTATTTTCTAATTATGACATACAATTTTGAAAGAATATATTTTGTTTAAATATTGATAAAGACTTCTAATGATACTCATTAAGTTTCTGATGAAACAAAAATTTAGATATTTTTCAATTTTCTAAATATAGTAGATCGTGATATTTCTACTGTCATTTGAATTCCAGACCTTTTATTTCCATATTAGATAAGTTTCCCACTAAGCTAACAATGCCGATGCATTTTTATTATCAAGTTAATTTGACATATATAAGGTGTTATAAGATTAGCTGTATATATCTCTCAAAAAATCACCCACAATTTAAAAGTTACAGAGCATCGTTCTAGAATACACTAAAAATGCTAGGTTTACCAAATTAGAAATCTGTTAATATAAGATCTTTTAAATATTACCAATAATTAATCACAGGGCTAATATCTATACAAATAAACCAATGATCTATTTTACTATAAGAAGTGAAAATTTTCAGAAGATCAATTGTTTAATAAAGAATTGTGAAATGAAAAATTGAAAATATCGATCTATGGCATTGATAACACCTTTCTATTCTGTCAAAGTTTCCTGAATAACAAAAGAATTCGTACTATGTTCTTTGCTATGATAGTTTTTTATATATCTCTTTTTTTGTATATAATAAATGCAATAAAGAAGAATATAAACAAATTGATGATAACTCTTTTTAAAAGTAACTGAACAATATATACAAGAAATAACATCAATTTAATAATTAAGGAAGGTGCTTTACCATAGTTGTTAAAAATAAAATTTTTTCACGTGCAATTTGTAACTAATAATTTAATTTTAAGACAATATAACAATATTCTATTATGTTTTAATATTAGAGTATATTGAAAAAAATTTTTTGGTATTTACATCCTATTATAAGGTAGACTATTCAAATTGAATAAACAAAAAATATATTGGTATCATTTGAAATTTTTTACTTGTATTTTATCAAAAATAAAGGTATGTAAATTTGGATAATGTATACAATATTAGATATCGCAAAAATATTCGAATTCTACTGTTGGTTGTTTTAAAGTGAGAATATAAAAATAATAAAATAAAAGTATATTTTCGTTTAAAATAAATATTTTATTAATTTTACCTATGGACTTACATCTTTTATGAAAATCTTTTCCCTTACATACAGACAAATCTGTCCTTTTACTACATATATGAAAACACGTGATAAAATAAAATGCCAAACATAGGTATGTATAAATATATATAATTCGTATAATATACATTGCAACTAAAATTTACCAGCGTATATACATGTACGATATAGAATATAAATCATCAGAAATAAAGCTAAGATAGTCGTTATCATATAAATATATTATTTTGTACATAGTATGTAACTACATCAAAGTCCTATTAGCGTGCAACATAAATAATCGTACATATGTCGAATAGAATATGGTCAAAGTTATTTATCCTTTGACTCGAATCCAATCATTATCATTGGATTCCATCATCATTTGAATCCTTATTGGATTCGTATATAATGAATCTATCAGCTCGTATCCATGGGAATAAATACCTTTATCAACTCATAGCAAAAGCTGTTCTCGTTACTTATCAATAAACGTGCGATGGAGTATATGATTTTGATTTATATATTAAGATCACTTTTTTTATATCAAGCTACAACTAATTAAATATAATATTTTGACTTAAAAATTAATTTACGGTTTTAAGCTAGACTTTAAATTAAGAGGTATATGACTAAACTACCTCAATAAAATTATTTATATTTATTATATATTTTTTTATTATTAAATTGTAATATTTATTTTTATAAAAAAAATAAAAATTTTATGATAAGTCAAATATTCTAAAAATTTTTGTTTAAAAGAGAAAATTTAAAGATTGATAACTTTTAACTATATTTTTCTACAATTGCTTGTGAAGATATATTTTCACGCTGCTTTTAATATAAATACTGCAATTATTGTGTGTAAAACATGTAACGAACAATTAATTTGATTGTTTATGTAAAGTAATTTTTTAATAATTGTTATAATATTTAGCTCATAGATATTTTGCTTATTTATTTTAATTATGTAATTATTATTAAATTAATCAGCTTTTAAAACTGTTATAATATAATGATATGCAAAATCTAATAAACTCGAGAGGTGAATGTTTAAGAAAATACGATTACTAGCACATATACGAAATTACATATAAAAAAAGAATTAACTTATTTTGAATATTTTACAATAATATTTAAATAAAAATTATAGTATCTACATAATATATATGAATATTATATATTATTAAAAAACCATGAAAATAATTATCATTAATGGTGGATAAATAAAATAATAGCACTACTAAAATATTTATAAATTTATATAAATTTTCTAATATCTTAAATTATATAATGTACAATTAACACATTATATAATAATATATATTTTAAAAAGTATACGTAGATGAGATTAAAAAGTTATTACTTAATTTATTGAAATATTAGGCAATGATATGACAATGGATAATAACAGTGATAATGTAAAATAAATAATGTATTTATAAAAACATTTTGTAACAGATAATAACTTACGGTATAATTTTTGCCTAAATTTTGATAACTGTGAGATAAAAGGATGAAGATAAAATATAAATTTATTGTGTATAAACATGAACCTATTTTTCCAAGTATCGCGTAATTATGTTATCTTTCTGTATATATATATATTTTTTTAAATTTCTTAAAAATGAGTTTGATAAATGCACGTGAATATATTATACTAATTATTCTTAAAAAATGTCTTTAAAAAGAACTTTTTACAGATATTTAAAAAAAGTTACAAAATAAACATTTTAATAAAAATTTGAAAACATTTTTTAATGATTTGTAAGATTTTAATTTCTGTAACAAAACTTGAAGAATTATTTGAAAAATTAAAGAATATTCAAAAAATTATAAGGTAGGTAAATTTATTTTGGATTTTTCCTTGTATTTTCAAATTTTCAAATATTACATAATTTTATAATTCATATGCATTTATAAATGTAATCTTTTAATGAAAAGCTACATTCTCTCAATCTGCCACGGATACAATAACTTACTTTTTATACAATTAAATGCGATTAAAATAGTATACATATATTTGCAAAACTTTTATTTCATTTTTAATATAAAACTAAAATCTTTCCACAAGTTTTAAATTATTTATAAGGTTATTATATCACCTATTTTTAAGTGATTCTTTTAGCAAAGCCTTGTTTTATAGGCAAAGTTTTAATTAAACAATTGTTTGAATGTGATGAACTAAGTTCAGGAATTAATATACTGTTTATTGAAATCAATGTTTTGTAGATCGTCATGCGAACTGGACTTAGGGACGATAATCAAATTAATCGAATTTCTTTAAAAAAGAATTCAGAAATAACCAATAAAATAAAGATGAAATTCATACTAACATTAAAACAAAATAAATAAATAACGCTACTGGAAGTCAATTTCCAGAAATAATAAATATTAAAATCTTTATAAAAATTGTCTATTATATTCTTTAGTCACTAGTATACTCTTATTTATTTACTACATCTATTTCTTAAGGTCATGAAAAGAAGATTTAACGTTTATTTCATCAACCGAATTAGTATGATAACTAAATTGATAAATTCATAGGTTTATCCTTAACATAAATTTTTTAATCATCTAAAATTAAAAGATCAATGTTTCATACATTTATTTCAACTTATCGTCAAAAAATTGAATAATTTAAGATATTGAAGTGAATTGAATTATTATCCATTTAACGTCCAGAAGTTTATTTTGGTATAAACTATCAGATTACAATTAGTTAATTATCTTGGTATTGTCTGAACTAAAAAATTCGGTAGTATGTTGTAATTAAAGTTTTTTTCTATTATATGTCATTTTATTTATTTTATTTCATCAACAAGATAATATATCGTTGCCCCGAAATTCAATTGAAATATATTTTTTTATATGCTATTGTTATATTAAAACAGTTTTGTAGATAGGCAATCGGTTATTAAATTACAAAAATTTTTTCTATAAATTTCAATATTGTAAAAATTTGATGTTTTATAATAATAAGAATACTTAATTTTAATAGAAAATATTTATAAGCTATGTAATGTATACGCGAATTCCCTCTGCTCGATTCTCACGGTTTTTCTTTGTATTCCTTTTCTATATGACTTCTTTAAATTCCTATTTTTCGACTTTCATCTGCGTGATGCACACGGTTTCCTTTATTTTCTTTTTTACGATTCTCTTTTACTCTCTTTTACTTTACGACTTCTCTTTACGTGATACTCACAGTTTTCCTTTAACTTATGACTTCCATCTACGCGATACGCACGGTTTTTCTTTATTTTCCTTTACTTTATAATTTCCTTCTACGTAATACTTTAACCTACAAATAATTTCTTTGATTCAAAAATTGTAAAGCTCATTTCTCCAAAATTCGATGTTTATGACCGAGTGCAGTGTTAGCACTACCTTTTAAATAGTGGACCACTGCGAGAAGAACTTACTTTAGAACCAAACCAGAGCGGAATCATACTAAACTCATACTAAAGTCTGTCACGACATTACTATTTTAATATTAAGTTAGTGTATCTTTACTATAAGTTATATCAGTAAATAAATTCCTATTATTGAACGACATATACACTAGTGACTCATTTGTCCAACTACAACCCATTCCAGCTATATGAAGGAAATTTTATCTTTCTGTGTAGATGAAAATAATTTAATTAAGCCTTAATCAAGGTTATAAAATCAGTTAATATACATAGTAATCATTTTATTGCAAAGTATAAATGAAAACTGTAAGAACAATATTCATAATAATAAAAGTAAAAATAAAAGAACAGCTACTTCTCTGAAATAAAATTTTGAGAAATGGGTGTAAAACAAAATTTAAAGTTGATTGTTAAATAATCGAGAAGGCTTAATTTAATTTTTAATAATTTTTTACTTTGTATCAAGATGCATCAATAATATTTTCAAAATAATATTATATAAAGTTCCTTTAATTAAAATAAAATTCTGGAATTTAAATATTTATATACAATAGAAAAGCTATTCTATTTTAAAATTAACTTCGCACATTACTTTGAAGTAAGCTTCTTCTTACGGTGAGGGCGGGCAAATATCAAGACAAAAACTCCGATGGAGCAGCGAGCGACATTGACGCTCATCTTGATGTAAGCGAATCTTACAAAATTATCTCTAAGGGAATGGATTATAGATTATTATACTAAGATTTTTGTTAAGAAGTAGAATACTTCTTTAAAAGATAGAAAATAATTATGAATTATTTTAGTTCTATCATTACTATACTGTAAATCCCTAAATAAATAAAAAAACTAGTATTAATTTAAAAAAATGTTATTATAACTGTATTTAAAAATAAATTCGTTTTCGACAAATATTCATTGAGTGAAAAAAAATTCCGAAGTTAAGCTAATATTAATTGTTTATTATCAGAGACGGAAGAAATTTGAGCAATTTTTCAACCACTATTTCATTGTTTAATTACTATTATTATTCATTAGTGTTCAAATCATTAATGAAATATATTAAATAAACTATAATTTTTTATATGTAATATAAAGATAAGTATTTTAAGTTTTTCTTTATCCCATATATATAGTAATCATTACGTATCGATGCTCAATATTACGTTACCAACTTCACATTGTATAAGCTAAAGTCATACATTTCTTTTTAAAGGTTAATAATTGACACCATGGTAAGGATTTATATTTTTACATTAAAAAATCTATTATGTTTAAGACCATCCTAAATTATTATTATATTTTTTATAGTGCAACACAAGAAAAAAAATTTTAATATTTTAATATTAGTAATATTTTCTGATTTTTGTTATAAATATTCTAATTTTTAATTATTCTGTTAATTCAATAAGATAGGTTAAACTAATGGTGTTAGTATGTATAAATATTAATACTTTAATCGTTAATCGTAATACAATAGTTTGAATAACTTAAAAAATATTTTCTTGTATTTAATTTGATTTAAATCTAAAACAATAAAAATTTAATATAATTTTTCTTAATCCATAATTATTATTTTTATATAAATTATTCTTAGTTATTATAAAAATTTCAGTCACTTGTAATACCAGAAAAATTTCAACACATTCTTCGGGTTGTAAACACAAATATTGATGGAAATAGGAAAGTTATGTTTGCTATGACTGCTATTAAAGGTGTTGGACGACGATATGCTAATATTGTTTTAAAAAAAGCAGATATTGACTTGGATAAGCGTGCTGGTGAATGTTCTGAAGAAGAGGTAAACATTAAAATTTATAAGTTTATAAATAAAACATAATTATATATAAAAATATTACTTAATAGGTTGAAAAAATTGTTACAATTATGGCTTGTCCCAGGCAATACAAGATTCCTGATTGGTTTCTCAATAGACAAAAGGATATTGTTGATGGCAAATATTCTCAGGTAAAATATTAGAAAAATATTTATTATTTATCTTCTATTAATTTATATTATGTAATATTTTAGTTTAGTTTTTCTTGAAAAATTTAGACAATGTAAATATTTTTTATCTATTTTATTATCCATTATAATTTGCTATTTAGAAATAAAATTTAAATTCAAGATAATTGAATATTTTAAATATCAGTACTACAAAATTTTTCATTTAATATTTAAATATTGTATTTACATTTAATATTAAAAACATGAATACCTTAAAATCTAAAATTAATTAACTGTTTTCAAAAATCAATATTGTAATTGTCATGTAATTTATATCTTTATATTTTTAAGTTACATTTTAAGATTACTTATTCATTATTTCAACTTGAATAATTTGTAAATGCATAATAACACGGTAAATTATTTTATTAATATATAATTGGACTGGTAGATTATGCAAAAGTAACTGCATTTTTTAATTTCAACTTCTGAAATTTTATAATCAGTAAGTTGTGAATTTTATTGAAATGCAATATTTTAATATTTATAATATTTATTTAATAAAGTTAGATAAAAAAATATTATTAATTTTGTTATACATCTAACAATTATAATTTAGAATAATAACGTCCTTTATTGCACTCAAAATTATATTTAATAAAGTAATTTCTTTCAGCTCACGAGTTCTAATTTAGAGTCCAAATTACGTGATGATTTGGAACGTTTGAAAAAAATTCGTGCGCACAGAGGGCTTCGACATTATTGGGGTCTTCGGGTGCGCGGTCAACATACAAAAACAACAGGCAGAAGAGGTCGAACTGTTGGTGTGTCTAAGAAGAAATAATTAAATACTGTATAAAAGAAAATAAAAATTTTCAAATATTTTTTATCTTCATTTATTTATGTTCTGTAATAATATTATCTTAAACAAGTTTATATTTAAAAATAATTCATTGTTAAACAATTACTAATTTATAGCATTCAAAATATTTAATATTTTATATAAATCATAAATATCCCATTTTTTATTGTATTGTAATAATATAAATTAAATTATAAAAAGAAACTAATATTTAAAAATTTATAAAAAAACATTTTTTAATTGATATGATATTCAATAAATTTTTTTCATTCATTAATTTACTAAATACGTGAATACTATGAAAAAAATTGTATCATTTAGAAGTAAGATTTTAGTCAAAAACAGGATTTTCTACATTAATTGCCTCGGTAAACTAATAGATAATCACCATCTCGAATTTCAGTTATGTGTATAACCTAAAAAACATCATTTTAAAAATTTTATAATGCAAATGGGAAAAAAATTTAAATATATTGCAAACTATATAAAATTCAATGTTTATTAAAATACAAATATAGTTTGAAATATATTTATATTATATATATATATATATATATATTTACATACACATTGATATAAAATATACCTAAATTACTATATAATTTACAATGATGACAAATCAATAACTATCTGCATTCAAATATTGAATTAAAAAACTATATTTATTCAATATATTTATACATCCATTCTAAATCATTATTAAATTATATAGTTTAAAAAAAAACATTTTAGATGGTAATTGTGTGAACAACGTTATACAATCAAAACTGAACTTATTTAGCAACGTACATATTACAAATATATAAAACTAAAAAGATTAAATACTTTTTCAGGAGAATGTAAAAGAAGTTTTTGATTACAAAACTAAATTTTATTATTTTTCATTTTCCTTAAAATTTTAATAATTTTGAAAGTAATATAAAAAAATCTTTAAACAAATTATTTTAAATATATAATATCAAGATATATTTTAATTCGTATAATTTAAAATCAGCTATAAATAATTGTTATTTAATGAAAAAGAATTCAATAAATTTTGTAATAGTCTATTATTATACCAAACTTGGCTATTAATTTAATATAAAACTAAAAAACCTATATATTTCTAAATATTTTAAAATAATTTTAAAAAACTGAAAATTATAATAAACTTAATACACATTCCTCTTATAATTAACTAAAGCTGTTGAAAAGAAATTAAAATGGTAAAATTCAATAAAATAAAAATTTTTTTAAATCTTGAGTGTAAATTTAAAATTGTTGATATCATTAATTTTTAAAATCAATTTTTCATAAAAAATGATTTGCAATACTACATATTTAAGTTTTTAAGAACATCAATGAAATCTAAAATATTTTTAAATTGATTTTAAAAGTTATAAATTTTAAAAATATATTTATTTCTTTATCAATTTAAAATTTGTAATTATTCACTTAATTTAGAATTTTTCATTTATACCAATTTACATATATATTTATTATTATCATGCTTTGATATTGGTATAATATAGTAAACTTCAATAACAATAATGTGAGACCATAAAAGAAATTATATAATTCTATAATTAAATAAGTCATAATTTGCTCATACAATAATTATTCTAAAAATTAAATTAGTACTGTATGACTATTATATATTTTTACTTAACATCTACAAAATGAAATATAACATAAGAATAATATAAAAAATGAATTGTATATTGAGCAAAAAATATTGAACAAAGAAAAATATACAAAATAAGTTTTTTATCCTCATAAGTAGAAAATAAATGCTAATATAATTAACTTTTTGTTCAAATTTGTAGCATCATGCTTTGAAAAATGGACACACTGATTGCATGTTTTTATCTCTTGTTAATCTTGTTCAAATAACAAATTTGTTTACCTCATCCTGAAATACACTTAATTCTTCTCTATCCTTGGCTTCATAATCACAAATTACTCTGGCTCGGTCTTCACCATTCTCCACAGGTTGGTTAGAAATTATTGATGTGGTTGGGTGAAATGAACCCCCAGACAAACTGGGAGGGAGAAATTTTTAATAAGGTATAACAACATTAGGGAGTGCAATCATTTAAATCTTATATGTACACTTATATTTATAACTTAAATACAAGGAAATATAATATTATTTAAAAACATTACAGTTCTTATATTACTTGTAACTGTTATAATGTTATACAGCATCATAGTGTATTTTAAAATTTTCCTGTCAGAAATTTTTGTAAAAATGTTTATTTAGTATTAAATCATTTAATATCAAATAAAAATTAGAGAATAATATTTCCATATAAATCTCTATAAAGTTGTAGTGTAATTGAATAATTTAAAAACAGATTTTTTTAAATATTAATTATCTTTTAAAAAACTTATGGCAATAATTTTATTCAAATTTTTTAAGAAATTATAGAAATAAGTACAAAATTAAAATAATTTGAAATCTTTTTACTTCTAGATTTTATATATTTCTATATCAAGAAAATGCTATTAGTAATAATTAGATAAAAAATTAAAAAATATATTTAGCACAAAAGCAATAATTTTTTTCAAATTTTGTAGATTACATCAGGTTTGTCTTTTATTTTTAAATTGCATGATAAATAAAAAAAATTGAAAAAGATCATTGTTTTAAAAATAAATTACAATAGCGGTAATATATATAAACTCAAAATGAAATAAAAAAACATCAATTATTAAAGACAATATATATAAAACAAAAAAATAAAAATTTAATTTAAATAACAAATATCTAATGACATATTTAACAATTACATTATTCAATTATTATAAAATTTTCAATGTAGAACATGCATTAAATGTGATTAGATAATACAAACAAATTTTCCTATGTTAGTGAGTAATTAAATAAATATTATATTTTTAGTGTTAGTATAATATGGATTAGTAAATATAAATAATAAAAGTTATTAAATGTATTGTTCAGAATTTAAAAAAAGAGATAAAAGTATTTGATTAACTGGAAATATTTTATTTCCACAATTATCATATTTTATAATATTTTTTAAATCTGATAATTAAATGAATTGTAAAACTATAATTTTAGTATTTTTAAAATACTGAAAACTTTTATGTGACTACTTTATTAATTGACTAGTAGTAATTTTCACTATATGTTTATTACTGATAAATCACATCTGGCATATCTAAACTAAAATAATAATAAAACATTATTTAATTTTGAAAAATATTAATAAAAATAATTGTTTTAATTTACATACAAGTAAAACATCTATTTACTAATATTTTGATACTATTAATATCAGATTATTTTAAATCAATTAAAAATAAATAGATCTTCAACCAATATTATTCATATTTCCAGTATTTTTTACTTTTCTGTAATATTTTTATATTTAGAATTAAAAATTGATTATCTTTCCAGTGTAAATAAACTTTTTCTATGTAACAATAACAAAAACGGTAAAAATTAATATATTTCATTTTATTTAAAATATATTATAATACTTTTTTATTTTTAAAGATCAGTTAATATTTGATCCATTTGATTCAAAATTGAAAAATTGAATTTCAGTTATATTTACCATTTCAATAATATTTCAATAATACTTATTAAAATGTATAATTAAGCATTAATTTTCACACATATATACATATATCAACATTTTAATAAATATATTACAGTAAAGAAAAAAAATACAAAGAATGACTATACAAACAAATAGTGATAATAGCAGTGTTGTGATGAAACTTTATTAAGTAAGATAAATAGACTAGATCTTAGAAACATTCATGTCGAATGTAGCAGTAACATAAGTAGATCCAACAAGTGACTGATGGATGAGTGAATTTTGGGATTTTGTGAGTGAAGGGGTTAGCTCGATCACTTCCTCGCTGTTGACTCGCAGCAGAGGACTTGGCTCACGCACCCTGTAACCCCAAGCATGCCAGCAAAGACAGAGTATTACATGAAAAATTAAATTGAAAAATTTATATCTAATAAATTAATACAGTTATATTTTATAGCACTAGTTATTTATACAATACAAATTAAATACCCATTAGTGATTAATAATACCATGCAGAACTCATAAAAAGGTTTTCAATTAACATGTAATATATATAAAAAATAAACTAAATAAAATTGTATTTTAAATCATTTATCAACTTGAATAAAAATTTAATAAAAAACATAAAAAGTGAAAGAATCATAAATAAAAATATAATTTATACAATATCTGAATGATTGCAAAATTGTTTTCATCATGAAAGTTTTATAAAATTTAAAATTTATCAAATAATAGCAGTTTATTTATATATTAAATTTTTATATATTTAACAAAATTATTAGAATAATTAAAATATAAAAATGTTTAGTCTGCGCAAGCAAAGTAAAATAATTAAACTTAAATGATCTAACTTATTAAAATTTTTATATATGTGCATAATCCTGCAAAAAAATTATTTTAAAATCAATTGTTACATCTAGTTATTAGCTTATATATATATTTTTATATAACATTGTAATATGTATTAAAATAATGCTAATTGATAAAAAGTGGCAAAATAATAAATTCAAGGATTTACACAGGATTTTTACGAATGAGTAATGATTTAAACAACTGTTAAAAAATATTATATGACATGCAATTTGCCATTTACAAACAACATTACTCACTCGGATTATTCGAGAGTAGGAAAGCTATATTAAAAAAAATTGCAAGTAAAATAAGAAAGTAGTGCTGTTTTCTTTTGAAAATTTTAAATTATATTCACTTGAATTAAATTAATAATTACCCTGCAAGTTCATGTTGTAATTCTTGCATTGTTGCATGACATTGTGCATAATGACGAGTTTGAGCTTCTATAAATTCATGTAAACAACGAAGATGACCAGTTTGTGAACTTGAAACTCCTTCTAACAATAGTTTAGTAATTTCTGCTTGTCGATCAAATTCTGACTGAGCTACCCTTAGCTCCCTTTCTGCCTAAGTACAAAAGAAAATGTTTTATATTTTTATTTAAATAATTTTCAATTTAATAACTTTAGAAATGATCAATTTAAGTAATAGGTAATTAATATAAAATACTACATTATTGATACAGTACAACATTTCTTTAATTAAATGTAAAATAAATACATAAATATGATTACTGTAAAAATAATAGACCGAATTATTTGCAAATTAAAAGAAAAAGTTCTAAAATTATTAAATTGGTTATTTATTTAAAAATCTTTTTGTCAATAAATCAAAAATGAAAAAAATGTTTCAAGAAAACATTAGCAGTAAAAATTAAATTTTTTTATCAAGTATTAAAAATTATTTGTAAATATAATTAAAAATAGATTTAATATTTGTCGAAATACTGTATTAATAACAATACTTATTAAAAAGATTTTATCTACTTGAATTAAAATATTTCACAAAATGTAGTGTTATAAAATCAAAATCAATTTATAACTTTGTGATTTAATAACTAAAAAAAATTAAATTCTTCATGCCTTGATAACTTATATAAATTTAAAAAATATAAAACTACTAAATTCTTGATAAACAAATTAATATTACCAATACCTGATCAAGTAATACTTCCGGAGGAATGCCACTTTCCTATTTGATGCAGCAAATAGTGTATATATACATGTATATATTTGTATATATATATATATATATATTATTTATAAATATATAAAAAAAATAAAAATACATGTATATATATATGTGTATTTATGTAAAATTTAGAATATTAAACAGATTAAAATGGTTTAAAATTAAATTAAAATTTAGAATGAAAAATATTAATTTTTATAAATAAACTTACACTTTGATGACCCAACACACTTCTGGCCTTTCTCACACGTCTTTTACAAGAATCTAAATCTAGTCTATAAAATATTATAAAATTATATTGTAGTTTTATTTTGTTTTAGGTAAAATAAAGTACTAATTAATAATACCTTTTAGTTTCCAAAATAGACATTTCTTTACTAATTGTTTTCATTTCTCCATCTAAAAACTTTCTTAGTGGTTGTACATAACAATTAGCTGCTGTTCCTATAAAATCTCTTTCAATTTGTCCCAACTTTTGTTGACAGTGACCAACTTTAATCAATGCATTTCCTAAAAAATTAAAACATAAATTTTAATAAAACAAAATTTTTATTCAAAATAAAAAAAAATTAAAAATTTAATTACCATAAGCAATTCCAGGACCAAAATCATTACCAGCTTCAATCATATCTATTCCAACATATTCTAAATTACTAAGTCTATTTGGTTTCTTTTTATCAATTTTTTCATAAAAAAAATCTTCAATTCTATTTCCTGAAAATTTAAAAATAAAGTATAATTAATTGATAAAATCAATAAATAACTTATACTAACATTGTAAATAAATTAGATATACAATGAATTTGAAATTAAATAATCTCATCTTAAAAATATGAAAATTAATTCTTAAATTATGAAAAACAGTATTTTACCAGGATTTGGTGTTAACATAGCTTCCATATTCCGTAATATTTTCTCTGTCCAGGTCTTTGTTGCATTTGCTCGTTCTGCCAAGTGTTCAAAGTGAGCATCAAGCTCTGTTTTTTCTGATGTTCCCAAAGTTTCTTCAGTAAGCTAATAAAATTTAGTAAATGTTTAGATAAATATGATCTATAGTTCTTATTTATGATAAGTATGTCAATAATTAATATGTAAATAAAAAAAAAGAAAAAATCTCTTATGAAAAAACTATAAAATATCAGAATAAATATTTGATGACACGTTAAGAATTAGTAAAAATGGCTTAAAAAAAACTATCATTAACTTTAAAAATTTGTTTTCTCACCTGAACAACCCTACTAAGAGCTACACCTGCATCCTTTACCAATTTTTTAACGCTGAAATCCATTTTATGTGAATTCTAATCGCAATTTTGACGCACATCTACTTCTTACACACCTTCACTAGACTCCATTCCCAAATCTTACACTATCGATTCTAATTCACTATTCTACCGAGATGAGGCAGCATGAAATTTAAATGCGCGAAATTCAAAACTATAATTACCTATAGAAATTATAAAACATTAACTTTTATCATTTCATGCGTAATTCATTTAAAAAATTATAATCTTTTAATTTTAAAGTATTATATTCATAAACATTAATAGTGTTTTTTATCTTTGGATATATTTAATGAGCTTTTAATATAAAAAACAAAGAAAAATTCCTTCCTGATTATTAAACCTATAATAGTCATATCATATTTTTTTATTAGTAGAAATTTTACGATATAACAGACAATATTATTTTTCATTTATAATTTTTATAAATTTTAAAATCAACAAAATATTTACTATTTATAAATTTATTATATAATCGTTTTGTTGTTATAATGATCTGTAGCACCGTTATATGTAATTGTACAGAATATTAATACTATGTGTAATTTACTTGAAAAACAATATTAAAAGTCATCCGTTATTTGATGAATGCAAATAAATTCATTTTATAAACCAATTGTTTTCATCACATTTATAAAATCAGAAATATGAATTTAAGAAATTTTATTTTATTAACTTAGTTGCCAAAAATTAAATTGACTTGTATAAGTATACTTTTTTAATATATGAATAAAATTTGTTATAAAATATTGATTTTTCATATAATAAAATATTGAAATTCGGAAAATCAATTTGTACTGATTATAAAATTTCTTAATAATCTCAATTATAAAACAAAGATATAGAAAAAAATAAAATACAAAAAACTTTCCATTATTCTATTAAAAAATTACAATGTTCTAGGTGAATTTCGCATTAGAAAAATAATCGGTGTTTATTTAAGATTCGATTCATGTATAAATTCTATATTTAAAATAAATATGAACTTAAAGAAGATTTATTTATAGTACATTATAAAAATTATATCATGTTTACACATAATAGAATATATATGATATATAATTTTGCATATTGATAAACTATAATAATAATTAAAAAATAAGAAAATAATTCAGTATAAATCTTAATTTACAGACATTAAATTATAATCATAAAGAAAAAATATTCATAAAATGATAAATATTATCCTCAGAAAATAAAATATTAAACTTTAAATTTTATAGTTTATAATTTTATAAGGTATAAGTAAAAAATATAACTAATAATATTTCCACGTCTTAAAAAAAATGAAAAACTTTAATAAATATTAATTACTGTATGATTTTAATAATGGGATAATTAAAAAATATATAAAAAAGATATATTGTTTAAATAAACATTTTTATAATTCTTTAAGTAAACTTTTTATATGCATATATATATAATTATCTATTTATTTTTTGGGTGAATAGCATTCAAAAAGAAAATGCACTAGCTTGTTACATGTATTATTATTGACAGGGCACTTGTCATTGTTACTTATCATTTATATGACTATATTCACAAGAATTACAAGAAAGTCTTATTTCTGCCAAACATTTCTATGAAAAATGATTTAATTTTTTTCATCTGGAACATTCTTTAATAAAACCTGTAAAATTTTTATTTATACGACTTGATCTAGAATAAAAGCAATATCTAATAAAGGTTTTTAAAAAGAATCTAGCAAACTGAATCTCGAATTTAAATAAATCTTGTTTGAGTAGATGATACATTCTTTGAAAAATTTTGAAAAACCTGTTTGAAATTTTTATTTTAAAGAACATAAAAAAATTTATTTTAGTTAATAATATTTATCAAAAGGCTTATTTTCCAAATTTAATTCATTTTTATACCTGTTTCTACTTCTTCAAATAAAAAACATCAAATTTAAGCAACAAAACTATATTTGTTTGATTAAAAGACTTATAATAAAAATATTTTGAATTTTAAAAACCAACATTACATTACCAATCAATCAAAAAATGATTGCTTGTAAGTTGGTATATAATTATCATTCTCATAAATTAAAAACTATTTCTTTTTGCAATTCATTCATTGTTTTGAATTATTGTAATGGCCAGGAAATAAGTATATTTTTATTTTTAACTTTTATAGAGCCTATAAAATTAAAAATTAAAAATGAAGGTATAACATGTAATATCATATATATTGACACATAAAATAAATATAATTAATTCATAAAAATTTAGTTAATTAAAAATAAATAGATGACCAGTCAAAAATAAAATCATTGGTTGAATTTAATTAGCTGTTATATGAATAAAATGAAAACGTTATTATTAAAAGAAAATTATTTATAAACATTTTTATCATTTATTATATAAACTTTATCACCTAGTAATAATAGGAGAAGTGGTTTTATTCTTGAAAGTAATAAATAATAGAAAATTGGTTCTAATCCAAACTAGTCACACTTCCTTGTTTGAATAAAAGCATAGCTTATTACTTTAGAATGATGAGATGAATGTACTAAAATAAACTAAAATCATTATAATTTTTTAAAATCTTTTATAATATTTGTATCACTATGTCTTTATCAAATATTGATGTAAATCAGTAATAATAAAAAGTAATATAGCTAAATTTTTTTGTTAACAAAATGGAGAAACAATTGATATATTATTGAATAGAGTATATTTAATACTGTAATATATTATAGACAATTAAATATTAAATAAAACAAAAACAAAAAAATTATTAATGTTCATAGTTGTAATAATGAAAATTATGATAGGTATTACATGAATGTTGATCATTATTAATTATGGCTAATAAATAAGCTTTATTATAATAGGTCAGTGATTACTACGTTAATTCAATTAAGCTTTTAGACAATCAAGTAACCTTAATTTCTACTTTATCATGACTAGGAAAGTATTTTGAATATTTTGGGCTTCTTACCACATTTAATTCAAATTTACATGTAGAATGAGCTCATATGTCGCAAACCAGACAAGTATTAATGAATACATTTGTAACAATTTTAGTACTAATATCTATTACATGGCTTCTAACCGTTATGAATAATGATCAACATAGCCAAAGCTAAGAAGCTAGTAATAATTCAACAATGTAGAAATAGATATACTAAATTTGCTAACATAACTCACAATATGTATTATTGTTTTTGCTTTTTGATAATGAATACAATATTGCTTCCATTATCGACATTGTTATCAATCGATATGCAAACATACCACTGTGAATTTCCACATGAAAAAAGTTTTGAAAGGAATTAAACATGGATCAAGATAGTACTTTATGTTATGTAGTATTGTAATTTTATTTACAGTACTATAGAATATACTAATTTTAAATTCTATAAAGCTCATTTTATAGAATATTTAAAAAATATTTTTTAATGGATAATTCGATTTAAATATGTTACAGTTTCAATGGACTATTATAAATAAAACCTGTTATTATCGATATAAGATAAAAATCAACTGTATTTTTGTCTATTTTTTTAATTTAATATCCGAGAATCTGAGACCAAAGCGAATTGCTGATACTTTTTATGATTTTCATTGTCAACAAATTAAATCAATCTCCTCCTTAACAATCTTCATAATCAAATTAGAAGTCCTTGTACTTATCTGTATATATGCTATTCTTATATTACTTTGATGAAGAACTGCATACCATATTTTATTTTTACAAATCAGAAAAGAGAAAGTTTTGTTAAATTATAATAGTTTGTAAAAAAATCCATTATATATTGATTACTTCATCATTCTTTTTACACAGATGCTTCTACTGTCAATAAGAAATTCATAATTTATTGAAAATATTAGTTTACCCATATCGATATTACCGATACACAACCAGCTGTCATAAAATATTGCCACAATGCAATTTAAAATTGTTTTTCATGGTAATATATGAGTATGAATATGAGTTGGCATTATAAAAATTGTATTCACATTTCTATATTCCAGAGATTTTTAGATTTACAATTTTCCATGAATAAATTTATTATTTATTAATTTATTTATTTGTATCTGTATTTTCTTAATCTTTTTAATAATTAATAATATAGAATCGAGAAAATTTGTAATAATATTAACAATAGGATACAAATGCAAACTATATTATTTCAAAGTTAATGTATATATATCATGAACGATCTTCACAAATTTCGACATATTACAATCAGATGTTGATCTTAAAATTTTCTGCTTTAAGAAAAAAGATGCTTTTTCTGGATTTTAATTAAGAATTTTTCAAATGTTGTAAAAGTGGCGAAACTTTTTAATTGACGATAAAATGTGGAACATGAACATCACCTATATTTTGAATCCCAATACTTTTTCTATAGATGCTTTTAGAGATTTGTATTTTCTTTTTTCAGATTGCTGATAGATAATATTCTGTATTTTCTTAGAATCCAGTTGAGCAATAATATAACCAAATTTGATTTGATCATTCTGCTTCAACATAAATTACACTTCAATCTTTCTAAATCAAAGTTCTATTTTTGGATCAAAAAAGTTATAGGTATTAATGAAATAATAAAAATATACATTAATTTACTTGTCAATTATTGACGAATTAAATTTATTAAAAATTCTTCGTTCTTAGTGAATATAATCACATGAACTTATCTCAGTCATAAAACTGCTTAGTTTCTTTGATACTCTAAACATACTCTTTCCTATTTTTGAACATAAGTTATATTGAAATTATTACTTTAAGACTGCATTGATTGGTATAAAAATTAATAATTATTAAAAAAATTTTAATGACAATTAACAATAATTGATGCATGCAAGATGAATGTTATTAAGAATAATTAAATAAATAATATAAATAATTAATAAATTTTTTTCATTGAAATTGGGAATCTCGTGACTAATTAAAAAATGATCGGATTGGATTAAAGTTCCCGTCAAATGATTAGCAACAAAAATGTTAAAAATTTATTAAATAAAATCATCGAGATCTCTACAATTATAGATCCAAATTTATATTATTTAATAATACTAGGAAAATTAATTTTTTTCTTGAAGTTAATAAATAGTAGAATGTCGGATCTAATTAAAAATAACCACACTTTATTGTACTTTAGTCAAATCAAAGCTTTTTGCTACATGATGATTGATGACAGTGATGAAATATTCACTACAATTATATACATAAGATAAATTTTATAATATTTTGAATAATAATTTAAATTAATTACTTATAAATTATCATGCACTATAATATAAAATTTTTTTTTAAATAGTTTTCAATCAATATAATAAATTTTTAAGTCGATTAAAACATCTAAGAATTGTAAATATTTCAAATAATAAAACATTATTGTTTAAAAGGTAAAATATAAAGTTTTTTATTTTTAACCTTTGCTAATTAATTTTATTTATAATTTTAACTTCAACAGTCTATTTTTATTTTAATTGAACTAGATGTAAGGCATGATTAAAAATGAACACCATAAATTTATATTTAATCTTCAATTATTAATACTCTATTTTTAAATTTTTCTTAATACAACTATTTAAAAATGTATTCCAAGTTTAAGATTATTTCACAAAATATACATACCCAATTTTTTGGACAAAAATAATAACACTTATAAAATATTATGAGTAACCGTTTTACTTTTACAATAAAAAAAGTCTTGAAATCATAATGAATATTGACATAAAGAATAGTGCTGCCTCAAATATGTTTTACATATTGAATATATAATTCATATTAATAAAAAAATACAATTATATTTAAGGAAGCGAGGCAAGAAATTTGAGATTGTATCCGTCTTCCCTGATATTATGCAGAAGTATGTTAATAAACATTCAGCAACTCCACAATTGGTTGGTTTGCTTATGACTTGCTGCAGGATTATGCAGATGTGTAGTATTATATATACATCGATGTGTCACATGTGGCAAAAAATTTATATATATACCCTTCCATTTCTATATGAACATTTCTGTGCACTCTCATTTATTGTAAGTATAATAATACTGTAAAAAAACGAAAGGAATTTTTTATAATATTTATTATTCTTTTGATAATTGAAATAGAAATGACACTAAAACACGTTGTAATAGGCGAGTAAAATGTTTTTTAAAATTTTTACAATTTATTCTGTGTTTCTGTGTATTTTGAAAATCTTCGTTAGCAATCATCACGATTCCTAAAATCTTTTAGGATGAATTTATATTTATTTTTACAGGCGGTGGTACTGGATATATTGGTTCCTGTATATCTATAGCCTTACGTAATTTAAATGTTAAAACAACTATTATTTCACGCGTGCCAGGTCCAAATAAAATAACCTGGGTAAGAAAATGCTTTATAATACAATATGTAAAATTATCAATATTTGCTATATTTTTCAACCAATTTTTAGATATATGAATCCTGAAAGTTCTTGTATTAAAAAAATTATTAAACAATACATTTAACAGTAATTTATCGATCAGTTTTACGCACACGCACACATACACAAACTTGTTTATACAAACATTTATTATTACTTATAAAATGTATTATTTAAACTGAAATATGAAAAAGACTTTGTTTTTAAGAAATTATTTTTTATTGAAACGATAAAAGATAAAAATATTTTATACCTTACTTTATAGCTTCATTAATTTTAATATTGATTATTAAATAAATATGTCTTATAATTTTTATATATAACAAAATAGTTAAATATCTATAATCTGTTACTAATAAAATTTCAATTTTTATTAATCTAGTAGATTCGTTTATGTAATATTTATATAATTTATATAATTTATATAAATGTAATATCAATTATATAATTTTATTTTTATAGCAAGATTTAAAAACTAGTGGACTTCCTAAAGATACAAGTGCTGTAATAAATGTTGCAGGATTAAATATTTTAGACTTGAACCATCGTTGGACTTCAGAATTTAAACAAAATGTATGGAATAGTAGAGTAAAAACTACACAACAGTTGGCCAAAGCAGTAAAAAATGTAAATACCAAAGTTTTTATCACAATTTCTGGAGTAGCATATTATCCTCCAGATGGTAAAGAATACTCAGAAAATGATAAATGTAAACCATATGATTTTTTATCAGGTTAATATATAAAAATTTTTCTTAGTAATTTTAATTACAAAATCAATTCAAATAACATTGACTTATTTATTAAGAATTGTGTCATGAATGGGAAGCAGCTGCACAATTGACTGATAATTGCTTTTCTAGACAAATTGTTATACGATCAGGTGTTGTTTTAGGCAGAACAGGTGGTATAATCAAAAAAATTATTTTTCCATTTTTTCTTTGTTTGGGTGGACCAATATCAAATGGTCAACAGTATATGCCTTGGATTCACATTAAAGATCTTGTTAATTTATTTATTTATGTATTGAAAAATGAAAATATCAAAGGAGTTTTAAACGGTGTAGCACCTCAGGTGATTATTTTTACTTGAACAGTACATTCTGTAAATAATAATTTAATATTTTCTTATTATTTTATTCAGATTATAACAAATATGGAATTTACTCAAGCTTTTGCATCATCTCTAAAAAGACCAGCAATAATACCTGTTCCAGCATTTTTATTAAAAGCTTTATTAAATAAAGAACGTGCAAAAGTTAGTAAATAATTTTTTTTAAGACAATGATTTTTCCATACTTGTACTAATTTGATGTTTTATTTGTTTAGATTATACTAGAAGGTCAAAAAGTTATTCCAAAACAAGTTTTAAAATCAGATTTTAAATATCAATATCCTACTATTAAAAAAGCTTGTGATCAATTTGGTATATTAATTTATGAATCAGAACCATATTAAGCCTTTTTAAGCTCTTTAAAATAGAAGTAAATTAAATTACTTAAAAGTATTATTGTATTTAATAATTTTAAATAAAATATTAAAATCAATTTTTTTAAATATATTTAAAATAAATAGAAGTTCTTTAATATTAAAAATAATGAGCTATTCATTTGAAGTATATAAAATATTTAACAAAATCTTATATAAATTTATTTTAATGACTAATTAATAATACATGTTATTAATATTCTAATTTGTATGTATAATTGGTAAATCTTATTACATTTATTTCTAATAATTATAATAAAATTATTTTACTTATTGAATTGTTTTATTGTAATTAATCTAGGCAAATAGTTAACATAAAATTGATAATTTAGATAAGATTTAGATTGTATTTGATAAACTTTTATTTTTGTTATTTAAGTCACTTTTAATCGTAAATGACAATATTAAAACATTTTGTGATCTATTTATATATTTATAACAGTAATAAAATATAATATACTTTATTGTTTATATAAATGTTCCATTAAGCTATTAAAATAGGTGAAATTTAAAAAACATAATAAACATAATATAATTGAATAATAAACATAGTATAATTGAAATGATATTTATTGAAATGTTAAGCACAGTCGTGAATCTTTAACAAATAGTTATATCGATCGCGGAAAACATATCAATAAATCATATCTAAACCCTACCATAGATCCTCAGGAAACACTCAGATGTATTATATAATATATTAATATAATAATAAAATTATTTTAAAATATAACACTTTTTAATTTAATAAATTATTGTTTAAAATTTTTTTCTATTCTATAAGTTTTAATTTGAGCTTCATTTTAATTATAAAAATAATTTAACTGCAAAAATGCATAAACTGAACATATTCAGTACAAGCAAATCCTTCTTAGAATTCCATTTTCATATCTGTAATATAAAAAAAATAATAAACATTTAGAATATAAAATAGTTAATAATTATCTAATTAAATCTCTTGCCACTTTTCTTAATTTTTTCTCCTTTTTGTGAATTTTCAAGACCTCTTAAAAATTCTTGAAATGCATGTAAAGGTTTATTTAAACTAGTTTTTTTATAATCTTTTATCCTCTTTATATTATCAACTGATTCTCCTTGTTCAATTATTTCTTTTTCATCAAATGTATTAATTTCATTTATTAATGTTATAATAGTTGGTGCATTGAGTGGATCAAATTGATCAACCACTTTGGGATTAATAGGTATACTAACTTTCCCAGTTTTAGGATGAACACAAAAAGGAGATTTTAACAAGTGATTTAATCCTTTAGTTACATTAATATCTAATCGTGGATATGCATATTGAATCATTATTTCTTCAATCAAATATCGTATTTTGCACCACTTTTTGGACCCCTGAAATAATATAAATATATTTTATTTTTTATTAAATTTTTTTAAAAGTAGTAAAGGAATACTAACAGATTGAATTTGGTTTGTAAAAAAATCTACAAAAGCTTCCCATTTTTTAACACTTGTTGAATGTTTATCAAGTACATTTTTTACCTCAACTCGCATTTCAGCTTCTGCAAGAATTCCCAAAAATTTTGTTACATTTTCTTCCGAACCTAACATATGTTGCTCTTCAACGCACATTGTTACAAATACCGGTTCAATAATACTTATTGCTCTTCTAAATATTAATTATTTTCATTTATGAGATATGAAATATATATACAAATAAGAAACAATAAATTAATATTATTAATATTTACTTAACAGAATGATGTATTTTCCTTATTTTTACTTTCTTTTTTGTACAATCTCCACCAGTTATCAATTGTAAATAATTTGCTATGCCTTTTCTACAATTCTGCATTAAAAAGCGAGCTTTTTTGTCACATACCCAACAGTGTATTCCTCTTCTTCCAGAAAATACCCATAAGATATGATCAAATCCAAAATCATCTACAACAAAAGATATTTTCTTCTTTTAATACTATTATCATCAAAATTATAATTATTTATTAATAATCTACCTCTTAAGGCTGTGTCTAAAATCTTAACAGCTAATACCATATATTTCCAACATTTGTTGCAAATATCTGTTCCAGAACAACATTTTCTTACTTCATCATAATCTGTTATATCAATATCAATTACAAGTTCCCTTTGAATAGGTTCAAATTTTGTTTCTCGACGTTTATTAGATGGTCTAAAGAAGATCCATTTTACATTAATTTATATTAATTATTTAATATAAAATTTATAGTTGAGTAAAAACTTACTCAACATTATAAATAGCTCCAATATCAATTTTATAAGGACAAAGTCTTTTAATTTCATTTTTTAAATCTTCAATTTTTTTAAATGATTGAAATCGAATGTATATATCATCTCGCAAAGTAAATGAAAATTCTCTACGAGCAAAAGCATTAACTACAAATAAAAAGAAAATTTATGGATAAATTTTTTTTTATAATAAACTTTTATTATAAAACACATAATATTACCTTCACCATAACTTAACCATCTATAATAATCAATGTACGGAAATAATCTTGAATAATATAAAGGAAGTAAATCAGATAAATTATTTTCATCCATTATATATATAATTTATACTTTATAAATAATAAATAAAGATTTTAAATTTTTATATTAAAACTTTATATTTAAATCATTAAAAAGTTTCAAACCAGTTTAATGATTGGTATTTTGCAAAGAATGTTGAATGTAAAGTTATGCTAAACTAGAGAAAAAGTAGCGGGAAAATGAAGAACTTCGGTAATAATTTAACAGCTATGTAATAGAAGCAAAAAACGCAGCAGTTTGACGTGTTATGTGTTGAATTTCTATTACATCATTAGTGCTTATGCTGTCAAGTTACCGTTGAGTACCGTATTTGTCAAATTTCAGAAATACACTTTTAGTTTTGTCAATTTTTACCATTTTTATTGATATAACCCATGAGTCCTCGAGTCTTCAATCTTCAATTCTTTATAGCTTACAATACATAGCAGAGTTTGTAATGTCCTACAGAAAAAGTAATATGGCGAACATTAATTTTTATAGCAAAACTGTCTATTAAATTAATATTTCATTTATCTAATAGGAGGTGCACCACAAGTTTTATATTCATTTCGAATATACGGCAATTTTAATTAAAATATTATTCATCCTCATAAATGCAATATGAGTTTTTCCGTGAAAAAGACTGGGGGTAGAATGTGGCATGAAGCTCGAAAGCAGGAGAAAAAAATTCGTGGAATGTTGGTTGACTATCGACGACGAGCTGAGCGACGTAGAGATTACTATGAGAAAATAGTAAGTGTTGCCCTTTGTCAGAATTTTTAATGTGCGACATAACTTCTCGTTATAATGTTGCAGAAATAATTTTTTTTGGGAGCGGTTAATAAAATTCTCCATGGTAAAAATATGGATTTCTAAAATCTGTATTTAAAATAAACTAATTGATATCTATAATAATAATTTATTTTCATTAAGTTACACTCAGTCAAATCGTTTAGTTTTAAAAAATATAAAATTTACATTTTATTTGTAAAAAGTATTCCAAATTTTATTTAAATACTTTGTCCTAAAATAATAATTAATATAAACTTAGGTAATTCATTAATATAACAAATAAATATAAATTACAATAAAAAATAGTAAGTAAACTAGATAGTTTTACTGATTATAGCATTTATCAAATTATACAAAAAATTATTTTAATATGATTTTTAAATTAATATAAAGGTAGAATTTTATATTAAAGTTAAAGTTTTTAATTTTTTTTTATATTTCGTTCTAGTACAAACTTAAAAAATTGTATATTAAAAAAATTTTGTATAATATCTAGAAATCAGATCCTACACAATTTCTTCAGTTGCATGGAAGACCATGTAAAATTCATTTAGATCCTATAATTGCAGCTGCTGGTGATAGTCCTGCAAATATGTAAGTTTAAAGAATTTAAAATTCCTGTTAATATCTTGAAATATAGCAAAAAATAATTTTATTTTTTAAGGATGCCTTGGCAAGGAAATGAAGATAATTTAATTGATCGATTTGATGTCAGAGCCCATCTTGATTGGATTCCAGAAGCTATCAATATAAATGATATTGATATTCCATTAACAAGCGAAGATAGACATATTAATTATGAAAGATACCGTATAATTGTTCAAAATGAATTTCTTACAGGTTGGTATATATATAAAAATTAAAAACTATAAGTAACAATAAATAATCAATAAATATCACGATCAATATTAGTAAAGTAAAAAATTTATGATTTACAATTTTGGATTAATTTTAAACTCTGTTTATTAACACAAGCATTATTTTAAAAGTAATATATTTAATTGAAAAACTCATATATATATATATATATATATATATATATATAAATTCATAGATTCTGTTTACTATTTCATTAAAATACTTTTTTAGTGACTGAAGAAAAGTTTCTTCATCAAATTCATTTGGAAGAACAATTTGGATCTTCAACCAAGCCAGACTTTGGAAAAGATAAAAAAAAATCAAGCAATAATGCTGCAATTGGTTATAACTATGAAACTGATGAGGCAATACCAGAATTTCAAAAATCAATTGATCCTGCATTATCAGAAGAAAAGGATGATGAAGATAGTGATATTGATCTAGATATCTGTGTGGATGTATCACAAATTGAACCATCACAAGCTCATGAAATGAATTTAGTAGCTCAAAAATATGGACTTTTGGGTGCTGATTATTTTAGTTTTTTAACTCAAGATTTTGAAGAAGCTGAAACATTACGACAAGCAAGAAAGCAAGAGGAAGAAAAGGCTATGTATTCTGTAGGTATTATTTTACTAAATAGTTAGTACAAAAATAACAGAAAGAAAAATAATAAGTATTATATAGGGTCGGAGATCGAGGAGGGAGAGACGTGCATTTAGAGAAAAAAAAATGATTGGCCGAGTAATGAGTCCTCCAAGGTATGTACTATTATGTAAAAACATTCGAGTCTAAACTTCTTTTTTTTAATAAAAAAAATGAAATGAGTTTAAAATACACTAAAATGTTTGTGAATATAATAATTACATTTTTTAAATACTATAAAATTTTGTTTAGCTTTATAATATTTAATGTAAACTATACAATCATTTATTGATACATCAAGTCATTAAAAAATTATGTAAATAAATACTATCAATTATAATAATTTTTAATAAATATATTTAATGTTTTTTATATAAAATTAAAAATTTAAACAGTTATGCTGCTAGAGAAAGTCCAGAATATAATCCATATAGAAAATCGTCTTCCAAATCTCGTTCTCGTTCTCTTTCACCTGCCAATACAGGGCAAATTACATACATTACAAGCTTTGGTGGTGAAGAAGAAGCAATTCAAGAAAGTTCTTCCCATGTCTCAACATCAAAGAAATTAAATTCTGCAAATTTAAAGAAAAAAAATTCCGAGAGTCCGATTTCAAACAATAGACTAACAAAAAATGTGATCATATCTAGGTCAAGAAGCAATTCACACTCTCAAAATAAATCTTATCGAAAACATGAACCAAGAAGATTTAGTCCTACATGTTCTAGGTAATTAGTATATCAATTCAGTAAAGAATCCATTATAATAAATATAATATAAAATAATTAAATTTCAATTGAAATTATCTTATTTTTAAGTGTATTTATACTTAAATACTTGATATTTATAATTAAAAAATAAAATAAAATATTTTATTATAATATATTTTAGATTTTTTACTAAATAGAAAAAAATATTTCTCATTTAAAATAGTTTATTACAGATGTATTATTAAAACTTTATGTTTATATATATATA
Source organism: Dolichoris vasculosae (assembly GCA_018907195.1). Taxonomy (NCBI): domain Eukaryota; kingdom Metazoa; phylum Arthropoda; class Insecta; order Hymenoptera; family Agaonidae; genus Dolichoris; species Dolichoris vasculosae. Next base: position 811,174 of record JACCHY010000029.1, read on the forward strand.
TGATTTATTTATTTTTATTCATAAATATCGTAAAATTACTTATTCCAATATAATTGATAAATCGATTTAGATTATACTATAAAATAAAAAACAACTGATATTTATGAGTTCACAAATTATATATATTATTTATTTAATTTGTACTAAATTAAATGTTTTTATTAATAAATAAAGTACTATAAAATTAACTTTAGAAAAATTTAAATCATTTAAATGTTATAGGTCAAGAAGAGATGTATCAAGAAATAGAAAATATGGAAGATCCAGAACGCGAAGTCACACTCGGTGGTCTCGTTCATATACTAGGTCAAGATCATGTGGTCGAAGTAGGTCTCGAACATTTAGCAGGTCTCGGTCTCTTTCACAAACAAGATCAAGATCAAGGTCAAGGTCACAAATACGCTCACGTTCGGACTCGCACTCTAAAAGATCGAGATCACCATCAACATCTACTAGATCATCTTCAAGCAGTAGTAAAAGTAGCAGATATTCAAGATCATTATCAAAGTCGAAGACAAGAGATGAATTGAAAAGACGAAAATTTTCAAAGTCAAAGTCTAGATCTAAATCAAGGACTAAAAATAACTCAAGGTCAAGATCACGGTCAAGAACAAGATCAACAACTATCAGATCAAAATCCAAATCTGAATCGAGATCCAGATCAGGAACAAAATCCATGACGGATTCTAGATCGAGATCGAGATCAAGATCTAGATCTAGAAGTAGAAGTCAGAGTAGATCTGGATCAAGTTCATCCAGATCTATAAGTAGATCAAATTCCAAACGCTCAAAAAGTATAGAAAATAAACCTACAATATCAAGGTATTTTTCTAAATCATGTATAAATTTAGTTTATTGAAATTTAAAGTTTTCTTAAATGTATTTAATTTATTTATAATGAAATATTTAAAAATTTTAAATATATTTAATGTTGGATCAATAGAAATCTTTTTTGATTTCATTAAAACATTCTAAAAACATGCTATATTTAAAAATCCAATATAGATTATATTAAAGTATCATTTATTCATTTTCATCAACAACATTTTCATTTATTGATATATGAGTCAATTTTGAAGATAGTTTTAAATATAATAATATTATTATCTTTCTTTTTAACTTTATGTTTGAAAATTAAACTTAACTGATATTTTGTTGCAGTATGAATAAATTAAATAACATTTAAACAAATAAACAAATGATCTTAAAAATTGTTTTAGGTATTATGGTCGTCGAGGAAAGTCTTCAAGTTTAGAAATAGAATTATCAGATAATGAAAATAAAAATTTACAATCTGTACCAAAGATTTCATCATTTAATTCAAACATGTAATTTATTTAAATTTTTTAGTTAAATTAATTAATTGAATATTTATTTTAATATCATATTTACAGGAACAAGCCAAAAGCAGGGTTAAGTACAAATTCTGGTGGCGGACACAAAGTCAGTAAGAACCGTAACGCTTTATTAGTCATTTAATGCACAATACAAAAGAAAAGAAAACATGTATTTCCTCCTTTTATTAATTTTTTTTCATAAAAAAAATAAAATAAAAGACGTGATTATTTTTATTCTTATTTATAAAAAACATTATATTAAATACAATATTTATTGCTTTTAATTTAATTATAATATCCTGGATCAATATTCTTAATCGATCTATTTTCAATTATATTAAGCAAAATAAAGTGTTTGTTCATATCTCATCTTTTTTCGTGCATTGTTTTATGCACGGCGATATTTATTCTCTCTACAAATTTGTAAATATTAATCACTCATATGAATGAGTCTTAACTTGTTTATTTGTAAGCATATCTATCACATTTTAATTTTTCAGTCGTTAAAAATTACACCCCAAGAGCGGCTTAAAAAAAAAATGCAAGCCTTACTAAATAGGCAATGTAAGTAATACAAAATTAAAAATTAACAAAATATTTGAAGTATATAATTTAATGAAAGTTAATATTTTATTTTAGATAAGGCTGACAAAAAAGCTGAACAAGCTCGAATAGAAAAAATGGAACAACAAAGGCAAGATAGAGAAGATGAAATACGAGAGATGTCATTGAAACTTCGTAGAAAGTAATAATACATTAATCTTATTATTACTTATGTACATTGTACTTAAAAATATAAAAATCGTCACTACTAAAGTTTCATAATTTTGAAATTCATGTTTAACATGTGCCTTGAATTTATTTGAATAATTTAAAGTATATATATATTGTTATTACATATTTAACTGATATTATTAAATTTTAATTAAATTCATAACAGATATAAGAATCAATGGTATAAATTATATATAAATTTTCAGACAGAGGGAAAGAAGGCATCGGTATGAAGGCCATAGTTCAGATACTCATTCATCAGTTTCTCGTTCACCAACTCCAGATAGAAGTTCGCGCAATTCTACACGCAGAATTAGACGTGATCGTGAGTACAGAAATAATGACTATGAAAGTGATCGTGACAGAGATCGGACACGGGAAAAAAGAAATGATGATAAAGAAAAAAACAGTAGACAAAATTCGCGGAAGCGGTATCACACTCCACCTCGCCATTCTAGCCCTAGGAATAATCGGTATAAATAAGTTCGTTATTTTTCATTATATTTATTTAATAAGGATTGTGTCTGTTTTAATTGGTTTTGTTTACTATTTTTACAGTGGTTTAGTTGATTATTAACTAAATGAAAATGTTCCAAAGGCAATATTTGGCACTGATTTATACTTGAGTGCTGTGAATTTTTTTTTAAATTATCAGTCTTGTTTTATGTTATTTCATTTGATTATTTTATGTAATAAATAATTTTAATGTTAAATATAGATTACATAAACTTATTTCTATGTTTCAATTTTTACTTCACTGTACATCAAAAATATTTTATCCTACCACTATCATAAAATATTAGTTTAATTAATAAATCATATTTACTAAATCACATTACCATGAATTATTAATTAAAATAATGCATATATAGTATTTTCCTTTATCATTAAAGTAAAATCAGTTATTAACAAGATTTCTTTCTATAAAGATGTCTCCCATAACATTTGGCATTTTGACAAGTAAAATAATAAATATATATATTTATTTATATTTAAGTTAAATGAAAATTAATTTTAACGTTTTTATTATGCACTTTTTAAATTTATATTAAAACTAATAAATTAATACTTTTAATTGAGGTTAGTTTTATATTTATATTACTTTTTTTTAGTAAGTGATTCTTGTTCTGAAAATAAACAAGAGGATGCAAGTGGTTTACTATTAAAAAATTTAATTTCTAATCAAGAATCTGAAATTGGTAAATTATTTAAAGGTGAAATACAATGTAGTGATATTGTACCTGATAATGAATGTATTATAATAGTGAGTTTACTTCGTTTAAATATTGAAAAAATTTGCATCTTTTCATTAATTTTAATGTATTTAGGAAACTTTAATTAAATGGTCTGATAAAATAAGAGTCAATGTTATTTTAACTACTGGAGGAACTGGCTTTTCTAGTCGAGATGTCACTCCAGAGGCTACAAAAAAAGTTGTTAAAAAAGAAGCTCCAGGAATTGCTTATATCATGATTTCTGAAAGTTCAAAAATTACACCAATGGCAATTTTATCCAGGTATTATAAAATTAAAAATCGATTATTTTAAAATTAAAATTTAAATATTTATTCAAAATTTAAAGGTATAAAAATGATTAAATTCTTCATTACATTTATATAATTTATTTGGAATATTTATCAATCAAAAATATCTTAATCATTTTTCAGGAAATTATTTAAAAAACAACATTGTCCCTTTAAATAAATAGGTTATATAATTAAAATATGATTTAAAGTTGACATTTTCATATTTTTATTATAATTTTTATATTATGAAATAATCTATAATATTTATTCTGAATTAATTTTAATATTAAACATCAAAAAATTAAAACATTTTTTTAAAATGACTTTCTTTAGAAATTTAATCATTTTTTTTATTAAAGAATGATTTTAATAGTTTTAATTTTGATGAATAAAAATAAGAATATTAAACATTTTTAAATAAATTATTTCATTATTTGCTTAGGTCTTTTTGTGGTATTCGAGACCAAACCTTGATTATAAATCTTCCTGGCTCACCAAAAGCAGCAAAAGAATGCTTTAATGCAATAGCAAATATTATACCTCATGCTGTTGATTTAATACTAGATATTAAAAAAAATATTATAATAGCTCATAATATTCAAAATAATACATGTCATAGTTGTTTTCAAGAAAAAGCAGAAGTTACCTTAAATTTAGATAATATTGCAGCGCGATATCGAGAATCACCTTTTCCTTTGATTTCCATAGAAGAATCACAAAAGCTTTTAAAAGATAATGTACAGATAGAGACAATTTCTGTAAAAGTAAATATTTGGGAATCTTTTGGAAGAATATTGGCACAAACAGTTTATTCTACTAGCAATATACCACCATTTAGGACTTCTGTTAAAGATGGATATGCAGTCATTGCAAAAGATGGAAAAGGAAAACGCAAAGTTTTGTGTGGTATTGAAGCAGGTCATAAGGTAAATATTATCAGTATTTAATATATATTAAATTTAACTTAATAATAAATAGTGAAGTAATGTATACAATTTCATGTATATACTTGTGCTTAACTTAAATATTAATTATCTTTATTGTTCACTTCTAATTTGTACAGATGTACTTTTTGATTTGATCATAATTAAATAAGGCTTAAAACATTAAGTAAAATATGAATTTTACTCTTCTTGGTTAATAGTGACCTGAATTTTTGTTATTCATTCTTTTTCAGATTCAAATAATTATCTATGTTTTATTATAAATATATGTAGTAATTTTTCCTTGTATCTAAACTTAATTAGGTTTTAAATACCACATAATTATACACGTATTATTATTATTAATTTTTTGTACATGTTTTTAAATTTATATAAAACAATATATTAATTTATATGTATAGCCAGGATGTGTGAAACTTTTACCAGGTACTTGCACTAGAATTAATACTGGAGCAGCTGTTCCTGATGGTATGCAAAACCCAATTATGTTTTAATATACATTTCTATGTTAAAAATATGAATTCAAATTTTAGATGCTACTTCAATAGTTCAAGTAGAAGATACCAAATTATTACAAACGGATGTTGATGGAAAAGAAGAAAAAGAAATTGAAATTCTTATTGAACCAAAAGAAGAACTAGACATTAGGTATATTTTTTTTTATTTTTAATACAAATTTAAATATTAACAATTTAAATTAGAAATATATTGTTTTTATACATAATTTTAAAAGCTTTAAATAATAACCGCTTAACTATTTTAAATAATTTAAACAAATAAAAATGAAATGTAATACCTACAAGTTCCATATTTTCGTTTTTTAATTAAAAATATTTGTAATTAACTTCGATATCTAACAGTTTATTTTAATAACTTGGCTATTTTTAAAATAAATTATAAATGTGTGACTATTTAAAAATGTAGAGAAACAAACAGTTAGAACTTTGAATTCCTATTAAATTTTGTAATGAACATTTTTATTAATTACTTGGTGTATATGAAAGTTTTAATGCTTATTACAATACAGAGTTCCTACCAGAATTCTTTTTTTTTCTTGTGTTTTGACCAGACGAAATTTTTACATCGTCTTGACAATATAAAATTGGCTGCACAATTATACATTGATATAAACAATAAATGAGGAGATATCAATGTTTGTGAATAAAAATATTTTTATAGCTTCTCCAAGCTTTAAGAAGCAAATAACTTTAACTGTTTTTAATGAATTATAGATATTTTCATACATCATGTTTTTTATTGAAGAAAGTTCCGATGATTATTTGTGTTCCTTAATATAATTTACAACATTTACCTTGCAAACTTACAATCATTTTTCTCATTCACTATGACAACACAAATATTTTTTGTCAGAGCCTTCTGAACCCTCTTCTCACTTTTACTTTCCTTTATATATTCAAGCATAATACCAGTAGAATTTATATCACAATACAAATCAAAATGTCATTAAAAAAATTGATGAACTGTAGTTAATTTTTTATTTTTAATGTAATCTAATATATGTTTTGGCATTTATAAATGTTTTAATAGGTTATAATAGCTTAAAATACTGTTAAAATTTTACTGTACAATATTATCAAAATATTAGGTATTTCAATATTTCAACATTGATTAATTGATTTTGGAATTATAATACTGTATTAATCTTATTTAAAAATCCCTGAAGTAGCATTTATAGAATATTTTGATAAAGCATGTTCTGTGATCCAGATACCAGTAAAATTTTTATATTTGTAGTCTATTTAATACAAATTTAAATGTAAATAACATGTTTATATAATTAAATTATACAATTACCATCAACCAAATTTTCAAGGCCAATTGGTAGCGATATAAAAAGAAACAGTGTTGTTTTAAAAATGGGTACAAAAATTGGATCAATTGAAATGGGCATATTAGCTGCTTGTGGATATACACACATTCTCGTAACACAAATTCCAAAAATAGGTATTCTATCCACTGGAAGTGAATTACAAAATATTGGTGAAGTTCTGAAACCAGGTCATATCTATGACAGTAACAAAATAATTTTGATGATGATGTTAAAGGAAAATGGCTATAATGCAATAGATTTAGGCATTTCACCTGATAAGTAAGCACCATTATATAAAAGTGGTTTAAAAAATTTTTTCTAATTCTGTTAAATCAAATATTACAGAGAAACATTTATGATTAATGTAATTGAAAAAGCTTTAAAAGAAATGGATATAATAATTACAACAGGATCTGTGTCTATGGGTGATAGAGATATATTAAAACCAATATTAAAAGAAGTTTTTAAAGCAACAATTCATTTTGGTAAGAAAATTATTTAATTAAATTTAATGTTAATGACTAGAAAAAACTAATCAAATAAATACAATTAGATTAAATTAAAGTTTTACATTGTAATTTAATTTTAAATATTTATTTGTATAATTTAATAAAATTATATATAACTATTTTTAATAATAGATATGTTTGATGTGCTGTATTGAAAATAAAAATATTTTATTATTACAAAGAAAATTAACCATTATTAATATTATAAAACTCATGAAATCTTAATTTTTTCTTTCTGTAAAAAATGTTTACAAATTTATTATCAATTTATCTACAATTTGTCATATACACAATGATAATTCATTTTCATTTAAAATAAAGGTCGTGTTAATTTGAAACCTGGAAAGCCAACAACATATGCTACTTGTGACTATCATGGAAAAAAGAAGTATTTTTTATGCTTACCTGGTAATCCGGTTTCAGCAATAGTAACTGTAAATTTATTTGTGTTTCCATTGTTGAATTATTTCACAAAAAATAATGAAAAACCCATTATAGTAAAAGCTGTGGTAATAATCATATATTTATTCTGCTCTATCATATTAACCCTTAGTTATCAAGATTTTTTTAAATAAATATTTTCTTAATTTTAAAAGTAATTATTTCTATAATAAAGCATTCATAAATAAGCACTGTTATACACAAATGTGTTCATTATATATATATTGATTTTAATTCAACTAATTTGATATAATTTAATGAAAATATCTTATTTAACATTTATTTATAAATAGATAAATTTAATTATATGAAGTATAAAACATTTTTATTATAATCAAATATAAAGCATCATAAAATACTTTATTTATTCTAATAGTAAGATTTTAGAACTAAAATATTTTTTAAATCTTGAATTAATTTTTATACAAAATCAAATTAAAGTTCTTATAAATCAATAAAATATATAACTTTAATTCTTTGCCTTATTAATATATATTTACTAAATCTTTGTTGATAATTGATGGATTAATAAAGATAATTTTTTCAATCATTTATTTTAAATATTTTTGATTGATAGCTAACATCCAAATATGTATTGGATTCAAGACCAGAGTTTGCAAGAGTTATTCTTAAGTGGTCAGATGATAATATTCATCCAAAGGCATATAGTACTGGAAATCAAACAAGTAGTAAATTACTTAGTTGTAGAAATGCAAATGCTTTATTGATGCTGCCAGAAAAAACTGTAGGACAAAAAGAACTGGATGAAGGAACATTGGTGAATGCAATGCTACTTCAATTCAATCAATGTACTAACGAATATTTTGAATTATATTCTGATTAAATATTTATAGTTTTAGCTATTTTAATAAAGGTGATGTAAAATTATAAAAATATTTTGAATTAATATTATAACTTAACACAATAATGTCGAAGATTTATAGCTATTATTATAACTATATTGTGAACATTTATTAAAATATTATTAACCAAAGCATATTGATTTCTCGTCATTTTTACCTAGCATCTTTAATATAAATTGAAAAAAATCAAATATAATTCAGAGTTAAACCAAAATTTACATGCAAAGAATCTGTCAATGATATCAAATCTAATATTATATAAAAGATTTTTAAATTAAACTACGAATAATATATATTTTGCAAAAATGAAATAAAATTGCATGTAATGTTTATATTCAATTTTATAATAACGAAATTATATTTTATATTTGTAGTACAAATATAAATGATGTATTCATTTACAAATAATTTACTATAGGCATTTGCAATAAGAAGTTTGATTAAATTGTTTTATTAGTTTCATTTACAAATAAAAATTTTTAATATTTACATAAATATATATTGCACTTTATCTTTTAAAATATACTATAACATAAAATACCAATGATTACTTGATTTTCAATTTTAAAAATAATTTTAATATATATATATATATCCTAATATTTGTACATATATTTAGTTTATATTTAGTTTATATATATATATATATATATATTTGATAACCATGTACAAAAATTTATAAGTATTTCATTAAAAATTCTATAGTTATTCACATACCCACCCATATATATATATAAAAAAACAACTTATAATTTTTTCATCGTAATAAAATATTGTTTAAATTAATTAGATATTTAGTCTCTTGAAGACCTTTAACATTTTAAAAATATAGTTGTTTTATATCAATATTTAAAATAGTAGCATATAAATAGTACTTTTACTTATAAAAATGTATTATTTTTATTATTTTCGTGATTAAAAAATTATATTATTAATTGTAATTTAATAATTCATATAAAATAATAAAAAATATATGTAAAGCAAAATTTAAAATTAAATTATTTTTATGTTCATTAGATTATTATTATATAGATGAATTGCCAGTTATTTTTTATGAGTTAAGTGAAGAAATAATTCTAAAAAACGAAACAGTCTTGATCTTCAAAGTTTCCTTATTTCAACATTCATACAAAAACATTTTATAAGTATTCTGTCAATGAAAATAAACTTTCAACTTTCTTCAGTTACAATTTTTAAACTGTCTAATACAAAAATGTTTGATACATCAATAATATAACAATATTTTACTAAATACATGTTAATGATTACAAAAAGAGTATTAAATATTTATTTATTATCTGTATCGATGATAAATTTTTTATTCTTCAAAAAACAGAAAATATGTTATATTAAAACCAAATCTTTATTTTCATTAAATACTTTAACATAATGATTTATTTATTTAATATTATAGTTAAGTTTAGTAAAAAAAAATAGTTTCTATCTAATTCACTTTAAATTCAAATAATATATAGCTAATTTAATAAAGTTAACAAATTTTAACATTGAATTAAATTAATTATATCCATTCATTTATTATTACAATTATATGAATCAAATCAGTAAACAGTTTATTATAATTCATTTTAGTTTAGAATAAAATTATAAATTTTAATAAAATTAGAATAAAAAAATACATAGTTCATTTATCTATAAAGAAGTTATTGTTATTATCAAAAATATTGTACAGATTTTATTTTATGCTTACAATTAATTACTCAGTACATATACTTTTAATATTTTTTAAACTTAATCATTTAAATATATTTTCATAAATATATCATTAAAATTTATTAATTACATATATCGATCGTACCAAATTGATGATGATAATGACATTCAATTAAAAAAAAAATTCAAATGTTTTTTTTATAATGGCATATTGTAAAAAATAGAGTATGTTTTCAAAATTATAGTTGATTATATGTAATAGATAATATTTTCATATCCTACAAATAATTTTTACTGAAGTGAATCTTTTTTTAGTTTAATAGATAGTAATGACATGATATTCTTTAAAATTTAAAAGTTTTATATAAAAAAAATTTTTATACCCAACGATAAAGATCATTAATATGTGACAAGTGTATTTGAAGATTTTACATTTATATTTGATAACATTTTAACACATATCTTGAGATTTACATAATTTTATAAAATAAATTATTTCATTAGAGTATATAAAAGATTAATAATATATTTAATGTTAAATATGGTGAAACATATAAGAACATACTCGTATCATTATACTTTTTTTAGTCTTCTACATGATTATTAAATAAAAAAGTTTACATGTATTTATTATGAAACTTATAATCAAGTTAGAGTCAAATATGATAACAGAGATAATAATACTTGAAATTATTTTCAGTGTAGTTTTTGAACTTTTGATTATATATAAAAATGTTTTGTAACCTACTCAAGAAATCACATTAATACAATTTTTAAATTATATGTATAGTTATAAATATTAAAAAAATTAAATAATAAATAAACTTATAATAAAAAGAAATTCAATTAAGGTGTGTTTAATTATTTAAGTAATTACTTTAAAGATGAAATTAATTTTACCTATAGAATTTTAATATTATTTTGCTTAGTTTCTCGAATGTTTTTTTGATGAAATAAATACTATAAGATTATTATTATAGCATTAAAACATTTTCAAAGAAGCACATAGAAAATTTAAAAAATCTAATTTAGTTTATTACATTTAATAATAGAAGTTAATATCAATAACAAAGGAACTTACAATACAAAGAAAAATGCATTATTGATGTATCTTGTGTGAATATTATAATCAAACATTTCAACATAATACTTAATATACTCATCTAAAGATTTATATTCATGCTTAAATTAATTAATAAAAATTCTAATAATTAATATGTAAATGCTATAATATTTAAATTAACTAAAGGATGTGCTCAACATAACTTAATAGTTTATTATGAATATTTTTAAGAAAATTATTTTTTCAATATGACATGAAAATATACACCAGTTTAGTAATAAAATGAAATATATATTTCTGATTATATTACAATATTTAATCTTTTAATTCTTGACAAAATATAATCAGGAATATAAAATGTTTTCTATTAATGTTATATTGATTTTCAAAAATGATTGCAAATTTAAATTATATATTTAATTTATTTTTTGTTTTAAATTTTCCGATAATTTTTTAATATTTGGAAGTTCAAATTTTAATTGATAATAATTTATATTATAGTTTAAAAATATTTCTCTTGCGATACTTGTTTATATTGATTATTTCTAAAAATGATAAACCATTATTTTTATTAATGAAAGCTAGTTATTTTTATTTTATAGTTATAAATTTATATTTAAAATGTTTTGTCATAATTTTCGTGTCATTAATGTTTTTCGTGAATGCTCATTAGTACTAAACAGAAATTTTATAAAATTATATCGAAAACAGTATACAAATTCTAATAATGAATAACGTATTTTATAATATATTTTGTATGCAATAATTAATCATTTAATCTTACATACGCATAGATACAACAGAGTACATGATTAGTAATGACAACTGATAATTAAAAACATAATTGAATAACCTATTTACAAATCTCGACTTTTACGACCTGGCAACATCGCATTCTAATTTCATAAAACATTAAGTTGGAACTCCCACCCCTAACGTTGAGACGTCATTTTTTTTTACACACGATTATCTTAAAAGCAGTTAAATCTAATATACAAAATAACGTTTGACTGAAATTTATAAATGTAAAAATAAATCATTGGTAGAAGATTAGTGAAAGTTTTTAAAAGTGATCAAATAACAATACTTTTATAAGTATTATATGTTTACAAGTGTACATATAATAAACAAGAAATAAAATGAGATAAAATAAACTTTTAGGCAAAATATTTAATGGATTTCTTATTAATTATTATATAATATAACTATTGTATATTAAATTTTCATATGAATAAATCACTTACAAGGGCATTCAAAATCGTTAAATGTCAAATTTACGCACATTTTCTTAGATATGATAACATAATAAAATTTTATAAAAATTGTTAACAGAAGATTTTATTAAACGAAAAAATGCACTGAATAGAAATAGTTTTAATTTAATAAATTATAAATTTTTGAGAATTAATGTAATACAATAGAAAATATTATATTATATATATATGCTGCTCTCAAGGTAGTTAATAAACAAAAATTTGGAAAAACTTTCCAGTAATTTTAACCTATTCTATCTCACAAAAATTTTTTTACAAATACTTTAATGTGTTGTAAATGTAATAAAAAAATTAGTTTTTAATTTGTATACATAATGCACTCACCAATACAAAATTAATCTAAAATAAGTTATGATACAAAATAAGCAGGTTGAGTTAACATGTCGGCAAAAGTATAGTGTGATATATATAGTATCATGATTTCATTTATTGTGTTAAGACAAAACAACACAGCAGTCTTCTATCATAACTTTTGTAATATTTATAAGTACACACATACGTATATATACATAAATTTATCTTGTTCATTCTTAGTATTATTTAAGCTAAGTTAGTTTGGATTTTTTTATTTTTACTAGAATTTTTGGAATTTAATTAAATTCAAATAAAAAATTCATAAAGGTAGTGTCTGCTTCGTTTAAATGGACTGTGTTCATCGCGGCACCACGAATGGTTTGTGGGGCGCTGCAGATCACCTCCGGTCAGGAAAATGGCCGATGCTGGGACTAGCATCGCCAGCAACAGTAGCAGTAGCAGCACCAGAGCATTGAAGTCGAGAGAAAAGGGCAGGGACGTCTCACGGAGCTATCGAGTGCTCCTTGTGTACGTGTGTAAGCGGCGCCGCTGTTCACGATAGTGCATCGTAGCTGAGCCGTTAGCAAGGCCGTAAATCGTGGTCGCGGCGCGTCGAGACATACGTGACTTTGCTGATATTTCCTCGCGAATTCTCGAAGCTATCGAAAAAGCGCGAGCTAGAGGCAGAACGGTGCACACGCGTACCAAGTAAGTTACGAGCGCCACAACCGTCAAAGTCGCCGCTGCCACCGCCACCGCGCACACAACACTTGGCAGTCCTCGCGAGTGTGCGCTCAGTGCTTAGAAAATAAAGCACGCGAAAAAGAGGGAGTGAGACAGAGAATAAAAGAAGCAAGAAGAAGACGAGGAGAATAGAGGCGCGTGTGTACGTCTCGTATTTATCTATCTTTATCTCTCTCTTTCTCTCTCGATCCTGTGTCGTGCGATTATAAATATCACCGGATCTTAAAAGGTGTATATTATGTAGCAATCGAGTGTCAAAAAATATAAAACTAGTATATGTGTAACTGTAGTGAAGAGAAAAGAGAGAGAGAGATAGAGAAGGATAAAGTGCCTGCGCGAGTGTTTGTGACTGTAGTGTGTAAAGCCCGTGGGATGAATACGCGAATATCTATATATACATAATATACAGCAGTGACAATAGTAGTATTACAGCAGATTTCTTCTCGACTACTGCCATTACCACATTACTACACTAGTACTTCACACTGCTACTACATTCCTGCTACTACTAGTACTATTGCTACTACTTCTACTATTGCTACTACTACTAATATTGCTGCTACTACTACTACTACTACTACTACTACTACTACTACTACTACTACTACTACTACTACTACTACTACTACTGCTACTGCTACTGCTACTGCTACTGCTACTGCTACTGCTACTGCTACTGCTACTGCTACTGCTACTGCTACTGCTACTGCTACTGCTACTGCTACTGCTACTGCTACTGCTACTGCTACTGCTACTGCTACTGCTACTGCTACTGCTACTGCTACTGCTACTGCTACTGCTACTGCTACTGCTACTGCTACTGCTACTGCTACTGCTACTGCTACTGCTACTGCTACTACTACTACTACTACTACTACTACTACTACTACTACTACTACTACTACTACTACTACTACTACTACTACTACTACTACTACTACTACTACTACTACTACTACTACTACTACTACTACTACTACTACTACTACTACTACTACTACTACTACTACTACACTACTACTACTACTACTATTGATACTACTACTACTAATACTACTACTGATACTATTACTACTTCTACTACTTCTACTACTACTACTACTACTACTCTTCTATTACTACTCTACTACTACTCTTCTATTACTACTCTACTACTACTCTTCTACTACTGTTACCACTATTCATAAAAATAATAAATATAATACTTCAACAACTACACTACTTCTACTGCCAGGGCCAAACGGAGACAGAGGTAAACACGATTGTTCCTCGTGCTCTCTTATTATACATTTGCATGTGTCGCAACTTTATTTTCCATAGAATATTAAGATGACGCTAAGGAGAAAAATAGCAAGGGAGTGTATATACAAGTATAGCCACGTCGACTTCCTAATAATTTTCCCTTCCGCTTCCTCTTCTGTCCTTTTCCTTTTTTGTAGGTTATAACTCTCTCGTTACTTTTTTGACACTCTCTTTTCTGTTTCCCTCACTCTATCTCCCTCATTTACTCATTTTCACGGCACACTTGGCGGCCTCGGGACATTACAATTTTACTCTTTCTCTCTCCATCTCTTCATTCCCCTTGCTGTTTCTTCTGTCCATCTCTTTCCCTCTCGTTGTTTTTCTGAATATAATCTTTCTCTTGACGATGATGGCGAGAGCAAACAACAAGAACGTGGCAAAGGAAGGAAGCGCGAGTAGTGGTGAGGAATAGAGGCGAGTCGTGGACAAAGAAAATCGATCGTTGTCGCGATAATGTTCCTTAGATTTTCTTTCTGGTCAACTAAGGGTAGCTCTAGTACGGAAGGCTTGCAAATAAAATCGGCTCTTTGAACATGAAAGCTAATAGGGCATCAGTAGATTCATTCTCGACAATTACGACTCGTACCGTCGCCACTTGGTCAAACTGATTTTCTTTTTATATTGTCGATAGTGGGGGAATATGTTATCATTGTAAAATAATTTTCTTCTTTTAATTAGTGAATCTTGATAATACATTACTCTTGCTTAACCGTATCCTTAGACGAAAAATAATTTTGCTTTTTTGAAATTGCAAAAATGTGTGAATAGTTATTGAACGTATTAATCTTCTTTTATATTGAAGATCTATTTATATAGAAAATAGATTAATGAATAAATAATTTTCTCTTTTAGATTACCATTTCATCGATACCTTTATTAATGTGGTTACATTTTTTGCCACTGCAATAAATCTTGATAAAATTGTAGGATTTAATTTTTATTATATCCTTAAATTTATATAGCTTATTAATGTTGATAATAAATACTACATCTTATTCGGTAAATAATAAATTTCTAAATTAAAAATTTAAGGTATACTTTTCTTTCATTAAAATGTGAAAAAAAATTTATAATTTTTGTAATAAATTTAAACATTTAAGTTTCAAATTGTTATATATTAAATTATATAAATAAAAGGTAAAATATTTTTTTCACTTTATATAATAAAATTTTTAATAAAAATTTGTAAAACCATAAGCCTATTGTATAAATTACTATATAGCTTTTTATATTTATTAATTTATATTTAAAATAATAAATTTATTTCTATTATTTTCAATAAAACAGATTTTTTTTTTATTCAGCTATTTCAAATAATTATTTTATACAATTATTTTAAGAATTATAGTTTAGCCTCATTAAAGTAATAAAATAAATAATTTGTTTTAAATATTTCCAAATAAGAATATATTTTCTTAATATATTATTACATTTTTATTTCAATATTAGAACACTACAATTTTGATTTTTTTTATACGAAAACTTCTGTCCAAATTTTAATACTAATATATTTTAATGTAAAGTTACCTCCATTATATCCATCTATTTTAATTGTATATCATTGCACATTATAAAAAATTACAATGTGTTCATTGAAAGTGACTTCAAGTAAATCTAATCATAATTATAATTTATTTTTTAATATTAGTACATGAATTTTTGATTGATTTATAATACAGAATGCTTTTTTTAATAAAAAATTTTTGAGGCAAATATAAAAATTAAATATAAGTCAATGGAGTTGTTCAATAGGGTAAGAATTCATAGACAAGAATTTTAGATTCTCTATAGTAAATCTTACTTTAAAATTTATTTATTACTAAAATTAAAGAATTCATAACATCTATGATTTAATAAAATATATAATAATTGTTAATGATATAAATTACAGTTATAAAAAATATTCAGTCTGGAGTTAATTAAATGAACTTAATTTAAATAAAAATAAATATATATTAATTTAAAGTAATACATAATATATATGCATCTAATTGTAAATATTTGTTGATTCACTATATGAAATTAATAAATTTAATCTTATACTGATTTAATAATATAGTGAATAATTAAAAATCCAATTATCAGAAAAATCAGAGATAATTGTATTAAGAGGTATTGTTAAGTTTAAATTGTATGCTTGGATAAAATTATAAATATTCTATTATTATTTTCAAGTCGTTTTTAACAGTATTTTTTATTGAAAGCATATTTTAATTTACATTGGTTTTTTAAATTTTTACTAAATTGTTAATATCAAATGTACTTATTATAATTGTTTTTTATATATTAAAATTATATTTTTTAATATGTATTAAAGTCTGTTTCATAATAACTATTTGATCAATAAAATTATAATAATTTTGAATAATACTATGTAAATAAATTCTTGTAATGTATTAAAATAAATAATTATTTTAATTCAAAAAATATATTTTTAACGTAATATTTTGTATTATATTGATTATACAACACTTCATTGTTTCGATGATTTCATTATCATCTATGTAAAGAATTAATAGTTTTATATATTGTCATATACAAATATAATTTTATGATATATTTTATTTATTTCAAGCAATTTTAAAAGCAAGGAACTTGTTTAATTGTAATTAATTATTTAATATATAATTTTAGTAAATTAATCATAAATTAAATTTTCGTGAATTTTCTTATTAACTCATTTGAATAGATATATTTCTATTAATTTTTTTATCATCAAATTTAATTACGTAAAATTTAATATAAGTATATTTTACTTTTTTAAGCATATAGCCATCAAAGAGTCCAAAAAAAATTTTGATTTGTCTTTTTTTTCATGATGTCATCTATGTCTATAAATTAATATACGCATTTCGATTTTTTACAAAAATAATGGAAAGAATATATTTATATCAGTATCTTATAGTAATTTTAAAGCTTTTTGCCTACACAATCATTTTGTTGCGCTGTTAATAAATAATTCCTAAAATGATTGACTGTTTTCAGATTTAATATTATTCTATTCGTATCATTTTTTATGTTTATAATTAATCTACCTAATCTGATATTTGTATTATTCAGTTTTTACTAGTTTTATATTAACTATTTTACACATTCATTTATAAATTATTTTGAAATTTTCATTATTATTTTTATTTTAAAAAATTTTATATAAAAAGTTTCATTGAGTTCTTTATATTTAAGAAATCTGAATCATAGTTAAATACAATTAAAAAATTTCCTTTTAATTTAAAGTTTCACAATATTTAATATAATTGTATAATTAATTAACAAAATTATCTATTTTTATCAGATATTATTGTCATTATTATTATTATTATTATTATTATTTGTTTAATTTTATGATTTTTTTGTTTAATTAGCTTTATTTTTTTAGTTAAAAAATAATTTGAGATAAAATAATCAAAATGTAATAATATTTAAAATTTTTTATTCTTTGACAATGTAATCCAAATAACAACAAAAAGTATTTTTCATACATTACATATTACTTAATTTATAATAAAATTAAGGTTCCGTCATAAATTATAAAGTGCATTACATGTTTTTTCAACTGATATCTTTTAAGGTAAACAAAATTAACTCTTCACTTAAGTAGAAATAAAAAGGTTACATTACTACAAAATAGTCATTTCAACAAGGACATAATGAGTGTGTAATTTTATTCTGCATACATTTACTTTTTAGTTTCATATATCAATTTGTTGAATTTATTGAATTGTTATACTTATATATTGATAAGAATTATTTTTTTAAATCAATTACATTGTTATATTTATAAATAAATAATGTAAAAATTTTTCGATTTATTTTTTATTTAATGGTTACATTTAGAAGTTGACAAAATAATATATTATTTTTAACTATTTAACGCAACAATTCTTATATACCAGAATTATTTGATTGATCGTGATCTAAGCGAATCAATGAGAATTTAACAATACTAATATTTAGGTAGAAAGTTAATCATTATTAATTGTCTACATAAATTTTATCAGCATAAAATGATACAAAGTTAGATATCTTTAATTTATTAAATTTAAATGAGCTAATGTTTATATTTTCTAATTATATAGATAAATATCTATTAAATAATATTATGATTTATAATAAAATAAAAATATATTTTAAATAATAAAAATTTCTTTAAAAATGAAATTTTTATTGAAAACCACTAAATATTGTAGTAATTTTCATTATATTAAGTTTTCATTTTATAAATTTTAAACCGTATTCTAATAAAGATAGAAAAGAAAAAATTTTAATTTACTCCATAAATTATTTTATAATATTTTAATTGTAATTGGGTTGGATGTCGTGAATGTTAAACCACATTAATTCATAGTAAATTTGAATTATTAATTAAATTTATCATTTAACATAAATAGTTAAAATTTTAAATAATAAGCTTAATTTTGGTATAAAAAATTCAGCGCTTACATATATGCAGCATTAAAAAATTAAAAAATTAAAAAAATAGATAGTTGCATTTAAAAAAAATGTTTTACTTAATTATAAAAATAGAATTAAATATAATTGTGTCCTATTAATATCCTACGCTTTGAAAAAATTGTAAACACATATAAGGTTATATTAGTTAAGTTTTCTAGTATCTTTTGTTATTTTTATATTTTTTATAACTCAAGGTAAAAATATTATTTGTTAATCTTTTCTATAGATAAATTATTACAGAAAGTGTCTAATAAAATGTAAAAGAAAACAAAATTATAAAATTTGTACTCGAGATTCTATAATTTTTTCACGAAACAAAAATGTTACTCTGAAATTTGGTTTCTCATTATTAAACAACTTATTGTGATCAAATATTATAAAAAATCTCTTAACATCAAATAAGTATATTAATTGCTTATTATTCGCATCGGAAGTATGCAAATAATGATTGGTAAAGTACATTTATAACAATTATAAACAGATTTTGATCCGTATTTATTAAAGTACTATTTATAATTAGAAAATATTAGCTTTCCTTTTTTTCAGTTATATTTTATTCTGTACACAAGAGCTAAACTGCATGTCTTATTAATCTGCTGATTACACTCCTATAACTATAGTTTTTCTTAAAAATTTATATTCCTAATTTTATTTATTAAAAGATTCTTAATTGAAATTATCTGTATATTATCTTTTTTTAATTACCTTTCAAAAATATTACCAAAGACGACACGTAAATATTAATATGCAATACTTTATTTTAAATTATACATTCTAAAGTTTTTTAAATTATATTTTGAAATAAAATCTAATTGACTTAGTGATATATTGCGATATGGATTCTTGTATAATTATATCAGAATATCGAATATCCCCATTAAACTGTGTATTTAATACATTTCACTAAATAAATATATTATATTTTTCCTTATAATCGTATAAGAGTACTACATTATCTAGTATTTTAAAAATTATTATTAATAATTGAAATTGCTACTAATTTTATCTATATTTTCTCTTTTATTATAATTAGAAATCTAATAATTACATATTTATATAAAATTTATTAATATCAAATTTATGAATAAAATTTTGATATTTTATAAACTTAAATAATACATTATAATTAAAAAACCCGTACGAATTATCAATGTATATCTATTAATTCATTTTTAAATATACTCTAATATTATTTTTCCTATATTAATAATAAAATAATCAAGAATATGTTGTAAAAATTTTAATTTATAACAAATCAAAAAGGAAAAAGATAGAAATTTTATTACAAATAAAGTTAAAAGTATACAAACATTTTAATTATTTCTATTTTAAAATAGTATAATTTTATAATTTTTTACGTTTTTAAACGAGAATTTTTAGGTATTTTAATTATTACTAATTTACGATTATATTTAATTATTGTTGAATTATTATTATTTATTTATTTATAACAATTTATTCTTAAAAAGAAGTCTTATTTTTATTTCTTCTCTTACTTTGCAGAACTTTAATTTAATAATCAAACTTCAATATGTAACAATATTATGATATTTCAGATAATAAATAATTGAAATATTAGTCGAAAAAAATCAATTTTTTCCATTATTTTTATTGAGAGATTTTAACATAATTTGATTGTCTCCAAAAAAAAATTAGGATTTACCAGAGATCGATGATTGAAAATTATCCTGTACATTAGTTTAGATATTAAATTATATTTTTAATACATTTATTTTTTATAATGCAATTATGATTAAAATACGTAAGAATAGAAAAATAATTTATAAGGACAATAATAAATTTAATTGAAAAAAATGTATTTTATTTGTGTACTAATAAGAATGCAAACACGTATCAGAAATATTTCTACTACTGTTAAAAAAATAAGTAGTTATAAATACTGTTAAATACTCCTCTTTCTAATAAATTTCTAGAGTATGTAGTAATTATAATGTATTCTTCCGTATATGAACCGTATTTCCATGAGGCTTTTTTAAAAGTGATTTTAGCTTTTTGTAATTTAGTTTCTGAGAAAAATATAAAACCTATAGGTCATTTTTCTTCCTTATAATCATTCTACGAGGGTATTTATAAACGAGTTTGTACATATTTTTTTGTGTGTTTGATCAATAATTAAAGTAACACTTTTTTATTTTTTGTTTTTATAATAAGTTATTAGATTTTTTTATGTTATTCAATTTTCTTGCGATTTAGCACATAATTTATAGTCTACAATTAAATTCAAATTTCTTACAAATTAATGAGACTTTTAGTACTCGATTTATAAGAATCTTTTTTCTAATTAAACTTTATGTTTATTTTATTATTTAAACAATTTTGTTGTATTTTTATTGCATCTATTTTTAAATATTTAATTTCGCCTACTTAATATAAACAAAAACTATAAGATACTACTCAAATATGTTTTTTCAACGTTTAACAGTAGCAAAACTTGGAGGCTCCAAGTTTTAAACTAATAACTTTTAAATACGATATTGGTTTTAATATTACCATTACATATCAATAGTACGTATATCAATAAAAATACGTGTAATATTTTTTTTAGAACTTACTCAAATTTTTTTATTATTTGTAAAGTTTTACAGCTTTTGTTAATTACATTATTCATTTTTATTGATATCGTTCAGAACTGCCTCTGAATTTTTTTTATTGTATAAATTAAACAATAGTTATCTCAGATAAAAATATATTCGTTGTTTGTTATTAAAAATGAAAAATTATACTTATTTTCTAAGCCTAAATGATTGTATTATTAAGATATAAGAATTAAAAATTCTATAAATTTATAGTTATAAGATCTAATATGCTATATGTAACTACATACGATAAAATACTTAAAATAATTTCCAAAAATATTACCTATGACGACTAAACGTGGATAAATGAATTAATTCAATAAATCCACTCACTGTTTTGAATTATTAAGATTTAATTAATAAAACATTTTGTATGTAAATGATGATATTTATAAATGACTTTTATTCCTATTCAAATGATTTTAATGAAAATTATTAGAAAAATAACTAAATTAAAATTTTAAGAGTTTAATGTAATTCGATAATTATTCTAAATAGGAAACATTTATCATAATAAAAACTATATTTTTTAATAATTACAATTCGTATATAATACAAATTTAAAAAATTTTTATTTCCCAGTATTTAGTCTCCTAATAAACTAACAACGAACAGAGAATACATTTATCATCTTTATTTTCATCGTAATACATAAAAACAATTATCAAGTGAAAAATATAGCTAACGTTATGATAATAAGATATTTTCTATATAAAATAAAGTAAAATTATTGTTAATATTACTACTTAACCATTAAATTATTTTTAGTAAGTTTTACAATCATATTTTTTAGAATTTAAATTTTGCTACCTTACGAGTTACAAACTTGATTCAATAAATACAAATTATTGAAATTATTTAAATTTATAAATTAATAAATTTGATGTAATAGAAATAATACCATCTAATAAGTAATAATTTTTTAATGCATTAGTAAGAAAAAAATTATAGTAACTATAACCCTATTTTATAAAATTTCAAAGAAATAACATTTTCTAAACGTTTAATACACATAATTTATTTGAAATTATTTACATAAAAATAGTTTTTAAAGAATTGAAAACAATTTCAGATAACGATTTTAATTGGTTAAAGTCGTAAGTATAATAATTAAATTTTAAGTACATATAATTTAAAGAAATTTAGCATTCACTATATGAAATTTATTAATTGTAATATTTTCTAATAATAAAAATATATCCCTAATGTTAAGATTTTGATTTTAAAATTAGGATACATGAGTTAATTCAAATTGCAGATCTATCAATAAAACTATAGTTTATATCAATTAAAATAAGTATAAGATAAAATAATTTTTAATTTTTTAAACCTTTATAATTAATTTACTTTTTAAATGCAAACAATATTATATTCAACTATTTTTGTTTATTTAGTTCTCAAATATTCAATACATTCACAATTAAATACATCTAAATGACTATATTTGTTAAACATGCAAAAATAACTTCCATACGGTAGCATACATGTTGGCATAAAATGCAATTGAGATGTACTAGTATTAACAATACTAAGAATGAAAATATAATTATAATTACATCAGTTGTAAAATTTCTACCTTCATAACTACATATCTCTAATATACCAATACATCGTTAAATCAATATTAAAAATAATAATTTTGAAGTAAATAAATTTGTTAAAAATAAATAAAAAAAAAAATAATTTATGTATTACAAATTCTAAAAATGTAAATTTAGCTTGTAAATTTTTATTAATTTTAAACAGTTATTATTTATTTGTGATAAATAAAACTAATTTATTTATCAAAACTTAAAAAATTAAAGAATTGATACTTTTTAAAAAATATATAACAATACTTTATATATTTTAAATTTGAATGAAATCTTATACCATACCATGAAGACCGTACTTTTCTATTGATAATAAAATTAGTTCTCAATTTTACTATACTGATTTTATCAATATAATAAAATAGGAATAAGGAATAAACAATTTCGTAAAAATTTGTGTCATTTATGAAAATTTTTAATTATTTACATATAAGTATAAATATATGAAGATATGTTAAAAAATTTAACAAAATAATAATAAAATACTAATTAATTTCGATTAAATTAAGTAATAATTAATATGCACCATATATATAGAAAACATTGTTCGCTTTTATTCGTTCGCATAATACGTTTAATATCATATCTTATAATGTTTATTAAAATTATTAATCGTGCTAATATAAATTTACGAATTATGATAGACTTTTTATAATTTTTCATATTTATTGTAATTATTTATGAATAATTTTTATTTTCCATAAATTTAAATTTTGACTTTTTTATATTAATATACTAAACAAATATTTAATAATTAGTATTTAAATAAATATATTCTGATTGTCATTTATTTGTATATTTAGATATGTGTGAATTTAAATAAATAATAAACTTACACAATGCAAGTAATACTTAAATAAATACGTTATGATATCCTTACAAGTTATTGGAAAACTCATACCTATTTTTAATTAAAGAATTAACTCAATTAAAATTAAAATTATTTTATTTAAACACTGTTATACTAATTATATCTCTTCAAATATAAAAACTAATATTTCATATCTTAAATTAATTTATTTTACTTTTGGAATAAAATTTTAACATTTAAGATAAAGAGTAACAAGAAATTATGTTTTAATTATTGATATCGAATTAAACTAAAATATCTTGTTAAATAAAAAATATATTTTAAATAATATTAAACAGAATTTCTCTTGTTTAGATATATAAAATTTTCTCTTTTATAAAAAAATTTATGTCGATTAAAATATATTTTTCACAAATTAACTATAATAAATAAGTTTCTTGTAAAATAAAACTACATGAAAAATATTAATATTTTGAGATCAGTTATAATAATTTTTTTATTTCTTGCACAATTTAACTAATATTAATCCAAACTATTAATTCTCTTGCTCATTTCAAACATTAATTTTTTAATTTTAAACAATGTTAAAATCATTTAATTCGTTATGTTTCAGATAAGTTCATATGCAACAGCATTTCACAATACATAATTTGAAAATGATTGTCAGGTAGTATAAAAAGGTGAAAATATAGTAGATTAACATATTTAACGTAGTTTTCGATAGCTTCGAAGATGTGAAAATTGAAGAGCGGAATGAAGCCGCAGAAAAAGGAAATAATCAGCCGAAAGGCAACCAAAACATCGATGGTTGCTAAAAAACGTTGTTCATCCTTTGAAAAACCTGCTCTTCTAGAGTTAAAGAAAGAACATCGTTTTAAGAGACTAGATAAACTGGATGAATCAAAAAAGAAAATTGATTTGGAACTAAAGAAAAAAAAGGTACGAACTGAAAAGAAAAAAGAGAAATTTGAAAAAGTTGAGGAGAAAAAATATAAATTGGTTAAAGAAATCATCGAAAAAGTTGAAAAGAAGTGTGACAAAATGGTAGAGAAGAAAGCCGAAGAAAAAGAAGGTATAGATTTAAGTGATAGTTTAGATAAGAAAAAAATTAATAAAGTGGATGATAAAATTAAAAACGATAAACAGTATAATCAAGAAACAAAAAAGAAATCTGAAAAAGATGAAGATAAAGATGAAAGAACTAAATCTTTAAATGGTATTGATGACAAAATAATTATTGAGAACAAAATTGAAGATAAAATTTCAATGTTACCAGTTAAAAAGCGATTAAAGGAGGAGAATAGAAAGAGAGAAGCAAAATTAATGAAATTAGAATCCAAGGATAATCCAAAAATTATAATTGCCAAAGATACCAAAAAACCGGAACATAAAAAATCCCCAGAGAGAGAAACATTACAAAAACAATGTCTGATGAAAACAAAGAAAGAATTAAAAATAAAACAAACGTCCAAAAAGAATTCACATAAAAAAGCTATTCTGGCTACAAAAAAATCTCATTTTCCGGTAGTTAAAAAGTTATTCGATAAGAAATCGAAGCTAGTCAAGTCCACACAAATAGCTGGAACCTTGCCGTTATCTTTGTCATCGTTAACAAAGTTTGAAATAACAAAAGATAATAAACGAGACAAGAAAAAATCCATTTTGTTAAAAAACAAGGGTATTTTAGCAAAGAAATTAAATGATGAAAAATCTCCGAAAAAAACAATAAAATTGACTCAGAAAAACGTGAAAATGAATTTAAACATGAAAAAAGAAGAGAAAGTAAAAAATGGAAATCTAGAAAAGAATTTTATGAAAAAATCAGAATTTATTAAAGATTTAGATACAAATTTTAGCGGAAATAAGAAATTTTCGAAAGAGGAATCTTATATTGTATATATGAATGATATTAAAAAAGAAATTTTTGATGAAAAAGAAATAATAGATAAAATTAAGGAAGATACTAAGAAAAGTTTGAAATCAAAAATTGTTAGAAAGATAATAAAAAAATCATCTAAACATTCAAAACATCAAAACGATAGTGACACCGAAAAAAGTGAAATTACATCCGATGAGGGCATAAATCCACAATTAAAGAGTATTGAAAGTCAATCTAAAAATTTTAATAGTATAAATAAAGAAGATAAAGATTTAGTACAGGTAAATTTAAAAGTTGAAGCTGTAAATGGAGAAAATTGCGAAAATACTTCTACTTCTGACTCTGAAGATAGCGACGAAGATTATGCTCGCAGAAATAGATCTAAGACCTTTGTTAAAGGTAAGGAACGTACTCCTTCCGAAGAACGAGCGATGACTAATCGAATGAAACTTTTTGGTTTCTGGAGTGGCCCAAAAAGACATAGAGTTGCTTCATTGAATGCATTAGCAAAAGTACATTGCCTTTATGAAAATGAAAATGGAGGTGTTTATCTTGGAGGCTTTTGTAAACCTAAACCCGAAAGAGAGAAAGAAAAGGACAAGGATATTAAGTCGCGAAAGTGTAAAGAAGAGAAAGATGATAGAGATCAAAAGAAAGAGAAAAAATGCAATAAAATTAAAGGGGATGAGATGATTGCAAAAAGGAAATTACGAAATGTACCTGGACTGCGAGGAAAGCATTATGATGTGCTAGAGGGCTTAACTTCTTCTTCTTCTTCTGATGAAGATTTAGAACTACGACGGGAGAGGGAGAAAGAAAGAAAGAAGAAAGAAAAGGAGAAAGAAAGGTTAGAAAGGATAAGAGAGAAAAAACTGGAAGAAAAAGAGAAAGAAAAAAGAAAAGGAGAAGAGGAAAAGGAGGTTGAAACGATATCGATAAAAAAGCCAAAGCAAAAGCGAAAAAAAAAGAATACTGAAACCATGGACCTAAAGGATATGGTGGTGTGTAAACGTATGGCTAGTTTAAATGCTTCAGCTATCCTTGCCGCTTCCTACTCAGATGAAAAAAATCGATTAGGTACCAGTAGTGAGTCATCTTCTAGTAGTGAATCAGACGTGGAATTTATTAAAAGACGTCGTCAAAGCGATTCAGATGTTGATAAAAGAAAACAGCGTCAGGGTGGTTCAGATGCTGATGATTTAGTAAAACCATCAAAAAAGGTGATGATCGTAAATCAAGACACTGATGTGACTATCACAGGTGAATCATTACTTTTTATTTTAAAAAATTGATTAATTTACTGAGATTTGACATTTGTATATTTATATTTTTTACAATAAATATTTATGACAGATACTTTTATAATAAATGTGTTCAATTAAGAAAAATTATAATATAAAAAGTTTGCTCAATGTTTACTTTAAATTAAATTTTCAATGTATTAAATAATTTGAGGGAATATAATTGGAATTAAATTACCGAGACATATTTTTTTTATAATATTTATGTAGGAAATTATATATAAAATTGTAATTGTTAAATAAATACTTTATGTGAATACTGTATATGTATCAACTTTGTTTTAAAATTTTTAAAGACTTTCTTTTTAATTTCTTTTTATCTTTGACTTCTATAACACTAATTTTAATTATATAACATTAAAACTTGATAATTTGAAATCATTTATAAAATAATTACTATTATAGTAATGTGAAATATAAAATCTAATATAAATATTTGTTTAAAAAAATTAACAATTTACATATACATTATATTGAGTTAAAAATATTTATTTATGAATTAATTTGAAATTTAATTTTAATACTGTTCAATACTTCTTTTAAAAATTACATATTAGTTATTATTAATTATATAAAAAAAATGACAATAATTTAAATTATAAATACTGTTCTTAAAAATAAAAAATTAATATCTTTATTTTAGGTGTTTATGTCAATCAAACTCGATCTACTCATCATGAAGGATTCTGTAGCATTGCAGGAATGAAATATTTGATCAGTTCTACAAGTCACACACAAACTGCTGCAACCGCAGTTGCTACAGATTTACACGATCAGGTATAATGACCATTATAATAATTCTTTGATCCTTGTTACTTGAGGTAGAAATATCATCAGATAGAAATATTTACACTTCATTATGTTTATACATTTTTAACTATAAAAATATTTTTGTAATTTATATATGATACATATTTAACAAAAATATTTACTAATAAATTGTTATTTTATATATAAAATTTGTACTTTATGAAATTTTTAAAAAAACAGAAAAAAACTTGTAATTATATATTGATATCATATTATACCAATGGTTATATTTACAAATAATAATATTATTTTCAGTAATTAACTTAGATTTCTGCTTTATAATTTTTAAATTATAATGATATTTACATTATTTTATAATTGTATATTTTAATGAATAATTAATATAGAAGATTGATGTTTGAAAATGTTTTCTAATTATATATACATCGTTTAAAAGAACTTATTTCTATTTTATTATTCATTATCTTATTATAACATATTTTAAACATCTTTCTTTTGGTTTTGAAAGTAATTAAATGAAACATAAAAATAAAAATTATATATTAATATTAAGTATCAAGTTAATATTAATTTGCACATACTTTTAATTTGATTTAAACAAAATAATACTGTATTATATTATAATTTATTTTAAAACAATAATGAAGATTATTAGTTTTTTAAATTAAAATTAACATCGAAATTTATTGGTTTAATATATTGTAATAGCGTTTTATAAGAATATATATACTTTAGTCTTATAATAAATATATAAAAAAGTACATAGTATATTCAAATTGTTTTTTTTATTTGAATTATAGCTGCAGAATAAAAATATCATAAGAATAACATTTTGAGTAATTGTAGCAATAAGTATGTCATAAATTATTTTATAATAATTCTAATTTTATCGTAATATTCATATAATATATAATCAAATCTATGTATTTTCTTTATTATTTAGTAATTCTGTCTATACTACTTTAAATTATTCATAAATATTACAAATTAATTCCTTAATTAATACTTTTAATTTAAAACAGTTATTGTTATAAAATGTTTTTAGTATAGAAAAGGAGAAAAATAAATTAAATTCTTTCATACTAATTTTCGACTTTTTAAACTTGAATCAGTCAAATAGTAGTTCTTAGTTATAAAAATAATGATTTTGCATAATATATATATACATATAGGTTTATTATAAAACATAAAAATTATATTAATTTTAGAGTACAATGAATAAATTTAAATAACTTATTTAAAACTTTTGAAATTTCAACCAAAAGTAAATTGAAAATATATATTAAAAATCTATGCATATCATTGATAACATAATAATAAAATTTTTTTTATATTTTTGTAAATAAATTAAAACTGATAATTATGTCTCATAAACCGTATATGTTTTTGTTTAGTAATAGTGAGATAATATTGTTTTTCTTTTAGAAGGAACAACCATGCAAATCTTATACTCCACTTGGAGCGCTTTCATCGATGCAACCACCCGGTTCACAAGGAAATCACTCAAATATGTCGCCTCGGCGACACTCAGCTTTCTCAGCACCACATCAGCATGGTAAGTTAAATATATATATTACTTTAAAAATACATTGACAATAAATGTCGATAGTTTGAAACTGATACTTATATATATAATAAATAAAATTTAATATTAAAATTAAAAATTCTTAATTTATACGATATTAATATAATTTAATTTCATACAGCAAATGTTAAAATATCAAAATTTAGACATAATTAATCTATTTAAGTTTATATAGCAATATAATTTATAATAGAATATTTATATTTAATTTTCTCATAAATAAATAATTAAATGCAATAGAAAATTTAAAGAATGGTAAATAAAATTTTGAATAATAAAAATTAAAGTATTAATAAATAAGACTTATTCATAACTTTTAACCATTTATATAAAAATATTTATTTTAAAGTGTATAATTTGGTAAATTTTATTTTTTTTATGACTCAATACCTTCATGATGATTGTTAAAATAATAGAAATTTTTCATAAATATATACTGGTGAGAAGGAAAACGTAAAAAAAGCATACACAGATGTAGATATACGTGTAGAATTGCTTCTTCTTATTTATTATTATAAAGATCATGAGTGAATAGAATCAAGAGTGAGACAGCAAACAATTAAATTGTAAAAAACTGAGGGATTGATTAAGAAATAGTGAAAGAAAAAGAATGAGTATGGAATTTTAGAATGAGTGATATGTCCCACGATGCGTACAAAGGAGAAAGAAAGGATTGTTTCAAAGAGAGAGCAATTTGAAGTTGTGCGCAACCATCGATGAATTGGCGTGATATGAAAACATGTATTACATTGTTATTGTTTTGATTTATTTATTATTTGACTTTTCGATATTAGAATTTTTCCGTTTTATAGATTAAATGCTAGCTAGTTTACATATATTTTTAATTTATAGCCTATACTGGATAAAAGAAAACTTTTGACTATTATTGAAGTTTTAGTTTTATACAGCACAGCCTAGCTTTTCTCTAGTTTAATTTTCTTCTTACTAGATTTTTTCTGAACTATACCTGGCCTATAACATAATTGACAATGTATTTAAAAAATTTATTAAACATTTGTATTTTTAATTAAAACAATATGATTTGTAGATATGAATAAAATTTATTGAAAATATTTAAAAATTTAATTTTTATACAATATTGTTAAACTGATTAGTATATAAATGGAGTTACTTTGATAGTAAATAACAAATATCTCTTAAACTCTATATCTAAATCATTTACAAAAATAAATTATTTTTTTTCATTTGGTATTCTCTTCTAATATACCTAATATCAATATCATCTCTTTAATGAAATAATTTACATATGAAATGATATTTTATAGTATGAATTTACTTTTTAAATGATATTTCAGTCTTTAATTAGTTTTAATTATACTTATATAATTAATAACCAAACAAGAATTTTATGATTTTATTTTAAAGTTATATAGATTTTTTATTCGTACAATTTCTTTTAATGATATTGCAGTGTTAATATATTTGGTTTTAATAGTCTATAATGATATGCATTTTCGTATCTTCCTTTGCCATGTTATCGCTGTATCTGCATATTTTTAAAAAATATCTGAAATCATTTTTTGTCTCCCTACCTCTAACAAAATTTGTATTACAATATGATTGAAAATTACTTACACTCTTATAAAATAATCCAACGATAATATTTATTTTTTAATGTTGTAATATTTCTCCAATATACTTTATTTGACTCATTTAATTGTCTCATAAAAAATTTATGGTTAGTCGATTCTTATTTGTACAAAAATGAAAATACCAACTGCTTCTCGATTTGAAGTTTTGCATTATCATTTTACATACTTATCATATATCAATAAGATTTGATAGAAATATATACATTATTTGATTTATATAAATTGAATTTCTTTAATAAAGTTTCAATTTATAAAAATATTAACATTTAAATATCTTATTTAGATTTTTAAATTATAATTAGATTCTTATACCAATAATAATTGGAATAAAAAATGATAAATTGGATATTTATGATAAATAAAAATTCTTCGTTAATGTATATATAATTACATGTATTATTTTATTAATTTAATTAAAAATATCAAAACTCAAATTAGCAAAATTTATAGATCAATCTAAATAGATATTTTATGATATACAGTACACTACTGAAATGTTTTATAGCTTTATTTAAAAAAAACAGCTATATTTTTAAAAGAATTCTCTTTTCATCACTATGCATTTATTTTATATTTTATTGTATAAATTAAAATTTTCAGAAATTTTTTATTTTTCTTGAGTACATTAAATTTTTTTAATCGAAACTTTTTTACTTACGTTTATCGACGTTTTTAGATTAAAATAAATATTAAAATATATGAAAGTACTGTTTGTAAACGGTGTAAAACAACAAAAGTGATCGAGTTCCTGCAGTTACGTAGATTTGTGCATGTATAAAAGCTCAAAAGCTCGAATAATGCAGAACATAATTTTTTGGTAAAATAATGAAGTCTGAGTGAATTTATAGTAGATAATAATTAAGTATGTTAGAAATGAAAATCGGTAATCATCTCTATATAAAGTTAGTTATTTGTCCTCCTCTTTGTTATTAGATGGTCCATTTTCTCTCTTTTTCTTTCTTTCTTTTATATATCTTGCTCGATCTCAGGAGTGATTTTCCTCTTAATACTTCTGCTTCTTTCCTTCTTTCTTTCTCTCTTTCTTTTTGGTTGAGTCGGCGCAATGCGTTGTGTAGAGTCACGTGGAATGACGGTGGTGACTAGCGGTTCTGTAACAGTTGCAACTACGCAGTAATCGTTTGCCTGTCGCTCTTGTGCGTGTTCGAGCGAATATCGCGTCCGATTTTTTTTTATTTCGTCGGAGTCTCAGTGAAATGCACGTATTTCGTCACGGTGTTTTACTTGCGTAGAAAGATGCACGTGTATTGAGCCTCGACGTGGCGCTACCGGCTTCTTAACCTTCATTGCATTTTAACCTTGTGTACGATTTCTTGTTCTTCCCTCGGCAAGTGATTCACTTACAATTGAGAGCGTATTGACCAAATTCAGACTTCGTATTCTTCTACATTTTACTTGTTTACCTTTCAAAGTATTTATGAGTATATGTGGGCTAGAACGGTATAAAGATGTTGGTCCCTACTTACAATATATGTTTGCAAAGCACAGACGAAAGCTATGGAGCCAGAAAATATTCTGAAGAGGGAATGGATCTCCGAAACATGCTCAAATATCGACCGTGAAAGTCTCAACAACGACGACTTTATCGAAGTTTCGTCGTCGTCGTTGTCGTACTTGTATTCCTCGATCCATTTTTCAAGCACATGTTTCCGTGAAACTTTACTTTTTGAAATTTCGAAAGCACGCGGCTGGAAGGCAATGCAAACAATAGATAATACGCAATATTTTTAAATTTTACCTTCGGTATATGCCCATGCTTTTTATGTGTATTGAAACTATGTGTTTTTCATTCAATGAATTATTAATGCGTATTCATTTATATTACGAGGGTGCTTTTCATATTTAATACCGTTACATAAACTTTTGAAGTATTTTCTCGGAACTTGCAAAATATAAATTAGATCCAAGAAAAAAATATATTTTTATAGTGAAAAATATATTATTTTACTATTATTATATTTTAATATGTCAAAAAATGTGAACAATAAATTCATATGTTTTTTTGCAAAAGTATAATCAAGTATTACTGTATATTAAGATTATATATATACAAGTTATTTATTCGTTTTTAACATCTCAATCTTTGTAACTTTAACATTAAATAAATAATGCATCTTATTTAATAATTCACATATAAACATATTTAATATTCAAATAAATATTTAGAATAAATATTTTATTTATAACTACTATTTTATTATTTAGTTTATGATCTACAGTTTCCTTTTGTTATAATTATGATTCATTTTTTTGTATATTGTTAATCCATCGATCTCATTGTGTGAATGTTTAATGGAATGTACGTATAATTTTATATTATAATACATATGAACTTATATGAAATTCAAAATATAAATTGCTAAATAATAAATAAATTGGTAAGACTGTTATAGTCTATTTTTATTTAAGTCTGAAACTTTTATGCTTAATTGATAACAAATTTTATAATGTAAGTAATATACATTTGGAATAATAAATAAAATCTACATGTTCATTTTTCTATTCATATTTCAACAAAAAAGTTTTATTTTGAAAGTAAACTAATTAAAAAAAACTATTATAAAATAATTTTATATAAGAATATGTTTACAAAATTGAAAAAATTTTCATAAACTTTTAAAAATTTTATTGTGTACTTAACTTATTAGTAAAAAGGACTTTAATATTTTTAATGTAATATACTTTTTAATTAAATACTGTTTTATTTATACAATAGAATTAATAATTTGTCAATTATAAAAAATATGAAATGTAATTGTTATGGTAGACATAATTTTCATACAAAATTTTTAAAATAATCATTAAATGTTTATAAATGTTTTAATTAATTGATATAAATATACATTGATTTATTTTTTATAAAATAATGATTTATTAATAACATTTTTTTATTTTGTATTATATTAAAAAATATTTAATTATATTCCATTTATAAACTTTTCTTTTTTCATTTGCTATTATATCATTTATGTTCCTTTTGTATTTAACAATATATATTATATATGTTGCACTTTGATTTAATATTACAGAAATAATTTATCTTAACTACTAAGTTTATTATTATATTAGTTTAACGAGTGCGTATGTATGTGTATATATATATAGTTTTTCAAGGTAGTTTTGCAAAAAAGTACAAAAAATTTTTTACAATAAAAAGCTCAAATATACGATACGTAATTGATAAAATAAATTAAAAATTGTATTTTTTACTTTTTAAAATTACACTGATTGATTTTTTTTTAAATATTTCATTTAATATGAATTTTTAATTACATACTATTATAAGTAAGATCTAATCTATTTATCTAACTCCAGTTAAATCAAATCTAGTATTAATTAATTTCCACACTCAAATTGTATTTAATATCAATATATTTCATTTAAATTATACAAAAGAAGCATCTTTTATAATTTCATCTTAAAGTCACAAATGGTAGATATTAGCTAATATTTAAATGTATTAATAAAAAGGAGTAGATAAATATTATTTTGGTATAAGGCACAGCAGATGCCATATTTTTATATTAAAATGAAATAAAATTTTACATATGAATTATAAGAAATTAAATTTTTTTTATCAACACATTACTTAGTCATTTGAAGCATTAATTATTTATAAAAATAAAAAAGTTTGAACATTCTGAAAAAAAAATATTTCACGGCGTTTCTAACTTTTTCGTCTTTTTAATCAATATTCTACCATCTTTTCAGTAATATTTTAAATATTAAAAACTATAATTTTTGTTATTATTTTTCTAAATATTGATGTCTAAAAACATTATTAAAAGCACATATCTAAGAATATAAATTTAAAATTGATAAAAAGTTTTGAAAAGTATTATTTGGACTTGTTTTGTTTTTATTTCAATTACTAGAAATAAATTTGTGTGGGAAAAAAGAAATTTTATATTTTGTTTTTATTTTTTTAAATTCTGATAAATATAAAGGTATATATTCTGACTTTAAATGTGTAAAGCCTTTAATTATTCGAAATACAAAAATATTTTTTTTTTTTTAAAGTGCAAATTTACTTAAGAATTACTGATAAATATTATAAAAAGAAAATACTAAAAGTAAATTATATAATAAAAGCAATTATGAAAAATCAATTTCTAACAATTGATTTTTTAACTTCATCATTATTAAATCTTTGCTAAAAGAGATCTAATATAAAAAAAATTTCAACAAAATTTTATTATTATATATGCGTCTCAACACAAAAGTGTTTTTGATGTAATGATTTATTAAAAATTTGAAAATCTAATTATATAGTTTTTAAAATAAATATTTAAAATTACATTCTTTCACTAAATTTTGATTATATTCTATATTTTTCTGTTTGTTCTTATAATTTCCTAATACTATATAAGTTATTCGAATAAATTATATATTACATTATTTTATTCAAATTAAAAATGTATAAAATTCACAACATATTTTTGCTTAATTGGTGTCATCGACATACTTGTGAATTAATATCAGCTTTGGAATTTTTAAGATTTAACACTTGAATTAATAAAATGTTTAACTCTTGCTTTAATATAAACATGAATATATTTGTAACAATTTTATTATTTCTTAACATATTAATAATTAGGTTATATTATAATAATTATTATACATCGGTATAAATTATACCAAGCAAAAACATTTTCTTTTGATACCTAATTAAATGTTGCACACTGTATACTTTTATTTATCTTCTCATTATATTGATCTTTTTTTTGCTCTTGGTGAATATCGATTTTTATCTTGTAAGATTAAACTTAATGTTCATTTTAATAAATAAACTGTATCTGTATTTTTAAGCTTATAAAAGTAACCTACAATCATATGAACGATTCTGAATAGTGCGTACATAGTTCCGTTGTAAATTCGTGGAAAAGGCTTATTGTTTTTTTAAACTTATAATAAAATAACATATAATAGATTATTTCCTAATTCTGAGATAATCCTACTTACTTTCGTTTTAAATTATTTACATTTGGTTTATATAACTGAAACAATCGATCAAAAGTTTATATAATATTTATTAAAAATATGTGATAATAATACAGTGTAATTAACCTTACTTTAAATTATGAGTTGATATGGTAAATATCATGTTGAAGTCCGTGAATAATATAAAAACAAGTTATTTTAGATATTTTTGGATGAACAAAAAAGAAAATAAAAATTCAAAATTTCTTTCTGCAAAGTAAAAGAATAAATCATGTTACTGACAGGTTAGTAATTAAATTAAGCTGGAACATATGATATTAACATTTTTCGTTTTTAATAAATTACTTTAAAATAGATATTACTAATTCCAAAAATTCAGATATAATTTTTAAATATATACAAAAAAATTTATTTATTCTATTTAAATTTGTTTAACAATATATATATATAAACTCAGTATTTTTATTTATTTAAAATAAAAATCAAGAAACTTAAATAAAATAAAAGTAGAATTTAATAAATTATGATACACAAAAAACTATTATGAAAAATGAAACTGATGTGTTAGACAACAACCGTTTTATTTATAAAATTCTGTCATATTAAGAAATAATATAATTAACAAATATTTAATACATAGAAATTATAAAAAAGTTTAATTATTAGTTATAAATGGCATTTGATTTTTTTTTACGAATTGCAATTTTTGAAATTTTAATACAGGAATAATTTGAACTGACAAACTTAACGTTGTAAATTACATTTTAAACTCACGCTAAGAAAAAATTTAAAAACTTTTTTGTGAAATTATCACTTTTTTCTATTGATTATATTCAATTTTTTTAATTTGCTAAAAAAGGTAAAAATATAACAGTTTCTTAGTATAAATTGAAATAGTAAAAAACAAAAATAAGTAATTTTTATCTTCATTATATCAAGTTAGTACTTTAGTCAACTAGGTTTCATTATTCACAAATTTTACAATATAGAAATAAACATTGTTTTATTTTTATTATTCACATGTATTACATATTATATTATTTGTGCTTTATACAAAATAATAAAGCTAAAGTATATTTTAAAAATGTTCTTTTGTTCATTTAAAAGTATTTCAAAAATATTTTTTCAGAAATAAAATATTTATGCTTGTGATTTTATACAGCATTATTATAAATGCATTTTTTATTAGAAAAATTAAATTTAAAAATCTATTAAGAACATATAAAATTCTATTTAGTAATTTTACTTTTCGTAGTATAATTTTTTTAATGAAAAAATTACTGGATTATAAGAATAGCTATCGGATCACAGAAAGTGTTAAATGAATGTAGGTGAATTTGGTATGATATATGGTGATATTAACGCGAGTAAAGTAAGAATATATAGTTACATAGAATAATCGTATATAGATAGCGTTCATTATGTTCTAGAGGTTAGAGAATTTTCTAAAATATTCATTTCAAATGACAATACAAGGTTATGTATAAGCTTTTTATGATTTTATGACTATTTATGTTATAAAAATAACGGTCCGTAGATTGAATTAAAAGGATAAAAAATACAGAAAGAGAGAAAAAACAGTATTACTTTTGGTTCGTTGAATATTATTATTTGGAAATTTAAGCTGCAGTACCAATTAACTTGTGGATGTTTTATGCGATTTTCATTCTATAAAACAAGGGTGGATTTCTTACTATACTTTTTCACTTTTTCCATTGATTGTCCTTGACCGAATTGTTTTCAATTGAAACAAGCTTTTACATCGCTGTGACACATTATAACTGTATATTACGAAGAATAAAATATCGTTAAACATCGCGCAGTACATTAACATCGAAATCTATCACCGAATTCAAGAATATATCTCCAACCTCTAGTAACTTTTCTTTTTTTATTTCATACTTTTAGTGACATATTCGCGGTAAAATACTTTTTAGCTTTTTCAAGAGAAGCTTATTAAGTTGAATTGAAGAATGGATTCTATAAAATACAGAATGAAAAACAAATGCTTATTTCATTGCGACTAATATAGGTGTAAAACATTATGTGTACTGAATATTGTTACTCATTTTTTAAAACTATTATATTTTTTTTATAATAAAATAAAAAGTTATGCAATAAAGGGATTGTGAATATTTACGAGATACTCATACAATTAATAAGAGATATGGAAGAAGAAGAAAAGGAAGAAAGAAAGAACAAGAGATTGATTTCGAGCAAATACAATTATTCAATAAATAATTATTGTTTTGAAGTTTATTCACTCCTTTTATTTCATTAAATATTAATTCCTACAATCATACAAATAAGTTGTTAAAAAATTTGGCGTAAAAAATATATTAAATGTTTTAATCTGAAAATCCGACATTTTATTCTATTCATAAAGATAATGTTTATCAATATCACAATATCGTTTTTTAGTTCTATAATTTTTATAATTATTTATGAATACAAATATAATTGCCTTCAATATATATTACATATTTATTGCGTGTATTATAAGAATTAAAAATATTTCTTAGATTTACTATATATTTATTATTTAATAATAATTCGTTATTATTTTCTTTTAAATTGAACATGCTTGTAAATGTGAAATTATAAAAAACCAAGTATAAAGTATGTTTAAAAGTAAATAGGAAACATGCTTATATATGTAAAAAAATGCATAATATGTTGCGTATGGTACTGTTTTCTATTTATAATTGATGACATCTTATATTAGTTTTTTCTGGTCTGTTCTTCACAGATTATTTACTGATTGTTTAATCATGTAAGGAAACAAATAATTTTTTTAAATTTTAATGTAAGTATTTATTTATTTTTGTTTCAATTACTTTTCTAATAATTCAGCAAAATATATTTTTAATGCAAATTAAAAACAATACAAAATATAATATTTTCAATAAATAGTAACACTTATTCAAAAACATAAAAATTAAGGTTTAGTATTATATTAAATAATATCATATTATATATTTGAAATTAAAAATAGATAAAATAGAATAATATACTAAAAAATTGAACAAGGAATTTATTAAAATAAAATTAAAATAAACTAGAAACTATCGTCATTCTTAAAGTTTGAATGTTGTAATGTACGATAATTTATAATAACTTTTTGCACGACAATCGATGCTTAGCAAACTAGCTAATCAAATTTTATTTATGTATACATTTTTATTCTTATCTTGAAGAGGGAAGATATAACTTATATCATAGTTTAAGTAATTTAACAAAAGTCATGACCAAAGGATTAAAAGTATGCTTAAACTTCAAAACTTTATATTTTTATAAAAAATATGTTCATCTTTCTATAATTTCTTAAGAATACTAAATTTGGAACGACTAATAATTTTGCTAAATAATCTTACTGTTAGTAATCAGACAATTACTTTCAAATAAAATAATTTAATATATTATTTTAAATGATTGCACTATTTATAGATAAATATAATTACAAACTTAAAATCATTAATAATAATGTAATTACAATGGTGACTGATGCTGTCGGGAATATACAATTAATCATTTGCCTATGATGTAGAATAAAAGTTGTATGAGTTGCATTCGTCATCCTTTCTTTTTCCCCTATTTGTAAAGTTCATTCAATATATCATTTCGGAGTTAGTGAATGATATATTCATAGATAAAAATATGGCGAGTTAAGCGTACTATGTACACTAGATGCCTTTTGTATATTTCAGTTTTTATATCTTGGTAACTGCGAATTGATTTCTCTTAGAATAAAGTTCTTTTCTCGACTTTATGTAAGATTTAAAATATATTTTTTAATGAAATTAATTCTTTAAAACTAAACTTAGATTAATTACTGAAAAATGTTTTAACAAGTACACTGAAAGTATTTACAAATAATATACGCTTAGTAATAAATTAGATGAAATATATAATTAGTGCCATGAAAATTTATCATTTATAAAATAGCAATTAATTTTTTAAAATTAAATCAAGCAAAACAACAATTACCATACTTTATTGTCAATTTACTGACGTTTATTCTCGAGAAAATCAATAACTCGTATTATTTATATTTTAATCTATTATTTCCAAATTACACAAAAATTGTTATGAAACAAACTTTTTTTTAAATTAAAAAACAAACATTGATTCTCTAAAAATAAATGAGATTTTACTCATAAACTTCTTAAAAAATTATAAAGTTTATTATTTATTTTGAGTAATAAGTTTTTAAGTGTTTAATATTTACAAATAATGAAAAAAACGATTTCGTTTATTTGTATACTAACTAGTTATAC
The DNA here is from genome assembly GCA_018907195.1 of Dolichoris vasculosae. NCBI lineage: Eukaryota > Metazoa > Arthropoda > Insecta > Hymenoptera > Agaonidae > Dolichoris > Dolichoris vasculosae. Next base: position 851,583 of record JACCHY010000029.1, read on the forward strand.
GTTAACATATTTTTAGATTTTTATTCATAATTGTAAATTAAATTATATTAATTGTCAAATTAAATAACATTAATTTTTTGAAATTTTTTTAAAAATTTTAGTATTTATTAGAATTTCTACTTATGTTTTTAATTTGTTATTAGCTACTTAAGAACCAAAACATTTATTTTCATAAAAATACGTTTAAAAATATGTATTTTTATATCTATATGTAAGTTTTATATTAGTTTTGCTACAGTCTATATATTTAATCAGCTTAATTTTAATATTATTTATGAGATAGATTTAAAAATTCATATTGATTTAATATATTATTTTTGCATTAATAGAAAGTTATATTCATACGTTTTTATTTAGTTTATCATAAAAAAAATAATCTTTCTTTAATATATTTTTAATTTTATATTCGATAAGTTAAAGAAATGTAACATTAACTATTTTCTTGCAGCAAATATTTAGTTATAGATGATTATAAACATTTATTTGAATATTTGATTTAGTTTTTTGAAATTTTTCCTCAATAAATAAATAAAAAATTGTTAATTTTTAAATTGCAGGTTTTTATAATAACTTTATTATTATTATCTTGAACTGAGTAAAAAAATTACTTTATAACTTTCTAACATTAACCTTAATCTAATGAAATCGCACACAATATTTGTTATTTATTAGATATTTAAATACTATATTTATAAATTATTACATTATTTCTTAAATTTTTAAATATAAAGTCTTATATCCATATAAAAACTACTAGATATCAAAAATTTTAAAAAATCTAAAAATAAAAATTAGTTTTGTAAAAAAGTGTTTTATGAGGATTTTCAAAATTTAATTTAAAAAAATATAAAAAATAAATATGAATAATTTATTTATTATTTTATAAATTTATGTTAAAAAATATATTTATTTAAATATATGTTAAAAATACTTACTAAATATTTCTAAAATTGTTGCAAAATAAATTATTTTATGAAATCAACTTGAGAACTATCAAGATTATAAAAAAATCAGAATCTAAGAAAAATTTATAATTTTTAAATATATTTTTAATCAATTTTTAACCTGAATTTTGATTATTTTCAAGAGATTAAAATAAACAATTTTTTATACGATAAACTAATATTTCTAATTTTGAAGTGTTATTTTTTAAATCTGTGCATGAAAATATATATTTTTTTAAAACGTATAAATGAATTTATATATCGCATTCGTGTGTATCAGTTCCAAAATAAACTTAGATACGTAAATACTCATTTTAAACGGTATATTTTTTAAATAAGATAAATATAGTAATATATATATATATATATATATATATATATATATATTACATACAAAAGTGACAATTATACAAAAGATAGAAAAGTAATGATAATTCAGAATATTTAGTTTCAAAAAAACAACAATTATTTGTTTACAAATAAATAATTTATAATATCTATTGACTGAAATATTTCTGTTAGAGAATTATACTTATCATTTGAAATGAAAAATATACAAGTAAAATGCACTTTGTTAAGCAGATTTAAGCTTTTGTATATTTGTATGTATACTAAATGAAGAAAATAGAATGTAATAAAAATTTTTAATCATTGGCATATGAAGTTAATAAAAATATACTTCTATTAGAAGTATATTTAAAAGATTAATGGGTTTTGCAAAAATTATAGGTATGAAAACAAAATTAGCATGAAGTACTTAACATGCTTTAATTAATTTAAAAAAAATTAAAACTAATTTATTGAATTTTAAAGTAGTTCATTAATATTTAAAAGTAGATGAAATTATTAGATACATTTATATTATTATATAAATATATTCATACTCTCATATCTTTTTTTAGTTAAAATTCTTTTATAAGATCTATTGTTTTCATTAATATGATCAAAATGTGAGAAACGTAACATAGATATTATACAGTATTTAATATATGAAACTATAATTACTTTAAAATTTAGAATTGATATTCATTCAAATTACTTAAAAATTTTAAGACACTATAGTCGTATAAATTTATTACATAATTATAATATGTTATTAATAAAAATAAAAAATACAATAAATTCAAAAACTGCTAATCTAATTTCATTTATTCAATGAGTATTCATAATTTACATACTTGTATTAAGTTGTTAAGATAGCTCTTTCGTAATCACTCAAAAAAATCACTGACTGCACTTACAAAATATTTGGTAAATTCATGAGATCGAATATACTTCTGAGTTATTTTTTCGTATTGTTAGGATAAGAGTTATATATACATGTGCACATATATAATGTTTTAGTTACAGAATGTAGTTTTATCCAATCCTATTCTAAAAATGCATTTTGAAAAGCATGTACCATATTCCAAAGGTGGAAAGTAACATTTGCTATTTTTTATCATCAATCGAGTACTTTCTCTGTATCCAGTTTCTACACGTCTTATATTCATAACAAGAACTGCTACTATTACTATTATTATTATTATTATTTCTATTTGTTTATTACGAATATGTTTTTTTTCTCTAAAGCCTAATGTTTCTATTACTTTTCTTTAGACATGAGACTATATTGCACGACTGTTGTTTAGTATACAAAAATTATACAAGAAGCTACTTCAAAATTAATTAAGAATTTAAAATTGCACGTAAATTATTAATAATTTAAAAATATTTTGCTATAAATTTCATAAAAATATTAATCGTCGCTTTGATAAGCTAATATTTTTATACAAGAAACAATATATATTAAAAAATGTAATTTAGTTCCATAATATTTAAGCCTATATATTTTTATATAATTACCGCAATGCAGGCTTCAAAATTGAAATAAATTTCTACATAAAAATATAGAATTTTCACATTTTAATTACAAATAAAAAAGATTAAAACATGATTTTAAATATATTATCAATTTTTTTAAATAACTGAAAATTATATTCTTAAAATAAACGTTGAGAGTTAATGTTATATTTCAATAATATCAATATCACGCCTCCATAGTTACATAACTCATATTACTAAAACCAATTTCTAGCCGAATTTAATCTCGATGTTTACGTTAGTAAACTAAGAAATAATTAATAAATTCCAATTCATATATCTTTTAATAATAATTTACTTAAAATTTTATTTTACTAAATAATTCGTAACTTTCAAATAAATTTTTAAGAAATTTAGTAATTTTGTTTTAATACATTATGAATAATAAAAAACAAAGTTATCATAAATTTTCGATTAATTAAATAATTAATATAAGTGATTAATAAAAAATCATTATTGTTCAGTTATTTTTTTTAATTTTTTGTTTAATATAAAATACGGATGAGGTGATTTTCAAATTTTTTTGGTTTTAATGCTAATATATTTTTTCAAATGCTTTTTTATAAACTATTATTAATAATAATATGAATAAGATTTATATTATAATCTGATATTATATAAAAATTTATATAATAGAAAATTATAATTTATTAAGAGTCAACCCTGATACGTCTTAATATCTTTTCATATCATACATTTGATACATTCAATCCTTATTAACGTTCAATACATCATTAAACATTACAATAGCTACAAACCTTTGTACACGCAAATTATTCAAAGAAAAATCAGAAAACTATTTGTAAAATAAACTGTAATCTTTAGAAACTTCTATTTAAAATATTCATCTTGTAGTAAAATATAAGCAGTACAAAACAAGCACATACTGCAGTATTTCAAATTATCGTTAAGAAATATTGTGATCTTGTGAGAAGATAAAGGCAATAACGACGGAGATAAAAAGATTTACGAATGTCGATACGACCAAGAGTGTAAGCTCATAATCAAGACAGTAAAACGTCAAGAACATTAAGACAAAAAAAGATATTACGTATAATCATGCATAAAAATTAACATACAAGCTTTACGAATTTAGCATAAAAAAATACAGCGGTAGCATTTGAGTAAAAAGGAGAAGCAATGATTTTTATCTTTAGTAGATTCTCTTCTTCTCTTTAAATAGTATTGATTATATAAAAAAAAAGGGTTATTGCATTACCTATTTGCCAAAGGTTACTACACATCACCAATACTGAAAGCTTTCAACATATACATTTAATCCTTGATAAAGATATATTTTTTAAAGTATATTATTTTATAGATCTTATGATGTCAGTATTTGAAGTAACTTAAAGAAATTTTATTTAATTCAGCACTAATGGTATTTTCATAAAAATAATAACATTTATACATATTATATACTTAAAAATGTAATAATTGACTTATTTAAAAGCTTTACTGTTCTAATTGTTCATCTTAGATAAAAGATATTTAAATTTATTTTAAAATTAAATAAGTGGATTACTTAGTTTTATCTTTTATATTTTTAATAAGCATTACTTTTTGGAGCTTTAAAATTTTAATTAGATTTTTAATATATGTACAAATACATGTACAAATAGAAATACAGTAAATTACTTTATTATTCCAGCTTCATGGATTTTCTTTTAAAATTAGTTTTTATTTAAAAGAAAACATAGCATTTAATAATATAGACAAATGCAATTAATTATTTAATAGAATATTAATCAGTTGAAAATTAAAAATAAGATTGTTTCAAGTAGCTCATGAAAAAGTTTGTAAAGAATCATTTGAAAAAGTAATGTAAAGAAAAATTGAAAAAAAACAGAAATATTTTTAATAATTTTATAAATAAATAAGTTTAGAACTAATAAATTTAGAAATAATTACTAATTTTTTTTATAAAGCTATCTTTTTTTATTTTGTCAACACTTGTTAGAAGTTTAAAAGTAATTACATAAATATGTACCGTTTAATAATTTTGTATGATTACTTAAATATTATATAGTAAGCTAAGATCAACTAATTTATATTCATAATATATCAATAAAAAATGCTATTAATCAGTAATATTAATAGGTATTACCTAATTATCATTTAGTTTGTTATTATGAATGAGAAAATTAATAATTATTCATCGATTTTTTGTTTTTATTTATTTTTACAAAATTTATTTTTATTATTATCACTAACTGAATTCATTTTTTTTCGATTGAAATAAAACTCTGAAGTCATAATAAGTAATTCAAGGTAATAAAATTAATATTAAAATTCAAGGTAATAAAATGATATTAAAATTTTTATTTTTTATCTGAAATAATATTATTCAAGAGACTTTTGGTTAAGATTGAAAAAGAAAAAAAGAAAAATTAGAGTGAGTATAAAATATATAATTTTGAGAATAATATTTCACGTATAATTACAATTAATTTTAAGTAACTGATAAAAATACAGTTAATTTAAGTAAAAGCTATTAATATTCATAATAATACTTATTTAAAAAAATTAAATTATATAAATTATAAACGGATCTAAATTTTTTTTATGATTTTTAATAATTGTTTTCTATTTTCCTAGATGATCAATGTAAATATGTGATATATACTTGGAAAATGAAAGTGTTTCGAGTGATAGTGCAAAACAATAAAATAATCCACAACCCTCTACAATTCGAGAGCGTAATGTACAAATTTGGTTTTTCCGGTAATAAACAAATTTAAAAACAAATGTTTTATGTAGCTACAGTTAAAATTTTCTAATACTTTTTTATTTTTTTTATAGTCACATCAATATATAAAATAATATTCGCAAGAGAAAGAAAACTAAAAGTATGATTTTTTGTCCAAATACAAAATTGTATGATTTACAACAAATATTCTTTGTTCGTGTGATAACTTGAAGTTTATAGTTGTGTTTTATCATACGAATCAAATATATTCTTATAATAAAAAAATCAAATTCCATCTTTAAAACTATAAGTAATTTATGAATGTGTTTAATTTTTAATTTTTTGTAAAAACTATACAATATATCTAATGATACTAAATAATGAATGAAAATATAATTGATTTTAGTTAGTGTGTAATTTATAATATTTTTTATACTAATGTGAGTTCGTTGCCAAACATAGAACATGAATTCGTATACATTTCTATGCGCTCTGCTTTATGAATGTATATATCCTAATAAAGACGCAACAGAAATTATTGACGTATACCTATTAATAATATATAGTCTACCAAAAAAATATATTTTGCGATAACTATAATGACTTTAATGCATGAAGCATTATTTACCGTAAAGTTTCTGAAAATCTATTTATTTTTTTATACTGTTCTTACAAAATAAAAAATTCTATATCTGTTCAATACATTCATTAAATTTAAAAATGATGTTTAAATACTAATAAGACTTCAATATATTTTTTATACTTATTAAATGAAGTTAGCATCTAATCAAAGTATATTTTCGTAAAATGAAATATATAAAAATAATCATACAATAAATTATTATTCATTACATATATATAATAGAATATATATTTTGAATGATATATTTTTAAGCTACTCGAATATGTCTTTATTACCAAAATTGAATAAGATCACATTGTTGTTATAATTTAATATTAGCATTATTTGATACAAATGATTCTTTTAAATAAAAAACCTTCTTAATATTTATATCAAATTTGATCATAATTTTACTATTTTTTAAAGTCACTTTTTAAAACTAATTGTCAAAACACAATGAATAAAAGATATGATGAAATAAACTTAATCGTGTTTTTTTTACTTCTATATATTTATACACAGACGCAAGTAGAGTATAAGTTTTAAATAAATAAGTTAACATAGTTATTTATAATAAATTATCCAATATTTTTAAAAGGTAGATTATAAATTTTTTTTAGTAAAATAACATTAAAATTATTTAAAAATATAACATTTATCAACTTTAATATTGAAATAATGGTCATGCTGAGATTAAATATAAATAAGAAATTGTTACAGAAATTTATGTTATTAATAATTTTAATACCAAAAAAACTACAATTAGAAAGAAAAATGATATGATTTAAGTGCATAATTTAAAAAATAATAACAAATTATATTTATATTAAAATATAAGAGAAAGATGTGTAATTTTCTTTACATTCTGCGTGGGAAGAAGTTTTTGATTGTAAATCATTCGCTCCGATTTTATAATTTTTGCGTTATTACTAATCAATCATTGAAGAATATAAAGAAGCATAGCTGGAAAGCCAGATTTTCTAATATAATGTGATATAATTGCGAATACTCTTGAAGTATTTTCTTGTCTTTACTATAGCTAATTTCTCACACTATTCATATTCATAATGCAAATTGAATCTATTGATTAATATTCATGTGTTGATTTTCATAAAAAATTATATTCTTTTAATGAAAGTGATCCACTATTTATCTATATTATAATTTGCTAACGCAGGATCTTACCATGTTTGAATCTCGGTTATAATATATAGAAAATTATATGAATAATACATTTTAACATTTTTGGTTTTACCTCTCCTATTATAAATTTACTAAATTGTAAACCACGTTTTATATATTCTTGAATTCTATTAAAGTGAATAATTCATTAAATTAAAATAAAGCTAATCTAACTTTTAAAAGCTTGAAAGGTACTGTAAGGAAAAAAAGATTTAAAAAATACACTGGAAATTAAAAAAATTTAAATTAGACATGTATTTTGAAAAACGAATGAAAATAATTGCATTTTACCTAATCAAAAATTATACATTTATAAAAAAATAAGTTGATTAATTTATTTGAACTTATTCAAACACTTTTTTTTCTATTTTCACTACATTTTTTGAAATACTCCTTAAAAAAGAATAAAACAATCATATTTTTAATAATTATTTATAAGTTTTATAAGTGAAATCAACTTAATTTTCAACAATGTTATATTTAATTCAATGTAATTTCATTTGATTAATAGAAATATGATAAAAATATGAACTTTCAATATTTAAAGGAAAAGTTGACATAAATCAATATTTGTATGAAACTTGGTATTTCATATTATAATTCAATGTGTAGGTTGTTATTTATAATGCATTGAATAACATGTAAAATAAATTTTTAATTCAAAATAATTAAGATGACAATAAAGTCTTTAAAAAAAGATTGAAAAAGAGAAAAAAGTAAAGAAAGGAAAGCAGAAAAACTAAAACAAGATAAAGCAAAAAATAATGAAACATTTATTAAGTAATGAATGTTAAAAGAAAATTAACAAATGATAATGAGAAATTTTTTTATAAGTAATTATTAAAAATTAATTTTAAATTATATTATGTTTATTTTTGTATATTTTAAAACTTTTTATTTGATTTAAGTCATCGTTCTATTACCAAGTTGATAATTTCGATATTTTTTTATATAAACTTAGTTTAAAAATCAGTTTTTCTAGAGTCTAATTGAATGTTTAAAAAAATGGATAATTTAATTCAATAATTCAAGAAAACAAGAAAAAAGTATGAGAATGTACACAAGTTTAATAATATTTATTTTTTTAAATATGCAAGAAATTATATATATATATATATATATATATATATATATTAACAAAATTCACAATAGTAAAAATATTAGCACTTATTTTAATATATTTATTCTTTTAATTTAGTCTCAAAAAATAAAAATTTAATTTCAATAATTTTGAAGTTTGATTTTATTTTTGTTTTAGGTGAGTACCAGATTGATATATTATATCAAGATTAACCTTATAAAAATTATAATTAGCGTAAGTACGAATTATTTTGTTATGTACACATTATATGTAAGTATAATAAATTATTAAAAATATATATTAAAAAAATATGGCAATATTGTTACTACTGATTAAAAATAAAGTTTAAAAATTTTACGGTTTTTGCTAATGTATTTGTGATCGAGTGAAAAGAAATTTAGAAAATATATATAACTAAATGATAAAAAGTTTAACGACCCCAAAAGTAAAAGAAAATGTAATTTCACAAGCGATTGTACGTTTTTGTTTACTTAAATAATGAAACAGTATTCATAATCATGTTTGTAGATTGTAAAATATTGAAATTATGACCAATATGAATATTATTTTAAATTAATATTGTAATATTAAATAAGAATAAAAATATTTTGAGTTATTTTTTTAATTGTATTATTTTTACTGAGTCATAAATGTTCTTTGATGTATCTTTAGATGACTAAAAATATGTTAGTTATTTTAATAACTCTAAATAATAATAAATATGTCAAATTAAACATATGAAAATGAAAAGCTAAAAAATTAAAAATTTTTAATTCGAATAAAAAAAATTTTAATTTTTGAATTTTTTTAATAAGTATTTTATTAATTAATAATTAATAATTCAATATCGTTTTTAATATTTTATTTTATAAATATACAGTTTTTACTCTTTGAAAGTAAAATCAACTTTTAAATTAATATCTTTATAAAAATGCTGTTTAATCGAGATCTGAAATTTTTTTTTTCTAATCTTCATAGATTTCTCTATGCCACTTGGCTTTACCATTCATTCTTATTCTTACAGCGCCTTCCATTATCGTGGTAATTGTATCGTGTGTATACGAGTATAACTACACTAGTGCGCTTTATAAATTTACATCTCCTATTTTGTTCTATCTTATCTAAAGTAAAATTGGTGTACAAATCATATTCGTCGACGAAATGATTAAAATTCGAATTGGATCCTCATTTTTTTACTTCTTAAATTATGACATTTATTTTTTATTCTTATTTTGTATTTAGTATTAATTTTCTGTAGATAGAATTGCTGTTTGATATGTAAATAATGGCGTTTCTATAAACTTTATAGAATGTGAACCCTGTTTCTTATTGTTATTTTAAAGAATTCTAAATAAAACTGAACAATATTTAAATGAATGTCAGCAAAGATTGATGTTCAGTTTTTTAGACTAAAAAAATATTAGAATCATTGTATCATAACATTACTTAACTATTTCTGTATACGTCTGAATGAATTTGCTACCTTATAATGTTATACGGATGTACCCTAACATATTGATTATTAACTCGTCATAAACAAAGTTATTTACATATGTGAACGCGATTTTGATTTTATTGGTAATAAAATATTTTGATAAAAGAAAATGAATATTGATTCTGGTGACAGTTTAAATTCTTGAATTTTTTGATATGCAAAAATATCGATGTGGTGCAAAAAATATATTATTTTTTATTACATTTTTAACTTGAAAATTAAGTATATATTCAAATGAATTTAATACAAATTATCTTTCAAAGATATCGATGAAACAATTTTGATGAATTGAATTAACATCCTATGATCATCTTATATTTAAAATATTATATTTAAAAGAAAAAAATTTTATTAATTGGTTATAAAATAAATTTCTCTTAATACTTTTACTGTATCTTCTCATAATAACGACTTATAATTTTTTATTTTTTGTATTCTTTATTTCAAAATTTTAAATTATACTAACTGTATAAATATAATGGATTTAGGTTATAGATTAAGTAAAAAATTACTAAATTGTTTGTTCAATACAATATGTCAACTTCAATAACGATATTAGAATATAAAATAAAAAAACTTTAAAAATATTCGTAGATATAATCTGTGTATTGTAAATATACAATATAATTGGAAGAAAATCAAAAGAGAAATATAATTAATTTTTTTTTTTTTTTTGTATTAATTGAGTATTAGTACGATAAATATGCCTTTTTTTAATTCGTTAATGTTTTTTTGACACAATAAAACAATATTCATACAATATTTTTTTTTCAATTATAATAAACAATGATTTTACATATAATAATTATTTATGAATAATATGTTGTATTAACAGCATTATTAATTACAGATTATTAATTACAGATTATTAATTACAGATTATTAATTTTGTTTTTTTTAATTAAGACTTTTTTTGTGTGTGAGAATTTTTTACGGGAGAGCAAACATTTTTGCCATTTTATTTATAAACAGAAAATGGGGAGTACAAAAACTGTACGTTCGTTTCCTTTTTGATTTTTGTGTATACGGGATATTAGGAATTAGTATTTATTTACGTATGTATATATTCAATTATTAACATTTTTATAATTTTAGTGATTACTATATAATAATTTAATTTTATGTGTTTTGTTTTTATTTGTATAAGTAAATGGTAATTTTTGTCTTTATATATGTCTATTTACAATTTTTATATCATAACTATTATAATTATATAATTATATTAACCACCAATATTTTATCGTATTTTTTCGATATTTATCTCGTTTGTCTCTGTGATGTATTCATATTATATCCATATAAGATATTATTAATTTTGCCGTTTAGATTTGATTCGTATGTTATTTTTGTATTAGATGTTTTTCTATATATTATATATAATTGGTATGTTATTTTTATATTGTAGATATTGTTTGTTATCTAAATATGTGGATGCTTCTAAAGGCATAAAGCCTGATTTTATACATTTTGTGAATTCCTGGTTTTGGTACATGGAATTGGAAATTAAACTATTTTCTTTTATGTGGAGAATTGTCTGTTCCTTGTTGGAATTCCCATTATATGAAAGTTTTTGCAGATTTTTCTTTCTGCTTCTTTTATCAGGGATAAGTAATTCTGGAATAAAATAGTTTCACATTTATATATTAATTGTTAATTTTCATGTATTATAGTATTCTTTTAGTTTGTTCAATAAATCTTGTAGTTGTATTTTTAATTTTTTGGTATTTTTACCGGATACATAAATTATTAAATATTTTCAAATGATATGGATTATTTTTTTAATGTTTTGTTAAGATTAAATAAACGATGAGTGTCACTATTGTATATATTAAAAGTATCGGAGAATTTACTTTGCCTTGTTGTAAATCATTTACTACTGTGAATTCTAGGCTTGATTCGTTATTTCTTTTTATTGTATTAAATGTCTTATCTGTGATCAAGTTCTATATTAATGTTATTAGATATTAAGGAAATTTTTTTTATTAATTTATAAATTATACCTTCGTTCCAAGTGGTATCGAATGCTTATTCGATTTATGTCGATTAGGCAAGATGCTATTCGTTGGTTGTTTAGTGCCCAGCATATATCCGATGTTATTTATTTATTGCGTGAATTGTTGAATATTGATGTTTAAATTCGTATTGATTTTTCGGTATTATATTATTTTTATTACAGTATTTTATCAAGGTTTGATTAATTATTTTTTCGTATATTTTACCTATATTTGGTAGAAGGCTTATAGAACAAAACTTCGGTAGTGATATATTTTTTTTATTTTTTTCTTGATTGATATTACTTTTTTCAATTTTACAGAAAAAACATGATTTAATGCGTTGTTAAATAGTATTGTATTAATATTATTTAATTTATTTGGAAGTATGTTTCAACACTATATTTGGTATATTGTCGAATCCTTAAGATTTTTTGTTGTATAATTTATTGAAAATATTATTTACTTGAGTGTTATGAATAAAGTAATCAATTTCTTTATCAGGTTGTTTTGGATTATCCGATGTGTTTTCTATTGAAAAAGTTGTTATTGTAATATTTTGTGTTTTATCATTTTTTATTTCTTCTTTTAATTTATTAGTTTCTTCCATAATTATATTGTTGAGTCACGATTTACCAAGTGTAGTGTTTTCTTTGTGTACTTCAGAATAATGTAATCCTAGCAAATTGAGTTTATCTTTCATGTTCGTTATTATATAGTTGTTATTGTTGTCTTTATTTGTATTTGTTATATCTGTTCCAGCTTATGTTATTATATCATAGTGTTGTGGTATCTTTATATGGTAATGATAATGGAGGTAAATTCATCTATTCTTTATTTTAAAAATTAAATTAATTTTGGGGAATGTTATTGTTGAATTATTTTTTGGGATATTTTTTATTTTGTTACTTTAGTAATTATTTATTGATTCTGAAAATTTTTGTTGAAGTTCTTTTTTTATTTAAATGAGTATTTATAAAATTCTAGTTCATGTTTTTTACTAGCGTTGTAATTTTGTTTTATTCTGTTTATTAGGGATAGTATATAGCTTTTATCTTTTTGTAGTTTTTTATGTCTTTGTTTATATAACATTCACTAGATTTTTTTTCGTTATTTTAAGTTCTAACTTGTTAATCGTATGATTTATGTATTTGTCTATTTTATCGATATAGCTACTATTTCGTTATTTGTTAAGTTTTTGTTGTTTAGTATATCTAGTTGGTAGTTGTTTATTTGAAAACATTTTTTAACTTATTCCATTTTGTTTTTTTAAAGTTAAATTTATAGTATACATTATTAAATTCATTAGTAGTTAGATTTTGTATTGATAGTTTTACTTCTATAAGTAGTGAATTATGATCATATTACTATCATATTCGATTGTATCAATTATATTTTTTGTACATTTGTTATTTACTATAATTCTGGCGTCTACCAGGTATAAATCTCTGTATGAATGTCCATTGGGATAAGAGGGGTGTTCCGAGTTGTATTATTTTGCTTTGTATATTGTGTCATGGCTATTTAGTCAATTTTTTATAAATATTCCTTTTATATTATTTGTGTTGTTTTTACAATTAATATATTTTACGTTCAGATCATCTGCTATTATATAATAGTTTTCTCCTTTATCTAGTTTTATTTTTTGAAAGAGTTTTTTGAAATCTGCGTTAAATATGTTAGTATTTTTTGCATATGTTGATATTATGTATAGATTATTTTTATTGTTAATTTGTAGTTTTATTATTGTTGTTTTTAGAATATTAAAATAATTATTTCATTATTGAAGATTATGTTATACTACTATTTTTTTTAATGATATGGCTGTTTCTTCTCCTTGAATTGATTTATTATCTTTATTTATGTGCGTATTTGTATATGTTATATGTACAAATAGTTAGCAATAGCAGCTTTGTATAATATTTTTTAAAATTATTTATTTTCATTTAATTGTGTAATAATATAAAGATAGTTTTTAGATATAATACGTATTTATTAGCGTGTATGCTTTTTAAGTAATAATCTTTAATATTTTTGTTTGCGTTTATTAGTTTTATTGTGTCCTTTGATTCTTCGAAAATTATATTTAGGGTGGAGGTTTGTTACTACGTCACATTTCATTTTTCGGCTCACACGTGCCAATTGATTTTGTCCTATGCGCTTCTATTTCCTTAAATCGAGCTCTCGTGTTTTTCTTATTTTCATTTACATTAGTGATTTTGCCCGTTCGTCTTTTTTTCTTCCATATTGTTTCTTCTATTTCTAAAATTGCGTATTTGTTTTTAATAGTACTATTATGATGTTGTCCTGCAGTGTTATCATTATTTTTTCTATGTATTCTTCTATTTTTTCTTTTAATTTATTATATTCATCTTTTAGATTTTTAATTATATTTGCGTGATAAAATGTTGCATTTGTTTTTTGTAATAGAATCATTTCTATTTCTAATTATTATTATTATTTAATGATTCTGTGTTTAAAATTTTCTTTTTTATTTTAAAATCTATCTTATTGTTTTCTTCTTTCGTTATATTAGATGTGGGTGAAAATTGTAAATTTCCATGTTAAATTTTAATCATTGGTTCTATGGTGGTTTGTATTTTATTTCTGTTTGATTAAATTAAATTATTATTTATTTTTATTTGTTTTTTTGACGATAATTAATTTTTATTACTGTTGTACTTTATTAATTCAGTTTTTTTAAATTAATTTATTTATCTATAGATTATTGTTTAATTATATTAGGTATTATTTTAGATAATTTACTAATTAATTCACTATTCAAATTTTCACTTTTGATATTATTAACATTAGTTTTCATTTATTTTTACACTGCATTAATACTCTTTATTCCTTGTAGAAATTTAAAGAAATTTAGTTGTGCTATTAGAAATCTGATGTTTAAGGTTCCAGGGTCAGTAGTCGACTGATCAATATGCTTTTTAACTGTCTGATCACATTATTATTATTCTTAAGGTATTAAGCTAAAAAAAAGTAGATATCATTTTTAAATCTAATATATAATCGTTTTTTTTCAATCTTTTAATTATAATTCTTCGTTATTTGTAATGAGACTTTTATACAAAATATAAAATGTAATTGAAAAGAACAAAATCTAATGTAAATTTAGATAATTTAGTACAGTTTAATAAATAAAAATTTTTAATAAAGATTCATCAGCACTATGAGGAACTTTTAAATTAAACAAAAAAATAATACATTACACATCAAATTTTTATAAAATAAAAAAAATTTTCAATTGGTTATATAGTCTATAATTAAGCAATATAAGTAAATACAGTGATTTGAAATAAATAATTAGTTTTATTATGGAGTAAGATAGAGTTTGTATATTTACAATGAATTGTCTTTCCATGTGTATTTTTGAAAAAGTGCTATTGAATTCGAAAAAAATAACAGTAAAAGTAAGAGCAATAATACCAGCAACAATGGTATATCAAATATTCGTTCACGTCTCCCATTGTAGTGACATACAATCACTGTAATTTATTCTAGAAAATATATATAGAAAAACGATGACAGTTACATCGTTTACTACATTTTGTCTTATATATACAATTTATTATCATTTTAACTGTTAATTATGTTTTCTTATTTTTTAGTTACTGATAGTATTTAAAAAAAATTTGAAAACATGATCTAATTCATAACAATTCATTTAAGATTAATAAATTATAATTTGTTTATAGCATGATATATCATTTACGTCCGTTTTATTTTTTTTATTTCTTTTTTCTATAAATTTCTCAAGTGATTTATTAAAATATTATATTTTTACTTTTTGTGTTGTGAAAATTTTAAAACTTTCAACTTTAATTTATAAATAAGTATAAAAATATATATTTCTAAACCACTACAGTTCTATATAAAATAAATTTTTGAATATTTTACATCATTCACGAAAAAAATAACTAATTTTATTAAACATTGATTTTTCTTTAGTGGTTCTACATCAATAATTTATGCAAATAAACTCAATGTTATTAATATGTATGTATTAAAATTTTTAATTTAAACATATAAAGAGGAAAAACATAAATTTATGCTTATGTATGTTCATATTAAGAATATTCTTGTAAGATATAAATATTTATAATTTCTTAAATTATTAATTAATATTAGTTTTTATTTATTATAATTAAAATAAATAATTTAGATCAATATGTAGCAATATTTAAGAGTATAATAACATTTTTTTATTGGATAATTAATTTTAATATTAATTTGAAATAGAATTTATTAGAAAATTTTTATAAATTATTAAAATTGAAATTTAATTTTAATATATGTACAAATCGTCCGTCAATTCTATATAAAATGTAGAGTAAGTCGTAACATAATAAATGTACTGGAAAGTGTATTTAGAAAGAAGTATAGTTTAATAAAAATATTTATGTTGCATATGAATGATGAAATAAAATTTATATTTTTATATAATTAGTCTTTAAGGCATAAAAAATTTTGAATTTTTTGTAAATAATTAAATTTATTGTATATTTTAAATAATATAAAGTTTACTAATAAAATGTTTAATAATAATAATTATTTAAATAAATATTAATTTAATTAATTAATTAAGATTTATTAATTGATTAGGATATATATATATATAATTTTTTTATTTATCTTTATATAAAATAATAATAAAATTAACTTATTTACTATTATTTAAAAAAATAAATTTTATCTTATTACTATTAATTAAAAATATTCAATATTAATAAATATAAAATTAAAATTTTAAATAAAGAAATTATTTAATTTATTAAAATATTTAATTAGTTATAAAATTAAAAATTTTAACTAATAAAATTTTGAAATAATGATAAAATTAGTAAATATTTATATTATATTAAATATATATATATTATTGATAGATTAAATTAAGGAATTCGGCAAAAATTTTATTCGCCTGTTTAATAAAATCATGTCTTATTGATTATAATATTAAGTCTAAGCTGCTCAATGAATATATTAAATAGCTGCAGTATTCTAACTGTACAAAGGTAGTATAATCATTTGACTTTTTATTGAAATCTACAATGAAGGATTGAACGAAATAAAATCTGTCTTAATTTAATTCAAAATAAAATTTTATTTTAAGTAAAAATTCTTAAATAATTTTAAAAGATAAGAAGACCCTATAGAATTTTATTATATTAATAATTTATTATTTTAATAAATAATTTATAATTATTAATATTATTTAATTGGGGCTAATTAAAAAATATAATAAATTTTTTAATAAATAATAAATTTATACAATATTTAAATAAGTATTATTATTTCTTCATTAATAAATGAACATATATACATGAATTATATTATATTAATATCCATTCATAATGAATTTAAAATAAATTACCTGAGGGATAACAGCGTATTTTTGGAGAGAAATTGATAAAAATGTTTGCGACCTCGATGTTGAATTAAGTTAAATATTTGATTGAGTAATTAAATAAATTAAGTCTGTTCGACTTTTAAAATCTTACATGATTTGAGTTTAAAACGTTGTGAGCCAGTTTAGATTCTATTTTTAAATAATTATAATAATTTTGTACGAAAAGACTTGTTATTATTACTAATGTAATTTAAATTGAATATTGAATATTATAATTGAATATTGAATATAAGTTAATAATATACATTACTTTAGCATATTAGTGCGATAACTTTAGAATTTATTTATAAATATTTAAGTTATTTAAATAATAATTTTATTATATTATTTAAATAGGATTATTTTATCAATTGATATTTAATTAATAGTATTAATTTCAGTGACTTTTATAACTTTATTAGAACGAAAAATTTTAGGATATGTTCAATTACGAAAAGGCCCAAATAAAATAGAGATTTTTGGTTTATTAAAACCTTTTAGAGATGGAATAAAATTATTTATAAAAGAATCAGTTACTATTGTAAAAACAAATTATTTATATTATCTATTTATTCCTATTTTAAGAATATTAATTATAATAATTTTATGAATATGTATACTTGTGAATTTTATAAATTCTAATATTAATATATTAATTATTTTTTGTGCATTAAGATTAGGTTATATCCTTTAATATTATCAGGATGATCTTGTAATTCTACATTTGTAATATTAGGAAGTTTACGTAATGTAGCTCAAACAATTACATATGAAATTTCTTTAATTTTTATTTTTTTTAGAGTATTATTATTAGTAGAAAGTTATAATTTAATAGATATAATAGATTATCAATGTTATGTATGATTTATTTTTATATTATTTCCCGCAGTAATAATATTATTTTTTAAAATATTAGTTGAATTAAATCGAACAACTTTTGATTTAATTGAAGGAGAATCTGAATTAGTATCTGGATTTAATGTTGAATATATAAGAGGAATATTTGCAATTTTTTTTATTGGAGAGTATGGAATAATTTTATTTATAATATATTTATTTAGAATTGTTTTTTTAGGAGGAAATATTTTCAGAATTGAATTTTATTTAATATATTTATTAATAGTAATTTTAGTGATTTAAATTCGAGGAACATACCCTTGTTATCGTTGTGATATTGTAATAAATTTAATTTGAACACATTTTTTACCTATAATTTTACCAATAATAATTATTAGTTTATTTAAAATAATGTTAATTATTTATTTATATTAAATTTTAATTATTTTTATTATCAAAATATTTAATATAGGTCATAAAAATAATATAAAAAGTATAAAATAGAAGTAATTTGACTAATAATATTATAAGCTTTTTCAATTGGTTTTGCACCTGCTCAAGTTAAAATAATAAAAATTGATATAAAAATTCAGAAAAAATTTTATTAAAAATTTGAAATTTAAATCCTTTAATTTTGTAATTAGAAATAAAAGGTAAAAATAATAAAATTGAAATAGATATTAATAAAGCAATTACTTCCCCTAATTTATTAGGAATAGATCGTAAAATTGCATAAGCAAATAAAAAATATCATTCAGGTTGAATATGAAGAGGAGTAATTATTGAATTAGCTTTATTAAAATTTTTAGCACCTGAAAGAAATAGATAATTATAAACCATATCAATTGTAATTAATATATCTAAAGTATTATATAAAAAACTAAACGAAATATTATATATAAAACTTAACGAATCTGTAAATAATTTGTATGAATTTAATTTTATAAAATGTGTTGCTTAAAACTTTTTATTTTAGATGAAATTTTTTAAAATGAAATTAATATCAACTATTATGTTTAATTGTTTATTTATTATAATAGAATATACTTTTTAGTATAGTCATAATATAAAAATATTAATATATAGTAAATAATATTTATTAATAATAAATATTTTTATTAATCTTTGAAAAATTAAAATTATATAATTCATAATGTATTTCGATTAGAATCTATAAACATAAAATAAAATAAATATTTGATGTATTCATAAGCAAATATTCTTGAAAAAGTTAATAAAGAACAAATTACGTTGAATGAAACATAAGATTTTAATTTCAAAAGACATGTTTTATGTTCTATACTAAAAAATTTTTGAATTATTTTTAAAAATAACTAAGTATTTTTTATAATTAAATATATAAATGGATATTATAATATTATAAATTAGATTAAAGGATAAATAATATACCAATTTATTAATTATTAACAATTATTAATAATATAATAAAAAAATTTTAAATTTATAATAATAGACTTGTCTATCAATTTTAGAGATATTTTTTAATAGAAATAATAGTAATAAATATTAAATTTCAATAATTGTTTTTGTGATATTATTATAATAAATACTAATAACTTTAGAATTAACAGCTATATTATTTATTCATTTTTGAATAATTCATTGTTTAAATTATATTTTGTAGTATATTAAGTATTAAATTAAGATATATAAAGTAAAATAAAAAACCTTATATTAGCAGAAAATAATTTTATATTAATTATTTTTCTCATTTTAATAAAATTATATGTTTTTTAAGATTGTACTTTTTATTACTAATTTTTAAAACTAATTATTTAAGATTAATATTTTTTTATAAATCATACTACGTTAATGCGATTTTCTTCTGTCAAAGATCTTGAAATTGCAAAAATATATTTATTTTTACTCGAAATATATTTTAAATATGGTGTTATTTATATCTGTAATTTATTTAGCGTGTTTATGATCTACATTCTCAACTAATCAACCATAAAAAAGTGAGCTCATTAACATTGATGATGAACAATATTCTTACATCTCCTATATTTCTTTTTTTACTTTATGGTTAAGATAATTCAGGTTTTGTACTTATTATTTATCTTCATTTTTCACTTTCTATTTCAATTAATTAAACTTTCGTAAATTTTATTGGAATATGATATAGATATAAGAGTTTGCCGATGTGATAATGTGTAATGAAAAACAATTTAATGATCTTATCGGTTCAATAATAATGATTTTACCGGTTTAAATTACTAGCATACTGATATATTGATATTTTTACAAAGAATATTTTATTTACATAATATTTTTCACAAAATACAATTGCATTAATAAGCATAAATAAAGTAGTAATAAAAAGGTTTAATTAACATTACCGTAAGATCAATAATGTTTTTTTATACTTTAATATAATTTTTAACATTTTAACTATAATCAATTATTTTGATTAAACAGAAATGTCTTGAACTTCATACTTCGAATTCAACATAAGTATAACTGTGAGGAGTAGACCTAACAAATTAAAATTATTTTTTTTTTTTCATAATATTTAAATACTTAAATTAAATAACATTAATAAAAAAATAACTAAATAAATAACATATTTCGAATTATCGCATCAGGGATTATTAAGAAATTGGATTAATCTATTTTAAATAATTAGGCAAATAAAACATTTTTTTAAATTGATGTAATATGTAGGAGGTTAAAAGAAAATTTGATGATTAAAAAATAGATTGATTTCTACATCATTTAATTTATAATAATATCAAAAGTAAAAAATGTTTTACAGTAGACTTTTATTTGTCATTTTGATCATTCATTCATTTATTATTAAAAAAAATCAAAATAGTTATTAATAACTAATATTCATAAGCTATAATAAAATCTTTTCAAATATTTTTACCTTTTTACGTCGGTTTAAATATCTTATAAATTTTTAAATATTTTAATTTTAATTTTTAGAAAAAATTTTAAAGAATCAAATAGATTAAAAAATATGTTAACTTTTTATTACAAAAAGAAACGATATTCAATATTCTTTTTATTATAATCTAAAAGGTACAAAAAAATATTGTACAATTTATAATAAAAGAAATATAATATAATAAACATTAAACGTTTAAAAATAAAATAGATTTTTGTAAATTAAAAATTAATTTTTTCTATAATTTCTATAATTTTTGTTAAAAATTAAAAAACGGTAAATCTTATTTATTTTTTATATAAATTATTAACATTTAATAATACTTACACGATTTAAATAATTTCCCGATGATTCAATTTTATAAATTTTTCTAAAAGTCTATTAATAAATATCTTAAAAGTTATTTTCACCAATTTAAATAGATACCAATCAAGAATGTATTTGTATATTAGTTTCAAAGGCCATGTAATTAAAATATTGCTGATACATATGGATATTAATCTATGAATTATTTTATGAAAAAGGATGGTTTAAAATAATAATTTGAAATTTGTTTTATGTAATTTAAGAATTGAGATATTCAATATAAAGAATATTTTATTTAAATTTATCAAGAAAGTATGGAACCATATTTATAATAACGAGTATAATATTAACTTATAATTACATGTTTTTGAAACAATCTTATTATAAAATTGGTATAAAAAAATATTTATTATTCATGCAATTTTAAGTTATGTTAAAGTAGTTATGATTTTTTAATGTTAATTAATAACATTAAACACAAATATTAAATGTAATAAACGAAAAATATT
Source organism: Dolichoris vasculosae (assembly GCA_018907195.1). Lineage (NCBI taxonomy): Eukaryota > Metazoa > Arthropoda > Insecta > Hymenoptera > Agaonidae > Dolichoris > Dolichoris vasculosae. The sequence continues at coordinate 873,414 of JACCHY010000029.1, forward strand.
TTCCTTATTCATAAAACTGTTTTTTGTATTGATATGCACTATTTTATCTTATTTTATTTATCTTATGTAAATTTTTCTAGTAATATGTTGATGTGTTACAAGGTTTTATATTAAATATTAAGCACCACATTTATATCCATTATAACGCAATAAAATCATAAGAATTAGTTATTTACTAATGTTACGGTCAGAAAACTCCACGAAAAATTGAGTCTTGGGAGGGCGATATCTGACGGTAATAAGGCGAAGAGAAACGACCATTAAAAGGCGCGATTGAAAATACCCAGACAAGTTAATCTTAGAGTTACTCGCGAGGACGTCCGTAATCCATCTTAAATTATACGAACAAACTCTCTTCTCGAAGTTTGGAGAAACAAAGTAAAACAAAACACTTGTGGGGTTCCTCTCGCGACGGCTCGCAATGGTAGCCTTGTGCGCGTCGCCGTGGGGAAACTTCTTAAGGAGTACGCGTGAATTCTACAGAAAAGATAAAGTTCGAGGAGGACACGACTGACTCGGCATCGTAACGGTACCTGGTTCGAGGAGATGGAGTACCACCGGGCCTAGTGTGCCACATAGGAGTGATCTCGAAAATTGGGCGAAAAACGTCCCCGATAGGCTGCTGGATAACTTCTCTGGATAACTATGAAAGGGGAGATCGCTAATCCAAATAAGACGTCAATTCGAGAAGTGACCATCTCCTCAAGGGAGGAAAGAGAGAGGTCACAGGCCTATGGAGATGATTGGGGCCTAGCGGCGGTCTCTTAAGTTGGGAGAAAAGGGAAGTTGCGAGCACATCCTAAACCCGAAGATCTATCGTTTGCCGTGCATACGAGAGATTGCAAAGGGTTCCGTATTGGGGGAAATAATCACTTTGATGGAATTCGACTACTTCCCGGAGGAGAATATAGCACTCTGGTAAACATGTAACGCCTGAGTAAATTAGGATAATTTGTTAAAACCTAATCAACTCAGACTAATAAAAATGACGGACTGCGATTACAGGGTGTTCGGAAATAACCTAATTACAGTTAAAAAATTATTTGGGAAAGTCCAGACGGCAGGTAGAGAAGAAAGCTTATATAGGCGAGTAAGGAGGAAATCGACAGTCCCAGTTCGCTACTCCGCCGAGGCGGACAACACTTAAACGTACAATCAGAAAGTATGTGAACGCGTCTTAAGACATCGAGACGAGATACGAAAAAACGCTTGTGTGCGTTCGGAACAATAAAGAAATTTTTAAACAAATAAATGGTTTAAAAGAAATAAAAATGTGTATTTTTATGCCCAACAACTAATTTTTAACGATTGGGTGATAATACAGTCACTGATCCTCGTTTGATGACTAAAGTTTTAAGTAGCTTCGATCGCGGTCGGTATTTGAATATGTACTATGTTTTTTCGGTATTTTTCAATAACATTCATGTACATTTTTCATCAACACTCATCAGTATACGTGTTAATGTGTACATAAAAAAGTAAAAAATATTAATAATTAACTAGTTTAATTTAATTACGTATTATCTACTCAATTATTTAAAATCTTTCTAAAAAAAATTTTTTAGTCCGTAAATTTAATATTTTTTATATATGGTAGTTTTTGTCAGACATTCTTGTTAAAAGATTGTATTTCTATGTCTTTTTGTATGTTACCACCATAAATAATTTTAACTGATCTGCATTCAGTTTCTTCTTCTTTTTTCTAAAATTATTTTGATCTTTTTTCATTATCTCTGATAAAGTATTTCGCAGGAAGAAAAACACGCGTACACTATACATTTGCAGACCAGCTCACTCGCTTCAAGTCTAAACTTTATGTTCAATCTTATAATGAAAATTCGCACGTGCGAAAGACGCACTAATATATTTTACTGTTTGCAACAAACACATTTTTTGTACACTTCTCTTCTTTGTTTCTATTTATGTATTCTTAGCTTTTTTTTTCTTATCATGAAAAATTCTAACGAATTGGTTATTTTTAAAGAGTTATTATACTATATTATATTTGAAAATATAATTTTTTTATCTAAATTTTTAAAACGATTGACTTGAGTTCTAATATACATTTAAAATTTAATTCTAAATCTTTTATCGAAATAAAAACAATATAAAATCATAAATTTTATATCCTAAATTCTTTAAAATTCTTAATGAAAATATTCATAAATATTAGTATTTCTTATATCTTAAAATTATTTAAAACAAAGTAGGAAACTCATATTATTTGCATGATAAATATTCTCATTCATAATTATTTATACATAAAAATAAAAGTAATACAAATATTATATTCTATAATATATTGAAACATTCAGAATTACAAATGATTCCTGAATTTTTTATATTTAATTTTAAATCAAGATGGTGCTTAATACTTTAAACAGCTGTTGCAACTGCTAAGAAATAGTGTCTAAACTTTAATTTATCTGTGAAGAAATTAATCTTACAAATTTTTTATTTTATTTATTAATTTACACAGATTAATTTATATATTCTTTAGTTTGTTTAACAATAAATTTTAAATATATATACTTTGAAAATATATTTATAATAAATAAATAAAATATCTCTATTTAATTTATATTTTTAATCGTGTATTTCAATTGAAATAAATCGAAAATAAAGCTGAGACATGAAAAGATCGAACGTATATAATTTTTTTATTTCTAATGTTAATAGATTTTATTTTTTAAGATTTTATTTAGTAAATAATAAATTTACTAAATATATCTTTAAAAATACGATTCAAAAATTGAATTCTAATTTATTAAGCAACTATTGAATTTTCCTTTATTATATTCTTTAAATATTAGATATGTTTAAAAATTCTAAATTTATATTATATTTTATGAATAACATTAAAACTCATGTATATATATTATAAGAATCTCTTCATTTATTTCTAAAGATTTAAAATTATGATATTTTATAAAATTATAATTTATAAAAATTAAACAAACAAATGCATATTAAAATATATTTTATTTATTGCTTAATATATATTTTTAAAATGCTATAAGTAATTTTTTTATATTTATAAACAAGTGTTTAAAAAAATTTGTAAATTTAATTATGAAATTTTAGCCCAGACTGAAGTTACTCGATTTTAATGGAAATTTTTGTATAATTTTTTTAAGACAATCGAAAACTTAATCTCCCTAAGGTACACCGTACTAATTATTTTATACCGTTGGATTTTAAAAAAGAAGTTCATGAAAATTGTACAGTATCAATACTAAGTTTTATCGATAAAACTTTCATTAAAAAATGATTAAAGTATTAATAGGAATGAGACTATAATAATAAACTTTGCTAGATTATTTAAAATAATACTTTTCAAGAAAGAAAAGCTTTTATGATTTTAAATATTTTAATTATTTAAAATTTACAAATATTAAATAAAAAAATTTAGAATTAGTCACGTAATTTTATATTGTATTTGTTTTTTAAATTTGAAATAATAAGTTTTTCAATCAGTAAAATTAATTTAATCAATATTTTATTATATTTAATATGAGTTGAAATTACATTTCTTTTTTTACAAGAATCTGTTAATTTACTTCTAAAGATATATATAATATTCATTTCTTGATTTCTATCAGGAATTATAATTTTTCAAAACTTAGAAAATTTAAGTTTTAGAAATAATTGAGCTGGTTTTTATAAATCAGAATAAAATTTTGATCCGAATTTGAGATAAAAGTACTATATTCTATGAAAAATTATTGTTTCTTTGATATTTGTTCTTTTCATATTTTTTATTTAGTTTTCGTGTATTAATATTGCATTATATTAAGAATTATAAATAAAATAATAGTATGATAAGCCTTAATTTTTGTTTGTTTAGTAAAACTGAAAAATAAAAATTACAAAATTAATTTACACAACAAAAATGTAATATATTAGTTTTTCAATGTATTTTATGAAGATTATAATGAAAATTTTTGTATTTAATGATTTTATTATTTTTATTTTTGTTTCTTTTTTGTGCTTAATTAAATTTTATTGTATTATTCATGTAGTCAATGCATAGTTTGTTATTTGATTTTGGATGAATATTTATTTTTATACAAATTATGACTGTTTTTTAATTTTTGATATTCTAAAATTCTTATATATTTTTTTAAAAATTAATATGACATTATACTTATAAATATTGTTTGTTTTTTGTTGTCAGATTAAAATGTTTTTTTATTTTTTTGTAATTTAAAATTAATTAAACGATAATTACTTTTAATATTTTTATTAATGTAATGAATGAAATATTTTAAAAATTATTTATATATTCTGATTATCAAGGTATAAAAATATATTTTATAAATTTATGTTTGAATATTTGTATAGACTATTTAAATAATTAAATTAAAGAATTTAGAACATTTAGAAGGCTCAGAATATTCTTGGTAATTACTTTTAAAATGCTTAAATCAGTTTCAAATTAATTTTTATCTCATTATTATTATACCATATTATGCTATATTTATATTATATTATTATTCATAATAAAATGTATTAAAAGATGATAAATTTAATGATTTCAACAGTTATTCAGTGAAAAAATACAAAAAAATTTTTAATAAAATTCCATATAACTTTGAATGACTGAAGATAATCTTACTATACTAATATTTATATGATCAGTATTCTAATTTTGTTTATTATTATTTATTCTTATATAAATAATAAGTATTTTCTATCATACATTTAAGTAAAATATATTCAAATATATTTAAATAAAAGTAAGAAACATCTATTTTTTAATATCTCGCTTATAATTATGAATAATATTGTACTATTAATTTTATTCTATTTTCAAAAATTTTTTTTATTATATTTAAAAACAAAGTTTTCATAACTTTCAAAAACTGTAGGTTGAAAAGAATTTTAATTAGAAAAATAAAGTCAAGAGTTATTTTTAATTCGAGCATCTACTATTGTAACTATTGTTTTTATTTTTTTTTTAAATTATATTTTCATATGAAAAATAAAAAAGAAGTTCGAATTTGAAATATAATTTAAAAAGTTAAATTTAATACTTATTTTAATAATAAAATTTAATAGTAGAGTTAAAAATCAAAGATAAACTTAAATATGGCAAATAGAAAAGTTCTAATAAAAGTAAATGGAAATAAACCATTACTTATTAAATGTTTTTAAAATAAAAAATTTGTAAGAATATTAAAATAACTTTATATTATTGAATATAAATTATAAACGCGTTTAAATCATATATGATAGATTTCGAAATTGTAAACATGGTTTAAAGATCCTTACTTTTTATTATAGCTACTTATATTATTACATTTAGTAGAGTAAATTCAATTTTTCTATTATTTTATAGAACAATAAGTTTATTTTTTTTCAGATTAGTTAGTATATGAACATATATATATTTACGCAGTTAATAATTTTATAGTTTTGGATGGTAATTAAATTAATATGAAGTTCGGTTCATCTAATCAAAATAATTAATATGATAATTATAAAAATTTAAAATGTATACATAAAAATTTTTGAACAATTTTTATTGGTTAAAAACAACTTTTATATATTTATTTTTTAGATCAACAGATATTGAAATAGCAAATTTGATACAAAAGTCACTATATCTTGTAAAATTGTTATACTATTATATTTGCAAATATTAAAATGTCATAGTTTCTTTTAGTGAATAGTATTTTCATTATTATAAATTTCAAATGTTTTTTTTAAATTATCTTAAAGAAAATTTAGATTCAATAAAATATTAAAAAATTGAATTCTTCCTTTCGTTACAATTTAGAAAAAATATTAAATACATTAATTTTTCTTTCATAAATTTTTTAATATTAAAAAATATTTGTTCTCTATACGTTAAAAACGAATGATATGAAAAAAATCTTAGGTGAAATCTTGATAAAAGTTAATATCGGTTTTAAAAATATATATTCTGTATGCTTAAAAGAATTTAATTTTAGATAATCTATTTGTTGATGACAAGTTATTAATATGATTATATTATGATCCTTTTTACTTTACTAAAGAAAACGTTGGGGAGTTTACATTTATTGATGATTATGAATATTAACAATTTCAAGAAACATAAAACGTTCTGTTCTCAAAATAAAAAATATATACATCTATGTTAGAATTAATTTACTATAAAAATTAATTCGACCTAATGTGCTTCAAAAATAAAAATTTATAATTAACAACAAGCTTTAGTGCTGAAGTGAATATAATATAAGCGAGTGAGTGGCTTTATGAATAATAGTCTAGGTATTGAAAATATTACAGTTGAATCTTAATTGATAGTTTTAAAATATACTCTGAAAAAAAGTTAATATAAATTGTTGAGAAGCCACAAAATCATGTATATGAATCCGTTTTTTCGAAAAATCCAATCTTTTTTGTGTAATTTTAAGTATATTATCCTTAAATCCTTTTTTGCATTTCATTGAAAAAAATAGTAAATTAGCTGTTGATGACATTAAATTTTTGAGAGCATGTTTCCTTTTTCAGCACTTTCTTAAATTTTCTATAATAGAAGTTTGTTAATTTTAAGCTTATTAGAAAAACTTTTAGAATTTTTTTTAATCAAACGAAATATAATAATAACACTTCTCGAAATTAATACAAATCTTTAGAATGCAATAATTTTTTTTAAATTATGCTTAATGATAAGCAAATAGACTTTCAAAATATGAATTCTAGAAATAATGCCTTGCTTAATTTTAACTTATTTTTCTTCATATTAAATATAAATGATACCTTCTAATAAAAGATAATATTGTGTTGCTTGAATATAAATAACGTTTAAAGAAACGAATCATCGAAAAATTATAAGTAAAATCAATTTAAAAATATTTGATTAAATTAATAGAATTTAAAACGAACTAACTATTCTACTGTCATAACGGTATATAGTTTACTTGAATATTTTTATCTATTAAAAAAATTGTTTAATAAGATAAGAAATATGTCTTGAGAAACATAATGATTTGCAATTAAAAAATTAAAGTCATGGAATCATTTTGAATCATTATAGCGTTTTTTCATAAATATATTTTATTTTTTTGACATTTTCAGATTTCAACATTTTATTCCTCTTTTACATAACAGTTAAAATTATCAATGCTTTCAAAGAATTTAAATTTAATATCTAAATTGTATTACACAATTATATTTTTAAGTACTGATTTATAAGTCTAAATATTTTCCTAAAGTATTTTAAAATTGATTTGGTAAATATATATTTAATAATAATTATATTTAATAAATTATAAAATATTAATATATTAAATAAAACATTGATTAACTAAATATTTTAAACATCAATTAAAAATTCAAGATTTTTTAATTTTTTCAATTAAAGTTATCGAGATAAACATAATTGACATATATTTTCTTTAAATATTTAATAAAGATTATTTGAATTTTTATAAATGCGATGTTATTTTTACTCAATAAAAAAGCAATTTTTTCCCCTGATTTAATTAATATTGATTAAAGGACAACCTGGAAGAGATTAAAAAATATAGTTATTCTCACGAAGTATCAATTTTAACTCGGCAGAGTCGAAAATCAGTAGCGCAATGTTGTATGAACGTAATTACTAACTAAATTCGTTTCTTTTCATATAATTATGATTATATTTTTTTATTTAAGTAATTATGAAATTATTGAAAATTATTTTACTATTTTTTTTCAAAGTAACTTCAATTTTATAGTTCTTTTGTATTTATGAAATAATATAATTTTAAATTAGAAACTTTATTAATAATTAAGAAACTTATAGGCTTAATACAACTTAACATACTTAAATTATATGTTAAATTATTTTATTAAAATTTTTATATATTATTCTTATGAATAAATAAGAAGATATAATATATCAAATATTAAGTAATTGAAAAAAACTGTAACTTAAACTTAAACATTCCAAAACGTAATAATAATTAAATTAATCTTATAATATTATACAATTTAGCTTAGCTGGGTATCTCGATTAAAAATAATAAATACGATAAATTTTTATTAATAATAAACCATGTAATGGCGTTAATGATTAAAAAATGTTTATATGTGAATGAAGATTTTATGAAAATAATTAATTTGAAAACTACATGTAACCTAACGGTACTGCAATGTACATCCTAACAACGTTTTGTAAGATTTATTTATTTCATTAAAAATGTTCATAAATCTTTTTTACTAAATCTTATTTTATAAAATTATTACATTGTATTTGTTTTTACAAATATTGTTTTCTTATCAAAATCTTGTTAAAAAATATATTTTAGTTTGAAAAACATATTTTAAGATTTAAGTTTTTTTTTATTTTATCTTTTTAGATATATAGATAATAAAAGATGTTTTTAATTATTTACATTCATAATTAACTTATAAAAAGTGTAAAATTTATATTGAATTATAAAAACAAAAATAATGTATTCTGAATCTTAGGAATATGAGGTATACTAAAAACTTTTATAATAAGACATTCACAAAAAATTCATTAACAAATGTTGATAACTATCTATATATGTGTATATATTTTATAATTCTTTTCTACACAATTTGATGAATGAATTAATTTTATAAATTTTTCTATATCTTATTAAAATTATTAATATATTTTTGTTTTTTATTTTTTCTGTAAAAATTAAATATTTTCATATTTAAAAAATTATGTAATATGGATGGATATGTATAATTTTTATGTATAATTTTAAAGAAAATTAAAGAAAACAAATATTTTAATATCTATACATTTAATAGTAATGTTTCATTAATAAAAAAATTGTATGTAATATTTCACCCATTTTTCATTGTTTTATAAAATTTGTTTTTAAACTTTGTTTCCTAGACTTATTTAATCCAAGATAAAAATACTTTAGTAGAAAGTATTGATTTTCTTTATATAATTTTTATACTGTTAGTGTGTAATACGTTTATATAAATAAAATTTAAATAAATAAAATTCAAATAAATAAAATTCAATCATAATTCTTTGAATTACTTCAAAGCTCTTAGTTTCTGAAATTTATAATTTTATAGCTCTAGTAGAATATTAATAAAAATTTTATTTCCAAACTTTTATATATATATATATATATATTAAGATCTATAATTATAAATTAGTAAATTTGAAATAAAAATATTTTTATTTGGTGTAGTGTGAAATTATTAATTACTTCATAATTTGCTATATTAAAATTTGAAAGACATTGAAATTTTATAATTATTGAAAATTATATTATTTTTGTGACTAACTTATAAAAATAATTCTAATATCTATAATTTTATAATTATTTTAATAGAAAAATTATTATTATTCTGTAACTAATTAACTAATAAGATTAAATTATATAGTTAAAATCTGCAATCTTATAATTTTCTAATAGAGAGTAGTAAATAATACGTATATCTCACGTTTTATATAAAAAAATGAAATATTACAAATCAATGAAATGGTTTTATGTTTATTTAAAATTTATTAGATTTTGATATCAAATTTTTTAATTTAATTTTCAAATATTACTATTATAATATAAATATAATTGTCAGAAAATGTTAAGTTTTCTTTTAAATTAAGTAATGTAATCCGACGTTATTGATAAATACGTCTGATTTATGAATTTATAATTTTCAAATAAAATTTATAGGGTGCTATTGCTGTATATATATAATCTACCTTCAAATAGGAAAACTCTAATCACGATTTTGTGATAATATATTGTAATTATTTATTCTTTTATGACATTATTAATAATATATAACAAATACAAAATTTGTCTATCTCTGTATATTTGTCATTATATTTGTCATAGTATATGTATGTATACTATATTTTATAATTCTTATGCTAGTTGCAGCGATGTATTTCAAATCGCAAAATTATGTATTTTTAAGTATTCATTTTATAAAAATCCTAGTACATAATTAAAGGTAGTTTTATATTCTTTTGTCAGTATTGATTTACTTTGTTTATTTTTTGGTAATGAATCTTTAAATTAAAAAATTAAATTGTAAACTGTTATGCCACATTTTTAAATTAAAATTCAATGATTATATTACGTCAAATAATATACTATGAATTTTAATAAAATTGTTTCCAATAATAAATTATAAATTATATACATTTTTATTATGATATTATTTTGATATTAACTAGTATTATATTTCAAAATAATTTTATTTTCTTGATATTATTTTTAATTGATCTATGAAACTGTATACAATATATATATATATATATATATATATATAAATGCCGACTAGTTTTCGGTAAAGTAAAGTATTAAAAAAAAATAAGTACTAATAATTTCTGACAAACATATGTTTATATATTGAAAATATAAATTCTATTCAGTTAAAACACATGCGCGTGCAGTGAAGTTGGAAGGTCAAGGTACTCATAAAATGACGATGGAAATTATAATAATTATATATAAATAAAGAGTTTGATCAGTTAATAAAATAAAACTTTTCATTTACAATTCTTTTGTAATTTAATTGAATTAAATGGTTTTTGTAGTAGCGTTTTTCAATTTTCAAAGAATTTTCATTATAAAATATATTTTTTTATTACATCGTATTTAACGTTTATGGCTTACTACATCTTTCAAAAGAAAAAATATTAAAAAATTGTATTTGATTAATATATTGATTACATTATAGTACATGATACTGAGGTAAGAAATATTAAAAAAATAAAAAATAATAATAGAACGTAAATTATTTTTTGTTAACTAATTCTATCAATTTTTATAATTAGATTATTATATCCATAAAATTGAATAATATTAGAAGTGTTTTTTGCTAAATTATGATTACAAACTACTGAATTGGATATTCAAAACATTATTTTTGGTAGAAATAAATGCACATTCACTTTTTCGTATAAAATTATACAGTATGATATCTACAGATTTTGTCTGCGAAAGAATAAAATAGAATTAACTATAATCCAAATGAATACGTTTTTTTTATTTTATTGAATAGTTATTTATGAAAAATTTAAACATTTCTACGTTTACATAGAAAATATATAACTTCAAAATTTTACTTTTTATATAAAAATATAATTGGTATAATGATAAACGAATCAGCATTAAATTTCCTTAGAAGTATTGAATACTAAATCACTATTTATTTAAGTTTTAATTAATCCGTAAACAATCAGTGAAGAATGTGTTATGTTGTGGTTGCAGTATTTAAGTTTAAGTAATGTAATATATATATATATATATATATATATATATATCGAACTATAGTATAACTACACACTACCAATATTTTTGACATAAAATTTAAGATTAATATTTTGCCATTGTTATCGAATTTACAGAGTATAAAAACTGTAAGAAAAAAGGATTGAAAAAACTTATAAACAGGTATGTCACAGATGACTTGAAAAACATTGTAAAAAACTAACTTAGAAATGATAAAATGTAAACTACAGATTTATTTAATTAAATAATAAGTAATCTTCACGATGTTCCGAAATACTCAGTCTAAATTATCTTAAAATATTTTACTTACGAATCAGCATTAACGAATAATTTTTACACTAAAAGATCAAAACATTATTTTTTACGGCTAGCTTAAAATATATTAAGAAAAATTATTTAAAAGTATATACTATATGTGAATTGCATTCCATTCGTTTAAAGAAAATGGCATTGATAAATATTTCCTTCATGGCAATAAGCTAATATATACAAAATATTAAGGAACACTGAGAAGATTACATATATTTCCCAAAAGCTACATGCCTGGCAAGGTTTTTACTTTCGCAGGATGAAATTACCGTGTATAGGTAATACAACTATTTTACCTCTTTAAGTTACTTATTTTTATGTTTTTCTATTTTTAATCTTTCAAAAAAATCTATGTAATGTCTAAAATTTAATTTTATAATTAAATAAAAATTGCAAGTTTGAAATCCCACAAATTATTTATTTTATATAAATAAATTGTATTATAAAAGGATATCCTTCGATGCTAGCGTATAAATCACGAATTTAAGAGATAATAATTATTGGTATTATAAATTAAGATATTCAAGAATTTATTAATGCTTTCAGGAATTTTTCAGTATTAAAAAGTGTAAGAGACTTTAATTGCAACAGATTTTAATTCTTCATATAGCAGAAGCGATGTTTTATGTCACAAAGTTGATTAGCCTTGTTGAATTCATTTGTTCTTTTTTTGAGCTAATTACAAGCGAATAAAAATATTTTTAAGTAGATCAACTTAAGAAGTGGTATTTCTAGTAGTTACTTCTTTAATTCATAATTAAACTTTAATTATTGTAATTTATAAAATTTTGCTAATTATGTACTTATACAAATAATACAATATTTATATATTAACAACGCTAAACTAATTGTCATTAAACTAATATTATACATTCAGAATTGTACTTCTTAAGCATCTTAACTTTCTAAATATTGTGCTGTTATCTTAGTATTGACTCATTTTTACATATTTTCAAAATTGTCAAATATCAATAAATAATTAATAAAAAGTAATTAAATCTTTGTTTCATTAGACGATATTCTCTATCATTTAGTATTAAAGAAGTTAGCAAAGTAAACGCTTCATCGAGTGTATATTCGCACCCTTAGACGTAGTTATGCATAAATATAATGAATAATGGATGAATATGTATTTTGACGTATCTATGCAGTAAGCTTAACTTATAATTTAAACATAAAACTTGAAATTCACAAATAATTAATAACAACTTAGGAAATGTAAGAAAAATGTTGTTATGTACATGCTAATTAATTCGCTGGTTAAAGAAAAAGTATCAACTTTTTTTTCTGTCATGTATGGATTCCTTTTTTTTTTAATAACATATTCTGATAAATTTAAATCAACTCAGCAATACTTTTGATTTTTTTATTAACAAAATTGAGTCGGTAGTGGCGAACTGAAACTTAAGAAGTTGAAGAGCATCAGAATATGAAGTTTATCAAAATTACTCATTTTTTTTCTAAACTGGCATGTGTTCAAAGCTTCATAGTACATATAATTTGCAAAAGTTAAACCCATTGATGCAAGTTTTGAAAATCCGAGCAAGATTAGTCGATGTTTTTGTATCTATATTGTTCATTACGCTATTATTTTTTTTATATAATTTCAATAAGAAACATTAAACAGAATGTCCTGTTGAGTATTAATGGGTTAAGATGCTGATTTTATATTTGTTTTTTAAAATTTAACTCGTAAATACTTTTTAAACTCTTTTAATATTTTTTTAATTAGATATTTTTTTAAGAATGAAGTATGATACATCAATCAATTATCAAATTAACATAAATAAAAGATTATAAAATTATAGTATAATAAATAATTGAAGTTTGACTAAATATAAATCTCTAATTCTAAGTTTATAATGAAGAAATACTTCATAAGTTAATGAATAAAAAATAAAAATATATTATAAATCAAGAATTATAAGATATATTTTTCTCATTACAATCAAGAAAAATTAGTAGCGAACTAAATAAAAATATTTAAATAAATTTTCAATTAATCATTCTATATGTGAATAATAATAATTTAAATAATAATTAGAGAGGAAAAATAATATCAATATAAATGTATGAATATAATTTCTAAATTAAAAGTTAAGATTATTATTTTTTTTCATTTGTGTAATTTTTATATTATTTAAATTGCTACTGTTAAAAACACATGCAATTTTGTTATGTGGAAGTTATCGAAGCATATAACGATTAAGTTATTTTGAAATATTTATTGATATTTCTAAATCTTCTAAGACATGATAGAATAGTTTGTTACTTTTTAACTTCTTAATAGTTTGAAAAATATCTTCTTACATATCTAGTTTATATAAATAAATAAATTTTCATATATTTTTTTCATTATCCCTTCTTACACATTATGAATACAACTTTTTTTCATATTCTAATGTCTTTACATAATAAAATATGTAAAAAGCTCATAATTATTTCTCTTTTGTTAGTATAATTAAAATACTTATTATTGCATGTCGTTTCTAAAATCTTAATTATAGTTACCAACATGACACAATTTTTTTAATAAAACAATAAATATTTTTTTAATATCAAATCAATCTTAATTACTTCGTTTAAGGTTATAAAATATAACTTCGAAAATTATATTTTATGAACTTCTAGAATTATAAAAAAATAATATTAAATTTTGATAAAATCCTTTAGCATTTTTTTATATTACCTGAATTTGTTGTAGTTAAATATTATAGAGTCATTTAATTTTTTCTCCAAAATATTGTTTACCAATTGCAGATATTTTTATTTAAAAAAAAGACTTTAAAACGAACAAAATATTCTGAAAATTATAATTTTAAATAAAAAAAGGGTTTAATTTTTGTGTTGAGTTACATATTAAAAAAAATGCATTAATACAAGCATGAAATTAACAGAAATACAGAATATGAAAGTATGTAGTTTTAATTACTTTATTTAGTCCAGTATGCATAAATAGAATTATGATCAAGAATAATACAGAATCTAGGTTACTAAATGACTCAACAAGATGAAGAAAAAGAGAAAAATTCTATATTTTTATTACATTAGAAACCTACTGAAAAATATTTATTATTGAGAAAAGCAGTTAATCAAAACTTTCTTTTGTGTACATATCGATGAGTTCCAAATTCATGTGTTCGTCATCCTCACTTTTCTATTGTTGAGTTTACGCTGCACTTTTATTCTGTAGTTCTTTAATCACGAGTTTGGCTGTTGAAATAATTGCATAAAAATTTATTTAATTGCTATAATTTGACATTTTTATTTTACATTTCTTAATCTATCAATCTCAACTAAGTTTATAAAAAAAATACTGTTTTTAGTTTTTTTATTAATCAATTAATTAATTTATAAAATATATTTCCTTATAATTTATGTATTAGATTATATAAAAAAAAATTGCATTTCATTTAAGTATGATTTACGTGATGTTTTGAATATTAATAATGTAATTTCACTTATACATGAACAAATTGAAGAATAAAATTAACTTAAATATTTTTACTTTATCAAACAAAAGAATTTCCTAAATGTTTTGCGTATTTACCATTACAAAAATTTTTAAAGTTTTTATTGTGTAGTGCATCCTTTAAACTTCTGAAAAATTTTTTATTCTATAGAATTTTAAAGTTTTTCAATGTGCTTTCGTATAAAAACTTTTTTAATTGCAGTTAATTATTTTTTACTTTTATACCAATAGTTAAATAAAAATACGTTTTGTATTATTATATAAAGAATTTTATTATAATTTGTAATAAATAAGTAATCATGTCAAAAAGTAATGTGTGAAATATGAATACAAGAATTATAATATGATACACATAGATATTGAATATAATGAATTTCGAATTTTTTGAGGGTTTATAAATCTGTGTCCCTTTAATTTGTCAAAGTTTAATGTTATTGTAAAAATAATAGGGAATATTACAAAATTTTGTTTTATTATTACTATTACTAAATAAATCAGCTTCTGCAAAAGTTTTATATTATACTGATGCAGACAGTTGAATAGTTTCTGGATATGAATGTTGAAAAAACGAGGTTTTTAAATCTTCTATCGCAATGAAACATTGATTGGGTATTATAGAAAAACAGTTTTTAATATTATTATTAAATTATTATATTCTCTTACTATATATAATAGAAAGCTTATGCTGATGTGGATAAGCATAATTCATAATATTTTAATCATGAAGATTGTTAAAAATAAAATGAAAAAATAATATAAAATGAAAGTTTGTTCAATTATTACTATATTTTTAGGATATATTTATTTATACGAAATGAATAATATAAATATTATACATTCTTTATAGAAACTAACACTTTTAAATGTATTTTGGATAAGTAGTTAAAAATAATTAATAAATACAACATTTAAAAAATTAATCATCTTTAAAAAAATGATCTTTATTTTATAGAAAATGAATTGAAATTTAATTTTTAAACATTTTTATATTAATTTTCAATTAAATACTTGACTATTAGAAATATTAATAATATATGATTTATATTTACTTTATTTATTTTTATAAAATAATGATTTTAGTTAATAAAATATTAAAAAAAAAAGTTTTTTTTATAAATATAATTATTTAAAACAATAATTAATTAAATTTTTAATAATCTTATATATTTTTATGTTAATTTTACGCTAGAATCAATTAAAGTATTAAATAAATTAAAAATAGTTTTTATATATTTAGAAAAACCATTGATTCTTGTATTTTATGTTAAATTTATAAATATATATTATAAAGTTTTAAAATAATTTAATATTAATAAAATTTAATACGAGAAATTTAGATTAGTATATTTATTAAAATACAAGTTCTAAGTTTAAAAATTTCCTTATTAAAGATCATCTTCTATAAAATTGAAAAAAAATTTTAATAAATAAGAAATTTTTAAAGATTTTTTTTTGTATTTTTAATATAGTCAATCTCGTTATCCTTTCCAGTAAAAGTAATTGTAATTTTATAATTCAATTATCTTTACTTGCGAATAGTATAAAAAAATTAGTGTCTTAATTTTTTTTTTCTATCATGATTTTTTTTCTTGAGTTTTTTGAAATTTTCATGAAAGCTCGTAAAGAACAGTATAATACCTGAAAATACATTTATATGATTAAAAAAAGTAAAAATAAGATTAATAATAAGAAAATGTTAAAAAAAAATATTTTAAGAATGATCATCGATTAGCAAAAGTTTGTCATCTTCTTGATTAGATTTAATTTATTAGGCTTTGACTTTTTATTAGATTTTTTTGACAATCATCTAATGATCAGTCAACATCGAAGATTATTGCAGAATAATATATCATTAACCAACAGTTTTTTAGAAGTACATTATGATCTATTAAAATTAGTAAACGAATATATTAATTTTTGATGTATTGTTATCACAGTTAATATGAATAGTTTTTTTTTATAGGAAACATTTTATTTTATGAGTTTTTGGGGAATTTATCTAATAATGAGATTTTAAATAATGATTAGCGTAGAGACGTAATCAACCGGTCTTTTTCATTTATACCTTCATTACGGCTTTAGTGAATTATATAAAATAAAGTTTTAATATATCAAATTAATTAATTTTATTGTTTACATTTTATAATTTCATACAAAAAAATTTTTTTTACTCTTACTGTCATTTATCTTTAATATTTTAATTTACTATACATATCAGTAGTTTTTATATATCTATATTGATTCCCTTTCACTTTTTTATAAATGAAGAATTAAATTGTTCAAACTGAAAATTATTAATATTTAATTTATAAATCTTTTATAGTTTTTTTTATTTTAATTTAATTTTAATGTATATTGCATATAAATTTTTAATATTTTTATTTTACTTTTAAAATACAAATTTCTTAATTGTATTTAAAATAATACTTATTATATATCGGTGTTAATATAAAAAAATAATGGGTATATTGTAATTTGATAATATAACTAAAAATTTTTGATCTACAATATGTGTCAAAACAAAGTTATAATTGTAAACTTGATTAATTATAAAACCCTTGTCTAATATTCAATCTAATAATGATAATGAAATTTTTAATATATTAAAATGTTATCTTTAAATTTTATTTAAATTTTAAGTAGTTAGTGTACAGACATGTGTGGATAGGATAAATTTAAATATAATTATAAATTAACAAAAATCTTAAATATTAATAAAAGTTGGAAAAAATATAAATATTCCTGAAAAATTTTAAGCAAAGATTTGATTGTATTTTTATAATCATACTTATATTTCATAATTATATTTACCGTAGCAGATACGTTTGCACATAAATATGTACTTCTTTTATATTATAGTAGTAATAATGATAAATTAATTAAATCATTAATCATAATAAATTAAATTATTTAAATGTTTTTAAAAACAATATAGGTAAAATGTTTGCCAGAAAGCACTTATTTCATAATACTAAAACATTCGTATTAATTGTGTTCATTTAATAATATTATTCTTTAGTTGACAATCGGAATCACCATGATAATTTAATAATAAGAATTATTATCATATATACAATGTCATCTCAAATTCATAAAATTTTAAGCGAAGTTGCCCTATTAAATATTCTTTCTCCTTTATTCAATATAAGAAATTCAACATTCTTATTATGCATACAGATGTATACATATATATTGTTTCGACTACAATGATGATTAATCAGCCCAAATCTGTTTCTAAGCGAAACAAAAAGTTTAAAGAAATGATAACTTTCAGTTAGCATTATTTCTTATAAAATACAATTTAATTCAAAAGTTAATTAATTATATAATGAATTATTTAACAAGTAACCTCATACCTATATTATTTTAAGTTACAAAATTTTATGTAATATAATTATTGTATATAATTCAACAATTTTATATGACAAAAGAATATTATATTTATCAAAATGTATGACTTGTAATAAGTTTATAACACAGAGCGGATGTCCATTACAATTACCTTAATTATTACTTATATTGATTAGTGAGAATCATACATTTTATATTGTTAAATAATCCAGAATTCATTATTCTGAAAATTATTATTTAGTATACAAATTCATTGCAATTTAATTCATTTTTTTAAAATGAATTGCCATTTTCGATAAATTAGTAAAAATTGAAAGTAATATTTTTTTTAAGAGTGATCATAATTTTCTAGAGGAATGAATATTATCACTGCGTAAAAAGAATGAATAACTTTTTGCAGTTTATGAATGCGAAAATATTGCTTTTCATTGTTACATGAATCAGCGTAATAAATTTTGCTTTTGTTGAAATTTTATTTAAAAATTTTTTTCGAATAAATGAATTAAATAATATAATAATGCATAGAGAATTTTATTTTGATTTGTAAAATCTTATACAGTTCCAGAAATTTTGAAATTAATATAAATTTCATTTGAAGTGTTAATTAAAAATTTAAAAACATTAAAAATTTTTTGTTAATACGAAATAAATACAAAGACTAAAATTAATATAAAGACTTTTTCAGTTTCTGATTTTCGAAGTGCATTAAACTAATAATATAAATTATTTTATACTGTGTTTTGATCTAGTAAAGATTTTTTTTATTTTACTGGATGAATTAGATAGTTGACCTATTATATTATAAGTTATTTTTATGTATATATAATTAAAAGTGTGTTTTTAAAGATTAATTAAAATTAAAATTTTTTGTATTAACTTTTGACCATACTTTTAACTTTCAATTTTATATAATTTCATATACTATAATTTAACCAGTTGGTACGTATATATGTATTTATATAAGAATCATTTAATGAAACGAATTATTTAGGTGATTAATGAATAATTCAAGGGTAAAAATATATTTATTAAATAACTAAATACCAAAATAAGGTAATTTTGAATGACTCGCGCATGTTTTAGGATACTATCAGCCGGCTGGTCCACTGATACAGCATCCGTCAACTTTACCACCGATGAAGGGACCGCCACCAGAACCTTCGCCAACACCCCCACAAAACTCCGAAGGCTCGGATGATCTTGTAGCTACCTCTACAACGTCGGGCGGGACAAGTAGTACGGGTAAGTTTAACTTGAATTACTTTTCTTATCTACCCCATAATTTGTTTCATTACAATAATTGAAGACAGTATATTTTCTTGTCGAGATTGAATAAAGTATACAATAAGTACGCATTATTCTGATCAACATCGATTGTTTTTTCTTGTATAGTTTTAGAAATTATGAAGAAAAAAATTATTATTAATTTAGCAGCATTTATAATGTATATTTTATAAATAAAAAGTTCTTAATATAAAGTTCTTTTTTATGTTAAAATATTTATTACGAATTAAGTTAAAATTTCATAACGATAAGAGCATTTAAAAAAAGATATTTAAAGTTATCTAGATTATTAGTTTTAAAAATTAAATAAGAAACTGTATAAAATTTGTTAAAGTAACTGAAAAATATTTTAATGAAAGTTAATATAGGTTCAAAAATTTATAAAAAAATTTTTAATTTTTGAAGTTTATAATGAATACAATTATTATTCTAGAGCTATTTTATAAAAAAAATACGAATTTTAACAAAAGAAAAATTTATAAGGAAATTATCGAGTATGACACTTTAGTATAAGGTATTTAATTTCTTTTCTTTTAATTTCTCACATATAAATAGTTTAATTATATATAAGTAAAAAGAAAATGATTATTACAATAGTTTTATTCGATGCTTAAAATCAGAATATTTTTTATAATTATATATAAAATAAAGTTTTTTTTAATATTCAGAATTATATATTATACTTTTAAAATCATTTTGTGTTTTATAAATTTTAAGCGCGAGTACATTTTTTATTTAATTTTGTAGTAAAATGATATTTAACATTATTATCTACTAACAGATTATCTATTTTATTGAATATTTTTAATACTTGTTCGGAACCAAAATGGAAATTGAATAAAGTTGTTTTCAAATTAAGTTTTTTTATAATTTTTTAAACTAAAAATATGATAATGGTTAAATTAAGATTGTTTTTCATATTTACTACATATTTTATAATGCCATTTTTCAAATATAAAAATACAAGATCCCTTTTCAGGTATTTGACTTTTGCTTAAAATTAATAGTTACACAATGTTTGATTTATATGTTATTACATTAGAAAATAGGTATATATTAATTATAATAATGTTTATTTCATATTACATATTTGAAAAATAAAGGAATTGTAAGAGTTTAATATTAATTTAATGGTCATATATAAACAAAATTAAAATTAATATTTAATATTAAGAAATTATTTTATAAACGTTAATAATATTACTTTTTTATTTATATAATAATATTATTTAGCACTTTGAATGGTTTTAGCTTTATAATTGTTTTACTCCGTACATAATAAAGACTAAATTTATCTGTGTATTTATTATTTAATTTTGTAACGAATATTGTCTTGTGATATTATGCAATACAGTGAGATTTAACACTTGTTACAATAAATATTTAATATATTATAATAAATTTTTAAAAAATTGTCTGTAAAATAGGATATAGTATATATATTCTTATAAATATAGTATAAGATCAATTTTAATAGTATAAATATAATAATAATATAAAAGTGTAGAAAATAATCAGTATAAATACGAACTTCAAAATAGTTGTTTTAATATAGTATTTTGTAATGCATTAGTGAAAAAATTAATTTTTAAACTCTTTAGAAAGTCAGTCAAAAGAATCAGTAATAATTTAAGTAAAGAGAATATTTTGAACCGTAAGATTACATTTGATAAGACTGTTTAATATTTTAATGATTTGTTTTTCAGGTGGTGGTTTCTATCGTACGTACTGTCCACAATATTATGCGACACCACCACAATATCAAGATCTCTGTTACTCGCCATCATATTCGCATTCGCATCCACACCCACCGCCTTACTATCACAAATATGCACCGCCCTATCGAAGGTAAAAGATCACCCTTTTTGAACCATGGCAAATTTTCTACCTGTTTTACAGTAAAATTTTATGATGATGATATTATTTAATTGTAATCATTATAAATTGTGCAATACAAAAAAAATTAATTTTTTTTATAATAATTTAGAGAAGTAATTTTTTATATATTTTTTCCTAAAACAAGATATATATTTCGATTAATAAATAAATCATTAGTAAATAAAATTTTAATATAAATTTTTATTCAATTGGTATTTATTATATATAAAATATAATAATTTATATAGATAATTTAAAATGTAGTTAATTAAATTTTTCCTAGGTTTTAAGTACAATTAAATTTTTTTTTCAAGTTAATGATATGATATGTATGTAATTAAATTACAATTCAATAAATCATTAAAATTCATTTATATTTTAATATATATTTTCTTATGGTAATTTATTTTTAAAAAAATATTTGCATATAAATAAAATTTGATTTAAAAATATCTTTAAATATCTTTAAAACTCGTACATAGTAATTTTAACGAAAATTTGTGGCGCGTTTGCTATACCGAAAAAAACGTAACATGCAAAAGTTCCAAGTTCTATATAGTCGTAATACTAATAAGAATGCAGTAATTTGCACTCATGTCTATAGTTAAATGCATTTGTAGCTCTGTTGATACGTTATTTATTTTTTTTTTAATCTTCATGAATCCAATATAGAGCTTTTTGTTTTGAATTTTAAATTTATTAATTATATAAATTCAATGCAACTGATTGCTCTGACGTGCTGATAACCCAATTTTTTGTCTGCTTTCTTTCGAATATACCTTATTATTTCACATGTGTAACTTGAGGCAATAATGTGCAGCACTATGATTATTAGTTTTATATAATATAATTACAATATTTTTGTTTGAACTAAAATAAAAAATTTTGTATAATTACATTTTAATATATCTTTTTTTTAATGAGTACATTTGATGTAATATATATTTACCCAGAAAAAATAAAATGTATAGCTAAATATAAATAATTATATCCTAATAATTAAAAAATTATTCTTAATATTGCTAGATAATTTATTTAATATATTATATATTTCAATAATATATTTTTAATCTATTATTTAAAAAATTTATGAGCAATTTTAAATAATATTAATACATGCTGATGAAAAATTAACACAAAGTGAAGTTTCAAGTTTTAGTCTTTTTTGCCATGTTAAAATGTCTGTATGATTATTTATTCACAATTTTTATTATTATTGTAATCTTATGTGACTTATAATATTTATAAGAATAAATGAAATTAGTATCCAAATATAATCTTCTACGGTAATATAATAAGATGTTAATGCTTAAACAGACAGTATTACGGGTACCAGGAACCAGGAAATGGCGGAGGTCCAGGTGGTTCTGGTGCAGGTCCTGGGGTTGTCGAGTATCAACCACCGCCTGGTGAATATTTACCTTACTATGGTGGATATCCACCGCCCCCACAACCACCACCTCCGCCACCGAATCCAGCGTATCTTCATTCTCAGGGACGACCATTTGTTGACCGTAAGTTGAACGACTTTGTTTACATAGTGATATTTTGTCATAAATAAATGAAGATAATTTATATGCTTAACGTAGCCGTTTAATTTCTCATTTTGTTCAAACAATTGTTCATTTGGCTTGCGTCATTGAGTTTAATCTGCAAACAATTTCACTGACAGTTTGAACTCTTAAAATGCAAGTTTTCCTTTTTGTATTCTGATTGATATTGAGAACTTTTTATATTTTTTATGTTTATATTAAACTTTATTTGTATTAAGTATAAGGTAACGGTCTATTTCGACCTTTAACAAGATAAAACTGTACGCTCAACACATGAACTCGACATTTGTACAAATACATCGGTACGTTTATGTTGGAGCGGACTATTGATGGGCTAAAATTAATATTATTTTATTTATATATATTTTCTGCAACATTAATTTAGGTCATAATAGCACAAGTATTGTACAAGTAATATTGTAACAATTTTTATACGATATGTAATTAAATAAATTGAATTTGATTAATCTTTTATTATAGATTTTATGTGTTATATTTATATTTTGATCTAATATTGAAATTAATTGATTGTATTTATTTTTTAATGTGTTTTTCAATAAATTTATATTTTTTAATAGCTTCTTATAAAAATTAGTCTAAATAAAGAATTTATTTGAAACAAAAGTCGATGATTTTATTAAATGATCGAAAAAAAGCTTTTTATAATAAATAGAAATATATCTTTATAATCCTAATTAACAAATACTTATTTAGAAATTCGTAAATTAAAATTTATCTACTATTATAAAGTGCTTATTTATAAAATATAAATATAATGAATATAGTAAGTATGATAAAATTTATAAAATAAATATTACATTTTATTTATAAGTTTATTAAATGTAAATATATTAAATTAATTATTATTATGGAATTATTAAAAAAGATTTTAATTATCAATACAGGTAAACGTGTTTCTGAACTTCTTTTAAATTTTTTAATGTTTGACTTTTGAACAAACTATAACATTTTTAAATAAATTTTATTTTTTGTTTATATTTGAAAATAACATAATATATTGAAAGGCATTTCAGCATTATAAGATTTAAACTAGTATCATCTTTGTGATTTAATCTTTAGTTTGCAATTATAATATTTATGTATGTTGTTTTTGTGTATAGCAGACATATTCATTTTATATGCAGGTAATACAATACATAATTATTGCACTTACTTTACACGTATAAAACTATAAGAGACAGTTATCATAAAACTGGTTCAAATATTTACAATAAATATATAATACTTTGATTTATAAACAAATATTCAATTATAAGATATTAAAAGTATAATTCATATGATAAATTTGTATCGAGATAGATTCAGTACGAATGAAGAATAATCTAATAAACCATTTATAATCATTCAATATCGAGATAAAAGAAATAATTTTAGTTTCAACCTAAAAAAGATTGAAATAATATAATTTTTTTAGTCGTTAAATATAGATTGATTTTATTATCACATTATATGATTTGTGTATATTAGCAAAATAGAAACAATTCATAGTTGTTTTTAGTGGGTAGAAATTTGTAATGCCTGGTCGAAAATTAAACAAAAATATATAGAGCGTTTTTGTGTTTTCAGATGCCTTTCAAAGCTGTCCGTGTCCAATGCAATCGTGTCCAAAAAACGTGGATACTGGGCCCCTTATTGGTAATGGTAAGGGAGCGCCAGTGGTATCGGGGCCCGGTCTGTCATTGCCACCCAGCGCCTTGGCGGGGCCGCCCTCGCCCGCGCGGGGTCTAGCTGGGCTAGCACCCCCGCACGGCGCCAATGCCTGGGACACGGATCGCGTCCAATTGAATCCGGCTCACCGCACCCATAATCAGAGCCAGCAACCATATCAGCAGCTGCAGCCGGCATCGTCGCAGCAAGTTGGACATAGCAATCGAGCCAATACAGATTGTATCGCAAAAGTAAGTCACCTATCTTTGACTTCGAATGCTCTATTCATAATTATGGTATTATAAATGAATACTGATTGTCAATTTTATTTCATATTGTATGCATATATTTAGAGATTTATACAAGCCGTTACGGCTTATCTCGATTTTCGTACACAAAAATGGAAATCACATTTAACTATTCGTAACTTAAGTAGTTGCAAAAGTTGTAAGAAATTAATAACTCTGGACTGTATTTTTACTAACGCATTTAAAACTATATTAGAGGATACTTTATACATTATTTAATACTTTTTCAATAATGTTGAAATTAAATTGCCTTCTTTTATGCGTAACTTGTAGAATTTCTACACCTTAAGTTTTTACAATTTATATATCTTCGATGTATTGTATAAATTAGCTACTATTAATTCATTATATAATATAATTTTATAGAAAATTATTTCTTTACCTAATCATATTTTCCATATTTTATAATAGGAATTCGCGCACTTATTAATCATCAAATATACTATTGGAACCACTAAATTATATTTGCTTTGTTATCTATCATTTTGTGTAACTTTTTAAATCTGTTTTGTTTATATGACTGAATATTAAATCGTTACAAAGTTCTCAGAGAATCCTCATCATAAATACAAAGTATTAAACAAATAAATATTATATACAATTATGACTAACTTCTGTTGATATTTTTAACTAAATGGGTTTAAAAACTATTTACAATAAGATAAATTTGTATTAGAAGGTAAATTTTATTGTTAATATGCTACATTCAAATTTACACAAAAAGACATAAATTATAAATTATTTTCTATTTTCTTAAAGATATGCGTGATACTTGATCTATTTTCTTTGAAAACCAATTCTTTATTTCTTAAAATATAAACACGTATATAAATTTTAAAAACTATTATTTATTTTTAAAATAAATATAATTATCTTCTTTATTTGTTAAAGTTATTTTTTATATAGTTTAATAGTATAATTTTATTCGCTTTTATTTCATTTTATTTTATAAATTTTTAATGATTTTTTACATAGTTTTAACATCATTATTAATTTTACATTATATTGCATATAATTTTATACATAAAGCAGGTATTTTTATAATAAATTTTTTTTATTCATATTCTTTTCTATGATATTTAAATTTATTAATTTTTTACAAATAATTTAAAAAATCTATGCAATGCTAATTATTTAAAATTTGTGTTATTTAATAAATAAATAAAATTTCAATATATAATTTTTTATAAAACATATTGAAAATAAAAGATGATGATAGGTTTAATTAATTTAAAAAATTTAATTCAAATATTATCAATTATTTAAAATTATTAATATTTATTAAATAGCATAGAATTATGTTTAAATAATAAAGTATATTCATATGAAATTTAGAGATTATAGTAGAAAGAAAATAAATCTTTCGTTGTAGAAAAAACGAAAGTCACATAATATGATAAAAAATTTGTGTAATTCAAATACTTATATTCAATTAACAAATATATCGTATCAAAATTATTGAAATTTATCCATATAAGTTATAAAAATTAACAAGGTTATTTGAATTCAAAATTGTATCCCGTTACGTTTAAAAATTTTATGTAGTTATAAAGATGAATTATCATTATGAAAATATTTTTATAATTTAAATTAATAGATGAGGGATTTTTTCGATGTAGACTATTTGTTTTTGTACAAAAAATATTATTTTAAATTCATGAGTTAAGTGAGTAAATTTTATTTACCTTAATACGTTTTTTATGAGTTTTAAATATCAATTTTTAAAGGTTTTATTGATATTTTCCAAAAGATTTGTATATTGCATACCAAAATTTTATAAATAATATAGTGTGTTGATTTTATTATATTTAAAATTTTTTTTGTAATTATCTATGATAAGCTAAATTTTGTTCAATTTTGAATCAAAACATACAATATGTTTTCAGAATATGAAGTGAGAAATGTAAATACATTTATAATATCACTAGAATTAGTCTTAGGTTATGATACAAACGCGTGTTCTATAGAATTTAAAAATTATTCTGTGAATTAGATAAAATTTAAAAACACAGGATAAAGATCAGAAGTGAAAAATTTTAAATTTTTACTAGCAAGTAAATATTTATTTATTTCTGTTCTTTAATAGGGAGACAAGGATCGTACAGAAGGTAAAATATGTAGCAACAAGTGCTCTTGTAGTCAAAAGCAAGCTGTGACTTGCAGTTCAAATTGTGACGTAAAGCTTGAGCAGAATGTATCACCGGCCAGCAGTACGAGTGGCGATATGGGTAGTATACATGATTCGAAGGTTTATAGTCAGCAGCACCATCAACATCATCGAAGCCTCAAGTTTGAGAATAACAATATCAAGTGTGAGTCATGTAGTGTTCAGGTTCAGCCGAGGTGCATCAGCATTGGTGAAGCCAATGTGGGATCCATCAATGAGGACCAGCAGCGGGACCAGCAATTGGAACAAGTCACCTATACACCTAGTTGTAGAGTCAAATGTGAATCTGGTTACAAGAGTGAAATCTTCAAGTGTGAACAATGCATGAAGGAAGCCGGACAGTTGGCCATAATGGAAATGGATAAGGACTCAGGTATTTTAGGTGATGACACTGGAAGTGGTAAATTGGAAATCGATGCCGAAGTTAAAGAGGAGCTCAATTCATTAGTAAGCTTTTTTTTAATCTTTTAAAATAATACTTTATATAGAGAACAATTATGCATATTTTTAAATTGTAATGATTCTATCTAATGTGATATAAATAGTAAATTAATAGTTTTGTTCTATTTATAAAAGTAATAATTTCTTTAATTCAGTTCTTAAATATTTTCAGAGTTACAAAAGTGAAACTAAAATTCAAAAATTTAAAATATATTATTCCAATTAAATATTCTTTAACTATTATTATTTTAATTGTGGGATTTATTAATTGAGGGCAAGAATAGAAATAAATTACAATGCCTACTTACGATTATCTTTAATAACATTGTATTGATACTAAATGATAAACGGCTCACCCACATCCTTAGTTTATATGCTTTCTTTACTTATGTGCGCTACAGCTCTCCCCTTTCAGAAAAAGGGAGATGCTTGAACTTTTTATAATACAAGTATTTTATTTTAATAATAACTAATGATACTTTTATATTTATATATATTTTATTCGCATACTATATTATGAATATCGAATTCGTATAGAACTGTGTTAAAATATGTTAATAAAATTTTTTTTCAATAATTCAATTATAAAATTCTACATTATTGAAATTGATTGGTTCTAGTTGATTGAAAAATAGATACATATATCAAATTATTAATATTACGATGTATAAATATACCAAAGTTTTATGCATTTATTTATAAAAACAAATGAAGAAACATACATACAGTTAACTTTTTCCTGAATATGTTTTTTATATAGAGTAAAATATATAAATTTTATTCACAAACTAAAAATATAACAAAATGTTACTTTAAGCAGTTATTATCTTTATAATATTGTAATTTATTATTAATTTTATAATTAACTAAAACAAATTAATTTTAATAATGACTTAATTGGTTTAGATATATTAATTTTTAATTATAAAAATATAATTGTTTAAAATAAGATTCTCATCTATTCAATATCATTAAACTTATATATTTTACTCCTGTTTAATAGAAATATTTATAATACGTTCAATCAAATCATTAAGTTGAAAGAATTTATTTTTAAATGTTCAAAATTTAAATATACACTTTAAAGTTTAGCAAGTATTTAAAAAAAAAGTTAGATTAAATCTACTATATATTTATTTAAAAACTGCAGATTTATTTAACAAATTTTTATTCAAAATAAAACTAGTAATTTAAAGGAATTAAATAATCATAATCAGAGATATTTAATAATTAAATATCTCTAATAAACATATATTTCATTTATAAGGAAGTTTATCGTAAGCTTTAAAATCGATATATTATTAATACATAGATATTGTAAATTATTTCATTAACATTAATCTAATTAAATCTAGTAATATAAAGTTAATCTAATTCGATTTATGTATTATTACTTTGTAAAATTAGCTTTTTTATAATCTAAGCAGGTTAACACAGTGAAATGGAAGAAGCTAGATTATGAGCCTACAGCATCAGAGCCCATAGATGATGAGGTAAACAGCGATAAGGAAGAGGAAAATAACGTAGGCAAGAGTTTCAGAAAACATAATATTGGAGAGCAGCAATGTCAGGAAAAAAGATGTCAAAAGCTTAGTATAAGAAAAATGTCACTAGATAGTCTCTCTGACTTTACCAAACTGAAAAGAATAAATAAAAGGACGCTCTCAGTTGGCTCGCCTAATGATCTTACATCTTATCAAGTAGCAATGACATCATCAACGAATAATAGCAGTAATACTGACACCTTAGATGGGGTAAGTTTGTTTTATTAATTCATATGAAATATTTAATTATGCTTATTTAAGACTGTAAAAATTATTGTTATATTTTATGTAAAAAAAAAGTAATTACTTTTAAAATAAATATTTACAAATAGATCTGTTTAGTGAAATTTAAAATAGAATCTGATATAATAAAATAATTAACATTTGTTTAAAACAAGTAAAAATTTTGATTAATCGAGTTTAAATTTTCGAATATGATGAGACATTTATATTTTATAAATAAGATTTTCTATTTTTAATTATGAGACAGTTTAATTAGAATTTTTTATAAATGTTCCGATAAAATATATAATTGTCTTAATAAATATTCATAATAAAAATCGTATTTATTATCTTATACTGATTGATTCATTTCATGAAAAGAAACTTTTAATTCAATAATATTTAAATTTTTGCAAAAGAAACAGAATTAAAATCGTAAAATGTTATAAATGAAATTTTAAATAAATAGAAGAAAATATTCTAAATAAGTATATTATACTTTTCGTAGTACTTATATTATATAATATAGTTACATATTTTTGGATACAGTATTTTGCAGAACAATTTTACAATCTATTTATAAAAACTCTTAGAATACCAGAGTTGTATATAAAAAATACAGTATATAAAAATAATATTCAATCAAAAAATAAAGTTTCAGAATTGTTTTTATTTTCTATTATTATAAAAGGATTAATATAATTAACAAATTATTTTAAATAAAAAATTATAATGTTAATAAATATTTTGCAAATTATGTATAACTTATAAAAGATGATAACATTTTTTTCATCATATTGTGCTTACAAACAATGTAAAATTTAAATTTTAACATGAAATTAATTAATAATCTAATTTAATAATTTAACATGAAATTAATTAATAATCTAATTTAATAATCTAACATGAAATTAATTAATAATCTAATTTAATAATCTAATAATAATTAAATTATTTAAAATAAAAAATAATTTTAATTGATCAAGAAAGTTAATTTTATAGTACCAAACAGCTATAATATCACAAATCTTATTAAAAATATTTTAAAAAATAAATAAATAGTTTTCTTTGAATAAATAAACTATTATTGTCGCGTAAGTTATAATATAAACTTAAAATAAATTACGTAGTATAAATAAAAACGTTAAAGTATAAAAATGCTTAAATTTTTTGAAAAATTAAATGACAACCTTAATAAAAATGTAATTTTTTTTAATGTCGGTAAAATTTTTTGGTATTAAACAATTTTGAGTTATTAAGGAAGATATATATGCAACATTAAATTTTGTAAGTTAATGGTTTAAAATTCAGACTTATTATTAGAGATTAAAAGTTATAATAAAATTTTCGTGTAATAAAATATTAAAAATTATGATATAATTATTTTTAGAATGGACTCATAAAAAATTTAACAAATATACCGAAGAAAAGGTCGGCTAAGAAAGAAATTCAAAATCAAAAGCGTAAATTTGACACTTCCAATTTATACGAGACACCTTCGAAGAAGTCAAAGAGTGCCTCAACGAAAATCATGGCCAGTGAGACATCTATAATGGAGACGATAAATAATGTTATTCAACAAAGTCTACAAATGTCTCAGAAGCCAATAAAGATGAAGAAAACCAAAAGCGCAAACAATAGTAAGGTTGAAAAAAAGAGTAAAAGAGTTAGTGTTAATCTCTTATCAACAATTAAGCGTGCCTCAAAAAAGCTCGACCTTGTTAAAGCTGTTGTATCTGAAAAACTTGGCCTCATCAGAAATGAAATTAAAAACAGTCAACAAAAGATCAGTAACAAAGTGGATACAAAATTAAAGTCTAAGGTACACAGTATCAAGGTGAAGAATAATAAAGTCAAGACGAAACTCTTTGAAGTTAAGTCCAAAGTTTTAGAGGTAAAAAACAACCATAATAATAAGATTTTAGAAATGAAAAATAATAAAACTTTAGAAACAAAGAGCAATAGTAATAAGACTTCAGATGTAAAGATTTGCAAGATTATAGAGGCTAACGACAATAAAATTCTGGAAGCTAAAAACAACAACAATAAGGTTGTAGAAACGAAAAATAATAATAAATTCTTGGAGATAAAAAATAATAATAATAAAAGTCAGGATAGAAGAGAGATAACTAAAGATTCAAAACAGTCTAATGAGATAAAAGATTTGAAGGAGACGAAATCTAGCGTTATTATTACTTCTACTCTTGTCTCTGGTTTAGTTCCTGCTCCTATTCATACAATTATACCTATATCTTCTATTACATATAATCCGAAGAATGCAAAAGCTATTAAATTAAAGAATATACTGCAAGAGACTATGATAGAGGTAAAGAAGAACAAGAAAAAGAGCAAGGGTTCAAAAAAATCAAATGGAAAAAGGGAAAGTCTGTGTAAAATTGAAGAACAGATCAAAGAGCCACTTAGCAAATACTTGCCAATTCCTAGGAGGCTCTTTCTAAAGCCCAAGTGGAGCAACGGCTGGAGTTGGGATGGTGATGCGTTTGAAGCCAAAGTTTATTTGACGGTAAGTAGTTTTTTCATCTAGTTGATACAATTCTATATTATAACATTATTTAGATATTTACAATATTTTTAAATTTAAAAAATTCCATAATAAGGCCAATTGTTTTATGTTTAAAATAAAAATTCTATTTTGTGTATTTTGTTACTTTTATTATTTTTAATTATATTTATTAATTTAAATAATAAAATCATGACTACTGAAATACAAAATCAAATATTCCATTTATAATTGAATCTACTTTAAAACAGAAAAATGAAGGGTACATTTTGAATTGAGTGAACTTTTATTTAATTAAATATACATATATATATATATATATATATATATATATATATATATGTAATTTTAAATAAATATAAAATACAATTATTTATTAAAAAGAGAGAAAAATTTATTAAAAAATGACAGTAAATGATTTAATATTGTATGTTATGATTAATTAATTTTAAAATATTTTTATTTTTTTCGTTAAAAAATTTTGAATTCTGTAATTTAAGTGATTTTTCAGTTTAAATTTCAAGTTTTATACACTTTTTTCTTATTAACAATATCGATTTAAAATTAATAAAAAGTATAAACAAAATTTTGTTTGCTAATTCATAATACTAATACTTATAAATAATATTCTAATATTCATAAAATCATAAATTAATGTATTATTCAATAATGTTAATGTCTTTAAATAAGAATTCACTAGATAATTCACTACATAGTAATTTTTTTAGAATGAGGAATCAGCTATTCGTCGATGTTATATCAGCATGAAGCATGAGAGTGGTGACATTCTTAGGCCGCTTGATTGTGTTTTATTGAGAAGTGGCCCGAGAAAGGCTGATTTGCCATTCGTAGCAAAAATCGCTGCGCTTTGGGAAAATCCAGACGATGGTATGAATTAATTAAATAGCTATTTTTCATGAATGGTAGGCCTAAATACTTTACAAAAATTAATAACTATGTTTGAAATTGTTATCTTACTATTTCATACAAAAATTGGTTATATGGTACAAATAATTATCTTGTCGGTAATAATTTTACAAATTTGAATTTTTTTTCCAACTTAATTAGGAGAAATGATGTTCTCACTATTGTGGTACTACAGACCAGAACATACTGAACAGGGCCGAGCTGAAAATGACACTGATGACGAGGTGTTTGCTTCCCGGCATCGAGATGCGAATAGTGTAGCTTGTATCGAAGACAAATGTTATATTCTTACCTTTAATGAGTATTGTCGGTAAGTTCAGCTTTGTACAAAAACTAAATTTTTTATATATAGCTGTACAGTAAATACATTCAATAAAAATGTCATAAATAAGAAAAGTGTTACATTGCGTGTCCGAATGAATTTTGAATATTTAACTATTTAAAATAAGCTTGTTTTCAAAAAGTAATTTCTTTTAAAAATCAATTTTCTTTTAAATAGAAAAACACCGAATAAATATTTTTTAAACGTGTTTCTTTAATGTAAAATCTTTTATAATATTATTTTTTTAATTATTAAAAGTATTAAGTAATTCAAAAAATTTTAGGAAAGGTATGTATATATAAATATCAAATTAACTTTTTTATAAACATTTTATTAAACACGTTATATTTCTTTTTTATAGATCATACACTATATTTTTTAAATAACAAAATATATATTGTAAGAGATACTCAAAGAAATATTAATTTGATATGTTTTTGCCTTAGAAATAATAATATGAAAAATTATGTGCATATAATTCAATTCCCTTATGTGATTAATATGAAACATATGTTTAATAAATTATATAATCACTTTATACAAAAACTTTTATTAATTATGATGTATTATATCTTAATTCCATAAAACATAATCCCGAGTAATATCATAAAAATTAAAATCAAAGTATAGCTACATTTTTTATAGAATTTTTCTTTTTAATATTATTTATTGGAAACTTAACTTAAAAAAGTCATAGTTATTGAAATCAATAATGCTTTATTTTTATTAAATATTGATATAAAAGCGGTATATAAAATTAAATCCTTTTGTATAAACTCTAAGATCTTTAACAATTTAATAAAAAGATTAATGTTTTTAAATATTTTAAGATAATCTAATTTTTTTATTTATTTGAATTGATTTCTTTATTTGAGATAGATAATTATTGAGTAATACAAGTACTTTCATATTTTTAAGGTATAGGAAGAATCTTCGCAGAATGGAGGAAGGCCTGGATTGTCCAGGTCTTATAGTACCCCCAGGTGATCAGCTGTATCCTCGCGATGTCCGACAACCTCCCATTCCTGTGCCACAGGACATGGTTTTGTTTTGCCGACGAGTATATGATTATCGCAGTAAAAAACTTGTCAAGAATCCTGGATGACTCGACCAACTCTAAAAAGAAATAATAAGCAAACAATAAAAATAACAACACCCAAGAACTGCTGAGAGGCAATACCAAAAGTGGAGAGAAAAATTAGCAGTGAATATGTGTTTCTTTTGTCTAAGAGCGATTCACTGATAAAAAATCAGTTAAACGAAAAATTCAATATGATATCAGTACTGCTGTATATCAAACATGTTGAAATAAATGTGGAGATGAATAATAAATCGTCCTTCGAGAATATGACAATTTTATAGATAAGAAAAGCGAGATAAGAAAATAACAATATTTTTTGCGAATAATCTTTACATGCATCAAGAAAAAAGCAGTAAAAGTTGCGATGGGGAGATTGAAGGAAGAATATTTTTCAACTAGGGATTTAGTGTTGAATATTACATAAATCGCAATGGATATTGAAAAAATAATGAGCCAGAGGCGTTGACCACTTTCACGAAGAGGGATATATTATTTTAAACATGTGCATGGTTACTATGGAAGAAATTAACGACTGCAATGTGAAAAAGCATTTTACAGCTTTTAAGAGATATTTTATAATTACTATTATACTTTTTTATCGTCTATGCTTTATACGGTTTTTCCTTATATTTTTTTTATGTTCTATTTACAATCGTTTGGAGAAGAGAGAACCGTGCAAAGTAGATCAGAGGATCGGTATTTTATTATGTATACTTAACGTACAATTTTATATTAGCTACTTGTTTTTTGTATTTGCTTTATATCATTATTTTTTAAATTATTTGTCGATGTGAGAATGTTTCTATAATATGAACTTATAAATTTTTTTATATATTTGCACTTTTCATTGTATCACTCAATATCTTAGAACATATTTTTTGTGAAAATTCCTTCATGTACAAAAAATTAGAGTATAAAATAATTTAGAAATTATATTTAATACACTCTAAGTGATCTTGTGTTATTTTTTTAATGATTTGTATATAGCAAATAGTTAATGTACAATTTGTCTATTGAAATAAAGTAAACTTGTGAGTAACTTTTGAAATATCATTTTTAATGCAGAGTATTATCATATTAGAATAATTTATTGTATTGAAAAATTGAACACACATTTAAATAAAAAATATGTTATTTTATAATATATAATTTTAACAAAGATTTATTATACGAGCGCTTCACACAAGTGTACAAAAACATTTACTATGTATAAATAATAAATATATGTCATTAGTTGGTGTAAAAATAATCTAAAATTTCTTAATTTATATATTTTTTATTTGTACTTTTTCGATAAACATTGTTTATTTTAATAGATATTTTAATTAATCATAACACAGTGAAATTAATATAGAAATAAATTTTAATAAAAAAGATAATTTTACAAAAACTATTGGCATATAAAATTTATTTTATATGCTTCTAAAGTGATGGAAACAATTTTTTGTGCTCTATAAAAATGATTCTCTCTTCTAAAAGCCTCTGAAATCTTAAAATAACTAAGCGATAGTACGCATAAAATTTTACGAATTATTGCGGTTGTAAATTTTTTGGTAAATAAGATTAATAAAAATTAATAAATCAATTATTATTGAAATAGCGATCATGCAACATGATGCTGAAGTGTGAATTGATGATAACAAAAAATCAAGTTCTGTTTCATCTAATATACGAATAATTGTTACGATTATATATACACTCAATGGATAGCACATAATTATTTAAAATATTAAAAAATATTTTAAATATAATATTGCGATTATTACAAACTATTTCTATTAAACGGTTATTATATTTTGTACTAGTTATATTCCATTGAAATTTCAAACGCTAGAACGATATCGTTGATTTTAGATATTTAAAATAAAATAAAGCTATGTGGTGGATGTTTTGTTAGAAATTATATTATTTAAAATTAATATATTTCTTATTATTATTATTATTATTATTATTATTATTATTATTATTATTATTATTATTATATTGTATTATTTAATATCTAATAGATTTGATCTAATCTTGTAAGTTATTTTCAAAATATGAAAGAGAATGAAAAAGTGAAATTAAGAATTGCCTAAAAACGTAATACAACTGATATAAAATTAAAGATGCTAAAAAGAAAAAGAATGAACATATTATACAACTAAAATCTACATGTATGTATTAAATCTATTTAAATATCCCTCGTAATCAAGACCAAGTAGTTTTTTAGTCAATTTACTTTTTTATACTAAACAAATAATTTAATATACAACATTTTCATTTATGTTTCTATCGACCATATTATTATAAATATTTTATGCAAACAAAGTTTTTCTACTTCTTAAAGTATCATAATTATAGATTTTTATCTTTTCAAGCAGAAAAGATGAACAACAAATAAATAATTATTGCACCGGATTAAAATGGGAACAGTGCATATTTATAAAAGAGAAAAAAAGCATATCGTCCATTTCTTTTATTTGAGTATAATTCATGAGATTCTTACAGTTGAAGATAGAGGGATTTTATTATATTCAGAAACACGTGTTGTTTTTTGAAGTCTGTAAAAAAGCAGATACGTAAGCAAAGTTCGTTGGCATTAATCAAAAAAGTTAAAGATAGTAGTGGGAAATGTACAAGAGAAAAATTATAGTTAAGTTATAAAAAAAGAAATTTAAGGTGCAGTTACTGTAATCGATTTTATGTAATTATTAAATGTTAAATTTTCTTCAAGTAAAAAAGTATTAAAAGTTCGACGGTTTTTCCTTAAAAAATATTTGAAATGATATTTTTCTCTATGTATAATAATTATAAGCTACTAAAGGGTAATAAAATGTTCATCATGAAAAAAAATCATAAACTCGATTTACAAAATATTGGAAATATTTTTCTGAATATCGATGCCTTTTAAATAATATAAAAATTAGTGGAAAGCTGAAACTCATTTTAAGTTGTGCACTAAAGCATGTTGTTTTTATATATATTTAACGTTAAATTAATTTGATAATAATTATAATTCACTATAGTAATCGAAAATATAATAATTCAAATGAAAAAATTTATTTTATTAATTATATTTATTGTAATTAGAATTTTCTTTATTAAGCATAATTTATTAGGTATTTTTAAGCTTGATGATATAATATTTATCAAATTTTAAATAAATCGTAATTTTGTGAGGTTTTAAAACATTAAATTACGTGACCTTATAAATATTTTTTTATTTTATTTTTGTTTAAATTAGGAATTCACTTTAATTACAAAATTTTTTTTGATAAAAGACAAACTATCATATTAAAATGTAATATATAAATTTAAATAAGTTCATAATAGATTTTTAATTTAATGTTAGATAACATTCATTTTTATTTTATTTTCAATCTGATTATTATATAAAAATAAGTTAAAAATACGTAATAATTGAAAAAAAATAATTTATTGAATAAGTTTATTTCTGTGTTTTATAAATTAAATAATAATTTTATAGTATTGTAATTTATATTATGTTCTTGGAAATTTAAGAACTACTTATTTTTATTAAGAATACATCGATAGATACAAATTATTTTCAATATTTTTACCTGTGATGTGAAATGCGATGTGTAACCGTGCACTTATCCAAGCAACTTATGACGTTTCGTCTTCAATATGCGAATCAGTCGGCTTGAACATTTTCCAAAACGTCGCGTAATTTCATTAATTATTCATTACTTTGAAAAAAATGATTCTATAAAGTAGCATTTATATCAATGTAAAAAGTTAAAAAAGAAATAGTATAACGAACCGTCGAACCTGATAAATAATAGGAAAAGAATACTAACTGCCGAGCATACAAATACAATAAAGTTAATGAAAAAAAAGATTCAGAATTATTTCTACAAAAAAATTTATGATGTAAGGGTATATATAGAAGATGATATACGAATACATATGAATATATTATATATATATTTAGATATCTAGAGTAATAAAATATATAAATATATATTATATTATATAATTATATTTGAAAAAATATTAATGATGAGAACTTTTTGGAGTTCGTAATCCAAATATTTTATTTATTTTATATTTTCTTATATTGAAAATGAAAATAAATAAATTGGGACAAATTTTGATTCTAAAACATAATGCGTAACAATTATTTCTATTTTAAACAAATTCAGGACAATTGAATGTGAATTAAACGAATTATTACGCATAAAATATAATAATATTTACAAAAGTGCCACAATTGTTCCTAACAATTTTAGTTTGCATTTTTTTTTATTTACGACTGTTATTTCTTTTTTTATTATGTGTGAAATAAAAATTAAGTTCGAAATTTCAAATGACGATTTTTTTCATCAATTTAAATAAAAGAAAAAAATTTTTAGATAATTTCTTTTTTAAACTACGTAATTTTGTTATGAAAATTATATGATTTAAAATTCATAATACATTAATTTAATAGTTACACTAGATAAATAAATTTTGGTAACTTAATATAAACATCAATTTCTAAAATTTAAAAAATACAAATTAAAAACAACTGATAAAGATACTTACCGTATGAGTTTCAATATTTATATTAAAAATAACAATAATATAAAATTTTATTTCAAATTAATTAAAATAGCTGCGTATTGAAAAAATGAATTTTCTATAATTTGTACACGGTTTAATATTGATATTTAGTTGAATTGAATAAATATTTTTTTAGAAGCAAATTTCAAATAAAGAAAATTAATCCTAAGAACAAATATTTTATCCTGATTTTTCTATCTAAAGTAATAGATACATAGTTAAAATCTAAAAATTTAATAACGTAAAACTTTTGACACAAATTTATAAATATCTCAGCATGTAAATAACAAACATAATGTGGGAATAAAGAAATGTAAATAACAAATTTAATTAAAATTCAGCTCTTTTCTTTTATCGTACTTCATAATAATTATTTTTTATAAATCTAATATATATGAATTGTTTATTTGGAATTTCGAATTTAATTACAAAATATTTATTTAAAAACTAAAAAATTATCAATGTTTTTCTAAAAAAATAGATAGAATATTTTTGGTTTAGAATATATGAGCATGAGAATGATTGTAATTAACGCTTTTATCGCTCTCGACAGTATTTAGTACCTTAGTTATTTAATAAATAATGTACACAATTTCATACAAGTAGTAATCGTTTTATAATAATGTTCCATTAATTTTAAAACAATCAAAAATTAAATTACAAATATAAAAAAATTGCTGATTATGTTATTAATTTCTGAATAACTCATAAATGTATGAAAATTGAATGAATACACAGGGATAAAAATGTACTTCTAAGTTGTTAAAAATATTAATTAAATTACATAGTTTATATAAGTATTATTTATTGCAATTTATTTTATATATTTTGTTTAAATCTATCAATCTTTTTTATTAAAAATTTTATTATTAAGATTTAACACATTATTAATTAAAATAAGTTATGAATTTGAGGTATCCTTTTGTAAATTATATAATTAAAAGTAATGTAGTAAATACGAGTACAAAACATTGATCACGGTGGTACTCTTTAAAGTCAGAGCATGTATCTGGATTTCTTTAAAATTTCTATTAATAAACTCTGTGAGTGTTTTTTTCATTGGGAGCATATATCTCACATATTTAGATCTTTACACGAATGTGTGCGCTTCGTAGAAAAAATCTGTGCATTTTTTCCAAATTAAAATAAAAAATAAATATATAGTTAAAAAAATTACAAACTCATTAAGTTTGTAACAAATTATATTCTCGATAAAATTATCTTGGAATATTCTTGATTGAAGACTGTTTAAATAAGAAAACATGTGAGAAAATAGCTATTACATGGAAGTTTGTGGTAGAAATGAAGTGAAAAAAGAGACTACATTTTTCTCTATGGTGTACATTATAAAAATTGATAAAAATTAAAAGGAAGCGAGCGTAATACTAAGAATAACGATAAAAACGAGTTAAAAGGAAATTAAAACTTGTATCGTTGTATAAAGTTGTGTCGGAGACCGAAATGTTCAATAAATTTTTTGATCGAATTCGGTGAAAATAAAAATTTTTAAAACCTTAAATTACTGTATCTTTTTATTTATATTCATATTTTATAATGATAGAACTATTTATAAGAACATTTACAAGTAAATAAAATTTCAAATTATCATATTTCATATTTGAAGCATATAAAAAATTTTTTTTTAAATTGTATTATGTATTCGAATTTAAAATATCTTTCATTCAAAATATTACTACTAAAAATTTAGATTTTTTATTAAAATATTTTAATTTTGGATGAAAAAAAAAATTATATTGTAAATAAAATTTTTATTATTTTATAGATTAAATTTTATGATTAAGTTATCAATGAACAGCATTATAACAAACATAATTTAAAAATTTAAATAAGGTATTGTACTATCGCGCAATAAAAAATCTTTAATTAGTTATATGTGTGTAGTACAAAATAGGTTATTAATTTCTAACAAAAATATTTGTTTTAAATTATTTATTTTTATATTGATTTTTCAGCATCAAATTTATTAATTTTAAACAAATATAAATAGTTTATACAACTTTATTATACTAAATAGATCATATAATAATGGATATATTTCTTCAATTCAGTTTAATATTTAGTCTTTAATATTCATCTAAGTATTTTTTTACAATAAAAACAATATATATCTACTTTTTTAGCGATATATAATTATTATACGTATAATATATAAAAGTATGAACTTTTATAAAATTAGATAATAGTTTTGATATATATGTTAAATTTAATTTACACATATATAAATATTTTATAACCTTTTGAATAATTATATTACGGCGGTTATTTTAAATAAAACAAAATTTTTTTCAGTAAAATATAAAATACTTATTACATTTTTTTATAAAATATTGTTTCTAAAATTTAGTATTACATGCTACTTAATTTAATTTGAATGTTAACTTCACAAAAAATCCAAAACATCTAATATTTACCGCGCAAACTTTTTTAAATTTAGTTTAAAAAATAATTGGTGTAGTAGATTTTCATAAAAGCATCTTGAAGAAATTGTAGAAATTTATTTAATTTATCCGGCAGAATGAATGTGTTTTATATACAATAAACCATATATTAAGTTTATATTTATATGATTATAACCTCAAAATATTTCATGCTATTCTAATTAATTTTAGTATATTTTTATTAAAACAAAATTAAAGATTTCTGAAAATATATTTTAATGCTTAGTTTTAGAAAAATGAATAAGCCTACAAATTTTTCTAGTATTTAGTAAAATTAAAAAGTATATAAATTTAATTAATAAATTTATTGTTCAAGGTATAATTAATTATGAAATTAAGTTATACTTTTCATTTTTGACAATTATTTATTAATTTAATTTATGATAAATAGAATTAATAATGAAAATTATTTTCGATTCATTCATCTAAATAACACATGTTACATTTTTGTTTTGTTTCTTTGATCTCATATATATGACTTGCTCTATAAAGCTTTTGACACTATTTTATTATTGTTACACTGTAATATGTACTTCAACTTAAATACACTATCGAACAAGTTGTTTACATATGTTACAATCCATGTTTGTTCGAAGATAAAATGAAAATAAAAATAAAAGTAATGTACAATAAATATTTTTTTTTTTAAAATATACATTTCCCAAAATTTAAATTCTAAAAATCCAAATATTTGATAAATAAATAATAAAACGTAGAAAGTTAAATAAATAAAAACTGAACAGTATGATAATAAAATAGAAAAACATGAAAAAATTGGATAAAAAATTGGTTAAAGTAAATCGAGTTATAATGTGTTGATGAATTAAAAAAGGTCTATAAATTAAAAAAGTGATGTAAGTTATAATATATGAAATGATGATGGACAAGAAGTAGACAATGGATCGTATAGTTCGAAAAAGTAAATAATTAACATGACAGTCTTAATATTTTTGTAAATAACTGATTAATTTATATGTATTTTTTATTTGTTATAAATTAAAATAATATTTATATATTGTTGTACAAAACATTTTATTGTAAGTATTATACCGATTTTAATGACAATTGGAAAATAAATATGTTTTTCAAATTCATGTGTACAAATATAAAAATATTATAAGTATATATAAAAACAAATTTAATACAATTTTATTCTAATAAATTTAATTAACGCTAATAAATTCTGTTATGATTATTTTGTTGCAAACTTTTTTAAATCAAATTAATCCAATTTATTTGAAAAAGAAGTTGAATATATAAAATAATAAATTAATACAATCACTATTACAATAGAAAATAAAATATGATAATACTTAATAAAATAATTTCAATGTTTTATCATATATGACATATTTCTTTTGATTTGAGTTTTTTTATGAAAGATATATTTGAAGTTATTCACCAGATATACAAAGTATAAATATTAAAAATTAAATTAGTAAAGATATTGTTTGAATTTTTGCAAGTTTTTATCGATTGTTGATATATCTGATCTTTTAACTTTATTATAATTAATTGCATCATAAATTTATTATAAGGATTTAAATCAATTATCCTATTAAATACAATTTAATTTATTTGTCTGATTGTACTATTTATTTCATTTTTATTCAAGCAAACATGTGTATTCATGATATATTTATCGATTGTAATAAATATATCATTAATACAGGCTTTTACAAAATATTAAAATATAATATTTTAAATATATTATCATATTTCAATAAAATTATTAAAATAGAATTTTTTAATTGAAAAAATCTTAATATTTTCCCTTTTATTCAATTATATTATAATTGAATAATAATATTATTATTTTTTAAATTATTTTTTTAAAAAAGTTTTTATAAAAAGCTTTAAATTATCTTATTTTATTAATATTAAAATAAAGTTTACATAACTATAAATATTCATATAATATTACTGATGAATAGATATTAATTGGATTTATTAAAAATTTATATAACATTATTATAAGTTAAGTTATACCCACTTTTATAAATCCCTAAGTAAACTCAAATTTAATAGAATACTTGAAATTTTAACATTTAGTAATTTGTTTCTTATTATTTTATGTATAACATAAAGTAACAAAATAATTTTTATGTTTGAAAATTTAAAAAATATCATAATGTTTAGCGTTAAAATATTAATGTAATCTAAAAAGTTATTTTTATATGGATTTATTTTAAAAATAAAATGTTGATAAATGTGAGCATTTTATTTTATATATCAATTATAGTTGATCTATTCTGTTTATTTTTAAACTTTTTATTAAAAATTATTTAAGGAATTTTGTGTAAATTTACTTGAGTTGCTTAAGTTTATTATTTTAGTATTAACTTTATTAAATTAGTTTAGAAATTACTTCATATTAATTTAAATTTCAATTATTTTATTAAAGGTACTCGAAATTATAATGCAAGTAATATACTTATTACGATTTTGAATATTTTTTTCTCTCTCCTAACATACATCAGATAATAAAATAAAGATAAAAGTTTGTAACTGAAAATAAAAAGAGTTATTTAAGTTCTTCTTGCAAACATAATTAATTATGAATGAATTTAATTAATAATTTAAACTACTTTTTTCTTTCGAAACTCATTTGATTTTAAAAATAATATAAAATAGTTTCAAGATTTTTTCATAAAAGCTGCTGTTGAATAATAAAAACAACAATTTATGTATAGATAAAATTCAAATGATTAATTAAAATTCTAGCTTGGGAAACTATTTATTAGAAACATAAAAGCTTAAGTAGACTGAAAAGTCATAAATCCTTCCATAAATTGTCGGCATCAAAGCACATTTATCAAAACAAAATTTATCCTTCTATGTGCGTTACTTGAGGATACATGGATTTATGGGTATCATCTATGGAACAGTTCAAATCACAAGAACTCGTGAGTGACACTTATAAACTTTGAAGGATACAATACATAAAATACAATATGTAAGTACGAGTTCCGTTGGCCTCTAATCCCCTATCCGGAACGAAGAAAAAGAGAAAGAAGAAGGGTTTAAAAATGCGTGGAGGGCTTAATCTGAAAGTTAGAAACGCCATCACGTCAATCAACGTGCCTGAACTCTTGCTGTGCAGATTAAATTAATTCGATTAATAGATGCCCGCGCGTTTAACTCTCGACCCGCTCTCGCGCGAATGAGAATTCCTCTCTTCTCCTCGTCTTCATCTTCTCTTCAA
Source organism: Dolichoris vasculosae (assembly GCA_018907195.1). Classification (NCBI taxonomy): domain Eukaryota; kingdom Metazoa; phylum Arthropoda; class Insecta; order Hymenoptera; family Agaonidae; genus Dolichoris; species Dolichoris vasculosae. The sequence continues at coordinate 917,890 of JACCHY010000029.1, forward strand.
AGACCTTTCGCGTGCTCATTTTATTCCATGATGCGTGCTTTGTGAAGTTGAAAAGTCAATGGACGGTTGCGGAAACTATTTCTTCAAGAATGCCTCAACCTTTTTATCCATACGTTTTAGAGGTTACAAGTATGGATAACTTTGCCTATCGCGAGATGTGTTTGATATTCAATGTTTCGAAATCATTCAGTATCAACATTTTTTTGGCTATAAAGAGCAAACAGAGTGAGATCCTCGACTTTAAATAAGAGTTCTGCTATATACATATTTTATTAAATTCACTCCATTATCTAAATAAATATAAAAATATCATTTTTTTCTTATTATTTAAGAGTTTTACATATTTTTTAAAATTACTCATTTCATTTTATTTCTTAATTTAGTTTAACTTTAATTTTATTGAACATTTGTCGTAAGATGTTACTCATTTTTCTTGTATTTACAATTTCATTTTCATTTTCAGTATTTTATTTTATGCAATTATTGACATTAATCCACTAATACTTAAGATTTATATGAATATTAAAAATAAAATAAAAATTGAATGATAATTAACAGATTATTTTAAATTTCTTATTTTTTATTTATAAAATCAGTGGAAACAATTACTTCAACGTTGAAATAATTTCTTATTAAATTAACATCTTTTTATAGTAAATTAAAATGAAATTTTAATGTTTTTTATTGTATTTAGCGTATATAATTTGAAATTATATATATATATATATTTTAATTTATTTACATTTATGAATATTCAATATATTGTCACCAATATTTTTTTACAGTGTAAAAATATTAAATATAAAGTTACAAAAGATATTTATGATAATTGAAATTATAAGTAATATTTCTTATACTAATAAATATTAGTTTTTACATTAATTAAAATTTATTTAAATCAGATGAATGTTAGATCCAATCATAAATAATAATTCCTTTAGTAATCGTAACTATAAATTAAAAAAAATTAAAATTACATATATATTATTGTAAATTTTTATATATTTTTATGTATTTTTATGTTTACATATTTTTATTTGTTGTAAAAATATTATATTTTAGAAATGAATTTTACCTAAATAAATGAATATATTCTAAATCAATCAATGTAATACATCAATTTTATTATGCTCAGTTGATCAAAATATGAGCCCAATTATCTTTTTACATGTTTTGTTTTTAAAAATAACAATAAAAATTTTTATTTATTTCTCCTTCTTAATTTTATCTATCTTTTATATATATTTTCTATATCTCATATATATCTATATCTTATATCTAGCAGTTTCTTAACTTGAGAAAACAAAAGTGAAAATAGAGGTAACTAAATTAAGAGCGTAAGAGGTAAAATCTAAAAGAAAAAAGGAATAGAAAAGGAGACATCAGCATCAATGGATATAGCCTTGTGTATGCATGAGAAAATAATAGTAGCAGCACAGTTTTACCAAGATATGGCTTTTCTTTTTCTTACAACTACTCTTTATCTCACAACTATACGAAATTTAGATTGAGATAACAATCAATTTAATTTTAATCAATTTAATTAATCATTTCCATTATTATTCCTTAATTTTTAATTTGAAGGTATATACTGGTAAAAAAATATTCAGCTTTGAAATTAAAAAAAAATATTTCAAACAACCGTTGTTAAATTAAATTTCACGATATAATTTAATATTATAAATAGAAATTCTTATAATTTATTTCGTTGTATAATAATCTCAGTAAAAGTATTGTATTAAATTTTATCGTTAAATATGATGTGTATATTTTTGTATAATAATGCCTATTACAAAATTTTAAAAAAATGTACAGTTTATGATCTTTTTTATTATTATGATCATTTTTACTAGTAATCAAAGAAATTTTATTAAAGTAATTGATACTCATTTTACATACAATTATTTTAGTTGGGAATAATTCATGAAAAGTTCTAAAATTTAAAACTTTATTATCATTATAATAATTTAAGTGATCTTTAATAGTCCAATTATAAGGCTGCATCAAAGCAACAGAACAAAAAATGAAGTAAATCTGATAAAAAGTTTATGAAAAGATTCTCAAATAAATATCAAATCTATTTCATTCCTTACACGAATCTTACGATAACATTCTGGTATTAAATAAAAAAAAAGTAAACGGGTTTAGAAATTTTTCGAAATCACTCGTTTCTCTATATATATTGAACAGAGCGATGATTCATTACAAATCGTTATAGTTTTCGTCTTGATGAAAGTGAAATGTTAAAAAAACTTCTACACATACATTTTAAGAGTTTGAAAATATATGAAAAATATAAAAGAAAGAGAAAAAAAACGTAAAAAGGAAAAAATATAATGAACGAAATTCTTAGGTGATTAGTTTTTTCCTAGTTATCGGCTAAATATGCATCGCTATCGCAAACTACGTTTTTTAAAAAACTCTTATACGTCTTATTTATTAAATAGATATTATTATTATCTTTAAAATTTAATTTATAAAGAATAATTTTTGAAAAAAAACAAGACTCATTAATTAATTAATTAATTTATTTATTTATTGATTTATTTATTTCAACAAGCCATTTTGAATGGCTAAGAGTATGTATGATCAAATTAAAATAATTGAAAATTATAAAAAAGTATTTCTAAAAACATGAAATACAGAATTTAAGCAAAAGTTCAAGTACTTACAATAATTATATAATTTTATATTTTAATCTTACTATCATTATTATTTTACACATATTTATCATTTATGATATAATACATTAAGGTATTAGAGTGCAATCATAATTTACTTACTCAATATTGAAAATAATTTTAAAAATATAGAAAATTACATTTCTTCTAGCATTTATAAGAAATTTATATTATTACCATATTTTAATTTTCTTATCATTTACAAGATCTTCTGCCCGTATGAGTATGCGTTTTGAACATATTACTTTTTAATTTTTAAACATATCGCTTTTTAATTTTTACAGCTAATTCTATATTTTTTATTCTATCTGATTCTTTCCATTTTTTTACTATTTTATTAAATTTTTTTCTTCTTTTAATTTACTTGTGTGTAAGTTTGACTTTTTCCGATCCCTGATAATTTAAAAATATCTTAAATTTTATTGTATTGAAATAAAATTTAAACTAATAAAAGACAACACAAATTTAAGTTTTAATTTAATGATTTTGAAGATAAGAAAAATTAATTAAATATAGAAATTAAACTTGATTAATCTTGTTTTTTTCCAAATTTATAGGTATTTTGAAGTAGAGACATTTAGATTAATATAAAATTTTCGAAAAAGTTTAATTCAATGAATTATACATGAATTACATTTTTGTTTAATAAATATTTTTATTATTTATATTGCATAAGATAGTATTATATATATTGCAAGCTATATAAATCAATTAATGTGTACAGCCTTTTATAAAATTTTATTAAACGGTGAATAAATATATAGGATACTATTAAAATTATAAAAAATAAAAGATGTGGTAAGTGTTTGTCGGTGATTAAAATCAAATTGATTTCGAGTATACATTTCTCTACTGGAGTACGTTAGCGGTTGGTATAATATAAAAAAACTTGCAAGTCAGATAAAATTTTAAAAATTTTTCATTATCTAAGAGTTTACTCGTATATTGTCATAATATTTTATACAATAAACTTTTTAATTTATAAATTTTAATATATTTTTACTTTAATATTTTATTAATTTACATAATCAACATTTTCATTAACTTTTTGACAATTATATAATGGTTAAGACTTAACGAATAATTTTTTATTATGAAATTTTTACTAATTTGAAAATAAAAATGAAAATAAAAATAAAATGGACAGGTAAATAAATTAGTATAATATATTTATAACAATGACACAACTGCATTTGTTTATTGTATGCAGTGGTATAAGTATTTAGTCATTTAAAAATACTCGTAAAGTTTCATATTTTTGCCGTCATTATTATATTCTCATGCGTTATTGTACTAAATATTGAAATTGGCAAATTATGGATATGCATCTTCAGCGAAATTAGAAAGAAATATAAAAAATTCTTTAAGAAATCAATTTCTACTACTCGATAGAATACAAGAACAAAAATAATAGAATGAAACTGATATATTCAGGAATGACAAAAAGAGTATTTTTATAAGTTACTTTAATATTCAATAATTACTATAACTTTTATGAAGCATAAACTTTCTCTTATTTTAATCTCGAATATTATCAATGTGTAGTTAGTATTTGAAGAGAAATTGATTTAATAGGAATTTTTATTTAAAATTATAATAAAACGAAATATAAATGTATTTTTACAAAGTATTTACTAAATTCAAATAAACAAATCTTTTAAAAGAAAGTATAAAAAATATATTAAATTTTGTTTAAAGAATCATTTTTTTCTTAAGAATAAATTTATTTTATTTTTAAATTATTATGAATGAATGTAATATGTGAAATCCTTATACATAAATAAAGAATAATTAAAAGGGCTTTAATAAAGTCTTCTTGTAATAGTCCAAAAGTCTACTATTTATTTAATTATTATAACTTGTGCTCGTTCATAAGTTGATGAAAAGGGACAGTTATTTTCATCAACAAATTATATATAAAATTCAAATTTAAATTTAAAGATTCTATGAACTACCAAAGTTATGTCTTATAAAAATTATAAAATTTATCTATCAATAATTTAAAATAATATAATTATTTATATTCTGAATCATAACGATATTAAATTCTTATGTACAATTTAACGCATTTATTTGAAATTAAATTAATTTAAAATACTTATTGTGATATGATTACTTATTATACATAATATATTACTTTAATGTATTGAATTAAAAAATTAATGGCAAAATAAAATAAAAAATCTTTTAATAAAAAGGCACTGGGATTTTATTTATAAATAATTTTTTATTAAAATGTAGAAAAGCAATTATATAAATTTTTTATATTCAATGTTTAATTTTATGAATAATTATAAAAAATATTAAATTAAGTATTTTGTGATAATACAGTGAAATTAACATTTAATAAATTGGATGTAAGATTCAAATATATTCGTACTATGTGATATTAAAAGAGACAAAAATTAAAAATTAAAAAAATTAAAACAAAGCTGAAAATAGGATAGATAGATGTGAAAATAAAAGAACTATGATTTTAAAGAGACTAAATTATTGCACAGACACATGGCCGTCTTCTCCTTTTACAATATTCTGCTTTGGGATCGTATCACGTGTATGCTGCTCAAGATTTATGCTTCAAATTTTTTGCAGACCACGGCATAAGTACCATATAATAAAACAACAATCTTCATCATCTTTTCTTGCTACTTGACATGACCAAGTAGCAAAAAAAGAAATACAAAATTTTTGTTTAGAATAACCTATCTATTTAGTTAGAATACTTATAAATAACATAGAAATTAACGATTACATAATTATAAAATTAAAATGATTAAAATTATAAGTGAAAAACATAATTTTTGATCTTATAATTATTTAATTTATATTGATTGGATAAATATAAATTATTGAAAAATTATTTTATAAATTTAATTTTAATATTAAATATTTAGAATAAAAATATATAAAATATATAATTAAAATTTCTAAATACTGGTAATTAAAGAAACATTATTTTAAATATTAAAATACATATATTTTGTTTTATATATGTAAATATTTTACTAAAATTTGAAAAATTTTATAATTGATATTATTTTATTATTAATAACTAATTCTTTATATATAAATATAAATTAATAAGTAATGAAAATAAGAAAATATAAAATTTCTAAGACTGTAATATAATGTATACTATATACTATAATTTATATATAATTCTGTAATATATTGTAAGAAAATTTACCCAACATAAAATAAAATATGCTAAATTTGAATTATAAAAGAATATAAAATTTTAGTACATAAAAATGTCAATTAGCATGGTCTCTTAAGTTTATATCTGAATTTATTTTTATATTGCAAATAATTAAATTCAAGATATAATGCATTAGAAAGTTATTATTTGATGATTGTAAGAATATATGATTATTTAATGGATTTTCTCGATAATGTTCAAATATATTGATGGTAATAATTCATTATTTAATTTTATAATTTCTAAAAAATAATTTAAAAATTTCAAGTTTCCATTTTTTACTTTAAGCTATTTATGTAGCACATTATTTAGTGTAATAAATTTTACAATAGTAATATTTGTTCTAATATCATTTATATTTCGAACATTAATTTGAAAATTGTATAATTAAAATTAAAAAAAATTTACAACTATTTTTTGAAACATTACATTTTTACACAAAAGTTTGAAAAGGAAAAGTTGACAGTTGAAATTAGATATTATTTACAACGTTTAAAATATAACATAAATTATTATTATTAATGAGTTTCCTATGATTTTACAAATATTAAAATTATATAAATCAACTAAATTTAAATAATAATCTGTAATGAATTGAACTTCTGTTTTGACAAGTTTGCCAATAAACCTTTAACATTTCTTAATATTTTTTTAAAATATCCATATTAAATTTCATTCTGAAGTTGTCTTTATATTCAATCCATATATGATTTTAAAGTTTATGCTTTCAATTAATTGTTAGGAGCTTATTATAGGGTATACAGCTTTTACGTTTATATTTGTTTCAATTGTTAAAATAATAAAATATTATGAATAAACATATATTATTTTTATAGATTATTCATTTAACAAATAATATTCAATTTATATGATCTGTATAAATAGAATATAAATATTTATAATACAAAAAAATTATATTCATACTATTAATGATTTTAATATTTGTTTAAAAACAAATAGTCTTCACATAAAATTAAAACTTTAATTTATATTAATGAGTGTTAAAATTTTAAAAGATAAATGAGGTTTATAATTTTAAAACTAATAAGCACATCACTATTATTAACAATTACAGAATTTTTTGTCTCAAAACCATCAAACAAAGAGATACATTATAAATATATATGAATCTAAAAATTAAAAAATGATTTGTATTTATTGTAGATCATTAGTTGGTCATATTATTCTATTTTACAGGAAATATATCGTAGTATAAAAAAAGGACTGTAAATAAAGATTTATTCTTATTTGCATTTAAAATTTTATGTCTATAGTTTTCATAGATATATATGTGATTTTATTGAATGAATTCAATGCTATCATATATTAAAATCTGTAAAAAGTAGTGAATATTTATGAAATATTGGAATTAAAGTTTAAAAATATTTATATATTAAGATTATATTCTATCATGTTATTAATTATTTGATAATTTAATATTTAGATTTTGAATCAGGCTATTTATATAAATATATTTATGATAAAAAATACATTAGTGATTCTTAATGTAATTTAAAATTGAAATTTTCAAATAAATTACTTAGATATCATGATGCATTTATTTTTTAATTAAATTTAAAAATATAACTAAAAATGTTTGCTCATAATTTGATAAAAGCGAGAATGACTTAATTGTACATATTATAAATAGAAATATAGAATGTTTTTTAGAATTATAATTTTTATTGCACATAAAATTATAACAACTATTAATTACATATAAGGAAATAGGAAGAGAAAGAAGAAGAGAGAGAGAGAGAAAGTAAAACAAAAGAAATAACTACTTCTCTAAAAAACATCCTCAAACAATTTTCGATCATAGTGTGAAACAGGTTTCCAACAGTGTAAAATCAAGAAAAGGCCAAAGAGAGACTAAGAAAAAACGACAATAATAATGTTGAGAAAAAGGTGCAGAGTAAAAGAGTGCGAGAGAAAAGGTAAAGCGACGGGAGAACGCGGAGTGGGTGAGCTTGCAGAGGGAGGGATGACAGCGCGATATGTCTGCCGGTACGCTACGTCTACATATTTATAAACGCACACAGAACTTCCATCGAGATAGTAAAACTCGGATGTACGCTCGCTTCTCCCGCCGTTGCTATTGCTGCCGCCGTTACCGCCGCCACCGCCGCCGCTGCCACCTCCGCGGACAACGATGAACTGCTGCGAGGACGATGAGAGTACGAGACTCGAATTTAGTTAGCGGCTAGCCGCCATCGTAGTAAGAGTGGTTTTTTATGACTCTTTCGACATCCGGATACCGGTACTTGCCACGCATTTTAAATCTCGGCCTTGCGCTTATTCCCCATTCTCTTCCCTTGATACAAATTCAAACGCATCAAGTGCGATAAATGCTACGTAACGAGCGGGGGCTTCGCAAACCAGAGAGTGCGTTTCGAGCGTGCGTGTATCGCGAGAGCGTGCGCGCCTGTCTCGCGTCGAAAAATCACCATGACTGCGGCGACGCGCCATTGAATTTTGCCGAGACGCGGAAAGGATCAGTAGTGAAGGTAAACCTGGAGCTCTCGCGCGCAGGGGAGTAAGAGGAAAGTGTGTTCTTCTCCTTCTCGGCGTCGAGGGAAGAATTCATAGCGCGAGCTGTGAATTTGTGGAGAACGTTTCCGAGATCACAATTCCCGTCTCAAAATCGCACTTCATTTGCTTTCTATTTGCTCTACGACGACGATCTAAACAAATAATTAATGATGTCAAAACATCGGCTAAGTTTCCTCGTTGCTTTATGGTGCGTCCTCGGGGAGTGGCCGCTTCCGTCCTGGGCCGGTTCTGAGAGCTACACTAACGCCAAAATGTTCTCCAGCCAGGCAAACGTGGCAGATCCCTGTTATGACGAAGATCGTCCTCGTCGTTGTATCCCTGACTTTGTTAACGCAGCCTTCGAACGTGGTGTCGTAGCTTCTTCGACTTGCGGGAGTGGCGGCCCGACTCGCTACTGCGATGTTCCGGGATTCGAGTCCGCCGTTGGCCCCGGTCAGTGTCACGTGTGCGATGATGGCGTCCCGCGCAGACGCTTCCCTGCCTCCCACCTCACCGATCTCAATAACCCGAATAACGTCACCTGCTGGAGGAGCGAGCCCATCGTCACACCGCAGAGCTTCTCTGCACCACCCGACAATGTTAGCCTTACCCTCTCGCTCGGTAAGAAATATGAGCTGACCTACGTCAGCCTGCAGTTCTGCCCGAAGGCTGCCAAGCCCGACTCCATCGCCATCTACAAGTCCATGGATTTCGGCCAGACTTGGCAACCTTTCCAGTTTTACTCCTCCCTCTGTAGGAAGGTTTACGGTCGGCCCAATCGCGCCACTATTACCAAATCCAATGAACAAGAAGCCCGGTGTACAGACAGTCATCGATACATCGGAGGAGATGCTCTTGGTCCCGTTGGACGCATTGCCTTCAGCACCCTCGAAGGCAGGCCTTCTGCCGGGGACTTCGACAATTCTCCAGTGTTACAGGACTGGGTTACTGCTACCGATATCAGAGTTATTTTCAACCGGCTTTATATGCCACAATTCGGTCCGGATTCTGGTTCTCAGGAGGAATCACCAAGTCCTGAGGAGTTAGCCAAACGAGAACGAGAAGAGGCGCGATTAAAGGGTCAGAAGGGTAATAGTCTCTTCGGCGATACCCTCGGCACACCAGCGCTCCCCTCGGTCCAACAGGTGTTCGCATCTCAGGAATTACAAAGCATCGATGCTCTTGAACTGCGGGAAATGAGTTTTGTATCGATACCCTCAACAACGAGTCCTACCACTAGCCTCAGTCTAGCTCATCACTATGCCGTCTCAGATTTCGCAGTTGGAGGACGCTGCAAGTGCAACGGTCACGCAGCCAAATGTAGCAAGAGTAAGGATGGTCAGTTGGTCTGCGAGTGTAAGCACAATACTGAAGGCAGGGATTGCGAGAAGTGCAAAATGTTCTACTTCGATAGGCCCTGGGCCAGGGCCACGGCCAGGGATGCCAATGAATGTAAAGGTCAGTAAGAAAGTCGATTTAACGACTTTTACTTTATTTTTTTTATTTCCTTTAACAAATTGTATATTTCTGAAATAAAACTAATTTTTACTAGGATTATTCTCAAATTTTTCTGGATAATACATATACCACTGTATCAACAATTTTAAAACATTCAAAATGTTGAGCTCTGAATACATTTTCACCTACTTTTTGATCAATTATCTTTCCTCTTCAAGCCTAATCATATCTTTTCTTTGCCTAAACTTCATATTAAATGTTTAATTCTGCTCGTACTTGATCGGTGTATCTTCAAACTTTAATTCTTGTATGGTTCATGTTTGCTACATACTTAAAATTTCTGAAGCTATGTGTAATCCCAATAACTGGTTGCTTATTTATAAATATGAAAAATTTGAAAATATAAAAAAAATTTATTTGTGTGATATTAATAAATTTAATTTCTTATTCAATGAATAATGATAAGAAAATTTAGCTTGTATTATTCTATATTTTATACATTAGAGTTTGACTAATAGATATTAATTTTATCTTAACAATATTTTTTGAATATATATATTTTAAAGTAAAATAATATCGGTATTTGTGTTGTTTATTTAATTCGCTTTATTAATTTAATGATTTTAAAAATGATTATTTTAAATAAAAATTACAATATAAATCTGAAAGAAGAATATATCTTATATTATTTAAAAAAAATAAAGAAATATATATTTTTGATTATAATTTATATTACAGCAAAAATTTTATGTAAATAATAACCTTCTCAATATTTTACTTATTCACGATTATTCTTTGATATTAAAAAATATGTATTATTTATATTTATAAAATTATTAATATAATTTAATTTTATTGATATTCTTAACAATATTAATTTATAAACAAAAAATATTAGAATTTTTAAAATTACACATTCAATCCATTCGTACATTCCTTAAATAATTATAAAAGTAAAAAAATCATTTTTACAAGTAATTCTTATTCAATAAATTCATTAGCATAAGAAGAAAAAACATAGTATAAAAAATAAATATATTAAATATTATAAATAAAAAAAGCCATCGATGCTGAAGGAAATGGGGAAGTACGTTAGGGAGAAAACTGAAGTGTATTGTTCGGTAGGAAAAGGACATAGGTTACAGTCGTTAATTCTACGCGACGAAGTTGCGTCGTTTAACAAAATGAATTATGTGTATACGGACTACCTTTGTACAAAAGAAAAAGAACAAGAAATATGGGAAGGGATGAAAAGGAAAGAATATAGAAAGATGCTGTAGAGATCGCATCCCTAAAATTTTAATTTAAATTCTAACTTGCTTCTTACATGTTTTTATAATGTATACTAAAATTAGACATTATTCATTAATATCACTATGTAATTTTCAAATTTTGTCCAGAATAATGAATATAGGTTTTCAGGGTAAATAGATTATTATTCTAAGATTTATAAAGTTATAAAATGCTGCATCAATATGTAAGCTTATATACTTATCAATAATATATTAATACATTTAATTTGAAAAAGCAAACGATGTAAATATTTATAATATGGAAAAATTTATAATATGTGCTGACTCTATTTATAAAAAAAAATTGAATTAAACATTCTACATTATTTTATATCAGTGGTTATATCTTATATATTTTATTAATTGATGACTTATAATAAATAATATTTTGCTTAATATAAATAAAGTTACATAGAATATTTTTAAAGCATTTTTTCCATTAATGAAAAGCATTTAATTGAAATATTTATTTTAAAAAGAAAATTTTTATTTTTAAATATTTTACGAAAAAATAAAATTTTGAGAAATATTATATAAGAAAATAAATAAATTTTGTATCATTAAATCGTATCTTATATAATGTTTTTTAAAAAAAAAAATGCAATTGATTAACAAAGATAATTTGAAATAATTTAAGATAAAGATAGAATGTAAGTAATTAGTTAGTCAAATTAAGTATTTTATAATACAAAAATTAAGTATTTTATAATACAATTTATATTTTTAAAAATAATTTTGTAAATAAACTCGAGGATTAAATAAACTGATGATGTTTTTTAAAATAAATCTTATATGAATTAATTCCAGTGTTTAAAATCAATATTGCAGTGTTTAATTGAATCAGTAAAGAGCATATTCAATTTCAAATATTTTATTTATTTAATTTAAAAATAAAAATAAATGCCAATTAAGTTATATAAGGTAGAAAATGAGATAATAAAATCAGAATTGCAAAAAGTTGCTTTTTATAATATTTAAATGTTCAGAATATGTTTAAAATATATATGTAATACCACAAAATTTAACTTAATTACATATATCAGTAAATTTTAATAAATTTTATAACAATCATACAAAAAACTATATATCAATAATAACTGTGTAAAATAATATATTATATATTAGAAATATTTACCATGTAAAAAAGGATATAATATCAAAATTTATTTTTAATATAATAAAACATACATATTATACTAGAAACTTTATAGACTCAAAAAATCATTTTATTATTTCAGTAATATTTTTATATTATTATGTAATTTTCATGAAATTAAGTATTAACATTATAGTAAAATTCAATAAAAGCAAAACACTATGTTTATTTTTTTCCTATAATATATTTTATATTCTTTAATATAATAATTATTTTTTAGAAAAATTGCAATGAAATACAATTCAGTTTTTATACAAATTTGTGAGAATATTAATTTTTATTTTTCTACATCTAATAATAATTTGTCAAAATTTTTTAATATTTTTTCTGTTGTTTTAAAATGGTACGGAATGTATAAAAGATATAAAAAGTTGTACACATATATTTTTATAATATATAGTGTATATATTTTAATTAATGACTAATTGATATTTATTGTTACCAATAGTTTCTAAACTATTCTTGCACTTATTAGCACTGTTGTTGTCATAATCAACTAGTTAAGAGATATATTATTCATATTATTTGATAGTGTAAAAAAGTTGATATCATCGACATATTACATTCTAATGTCATCGAGCGTACTTATAAAATAGTCAAATGTTGTTATTATTATTTTATCCCCAAACTTGATTTATTCTAATTAGCAAGGGTTGTATTTCTTGCTTATATAAGTATTTAAAAAAATGCAAGTATGCAGGCATGTAAAACTGAATGTGTATCTCAAATAATAAAATATTTAAATAGCTCATAAATTTTTGTTTTAAATTATTTTCATATAATTGTTATTATTTTAAATTGACATTAAATCATAAAATATATTTAAAAATAAATTTTTAGTAATTTAATAAGTAATTTCAAAATATATATCAGAAAGCATACATTTACAGAAACATTGTTGATTACTTCTAATATAATCTATAGTTAGTTACAATCCTTTATTTTGATTTGTAGGTCATAATGATTATTGCATATTTTAATTTTTAGTTTAATACAAAATTTTCTTATTAAAAATACGTCAAAATAACCTCATTTTTATAATATATAATTATGTATAATATGTATAATATAATGTATAAGTACATGTTTAATAGAAAATTTAGTTATTATTTTTTTCCGTTTATTCAAAAAGTTGAGATAACACGATTAATACTGTAAATTTTCTTTCTTGTTAATATATTATCTACTTTTTTATCACTGAGATTTTATCATTTTTGCTTAATTCTTTTATTGTAAATTGAAAACACTGAGTTAAAAACATATTTGGTTAATTTTATTATTGACTTTAAAAGTATTTTTATATTTTTATAGTTGAATATGTAAACGATCAGATAAAGCGTGAAAATAATGGAATATTTTTATGAATTTAAAACTTATTTCATGTATAAAGATGAATTAAAAGTAGTAATTTTATAATTTTTTAAAATTAAATGTATGAAATGCATTTGTATTGACGATATTTAAGTTTTTATTGTACAAGTATTCATTACGAAAAATTTTAACATTTTTACAAATATTCCTTAACTCTATGATTATGATTTCACTTTTCAAAATTTTCCCAATACTTTAATTCATAAACTCTTATGCTATTAGGTTTTTATGCTTCCTCCTCTCGCTTTGATTCAAACGCTTTGATTTGAAGTTCTTCAGTATATTTGATATTTTAATTTTAATTTTAATATTTTAATTTTAATTTTAATTTTAATATTATAATTTTAATTTTAATATTTTAATTTTAATTTTAATATTTTGATTTTAATTCTTACTAAAAATCATAAAAGAATTATAAAGTAATATTTTTTATTATAGTTTTTATTCATAAAATATCAAATATTTCACAATATTTAATTTTCGTTAGAAGTTAATTAAAAAACTACAGTCTTCAAAAAATTGTTTATATTTTGTAATTAATCGTTATAATATTATTAGATATTCAAGTTTTCATATAATATAGATAAATTTTTTATTTACAAAAGAAAAAACATAAATGTTATTTCTAATCATAATAATCATAAATGATCATCTAACCATTAACATATTGTCATTGCTTTTGTTATTAATCAACAACGTTTTTTTTTATTATATGATTCTATAATTGTTTTAGCTTTTCGAAAAATTTACTTTTCTTCCCCTAAGGAATGTGGAATTTGAATGTATGAAGTCTAATATTTAAAAGTTATAAGAAATGAAAGATATTTTTCTATTTTCAATTTACAACTCCTTAAATATAAAATTATCAATACATAAGAATTATGAATAATTGAACCAAAACATTTTATGGAATTTGGAATTCATAACATGAATTCCAATAGGAAACAAATTAAGTGAGATACCTACGAGTCACATGCACGATAAAATTACAAACATTATAAAAATACTTGAGTAATTCATGAAACTTAACATTATGTAATACAGCAAGATTTTCCTTTTAATCCCTCGATTACATTCTCACTTTTAGAAATTTTTCTGCGCACTCGCTTGTTTCGTTCAGTATTCTTTTCTTACTTTTGTCTCTCTTTTTGTTTTTCTCTCAAGTGCAGTCTTTTGGCGTGTACCTGACGCAGCAACGAAAAGCACACGCTCAGAGGGTGAGGGTATTCTTCAGAACTCTTTACATTCATAGATTGTACGCGCTTCAGACTTTGTACGGGTCTTCCTTCTCCAATTAAGCAGTCGCTATGGTGATGCAATGAGTTTTTCAATCTCATTCCCCGTGATTTTTTGGCGCTGTCTTTCTTTTTAATAGTTGATAACGACTATAAATATATGTAAACTAGAAAGAAAATTTTAGAAAATGAAAAAAAAACAAAAACAAAGAAGAGAAATGTCTTTTTTATTATTTTACTTCTTTTTTGTTTATATAATAAAAGTCTTCTATTTTCATGAAACTAATTAAATGAATAATTTAAAAATTTCATGAAATAACTTAGTTGTGTTTTATACATGGCGAATGTATGAAATTAATATAGTTTTTCAAGTTTTAAAATGATTTGCGTGAAAAATATATTTGTATAAAAAGTTGAACAGAAACATATAAAATATGATATGTGTAAGTATTTAATTCTGAGAATAACTAAGCTTTTTTATTTTGAAAAAAAGTGAATTACAATTAAAAATATATAAATAAAATTTAAATATTTCAAAAATTGTTGAATCTTCAATATTTTACAGTATTTAAAATTTTTTTGAAATATGACTTTTTATAATAATGCAAATTATTTTACGATATGTAAGACCTTTTAATAATATTTTTAACACTTATTATACGTATTTTTTTTAAAATTTTTATAAATTTTTCATATACGGTATTATTTTTAAAATTATAAGATTTTTTTGACACTATTATAGTTATCTTTTAAAAAAGACTATAATATTATAACTGATACTTAAAAAAGATTATATAAAATATAAAAGTTTTTACAATTTTGTATAAAAGAAAAAAATTTAATAAATAAATGAAGTTTAAATGATAAAGGAATTGGTTACATTAGATTATTACTTACTTTTACTTTAATATATATTAAGAAAAATTTTTGTGTATATATGAAGCGTAATTTTTATGAATATTAATATTCAAATCATGCAATATATTTGAAACATATAATTGTTATTTCTACAAAATATAGTATATATATATCTTTAAATTTTAAATAAATTATTTTTTTTATTTATGTTTATATAATGTTTTCTTGTATATCAATTTTAACTCTTTTTAAATTTACTTAATCAAACGAATTAAAAAATTAAAAGTATATGAAATACATTTTTGTTTTTTTAAATTATTATTCATAAATTGTGATTAACGTTGAAAGCTACTTTTATAACTATCTGTTATGTATCTACTTTTATAATTTTATTTATTCTGAGAGGAAATCTCACAAAAACTAAAATGAATCGTAAGAGTGCAAAAGAGAAGAGATATTAACTTTTCTTTGTAGCCTCAATTAAAAATTTACTTGAGAAAAAGATACAATTTACAAAAGAAATGGAATGAGAAAATGAAGAAGGAGAGAAGAAGTACGAAAAGGATAGAAAAATTAAGCTTTAATTTCGCGGCTATTTCCTTTCATATTATGTGTTTTGGCGTTTAGGTTTCTGTGTATGTAGGATGTGTATATTAGAAAAATGGTTTAGAGTGAAGAGCCGAAAGCGAATTTAAATTTTAAATTGAATGTATTTATTACGAATATGTTATTATGAAATAACAGAAGAACTTGATTTTAAGAATAATGTAATAAAATTCTTTTTTGCTTTTATTATATATAAATTTAGTTTATAATTAAAAATTTGATTTTATTCATAGAAGATTACATGTTTATTAATAATAATTAGAAAAATTTGGAATAAAAATTTAGGAGCGTATGATAATCCTCAATTCTTTGCAGATTATTTTATATATTTCATTCAAATAATGTTTATAATATTTTTTGAATTTTATTATAAGATAAAAGAAAGTATTTTATAAAATTATAATTTTCTATTATAATTTTTTTTTAATTTTATTTTAAGTTGTTTTAGAAACGAAGTAATTAATTATTGCGTACATAATTAGTGTATTTTAGAAGATAATTCATAAGTATTTCAGCTTCAATTTTTGATCACGGAATATTTTATTATATAAAAATTTATTATAATTACAAAAATCTGGATTTTATACATATATAATATAATGTGAAAATATATTTTTTTAATGTTAATATATAATGCACCTAGATGTAAATAAATCAGTACTGGGTATTTTTTCCTATTATATTGAGATATACATATATTTCAATTTATGAAATATTTTTTAATAGCTAATTAAAATAGTATTACTCAAATACATAATTATATAATATATTATTAAATATTATATTATAATTAAAAAGTGTATTAATAATATTATGTATATATTTTATATATTTTAAAGGTTGATTTTATTTTGTTAGATTTTAATTGTTATTTTTATTTATGTAAATAAAATTAAACATGTAAATGTAAATTTAAATTAATAAAAAAAATTTTTATAAATAGACTTTCTCTTAATTGATTTGCATATTCTAAAACTTATAAGGTATATATATATATCATAAATAAATAAAAACAAAAAGTTACAAGTTTTTATGCTTTATAAATATTTATATTTTTAAGAAGTTTAGTCTGTCGAAAATCTATGTTTTTCATTTCTAAAAAATAAACTTTTCCAAAATAATAATCCATTAAGTTTATACCTAAATTATGTGAATTAAAGCAAAAATATGAATTAATACGTGGATTTCTTTATTTGGTTGAGGTAACAAAGTGATGCACGATAGGTTAGAATTTTTAATTAAACAAAATAATTTCTATTATATGTAAATCAATATATAAATTTGAAGTATATTTTCATTAAATTCGACTTTCCAATGAATTGTATATTTATTATAACTTATAAATAAAAGAAAATTCATTTTGTGACACATAATTTTTTATCTTGAATAATAATAATAATATTTAGAAACAATAAAATAAAAAATACTGGAATGGCTACAGTTTAGTATAATTGTTCAATCTATGTTAACACGCTATATGAGTTTTACTCTCAAAGATTTATATTGAACTTAATATTTATTATTGGTAAATATTGAAGAAATTCACGATGAAATTTACTGATTTCATTAGTTTTAACTTTGTAATCTAATCACGAAATAATAAAATAAATAGAATAAAATAGATTGTTTGGATAAATAGGCAGTTATTTTTAAAAAAGACTCGTTTTTGTTTAAAGTCCGGTAAAATAAACTATAAAAGACACAAATATTTTACATTTTTCTTTATTGTTTTAAGGAAATTATTCGAGCATTTTTTAACACACTTTTAAAAGAAAAAAAATTTAAAAAAAAACGCATTTTTCTAAATTTTAAAATTGAATATTTAATATACAACATGACTATAATATTAAGATAAGCTAATAAGTTAGACTTGAATATAATATTAAGATATTTTTTGTATATTTTTACACTTTTACTTTCATGTATAATAATAAATATTGGTGCATCAATGTACAGAAGAGTTTTATAGTATAATATTCTTATTTTTACATTCATTTCTTGCATAATATAATATTACTTGAATACCCATATAGATATTATACATGAAAAGATACAAAATTATGTGAAAATGCAAAAGTATTGAGACAAAAGATGTTACTTAAAATTCTGAATATATCTTATTTGAATATACTATCAAAGAAATTTAAAGACATAATTTTAAGAGAAAAAAATCTTCCAATATTTCTATGAAATAAAGTGAAAAATTTACTTGCTGTTAAATATAAAGATTCAAACTTGAAGATATAATTTTTTTGAGGAATACGTATAGGTCAGCTAGAAAAATTCAAATATTCATAAATTTGCTTTTCAAAAGTAAAGTTGCAAAAAATGTTTAGAAGTACGAAAAAAAACTTATACTAAATCAATAATAATACCAGCGTCTTCTAATTTAAATGGATGAAAATAATTATCTATTATTTTGCTTTTCAAATTCCATTCATGATTGTTACACAAATCATGTAACTGCTTAGTATTCGTGTTATTTACATTTAAGTTGTAGAAGCCTTGGCAAAGTCTAATTTACGCTCCAATTAATCGAAAAGAAACCGAAACCGAATAAATAAATAAGTATTTATTTTTTATTGCAAAATTTTATAAAAGATGACGAATCTTTTTTTCTAGGGTGCAATAAATTAAGTCAAGGTTCGAGAGAGATGCGTGAAAATAAATGGACATAGACATTAAGTAGAGATGTAGGTAGAATGAGGAATAGAAAAATATTCGTTGGAAAAAATTGAGGTAGAATATAAGTAGAGAGACAGGAGGTGGTCATCTTTTTTTTCATATAAATAAACAAAAATACAACTCTGACTTCTGAAATAATCGATAAATCATTCTTACGATTGTTACAATTTTTTGCTTTTTATTTCTCTAGATTTGATATATTTAGGATGAAGCAAATGAGAATTTTAAATTGATAAGGGTTTTTATTCTTATAATTCTTGAAACTAAATTTTTACTTTTCAAGCATATAAAAAATTATACCAAAGTATAAACAAAGTTTGGAATAGTACGAAAATTTATTATTTAGCATGTGTATATTTAGTTATAAGAAGTATAGATAAATTTCAGATCGCAATATTCAATTGATCAAATAATTATATTTAAAATATTAAAACATATTATGAAAAGGTTAATAAATAATTTAAAATTGATGGATATTTTTAATGATTATGCAATCATAAATAAAAATATAAATATAAATATATTTAAACACAAATGCATATAAAAAAGCTTTTTTTTACATAGAGATTCTTTTTATAATTAATTTTAATAAACAGTAACGTAAATAGTTATTTAAATGTATATAAATAATATACATGTTTGTCATTAAAGAAGATATAGAAAATTAACTGGACTTATCATGTTGTAAGATTGACTAATTTGGTAGTGTTAGTCATTCAAAATATGATTTCTTTCAGTTTTTGTGTGAGTACCGATAATGTAAATTAATGATGTATTAAAATAGTACTCTTTATATTACTTTTTATTTTAAAAAATCAAACAAAGGATCGATACGTAAAAAAAATTTTAAGTGTATGATATTCAAATTTATGAAATTAATTTCTTCTATCTATAATATATATTTTTTATATTTATAAATCTAATGTTTATGAATAATAAAATTATAATTTTACAGTCTACTTAAGGTAGAATACCACTTCAGAATAAAAAAACGGGTAAAAATCTAGTAACTTAAAGAGTATATCTTTTTTACATTAAATTTTATACATTATAAATTATAGATAAGAGGATAAAAAATTAATTTCATTTGTCAGCGAAAATATAATTGACAAAGATTTCATTGAGAGATTATACGATAAACTTGCTGAAATGTTAAAATGAAGTACATGAGGAAGATACAGGTTGTCTGCTGAGTAAAATTGCAGAGACGATCAATAACTATACTACTATGTTTTACGCAAAAACATATAGTATATAACCTACTTTTCGATACAATTGGCTGGAGCATTTAAACGAAAGATATCGAAAATTTATTTCATAAAATAAAATAATTGAATAATGTTTTTTGAAAATCTTAATTTTATGCAATTATTTTGTATTCGATAAAAATAAAAAAAAATATAATATAGATACAGTATTGCAGATGTAGAAATAATTAAATGCTATTTCTTACAAAGTAATAGTATGAATTAAAATATATATAATACAAATAATCTATAAGATTGCGATCGCTTATGTAAGACCATGTTAGTCATAAATAATTATTATATGTAAAATCATTGTTTATTATAATTGAAAAAAACAACATATTGTATAGATATTGCAATTATTGGTTTTTAATAAATAAACATATATAAAAAAATTATCTTTAAATAAGTTAATATATATGTATTATCAATAATATAAAATGTTTATTTTTTACAAATTTTATGTTTATTAATTTTCATTGAAAACAAGAAGTTTTTCATGTGTTTGTTTTAATATGTTACAGTAGTACTAAATAAAATATAAACATTTTTAGCTTATATTATATAATAATCATTAAATAATAAATTAATTGAATAATCAATAAATATTTTAGAGTAAAATTTTTTATCTCTATTTTTTGATAACTGGAATTATATATAGAATACATATTTTAGAAAATATTTATAATATTTTTATTTATATGAAATTTAATAGGATTATTTAAATATTAGAACTTAATATAATTTAAATTCCTAATCTTAGAAGAATATGTATATGTTTTTTAAATTTTATATTCTCATAATATAAAATCTTAAATAAGTTGTATCAATGAACTATACATGTATTTATATACATATATATATTTTTTGTAGAGAAAAAGAGAAAGAAAGAAAAAGTATCTTAGGATTTATCTGACAAAGGTATGCATATCTCAAATACACTACGATCCAATCTAGTTATATATTATTTTCTCTACTTTTAGGATAGTTATTATCAACTAAATTTTAATTACTTCTTAAAACATTTAATATCTAGTTGAAATTATTGAAAACTGTAATTTATAAATAACATGATATATGTATAATTACACAAATGTAATACCTACATACATTTTACTAATTTAACATGTTTTAAAAATGTAGTCATATTATACATTCTATTTATAAATATATTGCTGTTAAATTATTAAATATTCTGTTTTGAAAATAATTAAAACTAAGTACTTAATTCAGAATAAGATTGTATCAAATATAACTAATTTTGATTTCTTACTATTTCTTACATGGTAAAGGTAATTAGATAAAAAATTAGATCTACTTACGTAAAGTATGAATATAATATGCCTATTTATAAACTCGAGTAATTTTCAAATAAAAGTGAAATATTTATTATAATAGAAGTGGAATTGAATTAAGATTTTTTATATTTGAATTAATGAAACTATGTAAAATATAATAAATTAATTACTATAGTTTATATTTTTAAATTTATAATGTTAAAAAATTCATTGTAAATATATTTAAAATATGTTGTAAAATCTTCACGTTCCAAAATTAAAAAATTTTACAGCTAGTTTTTTTTACCAGTTTTACGTAATTCCTATTTTTTTCTATAATTTTGAATAAAAAAAGTATGTACTAATGAATTTATTTATATCATTTTATAATTCAAATAATCTTGTTATTAAGTTTTTTTTTCATTAGAATTTGAATTTTATAAAATAATGTTATATACAAATATCAATGACTTACTCTTCGATATTGAATTGTCTGAAGCACACATTAATAACTTCTTTTTATACAAAACGCATTTACAATCGAATCTGAGTACTCCGACGAAAAATTTTAAAAGCAGTTCTTACATTTACTTCTGAATGGCTTTTAATGCATTTCCTATACTTGGAACCTCTTTTTTTAGAGGGTATAGATGGCCAAGAAGACAAAAAGATTTAAAAACTAGGGTATTCACGTTCGTAAAGGCGTAGACAGAAAGACAGGCCAGAGAGACCGCGTAGCAACAACTTGCATCAGCTTAGCGTTTTCAGTGAATGTATTTATAAGTGCAGTTGTTGCAACGTTCTAGATTCTGTTGCTTTTATCGACTCCTTATAATCTTCTAGAGTTGCAATTTTATCCACCTGCTCGATTTATCCACTTCTCTTTCTCTCGCATAGGTTTTCAATTATTAACTCTATATAAAACTATCTAATTGAAACCTGTAAATTTACCCTACTGTAAGAATTGTAAAGATTCAGTTCGATGCATATCGAGTACATACGAGTATATATCTCAAAAATTATTAATTTAAAAAAATATATTTTATACAATTTTTTAATATTCAATATGTTTTAGTTTAGAGCTAAATTCCAATGCTCCAAACTGAGACAATACACATAATGTATATACATATTAAAATTCTTTGTATCATGATGTACATTATATTTCGTCATTTTATAAGTTTTAAAAAAAATTTGGATTAAAATTATGCTGTATAAAATAATGTAGAAATTTTATAGAAGTTTATAAAAATTGAAAAATGTGGATCGAAGAAATTCACAGTAAATGAAGATTTTAACATTTTATATATTAAAAATATAAATATTTACTATTATACCATAAATTAGTAAATAGTTTCATTCAATTTCGTAATTTTATTATTAACATTATACGATTATATAATTTTTATGACTTAAAATTGATATTTTTTTCTTTATTAAAATATCAATTTTAAAATTAAAGACGGATAGTTGAATTTGAAGTTATTACTTTTAAATTAAATAATCTTGAAAATTTTTTTATTTGAAGAAATGGTAATTTGAAGTATTATTAATTTTTTTAATCTGTATTTAATAATAGTTTTATTGAATATTTCACTTCATAAAATTCAAATGACTTTTATATAATAAATAATGATTATTTCAATATAATAATATTAAAATAATAAAATAAAATAAAAAAAATAAAATATAAAATATAATTTAGTAAAGTAGAATAGTATAATCAAATTAAATACCCCTAATTCTATCAAACTTAAATATTTATACAAAATATTTATACACAATATTGTACCTTCTCATGTAATGTATTATACATATTTTGTAGAAGAATATAAACATTAATTTTACATTTTATAATAAAACAAAAATTATTCATTAAATATTATATTATTTTATAAAAACAAATGATTTAATTGCTTATAAGTAATAAATATATCAGTTATTTTCTAAAATACTAAAATAATATTAATTATTAATTGATAATAGTATAATACTGTGATAAAGTAAAATATTCAAAGATAGAAAAATACATTAGTTTATACTTTTTTATAGAAAAATATGTTAATTTTATTTGGTACATTGATTTATAAATTTAAACTTACAAAATACACGCAGATTTTATACCTTTTATAGTTAATAAATTTGTTATTAAAACCTTTTTTCTTATTGTAAATTGATCATGCTAAAAACTATTACTATTTACAATTAAAACTATAATTATTTTTTCTTAAAAATAATTCACGTTTCAAAACGATTATTTTAAACTCACTAATTTTTTGTTTGTGTATTATAATTTATAATATTATAAACATTTTCTTATCAACCTTTATTAGCTATATTATGAATTTTGTGTATGAAAAATGTGTATGGAATCGATTTACATATATTTTATGAATAATTGAAATAATTTAAATAATTCCATATTTATTAATACTCTTATTTAATCATATTCACAACAATGAATATCAATTTTTTAGATTTTTCTTAAATACCTTATCTTTCATTATGTAAGCAATTCTTTATTTATTTAAATCGTAGTTTGTTAATGTGCGATATCGCTACGTTTGCTTATTCAATGTAATATATATATTCTATAATATATATGAATTTTTAAACAATATTCGAATTTGTTTACATAAGTTAATACCACGTGGTGAAGTAATCACTACCAAATAGTACAAGTGGTACGTCATGTCTCTCTCTCTTTCTCTTTCTCTTTATTTTTAATAGTCAAGATCTTCAACGCGTCATAAAAAATTTAATGGATAAAAAAATTGAAAACCATGAACATAGATAATTTTCCATTAATCTTATTAAAGAAAAATATTATTAAAAAACGTATTTATAGTGTATACACTATACATATATTATTCATATATTTAATACATACTAGTATTTTAAAAAAAAAGTCAGATAATGTAAATTTGCGATATATAAATATACAATTATGAAAATAATTAATTATCTTTTAGGGAAATTATCGTTTAATTCAAATTAAATATTATATATAAAAATTAATTTAGTCATTTATAATCTATATTTCACTTAATTTCTAAAACTCTTGTTATTGCTGTTTTCATACAGTACATTTTTGTATTCAATGTTTTTATAATATAAAAAAATTTTCACTAACTCTATAGTATGTTATGAATTTAAATACAACAAAGATAATTTGTTTCTGGATACATGTGCACGATTAAAGCATAGATTTATAATAAATTGAAATAATTTTTTATTACAATTATATGTGTATATTTATTATGTTTACTTTAAACTTTTTCGAATATTTAAAAAAAATTATGTATTATAATTCAAATTTTATTTTTTACAATATAAAATTATATTATAATGAATTAGAAAACACTCTTGCAATTTTATTTTTATGAATTGCTTTGAATTTAATATCTTTACGTATTAAGCGGTTAGTATAATTATCAAAGGGCTGTGCTATTATATAGTGGGATTAAACTTCTCTTGTTATAGGCACGATAATAAGGAGTTATAAGTTATACTTCGTTTATATTAGTCATCGATTGTTTTTATTGTTACTACGTGAATAATGTTATCTTCTCTTGGATGCATTGTTATTATGCACCTAAGTCTTTAATATATGGATGGAATATCATTCTCCTAAATTGTAACTAAAGTATCGATTCTCTGTACCATGTGTTTCATAGACGCGACTGATTTAATTAATAATGATGTCAACTTTTCCAAAAATTTTGATTCATTTAATAAATGTACTCCCAATTAGATAGCCTTAATATTGCCATATTTTGTAAATGGTATTCAGGTGTATTAGTTAAGTTATTTTCGATCAGAAAGTGTACATAAATCATACAGTTAAGTTATTAGAGTCGTTAGAAATACAAGTTAATAGACGAGAATTGAAAATCATCTCAATCTTTATGATACAATTCTTTAATTGCTCGTATGTAAATAATGCATTTTCTATTAGTGTTTGAAATGGTTTAACGGTAGCCTCCCTTAGGCAAATTGGCAGTATAAAATACCATTCGATACTTTCTGCTTGTAGATAATTTATAAAACTATAGTTTTAATTTTTTTTAATTCATTTCAAGCCTATGAAATTTATCATGGTATCTGAGTAAATATAACTTGATTTGCCTCGTCAACCACTAAAACATTATGCTGTCTTCATGGACGCCTTTACTGTCAAATCAATTATTAATTTCATATCTATAGCTGGCTAATAAAGCTTATACATACGGCTACGTATGACTTTCATCTTAATTTATTATAGAAACATTTCTTCTCTATAAAAATTGGTCGACACTAATCTAACGCTGCAATTTGAAATGGTCAAGATTTCATAATTATATGATGGTAAATCTTCCTTCATTTAATATTAAATTAGTTGTGTAACATACTTGAAGCTTCTTGTGCATTATTTGATTATATGTTACGTGAAATTTATGCCATTGATTTATCAATACTTGTCGGCGAATGTATCAATTGTACACATACGTATTCATTTTTCTGTATTTTTTATAATTAAATCAGCGATACGCTCGTGTTACGGGAGAATTGGTAATTTTCAAGATTAATTTATCATAAAATTTACTAATCTGTTACCAATGCCTAGTATTTTGTCAACGTCCAAAAATAACAATATGCATTTTCTCTTTGAATTGATTATTGAATTTCTATGGAAGCTATATATTTCGCTCTCAAAAGCATTTTGTATATTAATTTGATAATTTTTAAGCATTCGGTTTTTAATTTCGTGATAGTGTATCAGATAAGTGACCCTTTGAATTACTTTTTTCGCAAACCTTTTTGATTGGCTGTGAACACAATGCTACGAATTAATTTTATTTAACAATGGATGGAAAATGTTTTAGTATTTCATTGTGAATATTTATGATTATTCCTTGAGTTCAGACGACGCGCTTCGCTACGATCATTTTTAAAATATGCAGAAGCGTTTGTATTTGATATAACGTGATAGTGGAATTTATGTAGAGACTTAATGACTCTAACAAACTTTATTATATTCTCGAGTAATGACGCGATGCATAACTCCAATTTTGATCGGCATGATTCTTGATTTTGCATATATTAATTAAACTCATGTGTAATTTTTTTTATTTTACATGCAATATATATAGGTAAATGCATAAAAACATGCCCTAATTTAATTTGTGAAAACTATCTAATTTAATTTGTGAAAACTATCTAATTTAATTTGTGAAAACTATGCAGGTATAACTTAATGCTTTGTAATATAATTATTCTTTACAGTACAGTAAAATTTTTTTATTTGAATTGTAATTATTGCAAGATTGATTTGTTCCATTTGAATATTAGTTTTTGTAATTTTGTGATTTACTTTTTCTAAAATACGAAGTTTTTGTACTTGTGAATGAGAAAGATAATAACTTATTGTCATTACCGTACCACTTACTTCCCGAACTACAATAATCCTTTGTGGCATAATTACCTTAATAATAATTAATGCTTAATTTCTTTTTTTTTAATTCTTGAATCGCTTGTAATGATTAAATTTTAAAAGGTCGGAACATATAAATATATTACGTTTTTTGTAACAATGTGCGGTTTCTATAATTTTCTCGATTCGCGTATCAACAAAGGTTTAAGTAATTTTATTTATGCTTTTAAAATAAAATAATTGTAAAGATCGAAATGATTTTGCACCAGAGAAGTGCAATGCGCAATGTACAATATATATCAAGTGATAAACGGCGAAACACTCGTAACTCAAGTAAAAAGCTTTCGAGTAAAAATTCCAGAGTATCGTAAAGCTGACGCTTCACGTCTCGCGTTCATTGCATAAAAAAATTAACATTTTTCTTATCAATATTCGCGACGTTGTTTTCAGTTTTGTTTCTACATTCTTCTTTTTGCAAAAATTTTATTTTCACGTAAATGTTCTTTTTTGAACGTTAATAACTTTTTTCTCAAGTTCAACATCACTGAGCATATGGAAGAAATTACATCGAGTATGTATATTTGTATCAAATCCAATGCCTCTAGTTATTCTATACATTTCTACTCAATGTTTTTTAATAACTTATAAAATTATTAATTCAAATAATCATAATATAAAATAATGTGAAAGTCGTGTCTTAAAATAATTAATAGAAAATAGAAAGATAAACCGGCACAATCATAAAAAGAGCCTGTGATCAAATTAATTCAGAACCAAATAATAAAAGAGAATCTGCAATAAAGAAAAAGAATAGTTAAGCGCAAAGAGAAAATAGATAATAAATCGCAGATATATATATATATATGTATATATTACAAATCAATCAATATTATGCACCTAAAACAAAGAATTTGCTCATTCAGACTATTGCGGTAATTGTCTACTATCGCATCTTGTAACACTTGATTGGTACAAAGTTACTGAAGTTACATAAACTAATGCAGATAGTTTACATTTTAAAACTGATAATAAATATAAAATATATACACGGAGAAGAAAAAAAAATTTAATTCTGAAAAAAAACTCAAAAAAATATGAGCTAAGTTATACGAGTATAAAATTTTTTAGTGTCAGTGCTTTTTGTTCCTCTTCATCTTATTTTTATTTTTTTTTAATTACTTTTTATATAATACTGATTATGAGAGATGAATCATCTCAAAACATCATATGATGTATGAGCAAAAATAATATTTGAAATGTATTTGTCGTTTATGCACGCAATCATAAGTACAAGAATACAAGAAAAAATACTATTGCTATGTAAAATATAAAAGTCTTAACGAAGGTGTTATATATATTCTAAATAAATACAAAAGGTGATTTAGTTATAATAATGCATATATTATTTAGAGGTGCATTATACTTAATATGCTTTAAATGACTTCTTATTTTATCTACTTAATTACTACATGCTATAATTACGCTGTAACAACAAAATTATTTTATTGGTTATACGAGTAAAAATACAATAATAATAATTTACTAAATAATATATATATTTAAATTATTTGAAATTCCTAATATAAAAAAAATTAAGAATTAAAATATGTTAAACACGCTTAGGATATTGATTTTAATATTGTTCTAAGTTAAAATTATTTAATAATAGTTTTGTAAAGGAAATGAAAATTTTAAAAAAACATTAACATTTAGCTATTTTATGTTTTAATTTTAAATTTATATTAAATTAAACTACAGATTAAAATAAATGATCGAAGTCTTGTGTATTGTTATCAGCGAGAAAATGAAGATATTGACAGATAAATAAAGACAAGGAAACAGAAAAAATTATGACGCTAAAAGATTTATTAGTAGGAATGAGAAAAATATCATTGAATTATAAGATAACTCAGAAGAACTTGAGAACTACAAAAAAAATGAGATGAAAGGAGAATTGACGGCGTGACTCTGTGACGCATGTTCTGAATCCAAGTTTGCCAAGAAATATTTATTTACATATTGTGTCTTTTACATGTGAAATTATTGCTATTCATCCATTTTTACTTTAATGTCGAATAATCGGTTTATATCAACTTGTGCTTATGTCAATAACAACAAAAAATTCTTATTTTTTCATAAAATGTTTCTTTTAAATTATTAATATATTTTTTTTTGAAACTTTTATCAATATTTTCAATTGTGATATTATTATTTATATAATTTATTATAAATACATATAGATTATAGACTTATTATTGTATAGTTAGGTTACAGTTATTCTGGAACAAACAACAAATTTTTAATGTTTAAAAATACACTACTATTCATTGTTGTCATATTTTAATTATAAACATATTTTTATTATATTGGGTTATATATTACAATATACAAATAAAAAAAATAATTTCTATTTTCTAAAAATATGCTAATTTTAATTTATATTTAAAATGTTTATATCTAAATTAAATATGTGTATATTTAATAAAAATAATACAAATAATTAAAATTAAATAATAAATTAATTTATATAAAATACTATTGATATTCAAGAATTTATAAATATCATTAATTTTCATGATCAAAGTTAGAGATCTTGCAAGGATTTTATTAATATAAATAAATATTTAATAAATATTTAAAATTTTGTTAAATATTTTATTTTAAATTAAATCTCGTTATCAATTTTATTTGTAGTCATTTCAGTAAATTTTTTTACATAATAATTATTATTGATATCACTTAATGTATCCGCGATAGAACTAATAAAATACAAACATCGTTGTGAGAGATACGAGAAATATGGGAGTATAATAAAAAAATACAACTTGAATAGTAAATTGATATCTTTTATTTCGAGCACGATAATTAAGATCACAACTTTGCAAGCACTGGATTATCGTTTACGCATATACTTAACACGTTTAAACCAAGGAGCTTTAGCAGTACAAAAAATACGTATTATTAATTTTATATGTCATTTGTAAATTGTATATAAATTTAATCTGCAAAATAGTTAATTATTATAAAACATTACTCATCTCGATGAAAAATTTGTGGTCTTCGTATTTGTTTGTATTTTTGAAGAACTTACCAGAAATCTGTATAAATACTTCTTTAATTTTTATCTTTATTTTATGTATTAATACAAAAAGGATCAACAAAATTATAATTTCACTTTCCAATGCATTGTCGCAGACTATAATATTTTTGTTTTGAACCAACATATATACACACGTAGTCTTCATTACAGGAAGTAGATACTTTTACTGGGATATAAAATTTAAAAATTTATTCTAGCGAAAGAGCATATTCATTTGTCAAAAGCGTCAGTTGCACGATATATTAATAACTGTTCATATATGTATATGATAGAATACTGAAAATAGAATATTTATATTGAAGTACAATAAACATCTTGTAAGAGATATATATTGTAATAAGATTTGAAAAAATAATATAATGAATTTAATAAAATATACGAAGAATAAAATGAAAAATATTTTACAATAATTCTCAATAACGTATAAGTTTTCAAAAATTATAATACGACTTCACTGTATTATTAATATATTTTATTAAGTATTAATTTTTTTAACTGAACTAATTTTAATTATAATCGATCAATATCATTTATGTATTACATAGAGTCAATAAATTTTTATGTTTTTGAAAAGTTACTATATTAATTCAAATACTACAAAGATTTATTTTTAATAGTAAAATATTTAAATGTAGATATTTAATGTGTAAATTCTTTTAAAAACATTTCAAAATTATTGTATAATTTAATTTTTATTTAATGTAAATATTATTTTAATTAATATTTTTAATTGACTCCATTGTTATGTTCTGAATTTAATTTTGGAAATATTTAAAAAAATTAAAAATATTTATTATCCTTCATTACATTATATTTTGATTTTAATAATAAAAATATATTGTATTAAATTTTACCGATTTTTTCTTTACATGTATTAAAATAATTATGTTTAATATTTTCTTCAAGAAAAATATAACAATAATATACATATTTCAAATATAATAATATTATTTAAATAAATAAATTTATCTACCTATTTTCTTTATAGTAAATTTTTCAAATCTTTTTAAATTTTTAAAGGTATTTATAAAAATATGTATTAATATATTGTAGAATAATATGTTATTACATCTGAAATATGATAATTTAATTATTGTCTTACAAAATAATAATATGAAGTTTTAATAGCTTTTAAAGGTTAAACGTGTATGAAAATAGCTTTATTGTAATATTTATAAAATTCGTCATATTAAGAACAATCAGATTTGTAATACAATTTAACAAATTGTATTATTAAAAATCAATATTTTGATTCTAAATGCATGGTTTGATTTAAAAGGTGTGTTTGTCATTTAGAAGACTAGTGTTAAATCGAAGCTAGTTTACTACATCTTTGGACAAAAAGAGAAAACATCAGAAAAGCATTAGTTTTTATATAAAAAACGAAGCACTTTTGTACGCGCAACTGTACATACTCCTGTACTTTGTGAATATTTGATTCGTAGTAGTAGAAAGTAGTGAGATTTTCAGACAATCGCAAGTGTTGTGGAACAACCGACGTCCACTCTCTCGTCTTTTTCATAAGGCGTGAATAGAGCATTGGAGACTAGTGAAAAAAAACAAATTGTAAGGGTCGAGCATCCACGATTCTGGGCGTTACAGGTATACGCCGCTGACACCACAGGAGGCCATTGTGGCTTCTGTATGCCCCCGCCTCTGACTTAGTACTTAATATAGTGTTGCGAGACTTGTATTTTTAATAGTTTTCACAGTGACTTATTGAATCTCCGTTTGGAGATAATTTCATCTTTTTAATATCATTACAACAGTCTACTAATTTTGCTGTAACTTGCAATTATATTGAGTAAGTTTCATATACACAATAAGCAAGAATTTAATCACTAATCTTAATCTAATAAGAATAAACATTTTCATTTATATTGATGTTAGAATCCAATTAAAAAATATCTTTGCTGGTAGAAAATGACACTGAATGGACATGCATCATATTAATAAAGAAGGTTGACATAGCCGCACGTGTATAAAGAGCTTATGCAAGGTAATCTATCGTAAGTTTGTTCGTTGAAAAACAAGGGAGCGGGTCCGCTAGCTTGCCTTTGGTTCGGTGAATGAAGATTGTCTGCACGAATAACTTAACTTTATTTGGGATGCTTGGAACTACGCGAATTGTTTCTCAGATATGCAAGTAAATTTTTAAAGTTATATATCACGTAGTGGTTACGATAAGAAGCGTTTTGAAATTTTCGCATCCATCTTACCATTTCTTTACCTGAAAAAACTTTTGTCATGTAAACTTAACTTATTTTTGATCTCAGAAGGATATCGGTACGATGTTCTTTAAATGCTACATTAATAATTTAGATTCATATTTTTTATATGCACTAGATGTATTTAATTATACAATTTTATTAAGTAACATTTTTGTCTTGAATTGAAAAAAATTAGAACAAAAACTCTTTTAAGATATAATATCAAAGAATCTGAATATAACTAATGATAAAGTATAAGTTTAAATGATAATGTTTATGTCTTGTAAAAAATAAAATTTTTCTATGAATATTTATCTATCTAAGGTTAAAAGTAAATATTTTAAATGGTAATCTAAACAAAATATTAAATAGGTCATCATCAATATTAATATGCGAAAGAAAAAAATGACTAGAATATTATGATGTAATTTTTAAAGCGATATATTTTTTATAAATAATATAATATAACAAATCTTGTGAAATACCATATACAGCACGTATTAAAAAACGAAGTTATGAAATGTCTATTATTTTATCAAATAGAAAACGTTAACATTTTTTGAGAAATCTACAATACTACGTATAATAGAGTAGTATAATTTTAGATTGACAAATGTTATTAAATATAAAATAATAATAGAATATTAGAAAAATATTTCATTTATAATCTTCCATTTGAAAAAATTTTCCTATTTCCTACTTTATATGAATATTAAAAACTAATATTTGAAACTTATTAATTTTTTATAATCAAAATTTATTTTAACAAGTTAATATTATATAAAAATACTGAAATAATAATAATTAATAATTATCTGAAATTGAATCTTCAACATAAAATTTACAAAATAGAACTTAAATCAACGTATAAGAATTACTGAATATTATATGTTGCTTATTTCCTTACAAAATCGATAGTGTATTTTGTTATTTTAATTTGTTTAAAAAAGAAAATTAACTTTTTTGGATCTTATAAAGTTCAGAAAATGTTACTTCGGAAATGCTATTTATTTTATAAAGTTTTTATACGTTAAACTTCTTTTCAAACTCATAAATTTCAATTGTTGAAGAAAGTAGAATGTTAAATAAAAAATTTCTTTTGAATTGTATTCTTAGTTTAATATGAATGGCTAACAAGAAGAGGATAACAAGCGTGTCCATTTCAATTATTTTCATAGAACTTTACTAGCTATTTTCCTCTGTAAACTGTGATTTATTTATCGGTAGCTTCGCCAAAGAACTCGTGAATATTTTATAATTGAATGCATAGTATAACAATATTTAGCTAAGTCTGATCAAAGTTTTCTTTCCGAGAATTGCGAGTACATTTGGTGACAATTAGCAAGAGGTAAGAAGTCAGTGTGTATAATATACGTATATACCCATATTTATATATTTTGAAAAATTTATAAAAGCTAACAAATGAGAAAAAATTGAAAACTTGACATATGACTTTTTGAATTATCACCTCCAGTCCACTCTTGTACCATAGTCAACACATTACATATAGTAGTATTTGTTTTATTCTTTTTTTCAATCCAAATAAGTAAAATTTGAATCTAAACAAGATACAACTGAGAGTTGAGAGACAAAGAAAACTAAAAGAAATAAACGTGAGCACAGATTATTCAAACAAAACTTTTAAATTATGTACGAATGTGTTTTTGTAAATCAATGCATTTATCGTTATATGCAAGCTTATAGTGACGAACAAATTAAATAAATAATTAAAATTTTAGAATTATTTCTACATTTTTCATTATCATATATTTTATTCCATGAATAATAAATAAAAATACGAAATACATAATCATATCATTAATAAAATCTATGACTTACATCTATTCTGAAAACACATATACAAAAGCTAAGGTTAGTAGTTAATGCAATTTGTTTTAAATTACCTAGTTAAATGACAATAAGAAAACTTTTTCAAATCTATATTATTAAAATTAAAGTAACGTTGCTTGAAATATTTATAAATTTTTATGGATAAGATTTCATTCAAAGTATAAAAGTATAATAATTATTCTTTTTTATAAATATAATATCTAACTTAATAAAACATATAAATTATACAACATATACTACAAAATAAACTTATACTTGAAATAATTTGAATTATAATATTAAACAAGTAATTTATGTTTAATTTGTATAATATAAAAAATGGCCAAAAATCCATAATATTTTATAATTTTATAAAATATTTTATAAATAATAGTCTTTATATATGTATTGAATATTGATATTATTAATACATTATTATTGTATTTATCAGAATTAAAAATAAATAATATAATTATGTAAACTGATAATTATTTTTTTTTTAATTTTGTATCGTATTTTATATATACTTTTTATTGTATATTTTTCCCTTTTAAAGGATATTATAAAAATTTTTCCTTAATTTTTCTTAAATTATCAAACATAATTATATATATAAAGCATATATTAAAAAATATTCTATATTATTGATATAGATATAGATATTGATGTAGATATTGATTTTTGTCATTTTCGACGACAATATAACTCTCTTTGTATTCTCATCATTGAAAAATCAAATTTAAATTGATATTAATAAAAGAGGAAAGTTTGATGTTTCATACATAATATATTCACTTAAATTTTTAATCATACGATTTTTCTCTTAATTTTTTATTTAATTCATTTTTTACTTTGCCTCTACCGCTCTCACATACGTTATTGCCGCGTTTCTCTTTCACACTCTCTCACTAATTTTATCCTTTCTTTCTATTTTATTTATGAGTCTTTCTTTTACTTTTTTACTTGTATTTTATTTTTTGTTCATTCACTATATTAAAATATGAATTTATTATTTCTTATGTAATATATATATATAGTTAGATCTTTAATGTATATAAAAAAAATTTTTTTTATCCAGAATCCAGAGACAAATTTATAAAAATTTATTATATTTTATATAAAATATTGTTTTTTTAAAAAAGTAGAAGACAAAACATTTAAAATAATATATTAAATATATCGTTATAAATTAATTCTTATTTTTGCAATTTATAGTAATAGTCAGTATAAAATTGGAAAATAATCTTTGCAAAAAGTTTCAAATTATAATAATTATGTGAAATATAACAAAAGAATAAACTCTCAAAAAATTATTTATTTAAATTATTTATTACGAATATTTTTTTAATTAATGATAACTATTGTATTTTTTGATAATGTATATAAATGCGTGGAAAAGTATGATCAAAATAAAGTATACTTATATAAATAAGAGTAAAACTTTATTTATAAATATCGCCTTATCTAATATTAAGTAAATTATTAATTTTTTTAAAGACAATAAATTTGAATAAAATTTAAATAAATATTATTTTAAGTATTTTATTATTATTATTTTAACTCATTTCAGTTTTCAAATTACTTTGTTAAAAATAATATGAATCGCCTAAGTAACTTAATTTAATTAAATTTTTTTTTTCGACTACATTAGTTAAATAGTAAAAAAATTTATTATGTGTTTATAATATTTAAATCTATATTGTATACTTTATTTCTAATTTTTAGTATATTACAAATCTGTAAATACATTTACAATATAAGAAGCAAAATAGTTTTCATAAGTAAAAATTTCCAATAATAAATTAATTTCTTGTAATATTCTTAATAAATTATATTGCATAATTTATTTATAAATTATATAATAATTAATAAAAATATTTGTATAAATTATAAATCATATGATCTTTGCAAATAAAAGAAAGTTTATTGAGTAAGGCAGAAGTCACACGCAAATCCGTTAAAATGGGTAAAGAAAATAGGTAAATAGATGAAATTAAAGAAGTAAAAAACTAGATAAAGAAGAATTCAGGACAGGTAAAGAGAAAGAACTAGCAAAACAAGATACAAAAAAATTATAATCAATAATGTCATAAATCGAATTAATCAAATTTATTGAAAGTAGAAAAAGAAATTCACAAAACATACTATGGTAAATTAATATAAATAATAATCAAAACATTTATTATAATTTTTAATATTATCTCTCATAGTCTTTCCCTCTTTTGATATCAGAAATAATTAGAAATTTTATAAGATTATTTTCTTTATAAAGAAGAATGTTTTATATAAGGTTATATATTAAATTATACATAGATATTTATATTTTATTTTACTTTAAATCTAGATTATATTGTTTCAAAAAAATGAAGACAAAAGAAATAATTATAGTACATAGTAGTTCATTTTTATTGGTGGAAGTTCGAAAATATTTATGATGTATTAAACTAGAAAATTTTTTACATATCTTAACGTATTTAGATTCATACAATGCAGATTTTTTTTTAATTTCATTGTGTTTTACTCTAGTATATAAATTTACTTGTTTTGCTAAATCCAATTTTCGAACAAATTTTTTATTTACATTGATCAAGATAATTACAATATATTACAACCTGTTTCAAATATATTTAAATTACTTTTAATACAATTTCCATAATAATATTTTATATTACTATAATCTTTATTACAAAAAAATCAATTAATAAGAAAAAATATAATTTTATAATCACGCGATTCATTAATGAAAATTTGAACAAAACCATGTATTTTAATTTTTATAATTAAATGAAATTCTTTTAATTTAATTTATAAAAATACTTTATTAAATAATAATAAAACAACAAATAGTTAAATTTTATCTTTAAATCTTATTTAATATGATTGAATTTCAATGTTATACAATTCAGAATGTATGAACGTATTAAATTAAGGGCATGGGTAAAATAAAACAATTAGAGGCTATCCACACTTATGTTTAACTGTATACTTTTTATTTTAAAAATTAGATAATTAACTCACGCACTCTTCTTCTTCTGTTTTCTTCATTCATGCTCCAAAAAACTCTCAATTTGTTTAGGAGGAAGAAGACAATCAAATTCTTTCTTTTCTTCCTTTGCAAACATTTGTCCGATTCAATAAAATCTCTTATCAATTTCTTTTTCCTATTTTGAATACATGCTTAATCTAGTTTATATAATTATTTAATTTTGTCGAATATATTGAAGTATAATTATATGTGTTGAAATTACTTTTTTCAAGGTTTAAATTAATAATATATTTAAATAAACAATTAAGTTTTAATTTTTTAATGAGTATTTAAATTATATAATATTAAAAAATACGAAATATTACAATAATAATTAATGTTATATTCAAATATATTTAAAAGGAAGTATTTGATAGGACTTGACGAATTTAAAATAAATGTAAAATTAATAGGAAAAATTTTGTATTATTTATGAAATGTAATATAAAAGAATAACTTAATGAATGCAGTAAGTTATATAAATTTTAATGGTAGAATTTATATCTTTTTACAGAGTTAGTTTTAATATATATATATTAGAATCCTTGATAAATTAATTAACTTGTTCATTAAATGAAAAAACATATTTGTTTACAGTAACAGTAAGGAAATAGAGAAGAAGTTAATTTGTTATTAATTGATTCGCAATAAAATTTTGTTTCTTCCGCTGATTATACATATAAACTTATTAACTTTCTCTCTTTGTTTGATTTTATATAGAGATATGTAATTAATTGTCTTCAACATTTATCTCTTATTTGTTTCAAATTTAAATTGCCTTTTTAAATTCTTGAAAATATACAAATTATCAAATCGTTGTGGAAAGTAAAATTATTTGACATAAAATTTTATTTGCAACTCTATTTAAATTAAAATCTATATTTGTACATTGACTTTACATTACTATATTAATTTTAATCTATACTATATATTTAACAAATGAATATTTTTATTTATTGAAATATAAATATACATTTAAAGCAATTTATATTTCATTTTTTTATCGAGGTAATTATTACATATTAAACTACTTAGTTTATTAAGAATTCATTTTAAGCATTTCTTTAAAAGAAGTTTATTTTTATAATTACTTATTATTGTAATAAGCTTATCTTTAAATTAATTCTATTACTAATATATAAACATAAAAATGAAGCTTTATCTGTGATCCATAGATAATTTAATTAAAATGCCTAGATTAAATTCTTATACTACTTATAATACTGTTTCCTTATTTCTTATTATTACTGACAATCATTTTTATAATCATTTTCTGCTTTTTAGTCTATCTTTTTGATTTCTTCATATCATTTTCAAACTTTTCCCTTTCTCTAGCTTTAATCCTGACTTGTTTGCTTATTCTTTACCCGGATCCTTTCAATCCTTCTGCAAGCTGCCGCATTTTTATAGTTCGTGTATTAAAGGTACATATAGACCTGGAGGATTATTATGCTAGATTAACGTCAATGGCGATGTCTATAGTTCTTATTGTTAGTATTTTGTCTTTTTATTTTTCCCTTTTTCTTGTTACAATCCGCTTACTCCATCTATAATTCACAATATATAATAGTCGAATTTGGACAACATATTGTCACATATTGGCTCCATATGCGCATATATACGCTACTCTTTTTAGTAATCGCTATTGTTTATTTCAAGTTTACCTTTCATTCTTCATCTAGAAAATTTATTGAACCAAATTTTTTTTCTTATTCGAGTTTCGAATTTATGAATTTTAGTGTTCGTTGTGTATAAATAATAACGAATTCAAAAACATATTATTCATATTACAAAGAAATTTTAAATATGAACTTCTGTTCAAATTTAAATATTATTAATAATTGATTATGATATTAACGTTTTTTGATAAATTATTTTTTTTACGATAGAATAGACATAGAAGAAATCAATATGTATAATTCAAATTAAATTTTTATAACTGTTTTTATCAAATATTGAATTACATATTTAGACAAATAGACATTTATAAATACTTAAGTAGTAAACTATTTTTTAAGTAGATAAAGTTGTATTTTTATCCAAGAATGTTTTAGAATTTTTTATGTAATGAAAATGCGTTTTTATGATGTAATTCCAAAATTAATGAATATATTGCAAAATGTAACAAACTTATAAAATTCTTAAATTAAAAAATACATATATATATATATATATGTGTGAATTTATAAAAAACTTAGCAAAATATTTTTTAAATTAAATATTCTTTGAATTTATTGAAAAACTGTTTTTGTCTTTCATATTATATATTAATATATTATGATTCTTTAACAAAGTTCTATATTTTTATTATATGTTAATTATTAAAAAAAGTAATTGGAACATATTAAAAGTAATTATTTTTTTAAGTTATTAATTTAAAGAATATAAAAGTATAAAAATGTTATTCTTTTTAAATATTATAGTATTAGGTTTTATGCATTATTACAAAAATTTTATGTCAATAAAAAAATATTTTTTTAGATAATAAGCAAATGTAGGATTTCCATATTTTGTAATATACATATTAAAGAGTTTAACATGTCTCTAATTATATAAAGTACCATATATTCTTTAAAAAAACATTTATTTTTATCAACATCTTTTCAAATTGTAACTAACAATTTGTAAAAAAAAAAGTATGTGTTAAGTAAGCATATCACTTAAAATACATATTTAATATTAACAAGATAAATTTTGGATTAGTCAACATTAAGATTGTAAAACAATATTTGTATTATAAAACAGGAAAAATAAATTATAAAAATTATTTTGATTTAAATTTAAATTGTCTATATCAAAATTTTATATGAATTTTGTATGAATTTCTCAGAAATAAAATATAACTCTATATAAAAATTTAAATTATCATATTGTTCATATACTATTTTGTTGATCAAAAAGCTATATTTAAAATAATATAATAATAATAATAATAATAATAATAATAATAATAATAATAATAATAATAATAATAATAATAATAATAATAATAATAATATGATGATGATGATGATGATGATGATGATGGTGATGATGATGATGATGATGGTGGTGGTGGTGGTGGCGGTGATGATGATGGTGATAACTAATAAATCTTATATAATGAAAATACAATATATTTTAAATATAATAATTTATTCATAAAGCTTTAAATAATATATTTAATAGTTTTTATAATTAAATCTAGTTTGATTCATTTAAAGTTTAAATATAATATTTTTAATTATAATTTAAATTATGAGTCATAATATTATATATATTAAAAATTATATAGAGTGGGTTGTAAAATTTTCTATCACTGGATAATTTTTTCAGATAATTATGTAAGCATCATATTATCATATTTTCTTATTTGCATTAAAAAATATATATTTAGAAGTTAAGTTCTTGAATTCATTTTTATATAAAGAAAGTTTAAATTACAAAAAAGCTTGTAATAAGAAATTTATCTTGCAAAAATATAATTTAAAATGCTCGATGAAGAATTATAAAAAATTCTAACTAAATTATTATTTTAGATGATACAAAATTTTTAATTTTAGATGAATTATTTTTTAATTCGACTTAAAAATGTTATTATTAAATATTAATGTATACCATTCTAAATAAGCTTCATTCAAAATATTAAAAATTATAGTTTACTATTTAGAAGCATAAGATTTATAATTGTAGAAAAAATTGAAAAATGTATGATTACCGATCCAAGTTATCGATTGCAGCTTATTAGTTTGTTAACTAATAACTCAGAAGATTAGTCCTACGATCCGAAACATACAGCACATTTCAGTCAAATTTTATTTTGGTATGAGGCGCTTAATAATTAATACAAGTTTCTTCGGTACACGTCGAGGTTGAATAATCCAGAAATAACTTTTTAGTTTATAAAAATAATATATAATGACCATACTTAAAAAATTAAATATATCTGGAAACAAAGTAGTAAAATAATTTTCATCGAAAATTTATGGAAACAATTTAATCTCAAAATTTTATTTAATAAACTATAATAAAGTGAAAGTGAAAGTGAAAGTTTTATAGCACGCCTTTGTGCTCAATATATAAATAACTTCCTCTTATGTAACAATACTATTCAGTTTAACCTTCAAATTAGTACTAATAACAACAGGCGTCATGTATGTATGCATCAATTGAGATAGAAATTATTATAGGAAATAAGAATAGAAGAATTAAGATTTAACAGCTTAAAAAAAATGTTACCAAAACATTTTGTTTTACAGATATAAAGATGAGAGTCTGTCTTCTTTTATGTCTGTATATCTTTCTTAGTTTACTGATTTTGTATCTATTTATTGTTTTCCTCACTAATTTATACGTTTAAAATTTCTACGAGTCAGGAGACGAATGATAGATTTTATAAAGCTGGAGTAAAATATATAAGGTTTGTAGATAATAAATATATTAATATTATACAGTATATCAATTTAGTTTATAATATAATTATAAACTATATGTTTATTAAAATTGAAATAAGTATGATATTAATTATTAATTATATGAGTTCATTGAATTGTAAGTAAATCTTGTTCTTTGACTTCCTTATGATTTATAATAAAACATTAGAAATATTATGATAAGATTAAAATTTATTTTTAATTTAATTTTCTTTAGGATACTGATTTACTAATTATATATTATTAGAATAATTATATTTTATGTATTCGTACGGGAAGATAGAGAGAGAGACAGAGAAAGTTAGAGAGATATTTAATAAAATAATTGATAAAAGAGGATATAAAAACATTAAAACGCTTTTGCGAAAAGCAAGTAGAATGAAAAAGATTTAACCTGTATTGTAAGAAAAATACAAAAAAGAAAAAATTAAATTAAACATATAATTCAATACAAACTCTGTTCAAAGATTCTTCATTGTCTGTCTCTATTCCTCTCTTGCTCTTTTACTTTTCGTCTGCATTTCTCAATCAAAATCTATTTTATTTTCCTTACTATGTCAGCTCGATCATTTATAGTAAAACCGTGTAAAAAAAATTTTCTGACTTATTAAAGCTGGCTATGTGTAGTTTATATAATGTGATTGTATTTTTAACTGTGATGTAGAGTTTTGCAGATTTTCGTGAATCCTGATTTTTTCTTATACAAAGTAAAACATACATAGCACAGTGCATGTATGAAAATAAATTGTAGAAAACAATTCTAGATCATGAAATAAAATAAAATAAATAAAATGTATACCTACTCAAATATTTTTAAATTATACAGTTTATTCTCTTGTATATGTATGTGGGTTGTAAAGCTCCTTCCATATTTAAAGAAATAGTATATTTTTATATGAATATGTATGTTATAATATTTTATTTTAATATTGTAATATATATTTTTCCATTAAGATAATTTTAATTATTTATTTGAAAAAAATATATTATAAAATATTGATTATTTTAATATATTTTTTTATTGCTTCAGTATTATTATAATATGGAAGTTTAAAATAATTTTTAATAGAATAAAATCAGAATAATAAATTAAAAAATGTAAATGAAAATGAATTATTTATATCAAAATATTTTATAAAATCAAATTTAGTAATCATAATATATTATCATATATAGCTTTTTCTTTAATTTAATTAAAAAATAATATTTATTATATTTCAGGACAATTTATTTTTATTATTACTAATTGTAAGGATTAAGGATATATACTGTAAGTTTTAATAAAATTTAATATTATTTCTTTATTATTATTTATTAATTATTATGATACTTTTTGAAATTTATATCGTCGCATAAAATAATAATACAGTATTAATACAATATAATGTAAATAAACCTATAAATAAAAAATTCTTTCGCACATCAGTTATATTAAATATTCCAAATAATGCAAGGAAAATCCAACATTAACATAAAATATTAAAATTCAATAGACAAAATGATACAAAAGCTGAATTTTATCTTAAAAAATTAAATGAAAATGAAAGTTAAAAGATTCAATGGTATTATCAAAAGCTCGTGTTATCTTGAATTTACATCATAATCGGAACCATTACAAAAGTAATTCTTTTTATAAAAACTGACAGCGGCAGACGTAAGAGTAGCTTTGATCGCATTGAACATGTTAAATGCACGAATATACAATAAGCCAAAATTTTACGGACGAGTGCTTTCGAGCACATTTGCAAATACGAGCAAGGGGATGAACCCATACTGGAAGATTAAGTTGGATATTTCTGCAGGATAATACAACAAACTTCTAGGGACTCTGTTCATGAGGGTAACATTGATGTATGACTTTTATATAAAGACGACGCAAAGGTTGAGAGTGAGAGACAATGGTAAAAAAGAAATAGAAATTCAATTTATTTAATTTTCATGGTTCCTGTGCTTGTTACATACATTTTTTAATTTTTATGTTAGCATTTGAAGTCAACGTGTAAGTTATAAAAATTGTATATATATAATAATACGTTAATTTATTTTTTTTCTTAAACTGGTTCTGTAAAACGATTATCGGAAGCTTACCTCTATAGATTTTTTATGTAAATAATTATTTTATATATCTAAATAAACTAGTCTACTTTATTATTTTGATAATAGGTCGTGTACAATAAAATTATAAAATTATGAATATTTGGTGGATTTGAAAACATTGTTTTTGTTTTGTTTTTTGCATTCTTTTCACGAATTTGCTATTGTTTATTAAACCTCTATTTGTCATTATTTTACATTTTGTG
Organism: Dolichoris vasculosae; assembly: GCA_018907195.1. Classification (NCBI taxonomy): domain Eukaryota; kingdom Metazoa; phylum Arthropoda; class Insecta; order Hymenoptera; family Agaonidae; genus Dolichoris; species Dolichoris vasculosae. Next base: position 961,777 of record JACCHY010000029.1, read on the forward strand.
CAATCTTAGTTTCATTTTGAATTTAAACGCACACATGCACTGCGAATACCTTCATACGCATGCATCAGAGTCATTATTTAAAATTATTTATATCTAAAATATAATCTGAAATCATTTTTAGTATAAAAAAATTTCGTTCATATCGATAAAAAAACATTTTAATTAGATTACGTATATATAATATTTATTTTATAATTAGTAAATTGTATCACATGTAAAACACACGCACGCAATTTCTACATTTGAAAGAAATTTAATTGAATTATTTTACTTAACATTTGTCGTATTATAGTAGTATTTTGATGTTTATATAACATCAATGGTGTTAGCAAATGATTAATACTCAACTAAACTATTTTAAATAATTTTTATATTTATTGCTAATATAAAAGAATTAATATTTTTACTGTTTGAATACTTTTCCAATATCATTACATAAGTTTATAAAGAATAGAAAGCTTTCGGAGAAGATTATGAAATGAAATTTCATAATAGATTTTTTAACATTGAAATAAATGTGTCATAAATCGGAAAAATTCATGAAATGGCTGATTGAAATAGAAAACATCGAGTAATTTAAATATAACAATAGACTAATGCGATTAATCGTATTTGCATTTTACTTAATGTACTTGTATACACACAAAATAATGGAATAAAATAGTCTTTGACGATTGTTCTAAAGAAAATTAAAGAAAAAATGACTGCTGCAGACAATTTTTTCATGCATATCTCGATGATTTTCATGGATAAATATGAATGCTCGACTGCTAATGAGCTTTTTGCGCATACCGCATGTATGCAAAATTATAAATAAAAAAAAAATTAAGCTATAAGACAATAACCATTGATAGAAGTCTTATAATTATTATTGCTTTTTTATCTTTTGTTAACTTAAAATTGTTATTAAATTAAACTTTTAATAAACTTTTGTGTTTTTGCTGGATTGTATATTTTCTATGACATTTACATATATTTTAATATATTTTAAAAATTTATATAGTTTATGGAATTCTTATATGTGATTTTTTTCATTTGAATATTATATAAATAAATTCTCTAAAGTACATTTATATTTTTCTTATAATCTACAACATTATTATATTTATATATATTTAGGTATATTGAAAGTGTTTGTTGTGAAGAATTTCAATATATAATTTTTATATATTAAATTTTATTATATACATATTTTTATTTGAAAAAAGATTATAAACAATTATATAGTTCTTCGAAAAATTAGTTTAGTTTATAAATATATCATTTTTATTTTACGTATTATTTTTTCTTTAATATAAGTTGAAATGCATAATTTTTTAATATTTTAAATATTTGAAAAAATGATAGTAAAATATATTTAAAATAAATATTATCATTAAAGATTCGTTAAATTATATTTTAAAATATTACTTAAGCCAAATTAATTAAATAAATTTTTCATTGATTGAATTAAAAATTAAGTTTGATACAAAGAACAATGTAAAACTATGTTTATAAATATTTGTATAAATATGATTATTAAAATGAACATTTTTTTTCAATAAATATTAATTATTTGACATATATTTTTTATGAATAAAATATATTGGATTGATCATTAACATAAAACTTTTCATTTTGTATTTAATATTTGCTGAATATTATTAATCAATTTATTGACGTACAAGCGCAAAAGAATATTTTTATTGATAATATGAAAAGAATTTATAAAGCTTACGTAATAATATTACCGATTACTGAGAAAGAAAAGGTTAGTTTTGACTTAGCATAAATTGAATGATGTGTTTAATTAAAAAGACGATTAAAATCAATAAGTAGTTATTCAAAATATTTTACCAAATAATGCAAAATGTTTTCTTTTATCCGAAGTATCTTTCAGTATTTTAGCCAAAAAAAATCATAAAACATTAGAAACGAACCATGGTTTAATCTTTTATTATATAAAAAGACGATATAAAAATAATGATGAGATGTATATTTTTATACTTTCATTCAATTGTAGTACTAAATAACAACATTAGTTGTTTCGAGCTATAATGATAAGCATCGTTCCTATCAGAAGTTCTTTATATTCTTATTTTTCTAACCTGTCAGTAAATACATACATAAGAAATATTTGAAAAGTAGTGAAATAATATCCACGATGTAGGACATAAAATAACGATGAAACTATTTAAAATTTTTATGAGTTTTAATAATTTATTAAATATATTATCTAAACGGATTATAAATTATAAATTATCTATAAAAATTAATAGCTAATTTATTCAATTTAATTGTATTTTTATTCAATTTCTAATGTAGCTTAAATATTTAGATTTTTCTATTTATAAAAATCCTTATTTATAAAAATATAGAATATACATCTTATCTGTTTATATTATTTTATGTATGAAATATATATATATATATATATATGTAATAGTTTAAGAAACAAATAACTCTTTTAAAGTAAAGTTATTACAACAAAATTTCAAAATTCTTTTTTTACGCAATAAATTTATTTATCTATATTGAAGAAATATTTTATATTTTTATTGTATACACGTTTTCAGAAAAATACAATTGTTCATTTTTTTAAAGTTTAAAATGTTAATTAAATTAAAAAAAAATCTTTTAAATTTTAATATAATAATTCTAATATTTTTATTTCAATCTATGTACTATGTTCTATATATTCGTTGAAAGTAATCGTTGTATAAAAAATGATTTTAAATTATATTATTATATTGTTAAATATATTTTTTTATAACATACTTTTATCGCATAAATTCTTAATCATGTTTAAATTAAAAATATGAAATATATTAAAAAATTTAGAATAAGTATTCAAATATTGTAACAATCAGTCTTTTTTGTATTTATTTAAATTATAATTTACAATAATTGAACTATTAAAAAAAATTTTAACATAAATATTATATTACTAGAGAAAAACTATATAATTATTTTATATAAGAATAAAAAGTTTTAAATTTTAATCTTTTTTAGAATTTAAGGCTTCTGAATATATTTGCACTAAGTTGTACTATATCGGTAGTAAGTCAGAAAAAACTTTAAAAAGTGAGATATAGATGTGATAATAAGAATTAAATAGTTGGGTTTCTTTTTCTTGGATTATCCGATATAATTTAATTAGTTATATAATGATATTCAAATATATAATACATAATGAAATATAAATAATCTAAATAATGGCTACAATAAAAAGTCTTAAAAATTTTACTGATAGATTATTAGAAAATCCCTACTTTCATAATAAATACATTAAAATATTTTTAATTTGATGCCGTTATAATATCAATAATATCATGATATTATTCATGATAAATTTTGTTGCATTATTGCTATATATATTTCATTTAATAAGAAAACATTTTGTAATTGTTTTTAAATAGTGGTTGCTACGTTACCATAAAAGAAAATATTCATTTTTAAAAATGTTCAAGGGTCGAAAAAAGTGTCTATTAAATCTTTGTAAATTCAAAATATTTATTCGGTGCATGAATAATTATAAAATTATATATATATAGAAAAAAATTTTATGTTAAGATGGAACAACTTTACAATAAATATGTGTTAAAAAATTGTTTATGCAATGTAAATCAATTAATTAATTACAAATATGTAAATGTATCTATCAAAAATGAATTTTTTAATAATTAATTTTTAATTTAATAATATTATTAATAATAAAGAATAATCCAATCAATAATTAAATATAAATTGAAATTTTGTAAGATTACTTGATAATTAGTATCGTTACAATTTCTTACGTAGCTATATTTGCATTACTATTGATTGTTTTCAAATTTGAATAACAAACAATAATTATTTTTAATGATTCTATTTTAGATTACCTTACTTCAATTTGCAATTTTTTTTATATTTTAATAATTATTTCAATAAATTTTATTAACATTACATTTTGAATAGTTTTTCTCATTAAAAAATGGAACAATTAAATAGTTGATCAATAAACCCTGAAAGACCTATGGATAAATAGTATTATTGGATTAGCAAAATAATTTTTCAGACTAAGTGGTCCTCATCTCACTATCTTCTTTATAGACATTAGTGCATATTTCTGTCATAATTATTTAAGGCACCAGAGTTCTACAACGTACAATAGAGCAATGCACTGACCGCTGATCCTGTGTAAATGAGTGATAACATGTAATCTTATAAGAATAGTAGAAGCAATATTGCAAGAATGAAATAAATTTGATTGAAATATGTAGTATTAGTTATACAATTTTTTAGATATAATTCTTCGTAAAAAGAGTACTCGAGAAATATAAAGCGAATACTTTTTTTGTAAATTTTTCTTATTGTAAACTTTGCCATCTTGATTTATGGATTAATGTTTTGTTTTTGCTTATTATAATTATAGAATTTATAATTATTTAAAAATATCAAAAACAAATTTTTGTAATAATACTATAAATTAAAAAGCTAATATGTAGAATAACACTAGTAAAAATAATAATTATAAAAATTTTATTATTATTTAAATTTTATATAATTCGTGTTCCATTTTAATTTTATTTAATTGAATATTATTGAATATTATTAAATTATGTATAATATTATATATTATATATACATAGTATATTTATATTTAATAGATTCTAATAATATTAAATTTATAAGCTTTATTATAAGCTTGATTGAAAAAAATGCATTAAAAATACTATATTTTAAAAATAAGTAAATATATAAAATTTTGTAAAAGTTTCTTGTATTACAATAGTTCAACCTGATTAAATTAAAAATGAAAATATAATTTTTCACGTACAGTAATTAAAATTATTGCTCTCTAACAATAAAATTCATTACGATTAAATTAAGAATTAAGAAACTAAAAAAAGTTACTAGATTAGAAAAATTATTTTCAATTTCACTGAAGAGTAATTAATATTAAACTAATTTAATCATGAAGTTGCAGATTTAAAAAGAAAATGACTGGACAAGTAAATAAATACATAAGATGAATAAAAAATATTCCATATGCATAAAAACGTTGGTTAATAAAAATTGGATATTAAATTCACTATACCACTAAAATGATGATTATAATATTTTGTAATACATGATATTTATATTTTCGTTTAATACAACTCGAAAAACATGGTAAATACTAGAAAATTTTAGAATGTGAAATAAAGTTTGAAAATATTATTTAATTTCTTGTCATTATTTATATAGTATACATTTATTATTAACGTTCTTGAAGTATTGTAATTTTCAAATAGATGTATGTTAATTGAATAAATAAAATAAAACGAAATTAGTCCATAATTGCATACAAATTATTTTTATGTAAGTATATAAGTTTTATTCAAAAATGTTTTCTATATTAAAATTTCTCTTCAGTATTATGTTTTGATAAAATTATAAATAAGTATTTATATTTTTTTAAGAAATAAAAATGATATAATTTTTTAATTTTATTAACACAATACTAAATATATAAAAATATATGTTAAACAAGAATTTTTTTTTAATGTAATCCATTTTAATTAAAAAATACATTTAAGAATATATTCATGATTAAATGGTTTTTACCCCTTATATAATAACAAATTTTATTAGATTAAAGATGCAATAAACAAGAATCATCAATCAAGTTGAAAATCAATACTTATAATCATTACTTATTTTATGCTTCGTGAAAATCCGCGAGCATGTATTTTATTTTTTTAACTTAATTTTAACTTAGTATAACTGATATTTTGGTTCTCATTCCTTAAAAGATTAGAAATGTGACTATATGTGAACATCATGTAAAAGGTGACTTATTTTTATGTCATTTTATTTGTTAACATTATAGCATATATAATTATGTATTCAATTAATTTTTATTTATAATTTTTTGGTAATTTAGTTTAAAAAAATAATAAAAAAAATTAGTTGAAATTTGTTTATATTTACTTTAATTTGTAAACTTATTTTCTATATTGATTCATCGTAAATTTTATTGTTTCATATTATAGTTTAATAATGTAAATGTCTCTCTTTAAGTACAAAAAAGATCTTATTTTAAAAGCACCATGTGTATAATAATTTCTATCTAAATTTTGAACCAAAACAAAACAATATATTTTTTTTATATATTATGAAGCTAATATATTGTTTCTAAAATTATAATGCGTGGTTCATTATTCTTTAGCTACTTATAATTTTACAAAGGAAATACAATCAGAATATCATACAGATGGTATTACTCTACTGCTCAATTCAAACAAACAAAAACAAATACAACAGAGTGAGATAGTGGAGGAACTGGAAAGAGAATTAGATACAGATATAAGATTATAGAAAATCTAATTGGTAACTCTAGGCAAAGAAAACTTGCACTTTTCTGATGCACCATTTTACTTAGATATATTATGCATATGCAGAAAACTTCGATTTTCTTTTGTGATACCGTTAAAATTATACTCTAAAATAATTGAAATTATACATAGCATAACTTTTAATATAAAAGCTTGTAATATTGGTGTAATACTCTAATTCTCAAAAAGTAAAAACTAAGAAATATATATATGTTTTTTTAATATTTATGAAAAGAGCAATTTTATAAAACAAGATCAAATTTATTAATTATTTCAACTAATCATAATATATTCTTATTATACAAAAATTATTATTGCAATTAAATAATTATGCAACCTATCGTAAATAAACATTTTGTATTAAATAGTTCGTATCTTCCTACATATATTAGTTAATAATTGTACCTTATATTAATTTGTATGAAATTTTTTAATTTTTTTAATATTTTTAATTACAAACTATTTTCTAATTTTAAAAATCAAATACATTCCAATTTATTGTAAGACTTCGTATTATTAATTTTAAAAAATAATAAAGTATTAACGGTATATAATAAACCAATTAAATTTCAAATTTTTGTTTATATAATATTTATAATTTTGATAATAAATCAAATTAATTTAAAAAATAAATAAAATATATCATGAGAATTACAAAAAATAGCTAGTTATATTTACAAACTTGTCTTTAGTCAAGATTTAATAATTTCAATTTTTTATTAGTTTTGAATATTAAATATGCTCTTTAGGTTCATAAAGAATAAGAAAAATTAAATTCTACATTAAACTATTTTTATACCAATAACAATAATTAATCATTAATTAATTTTTACTAAATAAAATAAAATATTTTTACTAATAGATAGTCACATAAATATTGATAAAAGAAATTAATATACCATACGTTTTCAAGTGGTGATTATAAAAATAACTTGAATAATTTTTTAATATTAAAAAGTACAGTGCAGATGTGTTAATTAAAAATTGATTAATAATTTAAATCATTTAATAAGTTTATTTAATTTTATTAAATTTTAGTTTCAATTAGTATATAAACAGAAATTAATATATTTCTAAATTAATAAAAAAACAATTTACTAATAATTTTAAAGATCTATTTCTCAATTATTTCTATCATAATGATAATTAATAATCTTCATTTCTTAGTTATAAATGTAATATAATATAATGATGATTATTAAGATTATCATTTTATGAAATAAATTTAAAAAACTGATAAAATTAGATATATTTGAACTGATACAATGATTTGAAATATTAACAAAAATGAAAAATATAAAAGTATTTGATAAAGAAACTATATTGGAGAGTTTTATTTTTGGTTCGATAATAAATTAAAAATATTATGAATATTAACTAGATTTTAAAAATTATTTATATTTTTAAACTTTATAATTTATTCTTTACTTTTTATATCTAAATTAGTCTTAGATAATAAAATGTGTCAAGGTAATTTGATATATGAAATATTGAAGTTTTCTTATTTTAAATGTAAATATTTCAGGAACATGTTTGAAATTTTGAATTATTTATTTCATAGTATATAATAATATATAATATTAATATTATACAATAATATAATGATGTTCCAAATATTATTTTTAAATAGTTTAATAAGTTATTTTGTACTATTATTAATTGACATTATTTTATCAAACCCTTTATAAAAGTTATTTTTTTTTTATATCGACTAATTGTTCTAAACCATCGTTCGTTAAAACATTAGATACTAAAATGTTTATTTAAAATATTTATCTAAAAATAAATAATATTAAAGAATAAGATTTAATTATTTTTTCTATCGATTTCAAAATACACCTTTATTTTATTTACTTTAGCTAATTCTTATAATAATTTTTTCATAAGAATATAATCTAGGGTAAAGAAATACAGTCATCTATCTGAGCACCGACTGGATCAGGATCAGTGATTATATTATCATTCCATCACAGGTTATTGTTATATACCTATTTATTTTTTTTTTTTTATTTTGGGGTATAAAAGAGGCGCTTAACTTTTAAATTAATGATCAGTGCACATGAAATAATTTATTCCAATTTTACAATTTTGAAAAACTTATGATTTAGATTTTACTTACATAATCTTTTATATTATACTTAATCAAATTTATACTAATATAGAATGTGTTATTTATACTCAACTAAAATCTTAAGGACTGAAATATAAATTCTGATAAATTTCTGCAATATAAAATTATCGATATAAATAATAATCTCATAGTAAACAGTTAATTATTTTGATAGTTATTCTGTACATATTTCAGAGAATATAAATGGGTATTATATTTCTATTGATAGATCTTGTAAATTTGTTCAAACTCATTTTGATAGCCTCTTACGAGTGCTTTTGTTTTAATACAGGTGAGATTATAGTCTATTATATGAACTCTTACATTTAATTTACGAAATTCTTTGTAATTGTAAAAAAGTTTTCTTTTAAAAGATGTATTATTAATAAAATTCAGCTATTTCCAAATGTTAGAATATAAATTATGAATTTTTATTGATACTCCCTCATTCTAATTTATCTTCCCAAGTTCTATTTATTATTCATTTTGAATACAAGATAATAGAACTTCATAAAATTAATGGATTGAATATTTTAGCGATTATTGATCGACATTTTTTATTTAATATTATGAACTATGTATTGATCGAAAAAATAATCAAATAATGTATGTGATTCAATCCTGTTTTGCATTACACGATATATCTAAAGTTTTTTATCGTTATTTATTTTATAAAGTTAATCGAAAATTTGTATTAATTTTGTCAAATTTTAATTTATATAATATATTGTAACTATTCATTTTTCGTTTTTGTATATTAAACTTGCTTAACTTTAAAAATTTAATATTAAATTTTTTGATTTTGAAAGCGTTATCTATAGTTTTCATAGATAAGCTGTCGATAAATAAACTGTATCTGCTAACAGAAAATTATGTTTTTCATTTTTAATTATATTTTTAAAACTAAATCGCCAGCAATAGTACATATTTTAATTTTTATTGTTTCCGATAAATTTAGAAAATTATTATTTTCAACTTTTTCTACGCATACATATTAAGTTCTTTTCATTTCTATTCAAAGGATATCACTTCAATTTGTTATTTTTGATAATTCTTTAGTTTATATTAGTAAATATAATAAATTATTTTGAATTTCATCTCTTTCATTATTGTTAAGTTTGATTTTTTCGTCATTATATTTAGCTTGATTAATTTCACTCAGTAATTTTACTTCTTCTTTTATTTAGTCGAAATTTTTATTTATGACTTCAAATTTTTTAAGATGATGTTTAAATGTAAGGGATTCAGCTTTTCAGTATTACGAATAAAAGGAACCTTTTAAATATTTTGAGTTAAGCCTTTGCAATTCTACGCCTATGGTTTAGTATCTTTAATCTCTTTCCGATATTTATTTTTCATTTTTATTAAATAAAGATTTTGAAGAAGAAAGATTTAAAGATTTAATTAAATAGAGAACTTAGTTCTTTGATATTTGAATGAAATATGGAAAAATTCTTAGACACTATCGTCTATCTTTTGAGCTTCTGTCAAATTTCCCTTCTAATTTTAACTTCTAGACTATCAGTCCTTAATTATGTTTCTTATTTATTCTATCAATATTTTCATTACTTTTTTACAATCAAAAATTAATTAATTGTCATAATAAATTGCATTTTTTTTAAGCTTTTCTCTCTTTTATATTCTAAATTTTGACTTTGTATTTGACACTAGTTTTCTGGTAATAAATATTTTCTTTAAAGGTCCATATTAAATTTATTGTACAAATTTAATGTAATATAATTTTTTTAAGTGATTTAATAAAACAAACGTGCATCGATTTTAGTAAAATTTTTTATAGTAAAAAAATTTTATAAAAATTTTATTATGAAAATTAAGTGTGAAATGAAGGATCTTAATTTGCTCAATTTATGCACGAACGACTCATTGATGATATCGCAACTTGTTGCAGACTTTAATGATCTCTTGTATAATGTTATTTTATAACTTTTTCATCAGAAAAAAATTGAAGCAACGCAAAACATCATCGATTTTCTATAACAATAGTTTATATATATTCTATAATTACCTTTTCAGTTAACATAATACAATCATAATTTTAATAATTGTTGACGGAACAATTATTTTCGTGTAATTTTTGTATTGTATTTTGTACTCACATATATATGTTCGAAAATACCTTTTTGATATTTAAAACGTCATTGAAAAAAAATTTTATAGTCTACGGTCAAATTTATTTAATACATTTCGTAATAATTTTTAAAATCTATTATTTTAAAAGAAATTTCTATTTAAGTATAAAGCAAAGTTAATTTAACATTCAATCTTGAATTTTTAATTGTCTTTTAATAAATACCTACGAAAAAATATTTAAATATCTAAAGGATAGTATAAAATCTTTACAATTTCTTTGATTTTTATTCCTGTTTCTTGTACAGTATATGATATAACTTCAAATTTTAACTACTTTTTTATTATACTTATTTTTAGTTATCTTTATGTTTATATCTTTATGTTTTCATACTTTTATTTTTTATTTATTTGTTCTTTCTTATCTGTATTTTAGAAAAATTAATGTTTCTCTATTAATGGCATAAGTTACATAAAGTAAGTTTTTATATTAAATCTCATAAGTAAATCCCATGATTGTTCACAAACAAATAAGTATTAAAACATAAAATAAAAAACAAAAGTAAAACATGTAGTGAATTTTATTTAATTTATTAATGTTTATTTATTTTTACCCAATAAATACAACATATTGTTTTATAATCATAATTAAAAATGATTTAATATAATAAATTTCTTATGACTAATATGCTATAATATATTATATAAGTCCTTGGTAATATAATACTTTTATTCTACTGTTTCTATGCTTTGAAAACAAAATTTTTTGAATGGCATTAATGCTGTTTTTGCTTTTTCCAATTGAGTTTTTATGTGATGATTATATTTTTATTTTGTATGTAAATGTAATCATAAATATTTAACTATTTGTTTGTGAGAAATTGCCTGTTTCTTGATGGAACTGCCAATTATTTGATTGAAATTTTTATGTATTTTTCTCATTTAAAATATCTATAAATTATTATATAGTTGCTATTGTTGTCTTTATTTGTATTTGTTATATCTATTCCAGCTTTTCTTAATGTTATGATATTATAAGTCATTGTTAATGGAGGTACATTTATATCTTCTTTTGTTTTAAAAATTGAATTAATATTAGGGAACATTATTATTGGAACAGTTTTTGGAATGTTTTTTATTTTGTTATTTCTGAAGTTATTTACTGATTCTAAAAATTTTTGTTGGAGATGTTTTTGATTTGATCAAGTATGTATTTATAAAATTTTACCTCTTGCTTGTTTACTACCGTTGTAATTTTATCGCGTTCTGTTTATTAGTGATAATATATAGCTTTTATCTTTTTGTAGTTTTTTTATGTTTTTGTTTGTATAATATTCACAGAAATTTTTTTTCATTATTTTAGGTACTAATGTGTTAATCGTGTAATTTATGTGGTTGTCTATTTTATCGATATTTTTATGTATTTCAGTATTTGTTACGTTTTCGTTGTTCGGTTTTTTAGTTTTTGTATATTTTACATTCACCGGGTTTATATTAGTGAATGCATTATATGCATTTATATTGCATATTACAATTTTGTGACGTATGATCTAGAAGTTGGCAATTGTGGCATTGTATAATATTTTTTTAATTATTTTTTCCCAAGTTATTTTATGTTAGTATAAATATATTATACTTTGTTACTTATTTATGTTGCTATTTGTCGAAATTTGTCTTAGATAATATAAAATCGGGAGTAATATATTATTTTTTATTAAATTTTGTTTTTTGAAGCGCGACATTTTAATAAATTGAATTTCAGATGTTTTTAGATTATTCAATTCTTCTAATATTTCTATTTCTGTGAAATTTTTTGTTTAATCTCTTTACTAAATGTATTTTTTTCAGCTTTTAGTGTGAATGTACGGTAACTTTTGTTTGTACTTTTTAATAGTTTTGTAGTAATATTAAAGTCATAGATTGTTTTGAGATATAATATATGTTTATTATTGTGTATGTGTTTTATGTAGTAGCCTTTAACATTTGTGTTTGGCTTTATTAGTTTTATTGTGTCTTTGGATTTCTGGTAAAGTATGTTTATGGGTGTTTAGGATTTTTCATCTTGCATGCGCTAGTGTGCGCGCTTCTATTTCCTTGGATGGCGTTCTCTTGTTCTTATATTTTTTCTCTGAATTATTGTTTTTTTCTTATTTCTTCTATTATCATTTGTTATATAATCATTTGTTAATGGCTTTGATTTGTACATGTTTTGTTTCTAAATTATGTATTTGTTTTTTATAGTTATATTATGTTTTTGTTTGCCATTATTTCTATTATTATTATATTTTTTTCTGGATTCGTCAATTATTTAATAATTTTAATTTAGTAATTTCTTTATTAAAATTTTTACTTCAGTTTTTAGTATTCGTTTTTTATTTTATATTTATTTTATTGTTATCTTATTTCATGTTATTAGATTTGGATAATAATTGTAAATTTATACTTTTTTTCTTTTCTGATAATGTTTTATGTTGCGTTCCAATTGTTGTTTCTATGGCGGTGTAATGGGATGTAATCTAACAAATGAGTTACTCGTGTATATGTCGTTTAATAATAGTAATATATTTATGAATATAAGTTATAATAAAGATACACTTACTTATCATTAATATAGTAATATTCGAGACGGGGTTCAATATGAGTTTTTAGTAATGATTCCACTCTGTATCTGGTTGTAAACGCTTTTATATCTGATTGTTATTGTTCTCTAATCTCTTCTCGCTGTGGTCCAGTATTTAATGAAAAATCGTGATAATCAAAGCAAAGAAAGATCATGTGAGCCGATAAAAATTTTATGAGAGTAATTAAGAAAGACCACGAGAATCAAGCAGTCGAGTTTTATAGGAGTGATTAAGGAGGACCATGAGAATCGAACAGTGATAAGAGTTTCGTGAAGGTCATATATTACATGTGTCAGAAGATCTTGTTTAGTTGAAGTAAATTATTATTTTATTTTTATTAGTTTTTTTTAAACATGAATTATTTATTTCTTTCACTGTTGCACTTGATAATTGAGATTTCTTTTAATTTTATTTATTTAGTTATAAATTCTTGTTTGTTTATATTAATTATTATTTTAGATAAATTTATTTATTAATACACTATTCAGTTTTTCACTTATGTTAATTTTTAATGTTATTTTTCTCATTTATTTTACACTGAATTAATATTCTTTATTCCTTGTGGAGGTATAAAGAGATTTAGTTGCGTTAACAGCGTTCCGATGTTTAGGGTTCATGGGTAAGTAGTCTACTAATGATCCACAGAATAAACGTGATCAGATGATCTGTATTTACTTCAATTTTCTTAAGTAAAATGCTGTAAAATATTTATAAAATAGTAATATTTAAAAATATCTTGCATCTTTAATAAACATTTTCATTCTATTATAAAAAATGAATAGTTATGATAAAATAATTAAATAATTAATAGTTATGATAAAATAATAATTATTATAAAGACATGTGTATAAATTTTCAACAAATTATTATAAATTTAATTTAGAAATTACAGAAATACAATATTTTATTTAATTTGAAAATTTTTAATTATTTTTAAATAATATAATTATAAAAGTAAATTAGTTATACTATTGAATTACTATTTTTCAATTTCAGAAAAAAATACATGTAATTTTAGTTTTAATTAGAATTTTTATTGACATCACAGAAAACCTTGATAATAAAATTTTATTCGCAATGTAATGCACGTATCACTTCCCTTATTTGATGGGACAAGTCACTCTTGTACCCTTCAATATTTGAATAGGTATTACAAATATTATTATTACCTTAGACATAGATAGTCATGCGCACACTTTCTCTAATCACAAATTATGAATCCCATAGAACTTTGGTATCTATCACTTAGTCCGAAATTAGTGCTACCTTTTAAATATTGAACCGTAGCTTGAAGAAGATAAAATTAAAAGAGAGAACAGAACAGAGCAGAAGCAGACACAGACCAGATCATACTAAAATTCCATCACGAAAGTTACTATTTCAATATTAAGTCACTGTATCTTTAATATAATATATATTAATAAATAAATTACTATGATTAAATCGTATCCAAACCAATATGCAAAAAGAATTTCTTTTTTGTTATAGTGCTTTATTAGTATAAATCTTCACTTTATATAATAATTATATTATATTATAATAATAAAACACAATAAATATAAACCTATCTATATAAATCAAATTAAAAAATTACAATTTTCTTTTAATTTTTTATTTTAATTGTTGTAATTATGTTATCATTAGTAACATTTTTGCATATAAAATTAGCGCAGCATAATATAAATTTACACTTGTTCTTTTATTTATTGATGATTTATATTTTAAACTACTTTACAATTTTTATATAGCAATTTGTTTGTTTATTATATAAAAGTATTTAATATAAGAATTAGTTTACGCTGCATTTAATTAATATTTTTATTATATGAATAAAATATAATGAGATTTAATTATAATTAAAATTTATTTTTAATTTTTATACGTACTTTTTAAATTTTTTTCTTGTGCAAAATTATATATCTATAACCAAAAGGCAAAAATAATTAATTTGATACATAACCTAACCTGTTAGTTTTCCATTCGGTATTTTACAAAATTGAAATAAATAAAAGTATAACCAGTCTTAAAACACAATGAAGAACAATCCCTTTAAAATGTCAATGATACCTATTTTTAAATTCTGTTATTTGTGTATGCCTGCGTTTTCGCATAAGGAGTTATATATTTCCAAAATATGAATAAGATCTTGTATGGGTAGTTATTACAGTGACAATGTATCTTTAATTTTAATAATTTTTCTAGTTTTTCACAAGAGTTCATACTGTTACGAAATTTTGCTTTTACTTTATATCTCATTTATGATGAGAAAATGTAAGTTATACCTCCTGGACCTAAATTTATGAACAGTATTTATACTTCACAGAAAATAATGTGTGCGCGCGCAGGCGTATGTACGATAGATTTATGTTATAATAGATTTAACGAATTACTTAGCTTATTAAATTTCTTATTCATCCAAATATCAAATCCGTTATATACGTGAGCATATAATTTTTTAAAACAAATTTAATTTGAAAATTGATAATACAATGTATTTTAAAAAAGATAATATATATAGTATTACTTTATTAATCAAATATTACATTTTTTTAAAGTAATTAATATATATTATTTTTAAAATAAATGAAATTAAGAGATTATTCCTATGCATAATGTAAATATATAGATAGACATATAAGTAGAACGAAATATATCTATATACTTTTGAATTTAATGTGTATTTTAAAAATTTTAATTTTCTGTAATTTATTATAGAATTAATTTTTGAACCTTCTAGATGTCTTGTCATTTTAACTCATTATTTTTTCAAAATTTTTAAATTATATATACAAATTCTTTCTGTAATCTATATAGTAAGAATAATGCATACAATTTTATATTAGAGATATAATTAGTATTCACGTCATTATTTTATCAATTCTATGCTTCAATTTAATAAAAAAAAATAATCTTTCCAAATAAAATTAAAATGTTTATTATTATAAAAGAATGTAATCAATATTTAAATTTAAAATATCTTTATATATAAGTACTACGTCTTCTTTTTTTCTAACTATATTTTCTAATGATATTCCTATAATGCTATCAGTTAAACCTATATATGTACATATTTTTATTTAAAACTTTATATAATTTAATTATTTTTAAGATATAAGAAATATAAATATTTAACGAATATAGTTTTCTTATAAAATTTTTAAAAAATAAATCATAATTTTAAAATATTTTATCAAAAAAGAATTTATGAAAGTAAAATAAATTTATTTTACACTACTAATTACAAAATATAGAAGAATTACAAAAAATTCAAAGTAATGACTATTTTATTTCATATGAAAGTTATTTATAATATTCATTACTAAAATCAATTAGATAAAAAATTATGAAATTATTTCATATACACACTGCACGCAGTCATATGTACTTATATATGTATAAAACAGTTTTAGAAATCGATAAAATGATTGATAGATAGACAGAATAAGAGAAATAGAGAAAACAGTGTTATGTAAATGAAAAAAAGAATAAATTAAAAGGACGAAAAAATATATATATAGTAAAAATTAATAGAGCATATACAGAGTTTCTGCTCTGCTTGCAGATCTTCTCAATTATATAGTTATTAAATTTATTGTAAGCAGGATCTGTTTAAGATTAACAAATAAATGATCATCAAATATGATATAAGTAAAACTTTTGTTTTCATTTAAATAAATAGTATGAACAAAAAGAACGATAAAGTCTGTAAAAACTTAACGACGAATATGAAACATCTAGTGTACATAATATAATGTTGCAAATGAATTGATTATCTTCAGAAATGCATATATTTGGTTTATTTAATAAGAAAATTACTGATAATAATATAAATTCAAAATAATATTCTTATTTCATAGACAATATTGTATTCTCTGTATTGTTTAATATGACAAATTAAATTAAAAAATTTGTATTAATATTGAAATTTTAAAAAATTTGATTTTATCTAATTTTATCAATACTTGGTAATTTAAGTTACACTATCTAATTAAAGTTTTTATTAGTTCTGTAATAAAAATAAATACAAAAGTTATATTTATATTTTCATCTTAAAAATATAACTTCTTTTTTATAGTATAATATTAATTTGCTGTTAAAATCTCTTTAAATATAAATATTATATTCATAAAATACATTTAAACGAATGTTCTTAATCATACAGTTAGTTTCAAATTGAATAGTTGGAATGATTATAAAGCAAACTTTAGTAATTATATACATTTAAAATATCCGTTGAAAACTTTTTATAAAGTTGATTCCTTATGGAGATAGAAACATAATTTTTAGAATATATTGAAATAAAATTTTATTATTTTTCTGTGATAATTATAAATTGTTGTTATAAAAAATAAAATATAATACCAAATAACTTATAATAATGAATATTCAAATAGTATAAATGTTTGTTATTTTAAAAGTAATTGTATATAAGTTAAATTTTTTCTAATATTTTGTTAGAACTTTTGTAAATAATACTTTATCTATTTTATATACAAACTGTAAAAAAATATTGTATATACTGATGCATATTAATTTATTTATTTAGTACTTTAATTTTTTTATTTTTTTTAAAAATATTAAAAATAAAAGTTTTTATAAAAATATACAGGTATATTTTTCATTATTGTTGTTATAAATTATATTATATAAATATAATAAATTATAAAATATAGATTATAATTAAATAAAACTTAAGAAGAATATAATTTAGATGATTTTAATTAAATGAATAATATTAAAATAAATATTTACCTTTAATAAATATATAAATTCTTTATAAAAACTATTCCTATTTTTATATTGAACAAATACTTTTATTCTATTAGCTACATTAATGTAAAATCATTAAAATAGAAACCCTACAAACTAATATTTTTATTTACACTATCATAGTGAAGTAAGTAGTGGCAGAGAGTCTGTGACTAAATTTATTTATTTTCTTTTAATAAAACATTATGAAATTATACAACAATATACTTAAAGAGTGTATTAAAGTCTCACTATGCATACGAACATAACTATTCATAATTTAATTATTTCTGTTTTATCACAATTCGCTGCACAGACATGCGCATTGTGTCATGAATGTATGATTAAATTACATGTACTTCAAATTTTATAAGTTCATCTTGTCGAGATCTATTCATTATCTTAGTATATTTTTATATGTATTTACATTGTACATAGAAAAAATGTTTGACGAGTAATTTACTTTTGTATTTATGAGTAAAGTGTATAATTGAACATTTTCTGCCCATTCCTGTTTTTAATTTAAGATTTCTAATCTCTTCACTTTATTGAATTACAATTATTTTCGGATAATGGATAAGGAATCGATACACAACAAAAAAGAGAAACTTTTGAAATTAATGGATAGATATATACCCAGTGATATATAATGGAAAGGATGATGACAACAATGATCTAACGTTACCAACTTTTATTATTAATATTATAATGGTAAAATGGAAAACTTTTGGGGTTATATTGAAAGTCACTCTGGATTTCAATGATGACTACATTGATTATTGTACCTCTACATATATTTACATATGTGAATATACGTGAAGGAAAGATATCATTTCCAAATACTATCTGCTAATTACTTCGAAGTACTTGCATTTTCGTAACCTAGATTCCTGTCAATGCGAATATGAGTAATGTATGAATAAACTAATCGATATTATTTAGATATAAATTATGTAATGTTTTAAAATTAATATATTTAACTAAAAAATAATGATAATTTATATTAATTATACTTGTATTTTATTTAACAAATCATATTTACTTTTTATTAAAAACTATAATTTGTTTTACTAAAACTGAAAAGTCTAATAAGCATATAATATTATTCTCTATCAATAATTAAGATTATATTTATGTGTATAAATAAATTAAGCAACTAAAGCGAATTCAGATTAATGATATAGGAGGATGTACTTTAATCTTTTGAATTAAAAAATTAGAATATAGTTTTCATTAAATTATTATTTGAAAATTATTATTTTGAAAATAATATTATATATATATAGATTTAATAGTAAACTTAAGAAAGATAAAATTACATCTCTTTTTAGTAGTAGTATTAATTTTTGATTTAGAATAAGATGATGACAAAATTTCTGTGAAACTGATTTGGTGAAATTAATTATCGCTTGGATATCGTATCGAAATTTTTTAAGTATACTTATGCATTTAAAACAGCCTATTTAATTATTACATAATTCTTGCCTACTCATATTCTTGGACTCTCATAGATCAGAAATAATTTAAGTAAATTTTATCTTTTAATTTTTTGTAATAAGAAGATTTTTATACAATACTTTATTACTTTTAATAGGAAATAATCGAAATTGTGATAGATAATTGAATTCTGAGCATTTTACTATAAATATATAAAACTTTTTAATATTTTTAACTTAAGTAATTATTTAAATTTGATTAATACAATATATATGTTTTTAATCCATCTCATTCATGAAAAAAATGTTTTATAATTATTACAATCAATAAACCATTTTTTATTTTACTTATAAATTATTAATAATTTTTAAATATTAATTTTTCATCAGAAATTTAACACTGTAAAAGATTAACATTTAATGAAATAGTTTAATTATTATTAAATTATTATATTAAAACAAAAGTCAACGGATTTAAATAAATTGTGAATCATCTTTTGAAATTCAAGTTATTTATCTTTCCTATTATGGGTCGACTTTCTATTAGAAATATACTATTTCTTAAAAACGCATTTAGATAACTATTTCTTTCTCAAGTGTTTAACATTTGAAAGGGATATTTAATTTGTTTTCACTTTTCTATGATATTATCTTAAAAATGTGAACACGATTTTAATTGTTTTTATTCATTTTTTTATAACTATTTTTTGATGAAATCAAAATATTATTTATACTGAGTGCAAATACCTTATAAACAAGAAATAATTATATTTAACAAAAAACATATACATATTTACATTGTAAATATATAAATATAAAGCTAATATAAATTATTTAAATATTTACAGACTTCATCAATAATCATCTATGTTTTAGTCTTTTTTTAAGAAAAAATAGATCACTGAACTGTTATATGAAAGAAAGGTTTCGGTGAAGGCTTGAAAAAATCCAAGAATTGATCAGCCATGCCGATTTCCTTCAATTCTTGCCTTTATATATATGTGGAATTGTTTACACAGATTTGCAAGAATATATTTGTAACTTAGATTGATTTAAGAATTTTTCGAGGTAAAGTATATATTCACATAAGTCTAATGATCGACTGATGAAAACATCGATATTTTAATATTTTTATGCTGAATCTTAACCCTTGCAACAAGATAACGTTACTTCTTAATTCTTTAAGTCGTTACGTTGGATGTCTAATTTGTGACTGAGTGGCAAAGTTATTTATTTATTCTATACATCGAAATAATTTAGTAAATAACATTTGACTAGCATATGAAGAAATAAATTTTTTATATTCTCAAACTATGGTAAAGTGACCTGTCAAATTTTTAAAATTGATTGAATGTCTAAATAACTTTTATAGAGATAATTTAAAATTACTTAATGAAATAAAAAATTTATATTTTATTAATGATAGCAGTAGGAGTGTTAAAAATAACTTTCTTACTGTTTTAGATAAAATTTATTAATATATAATAGATGATTTTTAAAACAATTTCAAGTTTTAATAAATTTTAATTTTTGTAAAAGTTTTTCATAATTCGTCATTCTAATTAATCTATGAAGAATGAAAAACAAGCTTAAATCTAATGTCAGAGAAAATTGAGAAATAAGAATAAAAAGAAATTAAAAATAAGACAAAAATAAAAGAAAAGAAGGCAAAGGAAATTTTCAAATGCTTTTCCCAGCATTTTCTTTTAATTATTCAGAGTTGGAAGTATTTGCAATTCTTGCACTTGTTGAGCATGCGAGGAAATGGTGATGAAGATGAGGGCGAGGCTCCCTTTTTTTCAACGAGAACGAGAATCATTGGTGAACGAGGCAAGATGGAACCTCCATTCTTTTAATTTTTCCGTTTCTGCATAAAGAAGCTTTTTTATTCATCTTATTCTTTTTCCTTCTGATATTCATTTTTTACCGCTTGTTAAAAATGATGAATAAAAAAGGAAATTATAGAAGTTTCTTATTTTAGTTCATTTTTAAAAAAGAAACTTTAATTCGTTATTTGAGGGACACAAATTTGTATCGAACATAAAGATGTATAATGACATTAAGGATTCATTTAAAATATATACAGAAGAGAAATAGATAGTTAAAGGTAGACGATAATTGTATTTGAATTTATTTTTAGTCACAAGAAATTATAAAAATATTACTTAAATTGCATTCTTTTAATTTTATTCAGTTATAGGTTAAAATAAAATAAAAATTTAATTTATTATAATACTGTAATAATTTTTTAACAGACATTAATTATAAATCTATATTATTAATATATTCTTATATATCTAATATATTTTAAATTAATATTTATTTAAATATAATAATTTTTATATTTATAATATAATTTATTTATAATAATAATATTATTTATTTATAATATATAATGCTAATAAATATTTTTAATAAATAATATTTATTAAGGAAATAATAAATTTAAAAAATAAATTATAATGATTATATTTAAAAAACTTTAAATATTAATTAAAAATTGGCTTTTTACGATAAAAAATCGAAAATATAAAATAAATTCCGTTGGATGAAACTGACTTAAACAAATCAAAGAAAGAATTATACATTTTATACGCCGAGAAGATTTTGGTTTATTTTAGACAACCATCGATGGAAAATTAAATTATGATATTTATTAATATAATGTTAATAATCCTTCATATTTTAAATAAAAAATAAAATCGAATAACTTTCATTTTATTTTTCTATTTATTTTAGGTTTCATAAAATAATATTATGCTAGCTGATAATTAAATATGTATTTTAAACTATAAAAATAAAGATAATATCTAATATATTCATATTATATTATATTAAGAAAATAAATACGAAAAAACAGTATTAAAATAAAAATAAATACTATAAACTTTTATACTTAATAGTCTGAATTTTTTAAAAAGTGTTAAGATAAAAAGATTACTATAATAAAAAGTGCTGTGTATACATTTTTAAAGAAAAGAAATAGTAAAAGAGAGCCAGATAACAAATTATTGGTTTATTTAACAGGATAATAAATACAAAATTTTTTGAAATACATACTGAATTTAATTAGAAATGATATTAAATCTAATAATAGTTCTATTGTTTAATGCATGAAAAAGACGTAGATTTTCTTTCGATAGTTATTTTACATTTTATATGTAATAGTATACAGTTATGTAAATGAAAAAATATTACGAATAATGTTATTTAAAGACTGAATATATCTCATTAAAGAATAAAAGTATAAACTTATAAAAATAGTAAATAATATGATATATATTTTTATCCTATTGCAAAAAAAAATGTTTTCAGCAAACTCAATTCAAAACTAAATAACTCCTACAAAAAGCAGAATTTCGAAGCGATTGCAAGAAAAACTGCAAGTGGTTTGTATAACTTATTCGTATACTATGCTTATGTTTAAATAATCACTAAAAAAAAGTCATTCGGATCACCGCAGTATTAAAACTATAAACATATGGAATGAAAAAGTACGGATATTTGTTTATCATGTATGACAGTGAGATTCAAGCATACATAAAAATATGCATGCATTTTCATATCAACTGACGAAAATGGTCTTCATTATTGTTTTAGTATGCAATTGTAATCAACACGCAACAAAGTGCAGATTTAACATGGAATTATACAAGCTATCAGGTCGTGTAAGTGGAGGCGTTTGCTTACAATGCAAGCACTTTACGGCTGGCAGGCACTGCCACTATTGTAAAGAAGGCTACTATCGTGACATTACCCGCCCTATTACTCACCGCAAAGCATGCAAACGTAAGTACTTTCTCTATTTTTCCCTCTTACTTCTTCTGAATATATACATGAAATAATTTTTAAACTTGGTTTATATTTTGATCAATGTTTCATAATGCTGATAAGTTTTTGAAAGAGCTCTGTTTTCATTATTTGCTTTACAAACTTACGTATTTTCGGGTTTTTACTAAATAATTTGAATAATAAACACTGAAAGCTTAAATACTCTATTAAAACTTTAAAAAATATCATTTAAACTATGTATATAAATGTCTATTATCTTAAACTTAAAAATTTTTTAATAATTAATATTCTATATAAAACAATTCATTTTAAAGTTTCTGATATTTAATTTATACGTAATTCTTATCTTTAAAATAATTACCACAATAAATTCTCGATGAAGTATAAAATTAATTTCAAATATTATTAAATTTAAATTATATCAAGTTTTCAATAATAATTTTATTCAATTTTATTAGAAATTTATAATCAATAAAACAAATAAAACTTCAAAGAAAAACATATGTTTAAGTAATCAAGAATAAACCATTAAAGCCTTAAATAAATAATTATAGATGTAAAAATAATGTTTATGATTACTCTTTCTATAATTTTATGTCATAAAAATCAGGGCTAAAGTAAAATTCAATTAAATATTATAATGATTATTAATAATACCAGTTTTTAGTGATTGAATTATTTCAAAATTTATTTAAAAAATTAATTAAAATATCTTGATTATATACAAAACAGAATAAGCATTAAATATACATTTTGCTATTAATATATTTTTTTATATATTTTTATTTAATATAATTTATTACTTTATAATAATTATACTCTATAAATTCATAATTAATTTTGTGAGTTTAGCTGTTATTTACTAATGCTCCATTAAAATTCTTACGTGGCTCTTTGATAATGGCTTATTGCATGTCGTAAATTAATATTAACAGCTTTTAAACTCCACGTAATATTTTTAAGTATAATCATTTTTATTTGTATCTTAATAACATAATGTTTAGAAATACAAAAAAGCAATTTTACAATTTAAATGAAGTTTATATATGTATGAATAAAATTTTATATTATACAAATTTTTATTAGGAAAACAATAAAATATCCATCCTCTTCAAAATAATTTTAAAATCCAATTAACTGCACTAATTAATAAATTAAAATTTTGTATTCTTATGAAATGGTACTTTCTAGAATCATTATTTATACTAGGAACAATATTTAACAGTTTCAAATGATCTTATTCCATAATTTGTTGTTTCAAATATCAGTAATATATAAGATATATGCAAGCACAAGATTATAGAAATCAGAAAGTGAAATTGTTAAAAGCTATATTTAAAATACTAAATTTTTTTCAATAAACTAGATATATTTACTTGTTTTTCGATTAATATACATATATATATGTAACCAAAATAGTTTTAAATATTTAAACATAATTTTGTAAAAAATGCTTTGTATTATTGACATAATCAAACAGTAGTAATTTATTAAAATAAAAGATTTGATTCATTTGCTAGTGTAATTTTCATTTAATTTTCAATCTTTAAAATGAATGTATATATTTCTGTTGTAAACAGATTATTGATATTTTCATTAATAAAATTTTTTTATAATTATATAATAACACGATTAAATACGTAAATTTCTCAACTTTTTATTATTATTTTTTAATATTAAATATAATTATTATTTTTATAATTATGTAAAATTAAATACTAAAATTTAAAAATTATTAAATTAACTTTGTTGTAACTAAATTAATCATGAAATATATAAGAATTAACTAACTAATAAATATACTTAAAATAATAATGTTAAAATATAATACGTCATAAATATAGCCGAAAATAAATTAGTTTTATTTTTATTATATCTAAAATTTTATGAAAATTTTACTGTTCTCTTTTTTTATCATTATGTAGTTAAAGAACAAACTTTAAAACTAAAGTAAGTATTGTTTCTGTAAATTAAAAATGGAAAATAAGCGTTTATCTATGAAGTAATATGTATTTTATTTAAAGAATAGATTTTTTTAAATAGATATTTATATCTTAATAATATGAAATAAAAAACTGAATTATATTTCATTAATATTATTGTACATATTAATTGATGAAATATTTTTCAATGATATTCATTTGTACAAAAAATTTACATATATATACTTTTTTAACAAAAATTTGTTAATTTGAAAAAATCAATAAAAATATTATTTCTATGAGTTTCTATATTAAATAAAAAAAATCCACATGTTAAAAAATCACAATTAATTAAAGTAAATGCTTGTTGCTCTAAATTTTTCCTTTTCACAACTGAATTACAATTGCAATCACATATTTATTTAGAAATACATGCTCTAGAATTTGGCTGTTGTCCTTTTAATTAGCAAAACGAAAAAAGAGATAGATATTATTAGAGGCAGACGTAAAAATAAAGGACGAAAACAAAGAATGAAAATATTTTATAAAGTACAATTATCACAACAATGTGCTATACAAATAAATTGTATATTTAAAAATAAGGTTTCTTATCTATTAATTTCTTTTAGTAAATACACAAAAATAGTGCATTGTAACGTGTTATAGAATATACATGAAAAATATTAATGTTTTAACATTACTCATTATTTTCTTTATATTTCAGGAACTTTTAAAAGAGAAAATTACATAAAGATGTTAATAGTAAGGCGACATCTTTCCTTTATTTAATTTATTTTCCTGACCGTCTAGACATAACAATTGTTCTGAAATTTACTGTTCGAAAATTGTAAAGCAATTTTAAGAAAAAAATAATCTAGCATTAAATGTAATTGAATAAATAAAATATTTTGACGTAAAATAAATATAATTTACATAAAACCTTTTAAAATCTTCCGAGTATCAATAGTACTAGTCAGAGATATTCAAGTAAATTTTGTAAAATTTTTAATTATAATTTTTTTTAATTTTTATTAAAAAAGTTTATAATAATGAATATTTTAGATCTTGATTATCTAAATTTATTCTTTATAAAACAATATTAATCATAATTTGTATTTCATAATCAATTAATTAATTAATCAAATTAATTCTTTTGACAATGAATTACCCAAATTATTTTGCATGAGTAAAATATTCAGTATATTGAAATAAAAGCTTATGAAGCTACTAAAAATTCTTGTAATTCTCTTACTTTAAACTTTTTTGAAAGCTTTAATAATGTATAATACTTCTGCTTAAATAATGTGGTATTTAAATAAAAACCTTAAAAATGTAGTAGTTAAGAATCATGTATGTGAATAATAATTTATAATATATTAGGTAATGAAATAATATATCTCTAAAACTGGTATTTACATATTATTTCATCAATAATATTAAAATTATTCATATAAATTTTAAAAGGTATAGCAGTAAGCTTTTAATTATTTATATTTCATTTAGACAATTTGCAATTAATCAAATTTATATAAATTTCTGTATGAAATTATAAAAGTAACGTTTTACATGCCTATAACATTAGAGATCAAATAGAATTATGTATTATATAATTATATACATAAATAAAATACTAAAGTATATCTATACATAAATAAAATACTAAAGTATATCTATACATAAATAAAAATACTGGAGTAAAAACAAATAAGCTTATAAAAAATGAAACAATTTTAATTTAATTTATGGATGTGCAAACATACAGTCGTGTAATTTTCAAACAAAATATAATACAATCTTTTCTCTCTTTTTTCTACTTTTTAATATTATAGACTATTTTGTAGATGAAGATTTAATCTGAAAAGAATCTATTTACTATATTAATTTCAGACGCTCCCATAAAGATAGAAACGTGTAGGAGTTTAGAATATTTATTAATTTACATTTTAGGATGAAAACAAAATAATATGTCGATTATTTTTCACCATAGAACAACTACATTTTTATATAAACCAATGGCATTAATATATTATTTCGCGTACGTAAAATTTGAAAAATATTTTGAATCTTTTTCAACAATTTCAATTCATTTTCTTAACAAATTTTGTTTAATTTTAATATTTTTAAAAAACCATAGAACGATTATTAATAATGAAATTGAAAATTTATTTATATTGTAAGAAAAATGCAATATTTAATTTCTGAATTTGTTAGTCGAGTTTAGTAAGGTTTTCTAATGATATATTTAAACATGACTCTGAAAAATGACTTCAGTCTCTTCTCCTAAACTGAATAAAATAAAATCAACCGCAAAAAAGTTTGTGTAAAATTATAACTTACTTATAATGCAGATATCTAGAAAATTTAAATAAGAAAAATTATATATTTACAAAAAATATTTTCTATTGAAATCTGAAAATTAATTTTGAAATACATAAACTGCATCAAATATGATAAATAAATTAACTGCAGTATTTTTTAAAAAGAAATGTTAGATTATAAATAATTTATAAATTTTTATTTCTTTACATAAAAAGTAAATCTATTATTTTAATTAAACTAATTTATTATTTTATGAATATTTTAATATAATAACATAATTTTATTATTTATAGTCATAATAATTAATAAAATATATTTTGATGAATTACATTTTATCGGAAGCTTATGAATATATTTACAAAATAATAATAATATATTTTCAGAAAAAGATTTCTACTTTCTTTGAATATATAATTAAAGGAAATGAAAATTAATATCTATCATTTTAAATATTTCAATTATTTTTTTTTAATAATAATAAATTAAAAATATAATGCTCTATTTAATTAGTTAAAATTATTAAATTTTTTTCTTTTTATTTGTAATATTTTCCATAAAATTCTATTGATGTTGTTTGGAGAAGTTTTAGTCCTATAAAAATAAATAAAACCTTAATTATAAAATGAAAGTATACATAAGCTTTGTATAAATGACAATGAAACGACCAATATTGAAAAAAACAATAAGACTGCATCTTGTATGTCTCATAAAATTTTAATGTGTCATTGAGACCAATTATTAAACAGGTATTTTAATTAACTTAGTATTATCAGAGTTCATCTGCTGTGCAATTGTCATTGCTTATCTTTTCATAGATCTTTTATTTTAGTTTTTTTTACAAATTACAACTTTCTATTATTAACTAAAGGAATAATTGAAATATAAATAAAAATATTTATTTCAATATAAAATAACAAGTGGATTTAATAATATTATTTATTTTTAAGATAATCAATTGCATAAGGTATATTAATATTAACTTTTAGAAATATTTGTATTAAAAGATTTTTATTGATTTATAGAATTGAAAGAAGGTCTTTTATTTATATTGTAATTTATTAATTATTGGTGCAAAAATAGTTGCATAATATTTCTATAATTCTTAAATATTGACTAATGTATCTTTTTTCTTTATAGAAATTAATATAAATTACATATATAAATAAAATTTAAAGTTACCGATATCCCTAATTGTTTCTTTATAATATAAGAAAGGAAATATGAAAATGATTAAGGTAACTAGGCAATTGTTTTTTAAAAAACAAATTTTTTTATAAACTTTACTGCAATAAACTATAAAAAATACAATTGAAATTTTTTACATATTTATTAGTTACATTATAAAAATTATTATATATATATATATATATATATATATTTGTAATGTTATCTATTATTAACAGATAATGCGTTTGTTTAAATTCTGAATTACATAAAATAAAAAAATTAAGATATAAATTTTTTTAATGAATTTTCTTTATTATTTCTGGAGGAATTCTTCTATATTTTAGAATTACGGAAATAAGAAAAAGTTAATTTCGTAGATTAAAAATGGTGATTTATTTGTAAAAATAGAAACTGTTGCGATCAGAAAGCCCAGGGAGGTTGGGTTAGGGGAATGATGGCTTGTAGCAACAATAAAGTAGGAAAAACAACGATAGTCGGCACGTGTAAGACCGCCCGGGCTTAGGCGGGCAACGAGCAGTAGGTTACTCGCCGTTATACCTCGAACACATGGCGCGAGGATGCTCATAGCCCGTGCGATATCATATAAACAAACCTCGCTCTCGGAGCTCAGAGAGGCGAGAAAGAGTAATGAGAGATCCTTGCGGGACCCTCCGACGGCGGGGCGCAATGCTAGTTTCGTGCGTGTCACCACGGGGACCTTTCAAAGAATGCGCCAGCCTTCTGCAAGGGTGTCAAAGATGAGATGAAACGCATGAACCACTTCAAGAGGAGGTGGCGAATGACTCAAGTGTCGCATATGGACTGTGCGTACAGTTCATGACACCTAAAACAGCAGAGAAATTTGGCACTAATGGTTAGTGATACAATGGGAAAGGCCAGAGCATTCGCAAAGAAGGCCAGTGATCCGTCACTGGTGACGAGTGATCTGGTAAAGAGACTAGTGTTCTGGTCAAGAACTGAGAAGTGAATAAGGAATACTCATGAGAAACGAATGGCAAGGCACACGTAATCTCGTCATATAAATCAATAACACCTTTTCGGGGCTCGAGCCATCAGAAAGTATAAACAATGAAAAAACAAAGGGAAATGCAATAGAACAGAGATGGAGCAAGGATGTAAATATACGTGTACACGCCGAGTCATGGCAGATTTTTCTTGAGACTCAATCGACAACACCGAGTTGACGATCGCTGCACCTTATAACTATTCTATCATACGTGATAGAATAGTTATAAGTAGTCTCGCATCGAACGAACATACTCTTTAATATTACTGTTAAACACTCACAGTAAGCGAAATATTGTACGCATCGGCAAGCCTGGATATACGCCTCCAGGCAACGACATTGTTAAAATAAAAATATTGTCAAAAAAAAAAGGTGATAAAAAAGGCAATCGTTCGAGCATTTATTTAACCCCTAATAGAAACATTGATAAAAATGATGAATGTTCAGAATAAAAATAAATATTTCATATATTTTTAATATTTTCAAAGCTAATTTAAAGATTTTTCAATATACTTGTAAGAGAAACTGAAAAAAATGTTTCGAGAAAAACTCGTTTAAAGTTTTTTCCAATTCCAAAGCTCAATTTTTTTTGTTGATACTTTTCTAGATTTAACAATTTATTGTATATTTTTCCATATTTACTGCAACGTCGAATCAAAGCTATTGGTTCAGCAACGTTCACTATATCTTCACACTTGTTTTAATATTTACTCCTATTTCTTCTATGATATAATGTTATTAATACAAATAATAGTTATATACAAAAATATGCCAAAATCCATAAATTTAAATATTTAAACGTTATTTAAATTTTTTTTGTTTAATGTGTATCTAACAACACGATTTTTATGTTCTTGATTATTATCTAATAGCGAGATTTTTAATTAACAATCCTGATAAAATTATAAAATAGTACTTTTTAAATTATTTGGAACTAAAATTTTTTATTTATATATTATAAGTTTATATATGCCTTTACATTTTATGGTATACATGGACTATTAAATTCTTTGGGGTGAAAATTATATATATTACGGGTTATTATCGTTTGAATACTTATGATTAATCATAGCCATATGATATTATGCAGTTTATTAATTTTATTATTATTAAATATTGCAGTGTCATAAAATATTTGATTAAATTATGAAATAACGTAACAATTAATTTTTAAGCTGAAGATTGAGAGATAAATTTTCATATTTTGAATTATTCTTTTTGTAATAAATTCAATCTGTTAAATAAAATGAAAAATAAATATTAAGTTACTGTTTAATGTTTACAAATAAATTGTTTATATAATATGTATAAGTAGAATTTCGTATATAATAGTAATGGTATTTGCTTTGTATCCTCAAGAACAGAATTCACAGAAGCTACTGAACAGAAGTTTATCTATATAATATATAATGTATATATATAAATGATATTATATAATTATATATAATGTATATATATATAAATTATATTATATAATTATATATCATGTGTATATATATAAATTATATTATATAATTATATATAATGTATATAATATTATTATGTAGTATGTACATTGTATATACAGTATCATATAATATATATAATATTCATCCAAAGTAGAATTAGAAACGTATATCGGGTTAAACTAATCGAATTTTGAGTTGATTCTATATAATTGTGTACACATTTTCTGCTATAGGATAAATGCAAACTTTTTTAAATAAAAGGTATTATGTCGAAATGTTTGTCGTTTTATTTTATATCTGCTTGTACGCGTATCTATAATCAAATGTATTTAGATTTTATAATTAAAATTTTATTTTTTGATCAGATTCATTTACTACAAACATAATATATAATAGTTATGTTTCTAATATTTTCTGCCATATAGAATCTACTCAAATTTTAATATACTTTACTTATGATCTAAAATTTCCGAATATAAATTTAAAAAGTTAAAAATATAATAAATCAAATAAATGTTATTATTCTTTTATATCATAAATAGTAAATTTCATTTTCTTTGCTTTTTATTATAACTAACTGTGAAAACTGCTCATTTTATTTATAAAATGTTATAAATTAAAATATTAAAATAACCAAATGAAAAATATATTCTTGTTTATGTTGATTCTTGACTGTATTGAAGCTTTAATATAAAAAATTGTTTACTTAATAACTTATTATTGAAATTAATTATTTTTAAACGACATAGGTACTATAATTTGAATTTAAATATATATAATACTTTAAAATAAATTAATTGTATACATTGTATAAATTTGTCAAAGTAGAATAATATATGAAAAATCACATTTTATTCCATATTTTCAGTGTTCTAAATTTAAACACTATATTAAAGTAATTTCAAATATATATTTTTCGATTATAAAAAATAATTTCTGCTTATAATTACTAGTAGTGATAAATTGGTTATTTTTTAAGTGTCCTTCAAATCATATGTAATAAGGTTTGTATAACAATAATTTATAAATGTTCTGATTTATAAATTTTCATTTCAGAAATAAAGGTATTTAAAATTAAGGTTATAATTATGACAGTAATTTCAATTATATCTAGAACTAATAAATAATTTTTTTTAAATAAGTGTTACTATTAATTATTATATTATTCTACATGATTGATTTTCACTTACTGTTTAAATTATTTTAAATTTATACAAAAACCAAATGTAAAAGTTACCATTGTAAACTAAAATATTAACTATATAAAAAAATTAATTGTAATATTTTTAAATATTTTATCGTTAAAAAATAATATAAATGAAAAACTCATCATCTATTAAATATTTTTGTTATATGATTACAGATTTTAAGATTTAAATATTTGTTTATCGCTTAAATGTTATATAAGTTTTATATTTTTATTATTTTATTTACTAAAATATATTTTTACATGATAATTTAAATTAATATAAATATCTGAAAATATAGATACAATAAATTATAATTAATAATTTTATAAAAGTATT
The DNA here is from genome assembly GCA_018907195.1 of Dolichoris vasculosae. Classification (NCBI taxonomy): domain Eukaryota; kingdom Metazoa; phylum Arthropoda; class Insecta; order Hymenoptera; family Agaonidae; genus Dolichoris; species Dolichoris vasculosae. The sequence goes on from JACCHY010000029.1 coordinate 994,320, forward strand.
ATTTTTTAATTAAATTTTAAAAACTTTTTAGAATTGAGATAAAAAATAATATATTTTATTTAAATAGTCTTAATTGATAATGTATTTTCAGTAACAGTTTTTTATGACATAGAAAATATTATCCCCGATATCTTGTAATATATTAAGTAAGCATGATCTTATAATTAGAAAAATATATAAATTATTTTCTAGTTCCGAAAAACTAGATTTTTATATGTAGTCATTCGTAAAGTACGTAAATTTCTGAAGATATTCACTTACATAAAATTTTGTATATAATATTGGTTAAATTCTAAAAAATCTAAAAAAAATATATGTTATAAATATAATAAATTATAAATTATTATAAATTATTTCTGATTGAATAATGATTCTTACTTGTTAAGTATTGAATATGTTATATAATAAAAATTCTTTTTAAATACCTGTATATTAGATTAAATTAAAAATCAGTTAAATTTTTATTATTTTTTTTATTTAAAATAACAGCATAATTAGTATTACATTTATAATACTACATGAGGTTAATTAATCCATATAAATAAGTTAAGCTTTATAAAAAGAGGTTACATATGGTAATAATAAGATAAAAGATTTAGAATTATTTAATTTTAAAAAGAAATCTAAAAGTTAATTCAAAATCCAATATTAATTTTCAATGTATAGTCTATAACTTTTGTAATATGCATAGAGTAACTTATAAAAAAACATCTCTTATACAATATGTATATGATATATAAAAAATTTTTTACTATATATATAAATAAATATTTTAATTATAAATAATTATTCATTATCGACGTATATATTACTTTAAATTTTTATTCCACAATAATCTGTATTCAATTTGTAAATTGTATCTATTTATAAATTAGTCGTATCTTGGTTGTTCTTACTCTCTATTTATATAATTATGTTAATTATATAACAGTTTTTAATAACTTATTTTTCCAAAAATTTTTAATATACATTTTTTATTTCATAATGGTTGACCATACAGCAAAATTATATTAATATTCATTTATTAGCAGATTTTATATATAAAATTTTTTTAAAACTTATATAATTTCTTTGAATTGAATATGTAAATATAAAAAAATTTCAGAAAGGTAAAAATAGATTGTAGAAAATATATTCAATTTAATTGAAATTAATAATATTTTAATAATTCATTTACGATTATTGTCAAAAGTGTAGAAAGATAATTCTATTTATAAAAAATAGAAAATAATTAAAGCACTGTTTAAAGAATAAATATTCTTTATTAAAAATTCATACTTCTTGAACTTATAGGGGCTCATTGTCTGCTAGATAATTTCTATATCCTTCCGTCAACAAGGAAAACTCCCTTGTCTTTATCTTTCTCCTCTTCAATTGTAGAAGATATGTTATATACTTCACTCTGTAGTACAAACATAAGTATCTCTTTATTTGTATGGTACATCAACTATAACTATAAATGATTTCAAGTTAAATAATCGAATTTAGCATCGATTTTTTATTTAGCGCTTACATAAGTTTTGTAAAATCGAGATTATATAACAAGAATAATAAATATTTTAAGAAGCATAAGTCAATAAAGATTAATTCAAACTAATAATATTTAATGATCCGTCACCACCTGAAATATAATCAAGACTTTTTATGATAAAACATTCATATTTAGCGATACACGTAAACATATAATTGCTTTCTGGTATATTTAACTTTTGTATAAGTTGTCTCATGTATTAAACTCACACATGTTTGAAAATTTTCACAATCTATTAAATGTTTCTAAAACTTATGATTTGTAATTTTATTTAGTTTGAGTCTCATAAAATAATAAGATAATATTATTATCTAAAAATATATTTATAATTACTGTTTAAAAAATTTATTCATTTGTATGTATTAACTACGTAGTTTTGTAAATAAATGCTTAATAAAAACAAAGTATATTTAGTTCTACGGTTTCAATCATTTCTATTTATAATCTATTTATATTTTATATTAAATATCATAATATAATTAAAAATAGTTCATTTTTTTACTAGTCATTATAAATTAATAATATTTATTATACTTTTAATTTTATAGAAATTTAAAAAAACAAATATATAATATATAAATAGATTATTATATTCATAAAAAAATAATCTTAATAAAAATTCTTTACAATTATACATAATATTTTTGAAAATAATTTCAAAAGTTACAAACAATAAAATATTAATAGTAGTTAGTCAAATATAAATATCCATAGAAAATCATATTAAATACTAGTTTTTGTCTTTATCCAAATTAAACGTGATTCTCAATTGGCATACGTACACCTACATCTACAATCTTTTATTTAAACAAGTAATTAAAAAAAAATATTATATCATTATTTTCTATTTTCTGATGAATTTATAAATTTTTTAATTTGTAGTTGAATTCTTACTTTTTGTAGAAAATTTATTTGACTTATAGTAATTATTTAATCCTGTTTTTGCAATAAGTTAATTCAAAAAATACAAATTAAAAAGAATTTCAAAATTTATGTTAAATTTGATTTTAAATAATTTAAATAAATTAAATATACTATATATTTGAGATGTATTCTCAAATTATAATGTGAATATTTTTTGTAAAATCTAACCATCACATACATACAAAAACAACATAATTATTATATTTTTAATAAATAATGTTAAAAAGTCCAGTTGTTCTTTTTTATCATTATTTATTTGTAATTAAATAATATTGAAGACAAACATTCTATATCCCCAAAACTAAAATATAAAACAAAATATTTTCTAAAACTTTTTTTAAATAAAAATGAATAAAATCTTAAAAAATCCGTATTTTTGATTTAAATATTTTATTTAAAAAATATCTTATACTAATACCATAATTATTCATTTTTATATAATTTTATGTAATTTAATTAATATTATCATATATTTGCATATCGATTTATTATCTTTAGTATTTGTTTTTAAATTATTCAAAAGAGATTTAAAATACTATAATTTGTTCTTATACTCTCTTTTTATGCTTATAAATAAATTATTTATCATTGCTATTGTATTTTATTTATCACAGATATAACAATGGATAGATCTATAAATTTATACATGAAAAAAATATATAAAAATACTGGAAAACTGATTTTTACAACTAAATTATCAAAAAAGATCTATCATGACGTAATGTTTCAATTTTCTATATTTTGATAAATGGTAATTTTATTATATCAATAAACTTGATTAGTTTTTGCACAAGTTTTTATTTAGATTGTGATGTTACAGCATTCTAAGTTGATAAGTTATAGCTTCGAATTATGAGAGTCGATAAATCTCATTTTTCTTATCCGTCAGTTATTAAGTTTATTTTTCGTGTTTCAGAATACTCGATCAATTTAAAAAATTTTCTTGATTACTAATTAAAAATATCTATTAATGTCATCGAATATTTAAAGAATAAATTGGTTTTTTTATTTAATTTATTATTGATATTGAATATTTTATGCACTTATAAGAAAGAGTTTTAATGCTAAAATGATAATGTAATTTTTGTTATCAGCTTCAATTTATTTTTCAAATAGCTATTTACTTGATATGATTAATATATAAATATTTGACTATAAATTATATATCTTTAATATTATACAAAATATAATTATTAATATATATAATTGTATTTTTGGAATTATAATTTTTGATAGAATAATGTTATAAACATATTATAAAGTCACCGTTAATTTCAAATAACTAGCTATGATTTAGGATATATTAATAAATATATTATTAGTAAATAATATATAGAGTTGACACAATTTATTGAATTGAAGATTTAAAATTTAGCTAATATATAGTCATTGGTATTATTTATAAATGAAAGGTAATTATTAATTGGTTATCCTTTATTGTATATTTATTTTAAAGTTAATGAAATAATAAAAAAATGTTATTGTTTTCATGATTTGTTCAATAAAACTGAAAAGCTCAACTTCTGTTCTCTTCTAGCTTGTATATAATTTTCTTTTATTGAAGTAAAATCAGTGCGTTAAATAATAATAAAATATTTAGTTATTAGTTTAATATATTAATGATAAGTTATTACATTTAATAACATAATTCATTCATACAATTATATTTATATTATTTTTAATATAGAATTTAAGATTAATATAAGAATTATGTAACTGCGAGGATGTAGTGTTGGCATTGGCTACGAGAAAGATGGTGCTTTGTTGGTATAATATTAGATTAATATTACTAAACATGTAATCTGTATTTCTTTTGAGTATAAAATAGACTTAATTATAGCAATGTTATTGATAAAATCAACAAACTATCATATAACTATAAAATTATATATTTTTATGAATTCTCATTATCACATAAAATACTACAGTATGCTTATTAAAATCGAATTTATGTAAATGAAAAAAATGCGATACCAAATAAAAATAAATATACAAGAGATGATCTTAATTATTTATTAAATAGTATTTTTAATGAAATTATAAAATATTAAAATTTTTTAAAAAATATAATTATAAAATGAAGTCTTAGAAAGTAGAGTAAACTTTTGAATATTATAACTATAATTCTTTTTAAATGAGAGTAATTTAAATGTATTGTAAATGAATTCAAAGTTTTATATTACAAATTTACGTAGTTTTTTATCAATAAGATATTATTAACTTAAATATTTTATACAAATTTACCGAATTATATTATCGAATTATATATATATATATAGAAGAATAGTCTTAATAAAATGAAAAAAACTAATTAAATATATTCAATCTGTATTTTTTTTAAATATTGTAAGTCATCAAAATAAAAATTAGCAAATTGTATAACAAATCTTTATTTTCAGTTATAATGTTTTGTACGTACTGTATATACTATTCAATGTACTTAGGAAGCATAAATGATGCAAAACTTTCCGGGGATTTATAAGATAACTACTTCTGAACTTATGGAAATTTTAATAGAATATAATAGAGAAGAAAGAGTTATATTCTCGAAAACACCTGATACTAAACTAAAATTAATATTCATATAAAATCTAACGTATATGTGTACAAAATATAACACCTTCGAAGAAAGTTATTTCTACAAAATTTAAATCAACTTCATTGATATTTTATAAGAATTAATGAAACTGTTCTTTTTTATTACTATTCAGAAATAAAAATAAATTGAAATAATAGCTTTAAAATGGAAAATATGTGAAAAATAATTTTTTTTAGATTAAAGGTTATAGTATTAAAATATAAAAACTTTGTTATATAAGCTTAGTAAACTATATAAAAAATATAACATAATAATTTCATGGAATTAGGTTTTCACACTTAATATTTTGACCTTAAAATAAAAAAGTAACATAACATAATTATATAATTAATTCAAAAATAATTCAGTTCGTTGTCTTAATTTAAATAAAAAATTTTTTGGGATTATATTAAAATTATTTTTTGCCTTAACTTTGAAATATAATTTTTAACAAATTTTAAATATTCAATAAAATAAATTTATTTTTCATAAAGCTGCATAAAACTTACTAAATAAATTGGCTGAAATATTTATTCATATTAGAAATTAAAAAATTAAAAAGGAAAATTTTAACAGAAAAAGATCTTCTTGCTGTTTTTCTTCATATATTATTGAATATGATGTGCAAAAATGTATATGTCAAAAAAATAGTATTATAAAAATTATGTGAAATAAAACAATGGACACGTAAGAAATAAAAGTCACAAGGAATGTATAAAATATTCAGTTCTACCGTTTAGAAAGGGCTGAGAAGAGAAACTTTAAAAACAGTATTGGTTAAAAATACGATGAATCGTAGGTTTTTCAAAATAGATCAATGGTAAACTACTAAAGATTCTTGATTAAATACAAGAGGCTTATTCATAAAAAAATTATTTTTTTAATAAAAACTTTTTAATAAAAAAACAGAATTTAGTATAATACAAAAAATTTGTGCAGGCACCCAGAGGATTACGATTTACATTTACTAGAGTGACAAAGAACTAACAAAGATATGCATAATGTATAGCAAATGAATAAATAGACTATTAGATTTTGTTTTAGCAGCCTCGTTTCTTTAATGAATATTTTATATAATAGTACTTCTTGTAATTCATTAAATTTCAGTTTTCGATAATCTGAATTATTAAATCTGAACGAAAAAGGTATAATGTATGAAAGCTAAATGTCGGGTAAAACAGGCAGTAGACTGTACTTATATTCTTTTGAAGCGAAACATTAGGTACGTAAATTTTGATGTTCTCAAGATTGGTAAAAATCCAATAAAAAGTTTCACAATAAAAATTAGAAAATAATAGTTTAATACTGTAATTTTTAAATTTAGTATATAATCATTTTTCAATTTAATTTAATTAATTCTACTATAAAACAAGAATTTAAAACTATTATTTTAAAATATAAACACGAAATATTTTCTACTCATGAATATCAAATATTTAAGGAACTTGAAATAAAATTAAATTTTTGATCTAATTTTAAATACTAAATTAAGTTAAGTTTTTATTTATTGCATCTATATTTTTTTACTACTTATATTTTATTAAATAATGTTTTGATTGTATAAATAGTCAACAGTATAACTATACATCATATTTGTAGTAATATAGAATATAATTTCATCAATTTGTTTCAAAATATTATATACTTATTATCACAAGTACTAAAATTAACAAGTATTAAAAATTAAATAGTATTAAATAAATATTAAAAATTTAATATTGGCTTATTTATAAATTTATTAATTTTTTATACGTAAATTTATAGTATGAAAAATAAAAGAATGTGTTAATATTATAATTTGCATTTATTACTGTTATAAAAATATTCTATTTAGGAAAATTATTATAAAAACCTTGAAAAAGAGATCATACTGATAATATAAATTCTTTCCAGAAATTTTAAAAATAATATATTGATCTAATAAATCTATTAAAATGGATAAAAATGCTTGTATAATTATAATATAAAATGAATAGTTGTAAGAGTTTTCAGAAAAAATATTGACATAATTTATACGAGTTCAATATTAAAATTTCATTAAAAAAATTAAAATCAGTATTATTTATGCAAATAAAAATAAGAATTTTTAATTTAATAATTTTAAACTATAAAAACTGATTTCATATAATTTCATTTAACTTTAATAATTTACTAATAAATCGTAATTAAATTAAAAGAAACATCTACCAAATGATAATGATATTTATTTAGTTAAAATACATTTAAAAAAATTAGAGAATAAAATTAAAAATTAATAATTACGAGAAAGATAACAACCATTTAAATATGAACACAAATATTGTAAAAATAATATGAAATGTTTTATTTTTCATAAATGCAGTGTCGGTAAGTACATATATATATATATGTATATATACATATTCGTATAACTTAAAAATAATTAACAATGATGTATATGTAAAGTAGTAAAATAGAATTTTACTGAAAACAAAAGAATAATTCATTAGAACATGAATTCTGAATTTATATTCAACATGTTTTAGTTGCATATTAAAATTTTAAAAAAATATATTTAAAATAATATAGATAAATAAAAAATTGTAAATTTAATCTATATATTTAGAATTTTTTTATAAAACTTTTTCGTATACTTTCAAAAATTTTAGGAACAGCAGAACCTAAAAATCATTTTTTTGTATTGGCAATTGAAACAGAAAACTTGGTTACCCTGTGAGTAATACAGAAAAGTTTGTTATTTTTTTATATAGTTAAATTAAATTTATTCTTTCATACCTTTTTTATTATATTTTTGTATTTATTTATTTAAATTTGATTTTATGAGCATTCTTTATTTATAAATATTGATGCTTTCATAAAGATGGTAAGATTCTCTTTGTAATGTTATGAATTACATTAAAGTATATATAAAATATTTATGAAGTTTTACAAAGTATAGTTTATATGTGAATTTAGTTTATTACACGGTATCAGCAAAATCATAAAATTGATAATTTTTAAAAGAAATAGGGGATGTTCTGTCACAATAGATTTAATATTTTTTAAGTACACATAATATGAAAAAAAAATGAAAAATTTTATAATTACTACACCATTATAATACATAAGAAAATATACAAATCATCTTTATTTTGGAAATTTGTTATTAAAAACTGTTATAAGTGAAAATAAAAATTATTGTATAAAATATCAAGTATAAAATTGTCAACCTCATAAATTCAAGAATATCTTTATCTGATCATTGTAAATAAGAAAATAACTTAACTAAACCATTGATATAATGAAATTAATCATTTCATTTCAGATTTAGATTTATTCTAATATATCAAACAATAATAATATACAAATTGTATAATGATATAATCGAAGATATCGTGTAATAAAAAATTAAAAGTAAACTATAGAGTTAAGGTATATAAATAAATATAAAGTGAAAAGCTGATTTAGATTATTTGTTTATAATTTGAAGTAAACAATTAACATTATCAGCGTTGGCATTTTTCATAGGGTTTTAAATATTAAACTCATTATTATAAATTTAAGTACTGACAAATATAGATATTTTGTAAAAATTTAACACATGCATAAATATTTAAATTAACGTGAATGCATAAAATTAGTTTTAACTTAATAAAGTCCAAAAAATTTAGGAAAAAGGTTGCAAATACAAAAAAAACAGATAAAATAAGTAATTCATTAAAAGTAAAATTTTGTATAATTTGAAAGTATATGCAGGATGTTTTTTTTTACAAAAATTTAAAACAAAAAACCAACTGTTTGTTACTATTTTAACTTTTATTGGCATTTAAAATTTTTACAAATCTATGAAAATAATTCAATAAGATTGATTGTACAAATTTTTTAACTTATATAAAAGTTTTAATATAAAATAATATAATATAAAATAATATAATATAAAATACTAATGAAAGAGCAATTGGACAACGTTAAATTAAAATTATAAATTAAGAATTATAAAAAAATTTAATTAATTAATTTAAATTAATCATATAAATTCTCAAAAAAATGCTATGTTTGACGAATAATATAAATTAACCTATAGCAATACATTTAGTTACTTAATAGTTTAATGTATTAGCAATATGGATTAATTTGAGAAATCTCTGTGATCGATATGATTCTTCGAACTAAAATTTTCGAGGAGAATATGAATATTTACCCTATCGAATTCGGAGTGACCTAAATGTGTTAAGGTCTTATTCTCTTTCCTTCACAATATGGTTTGGTTGCAATCTCTTATTTCGAAGAAAATGCAGAGATCATCTTTTATGACCCGATGACTATTCTAAAAATTATTACTCTTATATATATATATATATATCACACGTTCACATGCATACATGGAAAACAAAATGCAAAATTGCTTGTCTAGCATAAATTTACATATTTTATATCCTAGAAAATATAATTCATTGACCGATTTATATTATGGTATAAAAATTTTTAAATGTTAGAAATCTGAAACAAGTAATGGGAGGAATTATAAATTGCATGTGAGTTAATATTAATAATTAACATTAATATTAAATGGGATAAAAAGCAGTATTAGTAATTTACAAAGTAAATTGATCAGAATAATTGTATTATAGACATTGAGGAATGATATGAATAGACACCATAACTTCGTTCTTTTATGGAATAAAAACGGGAAATTTTACGACGTTCATTCTATAGGTGACATATGGCAGTCCGTCATTGAATAATACATCCATATATGCTAAGAAGAGGTTTAATAATTGAATCATGGCTTCGGCTCATTATATTCACAGGTCAGGAGAATTCTCAGGTTCGTGTTCAAAGGTTGCACTATTGAAATGACTGGCCTGGAATGTGGGAGTCTTGCCTTCTGACTGACTCAACTATTTACGTCAATCGCCTGGATACGTCGCGAATATACATTACAACCGGTGTTTCTCATCAACGGTGAGTCTTTGCCAATAGTGATTTCGGGCAATAAATGAACATTTGAGCGTTTAAAACATTTAAAAATTAGATGGATGTTCACGTTAGGTATTAGATAATAGTTACGGTAAAACAAGAGATTTATTTTACGTCGACATTTATTGTGTATAATATTCAATTTTGAAGTTCCGTTTTTATTTTTCCTTTTCTTTTCTTTGAACAGGAAAATTGTAATCTTTGGATTGGTATCTCTAATACGTCAGAAGGTTTTAGTTGATAGGCAAATCCTAGACCGCTGGAATTAATATTTAACATAAGTTCTTTTTTTTAAAGTATTTTTTCAGCTTACCGAAGAAATTTAATAATGGTCCAATGATATATAGTTAATTTATTCATAAATATAATCCACATTTTTATAATTATATTAAAATGTGAATATTATTATTTGTAAGTTACCTGCTTATACTTCAAATTTATAAGGAGATAATAATAATAATTGATATGCTTTAATAAATTTTTCGTTCAGGGGAATTTATTTCATAGGAATATATTCAGGTTTAGTAATTAATCGATCCTATAAGAATATAACTATTCAAACAATATAAATTTATTCATAGTTTTATTATGTGTAATGTATAAGTGTGTTACAAACTTATGTATAAGTGTGTTACAAACTTCACTCCTTTAGTAATTGGTATGTTTTATTAATAAAATTAGTGTTTACTGTAAACAATATTTTATTTTACATCTATTCATATTTTTAGATTAACAACGTTTTAGTAATATATTATAAATAGTTTATTTTTTTAATGGTACATTTATAAATATTTAAAACAAAATATAAATTATAATAACAAAATACCATTACAATAATATTCTGAGTATAAAATATTTTAATATCCATATTAACTAAAAAGAAAAATAATTTGAACTACTTATAAATATTATTATTTATGTAAAAAATTTACTTACCAAGTCAAAAATAAAACTAGAAAAATCCCTTATTTCAAAAATTATAATTTATAAGCTTTTTGTCACTATTTCGTCTTCATCAATTTTAAACTAACTTCAATAAAACTAAAATAAAGAAATTTTTTTGCAATAGCAGTTTAAGAAATATTATTTATCGATATTATTGATAGTTGTATACATTTTTATTTATTTACTATTATTTTAAATTAAATAGGTATAAATACTTATATTAATTACAAATTTAATCTAACAGTTTATTTTAACTGTACACCATAGTCTTATTTCGATGCTGTTTAATTACAGTGATGAAATACATTAAAGTTGTTAATTACTGAAAAATATAAGTGATAAAATATACAGGTTAAATACCTTAAAAACTATAAATATTTAATAAATCTCTTTTAAAGTCAGTCTACTAAGATCTTAAGAATTCATAGAAGTAAAATATATGCCTATTTTATTTAACTCACAAGAACTTATTTTCCATCATAATCATCACGTCATTATTTGTGTAAGACTAACGTATTATTAGTTACCCTTTCTTTTTTCTTCTTTCACTGTGTACGATATTAAAGCAAAAATAAAGAGAAACTATTAGTGACTGTTTAATTATTCGAAAACGTTTTTAAGTTCCAGTTTTTTTATCTTTATTTCTTTTCTATTTGATATGATTTTCTTACAAGAACAAGTTCTTATACATGATTATTATTTATTTTTTATTAAAAATATATTTATATTATTTTAAAAATAATAAGATAGTATAACAGTAACATTTTTTTAAGTATATTATCAAAGTTACAACAATTAATATAAATATATAAACATCCTTATCAATATTTAACTATGAAAATAAAAAATTAATAATTTTTAAGATAATATTGCTTTTAAAATTTAGTTCCTTTTTAAGTAGTTTTCATTGTTCATTTATGTATTTATCGTGAAATTCATCATATTACACATATCTCTAACTTTTGCCTTTGAGTATGATATTATACTTCTATATTTAGGGCTTCGTAGGTGACAGATGCAACAAAAGGATAAGAAGCGTCAAGATCAATTAACGAGTAATATTAGCAACCGTGGCTCTATTTTGCGCATTTGTAAACTTTTCTTCTTTATACATTTTTATTTCACTATGTATATATTTGCGGATTTTATTTATATACATATCTCAAAACAAAATTTCTTGAAACTACTCCGTAACATAATGTTTTTTAACTAAATTCATCGAATATTTGAGTTCTATTAAAAAAATTATTTATTTATTGTGATGAAATTATTACCGTTGTAAGAGTAAAATTGTATTATTTTATACGAGTATATAATATAATTTATTTGCCTAATAAAACAATTTTTTGTAGAAAGTATTTTACAAAAAATTCTATTTATAACAAAGTTAAGTGTATATTCTAAATACAAAGCATTGTCAACAGTACATTTTTAACAAAAATGGTATTCAACGGTTTTTAAAATCATCATTAAAGTTGCTACAGAAATTGAAATTAAACACAGTTTGTACACTGTAATTTTTACTAATAATTTGAATATACTATGAATGTCATATAAATATTTTTATTTAATTTATAGTGTTACTTTTTTTTATTACAAAATTTTGAGAAAAATACCAGAATATTGTGATATTTCAATAACTTTTCTATTTTTAATAAATTGATTGTTGACTTTTCTTATCTTTCAAATTTAAAGGACAAAATTTTCAAACAATAAATAAGATAATTGCGGATTATAATTCTAATCTCAAAATCATTATAATATTTCTCAAAAGAAAAGGTGTTTTGCTATACATATATAATATAATATCGCTTACAAAATATTTTGAGAAAGGTGAGATAAATATAAAAGATGGAAGAAAAATAAAAATTCTAACTTAATTGTGCTTAATAATTCACATACATTAATTTATACTTTTCTTATTCAAATCTTTGATAATTAAACTTAATTTACAAAAATATATTTTCACGATTATTTATTATATTAGAATCAGAAAGTAATAAAGTTATAATATAAATGGTTTAGTTATAGTTTTTCTGAATTTTATGGACTCGTTAGCTTTAAACACTAACAATTTCATTATGAATTTTAATAAGATAAAATCTTACTATTAGTATGCAAAAGAGATTTGTTAGTAAACTTATTTATATATAATGGAAGATAGTAATAAAATTAAAATAAATAGAATAAAAAAGTAAAAAATAGATTAAAGGTACGAGTCAATAAAATCGTTACAGAATTGATTAGTTATAATCTACCCTTTGTGAATAGAAAACTTTAGAGAAATTTTATAAGATATGAATATTTAAATTAGAACTCCAATTTTTCAAATCTACCCCTTTAAAGAATTTTTTTAAATATTCTAGTACATACTCTTACATATTTATATATTAACTATTTCATTTCCTTCGTTATAAATTTTTAGTAAAAAAAATGTATAAGAAATTTTTAATTAGCTTAAATTTAATTGAATAGCATTGAACCTAATTTTACGTATCACTTAATATTTCTCCCTTTTCGTTTTTGATATCGTTTTAGAGATCGTAGGTGAATCTAAGCGAGAAAAGAAGAAATGAAAATGAATGATTTAAAATTTTCTTTTCAAATTTAATATCAATTTTAAATTAGTTTGCAAATAAAACCTAAAAAATTGTTTAAACGAAAAATTTCCTAATAATAAATCTACACACTATATATCTGTATTATGATAGGGATTCATCGATTGTTACAAGGAAATTATTGATTATAATTTTATCTTAAATTATATTAAAATAAATAGTTCAAGATCGATTAATCAATAACAAAAAATTACGATCTAACTTTTAACAATAATTATTTTTATTATTTTAATATAATATTAATTTACAAGAAAGAACATTAAATCCAAGATTATTAAAATACTCCTTACATAGTATACTTATATAAATTAATGTCAATGATAATACAATTATTTTACTTCTTTAATACACCTATTTTACGCAATACAATTCAAATAAAAATAATTTGAATTAATTGGTGTTTAAAATTTTTAAAGAATTATTCTGAGAACTATATTAATTATTTATTAAAATTTAACTTTAAGTGAACTACATTTTTTAATTAATATTTTTTAATATAAATTATAGAATAGATGAAAATAAAAAAATTATTTTATTAAAGTTTTAATTTAATTACTATACTGTATTTAATAAAATTAATATAACAGAAAATTATAAAATGATTTTCAACTGCATCAGTAAAACAATTTTTATTTTTTATATATATGAGGGCCAAAGTAATTATATATAATAAGTAATGCATAATTTAACACTTATAATAAAAGTATATGTATGTAGTAATAACTATTTTACGACTTTTCTATTTCAAAGATGTTTGATCAAAGTTTTATTTTATTAGTCTTCTTTGCTATAATATAAAACTTCTTTATAGCAGCCGCTTTGATTTAAAAATGTTCAAAGAGGTAAGATGGAAAAATTACAAATCATTCGCCTCAATTTTGTGATTTTTGCTTTTTCAGTAATCTTCCTTACGCAATCATTGGAGAATCTAAGGAAGCACAGACGGGAAGCCAGATCTCTTGAATATACATCTTATAAGAGATATATATTGTAATAAGATTTGTAAAAATAATATAATGAATTTAATAGAATAGACGAAGAATAAAATGAAAATTATTTTACAATAATTCTAAATAACGTATAAGTTTTTCTAAAATTATAATAGGACTTGACTGTATTATTAATATATTTTATTAAGTATTAATATTTTTAACCGAACTAATTTTAATTATAATTGATCAATATAATTTATGGATTACATAGAGTCAAAAAATATTTGTGTTTTTGAAAAGTTACTATATTAATTCAAATACTACAATTATTTATTTTTAATAGTAAAATATTTAAATGTAGATATTTAATGTGTAAATTCTTTTAAAAACATTTCAAAATTATTGTATAATTTAATTGTTATTTAATGTAAATATTATTTTAATTAATATTTTTAATTGACTCCATTATTATGTTCTGAATTTAATTTTGGAAATATTTAAAAAAATTAAATATATTGTATTAAATTTTACCGAATTTTTCTTTACATTTATTTAAAAATAATTTTTATATTTGATATTTTCTTCAACAAAATATAACAATAATATGCAAGTTTCAAATATGATAATTTTATTGATATTTGCATATCTTTGTCTAAATATTATTTAAATAGATAAATTTGTCTACCTATTTTCTTTATAGTAAATTTTTCAAATTTTTTTAATTTTTAATTTTTGTTCTAATCGATTATATAGAAATTCTAAATTATACATAAGCATATGTTCTCAAAATATTTATAAGGTTGAATTTCTGCTAATGTATTATGAGAAAAACGAAAGGAATGTTCAAATCAATAAATATATTTTTCATTCGAGTTGATACAAATATTTTACTATTCTTATTTTTCTTTTTATAGATTTTATTATACGCTATTCCGTTTTAACTTATGAGATACCTTTTTTGTAACTATGTTTCTTTTTATTTTCTCAATTTACTTTCTACATGCTCAAAATGTAGTCTTTTTATATTATATTTTTATACTAATTGAATGTTTTTTATTATTTAATTCTGGAAATCTTTTTTTTAGAAGGAATTTAATTTTTTATTTTTTTATCAGTTTAGTCAACTAAAATTTTTTATTTAAATAATATCTTATTTTTTTAGTAGTATTTTTTATACATTTAATTTGTTTAAATATAAATATTGTGGACATAATAGAAAAGAAATCACTAAAAAATAATTTTTCTTGAAATTATAAATTTCAAAGTGAATAAGACATATGTTTGTAAGAATATAATGAAAAATTGTAAAATTATATATATATTTTTATAAATTATAGAATATTGAAAATATGAATTCTGTAGTTTAGATTTATAAGTTCGAGAAATCCAATGTAAAAAATCAATTCATTAAATTTAATCCAACAACTCACGGTATATTGATTGAAACGTAGTAAAAACTATTTATTAAATTAATGTAGAATGGGAATTCGAAAATTATAATAAGGATTTACATATTTTATATGATATTAGTTTTGTTATATGAAAGACTGTGAATCGCGGACAGACAAACTTAGTGTATCTCGCCCAAGAACCGTAAATATTATCAACTAAAAGTGTATGTTTAAAGTATCAAACCAATGGAATACAGAATAACGCATGTAGAGCTTCGGAATCGTTTCTCGATGATCTCTTTGTAGATCCTTGAAGTTCCTGTATATATAAGTTGATAGCCTTATTTATGACTTCATGTTTTTACCTAGTATAGTTATAAATGAACATAAGTAATTATTTTTTTTTAGTCAGAAAATTCTTAAAACAAAAATTTTAACTTTATATATTAGGTTTTACACGCGAATTAACCTTATATTTACAAATGTATTATGTATTATACATGGATCTATATAAAATATTATTATACTTTTTTCGAATAAGAAAATAAAAATAAAAATAATGATTGTATCTTAAGTAGAATTTACTTATAAAATTATGTAGATTAGATTATTCATCGTGTCGAAAATAAAACAAATTTAAACAAAATAACAGTAATTATTTTCTCATTATACTTAAATCTATAAAAGGGGATACACTATATAAATTAAATAATGCATTTACAAATATATTATTACAAGTAAATTTAAACACAATTACAGTCAGTTATAAAAACGTTTGTTTTAAATTATTTAAAACTTAGTAACTCAATTTAATTATTAATATTATCATATAATAATTTAAAACATTGTGGCTTATGTATGAAAAAATAATGATTTATATAATATATAATTTCATAATATAACATCATAATAAAATAGGAAATTTTATATATCATTCTATTTTTTCCTATTTATATATCAATATTATTAATTAATGGTAAAATATAAAAATAATTTTTTGTATACAATTAATTATACATATTAATTATTAAAATAATTTAATCCTCTTATTAATATTCAATTATAATAATATTATTCAATTATTATAATATTCAAGTACACAAAAAAAAATAGAATTGATACTGGATATGTAATTTTTTAAATATGGTTAATAAAATTTAATAAAAATTCACAACACATATGAAGGAAAAAAAGAAACGAATACGGAAAATACGTCTAACTAAATAAAAAACCACTTATGGGTTAAGTAATAAAATTTTATAAAATACTTTAAATGATCTCAGAAAACTATTTATTAATTAATATTTGCTATATTTTTATTTTTATATTGTTATTTCGAAGATTCATTTTTTATACGATAGATTGCATTTAGAAGAATAAGATTTAAATATTTTATTGTATATAAATATTTATCATTGAAAGTTTTTAATACAAAATTCCTATTTTAAAAGCTGAAAGTAAGTTTATTAAAACAATTTTATTGGTAAATAATTTTTAGTTTCAAATTCTTTAACTGTATCCACTAAAATTATAAATATTTAATTTTCTATGATTAAATTATGTATTCATTAAAATATTAAATTGATTTAATCGAGAGAGAAAGAGAAATTTGTTAAACATTAAAAAGTTAATAAAGTGAAGAATTTTTATGTGTCAATATAATCTTTTCTGATAATCGAATTAAGTTTGTTTACGATTTGGCGTGTACAATTTTTGGAAATATATTCAAATTCTAATTCAGCTAAAATAGAGATAGTAAACAGAAACATTCAATAGATGTTTATAATTCAAAGTTATTAAATTTTGAAACTCGATAAAGTTGCGTTGCTATGATATTGTATCCAATAATTGATTTCTTGCAAACTCTTTAAAATAAATTATATTAAGAGGGATAAATAGATAAAAAAATATTTTTTAATGATTTTTTTGTTTGTATATATATCGAATCCATATTTATGAAATATACAGATTTTCGTTTCTAT
The DNA here is from genome assembly GCA_018907195.1 of Dolichoris vasculosae. NCBI lineage: Eukaryota > Metazoa > Arthropoda > Insecta > Hymenoptera > Agaonidae > Dolichoris > Dolichoris vasculosae. The sequence continues at coordinate 1,012,159 of JACCHY010000029.1, forward strand.
AAATAATTAATATCGAGTAATATTACATGATTTTTAAATAATTTTTGTATTTCTATAATGAATATAAACAAAAATAAATAAAAATCTTATATATTTTAATTATACTTAATTTCACTTGCAAATATAATATAATAAAATATAATATCAATTATCCACTATAAATGTATTATCATCTTAATAATAATATTGATAAAAAATTCTTTAGTATAGTAATAATACCATGAATAGACACATGCATTAAATAAAATATTTTTTATAGTAGTTAATTACAAATATCAATAAATGAAATAATGAATATTAAAGTATATAAAAGTTATAAATAATCATAAAATTTCCATTTATTTAATTAGCTTAGTATAATAATGGTAATATCATTTATAGAAAATTTAAATAATATGTTATACATTATTAATTTAAGCATTTCAATTACATCATTCACTTGTTATAATACCATAAGTTTTATCACCGATCAAGCTGTGTAAAAATTTAAGAGTTGTATCTATAATGAGATTGTATTTAAGACAGAAAATAAACAAGGAAAATTAAATTGTTATATATTTTGTAATATTGTTACGCAACTATCATTTTTCAAACGCTTTACGTAAAACTGAAAAAAAGTATAAAAAAAATAAAATAAATTTTATGATTAAAATACAAGATATGTTGAAATTTTCTTCTAAACTCATCTTTAGAAAACGTTTGAAGTATTGATAAAATATTAAAGATAACACTATGCATAAATAATATTCTATATTAAATACAGTCAAATATAAAAATTTATTCGTTATGTTTAATCATTGTATGCTAAACTATAAACCTAAACTATTTTTATAAATTGTCTGTTATTTAATATTTAAATATTTAAACTGTTTTAAATTGTTTTGTTCTAATAAAAGAAATCATATTAACTTTATATACATTCATATATTAAAAATGAATAATCAGGATTTTAAAATAAAAAAGATGGAAATATTTAAAAGTTTTTAAAAAAACATTTGAAAACATTAATTTTTAGTATTGAAATATTTTCATAGCAATAAATTTAATATTTAATAACACAAATTTTAATATCATTTAATTTTGGAAAATATTGTTTTTATAGGTAATGCTTATATTAAATGTAAGTATTGATTTTTTATAATAATTTTTATTTTTATTATTATATATAGTGGATTTAAAAAATGTATTATAATTTAAATAATACCTTAAATGAAAATATCTTCTTTCTTAGGATCTGAAGTCCGACGATGATTAAGATTTAAAAATTATATATGCTTACAATAGAAATGTATTAATTAATACATTAATACATTAATAAAAGTATTTATTTTAAATAATTACCTATCTTAATTTTTGATAAGCTGTATGCAATTATTTATTTTCAATTTAAATTACATCGTATATTCGTTTTTGAAATGTAGATAGAAATCTGTTTATTGAATATTGAAAATAATATTTAATAAATCTAATGACTACTTATATTTTAAAACAAATTTTAATGATGATAATAATAATATTATTATTATAAATATATCTCAAATAATAAATCATATTTTAGAAATATACACTCACATTTACGAATAAGTTGTATAGTAACTTTCATATTTTAATATATATATTTTAGCATGTTAAATTAAACAGAAAATAAATAAAATTTACTGTATACTATACAATAATACAATCAGAACAAATATTAAATCTCTAAAAATAAATAAATTGAAAAACAACAAATTCGTTTTATTAACTTTTATAAAATTAAATAAAATACAAATAATATTAATTTTGAAGAATAAAAGATTGTATATTACAATAATATCATATATATGTATATATAAGAAATAAAATATATAAACTCAAGTTCAAAATTGAATATAATCAATTTTATACACAGATATTTATTGTAAAATGTATATTTTGATATAATAAAAATTTTCATGAAATATGAAATAATATATATTTTTATTGTGGATATTGAAAATACCTGCTGTGAGAGTTAGAGAAAGAAAGTTTAAAGGGGATTACAAGAAATTCAGTTTTGTGAATTCGCTCAAGTAACATACACGAAGATAATAAAAAAGATTGAGTTCCCATTTATTTTATTTTGATCTCAGTTTCTCTTAATTATATTATTATTTAAACAAATACTTGGGTTTACAGATTTTTTCAAGTGTATTATTATAAAAGTAAAATGAATTGCATGAGTACGATTTTGTGGTTATTTTGTGGTGGTTCAGTTTTTAGAAATACTTAAATTACTATTTTAAAGAACTAAATTGTCATAAAATCGATTTTTAAAATATATTTTTCAAGAAAACTCTTTCTAAATACGAAAACTGTTAGGTTTGTGCCAAAATTTAAAAAATTTATATAACAAATAAAAAAAAGGAAATTGGACTACTTTCCTTTCATTTTTTAGAAAAATCGATATAAGTCAACTAATTTATATCATTTCATTTGATACTGAAATGAAGAAAATGAAAAGATAAAGTAACAGCATCATTATATATTGTTCAAACTGTAATCCTACTTTTTTCATAGAGGAAGCTTAAAAGAAAGAATAATGATATATTCGAAAATAACACCTTTTTGTCTTTATGTATGTAAAATGCAACGTATTTCAAATGTGTCTGGTTTTATTTTTTACTCATCTCTATGAGATAATGATTCTAAAATAATTACAATTCATAGCAATATATTTGTCTTTATCAAAAGTCTATCATTACGTAGCCGTTCTTTTAAATTAAATATTTTAAGCTATTGTTTTAAGAAGCTGTATTAGTATGTTGGAAATCATATATAATATTAGACATTACGTATACTGTTAATTACGTATTTTTCAAATCTTTAATAAATTTTCCATCAATGTTTTCTTTCAACTTTTTATAATTTCTGAGTTGCTAGTAAATTTAGTTATTTATATAAATTAATTACTTTTCTAATAATTTTGTTTCTAAATTATCAAGTGAACGCCATATTGTAAAATAAGTAAAAACTTATCAAAAATCTGATAGATTGAAATATATAAACACTGTTTGACTTATTCACGTGATTTTCAATTGAATTTGTACCTGTATAACGAATAAGTATAAGTACATTGCTTTTTTTACGAAATTTTACTCGATATTTCATACCTTTTTTAAAAAAGAGAAATTCTTTTTGTCTGCTTCCAGTCAGTCATAATAATGCTTTATTATGTTCATTTGATATCTTGAATCTTACAGTTATATTAGAAGGAATATTTATTGTAATGCAAAAAGTAATCTAATCGTTCATTGGTATCTTTTGCCTATTATGTAATGTTTATTGATCTAATAAGAAATTTGAAATCTTTGCGTTTTCTAATTTATGGATTTTCAGAACACTTTCTTTATGAATTTAAATTGTTTCATACAATAATTTATATACCCTTTTAATATTTTATATCTCAAATATATTTAAGCTGGAACGTTTTACTTAAGAAATTAATTATCCATGTTTGATTATTCTTTTGATATTATTTCTAGTAATTAGAATATCAACATATAATGTGAAAATAACTTTCTTATAACTATTTCTTTTTATCTACAGAGATTAATCTTATGTTTTAAATTTCTTTAGGTAATCATGCATATAATCTGTTTATATTTTAAATATAGATCATTTATTTCACGCTTTTGTGTAAGTTCTTTATCAGATCTTGACAATACTTATTTAAAATTTTTTTTTCTTCCTCTTCTGCTATAAGATTTACTATGAGTATATATTTACTCAATAGCACAACCTTAAAAGTTCTTCTTGAGTGCTTAGGTTTCATATATTCAGATTCATTAAATATATACATGCTATAAATATAATATAAATAAATATAAATATAATATCAATCCAAATTTAGAGATATAAAAAAGAAATAAGCTCTATTTTTCTTTATATTATTTTTTTGTGAAAATATTCTCTTTATTTTGAAATAATAATATCATGAATTATCATAATTTGTTTAAGTTTTTTACTAGAAATCAATAAGCATTTAATTCATCAAAATGTCTAACGATAATTACCTTTTTTTCATTTAATTTTGGGCGTAGTTCTATAAATACATTGCATAAGTGTATTATATATATATATATACAACGCTTCTTTAAATTTTTAAATTTTAATATCTAACTTTTTGTCATAAACACGAAATATATTTTGTATTATTTTATTATAGATGCTCAACGATGATCAGTTTCGAACTAACTTCACAACAATAAAGTTACATCCAAAATTTTCTTTCTATAATTTTATAGCACATACATTATCATAGATATATTTTATAAAACTATTAATCAAGGACTTACATATTATTAAATTTTTTATAGAACTTGAAAACAAAATAATTATAAAGGCCTTAATATATTTTACTCTACAATTGAAAAGATCATTTAAATTTACGTCTTCATAATTTTTCTCTTAAAAAAAATTTGATGAAATAATTTTCACGATATTATAAAGAAAAATAAACAAATCATAAAAAGTGTTGAGAATACAAAAAATCAAAATATATAAACAAAATAAATAGAATAACTACCTCGGAAATATTTTGAAGATAATGGAACCGATAAAAAAATTCTGTTAATTTATCAATAAAAATTTATGGAAAATAAAATTTTTAACATTCTTATTAAAACTATGTCTAAATAAATAATAATTCCATTATATAAGCAGTTATTGTATATTTTTTCAATAATAAATATAAAAACTTTAAATTTCATATATTTTATATAACTTTATAAAAAGAATACTGTTTGATATTCTAAATTTTATTGATAACCCAAAACATATTAAAAATTGATACTTTACTAGAAACAAAGATATATAACATAGAATTAATAGTATTTGAAATACTTACTATTTATAAGAAACTATGTTAATCATTCAACTACATTATTAGTAGATTATAATTTTAAGAAACGTCTGTTTTTAATTTTATTACAAGTAAACTATAATTAGCTATATTAATATCATTAATAGTAATTATACTATAATACAAAAAAGAAAATTATAAATTAAAATAAAACTTTGTAGATTAAAAAATATGACTCACAGTTAGTAAAGTTCATTTATAAATGTCATATTAATAGTTACTTTATATCATACACTAAATAAATATCCAAAAAATGATGATAAAAAATATTATATCATACATATATACATCTAGAGAAGTTTTGTCAATAAGAACGTAAAAAACAATCTGCACGAAATTTTCTTATTACGACTTCTTATTACGACATGTACATTTTTTTCTTTTATTTTATTAAAAGTTTTATTCAAAGAAAAAATTTAATAAAATGTTCAATTATAAAAAAGAAGTTTTTTGCCAACAATAATAAGACTTTAATATAATATACTTAAAGAGTATTTTTAAATTTATATACATTATTGGTCTGAGTTCGCTTGACCCCAATTATGTTTTCTCTTGTTTCTACGATTATATAAAGTCATAAAAATAAAAGTTTTATTAAAACAGATAATGGTGCAAGGTTTCTATTATCCTATAACGATAAATTTTGTTAAGAGATTTATTAAGATGCTGAAATGATGTCTACAAACTATACAGCGATATTCCTTAATTCAAAGAAAGATATTTACCACATAAAGTCAATTAAAATTTTTATTTAAAACGTTTTTAAAATTACAATATTAGTATATAATTGGATGAATATTTTTCAATAAAAACAAAATATTTCTTTTACTTCATCTGGAACAACTAATTATTTTTTGTCTCTTTTTGGGAATCGGTTTTTTTATATTTTTATAGTGGTTTCAACAACCATAAGCGCATTTTTTCATAAGTCTAAAGAGTTTTTTGAAATTTTAATTATATTTTTCTAAGGTATCTTTTTTCAACTTATTATTAACCACATATGCCTATTAAATCCTTTGAGGCGAAAATAGTATTTCCGGTTATAGTTAGTTGGGAATGTATGATCATTTATATTATTATTATTATTATTATTATTATTATTATTATTATTATTATTATTATTATTATTATTATTATTCAGAATTACCATATTATGATATTTAAATAAATCATGAAATGATTTTTTAATTCATTTTAAAACGATTATTTAAATCAATAAAACTCAAACTATTAATACTTCTATTTACAAAGCTTTATAAAATTTAAAACTATTTATAAGTACATTATTTATCGAAAAATGAAATTTATAATTTAGTAAAATACAAATGTATATATTAATGTATATTTTATCATAAATTGTTTTATTGTAAAAAATTTTCTTCCAACAGATATGAAGCTTTATTACTAAGATCCAGGCAAAAAACAGGCTACCTGATCCCATTAAAGATACGGACTAATTAACAGGATTTTAATATTTTTCATACGAATTAGATTATAGGATATAACTTATTTTATCACTATTTATTAAAAGATAAAAGTATTAAATATATATTGTACAATTACTTTGAAGATAATTTTAAATTCTAAGTTTATAATTTTAACTAATAGCTACATAAATATTTAGCCTTTAAATTAGGAATGTCAATTATTTAAGGTGTTTTAAATATTATTTTATTGATTTAAATATATTGCATTATGATTAATATAATATACTTGGAGGATATAAAGAATAAAAATAACATTTAATGATAAAATATCTTAAGACTATTTTGAAATAATTATTTAAATAATGCGTAGATATTGTTTTGAATGCAGTAATTTAAAATTTTTAAAAGTTATAATTCTATAAAACACATAATATTTAATTTGTAAGAAGTTTTACAAGATCTTCATAAATTTTGTAAAAATTTATTAAATAGTGAAATAAATCTTATCTTAAAAATTTTATATCCATATTTTTTATATTAATTTATCATAATAACAGACAATATTTAATAGAGTAATAATTACAGTTATTAATAATATATCAAAAATTAATAAAATTTTCTAACTATTATAATGAACTTAAAAATTATTACATTATACATCTTATCAATTTAAATATATTTTTTAATGAATAAATTTTAAATACTTTTAATATTTTAACTAATATTAAGTAAAATGTTTGAGATGTAGGGATTTACTTAATTATTTTTTTATCGTGTTAAGGATTACATTACTTGGTAATTATTAAAATTTATTATTTTAAGTTACTAATTATTATTATTTTATTATTACCGAGTATATTATTAAATTTATTGTTATTCGAGAAGTTTTGAACTTAACTATAATATAGTTTGTTAAATATTCTTGTGAATAGACATAACGTTTAAGTTAGAACACTCAAAATTTCAATTTAATAACCACTGTATAACATGCGAAAAACATGCTAGAAGCATTTAATTAATAATTCTGTCATACAGAAAATAGAATGTATATGAATCAAATGATCCAATAAACCAACTTCATAGTTTGCTTCTTGAGATTTAGAAGTTTTTAAGTACAATTAACAAATATTTTCATGATTTGTATCCAAAAATGATGTGCAATAATAAATAATTATTTTTGGATTTTAACCTATCCATAGAGATTTCAAAAGAAATAACATATCAATCATCAAAAATTAATATAACAAAAAAACAGCAAAAATTAAGGGTGCAGAATAAAGTTCGAGAAACTTTTCGTCTATCCGCACATAAATAGAAATAGAATCTTAGAAATTAATTTACATTGGAAAAATTATTTCTGACATTTGATATGTATAACTTTAAATATAACATTTGTTAGATATTCTCCGTGTTAAAACTTACAAAAGCTACATATATTGCTCCACGATTTGCAATATCTAAGATTTTTAACCAATACTGTAATTTCTTTTAATTTATAATAAACTCATACCTTTACACATACAAAAATTGATTTTCTAAAAAATCATAAATTTTTTATTTATAATGTATGATTTGATACTATGAATCTATTCAAAATGTTGTATGTTTTATGTAGTCACAATACTAATTGCCTTTTATTTGCTACGTTTTCTTGTAAATAAATGTAATGATTATCAATTCTAAGAGTATTAATTATTATTTATTTCTGATATAGCATGCGAATGTCACACTATTGGAGCCTCTGGAAAAACATGTAATCAAAGTACAGGACAATGTCCATGTAAAGATGGAGTAACGGGAATTACTTGCAATCGATGTGCTAAAGGATACCAGCAAAGTAGATCAAAAATTGCTCCTTGTATCAGTAAGTTTAAATATATATATTATTAATACTTAAAGTCATCATTTTTTATATCATTATTCTAAGTACTTAATTATTTTTTTATCTTTATTGTGTAATGGTGATTTAAAGTTTTATTTTTTCTTTAGACTAGATGTGTAATATACATTCATATGTGATAAATAATAAAAACAAATTAATAAATCATATTCTTTTATTTCTTAATTCTTATTATTCATAATCTATTTTTAATAAATCAATTTTTCATGCAAAAGCATCAGTTGTAAATAAAAATGAAACACGTTATATTCGTCTTTTTTCAACATTTATAATCTATGAATTAAAATAATTTAAATTAATAAATATCATCTCAATATTTATATACAAAATTTTTAATTTATAAACATTGAAAGAAAATTAAATTTGAATTTTCAAATGATATGTTTTTTTTCATAAAAATCACAACAGATGCTATTGATGTTAATTATAAATTACATAGTTAACGATCTTATAAATGACCATTAGAGATACACATTTAATGATCAATTTTCTGAGCAAGTGGGTTCTTAATACTAAATGTTAATATAACTCAGTTTCACAAATGCAAATGAGGATTATCATCTTGTAGTTTACTTTTGAAAGTGAAAGAAGCTGACATAATTTTAAAGTAAGCCCGCTTTCTTGAAAAGTAGTGAACATACGTTTTAACTCTTTAATTTCTAAAAAAAATAAAACTAAGACAATTAAAAAAACACAATCGCTAACTCAGAAGTCTACTTTGTCGCCTCTATAATTTATTCCTTTTTTTTATTCATGCTTCAGAAATTCCGAGAGTTATTCAAACCCAAGGGATTGCGAGAGACGATAGTGGCGAGCGTGATGAAGATGATGATAATAATCGATACGGGAATCGAAATGGTAAATACTCTAGCTTTTTTATTTTTAAATTTGTCATATAAACATTTAGTGTAAAAAAAACGTATTAAACGATATTTTTTATAGCGAATTTTTCATTGTGAATATGAAGTGTATGTGTTTTAAAGATAAACATCTAAATTCTGAACGAAGATACGTATGCAAATATATTAAAATATTAATTTATTTTACTACATTATTCATAAAAATAAAAAATAATCACTATAAATAATATAATTAATCATGAATTAGATATTTTGTATTTAGTTTATATATATATATATATATATATATGTACAGAATAAAATAAGAATTATGTTGTAATAATTCTTTTAATTTTAGTTAAAAACAGAATTTTTAAAGTTTAAAATGTTTTTTTATATTTACATAGTAAACTTTTATTTTGCAGTTATATATATTACTGATTATCAACGTATCTTTCTAATACTTGGTAAATTGTGAGTATCAATTAATTTCGCTAAATCTGTTCATTCCTTGACAGTACACCTTTGCATAAGCATGAAAAATATGTGAGCTATATATATATATATATATGTATAAACGTAGAGCAATATCTTTCTAAATTTATTATTTCTGCAGTTTATTAGACTCATAAATTTTGGCATTTTAATATATATTAATATTTGAACAATATTGAATATATTTTCTAGTAAATAATAGTAAAAACAGTTGTTAGAAAATATAAAATTTATTTTTAAATATTAAAAATTACGTACAATAACAAGAAAATATAGTTAAATCTCTATTTAATAAAATTTTATGGTTAAAAGATGTAATTGTTAAGTTATGAGAAAGATTTTTATATTATAAATTATTATGAAAAAATTGTTTAATAGTTTAGTATATATTTGTGTATAGGTCAAAATAAACTTTAAAAACAATGAATGAATAAAATAATAGAGAATTTGCTTTTTTCATATTAAATAACATTATTATAAATTAGTTAATATTAAAAAAATTTTTTAATTATTATGAATATAAATTACTTAACGCTTAGATCTAATTAGAGACAGACGAAAATGGCGAAGCTTATTGGCTCTTGTCGGTCGATATTGTAAACTGAACCAGTACATTGTGGCAACATCGCTTTAGAGTATCATAAGAAGTTACGTTGTATTTCAATTTCTTTCGGCATTACGTTTTTTTTTTTTATTAAAACTAATCATTTTAAGAGTAATTATTGATTTCTAATGTACTGAAAAATAGCAACATTTGACACTTTATTACAAAAGTTATTATTTATAATTTTAAACAATAAGCGACATTTAAAAACAAAAAGTGAAAATAATGTAAATAATATTTATAAAACTAAAGCGTCATAAGATAAAAATCAAGAGGGGGTATTTCGTAAATATAATGACGAATAAGAATTTAATTATTTTAAATTTCTATTAGTACATTTTATGTATAAAATTAATCAAAAGTTTTTGCAAAGGAATTTTTTTAATTTATAGTTTATTTCGGAAATCTGTTATTTATTTCACAATATGTCTTTATCCTATTGATATAACGTATTTTAATGTTTTCATAAGTACTTTTAATAATCGTTAAAAATTTGTATAAGTCAACTGTTTAAAATGTTGGACTTTTGAAATCAATGATTGTAAAATGTATTCCAGAAATTATTTAAAAAACATCTTTTATGATATAATAAAAATTACACTATTAAATAATACATTTTCTTTATTAAAGTTTATCTTAAAACTTTATCATTTTAAATAATTATTTAATAACAGCTTTTTAAAAGGTAACTATATTATGTTATTTTTCAATAATAAATAATTTATAACATTAAATTAAAATAAAAATTCAATTCAATAATTAAGTATATTAAATATTAAATAAATTGGCACAATTATGTATATGTGAATTTAGATAAATAATGTATACCAAAAAAGGGTAAAAGTGTTAGTGAAACTATATGAATGCATTATAAATTTATGTATATATACATTTTATTTATAACAATTGTAACAAAGTTTACAACAAATACTTAAGTATTATGCAGTCTGTTTTTAACTTAACTTATAAAAAATGTTTATAGGAAATAATGCTCAATTTCATTTTTAAGTTGAAAAAATTTAACAACATAATAAATACTATTGACAGTTAAACATTATTATATGATAGTGACTCAAAAACAAAATTTGGTTCTAAATATGGAAGTTAATAATCAAGTGATTTTTGAGTATTATTTGTCGATATGAAAGTTATGCATTTCTGTAATAAATGCAACTAAGTTGAACATTTCCATTTTCCTTATGATAGTCCAGTGAAAGAGCTTCTAGTATTCTGCCAAACTGATACATTGAAACGGGCTACTCTTGCACGTAGCGTATACTGTAAATAGATAGGGAACTGTGTTTATTTCTCCAAAAAAACATGAAAATAAAAAATGGTCCAACATGAGACAATAGAGCACTTCCCTTCTATCGAATTCTCAAATGTAAAGATCCTCAATGCTTTTTTATAAAATAACATTTTTTTAGAGTATGATCTCAAATTATTATATTACAATCTAAAATCATTTATTTTTATCTGAATCTCTCTACACTTATAATATTTAAATCATTTTCATTATCATAAAAATTATTTTTTAATAAGCTTATGTCATAAAACTAATAATAATCTATTCATTGTATTATTTAAGAAATTGTAAAATTTGGCCAACAAATTAAACATATATAGTTCTTACATTAATAAAAGTGTATATATTTTTGGATACTAAAATTAATTTCCAGTTTATGAGATGAGAGATTATATTTTTAATAGTTAAGATCTACAAATAGAATATTTCACTTATATGATATTAGCTTTCATTAATATAGTCAATACAGGAATACAATTTTAAAGTACGGTGTCATTAAGAAATTATTTTATTATTGAATTATTACTAAACATACATATTTGAAATAATCAAATGATAAGAAGAAATAAAATTTTCAAAATAAGTTAAAAAATAAAAAGTAATTTTAAAATAAAAGTGGTTAAGATATGTTACAATATTTTTGATGGAAACTAAATTACTATCTTATCAGAATGTTATAATAATGTTAGTAATACAGAAATTAAACTTCTGTAAACTTGACTGATATACTTTCAAATTTAAATTAATATATATGAAAATGAGAATTTTGGTAAAAATGCTTTAAATAAGAGCATAAAAGTACTTTTATTTTAAACTTTTGATCAGTACTTTAACCATAACAGCATATGATATGCTAAAGATGAATGAAGCTTAAGTACAAACTAAAAGTCATACCAAATAATTTTTATTTTTATAATATAATTATATCAATTAAATTTTTTATAATATAAAATCTAATTTATAAATCGATGATAAAGAATGAAAAAAAAATAATGTGTATTGAAAACAAATTATTGATTTATTCAGAAATTTTTTATTCATTTGCACATCTATCCTTAAATATACCAAATTTTCTTCAATTTTATATTGCAGTATTAATTTTCAGTTAAATTTTGGAATGTTGTACCTTGAAAATCAATCATTTTTGTTTCAAAATAAAAACTTAGAACAATATTTTGATTTTTAATCGATATTTTTAGAATACACTTTTTAAGATATGGATGATGAAATGTGGATATTTTATAGGTTTTTAGATGACAATAAGTAGCTTTTAGAACTTCTATAATGTATATAGAAGTTTTAAAATGGAATTTTTATGTTTTATAAAAAACATTTATAAATTTTCTTTATAAATATTATTTATTCTAACTGATTTAATTGTATGCAAATTTTTTATCTTAATATAAAGGTGTAACATCAAAAAATGAATATATTTAAAAATTTTAATTATTTAAATAAGAAAGTATCATTTTTATCACGATGTATACATTTAAATAGTTATGATATAATAATACTTTGAAAATTAAAAATTACTTTTCTATATTTTTTATTTTATTATACTTATTAAAATTTTGATTGTGTTATTGAAAGTAAAAACTATAACTGCTGTAATATATGTATGAGTTCTAAAATTAAAAAACAATGAAAAATATAAATTAGTCTAAAAATATTTAAAAAATTGTGGCGTGATTAATTTATAAGTATTATTTTATCATAACAATAACTTTTTTATTCTCAAATAAAAAAACATGAAATGTATTTTCTGTTAAAGCAAATATAATAAAATATATTTATAATATTCAATAAAATTTATGTTCATTTTAAAATCTTAGTTGATTTGATAAATATTTTAATCAGATTTATTATTTTTCTTAAACAGGGAAATCATAATAAAAATATTAATAACATATATTTTTTATACTATACAAAATATATAATAGATAAATATAAGATTTAAATATAAAATCAAAATGCTTATCCGTTCACTTTATTTTGAAATTTATAATACAAGTTTTTTTACTTTATATATTTTAATTAACTTGTTATGAATAAGATTTTATAAAAATTTTATAAAAATTATTATATATCTTATTAAATAATATTTTATATGTACATATTTTTTTAAAGCATGTACATTATTATTTGTATTTGTATTTGTATTTAGATTTTTCTTTTATATATATATTCTTAATAATAAATATAATTACATTATATCATATAATTGAATGAATTTCAGTTACATAATTGCAGCTTTCATAAAATTTGCGAGAACTTTTCTTTTATTTGATATTGTTTAACCTTAGTAAAATTTATGATAATAATTATGATTGTATTATTTTGCTAGAATTGCGTTTTGTAATATTTTTGTAACCTGACATCTTTCTCTTATATTTGATAGATACATTTTGTCAGGATTCTATGAAATGTTTTAATAGAAGAAAATATCTGAGAATTAAAAAAAATTCAATCTCAATTTTATCGGACTATTTCGTAATTCATTACTTTAAACAAACAAGTACGCAGTGTAGAAAATTAATGTATGGGTTAGTATAATGTACTAGGAATAAGAAGTTTTTAAAAAATAATTTTATAATATATTAAGAATTATAAAACATTTTGGATATTTTTTATGTATCGTTAGCTTATATGTATTTTGTTTTTGAACTTATTTTTTTTAATAATAATAAAACAAGTTTATTTTGAGAAATATATAATATTACATATATTTATAAGAATGCAATTTATTTCATTCTTTTTCCTTTTTTTAAATGTTTGTATGATGCTATTGAATGAACTTTTAAACAAAACAATAAAATCGATAAGGCATATTTATAATAAATTATAAAAAATATATTATGAGATATTATTTAAACTAAAATTAATAATCTCAAGAAAATCATATAAAATTAGAGAAATACTAGTAATTCAAAATATTAAAATTTTTTCTGAGTATTATTTTTATTTAATTTGATAACGATTTATTTGAACAAGACTTGCTCAGAAAACATTGAAAGTTATCAAACGGGAAGGGAAAGGAATTTGGTATTATTTCGATACTTGATTAATAAGTCATAAATCAATTGGAATTTTTCAAAAAAATTTTTAATGACAAATAATGATTAAGAAATAATATTTGAAACAATAATAAATGCTATTATCCTTAAACTAAAATGAATACTTGATATATAAAATAATGAAGATTATCGTTGCAAACCATAAGTTTAATGAAATATCTCTAATAATTAATAGTGAAAGCTGTTGAATTATCCTTAAGATGATACAGTGAAAACTATTATTTTCAGTGCACACATGTAAAATAATTTTTTATAACAAAATATGAATATAATTTCTATTACTTATCAAGATAAATTTTATTAATTTAAATTTGAATATTATTATATACTAAATTACTTTTACTATGTGAGTGTATAAGTTATATTACTTTTTTTTAAACTTACACCAATCGTTTTTTAAAATTATTAAAAAAAATTATGTTGCAGTAATTGTAGTACATTACAAAGTAAATTTATATAAAATTAAAAAAATGTTTACTTCTTTTAAGTTTCAAATTATTATTAGTATATTTAGTTATCATTATAATATTAGTCGTTTTTGACATTTATGGTAAGTAGATATTATACTTATGTTTTAGTTTATAATTTGTTTCTATTACTGATCACTTAATATAATTAATAAACGTTAATGTTATATTTCACAATTAATCTCTGCAAGGAAGTGATACTGTATTTTTAGAGTAATAAGCATGTTCGACGAGGTCTCATTATGTTTGGTGGTCATAATATGAGTACGTAATATCATTTGGTTTCGCTAAATAAACTGTTGCATACGTAAATCTATATCTGATGCATTCAAAAACTAAACCAACGTAATGCAGTTACTTTTATTAACTTTGGGAATATATGCAGACGTCGTACGAAATAATTCATAAAGCAATATCTTACTAATCCAATCATAAATTTTTGACTGATGAGTTGCGTGCAAATCTTACAAGCAGTCTAAAGACCAAAATATGTTGTTTAATGACATATTGATCTCTAACCGTTGTTAAGTAAATTGAAAATTTTTGTATGCCCTATGTTCAGTTATTGAGATGTACTAGTATCCATTCCTCAAATATTCCTCAAATATGATAATGTCAATTAATTAATTACAATAATGTTCTTCAATATCTCATTTATTACAAGTAAGAGATGGGTAAAATACAGTAAAGTGGATTTCGGTTTCAAATCACATTCAAATGCTGAAAATAGCCGCAGAAATGGAATGTTTACAACTTTTCTTTCGGGGCTATTATAATGAGATATTAACTAGTATTAACCAATAAACAGTATTATATATATAGTTAAATTTTCTTAATTGCTAAGTAATGATAGGTAAGTAGCTACACAGGTATTTGATCTATTATCGTCATCAATAGCATGATTTTGCTATTATCAAGCTAGTCTAAGTGAAATTTTAAAAATTCACTGAATTATCATGTACTTTTTTAAAAAGTACTCATCTATTTTTTACCATAATCTGCTGTAATGATAAAAATGGTCTTACTTAACCTTGTCTATCATCAATGATAATTTATATTTATCTTTATAGGGTTACTTGAGTGTTGTTAGACAAAGTTTAGACTCGGTTCTTGGTTGAGTACTTATAGCATGCTCTAGTATTTGTTAAACAGCAACATATAAAGAATATTTTCACTCGTATTATTATAAAATGTTATGAAAACCTTGAATAAAAGGATATCTTATCATTTGCTTAATTAGTAATCAGAAAATTTTATAAAAAAAAATAATTGAATCTACTCACGGATTTAAAAAAAAAAACTAAATAAGAAATCGGTCTTTTTCATTCAGTTAAAAAGCAGATGAACAATGTAACTTCCTACATTACCATTCACACAGTACGTAAAATATTTTTATATTTAAAAGATAATTATAATTGATTGTTGATGCAGTCAGTGATTTTACAAAAATCTTTCTACCATGATCATATACAGTTACATAACACAGCCATAAAAGTGATTAAAATTTTAATGTATTCATAACCGATTAAAATCTACCTAAAATATCAAGAAAACACTCAGCTGAAAATTCAAGGAAACGATGCTTCAAAAGTAACTGAAAAAATCGGAAAGTGTTGTCTTATAAGTTTTATGTAAAAAGAAAAATTAAATTCACAAAAAAATTTCAAGATTTAATTACGATATACAAAATATGTATATTTATAAAAAATATATATCATTAATAAATTACTATTACTATATAACGAAAACTATTATTACTAATTAATTGATCGTTACTACCAACTATATCGTATAGTATCTATAATTAATAATTATATGTATATAAAAATGCAATGTACAGGATATCCTGTTATAAGTTAATGAAAAGGTAACTAACCCTTTATATATAATTAAATAAAATGCTGAAATTTTAACTGTAAATAGTAGTAAAATATAAACTTTGTAATTTATGTAATGAAATTAAAAGTACATATAAGGTAACTTAATAAAAAAAATCGACAAACATATGGATGAAGCAGATCGAGCCCATATTAATCCATAATAAAGTAGTTTATTATTATAAACTGTATTTTCCACAAACTTTTACTACTTTTCTTATCTTATTTATCCATTAACGTACTTTCAAAAAAGGCAAACAGACAGTTTATGTGCAAATTCTACCATTCACAGATCTACAAAAATACTTACTCATTTTGGTTATTCGCACAAGCAAGTATGTATACGCAAGTAATACTAAATAAAACTTATATGTATGCATTTATTCGAACATTAAACTGAACATCAAAATATAACTTATATGTAACATGAATTTTATAACTTAAACATTTTGGATTTTAAATAAAAAATTTTGATTATAACAATTTATATTTAATATCAGCTAAAAAAATTATTTATAGTAATGAATTGAAAACAACGAAAAGTAATTAAAATAATAAAGTATAAAGCAAAAAAACATGAAAATATATAGATATGAACAAATAAAAGAATATCTAATAAGAGGTCATGGAAATATAGAAAGTGAGCAAAAGAAAGAAATGATTTGAAAATATATATATAGATGTACATGCATATTAATATAAAATAAAATATTGAAATATTAATATATATTATTTATATTTAAGAAAATAAATATTTTTGTTTTCTGATGAGTTTATTAATTAATTTATATTATCATTGGTTCAAGATTTCAAAGGTAAATAAAATACTAAATTCATATATAATATAATAAATAATTCATTATTTATTTATTAAAATTCATATAAATATTTTTATGTAGCTAATCTTAACGTTTTATTTTAACAATGCATAATATATATTGCGCGAATATATAATGCAAACTGTCTTCAGTTTTATTACAATACGTATCTATATTTATTAATTTAGTTATTAATAATTTAGTTTTTATTTTTTATATTAAATTTTTAAAAGGAGACGTTGATTGAGATGTCTCCCCAACAACTAGTGATACTAAATCGTGTAGTTTATATAGTAAAACACGAGTAAGTAGAAAGATATAAGCAGAAGTCTTATCTCTATTTTATTTAAAAAATACAGATTATTGATTGTTTATTTTTATGTTATATAAAAAGTATTTTTATTCTTTTATTTAATTGATTTCCTTAAATTACATCAACTTCAAATCCAATGCAAAGTAGCAATGATAAATCAAAAAATTGTATTTTTTTATGATATTCATTTAATGCAACTCGTAAATTAAAAAGTAGTTCATACAAATTGATTATAAGTTAGATCAAGTCTTCATATTTCTTTTCTCTTCTAACATGATATATTATCTAGTTTTTTAAAACTAATATTTTATAATTAACTCGTCACCAAATCAAATAAAAAATATTCATAAAATTGAGATTGTAATTATTAAAATAATTTTACACGCCTGTAAATAATAGTCGATTTTTAGTATTTTCAATAGCTTGTGAATATTTTCATATTGATTTTAAATAATTTCAATTATTTAAATTCAGTTTTTATAAGTAATTATAAAACAACAATATATAATCAATATCAATTATCTGGTACTAAAATTCCAAAAAAATTGTTTTTATATGTACACATGAAAAATGTTTCAAACTAGATGCTATCCATTATCTTACACTATTGTTTTTAAAATATTATAGATTTTCCTTTTCGCTACAAGAAAATTAGAAAAACAAAAATTTTCTTTATAATAACCATTATATTATTAGTATACTTTTCTTTATTTTATTTAATAATAATATATTAATGAATGACATAATGACATATTATCAAATACTTCGTACTGGATGCTTTTGTTTCAAAAAATAAATATAAGTTTGACAATCAACAATGTAGTTTGTCGGATCATCAATGCATATCCCTATATCCAACCTTGTAAAAGCATCTAGAACATGAAATTTGGTTGATGAATCTACCAAGAAACTGAGTACTAAACAAAAATAGTGTAAATTATTAAAAATTTTCAGTACTGTGGGGATTGGTTATAATGGAAACTATTCCAATATTAAAAGATGATCCCGATCGTGGTCATGCTAGTGTTTTAATAGAGCGTGCGTAAATCTTCGTGTATATGCAAATTTTGTGTATACTAAATTTCTCTACAGCTTGTTTGGTGCAAGGTCTACTTAGCACAATTTGCTGTCAGGAGCATATATGTATATGTATTGCCGATCGTGGTGGTAGTATAGCGTTTTCGATTATGATATGAAGACCTATCGCCATCTTGACTAAAATTAAAATGACATCAATTCGTTACCACGTATTGGATTCGCTGTCTATTTCGTTTTATTTTATTTTATTTTTAATAATGTGTATAATGGATATTTATAATTTAATTAAAAGTTTCAAGAACTATTCTTTAAATTTAAAAATAATTTAAATACTTTAAAATATAATCCAGAATATATTATATATATAATTAATACCAATTTTATGATATTTAGTAATAACTTTATAAATAAAAACATAAATCTAATAGTAATTAAAATTAATTAAAAGAAAAAAATTAGATTTATATTATATTTATACACATTTGTTTTGTTAATTTGAATATAGTATTTTATTTTCCATCTTTTACCATATGTTAAATCATATATATTCATTTGTAATTTTAATCATTAAATATGTACATTTTTTACATTTTTGTAAATCATTAAATTTTTCTCTTTATATATTTACTTATATTTATTTGAAAAACGAACACATAATATTTATTGGAATTTCTTCTCTTACTATTTGTATTTCATCATGAATCTATGAATAATTCCAGATATTAATAAATGGCAATTAGTTTATGGAATCCAAGTATGTAAAAGCTTTAATTAAAATAATATTCATATAATGTATAGTATCTAGAAAATACTTATAACCAAACAAAAAGTAACGATGTTATATGACGTATATTGATGTATCATATAAATGTATATTAAAGAAAAACTTTATCTTTGTGATACTTTTAAAAAAAATAAAAAAGCACAATTTATGAAAATTAAATTACTTAAATGAATTTAAATATAAATTTCAAAATACTCTTCAAATGACTTAATAAGAATTGTTTAATATTAAATTTAATTAATATACAAAATCAGGGATAAATAAAACATTTAAATACTGTATTGAACTATAAAAAGCCATATCTAAGATTTTAAATATTTATTTATATTCGTGTTTTGTTTTTATTGGATTTATTTTATAATAAAAAAATTGTTATTTTATATTAAAAAATAATATTCGACTAATAAAATTAAACTAAAAAGAAATTAATAAATGCTTTTTTATTTCATGTGTATATTTTTATTTATTGCAGAACAATGCGGCAAGTGTCGGGCCAACACTCGAAAGTTAAATTTGAACAAATACTGCAAGCGAGATTACGGTAAGTTTATATATGGTAAATTGTGTTTATAGAGGTTACTCAGGCATCGTACAATTTACATGGATATATATATATGTGTAGAAAAATAAATTAGCAAATCTAAAAATTATAAATGTACATAAATAAACAGAAAATTCAAAGTAATTACATTAATCGATATTATTCAATTAAGAAACTATGATGAAAAATTTAGTATAATTATCAATTATTTAAAAAATCATGAATTTATGCACTAAATTTGGAAAAAAGAAATTCAAATTTTTATTTGATTTTTTTTATAATAGATTTGTGTACTACCGATAAAATTAAAATGGTACTTATCATTAATAAGCAGTAAATATATCTCTTTTTTCATTATTCATTTTTAATTTTAATAATAACATTCAATTTTAAAGTAAAACAATTGAAATTTTTTACTTTAGATGATTACATAAATATCAATGTAATTAATTGAGCTGCAACATATATTATATTCATGAACGTAAATTAAGTTAAAAATGAATGATATACTTAATACCTAGTAAGGTTTAATAATTGAATTTATTGTAAGGTGTCTAAGATGATCAAAAAATTAATTATGCAAAGAAAATTAAACAAAAATATAAATAAGGAATATATGTATACGTGAAGCAATAATTAAAATGTAATAGAAAAAATTATATAGATTTTCAAGCATATAGAACAATCGGTAATTGCGCTTCTTTGTTTTTGTATATTTGACTCTTTCTCTCTGTTTAATACTTTAATTTTAATAAAAATAAAAATTGTTCACTTATTTAATTAACCGCATACAAATCTAGAATACTGGGCTTAAATAGATCTTTAAAGTATCGTATAACTTGTTTCTACTTTCTTTAATTCTCTTTGTTTAGTTGGTTCTTGAATCGATTAGATATGTACATATCTTTCGTTTAATTATTTAAGCGATACTTAATGACTCATGACTTCTCTAATTTTTACTATAAGACAATTTGATAGCAAATATTAAATCAAATTAAAAGTCTGAAATATTTTTCCACTTAATTGACTGTAAAATATAATTTCACTTATTTATATACTAAATTGATTGTGATTATAATTATCACATATTTAATAACATTAATTATTTTTCAAGAATGTTCTAATCTAAAACTTTGTTTAAATTTAGTTTCATTTTTAATAACATGTAAAATATTTTTAAATCAATACAAATATTCTTTTTAACAAGAATTAATGAGATACAAGTATATCGTCAAGTATTTGATTTTTTATAATTTTGAATTAGTGAAAATTTTTTATGATTCACAATTTTTTTTAATTTGAATGTTATTAGACAAATAAATAAATTTTAACACACACTTTAAACTTCATTTTATTCTATATAATTTTATTAAATTATTTTTATTAGAAACTGGACATAAAAGCATTTTCTTAAAACCAAAATAAATGTAACATATATTTTGCATTAAATTGCAAAAAAACTAACGGATAAATATTAAATTTGTATATATAGCCCTGCTAGCGCGAGTAATGGACAGATACAAAAAGTTGAACGATGGTCCATCAGGAGCCACAAGCGCCTCGTCAAATTCCTGGGTTAAATTCTCTGTTAACGTTATGATGATTTACAAGAGAAATCGAGATGCAAGGATTTCACGAGGCCCTACTCCACTTTATGTGCATTCGTCTGACCTCGCATGCAGGTGTCCCAAGATTAAACTAAATCAGTAAGTAAAAAAGAATCAGTAACCTTTATATTTAGAATTGCGTTAAGAGTTTACTTATGTAAATGAAAACAGTGATCTTACCACTCATTAAATGAATCTTTACAAAAAAGTTATGTGAAAGATATAAATTATTTTATACGATAAATTATACCAGTAAACTACCTTTTACAAAAATCTTGCTTAAAATTCGATACAATATAATATGACTGAATATTTTACTTCTCACACTAGATCTATTTTTACGAGAAAGAAAATATGAAATATATTATTATTATATTATATAATTAAATTTTTTTTTAATTTTTTATTTAATTTTTATTCTATTTTTTTAATTAAAAAAGAAGTGTAAATAAAATATAACAATATAATTTTATTGAATAAAAATACTTTGACAAGAAATGCTCATCTCTTCTACCAACATTTACAATCATGTTCAGTAGGATGGAATTTTCATAAATCTTACAAAAATGTTACCTGCCTTTATAATATATTTCATATGTCCATTGTAGAATAATATCCGAAATTACTTAATGATAGGTAGTTAGAAAAGGTCATATTTTTAAAGTTTTTCAAAATATCATTAACAATATATGTAAAAATTAACAATATATAAATAAAATCAAATTAAATATATTTTGATATAACATAAAGATAATTTTTATAGTCTATTAAAATACCGTATTCGTTAAATTTTTTATTTTTTCAAAGTATTTTCGAATAATAATCAAGATGATATCGTAATGAACAAAAAAAATTTTTTTTAATGAAATTCTTTGAAATAGCAAATATAAATACAATAAATGTATTCAAGTAATAATTATATCATTAATAAAGTGAAATAAGAATTATTAATTACTATTTAACTTTCAGATCTTACTTAATTCTCGGAATGGAAAGTGACAGCGCTGAAAAGGATGGCTTGACATTTACGGAGAAATCGATTGTAATTGAATGGCGGGAAGAATGGAGTCGTAGAATGCGTCGTTTGCAGCGAAGAGCAAAATCATGCCATTGAAGAAGCATGTCTCACTGGCGCACTTGTGTATGCATGCATTCGCATTTACACAATAAGATAAATCATAGAAAAATGCACATATGCAAGTATACATATGCTACGCATTCAGACCCGCTCATGCGCGCGTGCGCGCACATACACACAATTCACATTAGTTTAATCAACTTATTTTTTTTTTAGTAAAAAAATAAAAAATAAAATAATTACGAAACAGAAATAAATTTAGAAAATATTTATTTATTGTAAAATTTCTATATTTTTTTCAAAACATGAAAAAAAGGTTTTTTGTATTAATAAAAAAGTTGAAGGATATTAATACAAAACATGCAAACAATAATATGTCAGACATCGTATGTCTTTTTACTCATTTAATAAAATAATATAAGATTTTTAAATAAATCATTCAAAGAAAATTAGTAACAAAGTATCGTATTATTAATTATTACTATTATTATTATCATTATCATCATTATGCATTAAAGTATAATTTATTTAAATAAAAAATAAGAATAAATTATTCTAATTTAATCCATTGCGAGTAGTTAAATCTTAAAAAATTATCTACTACTTTTATCTATGAACAATAAAAATTTTATTATCCTCCTTTTATTTTATCTTTATTTTCTTTTAAGTCAAGAATTATGTCATTTTAACGTTATTTTATTTATGAAAATTTTTCAAATAATTTATTTTACAATGGCTATATTTATTTTTTAGAATTTATCGACAATTAATCAATCGTCAATCGCGCGCATGACTATACACATAAACAGATATTCGATTATATGCATCTGTTAATGTAGATTTTCTTGTAAATTTTTTATATAAGTACATAATTATTGATAAATATTAAAAATTAATAGGAAGAATCAAAAATAAATTCAACTATACACATGGAAAAAATATTTGTGCTTACTTGAAATTATGAACATTACTAAAAAATTTTAATAACGAATAGGAATAAATATAAAAACTTAAAATATGAATTAAAATTCAGCTTGTAGTAATTTCTTTTGTAAAAATAAAAATTTAAAAAGATAATTTTTTTCAATGTAATCTGTATTTCCTGTCTATGATAACAATGCAAAGTATTATTATACCTAAATTAATTGAAGGAGCAAAGTAACTAGAAGTGCCAATTACCATAAAAGCTTATAATAACACTAATGAAAAAAAAATACAATGCTGTTTCTTTTTAATTACTATATAAAAGTAATAATATGTTTTATATAAATAAAACCTTTATTGGAAATTTAAAAATACTTATATTTCAATAAAAATGATATATTTCATATGTCGGTAATGATAAATATATTAATAAAATATAAAAAGTCTAGTATGTACAGTATCTATATTCTGTAGAAAAATAAAATCACCTTTGAAATATATCTTTAAAACTTTCCAAACTTTTTGTATTATTATATATTCAATATTTATTTTCAACTATCAATATTTATTTATAAATACATATAAATATATATTTTTAAATTAGGAATTTTTTTAATATATTGGTTTAATTATGAATAAAATTAACTTTTAAATAAACCTCGTCAATATTTGTATAAACTTTATTGAAAATTTTTTTATATAACTATTACGATTTTTAAAGGCTTAAAAGTAATAGATGTAATTTTATTTTATTTTATGTACTTAGCATATATGAAAATTATATAAGAATAGATTTATTTTTATACTTATAGGTTATATTAAGTATAAAATTAATAATATCAAAAATTAAGAATGTGAGTTCTTTTATAAATTTTATATTCATTATTTTATTAAAAACAATGTCAATTAAGTAATGTTTTACATAGTATAAGGTGACTTTATTCTTCTAAATCACTGGTATATACGATAAAGTGGTAATAATAATAAAAAAATAAAAGATAAAAATTAAAAATACATAAACCTACCAATAATCCTTAAATTAAACTTACAGATCAACTGTGCGAGCGCAAACTTGATAAATTTGCTACATTTATACATCTGGACTATTTGCTAGTTTTGATAGGTCATAAACTATATAATTACAATGTATCAATATTATAAGAAAATTTAATCAATCGCTGCCGCATGTTATCGATATATGACTACAACTAGTTCTCGTTTAAAATTATTATCGTCTCATGTCGTGTATTATGTTGTAATAAATGTGATTAGATAGATATCATGCGAAATAAATACGCGATAAGTCGCAAGAAAAACTCTTTTTTTGTAAATATGTTATTTATCGACCTTATGATTATCCTATGCATTCATGAATGTAGTACTAAATTAATTACTTTTATATTCTATTTTTTAATTGCTAAATTTTCGTTTATTATTTTCTAAATATTCATTTTAAAAAATCCAATACAATACTTTTTATTATAATATAAGTTATTTTTCAAGTATTTTTTCTGAATTTTTTTAAGTATATACATTACACTATAAGATTTCGTATTTCATAATTCGACAAGTCTAGTAACTACTTATGGCAAAAATGAAAATGTAAAATAGATTTTTTAAATGAAATTGAAATATCTTTAATAGTTTTTTGAAGTTTTTAGTTTGTATGTTAATAAATTTAAATAATGATAATATAATAAAATTTAATAAAAAATAGTGCATTTTTTAGAATTTAAGGATTTTAATACAATTATTAATTAAAATATTTATATCAAAATTATAAAAAAGAAAATGGAAGTAAGAAAGGAGGGTAGTAAAAGTCCAAATATTCATACAAGAGAAGAAAATGTATTACTTCTCACGGGAGAGAAAGAAAAGAAAGTCAGATATGAATATTTAATACGTTTAATTAAATGCGGTAATTTAGTAATTATAATAAATTTTTTTATATGCTATTTCATTATAATCACCCTACAATTTTTGTATCAAAAATGGGGGTCTCGGTGATATTTTAACAGATAATAGCAAATATTGCAAGTATGTCAGTCTTTAATTCATAACCAACTGTAGAATAGCAACATATTAGTGATATGATGGCAAAAGAAAATAAAATACTTATTTAAAATTAGTTAAAGTTAAAGTGTCTTCATAAGAAATCATGAATAAATGGATAACAAAATTCATTTGGAGAAGATTGATACAGAAATGTAACAATATTTATAATAAGATTAGTTATTAAGGATTGAATCAGTACATTAGCAGCAGCAATCATTTTCACTAATTCGATAAGAATTATACAACAGTATAGTTATTGTCATAATATACATATTTTATAACCAAAAGAAAGTTGAAAATAAAAGTTTTCTTTTACATAGAAATGAAGTCCTTGATAAACTTCTTATAGTAAGATAATTCCATTTTTGTGAAATAGTGAACCAAAAGAATCAATGACTATAAACGCGATGAACACATGAATGAATTTTTACAAAAGAGTACTTACTGGCAATGCTAAAATGCAACTGTATATGCACTAGAAATACACTTTGAAGAGTACCTAAAGAAAATTTCAAGAAATAGTTAGTGAAAGCTGAAAATTCAAAGTATTGATGAAGGATAGAGACAAGAATCTCATGCAGTATGTAATTAGTTTACAAGGATTTAATATTTAATGAATAATTATATCGAGGATATATACAAAAATTTTCATCATTATTAACATAAACAAATTGATGTTGTATCAATACAAAATCTTCTGGAAAATTGATAAATTTAAAGCTTATAATGTGGTAAAACGAATCACCAAGCTAAGACAATACTATTGATTAGAGGATCTATCACTTATAAATAATCAATATAATAATATAATTATCACAATATATCATCACTTATAATTATCACAATATATAATCACTTATAATTATCACAATATATCATCACTTATAATTATCACATATATCATCACTTATAATTATCACAATATATCATCAATTATAATTATCACAATATATCATCAATTATAATTATCACAATATATCATCACTTATAATTATCACAATATATCATCACTTATAATTATCACAATATATCATCACTTATAATTATCACAATATAATTAAAAGAAAATTCTTTAAATCAAAGCCAGTTGAATAAAAAAAAATATTTTAGTTATAACTATTCTTAACTTCTATGGTAAAATCTATAACTATCATATTTTAGCATGAATAACATGCGAGATTTTGTCTTAGAAGAAAGCACATCAGGTCAAAATCTATTAACACACGTCATCTTTAAATCTGGAGTGAAATTAGTCCTAATTATGGAATCATTACACGATATCGCAGAAGTCAATAGAATGTAGTGATGGAGTTATTATAATAAGACGAATATACCAATTTCACAACATTGTTCGAGAATGCGAAAAAAGAAAAAAACTTGATAAAAATTTTCTTGATTTTTTACAAAATTACTCAGAAGCATAAAAATAATTGCTACGTCGTACAAAAGTTGAAGGCCAATAAAAGACTATTTGATGACTACTAATTCTGTAAAGCAAAAAAATTAATAAGCGTATTTTTAGATAGCCTAGAAGAACAAGCACCATATTATAAAATTAAAACTAGGAAAAAGAAAAGGAAAAGAATAACCGGCGCTATTTTAGCTCAATTTAAATTGTTATGGAT
Organism: Dolichoris vasculosae; assembly: GCA_018907195.1. Classification (NCBI taxonomy): domain Eukaryota; kingdom Metazoa; phylum Arthropoda; class Insecta; order Hymenoptera; family Agaonidae; genus Dolichoris; species Dolichoris vasculosae. Next base: position 1,039,813 of record JACCHY010000029.1, read on the forward strand.
AATTACATTGTTAAATTGATATGTGCGGATGATTTTATTATCGTTGGTAAATATATACTTATTTATAAATTAAAATCATTTATAAAACATATACCATATACTTGCTGATGATATTAAGTTGTGTCTTGATCTTTATATTCAAATCATCAGTCTTTACTATATTCAAACTCAAATATATTTTATTCAATATATGAAGTATCTGAGAACTTTCATTGTTGCTAACTGTATACATAAAATTCTTTTTGCATATAATCTATAGAAGAGTATTCACTTTGAACAAACTGTCCATTCTCTCTCTCCCATGCTATTTCTAAAAATCAATCATAATTTAATAGCTTTTATTGTCAAATATAATATAAACTAGATATCTTCTTAAAATCCCCCAGAATCGAAATATAGCTCACACTATTTTTTGATGGAAGTCATCTTCTTATTGTATACCAATAATTTTCACTGATATCTAAAACACTTTTTCTTTATTTCATACATATCTTGTATTATTAAAAGGTTTTGTAACAATCTAATTCATTTAAAACACAACTAATAACAATCCATTAATAATAATGTAAAAAAATAGCTCATCTCAATAAATTATAATAATCATAATAGTCCTATTCCATGATAATCTAACAATCTTTACCATTGTCTGTAAAAAAAATTCTAATCAAAACAAATTTTTTTTACCAAAATTTTATATCTATTATATCATTTACTAAAACAAAATCAATACTTTCGTTACACCTTTCCAAAAATTTCAGGCAATCTTTATGCAATAAAAAGTTAAAAAAAATTATAAGTACGTTACGTACGTTACAAAAGGTAAAATGAAATTATGAATAAAATAAAAATTTAGATTATTTATTAAAAATATTTTCTTTTATTTTGTACCGCATTTTACTCTTCTCTTGTTTAATGAGCCTGTGGAACCCGATGAAATTTTTTGAATGAAGCAGACGAAAGAAAAATACTGCTTTGTAATTGGATTAAAATAACATTTAAGAGATCAAATGTGGTCATCAGAATAGACAATAAGATTGTTTCTAGTGTAAAATGCAAGTGCGAGTAAAAGGAAATGTATTAAAAGGCTTGAAAAGTCCAAGATGTTGCTTTTCTCTAAAAAGGAAAATAGAATAATTGTGTTTAATTACACATTAAATTTTAAATCCTATAATTTATTTTGTCCCCATGATAAAAATTCTGCAATAATAATTTTTTAAAATTATATTTATCGAAATACTTATTAAAAATTCATTTATAACTCCTTAATTACTATTTTTTTAATTGTCTTTAGTAATTGATTTAAGAATTTTAGCGCAATGTATTTATTAAGTACAGTAAATTTGTATAACTTACTAGTATGATGTACAAAAATAGTGAATAAATATGTTGGGCTTTTTTAAATGAAAAACAAGAAATGTAGTCGAACTATTCCTAAATATAATTGATTTTTGAAATTATGTTGAAAATTTTTCATTAATTAAAAATGTTGGATTATAACAATTCAGTATAATAAAATTGACAATAGTAATACGCCACTTTGAGTAGAGTTTATTTTTTTGTACAGGAGGATGAAATATGATAAACGTACACGTCAGTTAATAAGTTTGCTACAATAATATAAGTTTCTATTGTAAAGTTATTTATGTATTTTTTTAAAAATTATTATTAGGAGTAATAAAAAAATAACTCATCTGGGATGTATACTATTACAAAATTAAGAACTGTACATATAAGTTATTAGATTAATAGAAAAAATATATTTTAAGAGCAAAATATGTAGCTTGCATAAAAATTTAAGAATCAATTAAAAAAGTAAAATATATTCATCATCATTTTTGGATAAAGACGGAATATTACGCGTCAGTAGCAAATTAATGAATGCTGTGATGAGTTATTTGCAAAAATTCTCGTTTCTCTTTTATCACTGATTTAATTATACAAAAATACAAAAAAATTGATATGCAGGCGCATAATTAATATATTACATCTTTTGCCAAAAATATTGGACGATCAGTAATATAAATATCAGGTAGCATATAATTTAAAAAGGCACAAAATTTAAGTATGTCCACAACTAATTCAATATAAAATGGAAGATTTATTACTACACAAAGATATGCAGTCATAACCATTTTAAATTACAAGGTTAATTTTCTGCAACCGATTTTTTATAAAGGAGAACAGAATTCCTTAATAAATTAAAATTAAAATTACATTTAATTATCTTTGTATTATTTAATACTCGCTGTAAATATGGTATTAATTAAATAAATAAACTTGATAACAGAAACATGTATTGAAGCAATAAAACGCTTTATCGTTCGACGAGCCAAAGCGAGTTATATTTACTTAATTAATGGAACAAATTTTGTAGACGCGAATAATAAATTAACGAAAAATTCACACATAAACAAAAGGTTTTAATGGCAAATATAGAAAATTACAACTTTAAAAATTATTTCTAGAAGAAACATCCTAAGCTTTGATTTAAAGCTGAATTAATAAAATAATATTTCAAAAATTTGATGAACAATTTTAAATCATTTATTTAAAAAATTTTTAATCATTTAAGATATTTATTAGTATATATAACGAATATTTAATTATAAATAATTGGATATTAATATTATCAATTATAACAGGTTCATGTTTTAATATTTATAATAATTTTTAGAATAATGTATGTACATTTAAATTCTATTGAAAACTAATATAGACTCCTAAATTTTACTTTTACAAAGTATTCGTTTTTTATGAATTAATGATAAATTAAATTAGCGCATGCGTAGGTTAAAAGAGCCGCTTAAGAAAATAGGTTAGTTAGTGCCGTAGAATTCATCATAGAGATTTTGGCATATTTTTAAGTACAATATGGCTTCTGCATTAGAGAGCCTTGAAACTCAGCTTGAATTATTTATTGAAAATGTTCGTCAAATACGTATTATAGTTAGTGATTTTCAACCTCAAGGACAAAACGTATTGAATCAAAAGATGTAAAAGTTTTAATTTTAATTTACTATTTATTATTGTATATTCTTTTATAACATTTATTTTTATTTTTTTCATATAAGATAAAATACTTAAATATCTTATGTATAAATTTATGTAAAAATTAAAATATGAATTATATATTTTCAAAATTACTATAGACAAGGACTTGTAACAGGATTACAGGAAATTGACAAACTAAAAACTCAAGTACAAGACGTTCATGTTCCATTGGAAGTTTTTGAGTATGTATATTTACTTTTTACTTCATTTTAAAAAGTTTATAAAATTATATATAAAATAAGTACTTTATATATTACTAATATAATACAATACTTTTTAAAATATTTACTTGAATTGAAATTATATGTTACATTTACTTATAAAACAATGTCAAATATTAAAAATAATTAAATATAAAAAATGAATTCTTCATATTTGGTTTTTACAGTTACATCGACCAAGGTAGAAATCCTCAATTGTATACAAAGGATTGCATTGATAAAGCATTAACAAAAAATGAACAAGTCAAGGGAAAAATAGATGCATATAGAAAATTTAAAGCAAATATGCTTGTTGAGTTAAATAGAGTATTTCCAAATGAATTAGCCAAGTATCGAGCAATACGAGGCGATGAATAATGTAATACATTGTTTTATTTAAGCTAATTTTTTAATTTAAAAAACTGTTTTATAATTATTTGTATATTTTGTAAGAAAGATCTAATGGTTTTATTACATTTTTGGTTAATTATATAAATTATAAATGAAATAATTATTATTTAAACATAAATTTTGTCAATAATTACCAGTCTTTTTATTCATATGTTTATACATCTACATATTCCTTATTCATATTATTTTTTGATATATTAAAATTTAAATATATTTTATTTATAAATAATTGTAATTGCATAATATGCTATAATTACATAGTATTTCTTTTATTAGAATAAAGAAATATCTTTAATATTTTTTTATACTGTTATAAATAGTATACATTGAAAATATTGATAAAAGAAAGAGTTTTAATATATCTAATATTTTATAATTTACTTTATCTTTAACAAACAACTTGAGAGTTTAATTAAAATAATTAATAGAATTTAGATAAAAATGTAATAAAAAAAATACTATTGAGAAAAATTTATAGTCTCAATATTTTATTTTAAATTCAATTTAAATTAACATTTAATTACTATATAGAATGTGATAGTTGAATAGAATATAATTATTGAATTATTTTTAAATATTTTCCTTGAAAATTTATTTCGTGAAATTACAAAAAAATATAAAATAATTTTTTGTATAGAGCTATATCATGTGGTTCTTGATAAAATAGGTTATTACTTTTGCCATTTCATTAAACATGTTAAAATTAATTTGTTATAATTTATTTTTCAAAAATATTAAATAATAGTTTTATTCATTAATATATAATTTAAAATAGTTGATATTGTTAAAATTATTTATAATATTTTACATTAAAAACTTTACATGAATTAAATTAAAATTAAGAAACTAGTATTTCTTGTTTAATTAAATGTTAATATTTGAAGTTATGAATTTTATAAACATCTTTTAAATTGAAATAAAAGAAAAAAAAATTAACTTTCAAAAAAGCATTTTTTTAAAGAAAATTAATTTAATTTTTATAAACTCTATAATATAATTTTTGCACTATGTACTTAATGAAACAAAAATTTTTATTTTAATTTACTATAATTGAAACACTATTTGAATTTTGTTACAGAAATCAATTTTACATGACTTAATTTTGGGACGAATAAAAATGATTTTTCAAAAAATCTAAAAATATATGTTCTTACACTATTTACATATATTAATTTAAAATAACATTAATTTTATAAATTTGAAAAAAATTTTATTTTTTTCAAATAATTTTAACTTTCATGTAGAATAACTATGATTAAAGCTTTGTTATAGCTTCTAGAAAAATTATAAATATCAAAATTAATTTGAAACTTAAAGCGTACTAAATTTTTTATTTTATTATATATTTTATTATATATTTTATTTTTATATATATTTTTTTTAACATTTTAATTATTTAATAAATAAAATTCAAAGATTTAAATATAACTTAAGTATTTTGAATATGGAAAATATAATTATTCATGTATTGTTTAACTATTATAAGAAATGTATTTACATATTTTAATAAAAATGTTAGTATTACCAAATTTTATATAAGAAATTAATTTATTTTGTGTAAAAGAAACAAGTTTTTACTGAAGTTAATTAGAATTTTTATAAAAATAATTTTAATAAATCATTAGTGACATCAATATATAATGAGAGGCTTATGATATACAAAATAATGTTGTTAATACATTTTTAACTTTTGAAAATTAATTATCGACTATAAATATCTGTTATGAATCATAAGCTATCATAATCAGTTATGAATAAATAAAAACTGATATTCCTAAATCTAATATCTTTTATCAAATAATTGATTTTTAATTACAATTTTCATGATTGATAATTATTTAAATTAATAAAATATCGTAAGTAATAAAATTTTATTAAAACCAAAAGACAAATGACTTTGTAAAAAACATCTTTTATATATATTTTTAGTGAAATATTTTTTATGAATGAAAGCTTACAATTATAATGAATTCTACAAGAATGAATTTTAGTTAAATAAGTTCATTCAAATTAAATATATAAAGTTGAGAGATAATATTTAAAGATTGAAAATTTGACTTTTCAGAGATTCAAGAAATACTCTTTAATGCAGTTATTGCAAAATATCTAAGGTGCGTGGAAGGACTTTGAACCCAACAGTAATAACGGTGTGGTAAATTGATTGTTGCTGTAAAGAAGAGTGGGGAGAAATTTCGGCATTCCAATACTAATAAGTGACGAAGTCCCACTGGTAGATATTATCAGAAACGCAGGTTTCTTCTCCCTCCCAACCACGTAGCTGTTTGTTGCGGAATGAAGGCACGGATAGCGAAATCGTTTTGTCGAAGGCACTTATGCAGACCACGCAGATATATGCAGCTGCCAGTCACTGTAAGCGTAGTAGTCATGATAGCATTATTTTTAATAACTCTTGTGAGGTTTATTCGAGGTGCAGCTGACGACAGTCTTGGGTAAGTATTTTTTATAGCTCTAAATTTTAAACTTTTTGTTTTGTCAAATGTGTATTAAGAAATCATCTTATAGTTTAGTGTTTTCTATTTTTTTTTTGTGTAATTCAAAGTTGGTTTTTAATGTACTTAGTAAAGATAACAGTAACTTTCTTGTATTTTGTGCAGTAAAAAAAACTAATTTATTTAATTAATGTTTTTCTTTTTTCAATAATTTTTTCTTTCACTTCGTTTTTGTATCTATTTCTGTTATCAAGCTATCAATTTTTTATTTTTTCAATATTTTACTTTTTTAATTTTAATTCTTATTTTTGTATATTTTTCATACATTTTTTAGTCAAAATTTTATCGAACTTTATTTGATTTATTTATTTTTTTATTTAAATATTTCTCTTTTATTAATGTATATTCATGGGACTAGTCGTAATTCTGTATACATATTTTATTACTTTTAATAATATGTATAATAATAATAGACATTAAATTATAAAACGTATTTGTATTTGACTTAATTTTCTAATTGCATAGTTAAAAATAATTTTGTGTTCAAATTTATTATCTAATTTTCTAAAATATGTTAACGAGTAATAAAAATTATTATTTATCATCATATAAATTTTACTAGTTTTCATCTAAATTTAGAAAATTGAAATTTTATTTTCATTTTTATTTAAAAAAAAAATGAAATAATTTTCTTTGTCGCGTTACATGTATTTATCTGCATCTAAATTCGATAATCGCTCCGATCAAAGAATAGATATATATTTAATTAATGATATTTAATATCTAAAAATTCATAAGAGAAAAGAGGTAAAGCTAGTTTTATTTCAATTCAGTGTGCATTATAAGTCAAATATTTTAAATTTCATATATTTATTCAATATTTTTCACAAGTTTGTTTTAACAGCTTAAGGATAGTAACTATGGCACTTTCTTCTATTACAGTATTGTAAAGATTTGTAGGTGATTCTCTTAATTTCGTAACTTGTAAAAGAATTCCTGGACGGATAACAAACCCGTTCATTAATTCACTATGAAGCTCTAAATCTTATTTCCTTGATTTATTAACTAATTTTTATTTTTATTAGATGCTGAGCTATAACCTTCTTGTTTGTAAATACCTTGATTTTTTTATGAAGTCATTGCGTCATATTAAATCAATATGTTCAGTTAATATATAAAATTAATGGTTCCAATTACCTTATTAAATTATCACTATTGATTTTTATATAATTTATATAAAATATATTTAAGGTGCTATACTGAATAAATATGATAAAATTAAAAATTGATTTTGTAATCCAGCTGACTAGGTACAATTATTTAGTGTGCTCTTGTTTTCTGTGTATCAGTACAGTAAGAAATTTAATAAAAAATATACAATTGATAATAAATATATTACTTTTCTATTAAAAATATTTGTTTTCGTTTATTAAATTTTATTATATTAAAAAATAATAAAAATTTATATATATATATAAATTTTATGTAAAGTAATAAAACATAAGATTTATGATTTTCAATATATTGAAGTACACTACATTTTTTCTAGTTAATATTTTAATATATTCTCAAATATTGACGTACAGAAGAATCAATTCGAGAGAATAAACGTGTGTTTCAAGTCTCGTTACATTTCGAAAGAATAAAGGACTAAAAGCCGTATTCGGAAAACGGGAAAGACGGACAAGAGTTCACCACTGCGTCGCTGACTACTATATCGTACCTGAATCTACTATATCGTTATTGATTTTACTACATCATCGCTGACTCTAATATATCATAACTCACTCTACTACATCATCGTTGATTCTCTAACATCACTACTTCCGCTAAATCAAGACGACGATCAACGAACGACTCGTCCAATAACGCTGTTGTTCAACTTCTACGCCGTCAACGCAATACAACTATCTCCTTCAACGAAGAAATGAAAAGCATACTTTTTCGACTGTATTCGTCTTAATAAATTTATTACACATTTTTACAAAATATATATATATTTAGTGAGCAATTTATATAAAAAAAGAGAAAAATGCCCCTACCAATATAAACCGCTTATAAAATGCTCTTTAGTTTCAATGATGATAAATAATAACTACGTAACCTCAATTAGTTTATTAGAATTATGGATGAAAAAAAATACTGTTTTCCAGATTCAAACGAAAATTACGGAAAAAACGCGAGCTTTAATTAGAAACCGAGTTTTTCCGAATTGGAACGCTTTAAGAAGTTATTTAATGAATATGTACTCAAACAATTATCGCATGGCCAATTAAAACTAGAATTATTGTCGTTTAAATAAGGTTATAACGAAGACGTTTTATCGTTCTCACAAAAAGTAGAAAACTGTTATATTAAAATTACTAATAGCTTAGATGAAACACTCGCGCCTTCTGATCAAGCCGCGTGTGTAAATTTATTAAAAACACAATCATTAAATGTCTTTGTCATTAACTTAAAAAGCAATTCACGATTGATAAAGAAATAGAGCAAAAATCTTCAAGAGAAATTGAAAAATTTCAAATTTTGAGTACACAGGAATATAAATTTTGCAATTATTGTAAAATATCAGGACATTCAGAGTCCCATTGTCGATTCAAAGTTCAAATGTCAGAAAAAATTAAATAAACAGTATATAAATAATATTTAACACAGTCAAGTAAAAAGCTGCAATTATTATATAAATATCGGTCACGCCTTTTAAGAATGTCTAAAACAATTTAATAATAATAAAAAACAAAATTTCAACTCAAATCAAAATCACATAATCCATAAAATAAATTCAAATGGTTCTTTGGTTACTGTTGAAACAAAGAAAGTAAGTTTATTGAATACAGAACATTAAAAATTAATAAAAATTTAATCAATTTAAAAAGTTCAAATATAATTTATCAATCAACCACTGCAAAATCAACTATTAATCTCAAGATCAAAGTGCTTCACTCAAAAAATGAGTTTCTTGTTTATACGGGAGCTGATATTTCAATCATTAAACTTTCTAATTCCTATCTAATGCTGATTTTTATGACAATATTAGAATTAGTGCTTTATCTATCAAGATTATCGAGACTGTATGATATTGCTTTGTCAACATACTAATTAACAATAAATCCTACAAAACTATTTTTTAAAACGTAATAGATGAATTTCCAATATCTTATCAAGCGATTTTAGGCAACGACGTAATTACGGAATCAGGTATGAATATTGATAATAACGTGAGATAATAGTAATCTTTTTTCTATAAACTATGAATAAAATGTAACCATTAAAATTTCTAACAGATACGAAACTTTTGTTAAATAAATATTTTAAATACAAATATTACAGAAGGAATTATAAATCAAAAAGTCTTAAAAGTCGATTCAAATCTTCAAGCAATCACTGCAATTTTAAATACAAACAAAACTGATATAGACGTTAATATACCACATATTGAAATCGAAGAATTCTCCTCAAGTTGCAAAATTATGAATATAAACTTAGTCGAATTAAATAACTATTCTTAAGATAGAATCAAACTTTTAGAAAGTCAATGAAGATTAGAACATTTAAATAATGATGAATGTGAGCATGTAATGAATATTTGCAAAGATTATAATGATATATTTTTTATCAAAGGTGACACTTTAAGTTGCAGAAATACAATTTCTAACAAAATAGATACTACCACTGATAACACTATAGCCTCTAAAATCTATCGATATTCCGAATGCGATAAGGAAGAAATTAAAAATCAAATAAAAAACATACTTAAAGATAATATTATTCAACCTTCGAAATCTCCCTGGAATTCTCCTCTTTAGGTAGTTTCGAAAAGACGCGATGCTTAAAAAGAACAAATATTGCTAATCGTGATTGCTACCGAAAAGTTAATGAAATAACGTAGGTAAAAATAATAAAAAAATACAAAAATGTAGGTGATTCTTATCCAATTCTGAATATCTTTGAAATTTTAAATCAATTAGGAAATTTTTAATATTTTACGATCCTTGATTTAAAATCAGGGTTTCATCAAATAAAAATGAATTCTGCATTTTCTACTAATTTCGGTCACTATAAATTTAATTAATTACCTTTTGGTTTAAAAAATTCACCCGCTTGTTTTTCTAGATTAATGTCAATTGCTTTAGTCGGAATTCAATGAATTAAATGTTTACTTTATTTAGATAATATTATTTGCTATGCAAATTCGTTAGAAACGCATAATAAAAAGCTTTGAGAAATTTTTCAAAGATTAAAAGAATGCAGCTTTAAACTTCAATCCAATAAGTACGAATTTCGCAGACGCGAATTCATGTATTTAGATCTATATTTCTCAGAGAATGGTGTAAAACCAAATCCAGGAAAGGTAAAAGCAGTTTCCGGTCTCTACAAATCAAAAGGAAATCAAATCATTTCTCGATTTACCAGTATACTATATAATAATAATATAATAATATATAACTTATAATATATAGTATATAATAATATAACCTATAACTTCTCTATTAAAGAAAAACACCTAATTTAAACGGACAAGTTTACAACAAGAGAGTTTCCAAAATTTAAACATACAACTACTTCCTCTATTTTACAATATCCTGATTTTTATAAAAAGTTCATATTAATAACGGATGCTAATAAATTCGCTTTAGACTCAGTTTTATCGCAAAGCAATGAATTGCAAGATTTACTTATAGCATACGCCAGCAGAATTCTAAATCGTGTCGAGTCAAGTATTTTCAACCTTATTTATATGAAAGTTCGAATTCATAAGCGATCATAAACCATTATTATGATTATTTAATCTAAAGGATCCCAATTCTAGGTTTATCCAATGGCGGCTAAAGTTAGAAAAATACGAATTTTAAGTAAAATACAAAATAGAAAAAATTAATCGCAATGCTAACGTACTTAGTCGAATTCCACCACCATTAGAATCGAAAGAAATAGCTAAAATAAGCGTGAATAATTTATACTTAAAATTTTCGTCCGATAAAATTTGGACTTCAATGAATTATACTAGTTCTAATGACTCTCGAAGATTATTTTTCGTTACTAGTTCTTCAAAGATTTTAGAGAAAATTCAAAAACAAGCATAATTTTGAATAACAAGATTAATAAAGTTTGAGATTCTTTTTTTGATAAAATAATGATGTTTGTATATCTAAAGATTTAGATTTCAGTAAAGGATTTCTTAAATAATTTAATTCAAAAGATAATAATAAAGAATATTTAGAATCACAAAATCCTGAATTTTTTAATGTTATTTCAGTTAAAACTAATAATATCAATATTTATTATCTCGTTATAAAAAACTTTTATTGGAACGATTGCAATCTTGAAGATTTATTCAAATTTCTCACAGCTTTAAAAGAACTTTTATTAAAAAAAATAAAAATGAAATTAATTTATCGCAAATTCTCGATAAATTAATTACATCTAAATATGATATCGTAAGATCAATGCTTAGATATATTTTAAAAATACAGATATCTATATAAAATTTATTGAAATTGTAAATATACTTCAAAACCTAATGAAATTAAAACTATAATACAAGAAAATCATTGTTTAACAAGTGTAAGACACCCTGAATTTCCATAGGACTTATAAAAGAATAAAAGAAAATTATAAATAGAAAAATATAAAAAGTATGATTCATGATTTTATTAAAAGTTACGAATGTTACCAGATTAATAAACAGATTAAAAATAAAAATAAGAATCCGATGGAAGTTATTACTATTTCAATTAAATCTTTGGAAAGGATTGCCTTAGATATAATCGGTCCGTTTACTCTATCTAATTCAAGTAATAATTACGCTTTAACGTTGCAAAACGAACGTTCTAAATTCACTTTAGCTTACGCTGTACAAACCAAGAAGCAAAAACTGTTGCTGAGGTTTTTACAACGAAATTTATTTGTTTATTCGGTATACACTGTACCATATTAACCGATCAAGGTAAGGAATTTATCTCTAATATACTCAACAATGTAACTGAACTATTTAAAATTCAACATATTTAAATTACTCCATATTATATCCAAACTAACAGAACTTTAGAAAGAACTCATCAATCTATAGCCAATTATCTGAAACGTTATATAAATAGAAAGCAAAACGATTAGGATACATATCTAGACAACTTCTCATTTTAATTTAATAGTACACCACATAGCTCTAAAAATTATACTCCTTGCGAATTAATTTTTTGTATCAAATCAATTCTCTCATCTGCCATTACAAAACTCTGAATTACATTGTACGTATGATGATCATTTAATAAATCTAATACAGAAATTAAGAAAAAGTTGAGAATTACTATAAAGAATTACTAAAATAAAGCATATTACGATAAAAAAACAAAATGTATAAAATACAATATCGGAAATAAAGTTTATTTTAAAGTTCAACGATTCTCAAAATCTAAAAAATGATTTTAAGCATTATAACGGTGCATATAATATAATTGACATAATATCACCTTCAAACGTTGTTATAAAACAAAACTGGAGAAAGACACAAGTACATGTTGATAACATAAAAGTAAAATATTCCAAGAAATAAATATAAACTTATTATTTTATTGCTATTTTGTTACAGACAATTTACAATAATATTAGTTGAAAACTACAAACTTCAATACTACGAAAACTAAAATTCTATGATAGTACTTGAAAAATTGTAACTTACTTATATATTAGTCGTATAGCCACAAAATTGAATATAATCGATAGAACCTTTACAAACGAAGATGTTAAACTATTGTAAGGAAAAAGTCGTTACTCGCGGTTTACTTTTATGTAACTCTTTAATATCAATACTTAAACATATGATATCGGAAATAAAATCTGAAGAAAAACATTTGAAAAATCTTATTGGCCATAAGAGAGTAAAGAGAGGATGGCTTAATGGAGTCGGAAAGATTTTCAAGACAATTATAGGTACGTTAGATAATGATGCATGCAATTTATTTATTACGTTTATTAAAAGAACAAAATCAAGTAGTACAATCGGTAATTTCAAATTTCAATGAATCTATTACGAATCTACATAAAGCCGAAAGTACATTTAATAAAAATCTCTTTTTGTTTGAAGATTATACTAGAAATGCAATAATTAGACATGCTAATTACGAGGTTACAGAAAACATTAAAAGACTCTTTCCTAACTCTAACGTGTAACGAATTGAATAACGAATTATTATTTCTGTGTTCATATATATAGAATATTGTTGTATTAGATAAGTTTTATGATTGATTTCTGCATGCTCGTATACTTGTATAGTATGAATTCAGAGTATAAACAAAGTTAGTTTAAAAGTGAGAATATTTTACATTTTTAAATTAGATATTGTTATTCTTGTATAACATATATATTGTAGTAAACAGAAGTTAGTAAATAGAAATGGATTTGGAAAAATTCTTTTTGCTTTGATGTATTTCCTTTGTTATTGAAAATATGTTGATGTACTTAGTGATATGAAAGGTAAATAATGACCCTTTATTTTTATAGCACTAACTGCATTGTCTTGTGCCATAAATTATTCTCGATTGGCTTCGGCGAACATGAATTTGTTTTAGTTCCTATAATTAAATATCTTAACTTTTTTATTGCTGTCAATTAACTCAAAATATAAAAACGTTTTTAACAAATAAATAATTAATAAATTTATATATAAATAAAATGTTGTAATAAAAATGCATTCATAAATGTATTTAGATTACACATTATTACAAGTTTATTTGAAAGCTTGATGATGTTTCCGAGTGGTACTATTAGAGGACTTGAAGCTAGACGGAAGCATCTAAACTTACCATCCTATTAAAATATATAATCTATACCAATTGATCTAAAAACATCTTTAATTTCAGTTATGAATAAAAAGTTACAACATACACTTAAACTGTTTAGTTATTGTACAATCACCACATGTTAGGAAAAAAATCATCCAAATAGTGGGTTCGGTAACTAGTCAGCCAATCATGAAATAAAAGGTTAACATTCTTGATTCATAGATATTTTTTCTACACTTGACTCTGCCAAAAGTAGTTTATCCATATAACGCATGGCTTCAAACTTGACCCACTTTGTAAGTTAATTTAACATAATGATTGGGATTATTTAAATCTTCTACCAGTTTGTTTCTTTAAGTCTTATACTTTGATTGTACCTCATGTTTTGTACATGTTCAATAGTATAAATGTAATCTTCTAGTACCCTTTTACTTGTAACGAACGTTTTTGATTCTCTCTAAGCTTCATTTTTTATCGCCCCGTTTTCCTGAGTTGTTAAATTTGGTTGAGATTTCATCCGATATAATTTAAGTTCGTTTAACGTAGCTTTAGTTTCGGTAGTATTGCAACCATCACTCTTTATGATTTGTATCTGAGAGAAAATTGTATCGGCTCGTTTTCTTATCAACAACTATCCTATTGATCATAAAATTTATTGCACACTACACTTTATTTACACATTTTTCCCATAAGTCATTGTAAGTATGGATTTTTATCATAACCAATGAATCTAAAATCATGTAGTTTATTTGGTTACGTTTCTTACTTTCTCTTGGTGCTGAAATGATGAATGTGATAATTTTGATGTTTCGTTCACGATAAATAGTTCGAAACAACAAAAACAATTTTTTATTTTTCAATTATTGGAATCAGTACTTTAACTTTAAATTATACAATTTATTGCTTTAATTTAAAAAAACTTTTTGTACATACAAATTGTTTATAAAATAATGTATAACTACTTTTTAAAATACATAAAAAGATATTATTCAATTATTAATTTAATTTAATCTTTAATATAAACATAATGAAATATAAATTTATGTTAAATTTCACTGTAATTTAATGAAATGAATGTAATATTGCGGATAAAAATTACTTATATTTTTTTCAGCTTTTTTATCCATATGTTAATAACGATAATTTATAATATTTAAAAAACTATCACTTATTTTTTGTACTTTTTTTCTGTCTTGAATTATAGTAGTATTATAAACATTTTTCTTATAATAATATTTTCATATATGTGCAAATATACACTGTCGAACCCTAGAAACTTTTTAAAAACGCAGAGTTTAGAAATTCCCTTACCTTTTGTGATTAAACTGTTTAACAATTATGGTTTATTTTTTTATTCTGTTCCTGCTTGAAAAATATCTGTAATATCTAAGCATGTTTTATTATTGATATTGTACTATTGATATTCGTTGCTCTTATAATAAATAAAAGTTTAAAAATTGTGTCAATATTTATAGAAAATATTTTGACAATATTTGAAAACATTGTGACAACCATCACGATTGTATTTTTACAACACTGCACAGCCAACACTTGTATTTGTTATTTCGATGGTAACGTGACTGCATGTGCGCTGTTTGTTGATGCTCCCTGAATAGTGGCTCTTAGGCTTCTTCTGTATTCTCTACGAGATTCTGTTATATTTTAGTCTTATTTACTTAGGCTCACATTCATTTTATTATGCATGAATGTGCACAGACAAATATACACATACTCGCTTTTAATTCTTTATTTCAATTTGGAATTAAGCAACTTATAAAACATTACAATATCTTAACGTGATATAATCCGGAAAGTCTTTTTATTTTTTTCTTTTGCCATTGTTATTATGTAGTTAATAGTATATTAGGTGAACGAGGACCCTCTTATTTACTCTCCGCTAGTTGCATCATCTTATGCCATAAATTATCTTTGAACAGGTTGAATGTATAATTGTAGCTTTATTATTTTATTACTATATAATAGTAATTTTAGGGGGGGGTAAAATAAATGCTCGCACTCTTGTTTTTTATCACAATTTATTTAATTCACAATGTTTTGTATTTCAACAAGCTTGTTATTCGGACGTGCGTAACAAGTCTTGAGGTCACGTACAATATTTCGTTTACAGTAGATATTAACAATCGTTTTAAAGAAATTATTTATCTGATGCGTGATAAGTCGCATTATTGCTCGTTTATGGTGGATACTTATAAGGTGCTGCATTCGTTAACTCGGCTTTGTCGATCGAGTCCGAAGAAAATCTGCCTGTGACTCGGCATGTACGTATATATACATATCCTTGCTCCCTCCCTGTTTTTTACTTCTTTTATTTTTTATTCTCCCCCGGGATCGAGCCTTAACAAGGTATTTTATATTGCGTAATTTTCCGGATCCCTGTTGTTTCTTTCAGTTACCTGCCATCCACTAGCTTTTCGGCAGTCCGGGCTCTCACTCGCATGCCTGGAGGAGTTCGCGTTACAACCCCTTCACGCCTTTCTCT
Source organism: Dolichoris vasculosae (assembly GCA_018907195.1). Lineage (NCBI taxonomy): Eukaryota > Metazoa > Arthropoda > Insecta > Hymenoptera > Agaonidae > Dolichoris > Dolichoris vasculosae. Next base: position 1,056,207 of record JACCHY010000029.1, read on the forward strand.
TCGGAGCTACGCTCTCTCCGGTACAATGGTGGGTCCGTCTACATATCGTTAAATTCTTGATTGCTTTTCCACGTACAGTTGATTCTCAGTTTCTTGGGTACTATGATTTGAACAAATTGGCCGTACATGACACCCGAGTCACTCGCAGCCTCCTCGAATATTATTTTCTCGTAATACATTTCTTCTTTTCCTCCCTTATCGGTAGCACGTGCATTCCTTGAAAGGCCCTCCTTAACACTTGCTTGTTTGTATTTTTGGTTCGTGATAGTGCGACCGCGTTACGTGTGGCGAATAGGCTCGCTCACTCCCAGAGCCATTGTTCTTCTGTTCCTTCCTTTCCGTTATCTGGAAGGTTTTCTTTCTCACGTAGAGCGGTGATTGAACCAAGTAAATCTCCTCTACGCCCCCGGGTTTTTCATAAACGCACGACCTATTTAATCTCTTTTTCTTAGAAAGCATGAAAGGAGGTTTGTGTGGACTTTGCTAAGGGTTAACATGTGCGCGGATGAGAAACTCCGGTACACGTCAATAATATCATATGATGTTATAGTTATGACATCACATGATTATGACCTCAAATAATGAAAGTAAAAACTTTTTTGTACATATGTAATTTAAAATAATCTGTATATGATAAATGTATCACCAATAAGAATGTGTAACTTAAAATCGACGAATTCATTTAAGATTGATTTATGGTAAGAGATAATGTACCTTGCATTATGTTACAAATGTATTTTGTTTACCTAATATATTCTTAAGTACATCGAATCATTTTCAATGGCTAAAATGAGAAAACAAAATAGAGAGTACTACCATGTTGGCGAAAAAGCGTGAGAAATAATAAATAGTTAGTTTATCTTATACTTAACTGAACATATTTTAGTAAATAAAGTAATGTTCAAGAGATTATCGTTTTATTTATATACTCTATATTCGTCTGCATTAAATTTGTATTTAAAAGGTACTCATATAACAAATAATTATATAGTTAAATATTTGATGTATATCTAGTTAATGTTTAAAATTCATATTATTTTTTAATTTAATTTTTTGTTAATTTGTCAATTTATTTTTAGGTTTTTATGATAAATTTTATATTTAAAAACTGTAGTGCTTTGCAAAAAATAATGTATACATCAATAGATCAAGATTTCGTTATCCTATCTATAAACCTCAATATTATTTATTCTTCTTCAATTTAAACAGTAAAGTAGAAATTTGGTACTAACTTAAAAAATATTTTTCTGTGTAGTTTAAAATTGAAAAATACGATTAATATTTAATTATTATTATAATTACCTGAAAGTAATATAAATTTAGACAATGCTTTTTTATATAAAACAATAACTAGCTTCGATTTTTGTCAAATATGTAGAAATTGAGTATAATTATAAAATTTTATGAATTTTTAATATTTTAAATTTATTACATTCAGCATTTACGAAACGTCATTTAAGAAAAGAAAATTTAAGTAAACCTTTCGTTTATGAAGTTTTTATTTTTAAATTCTAATTTATTGATATAAAAAATGTACATAGCATATTCAGTTTTTGCAAATTTTAGATTTTATTGAAATTTATAAATTACAGACTTCTAACTTATGACACATACGTTACTCACCTCGCATATAATAAATACTTCAAGTATAGCATTATTATTAGATCATAACACGGATTTTGAAATCAAACAAGAAAGAAAGAATAACGCTAATAATATGATAATCGATAAAGTGGTTAGCAATTAAGTATTAATTAAGACAAAAATAAATGTAACAATATCTATTAAAGTTGAACGTATACCTTTAAAAATCAAGAAAAAAGATATTATACAAATTTTTACCATATTAATAAGCTATATTGGATTATGCATTAGTCCTTTAAATTTTTAAATAATTATATGTAAAGAGAGGTAAACGCGAAAAGAAAAAAATCACAAAATAGTAATCATAAGCTTATATTGTTTAAAAAAGGTAGAATGTAAGGTATATAAATAATATGTAAAAAATAATTAAAGAACGAAGCACTGTTCTTTTTTGTAAAATATGCATTATTTATTTCCAATGATGGTTAAAAAATAAACTTTATGAATGTGAAGTATGTATAGCTTTATCAGTTTTTAATATTCATAAATATAAAATCGCAATGGTGTATAAAGATTGAGATATTATATAAAGTCTTATTAGCACGTTAGTTAATAAACATACATATGTTAGAAATTATTAAATCAAATTAGATTAAAATTCATTGCATTCATGGTAATATATCTCTGAATTGACATTATTTCAACCTTCTATTGTTAATAACCTCCGTTATGATCATTTATCTTTTTTATTTAGTTTCTAATTTTTAATCTCTAGACGCTTATTTAATAATTTTATAAATTTGCATTAATAATAATAATAATATAGTTATTTGATTGTTTTTCATTTATATTTGTAATCTCAAAATTGAATTCGAATTAAAGTTCATAATATTGCATTCGCCACTCTAAATTTTGTACAAGAAACATATGTATACTTGTATTATATAAATGAAATAAGAATTAGTTAATATATATACACAAATATATAACTCATAAATAATATACATATTTATCAAACTCAGAAATTAAAATTAAATATCTGATCATTCGTCAAAATAAAAGTGGGAAAATAATGTATTACTAATAAGGAATGTTTTAAAAAATTCTTTATTTAATTTTAGTGAAAAATGAAATTTCTATTTCGATAATTAAATTAAGCATTCGTTAAATACATTTATAAGAATTAACGACTTGTTAAAATATTCTTAAAAGTAGTAAATTGTTACAGATCACCGTGGTATTACTATTGCGATGGAGGGATATGTAAAAAGGCAGAAATAACTGAAAATGTAACATCGCCATCATCTCTCAGTATTTGTCACTTATTTTGTGGAGAAGCAGCATCAATATGGCCTAAACCGACGGGTCATATATCAATCGGCAATTACGTTGCTAAATTAAATCCAAATAATATTGTTCTCATAGGTATTGAACCTCGTAGTATAGTAGGTCAACTTCTACAGGAAAACGTAAATAGGTTGAAACAAAATATCAAGAATTTGGCTAGTTCCAACATAATAAAAGAAGGAGGACATAGTTTAACCCTTAAAATTATTGGACAATTCTTTAACGAAAAGCCAAAGTTAACTTTAGATGTATCTGAAACTTATACATTAAAAATTTATCAAGACAATTATAACCAGGTATTTTACTTTATTTTAAATTCATTGTTTGAAAAAATAAATTTTATAAGTTGAGCATTAATTATTAAAAATGTTGATGTTGAATCAGGATTGTTTTTAATGAAATACAATTGTATTTATAATAAGGTAATTGTATTATCTATTAAAAAAAATTATAATACATAAACTTGTAATTATAATAATTTATTTTTTAAATTTGATGAAATTTTTTTAAAAATAATATGTTTATTTTGACTTTTTCAATGCGTAAAAAATCTATGAAATTATAATCAAATATTGAAATGTAAAAGTCACAAATAATTATTTTTTCTACTTGAAAATATTAATATTGAATTAAAAATTAAATTAAAATTTCAGAATTTATTTTATTGTATTATAAAAAATCTTTTCAGGTTCATGCAGATATATCCAGTGAAACTTATTTTGGAATACGACATGCCATAGAAACGCTCTCTCAATTGATTGTTTATGATGATCTCTTTAAAGAGGTGAAAATTGCTTATGATGTATATATTCAAGATGGACCAGTTTTTCCTTACCGTGGTATTTTACTTGATACGGCTCGAAATTTTGTAGATAAAGCAACAATATTACGTACTATTGAAGCTATGGCTATGTCTAAATTGAATACTTTTCATTGGCATATAACTGATTCTCATAGTTTTCCTTATATGAGTAGAACGTGGCCAAATATGTCTAGATATGGTGCTTATTCTCCTGAAAAAATTTATACAGAAACAGATATTGATGAAATTATAAAATTTGGACTTATTAAAGGCATTCGCGTTTTACCAGAATTTGATGCACCAGCTCATGTTGGAGAAGGATGGCAATGGGTAAGTTATTATTATTATATGGGCAATGGATCAAGTAATATTGTTTCCAAATATAAAAATATGAATATTATATTATTTGTAATTTAAATCAAATGTATAATCAATTGTATATTTTATACTTCGAAAAATTTTTGTATCTAAATTTGAGTAAAATTAAAATTTTATATAAATTATTAAAAATAAAAAAAATTGATAAGAAAATTATTTTATCAAATCCTTATTGACATAATTATTTTTAATTTTTCATATTTTAATTTGATTAATATAGTTCTATTTTGCTGTTGAAAAATTAGAGAAAATATAAATTTTACACATAAATGTCATTCCAAAAGAGTATAAGTATGATATTTGTCAATAACGAATTACATTAACTGTATGTGGATCTTAACTTATAAATCCGAGAAAAGAGCTATTATTAGGATAAGAACTATTTAAACTTTAAACTTGTAAGCAACAATTTCAAAATAATAATAAAAATTTCTTGTTATCTTATAATATATGTATATATATAATAGCCTTTAATCTATCTCCATTTTATTCCTTTATTGATTAAATACTTTTATACTACACATTGCTTTATGAAATCTGATTCGCATCATGCATTACTAGACTTCCAACATTTGAAAATGGATCTTCTTAACATGTATATTTTTGTCAAACAAAAATTTAAGATTCCTTTGGTAAAAATAAGCCACTCTCTGTATTAAACTCTATTTTTACTGTATGAGAATGTTTAATTTTCCTCTATTTAAAATATTAGAATTGTATTGTGGTGAATATATATTACACATTTTGTAGACACCAATTTCTATTTAACTATATTCGTATCCATATTTTTTTTATTATGGTTATTTTTATATTTTCAATAGTTGTCATATGCTTTTATGAAAGTGCTATTTTTTCCTAAAAATTTATATACCAAGTAAAGAGGTCTTGTTAACGATCAGAAAACTTTGCGGAGAAGTAGGTCTAGCGAAGGAAGTATCAGACAGTAACAAGACAAAGGAAAACAATGAATTAAAGGGCACAATTGAAAATATCCGGACTGAGTCAATCTCCAAGTCGGATTACTCGATATGGGTTCACATACGCACAGCGCGGGGACGCCCGTAGTCCGTGTAAAATCGTATGAACAAACTCGCATCTCAGAGTTTGGAGAAGCGAGATGAAATAAAAGACTCTTGCGAGGTTCCTCTCACAATGGCGCGCAATGATAGCCTCGTGGAACTTCTCAAGGATTACATGTAAACTCCACAAAGGAGGTAAAAGTAAAGCAATCTCGATCAGAGATGAGGTTTATGGACCGTAGGAAGATGAGATAATGTGAGTGACTCGGTATAATTACGGAACAGGGTTCGACGAGATGAAGTACCGCCGGACTTAATGAGCGACATACGAGTTAGCTCAAAATTGGGCGAGCAACATCACAGATAGGCTGCTGAACGGCCTCTTTGGTTAGTGATGAAGGAGGTCGTTAGCGCAAGCAAAATGTTGCGCTGCAAGGCGACCGGACCTTTCTCGGGAGGAAAAAAAGAGGTCGCACGTAATACCCAAGTAAATTAGGATAAATTGTTTAGAGAAAATCGGCTCAGGCCAATAAAAATAAGGGACTGGGATTATCAGGTGATCGGAAAAGACCTAATTACATCTAAAAAATATTTTTACTAATTGATACATTTAATACACCTGTAAAACTATAATGTACTGTGTTTTAAATATTGTGAAACAAATTAACAATGTTAATTAATAAAGAAAGAAGTCAATAAACTATAATTATACTTTGTGTAATATATCGATATAAGCTTTTTATGTAAAAAGATGAAAGTGTTCATAAGGATATATGTATATACATTTATCCTGAATTATTGAATGGATTGGTCCATAAGGTTACATAGACTGTTCTTACATAATTTTGTGAAATGATATGACAAACAAGCTAATATAAACCAATTTATCGCTTTCAAAATTAGTGCAAAACCTTATGCAGATGTACACAAGTGCACATGTAGCATACATAACAGCACGTTAGTGTTAAACTGTTGGTTACTATTAAAAAACATTTCTGTCTGACAATTTTCATTTAGATTCATGTTGTTAATTATTAAATATATATTTTAGTATCAGAATACATAATTTTAAAATAAATTTAAAAATATTATAGAGTATTTAAGATTTTACTATGTTTAATGTAAATATACCGATAACACAAGTATTATAATATTACTATGAAATAATTTTGTTTTATAATTATAGATTGGCTCCAATACTACTGTTTGTTTTAAGGCAGAACCTTGGAAGCAATATTGTGTTGAACCACCATGTGGGCAATTAAATCCAACAAGTGAAAAAGTATATGAAATTCTTGAAGGGATTTATTCTGATATGTTGCGAAATTTTCAACCAGATTTATTTCATATGGGTGGTGACGAAGTAAGTATTAAGTGTTGGAATTCATCAAATACAATTAAAGATTGGATGACTGATCAAGGTTTAGATTTTTCTGAATCAAGTTTCTATGAACTTTGGCATTATTTTCAATCAAAAGCTTATGATAAGCTAACAAAAGCAAATAATGGGAAAAAACTCACTGCTGTTCTATGGACAAGTGCTCTTACAAATGAAGAAAATCTTCAATATCTTGATCCTCAAAAATATCTTATTCAAATCTGGACAACTAAAACTGACAATACAATAGGTAGATTGATAAAAAATAATTTCAGAGTTATTTTTTCTAACTATGATTCACTGTATCTAGATTGTGGGTAAGAAAAAATTACTTTTTGACATTAAATGAAAAATTATATTAGTTATAATTCAATTTTTAAAAAGTAATTAAGAGACACTTTATTTTTAAATTATTTTAGATTTGGTGCTTGGATTGGAGAAGGAAACAATTGGTGTGCTCCATACAAAGCGTGGCAAAATGTTTATGAAAATTCACCTATGAAAATCTTAGAAAGACAAGGCTTTTCACAAATGCATAAACATTTAGTTTTAGGTAATGCAGAATAAATAAATTATTCAGATTACACCTATAAATATTATAAGTTTTATATTTAAATATTGTAGAATAATCTATAACAATAAAAATAATTTTAAATAGTTATATTAAGATAATTTAACAATTTGTATCTAAAATATAATAAAATATAATAATTTATTAATATTTTTCTAATTCTATAAATTGTTAAAAATAATAAAATTCATTAAATTTTTAGGTGCCGAAGCTGCTTTGTGGTCAGAACAAGTAGATAGTACATCAGTAGATTCTCGATTATGGCCCCGTTCTGCAGCACTAGCAGAACGTTTATGGTCAGATCCATCCTCATCATGGATTCATGCTGAACAGCGATTGTTAAAACATCGGGAGAGACTAGTGCAACGAGGAATCCTTGCTGATAGTTTAAAACCTGAATGGTGTTTACAAAATCAAGGTCATTGCTATATGTAATTATAGTTGTTCAAATAGCATAATTATAAATATAGGTAATTTTTGTTAGGAACAAAATTTTATTGATGATTTTTCTAGCTCAGAAAGGAAAATGAGAATTTTTAACTGTACAGTTTGTACTTGCTCGTTCAAATAGTTAAACTTATGTTAAAATAAAAATGTTTCAAAAAAGTTTGAGCTGCTTCAAATTGCTTTTATAAAATATATAATTGAATTATCTTTCTATAATAGATAATAATAATAAAATGTCAATTATTAATGAAATCATATATTATATCACCTTTTGTTCATATCATTTGCACTGTATTTGAAAATCTAAGATTTATTATGGATTAATTTAAGATACATGATAAAGGAAATCAACCTTGAGGTCATGGTTTGTAGACAATCTAATATTACATAGCTGCAGCTATCATCAAAAATATGAAAATCTAGTTTAGTACAAACAGAAAACATCAGAAAAAGTATTGTTTTAGATTGTGTTGATATATTTTTTACAACTGCACCTTTTTTATAATTGCGGGTAAGAAGTGCATTTGTGCAAAAAAAATAAATTATGAAATAATTATCTAACGGGACTTTAAAGAAGATATTTGTTTGATAATATTTATAGAAGTCAAATTGAAAATATTATCCTTAGTGAAGGGAGTGTATAATATTAATTATTTCTTAACTTTTTAAAATAAAAACATAAAAATTAAATGTCATGTAAAAAAAAATTAAAATATTTTCTATTAAATATTTTCTAATTTCAGTAAATTTTAAATAACATATATTATTATATATAATTTAAAATACTCTTAAAATCATCATGAACTATATTAATAATTATAATTATTAACTCAGTTAATAGCCAATAACTCAGTAAAATATAATTAGCTATTTTACCAAAGTAGTAAATAGTAATGAAATAAATAAAACACAATTAATAATTTATCAAATAAAAATAATTTTTATTCAATACAATAATTATAAAATTTATAATTATATAAATTTTATTCACAATTAAAATTATATCTGTTTTTGCAGTTATGTAGTATAACAGTAATCGCATTAGATACAGAATTTGTGTTTATATAATTGAAGGAACTTATGTAAGTTTAAATTAATCCACTATTATTAAATTTGAAAATTAACATTTAAGGCATAATATTTTAATTAAGTCATGAATAAAATTATAAATTTTAAATAATTATATCCATATTAGGAATAAATTGAGTAATAATAATCAATAAAAAGCAACTAAAAAACGAATATAATAGAAAAGATATCTTGCTTGGACATTAACAATACTTAATTATTTGCCTCGTATTACATTAATTATTTTCTGTGAGCAATTAAATTATTTTATATTTGATGAAGAAATTTGAATAATTTCAATTTTCTTTTGTTTAGCTTGACAAATTCAAGAAATACGAGTATTTTCACTTATAATAACAAACCTTGATTCTTGTTATTATATCAGAGTCAAGATTCTTTAATAAGATGAAAATTCAAAAGGCAGTATCATATAATACTGTATATTAATAAAATATTTTTTTGTGTATCTATATTTTATTAACTTCCATTTATAATTACAGTTTTTCATTTTGAATTGGCTTCTGAATCCATGGATTTCAGTAAACTTCGGCCAAAGTAAACTGGTATATTATATACTGTAGAAGTAAATTCTTACCACAGTGGTTGTGATAAACTGATTGCTGTTATAAATTTTTGAAATAATATATTATTTACGTAGTATGTTTTCTTGATTTATTGTGAGTATCTTACATTCTAATTATTCAAATAAATTTATATTTGAGTAAAAATAATTAAGGATGTGCATGTTTTTTCTATAGCATCTAATTTGCTATGATACTATGATGCCAAGCAAGATATTTTAATTGGAAAAAACATTGGATTTAAATTTTTAGAGAATACTATTATAACAAATTTTAAATATAAAAAAATAAATTAGAAATAAAAATGTTTAACCATAATTACAAGACATATTTTAAATTAAACACAAATTCGATATCGAAACATTTCAATTTGAACTTATACATTACAAATTATTTCACATAAATATCTTTTTAAATAAGATGTTATCAATATATATGTGTATAACCATTCTTTTATGTTTAATATTTTTATGTACATGGCACAAAGATTCGATTAAAAAATACTAAAGACTATCTTATTTTATAGCTATAATAAGGAAGTAAGCTTACGTATAAACATATTTATTCTTATTATTGTATAATGTATTTAAATAGTAGATATATTTATAAATTATAAAATAAATTATAAAAGTAGGTTTTAAATCAACTTAAATTAATCAGCAAAAAATTATAAAAATTGAATAAGATAAGATTATAAAGAATTTGCATGAATGAAACATTCATATGTCCAATACATTCTGAATATATCTAATAATACTATCGCTGATAGTAAAATTTGTTTCAATAATCTATCTTTAGTGACGAAAATTTTGTTGGTTTATGGAATACAAGATATCTTCAATTTTAATGAAATAGAACCTCGTTATCTACCCTCTTAACATGATTTGATTTAATACTTTACAAGCAATTATAACCTCAAGGATTGACTTAAGTTCCAATCAAATACATGAATCTAATGTATATTACTAATATTTTAATATGTAACGGAGCTTTTAGATGCAATGCCTGAAAAAGTACTTATATTTGTAAAAATATAAAGATTATGAATAATTGATAAATTGATGCATATTTACAATTTAGAGATGTTCTTGAAGAATGTCATCTTATAGCTTTTGATTTTATAAAGAATGTATATATACATTTTACAGGTTAATATAATAACATGATTTACTGAAAGTTTATTTTTGTAATAATAAATTATACAAAAAAAGAAATATTTCAATTTCAAAAAATGTCATACATTATCTTAAGAAAGCATTTTTTATTAATAATTAATCATTAATTACAGTATTATAAATATTTTAAGTATATCTTTTATGTTTTATGAAAACTTGTAGTAGATGCTATCATTGTTAATTATATATATATAAATTTGTAATTGAATTTGAAAATTAATCACATTGATCTATAAAATTTAAATAGTTGTATATCAATTATTGAGCTGATTTATAAATAATTATTACTCATGACATAAAGAAAAATTTGGTCACAGCCTTTATATCACATGCTTAAATTAACATATATATTTGATAGATTAAAACAGTTACATTAATGATTATTCATTTACTTAATACAGTGAGCAGATTATTTTTACACGTTTAAATTATTTGAGAAATACATTAAAAAAAAGTAATAAGGGAATTTCACTTATTATCATGGAAAAAACTAGTATTTAATTTATTGAATAATTATTCATAGTAATTTATTTTATTTTTAAATATATTTATAAATACGAAAAAATTTTTATCAAAAAATATTCTTTATAAAAATTAAAATAAAAGCATTTTAAATAATTTAATTAAAATCAATTTTTTAAGCAAACAGCATATGTACTAAAAATCTTCTAATCTATAAAGAATTATATAAAATTATGGTTTGAGGATTATTTTGATAAAAACACAGTAAATTGATTACATATTAACATAAAACATAAATATTATGAATTAACCTGTACAAAAAATAATATATATATATAGAATATAAACACAATAAGACTCATTGTAGAAAGAATTTCAAAAGTTAATATAAGTCAAAAAATTGTGATAGATTGAATTTTAATTCTTTTTTTAAATATTTATTAAAAAATTATATAAATTAGTAAAATATTATTTAAATATGTTTTGTATTATCATTATGATTATTTTATTTTATACGAACAAACTAATTTTAAGGAAATTTTAAGAGGCTGAGTGTATCTTACTTGGATTATTTGGTAATATTTTTATTATTTATTTATTATAATTTATTATTATTGGGATAAAACAGAAATTGTTTAATTTAATTTCAAACAATTCTAATATTTATTTTAAATTAATCATTTTTATTTTTTTAAACAAAATTTATTAATTAATAGTAATTAATAATTAAATAGAAATTAAAATAATTGAAAAGATTAATAATATAAGGATTAAAAAAGTTTATCTAAAATTTTATTAACTCAAGGATTAATTTCGGACCAATTAACCATCTTCACTTTGTGTCAATTAATTTAAGAGTAATAATTACGTGCTAATTAAACGTTTTCATTATTTTAAAATATTATTTTAAATTTTATAAAATAGTTTTTCCAGAAAAAATATTATTTTACTAGTTTATCATTTGAATAAAATTGGTTATATATATTTTTTTACAAAAATAATTTGCAATTATTGAATGTATATTTATTCTAATAAATTTAAATAGGTTAAAATGATGTCCTCGGTTAAAATATTTTGGAAAGATAGAACGTAAAATATATAAGTAATTTTATTGCATACATAAATATTTTGCAAATTTTTTAAACAAATTTTTTACATTATTAAAGTTGTAAACTGTATTCAACCATTATTATTTAATATTATAAATATTAATAAAAATAAAAATAAAAGCAACTATAAGGTTTTTTACATATTTAAATAATTTATATTGTTAATTGTTCAAGTGAGATTATTTTTTAAATATATTTTTTAATAATCTGTTTTGAATAGAGAAGAATATTTCATAAAAATTTTTAGTAATAAATTTGGTACTATTTACGATCTGTGAATTACCGATGTCTACGAAAAATGTTACTAAACCTACGACTTCGACGTGGAGTATCTGTCATATTTCGAGTTCGATCTTTTCGTTTTATTTTTTTATCTGTTAATAAACTTTGACTTAAACTATCATTAAACAAATCTTCTGAAACTGACCCAGTTTTGATTTCATCTTCGGTAAAAGGTATAGAATGAAATTGTAATTCTGCAGGATAAGATGATTTTAGATGAGGTTTACATTTAGCATTCCTCATTTGTAATATAGATAATCTATTTACATCATGTGTAGAAGATATAGATTCAGATTTTTGCATATCAGAAAGATATGTTGTATCAAATACTTCTCCTTCTTCGTCCTCAATATTAAATGCATTACCCATTATTTGGAAACCTCTAAGAGCATGCATTTTATTAACAAAATTACTTTCAACTGATTGCATAATATGATCTGCTTCAGATTGTATACTAGAATGATTGTAGTTGTTTAATTCACGATCAATATATTTTTTGTTTCGAAAATTTTGTCTTTCGCAATTTGTTTTTAAATCTTGAAATTTTTTAATCATATCTTCTTTCTCTTGTTTTTCATTTATTAATTTATCTCCAACATGCCATAATTGTTTAGTTAATTCACTAATATGCTTTTTATATTTTTTTAGTTCTTCTGTATGGTTATAGCATTGATATTTAATTTTTGATTCTACAGCTTCTAACTGAGTTTTTGTTATTATTTCTTGCTCTTTTTTTATCATATTAATTTGATTGTTGTATACAAATTTCATTTTTTCTTTCATTTTTTCTAGTTTAAACTCATATTTTTTATGTATTTCCTTTAAAGAATGTTGAAACTGATAATTTACATCATCATTTAATGATTTATTAAAGTAATGTATATTATTATCTTTAAAAGCAGTACTGTCACCTTTAAATTTAATCATTTTATTTTCATTTACAGCAATTAATAAATTAATATTTTTGTTTTTTTTTACTTCATGAATAATTGTAGACATCCTATTTTTTGTAAATTTTCTTTGGTATAATTCTAACAAATTATTAAAACTATTCATTTTTTTTTTAATATTAATAATCCTATCATTTAAATTAATATTTAATAATTTATCGTCATAAAACTTCATTTCATAATAATATTTATTACTTAATATTATTACAAACTGTATTATAGCAATAAATTTAAGAAATAAAATTCGAAAATTTTCGAAATTAATATTTTTTAATTCATTTTCAATTATATCTTTTTTTATTAATATTTGCTTTAATTTAGGTTTAGTCTTAGAATTGTAATACAAAATATCCTTTAAAATTTCCAATGTAAAAAGCCATTCTTTTTCTAATAATAATAATACTTTATAAATTTTAAAGTTACTATATATTGATTCAAATAAAAAGATCCAACTTGATTGTAATAATTTTAAACTGCATTGACTTGAAAGCAATGCAAGTCTAGTACATTTGATATTACTTATATTGTATTTTACTGTATTTTTTTTAATTATGTAAGGTACAATATAAATAATATTAATTTTATTATAAATGAATTGTGTATATGTGATCTTATTAAATCTATAATTATTTTGAATATTACCTTTCCAAGAACATGTTTTTTCATTTAATAAATTAATATTTATTCCAAAATAATTTTGAACAAAATCTAATAACTTCAAAAAAGATTCCACATTAATGTTTTTAAAATTACTCACTATGTTAAACAAATTTTTTTCTGTGATTATTACTATTAATTTTTTTATTTTATTTAAGAAATTTATAGAAGAAATTGTTTGATTAAAATTTTCTTTATCATTTTGAAAAGTTTGAAATGTATTAGAATATATCGCTTTTATAAACATTTCTTTTATTTTCCACAAATTATCACTATTAATGAATGAATTGGAAACGTTTTTTCCCTGATTTAATTGAAATACAATATTATTTTTTAGCTTTTTTGAACTTTTGAAATTATCAAAGATATTTAATAAATCTAAAAAAAGAAACTTTTTATTTTCTTTTGTTAAATCATTTTGAAAAATATTTATAAATACTTGAATTTTATTTGGAAGAAAGTTATTATTTTTCAATTTATTAATATAAGAATGATTTCTAATTTTAATGTAATCATGTTTTTCATTCAAAATATTATCTGCATTTTGAATTTGCTTTTTTTGCAATTTATAAACCTCTTGAAGCTCAATATTGTCTGAACATAAAATATCAGTCTTTTCTTTTAATTTTTTATATTCTTCCATAATTATTGTGAGTAATGTATTTACAGTTTGAAATTTATTTTGCATAATAAATAATTCTTTTTTAGTATCTTGTAATTGAATTTCAATAACTGTACTTAATGTTTCACTTTTATTTAAAGACATATTAAAAATTCCCTTATCATCTTGATCAAAACTTTCATTATATATATACATTTTATATTTCTCTTTTAAATATTTACATAATTCTTCATATTTTATTCTCAAATCTATTAATTCTTCTTCTTTTTTTTCTATCTGAAGTATGTTTGATTCTATTAGTTGTTCATTACTTATATTCCTTTCTTTTAACATACAACATTGTGTTTTATATGAATGTATTTTATTTATTAAATCATTTTTTTCATCTTGAAGTTTTGAATTATCATCTTGTAATTCAGCAATATACTTTTCTAAGCTTTGCACTTCTTTTTCATATGTTGACTGCATTAATTTTACATTTTGAACTTGACCGGAACAATCAAGGTTATTGATTTTAGAATTATCTTCAGGTGCAATTTTCAAATCTAATAAGGCCTTTTGTAATTTATTTTCTAAATCTCGTATTTGATTTTGTTGAACTTTAATATCTTCAATAAGTTCAGATTTTTCATAATATAAAGTTTCAACTCTTGCTCTTAAAGTTCTTAATTGTTTAGTTTGTTCATATATTTTGTTATCGCTGTGTACTGATCGAATAACTGGAGAATTTAAAAATTCTTCTAGCAAATACTTTGGTTTTATAATTGATTTAATATCAGTTTTATCTGATATTGACATTATTTGACAAAGATCTTCTATAGTTAAATCTTTTCCAAATGTATACATAGATTCTAAAATAGATTTAATTTTAATTTGCATATCTAAAGGTAGTTTGTTACATAATGATTTATGAAAAATTGGTTCTAAAGATAATCGAGATAAAACTAATATTGCAATATACAAATTTTTAATAATACTTTTATCATTGAATATAATATAAGGATATTCGTCTTTTATAAATTGATATACAATTTCTTTCCAATTTGCATTATTTTCTTTTTGATTCCAAGATCTTATTTTTTTAATTAATTTGTAATAAATTTTTCCATCTTCTAATTCTATTATATTTTTAATATAATCATTTATATCATCATGCAAACAATTAACCCATTGTAAAATAATATTTTTCCAAGAATCCATTGTTATTTATAATTTGTAATTAATATATTTGTTTCTAAAATTATATTTCAATAATAAATAATTTGAAAGTTTCAGAATTTAGTTTTTAAAAAAAATAATTTTTATAAAGCATCATATAATATTTTTCTACATTATTCAATATTAAATTAAAATATAAATAAAATATAATTAAAAACAGTTATATGTCTTTCAGTTGTTTAATATAAAAAAATTTATAATACAATATTATGATTTTATTTTTAAATGTCAATTTTAATTTCTTGTATGAAAAAATTATTTTATTTTAAAAACATGAATATTAATGAATAAAATAAAAATAATCAAAATTATCAGATATTATTAAAAGTATTTTCCCAAGACATGTTCTGCCATCTGAGGGCAATATGTGCAAAAATTGTAAATTACGATTCAATAATCTGTAACGGTTAAATTCAAAAATAATTTTATAAATAGTATATATTGGATACCCACGAAATATGTAATATTGGCGTTTAATTTAAAAAATTTATCTGATAATATAAATAAAATATATATATTTCTAATTTAAAATTAAATTTTGTAATGTTTTTAACCAATTAGTTGAAATTAGATAATTATTTAAAATGTTTCAAATTAAATTTGTATATTAAAAAAGAAATTTATTAGACACGTGTTATTTTAATCCATGATAAAATGTTTTCATAAAGTAGAGGAAATAATTGTTTCAGCACAATAATATTCTATACAACTTACGCAAACTTGGATTAAATCATCAACTACAATATAATAACTTCTGAATATTAGCTACAAATTATTAATTATTATAAATAAAATTAAAGTAAGTATTTAATATATATGAAAGACTAAAATTACAAAAATAAACAAAAAATTATTTTTAATGAAATAGTTCGATTAATTCAATCAGTTAAACCATATTAATGAAAACAAAGGTATGAAAAATAAACTATGAACACGAATAAAGCAGATACAAGTAAGAAGATGGTTAACTATGAATACTGTCGAAGTATATTAGCTTCTAGAACAACGAACTTAGATGGTGCACAAATTTGTTGCATGCGCAGTAGATATCTAAGCTTATTGGCCATTATAAATTTCTTTAATATCAATATTAAGTTCTGGGGTTGTTTACAAAATAGTAATTATGTAATAAATTATGTAATAAAAGAAAATTTTTATTATTATTATTGAGTTAATTGGAATGTAAAAACTATTATTAAATTCAATAAAAATATGTAACATATTTCAATAAATTTTTAAGAACTTGAACAATCATCAGAATTTTTTTGTTTAATACACATCCAGTTATTTGAAGAGTTCTGTTTTTAATGTTTAAAATTAAAATTAAGCACAATATAATAAGTGCATAGCTTAAACTTTATATCATTAAAAAAAAAGAAATATTTTTTGTAATATGTTCGAAATTTTTTATTCAATTTAAAGTATTAAAATTAAAAAAAAGGTAATTTATTTTGATATTTATTTTAATGTTATTAATTCAATGGTAATTAATTTACCAAAAATAATTAAATTTTTTTAACAAATAATAATATAATAATTATTATATAATAATAATGTTACACTTTTGGAATATTTAAAATCTCTTTATGCTAATTTGTTTTCGTGACAGGAAGTATTCGTGCTTTCTCGTGATAATGTTCAAATTCTATTCAAATACTTTTAAAAAATAATGGTGAAAGCAAATATCGATTTCGATTTTTTCTCGATATCGTTACCTTACTGCCTATCTTCTTTCTTCGCTTTAGTGTTTTCGTATCATTAAATCTATAATTCTTAGGTTATAATTCAAGAAATGAAAGAATGAAGGATTAAAAACATTTTTGGGAATTTTTTAAACTTAATTATTTGTAATATTAATTAAAGCGGGTTGTAAACACAGTTGCGAGTACTCTAATTGATAGAAGTAATACGTTTAAGTGCAGTGTTATAGTATTTGCAATGGTATGGTCGATTTAATATTGCGTCATACTATGTATTTTTTTTCTATATACACTAGACCAATAAATTCGAAGTAATATTTTTTTCTACATATTTATTTATTTTAAATATTAATAAATTATTATTTCTAAAACGATTAATATAGTTCAAAAAACTAATGAGTCTATGATTATGCAAAATTTAAGAAATATGTTTCATAGAAGTAGTAGAAGCTATAACCAATCATAAGTGCACAATGAATAGATTACAGAATTGTCTAAATCCAACAAAGTTTTTAGGAAACCAACTGAATCTTTAGAATCCATATCAGTTTAGCATGTTGTAGATATAGCCTGTACTAATCAAATAACTGATAAATAAGCTAAAAATGTAGTAAAAAACATGGTTTTGGAATCTCGTTGAAAATGAGCCATTTTCATAGAAGGCTCAAACATTCATAATGCATCTGATTAAAGAGAATTGTATGTATGTAGTTATTAGAGATTGATATCATCAATGACTCAGGATGGGATCTTCAATATTTTTTAAGATAGATGTTTGTATTTGTATATATGGCAAAACTTGCATATTTTCTTGTAAGAATTTAGTGTTGATTTCAGAATTGGAAATATGTGCATATGTATTGTGCAATATATACAGATCATCGATCATTAGTTATATATTGAAAATGTATAATTATATAGGTGAATACTAATTATGTTCGAATATGAAAGTGTAAATTTATGATTTAATAATGAAATATCAAATATATGAACGAACTAGGTACAAGGAGCAAGATATGTGAACTAATAGTTCTGATAGATACATCGGAATCTTCATTTGATAAATTAATGTTATATGTCGACAACCTATTATTCAAAACACAAATAAGGAATGAATACATCTTGACGATGCAGAATTTACTTGTAATAACAGATTTATTGTTCTGTTAAAAATAGCTATATCAGCTAACATAGTTTCTACATTTCTGCAAAATATATTGTAGATATTTTTACTTTAAAATTAAATATAATAACAATAATTTTTTTGCAAATATAGTTTGCTGCGTCATCATTTTAATAATTTATGATAATTTTTGTAACTTAAAGAAACTGATATCTATCTGAAATGACAACTAATAAGTTTAAATTTATAATAATAAGTAAAATTTATAAACTGCACTCATACTTTTTTCAAATGACTTCTTTTATCAAAAATATATAATTTTTGTACATTTACAATTTTAATAACCTTATAATTTTTTTAATTGCTTGCTTTATGTGTATTCTAAAAGGATATTTATTTTTGAATTATCAAAACCCAAAAAAGGAGATTACAATGAATATTTTATTGAATAATATAGTAATAATCTGTGTTTTTTTAAGTTTATAAGTTTTATAAGTTTATAAGCAGAAAATCATTAATTTATGGAGATTTAATCGTTGACTATAATGCAATATATAATATATGCAGATCGTATACAGGTAAAGTGAGGTAATTGGAAAAAATAAAAAGAAGAGTTCTACAAGACTTTGAAGAAAGGTTAGAAGAAGCTAGAAGATCTGCTTAGGTATTTTTTTCTACAGAAAGACTAAAATAATCCAAGTTTATTATATTGAAAGCTAGTATATATTGAAGACATAAAAATTTGTATTGGTTGTCTTTAAGAGATGGAAAGTTACAGCATCTATAACTACCGAAAGACAGTAAATCTTATAGATTAAACAACAGTTTGATTATGAAAAATGATACATTGTCAAAAACTGTTAGTTTTATATATCTATCTTATGTTAAGAAACTTAAACTTTTATAGAGCACCTGGAATCCTATGGCTTGAAAGTGTATATGTTGGAGAAAATTCTGGTTCTACGCAGTAAATATTTTTTGATTGATTAAAGCATATATTTTACACTAAGTTTATTATTTGAGAAGTATATATTATTGAGTATTGTAGAATTCTTCAGAGACAACATAAACAACCATTTAGAGGATATTATGAATATAGATGAAAAAAATACAAAAATGGTAGCCTGTGGTAAATGAACAATTGAGAGTGTCATTACTTTTATGATGCTAACATATATTATTCATTCATTCATTGTTATTTTTTATTAGAAGTAAAAATAATATCAATTAAGATATTTCAGAAATTCAAATGGAAATCCAGATAGAACAATTGTTAATGTATTTGACACAGCGAGTTTTTATTTAATATTTTTTAATGTGAAGTGCATAAAAAAAAAATAGATGAGCTATAAATCCTACTTATTTTAAAAGCTTGACTAGAACGAGAGTCAATCAAGAAGGTATATTTTTATAAAAAGTGTATTAAAATATTAATATAGTTATATCAAAGCATTACACATATATGAAAATATTGAAAAATAATTTCAACAACTTAAAATAAATTTTTTTAATCGATGGCGAATTAACAAATTAAATAAATACTATATTTTTTTAAAATATACATTAAACAAAAAGTTTTAATAAAAATAATATTTTTAATTCGAAGATAAATTTACCATCATGTATGAGAAACGTCATCTCTTTTGATAGCAAATATAAAATGATACTATAGAAGATAACACAATTTTCTATGCCCTTTCCTAAAACTTGACTCTTAATTATTTTATTCGCTCCTTATTTATTTATTTTCTTTTAAATTAGTTTTGGCTAATTAAAATTATGTAACAAATAGATTTATTTATAATATAAGATTGATATATTTCTTAGTAAAATAAACTAAACTTAATCATAATAGCATTTTTTTTTTAAATTTTATATAAATAATAAGTCATTAATAAGATACATTGTCATTTAATTATATTATAGATTTCAATATTATCGATAATGAATATAAGTTAAAGAAATAATTTTTATATAAATTTTTATTAATATTTTATAATTTATATTTATATTTGTATTTATATTTGTATTATTAATTTATTTATTTTTTATTATTTTTTTAGTATAATTTATAATGGATCAAGGGAGAACTAGTAAATATAGCATTTATCGCATTTTTTTTAAATTCGCGCGTAAATTGCCGTAGTATTGGCAATTTGTGGAAGTTGTTTTTGATTGTAAATTTAATATTTAGTGTGCAATAACCTATAAACTATAAACTCAAATTAAAAAAATATCATTCGTTTCATTAGACTTGCTAATAAAAAATTTAATATTTTTCAGTTAATATTTTTACAGCATATTAGTTTAAACGTCAATATAAATTATATATATAAAGTCAATAATATTTAGTGTTTAGATCTTATTTCTTTTAAAAATTTTCAAGAAATCATATTTAAAAAATGAATTTGTTATTGTCAGTATGACTTATATTTATATATTTATACTATTTTCATAAGGTACATTATGCTTCAAACTTTTATAGTATTTATAATAAAAAGTAAATAGAGTAAAATGTTAGAAGAATAATTTTTATATTTTTTTAAGAAATCAGTTTACAAAATTTAAGATATGTATTGAATAAAATAAATATGAAATTTGATTTGATTGATATCTTTTAAACTATTGTATTATATAAATTTAATAATAATTATGCTTATTTTATTGTATATTAACCACAAATTGTATAATTAAATTTCAAGGGATCAATTTTATAGGATAAGATAAAAGTACTAACAATGTGTAATATGATTATTATAAAATAAGTTTTTCGAGTTAACATGAATAATATTAATAATAAATTTAAAAAATAATTATAAAAACTTGTAAATTAGTTATTTATAGATAAAATTATAGTATAAAAGCTTAAGAACATTTTATTTGTCAAAAATTAGTTACTATAAAAAAATAATAGAGAAAGTTTATTTTACAAAATGTATTATCAAAATGTTTATGTAATATTATAATTTTATAATATACCAATTGTTTAATATTTGTTCACAATGATAGCATTGTGGTTGTTAAATTAATAATTTTCTAGATATATATTATAATGTAATATGTAAATTTAATTGTTTTTCATATATCTTTATAAGTATATATTTATGAAGTTATATTTCCTAAGTCTAAGTAATTACTCTATTATAGTCTTAGATAAATCTATAAAAATTATAAAATGATTAATAATTTATAATATAGTAATAATAACTTATAGTAAATAAAAGAATATAAATAATTATATTATTGCCTTTAAAGTTTTAAAAATTGTACATAAAATTACAAATGGTTTTTATATTAAATTAAATTGAAATTAATTAAAACTATAAATTTATATATAAACAATTGAAATTATAATGGTTATAAGTGTCTATTTTATTTTATTATTACTATTACAATCTTTTGTTAAATATAGTAGTCTAATTTCTTTTTACCGTACATAAATTATCTAAAATTTAAAATGTAAATAAATATCAAACAAGCAGAAAATGAAAATACTTAAAAATTTGGATATTTTATATGATTTTGATCATATTAATACAATTTTTAATTAATATTAGAAAATAAATTCAAATTCTTTAAACAGCTTACTATAAAATGTTTTGGAATAAAAAATATAGTAAAGTCTTTTTTAGTAAAATATAATTTTAAAAAATTAAAAAATTAATATTTTTTTTAAAAATCTAAATTTTAATAATGTTTTATTTTTAGGTATATTAAAGTATAATATTACAAAATATATTTTACAAGAATATTTGTAAATTATGGCTCCAGTACCATTAGAAGGACATCAAACTCCTGTGACTAATGTACCTCAAGAAGGTAATCGTGGTGGTTCAATCTCTCTTGGATTGCTAATAGACTTTATTATTCAAAGAACATATCACGAACTTACAGTTCTTGCTGAATTATTACCTCGAAAAACTGATATGGAACGCAAAATCGAAATATATAATTTTTCTGCAAGGACACGTCAGTTATTTGTACGGTTATTGGCACTGGTTAAATGGGCCAGTAGTGCTACCAAAGTTGAAAAATCTGCACATATTATGGCATTTCTTGATAAGCAATCATTATTATTTGTTGATACAGCTGATATTTTAGCAAGAATGGCTCGTGAAACTTTAGTTCATGCTAGATTACCAAATTTTCATTTGCCAGCTGCTGTTGAAGTATTAACAACTGGATCTTATAATCGTCTTCCAGCTTGTATTAGAGAAAAAATTGTTCCCCCAGATCCAATAACAACAATAGAAAAGCGAAGTACCTTACAAAGATTAAATCAAGTTATTCAACATAGACTTGTTACTGGAAATCTTTTATCACAAATGAAAAATCTAGAAATTGATGCTGGAAGAGTAACATTTCGTATAGAACAAGAATTTTCTGTTTCATTAACTGTAATGGGTGATGGACCTAATCTACCATGGAGATTATTAGACCTTGAAATTTTAGTTTCTGATCGAGAAACAGGTGATGGAAAATCATTGGTACACCCATTGCAAACCCAGTATGTACATCAAGTTGTACAATCACGTCTTTCAGAAAGTTTGGATCCTCTTTCTGAAGTGTATCATATTCTGCATTATTTTTGTCAATCTCTACAATTGGAAGTACTGTATTCACAAACACTACGATTAATAAGAGATAGGCTAGATGATCATATTCGTATAGATAAATATATTTCAGGAGAATGTTTAACTATTTCTTATTGGAAGGAATTAACAAACAAAGATTCTGGATCAGAACTTGGATATAAGCTTAGTGTTTTAGTAGATCAACATGATCCTGCAAAACCTTTAGCTATTATTCATACACCATCATTAGCTAATAAAGAATGTGAAATTTCAGATCTAGCAATTAGGTCAAATCAGTTATCAATGGAATATTTATTAGTTCATACCATCTACATAAGAACAAGAAATCGATTGACAGATTTGAAACAAGAATTACAAAACATGTTTAAAGGTATAGAATGTACATTAGCAGGTTCACCAGCAATTTTGTCTGTTCCAATTTTGCAACCATGTTTAAGAGCTGAATTACTTTTGATCGCAGTTGATACCCATACTGGTATGTTACAATGTCATATACCACAGTATGATGCTCCACTTGTTCCAGAATTAACATTTGCTTTAAATGAAGATCATTCAAAACTTTCAGTATTAATATCAGAGCTAAAATTTTGGATTACGCAAAAACGTTGCGAGAAAACATTGCAACATTTACCAGCTACATCTCATGAAAAGTTACCACTTCTATATCAAGCAGATCATCCAATTACATCAATTAGTAAACATAGAATGTTTGTTCAATTTCACAGACATCCATCAGTAATTTTAATTGTATCTTTTAAAGAAAATGATTCACTACCATGTGAAATTCAATGTTCTTTTTATCTATGTGCAGTTAAACCAAGTTCAACTGAACAAGATGTAAATGATGATAACATCGAAACTAAAACTCATAATATATATATGAAATTAGATAGTATTATAGAATTTGATACATTTGTTGTAACTCATGGATCATTTACAAGTATTGATTGTGAAAGCAATGAATCAGAAAATAGTAGCATAATAGAGTCGGTAGATAAAGTTGGTAAAAAACGTAGAACTACAGGTCTTAGCATACGAAGTGATACAAGTAGTTCATTACAAAGTAAAAGACCCAAATCTCCAGCCTATTTTATACCAGAATTAGCTCATGTAGTTGCACTTTGTGATGAACAAATACCTTTTGTTATGCTTGCTCAAGAATTAACTAAACGAGAAATTGCTCATCAAGGTTTACAAATAGAAGCAAATGCTACTGCATTGGTATTGAAACTTGTTCAACTTCCAAATCCATCCATAAATGTTGCTACAAATAATGCTTGGAATGCTCTTCTTAAAAGATTATTAAGTGTAGCAATTAGAGTACAGGGTAAAGGAACAGGAAAAACGTGGTTGGCAGAATTTGTATTTTATGGTAGTCCTTTAATAAGTAGTCATCCTAAAGAACAAGGTTTACGAAGACCTATCTATTTTCAATATGAAATGGGAACTATAGATATAATACCTCAGATGGTAGATTTACTACTTAATGATTGGGCCCAAATTGTAAATCTCTATTCACTAATTCACGATCTTTCTGAATACTATAAAATGGAAAAAACTAACTTACGCAATATTGCAAGTATTAAGTCTTATAACTATAGTAAATTGATAATATCTTATGGTACTTATAGAAGAGCGACCGTTACAGTACAATGGGATGCGAATAATAAAAGCTTTAGCCTTTATTTTGGTAAAAGTCCAACTAGCACAATTGATAATGCACATTCTTTACTCAAAGAACAACTTGAGGCACATTTAAATCGAGACAAAAATTTAATGCAAATTATTTACATTCTTAGCGAAACTCTTCAGCCTTTAACATCGATTAGTAAGTTACCTATAATACCTCAGCTTGGTTTGTACGAAAAGCGAATGCAAATACCAGTGCAAACATTTGTCATTATGCCGCAATGCATAACTTTAGTGCGGGTTGCATATCAAAATATGTATTGTCTAGAATTATGCTTTCGAGGTGATGGCCTTGTAAGTCTACGAGACGGTGCTTACAGTCGCTTTGATCATAGCAATGTTGTTGATGGATTCACACCTATTCAAGGTTTGAGTACATTTTTGTCCCAATATGTTGATAAAAATGCTGTATATCGACGACGATCTCAATCCGAAGACGACAATCCACCATCACCTGTAACAATAGATAATGAAGGTAATGGAACTGGCAATATTAGTTTTCTGGCTCATCATAGAAGCGGACCCCAATCACCGGCACAGCAACGCGAAACTCTTCGTTTTCACCCACCATTGACACCACCTTCAGGTAGTAACCCTAATACACCTGCAAGTCCGCACACAGCAGGAATACCTCAAAATAGTCAACATCAAAGTTACGGCAATAGCCCAGGCATGTCTCTCAATTTGGCTTCACCACCATCCCTTACTCCTAGCACACCAAATGTTCTACCACATCCGTCACCTGGTTCAGGTCTCGTAGCAAGTCCTTTGAACCAGATGCATGCTCCCAGTCCAGCAGGCCTTATGCCCACTTCTTCACCAGGTCCATGTGGTAGTGTCCAGGTTGGCCATTCCCCTGCAAGCTCTTTCATTCAAGCAAGTCACGGACTTGATGGCAGTCCTTTTCCTTCTTCACAAAGTATGGCTTCACCTGCAGCCTCAAATTGGGTTGGTTCACCTAGTATATCACGACCATCACCAGCGCGTCCTGGTCAAAGTCCTGGTCATGTGCCATTGCACAGTCCTCAACAACTAGTACCAGAACATCGAATTCCAAACCATGTGTCGCGTGTTTTACCCCAGCGATCCTGGGCGGGTGCTATTCCTACATTACTTAGCCATGAAACACTTGAATTACTGTGTGCAAGCTCGCGACAACAACCTGGACAATTAAATAATCCTGCTATGGATACATCACCATTAGAGAGATTTCTAGGTTGTGTTTATATGCGTCGGCAATTACAACGTTTTATCCAAACAAATGAAAGTTTAGCAATAGTCAATAACACTGAACCAGGAGTTATTCATTTTAAAGTAGAAAGCTTGCAGTGTCGAGTTTCACTTAATCCACAGAATATGCAGTCATTACATATTAAGATACAACCATTGCCGGAACATAATAAACAATGGAGTATCGATGATCTTCAAACGCTTGAAAAATTTTTCGAAAGCCGAGCAGTGTGTGTGCCCTACAAGCCTAATACTTTACTGGGTTTTCTAAACATGCTGAATTTACCTTTTAATGTTCTCAAAGATTTTGTTCAGATAATGAAGCTTGAATTAATACCTGGTTTGGTACAACAACAACAAATGAAGTGGTCTGCTCAGTGGTGTCTACGAGTACCACCTTCAGCAATGCCCATCGTACCCTGTGGCATGCCAGCTGTTATTCAACATAAGATGAAAATTCTATATTTTCTACATATCACGCGGTTAGGAGTGCAATGTCGAGAAGAAGAAGAGCCACCATCCCTTATTTTACCGTTAGTCTATGATGTGAGGACCAATTTAACTCAATTAGCTAATGAAAGAGACTCTGCTCCGGCTTCAGCAATGACTGCTGTCTCAGTGCAGCTCAAACGATTTGCTGAATATGGTAGTAATTCTCAAGAATGTTCCATTTTTCCAGCAGTAAGAAATCTCTTGATAAATCTAACATTGCCTTCGGAGACATTAGTACCTCAACAAATGGCATCTTCTATAGCTACGGGACAAGTTACAGCTGGGCAACAAATATCGAACGCTAATATTCAGATGATGTCTGGAGCTCAGGGGCCGCCTCAGGGTCCTTATAGAACACAAGGACTGACTTCAATGAATATGATGGGTGGACCTCAATAATATTAAAGGTAAATTTATTTCTTTTAATTCCCAAAGAAAATTTCATGAATATATTCATTTATTTATTTACATGCAAATAACTTACATTATTTTTTTATCTCCAGTAATATTTTTGAAATATATTTAAAATTTCAAAATTGTAAACTAAATATTATAAAAATGTTAGTCACTAATTATTTTAATCATTAAATATTTAAAAAATATAATTATTTGTTTAATTATAAAATTTGTTAAATAGTTGTCATTCAAATTTATTTAGTTGATTTCAGTCAGAAGATAGTGGAAATTTATAATTTTTATTTTATTATTTAATTATAATCTTGTTTTATTTGTTGTATAATGATATATTAGTATTATTAATAATATAAGTCTAAATAAAATTGTTTTAATTTATTTTGAAAATTATAAACATTTTTAAACATTTTAAAATTAAATTTATTTAATACAATAGTAAAATTACATAATTTTAGAAAAAATTAAAATTCATGAATTATGTATTAAAAAATAGATTTTAATATTATAATGAATCTCATTTTAATAAATCCAATAACATATTGTAAATTTATTGTGCCTTTGGATTATTTTAGCAAGTTTTTAATAAGTATTCAAAAAGGTTGTTGAGTTTTCAAATTTATTAAAAATTAGCATTGGTTAATTATATTATATTATATTATTGTTTAGTTTAAAATTTATGGAAAATCTGGTATATAGATAAAACAGTATATAGATATTGCTTGCAGTAGCAAAATTATAAGAAAAAGAATAAAAAATTTTGTTTGTTTGTTTAAAAAATCTATTGTTTTAATATTCTATACAAATATTATATTAAAAAATTAGTTTTATTTAAATGTTTATAATTTTTCTAATACTTATGTACTAACACGATACATTTTTACTTTATAAAATTCAATAAAAAAGCTAAAAAGCTAACAATAACATTTTCTATTTATAATTCTTTCTAATCATTTTTATGTGTGCATATTAGTATTAATTTATAAAAATAAATACTTTTAAAAACTGGTATTATAATTAAACATTCTTCATATATAAGTCAATCATTAATTATATTAATAAATTGATAATAAAATTGAAAAAAAATGATAAATTATTTATATTATTTTTACAATATAAGTATTTTTAATTTGTTTATGACAGCTTCAATTATACGATTATCGATAAATTTTGGCTGGAAAGATAAAATTAACTACGATCATTGAGAAGATGTTCTGTTTTACCTTCTGGTATGTATTAATAATTTTTTCGAAGATAAATATTTCTCAGAGCCAATTTGATGATCACCAAAAACAATAATATTTATCTATCAAGTTCTCTTAAAATATTTTTTGTATAATTAATAATTTATAGTATAATTTCTGAATTTAAGAATGTATTCCTACTATATGTTTAAATTTATATATGTGTATTTTTATTTCTATGTATATAAAGTTAATAAATAATGTTAAGAAAAATTTATGGAAATCTGAAAACATAATTTTATAATGAAAGATTATAGTATATGAGTTCTTAAATATAACTATGAATCTTATTTAGTGATATAATACAGTACATTATTAATTAATACGATTTAAAAAATAAATGTATGTAAATAATTTATTTGAAATATATCTCTTTAAAATTACAATTAAAAAACAAAAATTTATGGTTACAATCACAAATTGATTTTTATTCATCTTTTTTTTTGGATTTTAAAGTTATGGATTTATAAAAAGATATACTCTGTATAAAAAAATATGAGAAATAGATTTTTTATCGATAAAGTTCGGATATAAATTTATTTATTTTATAATATAAAGAGTATATTAAAAATATGTATATTTAAATAACAACAATCGAAGAAATTAGGAAATCGAATTTATTTTCTTAGCAGCTGCTGATGCAATGATTAATTTTATGCTCATTAGCTAAAACCAATAAGTATGAGGAAAAAACTATAATACATTTACTGCTTTTTTGATATGCCATCTAAGTTTAAAAAGAATAAACGTACTTTTAGTTTTCATTCATCATGAAAATATAAACTGATTTAGAAATTGCTCATGTAACTTTGAATTTATTGCTTTGAAATTAAACTAAAGCGAAAGAAAGAAAATAATATTATTTTACCATGGAGTAATTAAAATAGTAGAAGATAAAGAAATGGATATAATTTAATTACATTGTATATAATTAGATATTTGTAATACAACAAACGTTTACTCCTCTTGAAAAAATATATATATTCACAATTCATAAATAAGTCTTTCAACTATGTAATGCATTTAAATAGTGATATATAGTGAACAAAAAGTATATAATTTATAGAAATATAATCAAAAAGATATTAAAATAGTTTATAATTTCAAATTAGTCATAAATTGAAGTAGCATTTTTATATATACATCTAAATGTGTACATTTACAATGTCTGCTTGTTTTAATTGTTATTTCTATTTATAAATATTATTTTATATAATACAAGCCTCTTGAATTTTAGATGAAATGGAATTGGTATCTATATTCAATTAACAAGCAATTCACTCTCTTCGTAATAGAATCATGATAATTATAACCTAATAAATTTGGTTTTTAGTTATTTCTCGTTAGGCTGAATTTATATAAGATTACCAAAGCGAGTTTAAAAACAAAATCACGAATTAATATGCAAAGCTTTTGCATGTTGCATGATGCTTTTTTATTCTAATAAAAGTGGTTACTTATCATTTTCACGCCATGTATATTACTGTAATATATACGCAATTTCTTTCTGCTCGATTCTCACGGTTTTACTTTATGACTTTCCTTTTTTCATTACAATTAGCACCTTTACGTTGCGCATAGTTTTCCTTTGATGACTTCCCTTATTTTGTGTAACAACTTAACCTTGTCTTATAAACATGTTTTCTATCTCAAATCGTAAATCTCGCTTCCCCGAAATTCGATATTTATTACCGAGTTCTGGGTTAGAACTGCCCTTTAAATAATGGACTGCTGCGAGAAGAATTCAGTTTAGAACCAGACACAGAGCAGAATCATTACTAAACTCATACTAAACTTCATCACGAACATTACTATTTTAATATTAAGTCAGTGTAATTTTATTATAACTTATATCACTATATAAATTACTATTATAAAACAACATACACACGAGTAACTTATTTACCCAACTACAACCCATTGTATTACTTTCAAACAATGTAAACTACCTTTCAATTCTTTTAATTTATACCCAAATTTTATCGAGTATTACTTTTAGAAATTTATTTTATGATTATGACTTTTCTATTCATAAAAACGATTTTTAAATTAATAAAATAATTACGGAATTGATTTAATGGTGACTTTTAATCATAGATTAATTCTGTATTAAAAGTAGTCATTAAAACGTGATTATTTTTTTTGTAAGAAGATGGATAAGAGTTTTTCTTCTTGAAGATATAAAATAATCTATACAAAATTCATGTAATCAGCCTGTAAAAAAGACATTATCATAAATGACGTTTTTAATAACTTTAACGTATTTTTCAGATTTATTTTCCATGCAAAATATTGGTAAATTTTAAAAATATAAAATATTTTAAAACCAGAATTGTAAAGTTACGACAATACTTTATTATTTTAGTTATCATATACTTGCTAAAATCAAAATTATTTTAAAAAATTTTATTCATTGATTTCATTTTTATTAAATTATATTAAATTGTATTTCACTTTATTTTGTAAACAATTGTTTTGTATAAAATTATATAAAATTTAGTTATTAAATTATAATTTTATATATATTGTATTAATTTGTATTAATTATCAATAAACACATTTTTAATGAGAATACTTTAAAAATAAAATTTTAAATATTTATTATAATATTAATTATACATCATAACAATATATATACAAATTAATTATACATTATATTTGTTTCTTCTAAATTTCTTCTAAATTTAAATAAAATAGAAAATAATAATATTCGATATTATTATTTATAGTTAATTTCTATTTATGCTAAGTATGCATATATTATAGTTTAAAAGAAAAAAATTACTTTACATTTTAAAAGTAGAAAAATAATCATGATACTTTTATGAATATATAAATTTTTCTTCTAATAAAATTATATTAAAATTTTTTTAAAAAACTTATTTTTATTATAAAAAAAATTAAACAAAAATACGTTTATTCAAATAAATTAATTATTATTATGTTGTTGATATTTATTTAAAAGCCAAACATAGTCTTTGTTGTAAGAAATACAATAATTTCTGCAGTTCTGTCAGATTAATGTATAAGTATTTATAATTATTTTTTTCTCATTTTTAAAAAATTGAATATCTTGGTGTGGTTGATATATAAATTTTAAACAAGACAATAAAATTACTTATGGAGTTCATCTGTCTTTTTTTTTGTAGACTCTTAAAAATTTGCATTAGGTAACAAATTGATCGTTCATAAATAATAATCGATGATGATTTTTTCTTTTTTCTTTTTATCTCGTAACATTATTTTAGAAATTATATAAAGAGTGAAAGTTTCTGATTTATTTTGTCATTTCGGGTGTTCTAGCATAATATCTGCTTGAAGTATATTAAATTGTGGGGCTTTATTAAATATGTTTGTTTATGTATAAGATAAGTGGAATTATTTTTTAAAGAATATATAAATTTTATGATAGTTTGTGAAACAAAATTTGCTTAAAAAGAGGTAATTATATTAATATTAATATTAAAATAATTGAACATAGACGATCAATATTTGCAATTTTATTAATTTTTCTCTTATTGAAGACTTATACTGATTTTCTTTTTTAGAAATTAATACCCAACGTTTATTTTTTAATATTTAAAATTTTAATCGAATGTATACGTTTGTGTATAAAATTTTTTTGGAGATAATATACTTCTTTTTGAGTTCTTGATTTTATATTGAACTTTGTATAATAGTTATTTGATTTTAATTCATGTATTACATAAATTTAAAAAAATGTATTTATTTATTAAAATAAAGTTAATATTTTTCAAAAATAATTCAAGATTTATGTAAAAAATGAAACATAATTTTTGTTATAACAAAAGTTGCACTTGATTCGTTTATTTAGTTAACAATATGAAGTCTATCTTGTTTTATTAAAGGTGAGAACTTGAATCGAATCATATTTTACGTAAATCTTACCATAAGAATAGGTAAAGTTTTACTAAGTTGATATGTTGATATTAAAAAAAATTATGATAAAAACTTGCATTGCATCTAAAATTCGCTGTAAAATATTAATATTATTCATGTTTAAGGTATGTTGTTATCAATTTATATAAGTTGATTTTTATTTTACTAGCATTTGAAACAAAAAAAAATTAGTATTTTATTAAGTAATCGTGTTAAATTAGCAAAATATCTGATCTAAATATCATAGAATTGCTAATATTTTTTATAATTTTCAAGACTGAAAAAAAATAAATATTGCATACCACGGTTTTCAGAAAATTATTAGTTTTATGTACAATCAAAATTTGTATTAAAATTAATATGTTTAAAAATCTAAAATCTATATTAAATTAAAATTTTGAAGCACATATATTCCATTTTATATTGTTTTAATAAAATCAACTTTTATACTGCAAACATTATGATCTTCATATATTGACAATAATCATTTTTGCTATATTAATTTAATAAATATAAGTAAAAGTATGTTTAAACAATATTTAAATATAGATAATTGCATTAAATACCACTAAAACTGATTCTTTGTAAAAATTTTTTCCATTTAAAATTAAAACTTTTAAACATGAAAGTAACTTGAAATCTAATAGTTTAGTTTATTTTTCTTTCTTTGAAATTTATGAAATATAATTGTTTCTTTCAAGCTGAGCACTTATTACATTCACGATATTTTTTAAAACTATTTTTTTATAACCAAACTTTTGTATTTTAAAAAATATTAAAAGTATATTTAATATGAATTTTTTATAGTGTTTAATTGATTAGATATGTCTATTATAATTGTATTAAAAATTAGTTTATGTATTGTTAACGTATTACATTTCTTTAAATTTTGATTTTTTAATTAATATTTTTTAAGTTAGAATCGGATTATTTTTTTAAATAACTCACATTATTACTTAATTTTTTATAAAAATTTTTTTATTAACAGAACTGTATAAATTAACTAAATATTATTAATCTTAAATATTATATTTAGTTGTATCTGGCAAAAGTAAAGGAAATACAATAATCTTTACTAGTATATAATTAAGCTATTGATTTTCAAGATCAACAATTTTATATAATTATGTATTTATGAAATCAATGACTGTATCAATGTTATATAAAATTTCTTTTGAATAAAATATCAAACTTGATTTTAAAAACAAATCTTTAAGAAGAGTCATAACAAATTTAAATTTAAACCTATTATAAAAAACTTAAAATAATTATAAATCTGTTTTTACCGCGTGAAAGTAAATTTAAATTATAATATTATTTGCTTTCAATTCTTAATTTAAGAAATAAATAATTTATACGACAATTTGAATAAATATAATGATACAATAATCCTTAGTTATAATAATAGTCACGAAAATATAATGAAAACTATAATGCACACTTATTATCAATGTTTCATGAAAAATAATTCGCAATACAATTTTTATTTTGAAGTATTTTATAATTCGTATATATTACAAAAAACAAAGATAATAATAAATTATAAATATATAAATATACAAATTCAAAATTGTATTGTTATATAAAATGTGATTTTATCAATTTATGAAGGATTGTTGAATAAAATTTCTCATAAAGTGTGTTAGTAGATAGAAATTAGTATATTTTTATAAATAATGATTATTTATGTTAATTTTAATGTAATATTATATATTGTTAAAAGATTGGAATAAAAATAGAAAAAATGAAAGAATCTGTGTACACTAGTTGTCCAAAAATACGTATTAAACACTGAAATAAATGTGCAATATTATTCAAAAAATAGACAAAGTTGTGACAATGAAAATCAATAAGCTTATATTGAAGAAGTAATCAAAAACTTTTTGCAATTATACTAGATCCCATTAGATAAGTTCTATCTTAATTATTAAACTTTGAGATTTATAAAAAACTTTCAACGTGTTTTTCTGGAATTTATTTTGCACAAAAAACATTGAAAGAATATTTAAATTGACCATAAAAAATATTTTGCTATGGGTTATTAAAATGTTTAGTAAACAAGAGGAAGGGACGCGAGTATATAAAATTTTTCACCTAAGATTTTACGAAAATAACTAATGTCGATTGGTGTCTTATGAGAGTATGAAAACGAAAATAAGTTTTATGTTATTTTATGCTCTAGGTTTAAAGAAATATACGCCAATGTATAGACTCTTATATACATAATTTCAGAGTAATAGAGAATTTTTAATTTTCGAATTTTTAATTGAATTAATGATTCATGATAAAGGCAACTTTTAACTATATATAGACAAAAAAAATAAGAGTTAAAATTAAATAAATATTCACTTTATTTTATTATATTTATTTTTAGCATGTTAGAAATAATAAATAAATATAATAACATATTTTCTACAATAATTTATATAATAAAAAGAAACTTTTAACAATTAAAAAATTAAAATTTTCATTTATTAAATAAAATAATTAATAGATGTATAAAATATTATAAAATAGTATAAGAAACAAATAAGTTCACATAGATATCTATAATCTATGAAAGATAATAAAATTTATTTGCTTAAGTATCTTATGTATGTAAGGTAAAATATATGGTTGCGAGTTGAAAATCGAATTTTTTTTAAAAAAAATAAGAATTGAATCTGGTAATGCGTTATGCGATTCAGACTAAAAAGATGTGCGAAGGTATGGAAAAAAAAATAAATAATTGAATATTTCTTTCAAATTATTTAAATTCTCGTACAAAATAAAAAAATTAATGTAATAAATGTTTTAGGGTTTTTTTGACGACAAAGAATCTAGTATATTCAGCGATAAAAAAAGAAAAGAAAATTAATATTATGATTGCAAAAATTTACAATATTGATTATAATTAGAATATTAGGTGTGTTTATGAATTATAAATGTAAAAAAATTAACCCACAATGTAAGTTTTTTGTTAAGTTCTGTCTTGTTAGCGACACTGTTAAAAGCGAAATATTGTAATTAGCATATATTTTATTTATATAGTTTCATATACTTAAAAGAGATAGGATTATCACTATTATTATTATTATTATTATTATTATTATTATTATTATTATTATTATTATTATTATTATTATTATTATTATTATTATTATTATTATTATTATTGTATTATATAATAATAATAAGTCAATTAAATCTATCATCTTAATTT
The DNA here is from genome assembly GCA_018907195.1 of Dolichoris vasculosae. Lineage (NCBI taxonomy): Eukaryota > Metazoa > Arthropoda > Insecta > Hymenoptera > Agaonidae > Dolichoris > Dolichoris vasculosae. The sequence goes on from JACCHY010000029.1 coordinate 1,091,443, forward strand.
ACTAGTAACAATGATATACTGATGATTTTATAAAATAATTTATTTTTTCATTTAAATATAATTTTGTTTATATGAATAAAATTTTATCAATAAGTAAAAAATCGAAATTAAATAAGAAATATAATAACAAATATATGCAAGATTACGCTATTCATAAAATAAATGAAAAAGAATTTAAAATATCAGTAAGCAAGAAGTTTGATTGATTTAATATATTTTGTGATAAAATAGAATAAAGATATATGTATTCGAGTTACAAAGTTCCATTGTGTAATATTATAAGAAAATATATGCACCATGTAAAAGTATTATCGACTGTTATTCACTATTAATCTCTCACTTATCCACTTAGAATTCCATTATATAGTACTGTAAATACTTTTTTTCTTCATTTATTGCGTATTAAAAACTCAATCATTTAAAATATCCATGAATTATTGAATAATTAAAAATAAAAATATGTTTTCATAAATATACATTTTTAAAAAATAAAATATATTTAATAATATTTTCGTAAGATCACACTAGAGTAAATATAAATTAAAACTAATTTAAATTAGATGAAACAACTAAAGAGGAGGTTCTTTAAAGTTATTGGCCAAGATTATCACGTCATAAAAAAATTCTTATGCCAATTTGGATTCTTATATTATTAATAATTTGGTTGAGGTTTCTGGAATAAATCAATGAAGGTAGTTTAAAAGATTTAATAAATCGAATTAAAGTAAAATTAAACGTATTGTATAATTTATGTTAAATAATCCGCGATTTACTACGTGTTGTTACCTAGTCACCAAAGTATAAATGAATTGATGATGTAGATAATGTGGATAAAATTATTATCATAAATTTTTCATCATCTTTATTAAGCACTCAAAATAACATTTCTGCTTACATGTAGGTTAATATTTTCTACTTTAATATAAAAGACAAACCCGTATGAACAGTGAGCTTCTTATGAAATAACAATACTATTACTATAGGAGATAAATTTGTGTTATTTAATGTAGGTATATGTGTATTCTGTTCATATTATTTCACTTCATTTAAAATTTATTAGTATTATTGATTATAAGATAGGATTTTTTTATTTTGTTTTGCCTTAAAAATGTTTTGAAAAAAAATTTAAATAAGTTTGAAAAATTAGAGAATAAATAAAATATAATTTTATCGCAAGCCTACGAAATTTCTAAACAAAAAAGTGTCAAATTCTTATGATTGCACATTCAAAATTATTATATAATAAAAATTAACCAGTTTTGCCTATAAATAAATTAAAAAATTTTTTTTTTATCTTTATTTGTTTGTTTCTAAAATATAGAAATAGATTTAACGAAGAAAATATCGCAAGAAGAATATTAAATCTTAATATATTGTTTCTACTTAATACAAGAAGTAAAAAAAAAATTATTATTTTATAACAAATAAGTTCATAAATATAATTATTTACAAATATTTTTTGCATTTTTTTCATGTACATTATTTATAAATAGGATGTTAAAAATTATTTTAATATTTATTTCATGTTTATTGTTTTACAGCAGATACATTTGACATGAAATTATTCATGCACAAAAATTAAGTTTAAATATAACGGTATTAAATTTCATTAATATAACTTTTTGAATAATACACTATATCTTAAATTAGTGATTTGAAAAAACTATAAAAAAAAATTTATTTGGAGAATGTATGTGAATAAATTATATTTGTAATATTAATTTTTTAATTATCAGAAATTGTAAATTTTTAGTTTTTAATCCAAATTATATTAGTTTTAAAATTATATACGAATATTATCTAAGATACTTGTGTTAAAAATTATTTTATAGAAGATTAGTAATAGACTTTAGATTTTAGTAAGTAAAATAATTTTTATTATAAAAGAATCTTTAGAAAGTAATTTTTTAACAATGATACGATATTACAAATCATAAATAAGAAATGTTATTATTATTTATATTTTCAATAAAAATTAAATTCGTAAACAGGAAAGTTTTCAAATATATAAAAATAGGAAAGTTAGTTATGTTAGCATATTAGCTATTTCTTATTATTTCTTTTTAAAAGGAATATTTATTTTTGAAGGTGCTAAAATTAATCATCACGACCAAAAAATTGATTTTTTGCTTTTGTTATCTTCTTTTTTATCGTTTTATACAAAATCTAAGAGGTTATGGTGGTAAATGAACGAAATTTTGTAAAAAAAATATTAAGAAAATTAAATTTTTTAATTTCTAAATTTCTTTTTCATTGTATTAGGTTTTCATTATTTCTATTTATATAATCCTATACAAATAGTTTAGTAGTTTAAAGGTAAAGCTCTGTTTGAAGCTTTGTTGCCCCTGCGTAACTGCATCCGGATTATGCTCTTAGAATGTTAGGATTTTTTCACGCAGAAGATTGATGTTTGTATAAAATAAGATTAACACAAGCGATTTAATGGAACTTAATTAGGTATGAAAATATAATCAATTTATTAAATAATAGTTAATTGGATCTTTTATCTCAGATATTTATTTAAATATATAGAAAACAATCGACTAGTTACAAATTCTTTGATATTGACCATAAGGATGCAGCATCCACTATTATTTTGAATGCAAATAACATATTTTTATTTATAATTAACACACGATGTACTTATAAAATTAGTTTAAGACGAAAATAAAGCTATCGTCTGCGTAGGCGTGTGGGATACCCATATTGGCATTATTTTCCGAAGTACGTGAGATTAATAATAGTATATAGTGGCTTCCTCACCAGTATTGATTAAGATACGTTCAAAGTCGACGTTCTTAGGATCGGTTGAGCATACAACAATATCGTTTGTTGGCGAAGATGAGACGTACACACCGGTATTATTTCTAGGCCAGGATAGTAGATAAATCGATTTTAGGTTTGCTAGCCCCATTATAGCTAAAATCCGGAATTGCAATCTTGGACTTATTAGCAATATACATACGCATACATATATAATGACGTTTCTTTCCATCACTTTTTGATTAGTTGATCTAGAAATTTTAATAGTCGGATTTTTACTTTAAGGTATTCAGTAAAAGTGGAAACAAACTCTAGTGATTATATTAATTATCATATAAGAGCTGATAATGTCGATAAATGTAATTTTATTTATTCTCTAAAGATAAAATAAAAACATAAATTAAAAAATATCAATTTGTGAAATACATAATTTAATGAAATTATATAGTCAAGGATGCTAGAAGTGCTTGCCTGATAGTATTTAACACCGGTATTACTAGAAGTACGAAGATAGATTTACTGTATTTTAAACATGTAATATGCTATTAATGAAATAACTGATTATTGATTATTAAATTCACTTAGATAGATGATTTTAATAAAAATTCATGGTGTATTTGATATACCCGTAAAAAATATAATGGCTTGGTCTATAATTAATATAATTAAGGTCATTATTGCGTTGTATTTAGTGCATAAAATTATGATTTAGTACTCAGTATTTACTTTTTACTGTTTAATAGTATGCATTTTTATTGTTTTAGTAATACTTTTTTACTACTTGTATGGTGTTTGATTATAGGTTCACATTTTGACAATGCATTAAAAAAGTAGATAATAAATTAATTATATCTATCTTAGTAAAGACATTGTCGAATAGAGTATAATATATTACTACTCACCTACATTCCATTAAAAGCATTTCATAGCAGTTATTTTTTAGTTTATCGTGTTATTCTATGTCAATGTTAAATTTAACGAAATACATTAATTATATAAAGATGCGGTTTTAGTTTGCTCAAAAAAGATATTATCATCATTATTATTTATTTAGTATTAAAGTTTATATTTTTAGTAGTTGTAAAAAAATAATTTAATACCAGTTATCTTTATTTATTAAAAAATCATAATTTTATATTAAAACTTATTTTTTATCAGTATTAATTTCATTTAACATTTAATATATTATAAAAGAATAATAAATCAAAACGTGATGCAATATTTAGTAAAATTGTTTCATATGTTTAATATTAATATTTAATATTTTACCTGATTCTTTTCTTATTTACATATTTATTATTATATTTTTTACATGTTTCTCTTATCAAATTACAAAAATAGTTTTAAATATTTTTCAGAAATTATTAATCATTTCCATTTTTAAATAGATTTGTTACAAATAAAATTAAAACGAAAAGTTAGGGCGTCTCCATCAACCTTATCCCATTATCAAACCTTTAACGAATTTACAATTAATAATTTTTTTTCTCAGAAATTGATTCGATTTTCATGATTTTTTTCGTAAATTCATTTATTTCACATTATTTATTTATTCATAAATTCATTTAATTCACATTATTTTTTTATTCCTAAATTCATTTAATTTATATTATTTTTTTCTTTTGTGAAACCATTTGTTTTATATATTTTTTTATCTTTATACAAATACTTTAATATTAAATTTAAATCATAATAATTTCAGAAATAAATTCTCTTATAAATATATTTAAACTATCTTTACAATGTTCATAAAATTATCTATATAGGATTTTAATTTCTTCTTTTATAAAATTGTTTAATGTTATGAAATTTCAGTTTTTCCAAATATTATAAAATTATATAAAATTGAGGATCGGCTTATAGTAATAAATAATAAGATTTTAATAATGTTTATCTTGAATATTTATTAAATTAATATAAGTCTTCTACGTATTTATTTTGAAAAATTTCCATTACTATTCTATTAAAAAAATTTGTATTGATGCTTAATACAATAAACAAATAACTTTTTCATTTTTATTATTTTATTAATGTACAAAATTATATTCATATAACCTGTTATTAAACGTTACATCTAAATATATCATTTCTTTAAAAAATTAATTACTACGAAAATATTCTATCAATTAATAGATTACACGTTTCTTATACAATATAAATTATCATGAAATTGTATCTATGTCAAATAAATTTTTTTGATATTGAAATTTTATTTGTTATATAAAATAGTCTGAATTTTATATAGAAAAATAATATTAAATATTATATACATTGAATATATTATTATAAGAACTTTTTAAAATATTAGAGCATATTATTTTATATTTTTTTAAAAGACAACATCGACATTTATAGAAAATATATTTTATAATAAATACATATTTTTTAATTTATTAATAAATAAATTTTATAGATTTTCAACAACTCTTAAAATGTTTTATCTATATAAATAAAAAATCTAGAACTAAAATATCTATAAAGATATTTATGCTTATAAACATAAATATAAATTATTGTCAATATAAGTTATATCGTGAGATATTTTTTTTTTTTTTAATTATGAATATAAAAAATAATTCTGTATTGCTTTCATTGAATGAAATTTTTTCGAATTTAAGGTAAAATGAACAATAACCGTTTAGTAAATATTTATAATATATTTCTAAATTATTCTATATTACTTTTAAAAATATATTGCTTTTAAAAATATTTATATATTTTTACCGATAATCAAAAAACTTCGATGTTATTGATAGTAGTAATTCATAAAATATACAAATTTCGATTTTATATTTATCGTTAATAAAAAATTTTTAATAATCAATTTGACGTATGAAAAATGTCGTATATATATATATTGATTAACAATCAGCTAAAAATATTTTAATAATATTGCTGAAGAATTTGTGAATAATAAACGATATATTATGGTTAGATGTATGAAATTAGATGTATTGCTCTGGATTACTTTAAATAAGTCCTTAAAATTATCCTATTAAGTATTTTAAAATATATAGTATCTTTTTAGTTGCACACTCTGTATCAAAATAACTATTATCATCGTCTTAATTTAAACTACATTACATGCACTTATATAAATATTCTATCCTTTAAAATTTTATTTAATTAAATAAAAGTTTCTTAAAAGTATTTAGTCAAAAATTATTCGAATAAATAAGAGAATACTGTACAGCAAAATCATGTTTTAATAAACAAGATCTTAAATAAAATTCGTTACCTGTATTTGAAACTACTTTAGCTGTATTCATTTTAATAGTATATAAATTAATTTGGTTTATTCAAAAAGAGAATTATAGAATATTTTTCATAAATTTTTAATATCGTATTTACTTGCACTAATATAGCTAATCATATAAATTATAACGATTAATGTAAGTATTATATTATAATTTAATAAAATAATATTACAAAGAAATCAAGTTACATTATTTATATAAATGGTTATATAAATTTATATAAATGTATATATTATTCATATAAATATTAATGTAATTCTATTTTATTTTCAATATATACGGCAACAGATTTTATATTAATTTATATAAATTCATTAGCAAGTAAAATACAGTAAATATATTACCTTCTGTAAATAATTTGTAATTATATTAAATAAAACTAATACAGAATTTAGATTTTTTCATTATGCTCAAAAGTAAATATAAGAGTTTTATAATTAGTAGTAATCTTGTTTTTAAACTACTATTTTTGACATATTTATATTATATAACTATTAAAATAAATTTTTAGTTGATTTGATTGATATTTAAAAATAGCGACTAGATCATATAAAATATACAGAAACTATAAACATTAATATTTAATAAAATAAATTTATAACGCTTAAAAACGAATTTAGAGGAAAATTAATTATTTACTTAATGGCACTGATTTGATAAGACAAAATGTTTTTTCCATAAAAAATATTATTTTTATTTAATTAATTTCTTAAAAAAGGCATTAATAATTTTAAGTACAATTATTAAGCCCGTATCTAATTCTGTTATTTATTCGGTTATCATGTCGTAAGCGTTGAGTAATACTATACTGGATTCATTTTTTCATGGTCATGCATTTTGAGTACATTCAATTTTAACTCATTTATATATTTCGTTAAATGTACAAGTTGATCAAGAATAATAGGAATAGTAAAAATCATGTTTGAGCTCATATTCAAGATTAGTTCATTACAACTTTCATTAGTTTATGTAAATCTACTAATATACAATTTTAATAATTATTTTTTGTAATTTTCATAAATTATCTTGTTAATCTTTCATAAATGAAGTGATAGTTTTGTACTCGTATGAAAATTCTGCAATCTGTTGTTTATATTGAAAATTTAGGTAAGTTCACTGCTGCTTATGTTTCAATGTTAATAAATAATTTATTAAAATTACTGCATATATAGTAGAAAAACATATTTTTTGTTGATATTTCATTTTTTTAAATTGTTAATTTATTTTGTTCTTAATTTTTGTACAGTTAAAATTCTCTGTAATTTTTTGTGTACAGTTCATACAGAAATTTTATAGTGTACCAAGAAAATACACCTATGATATTATTTAAAAAAAAATTATTTTGTTCAAATTTATTACATATTTTTTATATTAATAATGTAGAAAATGGCATGAAATATTTATATATATTTCATATGTATTACGAATTATATTATTTGCTGATTATAATATTTATTTTTTATTTTTCGTATATATTATTTAGAAATATGTATTACCTTAATAATTAAAGAAATTAATAATTAATACAAATTTTTATTATTTAAAGGATTAATTAGCAAAAAAATAAATGAATTCATATATTTAGATATATTTAATTACTATAAGCAATTGAATATATTAAGGTATTCATAAATAAAATTATATATAAAAAAAAATAAGTTTTTATATAATTTATGTTAATTAAAAAAAAATATATATTACATTTTTCTTAAAAGGTAAAAAACATAAAGAAAGTTTTTTTTAATAGTTTTACATAAAATATAAAGTTGATATTCGATACGTAAGTATTGATAAATAAGAATAGCTCATTTTGTCTTACAGTATTAACTTAAAATCAACTTCATATTGCATTATGTGTCGTAAGATTAGATTACGTGAGTTAAGTAAAAATTTAAAGAAAAATGAAAAACGAAAAAAAGAAAAAGAAAATAATGAAAATATTAGGTAAAGAACTTACGTGGTGATGCTGTTTTAAGGTTTAGTCATAAACGAACTCTCCTGTCCCGTACTATTCTATCCTTGCTTTAAATCTACACCTGTAGCATCATCTGTAAGTACTTACATGCATCTGTGTATGAGCGAAATGTGGAAAGGGGTTTTGACGGCGATGATACATAATATTTTCTCTCTTTCTCTTTTACGTATGTAAAGTCTAGGTTTCTTTAAATAATAAATCTGCAACGCTTAAAAGATACATACACGTAGGATAATTCGATTCTATAGTTATAATACGGCGATAGCTATACAACACTTATATGCGTGGTATTGCTGAGTGCTACATTTATTATGCTATAGCTAGCTGTAACCCCGACTAAAATGATTTATACAATGATTTTACATACTTTTACTTTGATTTACATGTGACGTTTTTCAACAAATTTTTGTATATGAATATGTTTGGATTCTTGTGAGTATGCGCCTTCAGTATATATAAGTGGTGTAAATAGTAAAATTTATTTTTTTATGATTGTTATATTTAACAGTTTTATATTAAAATTTTTTAAATATATAGATTTCAAAAACAATGTATAAATTTGATATTTAGCAAAATTTTTCACTGTATTCGACTATTGTATCATAAAAAAAATCTTCAAGCTGATAAAAAAGATTACAATGAGTTTCAAAATATTTATGAAATATTTTTTACAGAACTATCTTGAAATATTATACATATTTTTAATATATCTATAATATCTTTTTGTTGAATAAAAAATAATAAAATATTTAATAAATTATAATATTATATTTAAATTATAAAAATAAAAAATATATTTCTAAAAATTTATTTAAAAAATGATGAAATATAAAACTTATTGTTACGTAATTGATATTTTTTATTCTTATATGTTAAAAGTTATAATTTTTATATTTTCTATTTCATTTTAAAATCAATAGTTGAATTAAATAATTCCGATTACTATATTCATCTACTGTTAGTTGAAAATAATATTATAAATAATATTATTTATAGTTTAAAACATTTTTTATTTTAAATATCAGAGTAAATAAAATAAAACATATTTAAAGTATAAATTTAATAATAAAATGTTTTTTTATTGTACAAGATATTATATACCTACATATTTTATAAAATACTTAAAAAATATAAGAATTAGATTAAAGATTATTATTATTAATTATGTGGATATATAATTTACATATTGTAATATATAAATTTCGATATTCTTTTGTTATATACAGAAGATTTATGAATTTGAATTTAAAGAAGTGAAATGATATTATAATTTATTATTATTAAATGCACATAATTATAATACGTAGAAATATTTTGCGGCTTATAAAATATATGCTTTTTTCTTGTCTTTTCTCTTTGCATCTTAATTCAGTTACAGAATTCTTCTTTGAAGATATACTTAGAAGAGATATTCAAAGTTTTTTGTATACTATTTGAATTCTAAAACATCCTTTAAAAATTTTGTAACACTAAAAAAACATCAATTTCTTTATCAAATATTTTTAACAAGATATTTTAATTTTTATAAATAAAAAATTTTTTTTTACATAAAAATTAAAATAAATGTTTACTTTTTAATTAAATATTTTATAAATTCAAATAATGCAAATAATTATTTAAATTTTTTTAAATAAAATGATTTTTAATACAATTTGAATTTTAAAACATTTTTTAAAAATGAAAAATTTTGTTTCAAAATATATTTAATGTTATTTTTAAAATATTAAAAATTTTGTTTATTTCTCATTATAACTGATAACTTTAATTATATTATTTTAATCAATTTTAAGTATATATATAATTTATTTCGTAGCTGTATAAAACTTAATCGATTTTTGTGAGTAAATATATTGCTAAATATTTAGCAAGTAAATAGTTGAATTATACACCTTATAACATTTCCACATTAATACTTATAATAATTAATAAAAGTTATAAAAAATATATGATTTTTAAATATTAAATTTTATCGCTCTATTTTATAGATTGAATTATCTATAAATATTCTTGGTTTACTTAAAAAGAATGATATGTTGATATTTAGAAAGAAAAAGACATGGTTAGTTAAAAAATTTATTTTTAAATATAAATACGTAACCAGTATGTAATCTATTTATTTTTTCAAGTACATTGTTCGAGCATCAACTTATAACTTTCTATTTCAGATAGCAAAATACTTTCCTTGCCGCTAACCAATTGGTTAATGTAGGATATTTATTGCATTGACTTAATATAAGCATATTTGCTAAAATATCGTATCTTGAATTTATTGACAGATATAATACTATGTCTGTTAACGATTTGTATGTATACTAATTTTCTATTTAAAAAAACAAAAAGGCAAAGAAAAACGACTAGTAAATAACGTAAATAAAATTATTCAAACTCAGTCGATTGTGAAGCGTCAAGTTACTCGCAACGGTCCTTAAACACTCATCGCGGAGACGTCCATAGTCATTAAAGGATCGTATAAACGAATTGTTTATCGGAATTCGAAGAAAAACAAAAAAATAAGATACCCTTGTGAGGTTCCAATAAAAATAACGAGATAGCGAAATTCGAGAAAATCACACGAGTGACTCAGCGTTGTAACAATTCGAACAGATGAAGTACTTCAGACTTAGAGGGTCATATTAAGTGAGATATCTCCGTGAAAGAGCAGGAGGAAAATCGCCGACGGTCTGGTGGACGGCCTCTCCAGCTAACGATGCAAGAGAGATCGCTAATTCAAAGGAGACGTCGGACGGAGAAGCGACAGGGTCCACCTCAAGAGAGGGGCGAGAAGTCGCGTGTCCACGAAGACGTGTGGGGCTGGGCGGCGATCTCCTCCATTGGGAGAAAGAAGAGCCGTGAGCACGTTAAGGTTTCGGATAACCGTTAGACGACAGACACGCCCGAAATCATAGAGATCTGGGGGTTCCGTATTGAGGACAACGATTGCCTTGTTGTGGTTTGACTTCCCAGAAGAAATAAAACGGAGCATCCAAAAACAAAATAGAAGTTCCAAAGGAACAAGAGGGATGAGGATATATGTATATACAAGTAGGCATCGGAGGACAATTAAATCCTTTTTAGACTTGTGTGGCAATTTTGAGCTTACGAGCGCAAACTGTTTTACGCGACATCACAGAATTCTTGTACACGACTTCGCAAAAATTATTGTACACAGCCGAGATAAATACATATCAAACTATAATATATTGGAACAGAAATAAAATTTTTAAAAATCAAAAGTACTTGTTTTTCCTCACCAACAACTTCAATGCCGAGATGTTATTGAATTAAGAACTTAAAGTTTTTGCTCAAAACATTGGCTTTATTTTTTATATTTTTTATTTATTATTCGTTTATCAACGATTAAAATATTGTCAACATGAATATTAATTATAATGAATTATAATCTATATCGTTTGTTTTTAATATTTGAATCAACTTTTTTACTACAGTTTACTATAAATTGAAGAATCGGAAATAATAAAATTAATATTGTAAAACAAGTTAAGTATAAAAAGAAATAAAATTTTTTTATAAAATTCGAAAATTCGAAACTTAAACAAAAATTGTCTTTCTTAAAAATTTCTTCAGAATGATGAATTAATAATTTCACGCTACACATACATAGTACAACACTTTGCGCTACTTTGATTGTTTAATCATTAACAAATTTAATAAATTTTTATTATCATATAACGAATAAATATATATTTTAAATAAATGTATTCAGTATTAAACAAAAATTGAATTTTACACGAATCGGTGTAAGTGTTAAAATAATAAGAAAATGCATAAATGTTTTGAAGCAAATTAAGTTAAAATTTTAATAGATTACTGAAACCTCTTTTATATTAAAAAAAAGAAGTTTAACAATTAAAATCAATAAAAATTCTAAATAACAATATTTGTTTATTTATTTAGACAGTGAATTCAATAGTAATGGTCAATCTTAAAATTGAGGTTTTATTATAATTTTAAAATGATCTATTATAAAATACATAATTCTTAAAATATCTATTCCAACAATAGAATAAAATTTATTCGATTGAAAAATAAATTAAATGAACTGTATACTTTTAAAATTAAAATAACATCATAAAAAGTTCGTGATTTTTTAATAAAAGATGAAATGAAATATAATATAATTTGGAAACCAAATGCAAAGTTTTTTAAATCACACTTGAAATGTATTAAACGTATGAATTAAATATTTTGACGTAGATTTTAATACTTAATTTCCATATACTGCTATTATTTAGATCTTAATAATATTATCACCTATAGTTTTGTTCATTTTTTGATGAATTAGTAATATATTAAGAGGCTTTCAAGAGACCAGTTTAGAAATTTGCTGACTAATTGACTGTTCAAATGGTTGAATGCGTAGTAAATTAAACAACATTTTTAGTTGAGGTGTTATAAAAAGTACTTTTATAACTAAATGGTGTGTAATTTCAATGATGTGATCAGTTATTACTTTCCTTTTGTTTTCAAAACAAGGATTGAATTCAGTGAAAAGTATATGAATAAATAAAAGTAATAATGAGCATGTAACTAATGCAATTAATACTAATAAGTAATATAATGTAGTTAATAAATAAAAATAAATTATGTGGTTTATACAACTATGGGATTCGTCACGTTAAATCGTTAACGTTTTTCGTTTACTATATAATACAAGTAGCAAAAAGAAATTGTAATTGAAAATATATGTGGTTCTTACTACTGTAATTAAAAAAAAAGAATGACAGCGCTATGTATTATAATCACCTAATAATGCGGTACAGTAATAAAAATACAATAATTGTAAAAATTGTTTTATTTAAAAATTGAGGATAACAGATTTAGGTGGTATACATTAAAGCTAATTTTATCATTAATATGCTTTCACTAGTGATGGATTATCCGGAGACAAAGCATAACTAAAGCTTCTATTCTACAATATACTTGGGGATTGAATTCAGATAATATATATTATATGTATAGATAAGACTATCGATGTATGAATTTAAATGAATATAAAATGTTTTTTTATTATGTTTTTTTAAATTCAAGAAGTATATAAACTTAAGTTCTCCATGCTTAAAATTATTATATCTACATAAAATCTTTATCGTTTAATTTAAATGTAATGGTAAAATTTCTTCTAAAAATATCTGATTACATTATTATAATAGATAAAAGTAGCATTCTGTATTTAAATAACTATTTACATATAACTTGTAATCTGATATAATGTAATCTAATATATGTAATCTAATATCACATAATATAATTTTGTTCATGAAAGAAAATTGTCTTCAAGTGCAAAATGGTATAAAGAAGTCGGATCAAGATATATCTTGAGTTGCGGTCATAAGACAGAGAAAGAGATATTTTGTTCATTCTCGATGGACCTTGATTTTAAACACGATTTCTCCATCTTGCACTCGTCGTCCTTTACAATTTTCATTGTTTACGTGAAATTAATGCAGATATATGAGTAGAAGTAAATGCACCCATGTAGGTGAATTTGCCAAATTATCAACTGCGCAAAAAAAATTAAATATGATATAACCTTATAAATAACAAAATAAACAAGATTGTATTTATAATTGAAATTTTTTTCTTTAAATAAATTTATGTAAAATAAATTAATATGTATTTTTTAATTTGTTTAAAACTGTAAACACTATAATTTAGTTCTTAATATATATTTAACATGCATAAAACTATATATAAGTGTACATATTAATCAGAAAAAACATAAACTAATTCAACAATTATAATTTAGTATGATCAGTTTTATAGAATTAGTTTATTATTAAGATAATTATAAATAATTTTCTAAAAATATTGTATAAAAATAAATTAAATAAATAAAATAAAACATAGATTTATATTATTATTTAGTGATTATATCTAAAATATTAAATCAAATCCAATTTTTAGTTAATATTGTTTAATATTAATAAAAAGTAATTGTATTCTAAAACAGTAATTATTAAAAAGTGAGCATAGTTATGTGTTCATTTTAATTGAAAATTTTTTTCTCCGCGTTTCATGGTTAAGTTTTTGCATCGAAAACAAAGAAAAACGAGCCATTGTTTTCAAAAAGTAGTTGTTAGACTAATTTATGAGTCTTGAATCTATTTATTTCAATTATGTTTATCAATAACAATGTTAGTATTTTGAAAAAATTGAAATAATTTTTAAAAGAATTCTTCAAATTGTAGAATGAGATGAATATATATGCATGCATGAAAGCTGTGATAAAAATTTTATCGAAGTAATAATTAAAATAACATAAAACTTATTTCACAAATTGTAAAGATATATTTACAGGCGTTTCTTGTAAACTACGTAGTGAATATGTACATAGCGCAAGCGCGCTTAAATACTTTCGCAGAGCTTCACTTAGAGACTATTCTATTGCTTACACTTGAATGAATTTGCGCAACATTATCTTGGTGCCAGGCAATATGAGCACCTCTGGTTATTCGCCCACACTATCTTATTCACTCTGCACATTCATTCAGATCTTCATACTCCTTCTCGCGGTCAGCGAGTGACCCTCACTTTACGTAAAAACCTGTCTTATACGTGTGCAATTTCTTATAATTCATTGCCTCCTTTTCTAGTAAGCAAAAACATGTGGTTATATCTGTTTTATTCTTTTGTTCTATCTTTCATTTCGTCTCGCTGTTTGCACATAGTTACATATAGATATACGTAACCTTATAAGTTAAACTTATACTAAAATACGTACCCATGAATGTTATATTGTAGCACAAATAACAGCAACTGACGTCATCGGATCCGTGAATATTCACGTTCCTTAGCCAAGCAATCTTCTCCATTCTCATACGAGAGATAGTCATTAATAAATTATATTATACGTAATTGGATTGAATCCTCATAGACTGTCTAGTCACTCGTTCTAGACATTGATAAAGAAAAAAAAATCTTTTATTAAATATGCACTCATGTGTATGTATATACAAACAATTATGACGAATGTTAACTGTTTGAACAAAATCTCAAGTGAATGATATTTGTGCAGAAATAATTTTGCTCCTTCATTGTATAAACATTTCAACTGTTGCTTGTAAGTCTTTAAATCAAGTCAAGTTTTTTACTTAAACAATTTAATATACTTATAATTCCATTCAATTTACTTTCTTATCATTTATGGCAGTTAAATTAATCTTTTTTCCTATGTTCTGTAAATATGTAATATATTAACTTGCTTTTTATAAATTCAAATTTTTTCTATCATTGAACTTTTAATTTTCCTTCTATATTGTTTGAAGAAAGTCATGGTCAAGAGATATTTATTAAACTTTCATTACATATATGTGTACTTGAATATTTGTACGACTATACACTTTTCTGTCCATTTCTAGTTTTTGAGGTTAATAAAATTTACAATTTTGGTCAAGAATTCAAATGAATCAAACAATAACTTTAACGAAAAATGACTAGAATTTAAAGTTTATACACTTAATATAATACTATACCATATAAAAATTACTCCTTCATACAAATATTCATTGTATATAAATTCATTAATACATCTTTACATTTTTTATTTTGATCATATTTTTTATGTTTTTTATTTAAAATATTTCATAATATTTATATTAAGTTTTACTATAATTGAGTAACTTGATAATCTGTAAAGCATTATCATAAAATAATATTTCTAGTGTGTGTACAAATATTTTAATAAATTTGCAATCCAAATAATTTTAACATATAATGATAATTATTATTATATATACAGTTTAGTTTGTTCTAATATTATAAAATTGAAATAAAATGTAAAATATGTTCATATAATTTCTTTATACATTCTAAAATAGATGATCATTTCTAAACAATTAATAAATAAAAATTTATTGAAAAAAATATTTAACTTATGAGCATAATTTTTTTCAAAATTAATATATTAGATTATTTATGATATCAAATAAATTTTACTTAATTAAATTATTGTGAATTAATTAATACATTATTTAATAATTATTATTTTAATTTTAATAATTCGGTATATTATTAAAACAGTAG
The DNA here is from genome assembly GCA_018907195.1 of Dolichoris vasculosae. Taxonomy (NCBI): domain Eukaryota; kingdom Metazoa; phylum Arthropoda; class Insecta; order Hymenoptera; family Agaonidae; genus Dolichoris; species Dolichoris vasculosae. The sequence goes on from JACCHY010000029.1 coordinate 1,107,481, forward strand.
ATAAGAAAATTATGGTTCATTTTTAAATGGTTCAAAATATTAGTTCACCATTTATTATAAATACAAAACCGTTCTTAGATTTACATACTTGTAAGTACACTGTGTAATCTATATCCATAAAACTAGTCACTCATGATATACTTTCATTAATTGTAAACACTAAATTAAAATTACATATCATAATAATTAATACAATAATCTGAAAATTAAGTCAAAAAAATTTAATTGTTAAATTAAATAATAATTCATTTGATTATTTTTAATAACTATTTTTAATTAAAGAATCCATAAAATTTTTATTAGTGTATATTTTTATTATCAAACATTACGAGTGGCTAAAACTATGTAAACTACGAATACAATAAGTGTTTTGTATATTAGTTTTCTGATATTTTATTAGTCCCCGATGGACAAAAATTAATTTACAACGTTCTGTTATTTTATTTTTTATCTTGTATAATAGTTAAATATATTTACAATCAAAACTATGAAATAGCGTTTAGATCAAATTTCATTCTTGATCACATGTAGCAAAAGCTCAAGCATCAAGCAGGATTTTTTAGCATTATTCAAGAATTTTTAATTATAAAGAAAGTTGTGATCTATTACTGCAACTTTATATATTTACAAAAACTTTTGAATTTAATAAAAAATTATAAACGAAAGAAATATTATTTTTATTTAAAAAAATATTTTTTAGTTATGTTGTAATCTAAGCTTTCAAATAAAAAATTACCAATACTAATTTAAAATGTTTTTTATAGTAGTTAAATATATTGTAACAAAAATTTTATATCTATAACAATACTTTGTTAACAAAATATATAATTATAATAAAAGTTTCATCGATATAATAAAAAAAAGAGAATGGATGTCAAATTTTATAAACATATATATATTCAAGAAAATATTGTAAATCTCGATGCTTAGAAAGAAATAGAAAGATGGATATATAAAAAATAAGCGCTTGAAATGTCTCTACTTCTTCTATCTCACCACAGCGGTGTACGTCAGTACTGTGTCCTTGTAGTAGGTTAGAGACCGGTTATTATTTTTCTGTGAGATTTAGATTTCTTTCTGTATCCTATTGATGACCTGATTGGTCTGTTATAGTGTAGCATAACCTTATAATCTATTTAATGTGGATATGTATTTCGGTTGATAATTCAGGTGATGATAATTGGATGAAAGATGTTGAAACTAGTGATTTGCAGTAACGTTGTTTTAAATCATCGATACTGATTTTTTTCTTTACGGAAGTGTCACTCACTGGATGCGAAGATCAATAAATTTCAACATCTAGTCCCAAATATCGTAAATTTCTTTATTGAAAGATAAGATTATCATCTATTGTGCATGCTTGACTCGCAGTTATGTGAGTTACTCTTAGCCAAGTTAAGAAGTCATAAATTAGAATGATCTTGAATTCGGTATCATTATTAGACAGGAAGTTTACAGGCAAACTAAATATCAATACTATTTTTTCCTGGAGATTATTATTTTAATTATTCAGGTAAAGACAAAATGGATTAATATCATGTGAATAAATTCAGAAAGACTAGCAAATATTTGTAACTCTTAATGGACTTTAGAAAAAACTCTATGATGTTATATTGTACGGTAATTAATGAGTTCGATATTGGGCTATGATATATTAGCTCAGATAGAAATAACTTTAAGCACCTGATAGATGACGCATTTTTTACATAATTTGCTGTAGTTTTGATCTAAAATTATGTACTCATAGATATAAATGAATAATATACTTAATAATCTCTTGGTTTTCCTCCCATACGATCATTCTGTTTTTCTTCATTAAAACAATTTTGTAGTCGTTTCTTTAATTCAAGAGAGGTGATTATGTATTTATAATAATACCGTGGTAACTCAAGGGGCCGCTACGTCAATTTACCACTTAGATTTCATAAATGGTCAAACCATTTTAGTTTGGCGTGGTTCGTAATTAAATAGAAATAATAATCTTTCATATCGAGCTTAAACCTACGGGTAGCTTAAATACAGTAAAACATTTATGACCGTTAAACGTTCCGGGACGAACATATTTTAGCTCGCGTAACTTAATTCTGACTTCATTATTCGCTACTTTCCGTTAAACTGCATAAAAATGTATCATTTACATTCTTTTATAATATATACTATCGTTTGAATTGTGAAGAAGTGAAAGTCAGTGCAGAAGGATACATAGGGCATACATATTTTATTGTTTAAATTAATTTCTGGTATTATGAATGAGATAAGGTTCTTATAGTCATGGTACCATAATTTTTTTAATAGTACTCAGAATCAGTATCAATTTATATTACTTGTATAGTATTTACAGAATCACATTCACATAAAAAAATAAATACTCTCTTACCTTCGATACTTTCTTCAGCTTCTAATAATAGATACAAAAGCAATAAGAGCTATATTTCGTCCTTACTATGAATATAGAATTAAACCATTTTGGTTTAAACCATCGATTAAACTTTAATCAAATGTAATTTTAAATTAATCATGCATTTTGCTTTTAAGTTCTTATGAAATTGAGTCATGAGTTATAACACCCTTCAATAGTCTTAGTTGTTACACATATCATTCAATTGCTTGGCAAGGCCGGATATTTCAAAGTAATATCGATGAATAATAATATAGTCATTTTATGTTTCCTGATTAAACTTCTTAAGTTAAACATACAAATTTCACCGAATACAAAATATAAGTTTAGAAACATGATAGGATTCAGAAAAATGGAAAGCTTAGCTCTAATTTCCTTAGAATCAATCTTTTATGATCGATTTTTATTTCTGCTAGTTTGAATTATATAAAATAGTCACGGTGTTACCATTTGTTAAACATATAGAAACACTAACGTTTAGTTTAATTTTTCTATGCTTTTTGAGACTGTGGTTACTTTGATATCTATTAACATTTATATTTGATAATAGTCAATATTAATTTATGAATAATAACATTATTATTTGCCATTCATTTGATTTTTATCTCTAAATCTTCAATTTATAGTAGAGATATTTACTAGCTAATTTAGTGACTTTAATATTTGTGATATCATTGTTTATGTAAGACATATTTATTAGTACAAAAGATAAACTTTTTTACTTTACTCTTCTTACTATTTCCGTCACAACATATATTTATAAAATATTTTTTATTTTTATAATTATTCATAAAATTAATTAAAATCCAATGAAAATTCTGAAAAATAGTTGAAAAGAATTTTTTTATGGTAATCAATATATTATTGAAAACAGACAAAATTTTTCTGTTTCAAATAAAGAATTTAGAATACCTTTATATATGAAATTATAAACGTTTAATAAGTAATGTATTAACAGATATTATTTTTATTTTTATATATAAAATATGAGGTCAAAATATCCTTTTTCAAAAGTGTTAACTCAAAGATGTTGTTTTAAAGTATAAATTGAATATTTGACGTATATCGATTTATTATTTTTTAAAAATAAATACGAGGAAAGTAATGTACTTCATATTAATGCAAGAATTATAATCCCTAAAGATATGTAATAACTGAATAGAATTTGAAGATTTTATGAGATTGTAAATTTCCTGTCTCTTTAGCGCGTCTCAAATACAATGCAGTTTTAAAAAGTGTTGAAGTTTATAAGAAATAATTAAATAACCAGTAATATCTGTTTTACATTAACTTTGTACATAAGGTTTTTAAAGATAAGAACAAGAATTGAACAAAGAAAAATAAATAAAATAAAAAAATTCTACATTATTTGCAATTAGACATAAAAAAATTAAAATTAAAATTCGATTTTTATTTATTAAATATTTATAATCATCTACATTAAAAATATAATGATATATTTAGACAATAAATTAAACATTCATACTTATTTTTAATTTTTAATGATACTCAATAATTCTCACAAAGAATAAAAACTTTATTTTTCTAACTGTTCTGAAATACATTTACTAACTATTCTTCAAATTTTATATATTTAATAATTATTTGTTGTTTATTTATAATATTTCTAACATAATGAAAACTTACATCGACATGCTTTGACCTTTAGTGAAATTTAGAATTTTTTGCCAGTTTAATCGTAAACTGAAATCAAATTACATACTATATATACAATTTAAATAAAAAACCCGTTACAATTAACTAGCTTTCATTTATCAATATAATATATTCTATTTCTTGAGTTATCATAAAACAAAAAAACTGCCTTTAGTTTACATATCCCAACATCTAGCATATTATGTATTTGTAAAACCAAAGATACATGCATTATTTACATTATTTTTAAGCACTATTTCGAAATCACGAGTGTAAAATATTTTATTATTGATTTACTTTAATAATGTTCTTCTATGAAATTATTTATAAATTGAGGCTATATTCAAAATATCAATAAAAAATTAACGCTCATATAATAAATTAATTCATTTGTTGATAAAAATAACAATATTAAATAGCAGCATTCAGATTTACAAATAAAATAATAAATGAATTCAACAGTAGATAAATTCTTTTATTTATTATATAAACCGATTTTCTGATTTCGTTAATGAAAAATGAAAATCAGTCTTTACTCGGTGTAAATATAATGATATATTAATCATTTTCTTCAAATTCATATATTTTTAATTCAACTAATATTTGCTCTTCAAACATTTTAATATTCGGCTTAATTATATTTTTGAGTTAAAATTACATTTACTTGTTGTACTCTTCAATCACAATAACATCATTCACTATCACCTTTTAATATTGCGATTTCTCCTATATCCTACACTACTTAAGAGATCAATACAATGTTATTTTAAACAAATCGAGATACATTTTATATATTTATTCTGCATATATATATGTATATATCGTGTTTATATATATACGAACGTGGATGAATAGACAAATCAAATTTGATTTATAATGATCGTCTATGTAACTAAATAATAATATAAAAATATATAAGAATATTTTGATATTATATGCAAAAGTTGTTAAAAGTTTTACTAAAAATGAATTAACTTGAAATTTTGACAAGATAAAGAATCTGTTAAGTTTCAAATGTAAAAACTTCCTCACATTTAAAAAGTATTTTCAACCTATTTTAACGTTGTTATAGTTTCAAAATAAATATTTTTTTCGAATACAGAATCATTTATTTCACGCAACTGGTTTACGAAATACAAAATCAGTGAAAAAGTTCGTGTGCAAGATTGAAAACTTGAAAGTCTAATTATCGAATTTGTATATGCCATTCTTAATATTTTTCTTCATCTGAATCTCTATTATTAACATTAAAAAATTATGATTATTTTCATTAAAATAATAAAAGACCGGCTAATTAGAAAGTACTTAAGTTTTTATATAGTCATACACTTATATTCCATTTTTAATAGTAAGTGTTCTAATATTTTAAATCTAATTATACATGATTTTAAAGATTAACATGAGACTGCATATTGAACATATATAAAAGTATGGTCTTCAAAGTTAAAATAATATTAGTAAGATCAGCATCATAAAATGAAAGTATATATATTAGTCTACCTCAAATAGTTTTAATTTTACGTTATTGTGTATTAAAATTTGAATTTTTGATAGAATTTTTTAAATTTATAATTAATTTATGAAAATTATGTAAATTATATTTCAAATTCGAGCTATTTAATTAATTATTTAATTACTTTTTTTTAAATAAAATATCTTGGAACTACAGTAATGTATATGAAAGATACACGAAAACAAGATATTAAAAAAATTTATATATATTTATTATATATATTTAAAAAAATTAATTAAAAACAGATTTAAATCGTGTATGATAATTTAAAATAGATGTGAGTAAAAAATAAAAACAAAAATATATAATTTCTATATGGGTATATTTTACATAACTATATAATAAATATAAATATAAATGAATTCATTTATAATATACGTTATATTCTTTAATAAATTTTTATTTACTATTGTAATAAATTTAAAAATCATATGTTTCTTTAATAAATATCTGTTATTAAAGAATATATTGAGTTTAGTATAGTTAGATTGTATCGCAAATGAATGTATTAAAATTTAATAAAAATCATTAAACTAAGTATGTCAAAGAAATAATATACTATTATATTTTTTAAATTATAATTTTTGTTTGAAATAAATTGTAAATTAAATTAAGACTTATATATTAAAATATAAATCCTCAACTATTTCAATATTTTTTAAATTAATTTTATCTATTTTAATAATACCTAGTTTTATGTTTTAATTTTTTTTTATATACAATAAAATATAAAATTCAATATTTTTTATTAATTTTATAAATTTTGTTATTGTAACAGAATTAATTACCATTATATCAATTATCTTTTGTATTCAATAATTAATTAAAGATTTAGATTTCTCAAATTAAAATCCAATACCTTTTATATATTTAAACTGTTATTTCATAAAGTAATTAATAAAAAATAATACAAAAAATGCATTTACTAATGTACATGAAATTTTAATTTAATACTTATTTAAATTAAAATTGTTTAATATACTTCTAAAGTTTAATAATGTATATTTATCAAAAAACTGATTAATTAGAAGAGTGATTTATATGTAGTATAAAATATGGCTAATCTTATATATAAAAACAATTTTTTGAATTATTTATAATAGATAATACTTTTTAATAGAAAAATAATAGAGAAAAAAAATGAAATATAAAAATAAAATAATAAAAATTAAAGCTACGATTATTGTGTTTTATAGATTGATAAGATAATAAAAATAGCTTCTTTCGTCTCATATTCAATAATAATATATAACTAAAATAATTTAAATAATTTTTATATCATTCAAAAATATGGAGTTTCCTTGCATATTAGTTAATAATAATAAAAATTTAATAAAAATAGTCTTATTTAAGGTTAGCTTGACCATTTTCACATATTAGCTCTAATCTACTAAACCTTCATTTCTATTTAAAATCTATTTCTTTTCTGATTTGATTAAGATAAATTAAAATGCGAATTTATCTTCTTTCTTTTGATTTTTTAACCATTCACCTTTTTCTTTCTTCCATAAATCATTTAGATTTTTATCATCTTTTTCTTTGCAAGTGGCCTAACCAGTCCTTACGGTTATGCATCTCGGAAAGTAATTATTAACCCTCCCTATAGACTGAGAAAGACTTAAGTTAAGAATCTGATTAGACTAAATTATTCAAGTTTTACTGTTTATACTTTTTATTACGCTTTTTATCTTCTTTAATTCTCTATAAGCGAAATATCGATAAAGTTTAAAAAAAAATTTTTAAAAAGTTTTTCAAATGCATCTACACATTCTACATATTTATTTGAGTATAAATCTTTTACTAAATTTAAGTATTATATATATTTATTTTATGTACTTGACCGCAAGTTATTTTTTTATTAATTTATATTTAATATTTTTTTATAGAATATTTATCGATGATTCGTTGAAATAGATTGTAACTACTATTTAAATGAAAACCTAATTTTTTATTTTAATACTAATTTAATTTATGTTTTGAATGATTTTAGAATTAAATAATTCGTAGTTTCAGGTCTTAAAAACATTATAAAAAATATGTAAAATCTTGATTAAATTTATTATTATTATTCCATATCATTATTATATTATAATTGAGTAAAAACATGATTATTAAATAAAAAATCACAATAAGTTATATAGTCAATTTTTATTTTATTTAATTTTTCTATACATAATTGCTAATGGATTTTATTAAAAAAACATAAATGTAATAGTTTACTATAATAATCAATCAAATTCATTATATATTCAAATGTTAATATTTATGGTATTAAATATACACCTATAAAACTTTAAAAAAAATAAGATAAAAATTAATTCTTTTCAGGTAATAATGAAAAATAAGATAAGCATTCATAAATTTAATAACTAACTTCTCTCGGAAAATAAAATTTAATCTGTCATATTGATTTACAGGAAGTATTTAGTTCAATCTTATTGAACAAAAGTTGACTAGTTAAAGAATCCGTATCTAGTCCTGATAGTAATATTTTTTAACTGTCATAAATTACTACTTGTTCTATCTTACGTAAGTACAAGATAGTATAGATATCCTCTCTTCAATTATGTAAAATATAGCAATGCATGTAATAGATAATTCAATAAATTTATTAGGTGTTCCATAGATTTATTATTAAAATTTAATTCTTATATTCAGGATAAGTAAGATAACGAATCGTGATTAAGTTTTTTACATTTATGATTTGAATTTGTATGATTTTTATTAATGTTAACTTCTATTATAACTTTAGATTATTGAATTAAGTTTTTTAATGTATTATAGTTCTATAATAATAAGTATGTATGCGAGTAGTTTTTAGTATATGATATTATTGAATATTATCTTATTTAAAATCGTATTTTAATATATCGAATAAATTGATATAAAAAGTAGTGAAAAAATATGTAATGCGCTTTATTATTTAAAATTCAATAAAAAGTTGTTATTTATTAATTTATTATATTTACTACAAATCAAATTATAATAATTTATTAACACTTAGAATATGATTGTAAATAATAGTTGTGTCTAGTGATTATTATATAGCAATTTTTCTAATAATTTGTATAAAATTACATGTAAGTTTTTAAGGTTCTAATATTATTATATATATATTATATAACTTTTTTAGATAAAAATACAAAAAATTTTTTTAAATTACATGAAAGTTGAGTCATATAATCAGAGTTTTAAATTAAGTAAATTTCATTTGTATAATAATTGTTTTAGATAAGCAAAATTAGTTTCTTTATTGGAATAAATAATTCTTATGTAATCTTTATTTTAATGTAAAATGTTTAATTGCATGTAAATATACACTAATCTTTCAATTTGTGAGTAATTATATATGTACTTTTTTATTATAAGTGCAGCCATGTTAAATTTTACTTTATTCCAGTTATAATAATAAAGAGACCAAAATAATCTAATTTAATATTAGTTAATGTTTATATAATGTATTTAAATGAGTTTAGTGTAAACTGAAAGTACCATTGTAGATTTAAATTACATTTCTAATGACATTTTCATTATAAATTCAATATTATTGTCGATCAAGTTATGTCTTTGTAAGTCATTACTATAAGTGCTCAAGGTATATAATTAATTTAATTGGATAATTATTCTGAAGTAAGAGTAAACAAAATTTTTGTTTATAATTAATCGGTACATTTTTATTCTATTTCTTATTCTGATGAAAGTATTTTTATTAATAAAAAATATAATGCAAAAAGTTTATGTTCTGAATCCAATGGTTTTCTTTTCATGATTTTGTTTTTATTAAAAATATGAGTATTAATATTTTTATGAATGTTATAGAGAGAGTGAAAGCATGTGACAATATTTCACTTATTTTTAGTGCTGACAAATGAATTATCAGTATTGTTAAGTATTGAACTAACTTTCTCGTATCCTTTATTCTGGTTGAGTTAAATTACAAGTAACTGGCACTTTATTTTATAAATAAAAGGTATATTGCATTAGACGCAATGTTGTTACATACCTATTAAGCTTGGGTTGTCTTTACGATAAGCAAAATTTTCTGTTTTTTCACGAAATGATTATTTTGGCCCAAATTCTTTTTTGAATAAAAACTATAAGTGCTTAATTAAAGAAATTTTTTTAGTTTAATAATAAATGATTTTATAAATGTAAGAATATATACAATTATTTTATTTTATTAATATGTAATATTAAAATACTATTTAAAAATTGTATATGTTTTTATCATAATTTTATTATAGTGAATAAGTACGTCTTAATATAAATGTGCTTTGCTTCCTTTTCTATCTACCAAATTAATTCCAATATTACGGAACAAAACTAAAGCTTTTTAAAATTAATATATATTTATATACATTTTTTTATATTTCTGAAAGAATTTTTGTATTCGTATATAAACAGTGTTAAAGTTTCAAAGAATTAACATACACTAATTTTATTTAAATGAATTTAATAATTTAATATTACTATTCCGAGAGAAAGGAATTTTCATTCAACTTGGACAGTATTGACGTTTCTTTTTTTAATATATACTATTCTAAATATTAAAAATAATTGGAAAAATAATTTAAAATTTTTTCCTGATCATTTTATAAATTATATTGATTATATTTTTATTCGTTCAAAAAAAATACGTATATAAACATTATGAATTTATGAATCAAAATATATTTGTATCATACTTTAATTAATAACATTTTTTTAATGAATAGCAGTGATAAGATAATTTTATAACTTTTCTGATTAAATTATATATTTTTTAATAAAAAGAAATTAAATTTGAAACTTTGACAGTAATAAAAACAATTCAAAAAAAATTTGTTTGAATTTTATTAAAAGTTTATAAAAACCTGGTGATTTTATATTCACTAAAAAATCAATTTTATTTTTATTATATGTGATTGTGACTATTTAATTATTTATAAAAATTTAATATTTAGTGAGAATTTCAAGGAACGTAAATTAATTTTAAAAGAAAATTATATAAATTTATTCGATTGAATGAATGGTAGAAGACATGCATCCTTTCCTTTAAAATAAATAAAGCAACTACTGTCTTATAAATACTCTGAAATACTTAAAACTAAAATACAATTAAATATTTAAAACAATTGTAAATTGTTGAGTATTATAATCTGCAAACTACGCTACCAATACAAAAAAAATTCTATTGTATTGACTTAATTCTATTTTTAACAATGTAAATTTTACTAGTTGTTTTTTAGAAGTCAAAGGAAAATTATTCAGAAAGAGTTTGGTTACCTAAAAATTTCTATGCAAGGAGTTCTGTGATAATAAAGTAACACTATTTTATCAGGTTATAATTTGTATGAGAATAAAACTGTAAATGATAATTTATGAGTAAAACGTCTCACTGCGTTTATGATTATTACTTAATCGTATATCAAAATTGCGAATTTTAATTTCAAATATTTAATTGATATATTTGATTGTATTTTTATTTTTAAAGGAATTAATTTATATTATACGAAGATTTTACTTGATTTTAAATATATTTCTCTTTTAAGTTTCAGAAATTTTACTACAATCAAGGATTTTTCTGCAGAAAAAATTGAAGCTTTATTATATTTTATTCAGTTTATTTTCTATAAAAATAATGTTTTATATTAAAATGGTTTAATATTTTTTTAATTATTGCATTATTTTTAATACTAATACCACCATTGTTGCTTTCATAAATATTGTTTGTATCTATACTTTTAATTCATGACTTCAATCAAAGTATTTCTCTTCCATCTTTCAGAGCCATTCATTTAATTCGTATTTGTTTATTATTATTAATGTTTATTTTGACCCATTAAATACAATATTCATATAATATGTTTTTTCAATCATAATAAATAATGATTTCATATATAATAATTACATATGATTAATATACTGTTATATACAATAGAATACGCGGGAGAACAAATTCTTTTTATAACATTTTTGCGGTTTTATTTATGTACATAAAATAGGTAATATAAAAACTGTACAAATCGATTTCTTTTTCATTTTATGTATATGTATATGGATTTGTGAGAGGAAATGGAAATTTTGTAACAAATATGGGATATTGGGAATTCATTTACATATGCATATATACAATTATTAAAATACTAGCCGCTTTAGAGATTACCTACATAGTAGTTTCATTATATGTATTTTGTTTTTATTTGTATAATTAAATGTTAATTGTTGTCTTTATATATGACTATTAGAAATTTTTATATCATTATTATTATTATATAGTTATGCAAGCCACCATTTTTATATTATTAATTTTGCCGTTTAGATTTGCAGCGTATGTTATTTTTGTGTTAGATCTTTTTTATATATTATATATAATTGGAATGTTATTTTTATTTTGTAGATATTATTTATTATCGAAATATGTGAATACTTCTAGAAGAATAAAATCTCATTTTAAACATTTTGTGAAATATTCTAATTTTTGGTATATGGTATTGGAAATTAAACTATTTTCTTTTATGTGATGTAATTTTGGATAATGATTTTTATTTAATTTTTATATATGACAATGTATTTTATATATGTATGCTTTATTATATAGGATTTTCTTTTTTTCATATTATTTTTTATAAGAAATAACCTCAGTTCTGTAAGTACTAAGATAAGTTCTTATGCACTTTCTTTTAAAAATTCTAAATTTCTTCATTCGAAAAGATGTTATATTATACTAAATAAGGTAATCGTATGTTAAAAATTTGATCAAAAAAGGCCTTAGTAACAAGAATTTTATTCTGTTATTTAAATTTTTGGAGTAAAATAATTGTTTGTATTTCAAAAATGCTTTTTTTATTTTTCGGCTTAAATTTTTATATAATTATTGAATTGATTTAATTGATTAAATTGAATTTTAATTTTATGTCTAAATATATACCTAAATATCTGACTAATTCTTTATGGGGAATTGTTTGTTCTTTGATAGTATTATTTATATCACCACTTATTTGGGATATGTTGTTCTGAAATAAAATAGTTTCACGTTTATTTATATATTGCAGTAATTGTTTATTTTATTAAATAATTCTTGTAGTTATATTTATAATTTTCTTTGTGTTTCTACAGATTACATAAATCATTTTGAAAAGATATTGATTGTTTTTGTAATGTTTTGTTAAGATCAAATAAATGATGAACGTCACTATTATAAATATATCAAAGATTATCGGATAATTTACTGTGCCTTGTTTAAAACCATTTTCTACTGTGAATTATAGGCTTGATTCGTTGTTTCCTTTTATTGTATTAAATGTCTTATACATAATCATATTCCATATTCTTTTTATTAGACATTTGGAATTATTTTTTTATTAATTTATAAATTATACCTTCGGTCTAAGTGGTTTCTATATTATTTTTATTGCAGTATTTTATTAAGGTTCGATTAATTATTTTTTCATATATTTTAGCTATATTTGGTAAAAGGGTTATAGGTCAAAAATTGGATGGCGTTATATTGTTTTTATTTTTCTTCTGGATTGATAATAATTTTGTTTTTTTACATTTTTAAAATATACGTTATTTAATGCATTGGTAAATATTGTTGTGTAGTAATGTTTGATTTGTTTGAGAATATGTTTCAGTACTATATTTGGTATGTTGTCAAATCCTGATGATTTTTTTTGTTTAATTTATTAAAAATATTATTTATCTGAGTGTCATTAATAAAGTAATCAATTTGTTTATTTCTCTTGGAGGTATAAAGAGATTTTATTGTGTTAACAGAAATCCGTTGTTTAGGACTTAATGGTCAGTTGTTAACTGTTGATGAGATAGAAGAGTTTCATACTATAAATGATTTTAAGACTTAATAATATATAACAATAATTTAATATAATGTCATAAAAATAATATAAACTTATTATTAATTTAGTTTTTCTAAGATTATTTTATTTATAAAGCCACGCGTGCGCGTATACACACAAACACACCTATTTTTATTTTTGACACTAAATATAATTAAATTATAAAATATTTAAATAATTGTATAATAATATAATGTAATCATAATAAGAGTAATGATATTCTTTTAATTTTTGGAAATATGTTGACTATAATGCTCCATTAAAGAAACAACCTGAACTAAATTAATGCTAATAGTAATAATTAGTTCATGGTAGTATTGCTTTTAAGCCTGCAACGAACAAAAATGTTTCAATCCTCGGTTACAATTAACACACTAAAATTCTAGGCCTTTTGATATTAAAAACTTTTATGTTTAAAATATAACAATATAGATTTAATTTTCTTCTTTATCGTCAAATATTTTATAACAATAACTTAAAAATTTTCATCGAGTCTCTTTAATATTTATTTATTATTTATTGTCACGCTTTGTAATTTAATCTTCACATACTGTAAGTAACTTACTATATTCCAGTGACTCAGCCAATATCTAATACCTTTCTCTCTGTCAGAGAACTATAAATTATTTACCTAATTAATAAACAATATGAAAGTTCTCAATATTAAATAAAAAATGTAATAATTATCTTTATCGTGGACGCGTTTATTCTTTTTTGAATTTATAATGTTGCTGAATTATAGGAAGCTTTCAATAGAACAGATATATACATATCTTGCTGTAAAAGGTGACAGTGGTTACACATATCTATTGTAAATAATTATCCCGTCGTTATCTTAATGTAGTCAATATGCTACCAACTCGCATCACGTGTTTTTTCAGTAATATTATTTTACGTTATAAGTGAGGTAGTGATAACGTATTATTTGTAGTATTAGTGATAACTTATAAAATATTATTAGTTGGATTCTGGGGATATAATAACTTTATTTCTAAATCATTTCTACATTTTTTTCTGCTACAATAATCTAAACTAAATATATCAATAGTTTTTGATAATTTTAAATCTATATAAATCGTATTTTAGCTAAATTAGTTCAACTTTTTATCTAAATTTTACAAAAATCAAAAAGGTATTTTTAAATGTTAGGCCAGAAAGTGAAAAACCTTATTTATTAAAATAATATATTTTTACTCTACTCTATGGTTATATAAGATATAACTTACCTGTTTATCAATATGATTAAAAGTAACATAAAATTTAGAAAAAAGTATAAGTTAGCTTATAAAAAAGACTCTTGCTACTCTTCATTTACATAGAAAAATAGTAAAATGTAAAAATTTTCACTTTAATTATTTTAATTCAATTATGCAGTTAAAAGTTTTAAAACAAACACATGCAAAAAATATAAAAATCTGGGTAATATGTTATTGTACGTAAAATAAAATTTATAAAAAAATAACAGCAATTATAAGTATGAATATATGTCATTAAAAATAAATGGTATATTATCCTTGATTGAGTCATTCGATTAAATCTAATAATCCAAAAAGTAGCAGATGAACTAGAAAAGTAACACAAGATACAAAAAATATCGTTTATGAAAAATACAGTAAATATAGAAATAAAATTATAAGTAAATATAGAAAAGAAATGTTAACATTATTAATATTACTACAAGTAACTCTTATTTTACTTAAAGTAATTTACAAAAGAAATTCCTATAAATTTCTTTAAATTTATTATTAGCATATTTCAAATTTAAAAAATGAACTAAAATTAATTTAATATTAAAATTTGATAATTAAAAGAATATTAAAAAGAAGTTCCAATATCAGAAAATATTATAGTTCTTAAAAGCTATTGAATAACTTTTATCGAGGGTTACGTTTTTTAACTTTATAAAATTTGTTCTTAATATATTGAAGATCATTATAATTCATTTATATCAATAAATCAGTTTTTTTCTTACAGTTTGTAATATTTGCGTATTTACTTTTGTTAGAATTTAAAGAACTTTATTTTATTTTTTACTATTTTATCAATTTATAAATTAAAATAATTTACAAATTTTTCTAACTCTATATTTAATACTAAATATTGCAAATACTTTTTGCTGCATAAAAAAGGTAGATTATAAATTAAAAACAAATACAAAATTATATACAAGCATTTTCAAATAATATAAAAGATATTATGTTACTATTTTATAAAAAGCAAATCTAATGAAAATCTGCTAAATCAAAAAGTACATTTAAAAGATAAGGAATAATTAAAATTAGCTCTTACTTCTTGGTAGTCGATTAAAAAGTTGATTTTAAAGAAAAAAAATTTTATCTACTAAAGTAATATCATTATTTATATGGCAGTAAAAATTGTAAACAAGAGATTCAAAGCATACTTCTATTTTCGAGAAAATGACTTTTAAGATTGAATAATTTAACTTCATTTTTAGAATTTTTTCATCGTACTTATTCCAGATACCATAACTCATTAAAAAATGTAAAAAATTAATTTATTAAATCATTTTTATTAGGAATTATTATTAAAAGGTATTATTATATAAAATAACAATACAATTATTAGTTTAATTTAGATATACAAAAACTGTTTAGCAAAATTTTAATAAAGAAATTCATAAAATTACTTTTATAAAATATAACGAGTCTTAATTATGAACATAATTCAAAATTTATCTGAGTAGAACTAGAATACATTCATAATATCTAATAATAATTGATAAAAATAAGAAAAAATAATTATTTTCCGTTGTAAGAAGATAAAATATTAATGTATGAAAATTAATTTTTAATGAATAGTATAACAAACTATAAATATAAATAAATTAAAATAATTCAAATTAATGCTTCCACCGATATGTTTATTAAATTATTATAATTAAAGAACTTAATATAACTTAAATCAAATACTTAATTAATTGCAGTAAAAGTGAATTGAGAAGAACAAATTTAATTATTAAAATTCCACTGGCATTTTAGTGGCATACAATAAACTAATTTTTTCTGTCAAAGTGAACACCGCGATGCGGTGCATCAAAAGATAATTAAATTCTAGCGTGCTTTACAGAATTAAATGTTCGGCTCATACATACCGATCTTGAAATCGTTTTCACGCCGATTTCGATTTGGTCGTACACAGTACTTTCTAGTCAGGAAAGTACATCAACTGAAGGATCAGTATAGTGACGCGATAATGCGAAACATGTACCGACTGGGAACCTTTCAAGCGATCGTTTTCTTATTCATTTGTGTTTATTACTTGTTTCCTTGCTATATGATGTTACAGTTGTGAGTGAGTTTAAATCAGTTACTCGTGTATGATTCTCTATTTTAAATGAAATCAACTGAGAAGTAATTTTTACACGTATATAGCTAGATTCAGAAAATTGACCCAATTATTCTTCGTTGTGAGAAAAATATAATATAATTATCTCTAGTAAATTGTTACAAACTAAAAATTAAATTTTATAATATAACGATTTTGGTTTTCTATAATTTTCGTTATACATACCTTCTTTAATAAAAGTTAACTTAATTATTTATAAACAGTTATATTTTGATATAAAATGTTATTTTTCATGTTTTTAAAAGAATTTTTTAGAAAAATAACATTTTTGTAATAAAAATATTAGTTTTATAACGATCATAAATATATAAATACCCATAAATGATAACTTTTTCTTTAAACTAATTATATATAATATATAAAATTTTATTCTGGTATTTCTGTCATATTTTTGTAATAAAAGAAATGTATAAAATAATATAATTAATTTTAATCTCAATAATAAATTTGATATTCTAAATAATTTAATATTTCTTCAATTGACTAAAATCATATTTGTATAGTAACTATTATATTTTATACAAATTACTAATAAATTCATAAAAAATATACGTAAAATAATTTTCAATAATACATACTTTTGTAAAATGATATTGGGTAAATTATTATCAATCAAAGAAATAATGTAGATTAAAAGTCAGTAACTTTTTATGCGAAGTAATTTCTTAGGCGAATAATTTTTTCGTTTTTTAAATTTATCAAATCCAAAATAAAATTACACTTAAAATAATATAATTTAATAATTCTCATACTCTTATAAAGTATTTAAATAATATTTATATACTTATAATGTACATAAAGATAAATAGAAATATATTCAAGGATAATATTTATTAAGATTATATAATTAATAAGAAAAATAAAAAAAACTACTTATAATTTTTAATAATTTTATTTTACTTTATAGAAGTTAAATGAAATATAATCAAACAATTAAAAAATAGTATAAATTTATTACTTAAGTTGGCTAAAGTAATTGAAATTATTTATGAAAATATTATTAAATAAAATAATTTAAAACTTTTTAAAATGATTTTTTTGTTACGATTTATACTACAAACGTATGCATATTCATTTTATCTTCTATAATTTCATATATTATTTGATTGTAGTATAATTTAATTTTTATAATAATCATTCTTATTTTAATTTTCAGATGTACCTAGTTGTGACCACATTTATTGTTTTTTAATTAGCGGTATAACTTTCTTTTACAATACATTTGTGGTTTCTTCGATATAATACCAAATCCTCTTAAAATTTACATGTGATTAGTTATAAATTTTAATTTATAAAAACAAATGAAAACTAGAATTGAAAACTTTTATATTTTCTAAAATACAGACAGAAAAATATTTATATCGACTTATATACAGCTATCCATTTTATAAGCAAAAAATATGAATTTAATAAAGAAAAAAAAAACAAATAAGTTAGTTCAATTACTAAATAAAAAGTAATTTCAAACAAATTATTACTTTCATAACTTGTTATTTTTTAACTTATTTTTGAATTAGTTATTTAGATAGAAGGGTATCTTCAAATCTGAATGCTTCTATTGATTTTCAGTATGGCATCATTGGATTATCAAGAAGATGGTAGTATATGTACGTTAAAATTGCTAAAATTTTACATACAAAGTTTTAATTCCATAATCAAAATACGGAATTTAATTTTCTCTGTTGTCAAAGAACTTAATATAAACTACTTTTATAAAAGAAAACTTAAGAGATCATGTGTCGGTTTAAAAGGTAATTAGTTCATTCAGCTAGTCACTCAGCTTCTTTTTTAAATACCAGTATGGTAAATTGAAATTTTTAATAATATTAGTACCAGGTAATTTTTGTTTAATACTTTTTATGAAACAGTGAGTTTATTCAATGATAACTTTTTTACGAGTATCTTCATCATATTATTTTCCCTACATCTTGTTTAGATGGTCAATATATTATCAATACATATGTATTGGCATTATGAAATAAGTAACTAATTTCGATAATTATACAATCATAGTTTGATCAAAGTTTTTAATCTCATCAATGGTATTCAACTCAATTATGTTTTTGTTTTTGATATCTTATTTTCAAACAGAGTATTTGTTTTTTCTCTCTTTCTTAGATTTTATCACAAATCATTCAACTTATTTTTCTCATTAATTTTATCAGTTATTCAAAAATATTAAATTTTTTTTCATTTTATTTTTAAAAAGTTTTTAACTTCAGTATTTTGTGTTCAAATTAACTTCTTAGACCTTATTTATTGTTATCATATATAGTTATATTCTCGTTATACTCATCTGGAAGAAAGGTATCTCAAAAATGAAAGTCGTCTCATTAAGTTAAAAATTAATTCCACTGGTTTATCCAAGAAGAAAATTAAAGTATCAACTAATATAATCGGACTTCAAAGTTCTTCACAATTAATTTACAAGATCTAAATTGTCAATTTAATTGTTCTAATAAAATTATCATACAAATAAAAATTTATCATAACCAAACTATTTTCAATTTTTTTTTGATAATTTCCTATTTTACATTCTCATGAATCTCTCTCTAATCTTAGCAAAAAGCTAAGTAAAAAAGAAAACTCGATAGTCCATAGTAAATAAATAATGTAAATATAATTACTTTTATTATAAATACTACTTTGAATACATCTAGTCATTCTCCTAAAATTAATTTTTTATTTTCAAAACAAGTCCACAAAATTGTTCTTCTATATTATAATTCAAACACTTTTTATTTGGAAGTATAAACTTCTTTCTGTATACTAGTACGAAATATAATCTAATTTTATTCCTATAGAAGATTTTTGAATTGTATAAACATTTTCATGCCTAAACTGATCATCTACGAAAGTATATTATCATCTTTTTTATTAATCATCTATTTGGTGGTATTTTTTATGCATACTTATTATTTTTATAATCTGACTTCTATTTGATGCTGTTATTTATGATTAATTACAAATTTGAATTGACGTTCTCTTTCTCTCCCGCTCATAAAATAACCTAAGCTTCCAACTACATGTACATGTTCGTACAACGAAAAGTGAATTATAGAAGCATAAAATTCATTTGAACTATTACAATTTTCTCCATATTTATTTATTTTTATAATTATATGTGTTTATTCTATATTATGAAATTATGTATTATGAAATCGATCAAGTAATCTCTTCTTAATTCGTCAATCACTTATTATTATATAATCAATATCTTATGCTTTCTGAAATCTGCAGTTACTACATTCAATGTATTATACTTATTATTAGTTATCAGAAAATTATTATACATTTATTGCGCCTCATAGGTATTTTTAAATATTTATTCTTAAAAAATATTTTTGTAATGTACACTAAAGATATACATGTTAAATATAAACATTATAAAAGTAAAATTCATCAGTTATTAAAAATATATAAATAAAAAATAAATTTCAATATATAATCAGATTATATAAGATAAATTAATTTTTTAATTTTATAAAATAAAAATTGTTCAAAATAGTAGCAAGAGATAATTTCTTACGAATGTAGTACTTTATAACTCAATAATGATACCATAGATTTCTGTATGAATCTCATTTTGTTTTACTTGGTTTAAATAAAATTTACCATAATTTTATTCAAGACATTCTATTTTTCTAGTTCAAAAATAATTTACTAGTTTAGGTACTTTTTCATAAAATTAACGAATTAACTTAAAAATAATATTAAGATACACATTAAATAATATTAATCATGAAAAATAATAAGAATACTTAAATAATTTTACAAAATATTTAGTATTTAGTATTATGAAGATGTTTAATTAATGGAACTCAATAGTCGAAATTTGGATGATTTTTTTTTAAAGGAAAACTTTTGCCAAGTATAAATACATAAAGTAAATCCCATGATTTTAAAAATTAAATATTAGAATTGATTGCTTGCCGGAATTTTTTGGAAAATGAGAAAAATATTATTAATATTTAAAATAAAAAATATTATTTCAACTTTGAAAGCAAATGCGTATCGTAAAATTTATTGATTTAAAAATAAAATAAATTATTTAATGATCTAAATAAATATCATATGATAATCTTTAATAATAATAATAATTCCATAAATAAATGAAAAATACTATACGTATACGATTTATTATAAAATATTTGTAAACAAATATCTGTCATATAATTTAAAATTAGATATATCATTAAATATATAATATAATGACGATCTCAGAAAGTAAATTAGCAGATATACATATTTTGAAAAAGCTTAAACATAACATATAAAGGACAAGAAATAATTAAAACTAGCATATTTTATAAACGATTATTATTTATTTTGATGTTAAAATAATATTATGTACTATAAAGGAAATGAAAATAAATATCACAAACAAAATTAAAACATATATAAAACATGGAATTATTTCAGAGTTCCAACATTTTATTAAAATTCCCGTTTTTTTATAAAAAATTATTGAGTATAAAATTTTCATGATTATATAATAGAAATCTTATTTTAAACAAAAAAACACCGCTATTTGTTCATAAATTTAACAATTTTTACTTTTATTTTCTTTTTCTAATTCTAAAATATAATTGAATTTTTTAATATTGAACAAAAAAATTAATATTTAATTTAATTATTATCTATATTCAATGTAAAAAATAATATAATATCGTTTAATAACAAATAATGTTATAAATATAAATTACAAGATTATATCATAAGCTGATAATAATGTAACTATAACTGCTTTTGCCAGCATGACTTGAAAGAGAATATATTATAAAACTTATTTCTTAAAAAGATTTAGATTAAAAGATTATGAGTCTTTCTTTTAGAATTGTATTGTATGTCACGAAGACAAGTAAATTTGTTAATATTAGTTTTCACTGTTGAGATTGGTTTAATTCTAGTAAAATTACTAATTTTGATCCGTGTAGCAAATTTTCTTGTTTGCCTATAGTTCTTCAAAATTTCGAATATGTTTTATCCGAGACATCTCACCATGATATAGAATACATATACATTAAAGTCAATTTGGCCTTGATCTGATCATAGCATGTTTTTCCTAGCATCGTAATAGTAATGAATCTTCAATTTTTATTCTTTTTTTGATTAGAGAACTAATGTACGATAAATTTCTCGTAAGGCCTCTAGAATTTTAGCCCACTGAATATTAATATCTTTTTGTACCTCGACAGCTGCTTTAATTGATAGGTGTTAAAAAAATGTGAGTCCTACTCCGTAGTTCAACAGTACCAGACTCATTCAGATTGAATTGTAAATAGTTATCTTGTAGATAAATATCATATCACCTATTGAACTATATTTCAAATGATAATCGCTAAGAAAATATTTAGCAATTATTATTCACTGTTTTTATAGTTTACTTCATCTGCCGTATCAGGTTAGTTTGAATGTCATGCTTTCTAATAGTTTTATGTCATATTTTCATCTCATCCGGGTATTCATCAACTTATTCTAGAATTCTGTACTATTTTCTGAAACAAATACCCAATCACTTCTATATTGCCAATTATACATTCATAGAGATTAGATATTATCATTTTCACATCTAGCTTCAAAATCTTCATAGACTAAATTCAACAAGTGAATAGATCCTGCAATATTAAAACGTACTGGTAATCATTACCTGTTCACGGTTTATAATGTACTTGCACTTGTTACATTAAATCGATTTATAAATAATACATGTCTCTTCTTCTTAAATTCTTAAAAAAGGTAAACTATGCATATTCTAATACATTTAACCATATCCTAAGCTATGTTTGACAATAAACAAAACCATGCCACAGAAGCTACGGTCATTTTCCTAGCTGTATATAATAAAATAATCCCAAGAATATCGCCTAAAAATTTCCAAGATATGTGCTTATACAGAAATCGCCTCAACTAATTTGAAGGTGAACACTTCCTTTCGATCATTAATCACCATACTACCTCTTGATACTTCATACTCAACTTTTACTAAATACTACAACTTTTTTTTAATCACGATGATGAATTAAGTAATATAGCCACTCAATATTTAAAGCTGTAATAACACTATTGTACTTTATCTGATACATTGCAGGTATCAATAATTTTTTTAAATTATATCAATGTTTATGATTTATATGTTATTTTTAAAAATTATACAAAAATATACAAATACAACTTTATCTATTTTTGAAATATATAATCTGAAATATTTTAATTAAAGTATTTATTAATTTTTTTCTTACTATTCCGAATACTATAATATTATATTGGACAGAAATAAGAATTTTTTAAATATTTTTCGAATGATCACTTTTAATTACGAAGAAAAAAGTTAATAGCTTTAATTATTGTTTTCCTCGAGAGTAAAATACTTCTTTATAAAACCTTTAAATAATTCTAATTTATAAATTTTGAAATTTATTTATTATAGAATTAAAAACGTCTTCTACAAAATAAATTTCTTTTCATTATATTTTTATATATAAAATAAAATTTATAAATTATGATAAGATAAAACAGAAAATTATTTAATGATACATTTATGATAATTGGAGAAAAATAAAATGTTTTAATTAATTATAATAATTAATTTACTGCCAACAGTTATCTATTTTTTGAAAAGATACGCGATGAACTAAATAAACCAATAATTCATGATTTACACTTTTTAAATAAATTTTCCCTACTTAGTTACTTTAAATAATTAATTAATATTTTCTTTTTTAAGGAAATTTAATATATATTTTAAGTATACCACTTAAAAGCTTTACATAAATATTTCTTTTCATTTTCATTCTGTAGGAAATATAGGTATAAAAAATGTATTTAAAAAATGTTTATAATAATGCCATGTATTCTATGGAAATATATATATCTATATTAAATATGAAACAAATTAAAAAATAATTTTTAAATTTATGATCTCTTTAAATAGGACCTAAAGATATCAAAATTTTAATTTGTTTTCTACACCACTTTATGTTTATTTAATCAGTTTTATCATTAAAAAAATTAGCGATAACAGCTTTGGTTTTAAAAAATGTTTTTAAAGAATCATAAGGTGTTAAAATATTTTTATATATTAAAAACTTTTGATATTCTTGTGTGTTTTTTTTTATCAGACAACAATAATCAAGATTTTATTATACGAATGGTGATCCCAAGAATACTAATAAGTATATTTTTTAACGAGATAAAAAATTGCTTTTCAAAGAGGAAATTTTTTTTTGAAAAAAATTAAACAGTCCTTTAAATTTCAATAAATCAGAAAAACTATATTCCCTTATCATTTCTTAATATTAGTAATAATATCGAAATATAGATATTATCATTATTAATATAATCATTTCTAATTTAATAATTATCTTCTTAAAAACGCAAATTAAATCGACTTTGGAACAATTTTTTTTTCAATGAAATTTTTGCATAAAATATTGGAGTTGGTCAATATATATATATATATATATATATATATATATATATATATACTTTAGCAATAAAAACCATCATTACTAGAAAACATAATTAAACCATCGAAATTTTTTCCGGTTTTGAACTTCTGCTTCCACATCAACAGATCAATCGAACTATTGCTTTTTTTCGACGTACAGCAACTAACGTTACTCCTTTTACACAGCGTTTAAATATGTAATAAATTCATAGACTGTTTACCAGATACATAAATTATTAAATCATCTGCAAAAGATATCGATTGTTTTCGTAATGTTATGTTAAAATCAAATAAATGATGAATATTACTATTGTATGTATGAAAGAGTATCGGATAATTTACTGTGCCTTGTTGTAAACTATTTTCTACTAAATTTCTAGGCGATTCGTTGTTTTCTTTTATTATATTAAATGTCTTATCCGTAAATCCAAGCGATGTCGAAAGTTTTTTTTATGTCGGTTAGGCAAGATGCTACTCTTTCGCTATCGTTTAGTGCCCAGTATGTATTCGATGTTAATTTATTATTTGCATGTATTGTCGAACGTTTATGTTTAAATCAGATTTGGTTTTCCAGTATTATGTTATTTTTATTGCAGTATTTTATTAAGATTTGATTAATTCTTTTTTTAATTTTTTCATATTTTATCTATATTCGTTATAAGGGTTATAGGTGGAAAATTGGATAGTGTTGTATTATTTTTATTTTTCTACTGGATTGATAATACTTTTGCTTTTTTCATTTTCTCGAAAAGTACACATTATTTAATGAATTTTTAAATATTATTGTAGAATAATGTTTGATTTGTTTGGGAGTAGGTTTCAATACTATATTTGGTATATTGTAGAATCCAGATGATTTTTTTGTTGTTTAATTTATTTAAAAATATTATTTACCTGTGTGACATTAATAAAGTAATCAATTACTTTATTGTCTTGTTTTAGATTAAGCGATGTGTTTTCTGTTGAAACAGTTATTATTGTAAAATTTTGTGTTTTATCATTTTTTTATTTCTTTGTATCTTCCATAATTATATTTTTTAGCCTCGTTTTATCAAGTGTAAAGTTTTGGTTATGTACTTCAGAATAATGTCATCCTAGCAAATTGAGTTCTGTTTTTGTTGTTAGTTATTATATAGTTATTATTGTTGTCTTTATTTGTCATTATTATATATATTCCAGCTTGGCTTAGTGTTGTGATATCATAATATGGTATTGATAGTGGAGGAATATCCATATCTATTTTTGTTTTAAAAATTTAATTAATTTTGGGGAACATTATTGTGAGATCATTTTTTGGGATGCGTTTTATTTTTTACTCCAGAAATTATTTACTGATTCTAAAAATTTTTGCTGGAGATGTTATTTGAACGAGATTATTATTAGAATTTGTAAAATTCTAATTATTTTTTTTTACTACCGTTGTAATTTTATCGAATTCTATTTATTAGTAATAGTATATAGCTTTTATCCTTTTATAGTTTTTATGTCTTTGTTTATATAACATTCATAGGAGATTTTCTTCGTTATTTTAGGTACGAACTTGTTAATGGTGTAATTTATGTGGTTGTCTATTTTATCGATATAGTTATCTATTTCGTTATTTGTTTAGTTTTTGTTGTTTTGTATGTTTAGTTGGCAGTTTTTGTTAATATTTTTTTGAATTTATTCTATTTAATTTTTAATTAAAATTTGTAGTTTACATTATTAAATTCGTTATTAGTTGGATTTTCCATTGTGAATTTTACTTCTACAAGTAATAAATTTTGATAATATTACAATCATATTAAATTGTATTAATTGTATTATTTGTACATTTATTAGTTATTTAAATATATATATATATTTATATTATAATAGTTAGTTAATTTAATAGTTGGTTCTAGCATCTATTAAGCATAAATCTACATATGATTGTTGGTTGGGATAAAACCGGTAATCCGAACTGTACAATTTTTTTTGTATATTGTGTCATGGCTATTTAACCAATTTTTTTATAAATAATGCTCTTGTTTTATTTTTGTTGTTTTTCCAATCAATACGTTTTGCATTCAGATCACCTGATATTACGTAATAGTTTTCTCTTTTGTCTAGTTCTAGTTTTTGGAATAGTTTTTTGAATTCTATATTGAATTTATTACCATTTCATTCGTATTCTGATATTATGAACAGATTATTTTTATTATTCACTTGTAGTTTTATTATTGATGCTTCTAGAATTTTAATGTTAGTTATTTCATTATTGAAGATTATGATATACTTGTATTTATTTTTTATTAATATGGGTGATCCTCCTCCTTGAATTTAGTTTCATCTGTTATTTCTAATAATATTATAATAATAGTCTAATAATAATCTAATAATAGTTTTTAAATTCTATTTTGTGTGCCTTATTTAATTTTGTTTCAAATACTAATATTATATCTGATTTTTTTTTTAGATTAGGTTTAATAAGTTATATCTTTTTTATTTGATATTAGTAAGTTGACGTTTATTAATGTAATCTTTTCTCTCTTTTTTCTCTAGTGTTTCTAAAGTTTTTTAATCTGAGTTGTCAATATGTTATTTTTATGATTGTGTAATGTTGTGTCGTGCATTTTTTATATTTTGGATTCTAATAATGTGAACATCGTTAAAAAATTTTTTTCCTAATTTTTTTAAGCTTCTTTAATTTCGTTTATTTGTAGTTGTTGTTGAATTAGGATATTATTTACATTTTTTTTTAATTCTTGTATTTCATGCATTATATTATTGAGTATTTGACTATTATCAATATTTGTGCGTATATTTGTGTATGTCGATCTAGTAATATTTTGTTGTTGTTTGTTGAATATGTTTGTTATTTCACTTTTCTTTTACCATATTGATGGTCAAACTTTAATTGTTATTTCACTGATTCTATTTTATTTGTGTTCTATAATTTTTTGTTTCTATTTTATTTTTAATTTCTAGTATTTTTTAACATCGATATACGCCACGGGGTGTATATATTTTTTACAATGAACACAATATAATTCTTTATTGTCAATTTTTATTTCTTTATTTATTTTATATTCACCAGAATTATGATGGCGAATGCATTTAACACATTTGTATTGCATATTGCAATTTTGTGACGTGTTGTCCAGAAGTTAACGGTTATGGCATTGAATTATATTTTTTTAAATTATTTTTTCCATTTTATTTTGTGATATTGTAAATATTTCGTGTAATTTATTTATTTTACTGTTGAGTGAAATTTGTACTATAAAATTCGGTAGTAAAATATTATTTTTTGTTGAATTATGTGTTTTAAATCATTTTACTTTAATGAATTGAATTTCTTCTATTTGGAAGTTATTCTACTGATTGAAAATTTCCGTATCATTGTAATTTTTATTTAATCTTTTTGCTAAATAAGTGTGATTTTTTCCGATTTTGGAGTGAATGTATAGTAGTTTGTTTTTGTGTTTTTAATATTTTTATGGTGTTGTTAAAGTCATCGATTGATTTAAGATACAAAATATTTTTGTTGTATTTATTTTATGGTATAACCATTTATGTTTATACTAGATTTTGAAAGTTTTACCGTGTCTTTTGTATCTTGAAATATTATATTTATAAGTGGGGGTTTGTTGTTGTTTTGTTTAATATTGATCATCTCGCTCGTATTAACTATTATTGCCGTGCTCGCTTCTATTATTTATTTTTATTAGATTTGTTTAAGAATTTATTATTAATTTCTAACATTGTAACACTGATAATTAAGATTTTCTTTTATTTATTTATAAATTTTTGTTATTTCTATTATATATTATTTTAGATAAAACATTATTTATTAATATACTATTTAGATTTTCACTGATGTTAATTTTTAATGCTATTTTTACATTTATTTTATACTGAATTAATATTCTTGATTTCTTGTGGAGGCATATAGTGATTTAGTTGCGTTAATAGCGTTCCGATGTTTATGGTTCAATGGTCAGTAGACGACTGACAAAGACGTACACATAGAAACCTTAAACTGACTACCCACATCGATACGATTGGGTTTTTGAAACAGCTATTAGTATTTTCAGTTTTTAATTAAAAACTTGAGTTAGTCAGTAATTCTAAAATTTTATTATATTATCCATAAAATTTATTGTAAGTTAATAAACTTTTATTATAAAACTTTATTATCTAAAAGCCAAATTAAATTTTTTATTTTTTAAATGTTTAATCAAATATACAAATTAAATATATTAAGAAAATATAATAAAATATTTATATAAAACGAACATAAGATTTTTTTATATATTTAAAAATATATGCACTTTATTTTCATTATTAAATATGATTTAATATTAGATTATGTTTAAAATTTTTAAATTAAATTTTAAGAACAATTATATAATTTTAATTAAAAACAATAAATAATTGGTTTAAAAATTTAAGACTTAAATTTTTAAATGCTACATTAAAACATTTTAGTAAATGGATGAAAATTTTTTTATGCTATATTTCTTATTTTATGCACAAGTTTTCAAAACTATATAATTTTAAGAGAGTAACGCTTTTGTTATGGTGCTTCGTAGCATATCGTTTGCTTCAAGATATTACTTGAAGATCGAGGTAAGGAAGAAAAATATTTTTGACAGCTTGATGGAAAAAGCTAATTTTTTCTAGTTAACGAAAAATAAAAATTTATTGTGAAGCAATAAAATAAAAAAGAAAACTAAATTTTGAGAAAGCGAATGAAAAAGATGTAAATAAACGAGTAAAAAGAGAGAACTATTGGTATCGATAAGACATAAAAAAGATAATAAAAGGGGAAGGAAACTATGAAACTGTCAAACATATCATGTCCTATCATATCTGTAAGAAATGAGAAAGAACACTTTATAACCATATTATATAAAAGCACTTTAAACGTTAGTTTTTCCTTTTTTTCTGTAATTGTTCAATAGATATACATCATTTTAATTTTGTTGATGCGATCGTAACTTTATTGAGGTAATAAACTGCACTATAAATATTTATCTCGTGGTAGTTATTATTTTGATTATTTTTCTTTACTTACCCATATTTACGATTTCAGAATATAAATCGCCTAAATCTAGCCGTCTTGGTATTGATTCGGTGTTGATACGCAGAAGTTTACCGTCAATGGAAATGTACATATTTAACACGAAATAATTTTTAATTTAGTTTTAGTTCACAATTAGTTATAAAACTATTATATAAAATAAAATACAAGTACTTATAGAAATTATAAATTTGAAAAATTATTTAAAATTAAAATATAACATATAATTTGAATATTTTCTTAAATTTTTTTCAAAATTTATTAATAAATTTTACTTTTGGACTTACTTTTAAAATATGATAATTTATAAAATTGATAATTAATTCATAATAATATATTATGAAAAATAAATAATATATATAAGTTTAAAAAAATTTTTGTTGCGTTATTATACATACGAATATTACTTACTTATAATCATACATTTTTATACTAGGGATTTGATTCATTTTACAATAATTAAAAAATTTTTTATATTTATATAAATTTCTATACAATATTATTTTCTTAAGTAAAAATATGTTTACCAGTTAAATATATTATAACTTATAAATAAAATATTTATTTATAATTTATCACTTTCCAAAAATTATATAAAACAGTTAGTGATGTTTCACAAATTATATTGTAATACATATTGTCTTATTTGTATAATTTATGCCAAATAATAGAATAGTCGCAAAAGTTTTTAAATATAAACAATATTAAAGAATACGTTGTATATTATATTAAATAGTTCCATTATTATAACGATAATATATCTTTTAACAAGTAAAATTTCGTATCTTTTTTTAAAAAAAATTAATATTAGCAAGATGTATCGATTATTAGTTTCAGTCTCATCTTACTAAATTACTACTTTGTGATATAATGTTTTTAATGTGATTTGTATTGTATTATATTTGAAGTATTTGAAAAAATTATTCAAATTATTAAACCACAAGTACTAAAGTTATTTTGTATTATAACATCTGTGACAGCGTCAAAAACGAACTGAATATTATTTGTGTCCGTGGCACATGTAAAATGAGAATAAATTTGTTTTTTTTTCCTTACGTTTATTAAGATCTTCAAATTTTGTTTGTATATCCGATGCATATTTTTCAAAAGTATTTAAACTTTTGTATTCAAGAAAATAAATTGTTAATGGACTTTTACTTATTTTATCCTCAAATATATCTTTCTTATTTAAAAGTAATATAATCGATGTATCTACAAACTATTTACTGTTACATATAGAATCAAATAATTTCACTGAATCTATCATACGATTCATTTCTTTATCTTCAGCTAGTACTCAATCATATGCATTCAACGCTACGCAAAATATAATATTTGTCACATCTTTGAAACAATGAATCAATTTCTTTCGTTCCGAGTGCTAACTTCCTCCATCAAATATTTTAAATTGTAATCCTAAGAAGTAGTAAGAAGAACGTGTTTCTACAATTCCAATTGTTTTTATTCTTGTTTTCAAAATACCTTGTTGCATTGGTATGTAGTTTGACATTATAATACTATCCATAGAATTCAAATAATAAGCTACCAAATCATTTAATTGATATTCGCGACTGCGAAAAAAACACTGCTGAACATACCATAAATAGGATCATACTATAAATTTTTCATCAAAACTACCAAATCACCATTCAATTCTCCTTCTGGTGTTGAAGATGCTATTGTTAAAAATTTTTTAACTACATTAATTTTATTAGAATCAATGAAATCTATTTTCAATTATCCCATAGCTCAAATTATTGTCAAGTATTAAACTTTGAAATGTATTACTAAATACAACTGGCTTATATTGTTTACATTCTTCTTGACTATAGACAGTTTCATGAATTATTTTCATTTGTTTTACTATCGTCAATTTACCAGATTCCCCGACTCCAAGTAAAAGTAGTTTTACTTCATTCGCAATCCTTCCTCCATCTGTTCGTAGATTTTTATCAATATTTTTTTATCTTAGCTTTATCACTATTAGAACTTGTTATACAGCCCATTTTTATTGTTTATTATTTTTCTCTAAAATTAAAATTAAATAATAGAATTAACATAATAGTGTTCTATTATTAAAAAATATTTACATATCTCATTATTCACTTATAATTCATAAAAACGTTATAAGCATTCATAATTCATGTATTTGATCAACTAACTAAGATTTAAGAAGAATACCAAACAATTTGTTTCATACTGAAAGTGAAAAAATTTAATAATATTAAAATAAATAAATTTAAAGAAGATTTTCTCTAAGATTTAATAAATTTAGAATTTTTTCTGATATATATTTCACTCTTGCCACGAAATGATAAATATCCCGAAGAAGATTTATAAGGTTTATTTAATCCAACAGACTTAATTAATAACTTATAAGAAAACTGTGATTATGAAAAATTGTGGTTTATGAAAATGTATCAAATAAAAAGAGTAAATGATTGCATTATGATGAATGTACATATTTTATTTTTTATTTTTGGATTATCAAAAACGATTTCGGCAACTGGAAAAGAGTGTATTCAAGTAATATATTCACAGAAAATCTAAATGTAGTTCCGTATAATAGAATAACTTTTATCATAAAGGAATATACTTAATAAAATATAATTTGATATTATTGTTAACAATGTAGAACAAAAATATATTGAGTATCTTAAGGTCTTGTCTTGAATAGAGAAATCGATGTTTTATGAAGTTGTATATAGTGATTTGCGAATCATTATATAATATATATATGTATATATATATATACATATATATATATATAATATTTAAAAAATATATTATAAACTAATGAATTTAGATAACTAAATATAGATAAATTATATAAATTTTTGGGGGGTAGTTTATATAGTGATAAATATATCTAATTTAATCAAATATAAAATAAATATGTAATTAATATAATGATAATATAAATTAAAAATTATGAAAAATCGACTTATAAAGTCATTGGGCTCATACTCAAAACATATTTAATTGAAACTATTACATTTTTTCTTTAAAGATAGATTAATTTAAAATTAATAGACTCATAATCTAAAGATAGACTTATTGGCTTCTTTAAAAAAATTTTAGTTTAAAAAAAATAATAATTTTATCATATTAAATTTTAAATGAATTTTAATTTAGTTTAAAAATTAATTATAAATTTTTTTAATATATATAATTTTTAGAGGAATATTAAATTGAAATAATTTAAATATATTTATGTACATAAATAATATAATATAATATGTAAAATTTTATTATTATAAGAAATTATTAATAAGAAATTTTTTTAGTATAGATAATATTTGTGCCAACAATAGCGGTTATACAAATTATACAAATTAATAATAATTATTGACTTATAATCATTAGTTAAATAAAATAAACAATAATATATTTTATGGATCGAATCTAATAAATATTTATAATTTATTATTATAAAATAATTTTTAATATATAAAGATTTAATAAAAGATTAGGATTAGATACCCTATATTTATATAAGAAAAAGGTTAATTAAGGAGTATTAAATTTAGAAATTTAAGAATTATGACGGTACATTAACTATATAGAGGAATTTGTCTCATAATTGATAATCCACGAGAGGACAAACTTAAATTTATGCTTATGTATATTCATATTAAGAATATTCTTTTAAGAAATAAATATTTGCGATGTTTTTTCATTTTTTAATATATATAAATAAATTAATAATTTTATTATTACTATTAAAAAAACCTAATTTAGATCTATATGTAGCAATATTTAAGAGCAAGATGTATTACATTTATTTATTAGAGAATTAATTTTAATATTAATTTAAAATGAATTTTAATATTAATTATAATATTAATTAGAGAATTCAATAAAAATATTTATTAAAAATTATAATAGTCAACATTTAATAACAGTTTTTTCTACAATTTCTATATTAATATTAATCATATTAATATTAATTATAATAATTTAATTTAAATAGTTTAAATAAAACATAATATTGAAGATATTAAAATAATAATAATAAGATTTTTAAATATTAATATAAATTTTAATTAATTATTTTTATATTAAAAATATAATGTTTTATTTAAACTATATAAAATGATTAAGTGATTATATTCTACAAATCATAAAACTATTGGAATTATATACCTTATTTTTGGAGTATGGACAGGAATATTTGAAATAAGATTAGCAATATTAATGCGAATTGAATTAATAGCTCCTGGTTCATTTATAGGAAATGAACATGTATATAATACTTTAATTACATCTCATGCTTTAACTATAATTTTTTTTTCATTATACGTGTAATAGTAGGAGGATTTGGAAATTATTTAATCCCTGTAATATGTAGAGCTCGTGATATAGCATTTCCTCGATTAAATAATTTAAGATTTTGATTATTACCTCCTGCTTTTATACGTATATTATATTCAATAAGATTAGGAGGATCGGTTATTGGATGAACAATATATCCACCTTTATCTTCAAAATTATTTCACAGAACTTTTTCAGTAGATTTTACTATTTTTAGATTACATCTAGCTGGTATTTCTTCAATTTTAGGAGCAATTAATTTTATTATAATAATTTTAAATATAAATATAGGAAATTTATATGCTAGACCAATTTTTGTATGATCAATCTTAACAACTTCAGTTTTAATTATAATATCATTACCTGTTTTAGCTGGGGCTGTTACAATACTATTATTGTATCGAAATTTAAATACTTCGTTCTTTGATCCATCTGAAAGAGGAGATCCTATTTTATTCCAACATTTATTTTTATTGGTTTATATTTTAATTTTATCTGGGTTTGGTTTAATTTCTCATATTGTATATAATGAAGCAGGAAAAAAAGAAGTATTTGGTCATTTATCTGTAATTTATGCATTAAAAGAAATTGCTATTTTAGGATTTTTTGTATGAGGGCACCATATATTTACAGTAGGGATAGATGTAGATACTCGTTCTTATTTTTCTGCAATAACTTTAGTTGTAGCAATTCCAACTGGAGTTAAAGTATTTAGATGATTAGCTACAATAATTGATATAAAAATAAAATTAAATGTTGCAATTATATGAGTATTTGGGTTTATTTTTTTATTTACTGTAGGAGGATTATCAGGAATTGTTTTTAGCTAGATCAGCTTTAGATATATTATTATATGATACTTATTATGTAGTTGCTCATTTCCATTATGTATTATCTATGGGAGCAGTATTTGCTATTGTAGGTAGAATTGTATATTGTATATTATATCCTCTATTGCTGGATTAGCTATAAATCATAAATGATTAAAAGCACAATTTATTGCAATATTTATTGGAGTAAATGTAACTTTTTTCCCTCAACATTTTTTAGGTTTAAGAGGAATACCACGTCGAATTTGTGATTATCCTGATGTATATCATAGTTGAAATTAAATTTCATCAATAGGAATATTTATATCATATAGAAGAGCAATATTTTTTATATTTATTATAATAGAATCAATATGAACTCAAAAATTAGTAATTATTGATGTAAAACCTAATACATTATTAGAAGTAATTATAGAATATCCATTATCTACTCATAGATTTCATGAAATTCCAAGAATTTTTGAACTTCCATTTGTAGATGCAAAATATACTAAATATGGTAAAGAAATTGAAAAATGAAATAAAAATAATAAACCTTTTGATTGATATACTCCTACTACTCACTTTGATGCTCAATACCAAGAATTTCCAAATATTCGAGAAATATATAAATAATATTTTCTAATATGGCAGAATAGTGCAATAAATTTAAGCTTTATATATGTAATGCTATATTACTATTAGAAATTGAATTTTGAGGTCAAATAACTTTACAAAATCCTGCTACTCCATTGACTCAACAAATAGATTTATTTCATGATTTAAATATAACAGTATGTTTATTAATTTTTTCTACTGTTATTTATTTTACATTATATGTAGTTATTAATAAAGGTTATGATTATAACTATTTACATAGTGAATTTTTAGAAACTTTATGATTAGTATTACCCGTAATTGCAATAACATTTTTAAATTTCCCTTCATTATACTTATTATATATAGTAGATACAGAAGCAGAAAATCCTTTATTTACTGTTAAAGTAATTGGTCGTCAATGATATTGAAGATATGAATATAATGATATTGTAAATAAAGAATTTGATTCATATATAGTAACAAAATTAACTAAAGTGAATATTTCGATTATTAGACGTAGATAATTTCATAGTTTTACCAATGAAAAGAAATATTCGAGTATTAACTACTTCTACTGATGTAATTCATGCATTTGTAGTACCTTCTTTAGGTTTAAAAATTGATGCTGTTCCTGGACGAATTAATCAAATAAATCTTTATGTCTCACGACCTGGGGTTTATTTTTGACAATGTTCAGAATTTTGTGGGGTAAATCATAGATACATACCAATTGATATTGAAGTAGTTTCAATAAAAAATTTTTTAAAATGGTTAAATTAATAAAAAATTAGTTAAATATATAATATTAATTTGTCAAATTAAAGTTATTAAATTATAAATAATATTTTTTATATAAATTATTTTTAAAAATAAATCTATTAATTGAAAGTTAATTATATTAATTATACTATTTATATTAAATTAAAGAATAAGGAAATTTATATAGTGTAAAAAATAATATAATTCATACAATATCAACAAAATGTCAATATAAAATTCCCAATTCAATTCTTAAATAATTATCTGAATTAAAATGATTAAATACTATTCGAAATAAAGTTAGTAAAAAGAAAGTTGTTCCTATTAATACATGTAAACCATGAAAACTAGTTAATAAAAAAAAAATTGAATCAGCAATTTTAAATCTTCTATGTCAATATTCAATATATTGTAAGTATGAAAAATAAATTCCTAATAATACTGTTATTAGTAAAAATAATGCACCATTAAATTTATCATTGTCTTTAATTAATGTATGCCTATAATGAGCTGTAATTCTAGAAGTTACAAAAATAATTGTATTAAGTAAAGGAAAACCATATGGATTAAATATTTCAATTCCTACTAAAGGGAATTCAAAATCAAATTTAATAATTAATACAGCATCTAATAAACATCAAAATAATCTAAAGAAAAATATTCTTTCAGAAATAATAAAAGCATATATTCCAATTTTAAATCCTTCATCAGCAAATTATGAGTGAACTTTTTGAAATACTCTTTCTCGAACTATATCTCGTCATCATTGAATTGAATATGATATATGATAAGGTTGATAGTAATCAAATATATATTTATTTTTCATTATGGTATTTCAATAGTACATATAATTAATAATATAGTAAATACATAAGCTTGAATTAATGAAGCTATTAATTCTAAAATAGTTAATAAAATTTGTCTCAACCCTATAAAAATTATAATAGTATAACTTTGTTCTATAAACCTAGAAATTAATATAATTAAAATATGTCCTGCTACTATATTTGCTGATAATCGTAATGCTAATGATCCAAATCGTATTAAATTTCTAATAGATTCAATTAATACTATAAATATTATTATAAGTAATCTTGGAGTACCTTTAGGTACTAAATGAGCAAATATATGATGAGAATATTTAAATCAACCATATAAATTAATCCCTAATCAAATTCTTAATGATAAAGCTAAACTAAATATTATATGTCATGATGACACAAAAATATAAGATAATAATCCAAACTAATTATTACAAAAAATTATTAAAAATAATCCTATAAAAAGTGATATATTTAAATAATGAGATTTTTTATCTAAAAGAGTTTTAAATTCTTTTATTAAAAATTCAAATGTAATAATTAATAATATATTTTATCGTCTAGAAATTAACCAATAATTTTTTAAAATTAGTAATAATACCAATAATGATCTTAATCAATTTAATGTAAAGTTAATAGAAGTAGAAGGATCAAATACTCTTAAAATATTTATCATAATCATTTTGTACATAATTTAGATTCTTTATTAATAATATTATTATTATTTTTATTATTAAATTTATTATTAATATTATTATAAGTAATTATATAATTTAAAATTACTATAAATAATAATAATAATACTAAAACATAAATATAAAGATTTACTCATAATAAAGGTTTTATTTGTGGGATTTTATTTTAGTAAATTTTATTCTATTTAAATTAATAGTTATAAATAAAATAAATTATTAATTAATATTACAATAAATTTAATATTAATTTATTAATAATAAATTATTAAATATGAATTATTTATTTAAATAATTTATAATTATCAATTGATATCTTAATTAAAGAATTGATCTTTTAAATAAAAAATAATAATTTTACTTTATTTCAATTTAATGAAACAAATAACTATTTTATTTTTAATATTAATTGTCATTCTTTTAATAAAATTCTTAAATTTTGTTATTCCTAAGAAAAAATATAAAATTTTTGAAAAATTATCAATTTTTTAATGTGGTTATGATCCTTTATCTAAAAATCGTTTACCTTTCTCTATACAATTTTATTTAATTAGGGTATTATTTTTAATTTTTGATGTAGAAATTTCCTTGATTTTACCTTTTATTGATAATAGTATATATTATTTATTTGAACCTTATTATTTTATAATAATTATTTTTGGTATTTTATTATTTGGTTTACTACTAGAATGATATGAAGGAGTAATTAATTGATTTAAATAATTATTACTATTTAATAGTTTATAATAAAACCTTAAATTGTAAATTTAAAAAAGTATAACTATATACTTAAATATAGTAATAAGAATTAAAAATTCTATAAATAAATTTACAACTTATTACCTATAAGCAGACATATTACTATAAAAAATATAAATAATATTATTATTTTATTAACGAATTAGAAGTTCATAATGAATAATATTTCTAATTGGAAAAATATAAAATTTCAATTCTATTATTAATAATAATATACCTCTTTTTGGTTTCAATTAATAAAATTTATATAATTATTAACATATATATATTAAACTTTGAAGGTAACAGTTTGAATAACTTAAAATTTTAAATAATTATATACAATAATAATATTGTTAAAGCAATTCAATTAAAATAAATTATTCTATATGCAACATTAAATTTTATATTAATAAATTTATAATATATTTTTTTAGTATTATAATATATTAATATTCTAGAATAAATAATTCGTATATACAATACTACTTTAATAATTGAACAAATAATAAAAACTAATATTAAATTAAAAGGTAATTATGCATATATATTTTAGAGATATTCATTTTAATATAAATCCAAAAAAAGGAGGAATTCCTGCCGTAGATAATACTCTTAATATTATCATAAAAAATATTTTTTTATCTAATATTTTTAATATATAAGTATCTCTAATAAATTTTATATTAAATATATTAAATATTATTATTAAATTTAATATAATAATAAAGTAAATAATTATATAATTTATTACTAAAATCTCATTTACAAATATTAATAAAATTAATCAAGGTATATTAATAATTGAAGATATTATCAAAATTTGTAAAGAATTAAAATTTAATGCATATAATGAAGCTCACATTGTAGTAAATACTAAAAATTATAATTAATAAATTATTAATAAATCTATTATTTATATTAATAATTGAATTTAAAATAATAATAGGAATAATTTTTTGTAAACTTGATAAAATATAAATATTTATTCACCTAAGATTTGATATTAAATTATATATCCAAACAAAAGAAGGTGCTATTCCTATTTTTACTAAAATTCTTACCATTATTATAAATAATGGGAAATCTGAAAAATAAAATAAATTTAAAGAAGAAAATAAATATAATATTGAACAAAAAGTTTGTACTAAAAAATAAATTATTAAATAATTAAGTTTCATATACACATCAATTAATATTATAAAAATAAAACTAATTAAATTTAATTCTATTAATATTCATAAAGAAAATCAATTACTTGTT
Organism: Dolichoris vasculosae; assembly: GCA_018907195.1. Taxonomy (NCBI): domain Eukaryota; kingdom Metazoa; phylum Arthropoda; class Insecta; order Hymenoptera; family Agaonidae; genus Dolichoris; species Dolichoris vasculosae. The sequence goes on from JACCHY010000029.1 coordinate 1,146,745, forward strand.
CTTAAAGCTAACAAATTTCTAATAATTATGACTGGAATAAATAGTATATAAACATAATAGTTTAAATATATAAACAAAGTGCCTGACAAGGATTATTTTGATAGAATAAATCATGTAAATAATATTATTTACCTTTATTATTAAATTAAATATATTTATCACTATATAAACTACCCTCCAATACTTTATATAATTTATCTATATTTAGTTATCTAATTTTATTAGTTTATAATATATTCTTTAAATATTATTAAAATATTAAATTAAATATAAATAAATTATATAAAATTATTTAATTTTATTAATATATATATATATATATATATCATTTTAATAAATTTTTATCGGTTATTTGGAGTTTATTTAGCTCGTCTAATATTTCCTGAGAAATTTTTTTTTAGACCTTTTAATACAAATATATGTTTTTTCCGATTCCAGTGTAAGCATGTAGTAATTTGTGTTCGAATTTTTTATTAGTTTTATGGTGCTATTAAAATTGTTTATTTTTAGATATCATGTGTTTATTACTGTGTATGTTTTTATATGGTAGTCTTTAATATTTTTGTTTTTATTTATTAGTTTTATTGTATCTTTTGATTCTTGGAAAATTATATTTAAGGGTGGAGTTTTGTTACCGCGTTGCATATCGTTTTTCGATTCACACGTGCCAATCCATTTTGTCGCATGCGTTTCTATTTCCTTGAACTGAGTTCTCGCGTTCTTCTTATTTTTATTTATATTAGTGCCTTTTCCCGCTCTTCTATTTTAATTTTTTTTCTTAATTCTTCTATGGTGGTGTTCTTTATTTCGGTGTCTTCGGTTCGTGAATCGTTTATTTATTAAATCGCGTAATTGTTTTTTATAATTATATTATGATATTATCCTCCATTGTTATTATTATTTTTTTTATGTATTCTTCTATTTCATGAAAATCTTTATGATGGGTTGTAGTCAGATAAATGAGTTACTCGTGTATATATCGTTCGAAAATAATAATGTTCGTGACAGAGTTTAGTATGAGTTTAATAATGATTTCGTTCTCTATCTCATAGTGGTCCGACATTTGAAAGGTAACGTTAATACTGAACTCGTTAATAAATATCGAATTTCGATTCATGAAAAATAAAGTACATTAACTTTTAAACAAATTAGTCAGACGTTACTATCAATATGATTTATTAATAAAAAATTATTCTAATATATTTTTATTTAATTTTAGAATGTTTATTATATGATGCTATTTCCAATTACATTTTATAAATTATTTTTATCATTACATAATAATATTCCTACCAAAAAACCGTTTTATTATACAAATTTAGTAATAATTTAAATCCATCTTATAATTAATTTGTCAATAATTTCCTTATACATTAACTTTATTAATAATATAATTCTATATATTATATACAATCACTTGTTAATATACAAAATATATAATAAATGTAATTTATTTTTATTGTTATAATTTTATTTTAAGTTAGTTATGCATAAGAGCATATCAATTTTCCATGCATTCGCACTACAGCATCATGCACTATTTTAAACTGCGTATGGAAAACATTAAAATGTAATTTTCTCTGTTAAACTTTAAAATCAGTAATGTACTCGTTTGTACTTAACTCATTAAAATCTCTAAATGTTATGCTTATATTATATTTTGTATAAAGGTAATATTAAGATTTATATCATAATTAACAACTGATTTTTTATATAAACTCTGGCGAATAATTATAAATATTTTATTGTATACAATATCTTCTAATTTTTGGCTAAATTTTATACATAGATTTTTTTAGGAATTTTATGTAAACAAGTTTATAATAGTGTCTACTTGTGATGAAATCTTACAATCCATATGCTGTAAGTACGAAATGTTGGTGAATGCTTTTATTTGCATACTTCAGCAAATATACATATATATCAATATTTGATATTGTTATTTGGTGAATCTATGTTTCTACGCATGTGTACATTTCTTACATAATGAACTATGATTTATACTATGTGTTTATGTTTTTTAGTAAGTAATCTTTGTATTTTGTAAATAACCAACATGTCTCGTGTTGATAATTGCTGTTAGTAGTAATTTGGTATAATTATTCCAAAATTTGGTATTTTGGCTTCATTTTTAATTAAATTATCAATTATTAATTTTTAGTGTTTACTTTATCTTTGAGACAATTTTCACATACTGATGATGTTGGTTTTTATTTGACTATATCAAAAATTATTACAAACATACAATTTCAAGTATTAATTGAACATTCATACATAATTAAATACTTCATTTTCAATTAAAATTTCTAAGCATTTTGATGTAATTTTAATTGTTCCTTTAAAAAAATGAATAGCTAGTTTAATTAATTAATTTAATTCTTAATAAAGCCTTAAGCTAATTAATATAAAAATTTTTAATTACTTTATTTAATTTGCCTTATGTTTTGCTATTTTTTTTTTTATAAAAAAGAATTTATTTAGCCTATAGACCATCCGATCCTTATTCTGTTGAAATCATAGGTGCTTTTTAATCTAACCTTTTTTTAATAAAAAAGTACTTTTCTTTCAGGTTTATTCAATTAAATAGAAATTGCATGTTCGTATGTATTTATATATAGCTGAAAATTAATACATAGAAAATTTATTTATTTACCCTTTGAAAGGTCTCAATTCTAATTACTGATCTTACGTTTTTTTTTGCTTTATTATTAAAATTTTTTATGTTACAAAATATAGTCTTTTTAGAAATAATGAGTTAAATTTTTGTAACATTGAAGTAATTATACATCAGCTTAATTTTATACAGTCCTGGCACATATAAACAAGTTAAAAACTTATATTCTTAAAACAAAAAATAAATATCAATTTTTTGTTTTATCTCAATTTAAATTATTTTTTAAAATTTGTGCATATTTTATGTAAGCAAAGATATTCAGACTTTTTATATTTCGTTTTTTCTAATACTGCAATTGAAATGGTATTATTTTTTATTATTGTGGTATATGATTTTGAAATCAATTAACTTTAATAAAAACTACTATCTAATACTTTTATTTTAATTGCATATCAATGAGTATCTTGACATTACAAATTGAATAAGATTTTTAATTTCTGTTAAACTTTTTGTTACTTAATTTTTTTATTTAAACAAACTTATAAACTTGTTATTTTTATTTATGTAATTTTTCAAAAAATATACTAAGATAAAATGTGAATAATTTATTACTTCTTTCATATCAACAAATCACATTTGAATAAATTATAAAAATAATCTTATTGTGATAATAATACATAATTGTATTATATGATTTCGTAAATTAAATTTAGAATAAAAATCGTTGTATTAAAGTAGGAAATTTGTTTTCTTTTATTGAATTGTTGCAAATAATGTTTTTAATTTTTATTAATATTCATAATTTTGTAAATCCAAATTTATAAATATACAAATTTTATTTAATATTAATTTTAGAAAATAAATACATTTTAATTGGATATTTTCTTCATAAAATTAAATATGTATTTTAATAATTTTATAATAATTATTATTTATTCAAAGCAGAAAAATTTTTAATGGAATTATTATCTTTTCATTTCAGTTTTATATTATAAATAGAACATAAAAACCTTGTCTATGAATAACTTACTATAAAATTATTTATAATAATTTTTTATATTCTCTCTTTTAAAATATTTGTTATATAAAAATTGAATAAATATATAAATTTATTTTTAAATCAACTGAAAATATTTGTAATGTAAAATATATTTTTAATACAATAATAAAATATTAAATTATTTTTCATATTTCACTCAAAAAACAATTTTTAACTAATTTAATAATATTTACGATATATATATATATACTTACTATTTAAATTTTTTAGAATAATTAAACTCCAAAAAATAAGAATTTACATTACATTGCATTAAATAAATTTTTTTCACAAATTTTAATAATTATATTATGAATACAAATTCTAATGTGTATTTGTAATTTTAATAAATATTGATTTTAAACTTATATTTCTATTGCAATATGCGAAAATTCCGATAATTTAATTAATATTTATCATGATTATTATAAAAAATTATTTTAATAACTTTAAACTCTTCTTACACTGATTATTTTAAAAAACAATTTTCTAAAATTAAGAATCCTAATCCATGCACAATTTTAATATATTTTTTTTAATAAAAAAGATATATTATTTTTTCAAAATTTTTTTCTTCTTAAATTGTTAAGAACTTTTTTATAAAATATTAAGACATAAGCATTTATCAAAATTGTAAATTAATATATATAAATTTTAATGATAAAATCAGAAATTAATGATCAATAATTTCTTGTAATTTTAGTCATTTTGAATAGCATATAAAATTAATTTTGAAATAATTATTTTGTTTTTTTTTTTATTTCTAATATATTAATCTACTATATATTATTATTGCATATTAAATTTCATCGAATAAACCAGTATTCTTTATATTAAAGAAATTTAATATTATTCCAACATTTAAATAAAAAATAATCATATTATCTACTTTTCACTATCATTAATAATTATCTATTATACTTTTTTAAAAATATTTATTAACTAGTGTTTTTAAATTAAAAAATAAAATGAATTAAAATCTTTTCAACACTCATATTATTAGTCTGGTAATAGTTGTAAAATGTGCTTTTTACACTAAAAAAATTAAGATTAAGTAAACTAAATTCATCCTTTATAATATTATGCATTGTAAATCATGAATATAGTTTTAACAATTTGTATATATTATTTATTTTGAAGTATTTATAAAGTTTTGTTTCCTTAATTTGTATAAAAATCTTGAAAAAATAACTTAATATTTAGATGTGCATATTTATATAATTTTTTTTTATATTTTGAACTTATATATTTTAAATGTAAGGAATAAACAAACACCTAAAAACATTTATTTATTACTTATTAGCATATTAAATACGAATATAAAATATTTTTATAAATAAAAATTAATTGCCTTCGATGTATAAAATGTATATAAAAAACAAGATAAAGAATATTGTTATAAGAATTTCATTGTTTCTAACACTTTCTAAATTTACATGTACGAAGCGTAGTTATCAAGCTGTACATAAAGGAGCATAAAATCAGTCGATATGCAAGTACGAATTTGGCAAGTACAAGTATGTACAAGATTTGCAAAACAGATACGTATAACTCGAAAAAAATTCAATTGCGTTAATTTTCACAATCGTATCATAGCCACTGCTTCCGTTTCATTTTTATAGTTGGAAAGGTATTCATTAAAATTATAAAGAATTTCTATAAAAACAAGGTTTTTGTACTGTTATCCCTAAAAAGCACGCCAAATGCGCATGCGCTTTTATCTTTTTCTCATCAGCATTCTCATACCTGTATTATTACATATCTATATATTTCTTAAGATTGAGCATAATGGTCAATGTTCATTTCCTTCGTTAACCTTAATTTTCCCTCATCCTTAATTTCGCGACTTTATTTCGTAAGTGTAATAGCATCGGAAATCGTAGAAATCGCCTATAGTTTGTGAATACAAAGAATTTTTTATTATCTAGTATCTAATCCATCCGTAGCATTTCTTGTCAGATAATTTTGTGGCAGTGACTGGCAGAAATGTACTTGAACCAAGGTCACAACATACATCAACGTCAACTCGTCAATACAAATCTTTCCTTCATACTAACTCTTTTATACACAATATGTAAGACATGGTATAAAATTTATTCATTCCGGACATTTCGTTTAATTTTTTTCAGCTGTGAGGACCATTTGTTGCTTTGGTATGTACATATATAAACCTGGTTATGAGTGCACTTGTGTAATGAATATCACGTTATCGCTTTGCAGATTCTCATACTTAAAGATTTAATTATATTCTCACTTTTTTTTTTATTTTTTTGATCTAACAACTATATTTTGTAATTATCTTTTTTATTTTTAAAAGTTATTAAATAGTATAATTTTAATATATTTTTTACTATCTTTACATATTATTATATGTATATAATTTTTAATTTCTAATTAAAAGAAAATACAGCATTAATAATGTTTCAAATTGTTTTTAATTTTCTTATACATTGATGTTAATTATTATTATCATTATTATTATTACATAAGAAGAAATTTTTATTTTCTATATTTATATTTCCTGAATTTAAATAATATTAATTCTGTAAGTTTAGATATATGTGTTAGACTACAATCTAAATAAATCTTTAATAATTTAAAATAAAATATATTTAAAAAATTACTATAAACTATTTTCTTTTAATGTATGTTTTTGGAAAAAACCTTTTTAAATTAAAGTAAATATTTTTACTAATTTTATATTTACAAATATTATACACATGTACATTATACTTCTTTGGTACCATTTTCAGGTATCAACTCTAATTTAAATCACAGCGAAGTTCAAAAACCCATGTCATTGCTTACAAATGATGTTCAATATATTAAAAAATTGACTATTCATTATTTTTATTAAAATAATTATACTAATTGTCCAATGTATTGTGTGTTATTACATTTAATTGAAATTATTTGTTAATTAGATATACAACATTTTTATTAAATTATATTATTATATTACCTAAGTTTGTTACAAGAAAAAAAATATAAATAAAATTTATGAAAAAATAATTGAGCTTAAATTTATAATAACAGACTAGTGAAATAAAATAATAATACAATACAAGTTAACCTCAATTATTTGCATACAAAATTAGTCAAGTAATTTTCAGAGATATGTATCATTATCTACATATTGCAAAAATATTTTCATTTATAATCACAGTTTAATATTTTTTATTCTCTGCTTATAAAAAAATATATGTACTAATGCAGTTGTAATTATGTTATAAGATATGTATAAATAGAAATATAAAAATAAATTAAAATACTTATTGATACATTTAAAATAAATGAAATACATTGTATTCTTGCTTTTATATCCTTGAGTATTATTACTTTTAAGAACTATTATTGTAAATAACCATTATAATTTTTCTTAATGTGAAAATTTTGTAATATTCAGTATATTAATTTTAAAGTAAATATCATTGCATTAATAAAAATTATTAAATAAGATACTGTAAAGTAATGTACCAAAAATATCTTTTTATTTAATTAGAAAATGTAAAATCTAATATAATAAAAAACAAAAAGATGTATTGAATATATTAATTCCTAAAATTAATCTTGTTTATTATATTTCAATGATTCATTGGATGCAGCAACATTATTATAAATATTGTACTTGATCCTTTATTATTTATATTATTTTATGTGAAATATTATGATAATTATTATTACCTTTATTCATTAAAATTGCATAGTTTACTATGATTCGTGGAATTTAATTTTCTTAATCAATCTAAATTTCATTTAAATTTAATATTAATATTTCTAAGGTAAAATAGTTTTAATTTTATATTAATTTAGGAATATAAATAAATTAAAATAGTAAATAAAATACTATGAAATTACAATTTTTAATTTATTGAATACCTTAAAGCTAACATTTAATGTAAGTTCTAAATTTTTCAATATATTATTCTTAAATCTAAGTTATAAAATAATAGAAAAAATCTATTTATTAAAATAATTTCTAAATTATTTTACATATTTTGTATATTAACAAGTGATTGTATATAATATATAGAATTATATTATTAATAAAGTTAATGTATAAGGAAATTATTGACAAATTAATTATAAGATGGATTTAAATTATTACTAAATTTGTATAATAAAACGGTTTTTTGGTAGGAATATTATTATGTAATGATAAAAATAATTTATAAAATGTAATTGGAAATAGCATCATATAATAAACATTCTAAAATTAAATAAAAATATATTAGAATAATTTTTTATTAATAAATCATATTGATAGTAACGTCTGACTAATTTGTTTAAAAGTTAATGTACTTTATTTTTCATGAATCGAAATTCGATATTTATTAACGAGTTCAGTATTAACGTTACCTTTCAAATGTCGGACCACTATGAGATAGAGAACGAAATCATTATTAAACTCATACTAAACTCTGTCACGAACATTATTATTTTCGAACGATATATACACGAGTAACTCATTTATCTGACTACAACCCATCATAAAGATTTTCATGAAATAGAAGAATACATAAAAAAAATAATAATAACAATGGAGGATAATATCATAATATAATTATAAAAAACAATTACGCGATTTAATAAATAAACGATTCACGAACCGAAGACACCGAAATAAAGAACACCACCATAGAAGAATTAAGAAAAAAAATTAAAATAGAAGAGCGGGAAAAGGCACTAATATAAATAAAAATAAGAAGAACGCGAGAACTCAGTTCAAGGAAATAGAAACGCATGCGACAAAATGGATTGGCACGTGTGAATCGAAAAACGATATGCAACGCGGTAACAAAACTCCACCCTTAAATATAATTTTCCAAGAATCAAAAGATACAATAAAACTAATAAATAAAAACAAAAATATTAAAGACTACCATATAAAAACATACACAGTAATAAACACATGATATCTAAAAATAAACAATTTTAATAGCACCATAAAACTAATAAAAAATTCGAACACAAATTACTACATGCTTACACTGGAATCGGAAAAAACATATATTTGTATTAAAAGGTCTAAAAAAAAATTTCTCAGGAAATATTAGACGAGCTAAATAAACTCCAAATAACCGATAAAAATTTATTAAAATGATATATATATATATATATATATTAATAAAATTAAATAATTTTATATAATTTATTTATATTTAATTTAATATTTTAATAATATTTAAAGAATATATTATAAACTAATAAAATTAGATAACTAAATATAGATAAATTATATAAAGTATTGGAGGGTAGTTTATATAGTGATAAATATATTTAATTTAATAATAAAGGTAAATAATATTATTTACATGATTTATTCTATCAAAATAATCCTTGTCAGGCACTTTGTTTATATATTTAAACTATTATGTTTATATACTATTTATTCCAGTCATAATTATTAGAAATTTGTTAGCTTTAAGAACAAGTAATTGATTTTCTTTATGAATATTAATAGAATTAAATTTAATTAGTTTTATTTTTATAATATTAATTGATGTGTATATGAAACTTAATTATTTAATAATTTATTTTTTAGTACAAACTTTTTGTTCAATATTATATTTATTTTCTTCTTTAAATTTATTTTATTTTTCAGATTTCCCATTATTTATAATAATGGTAAGAATTTTAGTAAAAATAGGAATAGCACCTTCTTTTGTTTGGATATATAATTTAATATCAAATCTTAGGTGAATAAATATTTATATTTTATCAAGTTTACAAAAAATTATTCCTATTATTATTTTAAATTCAATTATTAATATAAATAATAGATTTATTAATAATTTATTAATTATAATTTTTAGTATTTACTACAATGTGAGCTTCATTATATGCATTAAATTTTAATTCTTTACAAATTTTGATAATATCTTCAATTATTAATATACCTTGATTAATTTTATTAATATTTGTAAATGAGATTTTAGTAATAAATTATATAATTATTTACTTTATTATTATATTAAATTTAATAATAATATTTAATATATTTAATATAAAATTTATTAGAGATACTTATATATTAAAAATATTAGATAAAAAAATATTTTTTATGATAATATTAAGAGTATTATCTACGGCAGGAATTCCTCCTTTTTTTGGATTTATATTAAAATGAATATCTCTAAAATATATATGCATAATTACCTTTTAATTTAATATTAGTTTTTATTATTTGTTCAATTATTAAAGTAGTATTGTATATACGAATTATTTATTCTAGAATATTAATATATTATAATACTAAAAAAATATATTATAAATTTATTAATATAAAATTTAATGTTGCATATAGAATAATTTATTTTAATTGAATTGCTTTAACAATATTATTATTGTATATAATTATTTAAAATTTTAAGTTATTCAAACTGTTACCTTCAAAGTTTAATATATATATGTTAATAATTATATAAATTTTATTAATTGAAACCAAAAAGAGGTATATTATTATTAATAATAGAATTGAAATTTTATATTTTTCCAATTAGAAATATTATTCATTATGAACTTCTAATTCGTTAATAAAATAATAATATTATTTATATTTTTTATAGTAATATGTCTGCTTATAGGTAATAAGTTGTAAATTTATTTATAGAATTTTTAATTCTTATTACTATATTTAAGTATATAGTTATACTTTTTTAAATTTACAATTTAAGGTTTTATTATAAACTATTAAATAGTAATAATTATTTAAATCAATTAATTACTCCTTCATATCATTCTAGTAGTAAACCAAATAATAAAATACCAAAAATAATTATTATAAAATAATAAGGTTCAAATAAATAATATATACTATTATCAATAAAAGGTAAAATCAAGGAAATTTCTACATCAAAAATTAAAAATAATACCCTAATTAAATAAAATTGTATAGAGAAAGGTAAACGATTTTTAGATAAAGGATCATAACCACATTAAAAAATTGATAATTTTTCAAAAATTTTATATTTTTTCTTAGGAATAACAAAATTTAAGAATTTTATTAAAAGAATGACAATTAATATTAAAAATAAAATAGTTATTTGTTTCATTAAATTGAAATAAAGTAAAATTATTATTTTTTATTTAAAAGATCAATTCTTTAATTAAGATATCAATTGATAATTATAAATTATTTAAATAAATAATTCATATTTAATAATTTATTATTAATAAATTAATATTAAATTTATTGTAATATTAATTAATAATTTATTTTATTTATAACTATTAATTTAAATAGAATAAAATTTACTAAAATAAAATCCCACAAATAAAACCTTTATTATGAGTAAATCTTTATATTTATGTTTTAGTATTATTATTATTATTTATAGTAATTTTAAATTATATAATTACTTATAATAATATTAATAATAAATTTAATAATAAAAATAATAATAATATTATTAATAAAGAATCTAAATTATGTACAAAATGATTATGATAAATATTTTAAGAGTATTTGATCCTTCTACTTCTATTAACTTTACATTAAATTGATTAAGATCATTATTGGTATTATTACTAATTTTAAAAAATTATTGGTTAATTTCTAGACGATAAAATATATTATTAATTATTACATTTGAATTTTTAATAAAAGAATTTAAAACTCTTTTAGATAAAAAATCTCATTATTTAAATATATCACTTTTTATAGGATTATTTTTAATAATTTTTTGTAATAATTAGTTTGGATTATTATCTTATATTTTTGTGTCATCATGACATATAATATTTAGTTTAGCTTTATCATTAAGAATTTGATTAGGGATTAATTTATATGGTTGATTTAAATATTCTCATCATATATTTGCTCATTTAGTACCTAAAGGTACTCCAAGATTACTTATAATAATATTTATAGTATTAATTGAATCTATTAGAAATTTAATACGATTTGGATCATTAGCATTACGATTATCAGCAAATATAGTAGCAGGACATATTTTAATTATATTAATTTCTAGGTTTATAGAACAAAGTTATACTATTATAATTTTTATAGGGTTGAGACAAATTTTATTAACTATTTTAGAATTAATAGCTTCATTAATTCAAGCTTATGTATTTACTATATTATTAATTATATGTACTATTGAAATACCATAATGAAAAATAAATATATATTTGATTACTATCAACCTTATCATATATCATATTCAATTCAATGATGACGAGATATAGTTCGAGAAAGAGTATTTCAAAAAGTTCACTCATAATTTGCTGATGAAGGATTTAAAATTGGAATATATGCTTTTATTATTTCTGAAAGAATATTTTTCTTTAGATTATTTTGATGTTTATTAGATGCTGTATTAATTATTAAATTTGATTTTGAATTCCCTTTAGTAGGAATTGAAATATTTAATCCATATGGTTTTCCTTTACTTAATACAATTATTTTTGTAACTTCTAGAATTACAGCTCATTATAGGCATACATTAATTAAAGACAATGATAAATTTAATGGTGCATTATTTTTACTAATAACAGTATTATTAGGAATTTATTTTTCATACTTACAATATATTGAATATTGACATAGAAGATTTAAAATTGCTGATTCAATTTTTTTTTTATTAACTAGTTTTCATGGTTTACATGTATTAATAGGAACAACTTTCTTTTTACTAACTTTATTTCGAATAGTATTTAATCATTTTAATTCAGATAATTATTTAAGAATTGAATTGGGAATTTTATATTGACATTTTGTTGATATTGTATGAATTATATTATTTTTTACACTATATAAATTTCCTTATTCTTTAATTTAATATAAATAGTATAATTAATATAATTAACTTTCAATTAATAGATTTATTTTTAAAAATAATTTATATAAAAAATATTATTTATAATTTAATAACTTTAATTTGACAAATTAATATTATATATTTAACTAATTTTTTATTAATTTAACCATTTTAAAAAATTTTTTATTGAAACTACTTCAATATCAATTGGTATGTATCTATGATTTACCCCACAAAATTCTGAACATTGTCAAAAATAAACCCCAGGTCGTGAGACATAAAGATTTATTTGATTAATTCGTCCAGGAACAGCATCAATTTTTAAACCTAAAGAAGGTACTACAAATGCATGAATTACATCAGTAGAAGTAGTTAATACTCGAATATTTCTTTTCATTGGTAAAACTATGAAATTATCTACGTCTAATAATCGAAATATTCACTTTAGTTAATTTTGTTACTATATATGAATCAAATTCTTTATTTACAATATCATTATATTCATATCTTCAATATCATTGACGACCAATTACTTTAACAGTAAATAAAGGATTTTCTGCTTCTGTATCTACTATATATAATAAGTATAATGAAGGGAAATTTAAAAATGTTATTGCAATTACGGGTAATACTAATCATAAAGTTTCTAAAAATTCACTATGTAAATAGTTATAATCATAACCTTTATTAATAACTACATATAATGTAAAATAAATAACAGTAGAAAAAATTAATAAACATACTGTTATATTTAAATCATGAAATAAATCTATTTGTTGAGTCAATGGAGTAGCAGGATTTTGTAAAGTTATTTGACCTCAAAATTCAATTTCTAATAGTAATATAGCATTACATATATAAAGCTTAAATTTATTGCACTATTCTGCCATATTAGAAAATATTATTTATATATTTCTCGAATATTTGGAAATTCTTGGTATTGAGCATCAAAGTGAGTAGTAGGAGTATATCAATCAAAAGGTTTATTATTTTTATTTCATTTTTCAATTTCTTTACCATATTTAGTATATTTTGCATCTACAAATGGAAGTTCAAAAATTCTTGGAATTTCATGAAATCTATGAGTAGATAATGGATATTCTATAATTACTTCTAATAATGTATTAGGTTTTACATCAATAATTACTAATTTTTGAGTTCATATTGATTCTATTATAATAAATATAAAAAATATTGCTCTTCTATATGATATAAATATTCCTATTGATGAAATTTAATTTCAACTATGATATACATCAGGATAATCACAAATTCGACGTGGTATTCCTCTTAAACCTAAAAAATGTTGAGGGAAAAAAGTTACATTTACTCCAATAAATATTGCAATAAATTGTGCTTTTAATCATTTATGATTTATAGCTAATCCAGCAATAGAGGATATAATATACAATATACAATTCTACCTACAATAGCAAATACTGCTCCCATAGATAATACATAATGGAAATGAGCAACTACATAATAAGTATCATATAATAATATATCTAAAGCTGATCTAGCTAAAAACAATTCCTGATAATCCTCCTACAGTAAATAAAAAAATAAACCCAAATACTCATATAATTGCAACATTTAATTTTATTTTTATATCAATTATTGTAGCTAATCATCTAAATACTTTAACTCCAGTTGGAATTGCTACAACTAAAGTTATTGCAGAAAAATAAGAACGAGTATCTACATCTATCCCTACTGTAAATATATGGTGCCCTCATACAAAAAATCCTAAAATAGCAATTTCTTTTAATGCATAAATTACAGATAAATGACCAAATACTTCTTTTTTTCCTGCTTCATTATATACAATATGAGAAATTAAACCAAACCCAGATAAAATTAAAATATAAACCAATAAAAATAAATGTTGGAATAAAATAGGATCTCCTCTTTCAGATGGATCAAAGAACGAAGTATTTAAATTTCGATACAATAATAGTATTGTAACAGCCCCAGCTAAAACAGGTAATGATATTATAATTAAAACTGAAGTTGTTAAGATTGATCATACAAAAATTGGTCTAGCATATAAATTTCCTATATTTATATTTAAAATTATTATAATAAAATTAATTGCTCCTAAAATTGAAGAAATACCAGCTAGATGTAATCTAAAAATAGTAAAATCTACTGAAAAAGTTCTGTGAAATAATTTTGAAGATAAAGGTGGATATATTGTTCATCCAATAACCGATCCTCCTAATCTTATTGAATATAATATACGTATAAAAGCAGGAGGTAATAATCAAAATCTTAAATTATTTAATCGAGGAAATGCTATATCACGAGCTCTACATATTACAGGGATTAAATAATTTCCAAATCCTCCTACTATTACACGTATAATGAAAAAAAAATTATAGTTAAAGCATGAGATGTAATTAAAGTATTATATACATGTTCATTTCCTATAAATGAACCAGGAGCTATTAATTCAATTCGCATTAATATTGCTAATCTTATTTCAAATATTCCTGTCCATACTCCAAAAATAAGGTATATAATTCCAATAGTTTTATGATTTGTAGAATATAATCACTTAATCATTTTATATAGTTTAAATAAAACATTATATTTTTAATATAAAAATAATTAATTAAAATTTATATTAATATTTAAAAATCTTATTATTATTATTTTAATATCTTCAATATTATGTTTTATTTAAACTATTTAAATTAAATTATTATAATTAATATTAATATGATTAATATTAATATAGAAATTGTAGAAAAAACTGTTATTAAATGTTGACTATTATAATTTTTAATAAATATTTTTATTGAATTCTCTAATTAATATTATAATTAATATTAAAATTCATTTTAAATTAATATTAAAATTAATTCTCTAATAAATAAATGTAATACATCTTGCTCTTAAATATTGCTACATATAGATCTAAATTAGGTTTTTTTAATAGTAATAATAAAATTATTAATTTATTTATATATATTAAAAAATGAAAAAACATCGCAAATATTTATTTCTTAAAAGAATATTCTTAATATGAATATACATAAGCATAAATTTAAGTTTGTCCTCTCGTGGATTATCAATTATGAGACAAATTCCTCTATATAGTTAATGTACCGTCATAATTCTTAAATTTCTAAATTTAATACTCCTTAATTAACCTTTTTCTTATATAAATATAGGGTATCTAATCCTAATCTTTTATTAAATCTTTATATATTAAAAATTATTTTATAATAATAAATTATAAATATTTATTAGATTCGATCCATAAAATATATTATTGTTTATTTTATTTAACTAATGATTATAAGTCAATAATTATTATTAATTTGTATAATTTGTATAACCGCTATTGTTGGCACAAATATTATCTATACTAAAAAAATTTCTTATTAATAATTTCTTATAATAATAAAATTTTACATATTATATTATATTATTTATGTACATAAATATATTTAAATTATTTCAATTTAATATTCCTCTAAAAATTATATATATTAAAAAAATTTATAATTAATTTTTAAACTAAATTAAAATTCATTTAAAATTTAATATGATAAAATTATTATTTTTTTTAAACTAAAATTTTTTTAAAGAAGCCAATAAGTCTATCTTTAGATTATGAGTCTATTAATTTTAAATTAATCTATCTTTAAAGAAAAAATGTAATAGTTTCAATTAAATATGTTTTGAGTATGAGCCCAATGACTTTATAAGTCGATTTTTCATAATTTTTAATTTATATTATCATTATATTAATTACATATTTATTTTATATTTGATTAAATTAGATATATTTATCACTATATAAACTACCCCCCAAAAATTTATATAATTTATCTATATTTAGTTATCTAAATTCATTAGTTTATAATATATTTTTTAAATATTATATATATATATATATGTATATATATATACATATATATATTATATAATGATTCGCAAATCACTATATACAACTTCATAAAACATCGATTTCTCTATTCAAGACAAGACCTTAAGATACTCAATATATTTTTGTTCTACATTGTTAACAATAATATCAAATTATATTTTATTAAGTATATTCCTTTATGATAAAAGTTATTCTATTATACGGAACTACATTTAGATTTTCTGTGAATATATTACTTGAATACACTCTTTTCCAGTTGCCGAAATCGTTTTTGATAATCCAAAAATAAAAAATAAAATATGTACATTCATCATAATGCAATCATTTACTCTTTTTATTTGATACATTTTCATAAACCACAATTTTTCATAATCACAGTTTTCTTATAAGTTATTAATTAAGTCTGTTGGATTAAATAAACCTTATAAATCTTCTTCGGGATATTTATCATTTCGTGGCAAGAGTGAAATATATATCAGAAAAAATTCTAAATTTATTAAATCTTAGAGAAAATCTTCTTTAAATTTATTTATTTTAATATTATTAAATTTTTTCACTTTCAGTATGAAACAAATTGTTTGGTATTCTTCTTAAATCTTAGTTAGTTGATCAAATACATGAATTATGAATGCTTATAACGTTTTTATGAATTATAAGTGAATAATGAGATATGTAAATATTTTTTAATAATAGAACACTATTATGTTAATTCTATTATTTAATTTTAATTTTAGAGAAAAATAATAAACAATAAAAATGGGCTGTATAACAAGTTCTAATAGTGATAAAGCTAAGATAAAAAAATATTGATAAAAATCTACGAACAGATGGAGGAAGGATTGCGAATGAAGTAAAACTACTTTTACTTGGAGTCGGGGAATCTGGTAAATTGACGATAGTAAAACAAATGAAAATAATTCATGAAACTGTCTATAGTCAAGAAGAATGTAAACAATATAAGCCAGTTGTATTTAGTAATACATTTCAAAGTTTAATACTTGACAATAATTTGAGCTATGGGATAATTGAAAATAGATTTCATTGATTCTAATAAAATTAATGTAGTTAAAAAATTTTTAACAATAGCATCTTCAACACCAGAAGGAGAATTGAATGGTGATTTGGTAGTTTTGATGAAAAATTTATAGTATGATCCTATTTATGGTATGTTCAGCAGTGTTTTTTTCGCAGTCGCGAATATCAATTAAATGATTTGGTAGCTTATTATTTGAATTCTATGGATAGTATTATAATGTCAAACTACATACCAATGCAACAAGGTATTTTGAAAACAAGAATAAAAACAATTGGAATTGTAGAAACACGTTCTTCTTACTACTTCTTAGGATTACAATTTAAAATATTTGATGGAGGAAGTTAGCACTCGGAACGAAAGAAATTGATTCATTGTTTCAAAGATGTGACAAATATTATATTTTGCGTAGCGTTGAATGCATATGATTGAGTACTAGCTGAAGATAAAGAAATGAATCGTATGATAGATTCAGTGAAATTATTTGATTCTATATGTAACAGTAAATAGTTTGTAGATACATCGATTATATTACTTTTAAATAATAAGATATATTTGAGGATAAAATAAGTAAAAGTCCATTAACAATTTATTTTCTTGAATACAAAAGTTTAAATACTTTTGAAAAATATGCATCGGATATACAAACAAAATTTGAAGATCTTAATAAACGTAAGGAAAAAAAACAAATTTATTCTCATTTTACATGTGCCACGGACACAAATAATATTCAGTTCGTTTTTGACGCTGTCACAGATGTTATAATACAAAATAACTTTAGTACTTGTGGTTTAATAATTTGAATAATTTTTTCAAATACTTCAAATATAATACAATACAAATCACATTAAAAACATTATATCACAAAGTAGTAATTTAGTAAGATGAGACTGAAACTAATAATCGATACATCTTGCTAATATTAATTTTTTTTAAAAAAAGATACGAAATTTTACTTGTTAAAAGATATATTATCGTTATAATAATGGAACTATTTAATATAATATACAACGTATTCTTTAATATTGTTTATATTTAAAAACTTTTGCGACTATTCTATTATTTGGCATAAATTATACAAATAAGACAATATGTATTACAATATAATTTGTGAAACATCACTAACTGTTTTATATAATTTTTGGAAAGTGATAAATTATAAATAAATATTTTATTTATAAGTTATAATATATTTAACTGGTAAACATATTTTTACTTAAGAAAATAATATTGTATAGAAATTTATATAAATATAAAAAATTTTTTAATTATTGTAAAATGAATCAAATCCCTAGTATAAAAATGTATGATTATAAGTAAGTAATATTCGTATGTATAATAACGCAACAAAAATTTTTTTAAACTTATATATATTATTTATTTTTCATAATATATTATTATGAATTAATTATCAATTTTATAAATTATCATATTTTAAAAGTAAGTCCAAAAGTAAAATTTATTAATAAATTTTGAAAAAAATTTAAGAAAATATTCAAATTATATGTTATATTTTAATTTTAAATAATTTTTCAAATTTATAATTTCTATAAGTACTTGTATTTTATTTTATATAATAGTTTTATAACTAATTGTGAACTAAAACTAAATTAAAAATTATTTCGTGTTAAATATGTACATTTCCATTGACGGTAAACTTCTGCGTATCAACACCGAATCAATACCAAGACGGCTAGATTTAGGCGATTTATATTCTGAAATCGTAAATATGGGTAAGTAAAGAAAAATAATCAAAATAATAACTACCACGAGATAAATATTTATAGTGCAGTTTATTACCTCAATAAAGTTACGATCGCATCAACAAAATTAAAATGATGTATATCTATTGAACAATTACAGAAAAAAAGGAAAAACTAACGTTTAAAGTGCTTTTATATAATATGGTTATAAAGTGTTCTTTCTCATTTCTTACAGATATGATAGGACATGATATGTTTGACAGTTTCATAGTTTCCTTCCCCTTTTATTATCTTTTTTATGTCTTATCGATACCAATAGTTCTCTCTTTTTACTCGTTTATTTACATCTTTTTCATTCGCTTTCTCAAAATTTAGTTTTCTTTTTTATTTTATTGCTTCACAATAAATTTTTATTTTTCGTTAACTAGAAAAAATTAGCTTTTTCCATCAAGCTGTCAAAAATATTTTTCTTCCTTACCTCGATCTTCAAGTAATATCTTGAAGCAAACGATATGCTACGAAGCACCATAACAAAAGCGTTACTCTCTTAAAATTATATAGTTTTGAAAACTTGTGCATAAAATAAGAAATATAGCATAAAAAAATTTTCATCCATTTACTAAAATGTTTTAATGTAGCATTTAAAAATTTAAGTCTTAAATTTTTAAACCAATTATTTATTGTTTTTAATTAAAATTATATAATTGTTCTTAAAATTTAATTTAAAAATTTTAAACATAATCTAATATTAAATCATATTTAATAATGAAAATAAAGTGCATATATTTTTAAATATATAAAAAAATCTTATGTTCGTTTTATATAAATATTTTATTATATTTTCTTAATATATTTAATTTGTATATTTGATTAAACATTTAAAAAATAAAAAATTTAATTTGGCTTTTAGATAATAAAGTTTTATAATAAAAGTTTATTAACTTACAATAAATTTTATGGATAATATAATAAAATTTTAGAATTACTGACTAACTCAAGTTTTTAATTAAAAACTGAAAATACTAATAGCTGTTTCAAAAACCCAATCGTATCGATGTGGGTAGTCAGTTTAAGGTTTCTATGTGTACGTCTTTGTCAGTCGTCTACTGACCATTGAACCATAAACATCGGAACGCTATTAACGCAACTAAATCACTATATGCCTCCACAAGAAATCAAGAATATTAATTCAGTATAAAATAAATGTAAAAATAGCATTAAAAATTAACATCAGTGAAAATCTAAATAGTATATTAATAAATAATGTTTTATCTAAAATAATATATAATAGAAATAACAAAAATTTATAAATAAATAAAAGAAAATCTTAATTATCAGTGTTACAATGTTAGAAATTAATAATAAATTCTTAAACAAATCTAATAAAAATAAATAATAGAAGCGAGCACGGCAATAATAGTTAATACGAGCGAGATGATCAATATTAAACAAAACAACAACAAACCCCCACTTATAAATATAATATTTCAAGATACAAAAGACACGGTAAAACTTTCAAAATCTAGTATAAACATAAATGGTTATACCATAAAATAAATACAACAAAAATATTTTGTATCTTAAATCAATCGATGACTTTAACAACACCATAAAAATATTAAAAACACAAAAACAAACTACTATACATTCACTCCAAAATCGGAAAAAATCACACTTATTTAGCAAAAAGATTAAATAAAAATTACAATGATACGGAAATTTTCAATCAGTAGAATAACTTCCAAATAGAAGAAATTCAATTCATTAAAGTAAAATGATTTAAAACACATAATTCAACAAAAAATAATATTTTACTACCGAATTTTATAGTACAAATTTCACTCAACAGTAAAATAAATAAATTACACGAAATATTTACAATATCACAAAATAAAATGGAAAAAATAATTTAAAAAAATATAATTCAATGCCATAACCGTTAACTTCTGGACAACACGTCACAAAATTGCAATATGCAATACAAATGTGTTAAATGCATTCGCCATCATAATTCTGGTGAATATAAAATAAATAAAGAAATAAAAATTGACAATAAAGAATTATATTGTGTTCATTGTAAAAAATATATACACCCCGTGGCGTATATCGATGTTAAAAAATACTAGAAATTAAAAATAAAATAGAAACAAAAAATTATAGAACACAAATAAAATAGAATCAGTGAAATAACAATTAAAGTTTGACCATCAATATGGTAAAAGAAAAGTGAAATAACAAACATATTCAACAAACAACAACAAAATATTACTAGATCGACATACACAAATATACGCACAAATATTGATAATAGTCAAATACTCAATAATATAATGCATGAAATACAAGAATTAAAAAAAAATGTAAATAATATCCTAATTCAACAACAACTACAAATAAACGAAATTAAAGAAGCTTAAAAAAATTAGGAAAAAAATTTTTTAACGATGTTCACATTATTAGAATCCAAAATATAAAAAATGCACGACACAACATTACACAATCATAAAAATAACATATTGACAACTCAGATTAAAAAACTTTAGAAACACTAGAGAAAAAAGAGAGAAAAGATTACATTAATAAACGTCAACTTACTAATATCAAATAAAAAAGATATAACTTATTAAACCTAATCTAAAAAAAAAATCAGATATAATATTAGTATTTGAAACAAAATTAAATAAGGCACACAAAATAGAATTTAAAAACTATTATTAGATTATTATTAGACTATTATTATAATATTATTAGAAATAACAGATGAAACTAAATTCAAGGAGGAGGATCACCCATATTAATAAAAAATAAATACAAGTATATCATAATCTTCAATAATGAAATAACTAACATTAAAATTCTAGAAGCATCAATAATAAAACTACAAGTGAATAATAAAAATAATCTGTTCATAATATCAGAATACGAATGAAATGGTAATAAATTCAATATAGAATTCAAAAAACTATTCCAAAAACTAGAACTAGACAAAAGAGAAAACTATTACGTAATATCAGGTGATCTGAATGCAAAACGTATTGATTGGAAAAACAACAAAAATAAAACAAGAGCATTATTTATAAAAAAATTGGTTAAATAGCCATGACACAATATACAAAAAAAATTGTACAGTTCGGATTACCGGTTTTATCCCAACCAACAATCATATGTAGATTTATGCTTAATAGATGCTAGAACCAACTATTAAATTAACTAACTATTATAATATAAATATATATATATATTTAAATAACTAATAAATGTACAAATAATACAATTAATACAATTTAATATGATTGTAATATTATCAAAATTTATTACTTGTAGAAGTAAAATTCACAATGGAAAATCCAACTAATAACGAATTTAATAATGTAAACTACAAATTTTAATTAAAAATTAAATAGAATAAATTCAAAAAAATATTAACAAAAACTGCCAACTAAACATACAAAACAACAAAAACTAAACAAATAACGAAATAGATAACTATATCGATAAAATAGACAACCACATAAATTACACCATTAACAAGTTCGTACCTAAAATAACGAAGAAAATCTCCTATGAATGTTATATAAACAAAGACATAAAAACTATAAAAGGATAAAAGCTATATACTATTACTAATAAATAGAATTCGATAAAATTACAACGGTAGTAAAAAAAAATAATTAGAATTTTACAAATTCTAATAATAATCTCGTTCAAATAACATCTCCAGCAAAAATTTTTAGAATCAGTAAATAATTTCTGGAGTAAAAAATAAAACGCATCCCAAAAAATGATCTCACAATAATGTTCCCCAAAATTAATTAAATTTTTAAAACAAAAATAGATATGGATATTCCTCCACTATCAATACCATATTATGATATCACAACACTAAGCCAAGCTGGAATATATATAATAATGACAAATAAAGACAACAATAATAACTATATAATAACTAACAACAAAAACAGAACTCAATTTGCTAGGATGACATTATTCTGAAGTACATAACCAAAACTTTACACTTGATAAAACGAGGCTAAAAAATATAATTATGGAAGATACAAAGAAATAAAAAAATGATAAAACACAAAATTTTACAATAATAACTGTTTCAACAGAAAACACATCGCTTAATCTAAAACAAGACAATAAAGTAATTGATTACTTTATTAATGTCACACAGGTAAATAATATTTTTAAATAAATTAAACAACAAAAAAATCATCTGGATTCTACAATATACCAAATATAGTATTGAAACCTACTCCCAAACAAATCAAACATTATTCTACAATAATATTTAAAAATTCATTAAATAATGTGTACTTTTCGAGAAAATGAAAAAAGCAAAAGTATTATCAATCCAGTAGAAAAATAAAAATAATACAACACTATCCAATTTTCCACCTATAACCCTTATAACGAATATAGATAAAATATGAAAAAATTAAAAAAAGAATTAATCAAATCTTAATAAAATACTGCAATAAAAATAACATAATACTGGAAAACCAAATCTGATTTAAACATAAACGTTCGACAATACATGCAAATAATAAATTAACATCGAATACATACTGGGCACTAAACGATAGCGAAAGAGTAGCATCTTGCCTAACCGACATAAAAAAAACTTTCGACATCGCTTGGATTTACGGATAAGACATTTAATATAATAAAAGAAAACAACGAATCGCCTAGAAATTTAGTAGAAAATAGTTTACAACAAGGCACAGTAAATTATCCGATACTCTTTCATACATACAATAGTAATATTCATCATTTATTTGATTTTAACATAACATTACGAAAACAATCGATATCTTTTGCAGATGATTTAATAATTTATGTATCTGGTAAACAGTCTATGAATTTATTACATATTTAAACGCTGTGTAAAAGGAGTAACGTTAGTTGCTGTACGTCGAAAAAAAGCAATAGTTCGATTGATCTGTTGATGTGGAAGCAGAAGTTCAAAACCGGAAAAAATTTCGATGGTTTAATTATGTTTTCTAGTAATGATGGTTTTTATTGCTAAAGTATATATATATATATATATATATATATATATATATATATATATTGACCAACTCCAATATTTTATGCAAAAATTTCATTGAAAAAAAAATTGTTCCAAAGTCGATTTAATTTGCGTTTTTAAGAAGATAATTATTAAATTAGAAATGATTATATTAATAATGATAATATCTATATTTCGATATTATTACTAATATTAAGAAATGATAAGGGAATATAGTTTTTCTGATTTATTGAAATTTAAAGGACTGTTTAATTTGTTTCAAAAAAAAATTTCCTCTTTGAAAAGCAATTTTTTATCTCGTTAAAAAATATACTTATTAGTATTCTTGGGATCACCATTCGTATAATAAAATCTTGATTATTGTTGTCTGATAAAAAAAAACACACAAGAATATCAAAAGTTTTTAATATATAAAAATATTTTAACACCTTATGATTCTTTAAAAACATTTTTTAAAACCAAAGCTGTTATCGCTAATTTTTTTAATGATAAAACTGATTAAATAAACATAAAGTGGTGTAGAAAACAAATTAAAATTTTGATATCTTTAGGTCCTATTTAAAGAGATCATAAATTTAAAAATTATTTTTTAATTTGTTTCATATTTAATATAGATATATATATTTCCATAGAATACATGGCATTATTATAAACATTTTTTAAATACATTTTTTATACCTATATTTCCTACAGAATGAAAATGAAAAGAAATATTTATGTAAAGCTTTTAAGTGGTATACTTAAAATATATATTAAATTTCCTTAAAAAAGAAAATATTAATTAATTATTTAAAGTAACTAAGTAGGGAAAATTTATTTAAAAAGTGTAAATCATGAATTATTGGTTTATTTAGTTCATCGCGTATCTTTTCAAAAAATAGATAACTGTTGGCAGTAAATTAATTATTATAATTAATTAAAACATTTTATTTTTCTCCAATTATCATAAATGTATCATTAAATAATTTTCTGTTTTATCTTATCATAATTTATAAATTTTATTTTATATATAAAAATATAATGAAAAGAAATTTATTTTGTAGAAGACGTTTTTAATTCTATAATAAATAAATTTCAAAATTTATAAATTAGAATTATTTAAAGGTTTTATAAAGAAGTATTTTACTCTCGAGGAAAACAATAATTAAAGCTATTAACTTTTTTCTTCGTAATTAAAAGTGATCATTCGAAAAATATTTAAAAAATTCTTATTTCTGTCCAATATAATATTATAGTATTCGGAATAGTAAGAAAAAAATTAATAAATACTTTAATTAAAATATTTCAGATTATATATTTCAAAAATAGATAAAGTTGTATTTGTATATTTTTGTATAATTTTTAAAAATAACATATAAATCATAAACATTGATATAATTTAAAAAAATTATTGATACCTGCAATGTATCAGATAAAGTACAATAGTGTTATTACAGCTTTAAATATTGAGTGGCTATATTACTTAATTCATCATCGTGATTAAAAAAAAGTTGTAGTATTTAGTAAAAGTTGAGTATGAAGTATCAAGAGGTAGTATGGTGATTAATGATCGTTATTCATAATATAATGCAAATAAACACATATAATTATAAAAATAACTAAATATTTAGAAAATTGTAATAGTTCAAATGAGTTTTATGCTTCTACAATTGACTTTTCGTTGTACGAACATGTACATGTAGTTGTAAGCTTAGGTTATTTTATGAGCGGGAGAGAAAGAGAATGACAATTTAAGGTCGATGATAGAGTTGTCAGAATACATGCGATTGTCTTGTTGGTACGCG
This sequence comes from Dolichoris vasculosae, assembly GCA_018907195.1. NCBI lineage: Eukaryota > Metazoa > Arthropoda > Insecta > Hymenoptera > Agaonidae > Dolichoris > Dolichoris vasculosae. The sequence goes on from JACCHY010000029.1 coordinate 1,172,616, forward strand.
AACATATTTTTTGTATGAATAACACCTTGATAGATTTTTTTTTCCGACTTGGCATGTGAACACGAGATGTGAGCTCCAATGTGATCGGATATTTCACTCTTCCTCTTTTCCTTCTTCTGGGCTTTATAAATTACTATAATACTTGGAATTCTAGAGTAAATTTGTATTACAGTTTTTATACACACATACACACGCACTCATATATATAAATTCATACAATATATCATCTGCGTGAATAAACATTGAATTTGCTATATTTTTTTTAATGAAAAACGGAAGGTTGATCAATTTTTCGTGTAAAAATTTTGATGAAGAATAGAAGCGCACCACTACTTTATATTATAATAAAATTGAAAATTTTCAGACTTCATTATAAAAATTTATCAACAACCCAATGCAATGCCTTGATTTTTTTGTTTTTTTATTCGCAAATTCCTTTCGCTACTTAGCATGAAATCTTGTATATTTGTTTGTACAGTTATGTACATATATGGGGACCACATATGTATCAAATATTAAGAAATTTCTGCTATATTTGCGCTATATTTTTGTAACTTTATGGAGTAAGAATGACTATACAAATATATAAATATATATATTTTTCACTTTTCTTTATAATAAAATGATAATATTATATGTAAAAAAAAATAAAAATTTCATGATTTAAATTGAACATTATAAATAAATTATTGCGTCTTAGGATACTGGAAATACTGGATATTCAACCATTTTGACGCTAGACCAGTTATGTTTATGGTCTTTACTTTTTTTAAAAAATATTCAAAGGTAAAATAAACAAAACATTAAAATAATTACATTAAAATAATATATTAAAATAATTTTTTATACTTAGTATTATAAATAAATATAGTGTCGACTTCTAATTGTATTTCAATAGGTAAAATTAAAAAAACTTTTAATGAATTTTTCAATTTAATGTATTTTAATCAATTAATATAATATTTAAGTATTATTGCAGATTAAAATATTATATTATCGTATAACTATTCTTATTATTATTCTACTACTTGTATTTTTATAAATATGTTTATTGTTATTATATTATTATATAATTATTATTACTAATTTATAATTACTACTACTTGATATTTCCATTAATTTAAAAATACTTTTTAAAGTTTGCTACATCCTCGTAGAATATTTGTTAAAATTATTAATATTTTATATTTAATATAAAAATATATTTCATTCTGCATTTATTATTTTAGCTATTTGTTTCTGTATTTTAATGTTTTTATTGTTATATTACATAAAGAGTGTAATTCATTATATTTCAGAGAAAAAATTTGTTGTTCTTTACAAATACAATTTTTTAAATATTCAAGAAATCGTTTAGAATTGATTAGAAGATTTCGCATTCTATTTATTTGATGAGCAGTTTATGTAGTTAAATATGTCGATAAGAATATATTTTAGATGTTGAAAACTTACGATTAGTGTACGTTTTAAATATTTTATGACGGCAAACAATCATGAGAACCGCTGTGAAATAAAACAAGCCCCTTTTCTTAGGGCGGTATTTTCTAATCAAGGATGACATAGTGTAGGGGCGATTCTTTAAATAACTATATCTCATAATGCATAAATCAGAGTTAATTTTTAAAAGTTATTCTAACGAGTTTAGTAAGTAGACATTTCCATTTCCATATACAATTAAATATATTACTTCAATGAATTTATTTCAATTTATTTTATAAGATATTACTTATAAATACTTATAATTATTCTGATTTTATATGGTTTCAATTTTTTAATTGACACTAACATAGAATCTAATTTTATATGATTAAATTTAGATTTTTTTTTACTTAAAACTATTATTGTTTTCCACAAATAAACTATTGAAGAATGAAACATTTTAATATAGTACAATATAAATAAAAAACATTTTATTTTTTGGTACTTGACCGCACACTTAAGTCTTTAAATGCTTATAATCACGTATTAATTTTCTATCATCTACTGTACTTCAATAAATTAAGCTTTTTCATTTAAGTCAACCTTATATATTATTTTTTTTCATAATTATTCTTAATTTACATAATTAAATATTTTTTATATTGCTTTAAAAGAATCTTTTATTATAAATCTAATTATAAAATTTGTATATTTAAGAGTAATAATAATTTAAGTATGCTATTAGTTGAAAAATTATCATAAGCGTATATTTAAAAATCATTAATCATATACATTTGTTACTTGTATTTTATTATTATCATTAATAGTATTATGTAAAATGTTCTGATGATTATGTATTATTTGTAAATTTTTAGTAATTATAAATAGATTGATATTATTCGTTACAAATAGTTATTCAATTTTAATAATAATTAATTGTAAATGATAATTTTTAAATAAAATAGTACAAAATTAAAAATATCTCTTATGAAAAATGGTATAAAATTTAAGTATAATTAATACATTATAGTTAATTTTTAATACAACTAAAGTAAGAAGCAACTCGAAGAATTTCTCGATAAACTTTCAAACACATGAATCTATGTGTGTGAGCATTGAAATCACTCAGACGATCAGAGCGCAAGAGAACCTTGACGCCTTCGCATATTTTATAATCTGTTACCAGCGGTTCACAAGCTCCAAGTATAGCAAACATACCATGAGCCACGTATACACAGAATATAACGTAGTAAGCAGCGAATTACGTATGAAATTAACTTCTCTTTCTAAGTTTCTCTTTTGTACCTTGTTGTGGTCCTATTAAGTTGGTGTATACATCACGTCTATATGGCGCCAGCACTGATGTAAATATAACAATGACAATGGCATCAATATTAGTTTTTGAGTAATGATGGAAAAAATAGTATATATGAACAGAAATAGAAGGAGAGAGTTATTTTTCGGATTGTCCTCGACAGACCTTTTATCGTAATGTTTAAAATTTTGATCCGGAAAGCCTTGACCGAATAAATTATAATATGACGTCAGTTTTTTTTGGTTCTAATAAAATGTAAGAAATACAAACTAGTAAAAATCATTACTAATTTGATATTTTTATAAAGCATGTATTTCACGATATATTATATTTAATACATATAAATATATTTGTATGCTTATATAATGGTATATTGAATGAAAGGAATTATATTTACATATTGTAATTATATATTTAATAAAGTAAAGTATACATAAGTGTTAGTAAAATATTGATAGAAAAACAAATTTTTATTTTTACTTTTAATCTTGAGTTTCTGTGTTTAAAATATTTTATTACGCATATTTTCATTAGAAATTATTTCCGTTATAATTTTTGTTAATTTAAATTAAAAAATTAATTATTAAGAAATGTTTACTAGTTTAATGATAATATTACTTAATCGTAATTGTTACATTAGTAAATTTCTTGAACGATAGAAAAAAAATGGGTTAAGTTAATTCGTATTTTTTGTTTCATCTAGAGCCCTTTATTAAGAAAATATTAATTATTATAAAAAAGAGTTCTTACATGATAATTAATGTTTCTTAATAAAATATCGCATACTATATATTTTCTTTTTGAGCGTTGAAAACACATAATACAAAAAAAGAAAGCTTATGAACAATGAAAACGTCTGCTTGTGCTCTACATTTACGTATAGCTCTTATACAATCTCATTCCAATGGTATACGTAAAAAATCATTGCCTAGTAGTTCAAAATTTTATTATAAAAAATTTAGATCATGTTAATTGTTTATTTATGTTTCTTAATTTAAGAAATAAGTATTTGACAAAAACTAAGACTATTATTTAAATACTTAACTTCATATAATAGATGAAATATTCAGTTTTCAAAACTTCAATTTCTTTAAAAATTAGTTACTATCTATTAATATAAAGATTGAATAATAATAAATTATTTTAAATAATTAAAAAAGTTATAAATTTTAAATATATTAAGAAAATTCTTTTAGTAACACATTTAGAAAATATATCGTTAGAAAAGATAAACGTGTATATTGCACAGTAAGAATAAGTTAATGATGACTAGTCTTAATTTATTTAATATTTAATATATTAAAATAAAATATTATTAGCATTTTCTAGATAGTATAAGAAAAGAAGTAAACTTTATTTAATAAGTAATTAAAAGTGGAAGAGTAAGATGATTTGTTAGATTAAAAATTATTACTTATTTTCTGATAAAATAATTTTAAAAAACTTTTCATGTAAGTTGAGAATTTCAATTTAATTATATATCTTTAGAATTAGAATAGTATTTCAGGCTGCAATAAAGAAACTTTCACAGTTTTCTACATGTATAATTATATCAAGAAAGAATTGATTATCTACAAAAAATTCAATACAAGGTATAGTAAAAAAACCAGGATTCTACTGATGACGTATTCAATGAAATATTTAGCCAAAGAAGAAGGTGATGCATATGCGTACAGTAGATTCCTCTAGACTTCTTCATACAAGACAGAAATGCATTGATCCATGTTGTTGAGCTGTTGGTTACGCGGTAACTCGAAGGTGTCTGGAAGTAAGAGAGAGAGAGAGAGGGAGGGAGGAAGAAAGAGAGGGAGAGAGAAGAAGAAAGAGAATAGTAGTATGCGTTGACTGTGCAAAAAAGGAGTAAGAGTGAGTGAAAAAGCCAACCTACGCAGCTTCTCCAACTAGGTTCACTTCGCAGGTCTTATTAGTTCCTGGGTGCTCAGTGGTAGAGTGCGTGGCCCGAAGTTGCAGCCGTGCTGTGGAGAGAGTTCCGCTAAGTCCTCTCCCGCCCTTTCTCTTTCTCTCTTGATTTCCCCTGCCAGCTCCAGAAGCAGCGGCAGCAACAGCAGCCCAAGTTGAACGGCAAAGCGCGCCGTTAGTTGCCTCGAATACGTTCGTGCCGTGTGATCTACAATAAAAATATACATTTTTCATAGCGCTATTATTTGTTTTGACGGAACATGCGACATTTAAAAACAAAGATAATAAAGTGAGGGTAAGAAAACTCTGATAACGATAGGGGCAGTGGCAGAAGTTCCACTAAGTTAAACGAGTGCACAGAGAAGAAGGTAATTTGAAGATGTAGGATAATCCGTGATGTCCAAATAAGTTCGTTTAGGTGAAAGTGATATTAGTAGATTTTCTGCATTTAATACCAAACTTCCTATCTCCTTAGTTCATTCATTTGCTCTTTCAAATTTTCTATTTTCATTTTTTTCTTTAGTTTCATGTACTTGGCTATCTTTAAAGCCTAAGTAAAACAATAGTATAGTGCGTACTATATATACAATTGAGTGAGGTAGAGAAAGAGAGAGAGAGAGAGAGAAAATGTAAAAAATAAATAAAAAGATGATATATGAGAACGTATTCAGCATTTATCGGGGTACATTGATGAGTCTTAAACCAATAAAAGTAAAATCTGATTGAAATAAATTTACGAGAACAAATTGAGCAAGTGCTCCGAAAAAGGATTGCTGTTACCGCCGGAATCGAGCACGAGGTGAACGCGCTGTCGAGGTTTACCCTCTCTCTTCTTTTTTTCAATATTTCATTCTTTCTCTCACACTATTACTCCCTCTCCATCTTTCTCTCTATTTCTTACCTCCCTCTCTCCTCTTTTAGTTACGTTTTAAAAAAGAGAAAAAATCTGTGTATTTAAGCAGTTACGAAATTTATTTTATATATATATAAAAGCAGTTATCAAATTTATTTTTTTGAGTGCGCAGACAACTTTTTCGTGAGTGCAAGTCAGTGCACCGACAATTTGATGTCGAGCTATATTTTTTTTGTATAGTAGCACGAATTCATTCAACGATCACATTATTTTCAGTGAGCATTTGTGTGACATTATGTCTAGAAGTGCTTAGCTCAAGTGTTGCTTTACAAGAGTGTTAATTCCTTAATTTAAATATAAACTAACTTTTTTCTTCAGAAAAAATAAGTGGATATTTCTTGTATTAAGTTAAAAAAATGTTACTGCTTCAATTAAAGTGAATAGTTATAACAGGATTAAGTTGTGTAACCACCATCTTATTTGACGATTAGTCACGAAAATAAGAAAAGTACAATCAGTTTATTTTACCTTTCAAAATCTTATTAATTGGTCATCATACAAATCAATGAATTCGATACATAAAATAAAATCTATGTGAGTTATACTATTAAAGTCTTCATTTTGATAAATCGTAAAATAAGCTATTCTACATTTATTTCTTCTTCAATATTTTCACACCTGTAAAAAGTATCATTATAGTTTAAAATTTTTAATATTATTCTAGATAAAATAAAATTTCAATTAGACATCCAAAAAGTTAATACATACAATTATATATTTTTTCTATGACTTTAATTAATGTATCAATATGATCAAAACTTAAATAATTAAAATTTATAATAGTTAGTACGTTTAATAATATATTAAAAATAAATGCGATATATCAATGTTTTTGAAATAAGAATATTTATTCTATAATATTAAATTCTTTATTTTGAAAAATATTTCTTTCAATAAATTTTGTCTATAAATATAATCCATAATTAAGTGTATATATTAAATTTATTTTTTATGCAAATATTTTTTATTGTTATAACAAAAAATGTTTTTTAATTTAATAAATAACAGAAAAAGTATATTTTTCTAAAAAAAATAAAATTTATTATTAAATAAAACAATGTCATTTAGTATACATAAAAAATTGATTTTTAAAAAAATTCTTTATTACAGTTCATTATTTTTTATAATTTATTTAAGTTATTTTTCTAAATAAAATATAATGTAATATTTAAATTTAAATATTATTAAGTCGAAAAAATCTATTTTAAAAATATACTTTAGTTAATTAATTTCTCAAAATTTAATAGAACTTCTTTAATAGTAATTCATTGTTAAATAAGATTTAAAATTTACTGATTTTATATAACAAAAAATAACACGTAAGATATTTATCATTACTTAATTTTGATAAATCGAACAATAATTTAAAAAATAATATTGAATATTTGTTTTATTAAAGTAATTATATTTTTATTTTAAACAAACCATATTTTAATATTACTATTATTGTGGGTTTTCAATTATGTTATAATAAAGTCAAATACGAATTTTATAAATTATTATCTTTTAACAATTAAATGAAATATAAATTTTGTTTTTTTATTGTGCATTATTTATTCATAATCTTATTATAGATCGAGTAAAGAATAAATAAAATACTTATTTACTTATATACATTAATATACATTAATATACATTAATAGTAAATGTTTAAATATATTTAAAGTACTTCATTAAAATGTAGTTATCAATTTATAAAAGCATGATAAAAAATTTGAACTTGAGATGATTTTGAGTATGTATCCGATGCTTATATACAAGATGTATACAAAATTATATTAATTTTTTAAAAATTTTTTACTGTTAATTTTTCTTTAAAACGTTTTTGATCATAATAATTATCATTATAAATATAAAAATATTTAATTTTTCTTTTATTTACAATAAATTGCATGTAGTTTTATAATTTTAGTTATATATAATCATTTATTATTTATCAATCAGTGCGCCAATAAATTACAAAATATACAATAATAAATTTTTATAGTTATGAAGTATTTTTTATTGTAAAAAAGTCTTGAAATTCATATTGTTAATATTTTTTATTGTTTTTGATATTAGAACAATCATATTTCTTTATTTAACTTATTCAACAAAATTAAAATGCCCTAAATGTTTATAACGTATGACACAAAATGCAATAGATAAATGAATCTTCACATGTGTTCACAATTAATCTAAAAAAATGTATATATGAATAAATAAAGAAAATAATTATAAAATTGCTATTATCTTTACCAAGTGACTATTTGTTCATAAAGTGCACAGACACAATTTATGAACTATATTTGAAGCAAAAATATGTTTAATAAATAATAAAAAAAGATCATACTATTTTAATAAGAAAGAAACTTCAGAAAATTTCATAACAGATCTTCGTTAGTCAGCTGAATCAATTAAAATACACTAAGGGACAGCTTAATCACTTAAGCTCCAACTCCTTTCTATTTTTTATGAAAGTGGACGTTTAATTTTAGCGAATACAAGGACTGAGCTAGGTGCGATTGAAATTAATTACTTTTGAGTAGATGACACGTCAAACTAACCGAAAAAATCTTTTGTTCATCATGATCCAATAAAAAATGGAAGAACCATTAACTACAGCTCATAAATACTCACCGGACGTACGCATCAAATCTGATTATTATCTCTCATTATTCAGGGTACCATGTAGTTAATCAAAAATTCCTTTTGCTTTTTACTCAAGAAATTTTTTATTCATTGGTTTTGCAATTACACCTAATTATTTCTTTAGTTTGACCGATCAACTCGAAATGTAATTAATAGTATATAATATGATACAAACTATAGATCAGAGAAACATAGTATTAAGCTTTATTGCATTTGAAATAATTTATATTATATAAGGATAGTTTTTTTATTGCAAATCAGAAAAAGATAAATACGTAATATCTGTAAGAACATTTGGGAGATAGACTTTTATAACTATGAGATGTGCACGTTTGGTATTTTTATTTAATTACATTCAATTCAGATCACATATAATGGTTAGTACGATGTTTGAAGATATTTATATTTAAAATATTGGTGATAATATATCTTCAAAAATAAAAATATATCTCGCATCCTAACTATCATTGTTTATTAAAAACTAAAATATAAATAAATATAATTACTAATTATTTTTTAAAAAGGAATAAGTTTGTAAAAAAAAAAGAAATGAGCGATGTGTTGGATAATGCGTGCGTTACTTCTTCATAATATATTGGTGCTGACTTGTTACGTGACCCTCGGACTCTGTCGTATCGGTTTGTATATAGATGAAGATCTTGCAGAGACTGGACGAGACTCTATCTGCATCTCAACATCAGAAGAGACGGTAAATAAAGAAAATTTTCGTATACACGCCCCGAATTAAGTGTACTATAGAGGAATATGCCTCCATCGAAGCGATAAATTCTCGCATTACAATTTAATCGTATCCATACAGCATCGCTATTCAATATCGTGTATTCGAGTATACACTAAATAAATTTAAATTACCCTAAGAGAGATTTTATAATTCACACATGCCAATAGCCCCGTTACTTTCTGGTTCGTTAATTGTTGAAGCTGCTTAGAACTTTTCTGTAAAAGAAAATGTTTGAATTCCTAAGATGTCTTAATATATTGCCAAGGATATTCATTAAATGGAAAAGAAATGATAGTGTAAATAAATAGGAAGAAAATTTTTCAATTTTTTTAGTATCCAATTACAATAAATGAAAATATTTGTTATATAAATTTTTAACCGACGTATAGTTATTGCTAAGTTTTACTTATCTTTCAATAATTTATATATATATTACTATACAAAGAAATACATGCTTATTTATAAAAAAGAAACATATTGAACATTAAAATTAAGATAGTGGTATTATTTATTATAAACTGTAACATTTTCAGTATATAAATATGTTACATACATTTTTTCTAAACATTTTTAATAACAAAATAATATATCTTTATAATTACTCTTGTTATTTATATTTTTACTTTCAAATCTTAATATGATTAATTTACTAATGAGTATATCTAAATTGAATAAAATCTAAAATTCTCGGAAGAAATAAAAGTTAAAAAATCAAAAATTTATAAATATCAACAACTCACCATCAGAAAATGAAGGAAGAATTTCATACAAATTGGGTCCTTGCTGGTTGCGTGTTTCTTGCGATGTAAGGTTAATGATAAATTCTCATACATAGGAATTTTACTCTACAAGTCTTGTGTTCCATTAAATTTAATTATGTATATATTTAAATATTTGAAATCTACAGAAAATATAACAAATGCTGAGAGTTTGAAAAAGGAAATGAAATGAAGGTAAACACAAGTAATTACGTACGTTTATTACTTTAATTATTCATCAATTTTATTTTATTTTTAATATTCTTACCACGATAGTATTTATTTTATATAGTTATTAGCTTAAATTTCTTGAAAGACACATTTTTTTATTTTTAAATCTTTAACGCGTATTTGAATAAAGAATCACAATAAGTGATTTATATAACAATGATGTAAACAATAACAACAATTACTCGTACTTCTTACGAATTCGTTTAAAATTTTGAGAAGGAAAATAATACATACACACGTGTATAAGCTTATACAAGCGATAGCGATTGTGTAAAATTTGACTACATGGTGCATGATCAAAGTGGTCGAATAAACTTGTTCAGAATGCTCTCTTTCAGCTTGAAGAGATACTAAAAATTGATGAATCTTGCTTGATTAATTTTTAATTTATCATCTACCCATAAATATATTATTTAATTATTGAGAAATAGTATAATAAATTTTAAATTAATTTGCTTTTTAATCAGAAAATTATAGTATGTTTTAAGATAAATGTTGATATTATTGTTTCAAGTATAGACTAATCAGATTTTTAAATATTTTAAATAATGATTATAATTATTAACAAAGAATATAAATAAAAATAAAGTATTTACTTTTTCTAAGCGTAAAATTCTTTATTAGAGCTTCAAAGAATTTACAGTTTTTGATTAAATATTTAAAGAGTAAAATATATTGTTTTTAAAAACAAAGTGGTTTTAAAAAGTAAAAGGCAAAAATTATGATCAGTTATGTTAAGTTGTGCACAATATTAAGATTTATTGATTCGGGTAATAGAATGTCGAAAATATTAGCGACGAATTCAGTATAACAAGTAAAACAGCTAACGCAGTGAATACATATTTTTTCCGTTTCATTTTTTTTCCTTTTTTCAAAACAAAATTAATAAAAGTAAAACAAGTTTTTTCATTTTATTTTTTTCTTCTTTTTTCACCTTCAAATTTTTTTTTCCTTCATTTTATTTTTATTCTCAAATTTACCATGACTTCAAACTTATGTATATTTTTTTTTTCATGTTTTGTACTAAACTTGTGTCTTATTTTCATTTTTAATACACATAATTCTTGTAATTTGCCTTTCTAACTCTATTTATTATCATTAGCTTTATGTCCTCATAATTTTTTTCTCACGAACGTAGTAGGAAACGGTAATGTTATTGAAAACTTAAGATTATAAAAAAAGCTATCTTAACAAATTATAATTTATCAATAAGAATTTTTTAGTTTTCTCTCTTTTCTCTATGCTTTTGTCTTTTTATATTTCTTTTATTTCTGAAAACTTTTAAAATAATCGAGCAAATGAATATCTCTTTATAATAGTTTTATATAATATCTTGATTAAGACTCATATTTTTGAGAAATTTCGTGTTATTTTTTAAAAAATTGAACTTATAAGACAATATACGAAAAAAATATATTTTAATTAGTTCATAAATTTCTTGTAATGTGTTATTATTTATAAATATTTATTACATACTTTGTCTTTAATGAATCCCAAAAATTAGTTTAGTGTTTGACATTGTTGAATTAAATTTTATTCAGATTTAAGATAAATATATTAAATAAAGATATTTTTAATATTACTGTCACCTTTACATTAAAGTTTTCTAAATAATATATAAATTTAATATATTTCAAAGTTAGAAAAAACTGGAGACAAAGCTCCATCAAATAAAATAAATAAAGGGTCACGTCTTGTACTGTAAAAGTTATTATTTTTTATTGTATTCTTTCTCTTTCTTATCTACTATAATATACTAATTATTTATATAAGAATAAATAGTTGTATAGAAGGCCTCTGAATAACTTTAACCTTAATTCAGTCATTCTCTCTTTATTTTTTATCCTCTTAAAAGAATTTTGTTCTAATAAATTAATTGTATCGACCAGAATAATACTACTATTGATTTGTTTATTGAATAAACTATTCTTTTTTAGTTATTTTGTTCTCTATAAATATTTTTATTAGATGTATTTACGTATCTCTTTCTATCCATATATCTATCTATATATCGTTTTATAGTTAGTTTATTTTTCTTTATAATTGTTGTTAGCATTAAAGTATTTTTCTTTATAGCAATATATGTTTTATGACCCTATTATTCTTATTGATGTATTTTTAAGATTCATTTTTTTTTAAATTAGAATTTTTTATTAATAACGATAAATATTTATAAATTTTATTGTAAATTCATTTGTATATTATCTAGGAATTTGTAAATTATTTATTTTTTCATTAATAAGAATTGATTACATTACAATTTTAATAAAAAAACAATTAAAATTATTTAATACTTGTTATTATTTCAGAAATTATAATTTATTTATTAAATAATTTAAATAAAATAATGTAGTGTATATCACTCTAATAATCTTGTTTGCTTGCGCATGTAAGTATATATGAATATTGTACTATAGAAAAATTGAAAAAATTTCATAGATATGATTTATTTTCTTTTTTTCCTACTTTATTTTGATAACTTTGATATATTCCTTACCATAATTTGATAACTGGATACAATAAATTTGTATTTACTACAATAAATTGTTAGATTTTTTTGATATTTTATTTGGTTTTATAATTTGTAATAGAAAAAAATAATAGTTATATACTTAATTAAATAAGTTTGATACCATGTGCAAAAAAAGATTTCAAAAACATATTTTTTTCTTGATTTATTAGATGTTTTTGTATTTTCAGTAATAATTTTATGCAATTATTTGATTTCTAGAATTGATCCATGAATTTAGGCTTAATAATATATTTTAATATTCTTTTATTAATGAATCAATTATTATTTAAAAATATAGTATTAGTAATATTTAATAACAACTACTAATTATTTAAATGTAATTTGATTAAAATTATACTTTTATGATAGAAACTGTATATAAGTATGACTTAAACTAATATTTAAGATTTTTTCATGTAGTACTGTTGTGATATGTTTAACGTAAGATTTTTATATGATTCTAAAATCAGTTTTATTGAAACATAAAACCAATTAAATGAATAAGAATTTCATAAATAAAATAATATACTTCTGTGCATAGCTTACTACAGTTTAAGTTACGTCTTCCAGTAACACTGGAAACAGTAACAGTAAAAATTTTTTTCGATAAATTAACAGATTTACCTCTTTAAAAAAAATAGTCTAATTTTTGTATCAATTATTTTGTAACAAATATTTTTTTATATTTACAAAATAGAATTTTTTAAATTTGAATTGATGAATATAGTAAAAATTATTTTGAATTAACAAACATCTTCGTATGGTTTTTATTTACACTAATTATTGCATTTTATATTAAATTTCCTGTATAAATAAATAAATAATTTCTAATAATTATTTATGTTAGAGAAAAATCACTAAAATAGGAGCATAGAAAAACTTTCTACTAAAGTAAAAAGAATAAATAAAAGAGTTATGAGGTACAATTTAACATCAATTTTATTAATCTATTGCATATGTTAATAATATACTTTTAGAATAAACTTTAATCATTCATTTAAAATTATTTTTTCCATCGTTCCAGTAAAATTAAAATTAACGTATAAATTGAAACTCTTGAAATGCTGTAGCTAAAAATATATATGCATATTTTCTTCCATCTAATATGCAAATTTAAAAAATAGTGTAATATGTCAGAATATAGAAATAAACTATCCTCAGCTATTGATAAGTGGAATATAAGATTATGTTAGATTATTTTACCATCCACCCAATACTATTTGAAGTAATCTTACATAAAAATTGAGCTCAGGTAATCTTTTGAAATTGACATTAAATATGTCTATTTTACATAAATTTACGTCAATATTAAAGAATTTTGACGGATCATATGCTGTCATAGTTTTTTCTTCTTTAAAACCTCTGTCTTATTACTTATAAAAGAGAAGGTATGAAAATAAAGAAAAATACTAAAAAGAATTGGACATAATAAAAAATAATAGAAGAGGGAATTTTTGAGAAATTTTTTTACATTTAAATTAATGATCAATAAGGTATGATACATTATATCAATCATACTACTAACTATAAACAATATATCATCAATACTTGTATAAATTTCAGTATAACATGATTAAATTGTTCATATTTCACGATGAAAAATATTTTTAATAAAATTTAGAAATATATATATTTTAAAATTAATTTGAGTTATTTATTTTTAAACAAATTATACTATATATTTTTTAAAAAAGATCTCTTTATTGTGTAAATTTATATCCAATTTCTAATATACATAAATTTTGATTATATAAATAGACAAATTAGTAATTTTTTAAGCATTTTTTTTATTTTGAAAAATATAAAGAAGTAAAAGTTTTTTAATATTTATTTAAAAAAAATATAAGGAAATAAATTATGTATTTATATACTTTTAACGAAATTATATAAATTATAATTTTTAATATTCAGTTTCAAAGTATTCTATCAAAGTATTTTTAATTTAAAATATGTATGATTAGAAAATCATAATAATAAAATTAATTTTTATCATTATAATGCATACACAAATTCTATTTCATGATAGATGTATAAACGAAAATTAGTGAACTTTTTAACATTTATTCAAATTTTTTAATATATCAGAAAATATAACAAATATATTTTTAATATAAACCTTACTAATTTCCAGATTAAAAAGTTAATAGTTGACAAGTTCGGAATTTGAAGAATAAAAAATATAACATTACGAAATATTATCGTTATAAATTACATGATACATAAATTAATTATTAAATTTTGGGAACTAAACAATCTTAATATAATTTTTTTTTAATTTTTGAATAAAAAGGGTTTTTTTATAATAAAACCGATGAGTTTACAATTAAAATCTCAAAATTGTATATATAAAAAAGAAATAGGAAGTAACTCGTAGATCATTTCGCTTTATTACATGTTTTTAATACAAAGCATCGCCTGTAAAGCTGAACTTTTTAACAAAATAAGGCAATTTATAGTCAAATGTAAATTGATATATATATATATACGTATATATATAATTATTTGTATTTTATATTCTTGCAGATTCGATTTTTCAAAGAAAAGCATATTTGTAATGAGTTTTTAATTTTATAAAGTTAATTCATATTATTTTTTAAATTCCAATCGTCTATTTAAAAATTAACATTTCATTATTTTATAATCAATGATTGTGATCTTTAATCACTATGATTTTAGTAAAAATAACAAAAATAAAATAAAAATACAATAAAAGTTTTGATCTATTATAAATACTTATCTGAAGATAATCGATAATATAATTTTTGGAAGACAGTTTATGTACTTATCAAATATAGATAATAAATAAATAAAAGAAATGACCTTCTAAATAAAATAAAATATATTATTTTACTAATTTATGAAGAACTGTCAAATGGAAATCTTACAAGGTATGTTGAAGATACATTTGACACACACAGTAAAGGAATGCAAAAATCTAAAAAAATTAGTTATATTCAGAAAAATTTTTATAAATGATATCAAATGAATATATATATATATATATATATATAAAAGGTAATAGAAGAATTATGTTATTTTATTGAAGGATATTAAACAACTTACATATTAATAATTTAACTTGGAAATATTAAAAAAAAAAAATCTGCTTTTTTAGAAACTTTTTTTTTTAATAAATTTTCAAACTAACTTTAAAAAATGAAATAACAAGACATAGAATACATGTGATTGTGTTATAAAACTGAAAAAAGTATATAATATAAAAATTTGAATTCATTTTAATTGTTGTGGTCTAACAGTATAGATATGCTTTTAAGAAAAAGAATGAAATGAAAATAAAATTTATAATTTAATTTTTTAATTCTATGTAGTTAATGGAGTAAAAAATAATATATTTTTTAATGAAATTATCGTCAACAATAAATAATTTTCTAAATATAAGGATTACATATTTTGGAATAGTTTTTAAAAATATTTAGTTAATGAATACTGTTTAAAAAATTCTGTTAGAAATCATTTTATTTAACAGTATAAATCGCTACATAAAAATAAATTAACATTAATAATAAAAAATAATAAAATGTTTATACAAGAGGATGACGATAAATCTTAATAAATATATATTACCTGTGTACGTATACATACATGTACATGTGTGGCTATGTGTAATACAACATTCTATATCAGCTTATAAAGACTTGCATTCGACTGTATCATTAATTTCATTTTAATTTGGCTACTTCATTTTAATATATATTTATATCTTTATTTCATTATTTGTTTTACACTAATTCAATTATAACAAAAATTTTAATATTGTATACTTAAACACAATTATTTAAACAGAAAAAATTAAAAATAGAATACAAAAGAAATTAAAAAGAGAAAAAAGTCATGTTATTTACAAAGAAAATTTTTATAAAAATTATATGTATCTGTCAAAGCTTAATTAAGAAATAGTATGTATAAATTTCGAGTATTATATATTTCAATAGCATTTCGTACGAAATAATAAATATAAATAATATACAATATTACTTGAAATTCAATTGATTTTGATAGATTATTAATACATTTTATTTTCAACATTAATGTATATTATTAATAAATTTTATTTTCAACATTAATGTATATTATTAATAAATTTTATTTAAGGATCTTAGCTCTTTCTAAAAAAAATTAAGCACAGAAATAGAAAACCTATAAAATCTGAAAATTAATTTTTTCAAGAATGTTTTATTTTTTACTTTCAAAGAATTGTATATATATAACAAAGATAAAATAATCATAAAAGTAATTGTTATGTATACTAAACATATTTTTTTTAAAGAAAAAAGTAACGAAAGAAAATTGTACGTACATAAATTTTATAATTATCACAGTTTACTCATAATCATTAAATCACTCTATATTAAAAAAATCAATTGATGTAAATGCAATGTACGTAGCTTCTATAAAAATGAACATTTAATCATAAAACAGTGCATATTGGGCGTGTGACAAAATTTTGAGATCGCAGAACTGAGAGAGACTAATGGAGAGATTAACAGAGGTGATAAGAACTAATAATTAAAGAGCTAGATAAAGATAGAAGAGAAACAAAAAAAAAAGAAAAGGTTATTGAAAAATCAACTGATAGTTTAAAGAATCAGTGGGCTGTTATAAGATACGGAATTAGCACGCAAGTAAATAAAAATGCTCAAAGTTCTCCACATAGATTCCTAAACATTGGGACAAATCCATGAGAATTTTGCCATTTGCTATTTGGAAAAGGAAAAAAAAGAAGTTAGATCAAATACAGTTGAGCGCAGCGTTTTTTTCAATAGGGATATCCACGTTAAAATGATCGGTGAGTTCCTATCGCATGGGCGTATACGCACTTCCGCGTGAGCTTCTAAAGTAAACTGAAAACGTTGTCGTCTTGAATCGCTATTAACCTATAACACCATGATTTATTACTTTCTCTTTTATTTTACATTTAGTCTTTTTTTCTATTTTACTCCTCATGCAATCATGCACAGATTGGTTTTTTGTTATAAATAAAAATTTAAACTTCATTTAAATATTTAAATTTGTTTCACATTTGGTAGATTTGAAAGATTTAATTTTTTGATATAAATGAGTAAAAAATAATAAATTGTAAATAGTTTTATTATTTGCCAGTAAATATATTGAATCTAATCGAATAAATAAAATAATGTGGTTTACTTTTAAATTAAAAATTTTTTAATTAATTAATATCAGGTTCATTTATTTTGTATTTTATATTATCGATATAATATAATGTATAAATTTTATAAAATATTATCAGTAAGTTCTTAAATTAGTTTTTTATTTGCATTTTTTAAATTTATAAACATATAACTTTTTAAAAGACTTTCATAATTTGAGCTCGTTCTGATATTCGTATGATATACGATAAAGATAAAATAAATACATATATTCCCAAGCATTTAAATCTTATACAGTTCCCATTCGCTTTTATTATTTCTTGAATGACTTTGTCTCACTTATACTCTTTTGAATATATAAGGTTGTTGAGTCACTTCTTTTTCACTCAATTCTTCTATCCCTCGCTTCCACACTTCCTTAGTCAAATCAGTATATATATCATTGTATGTATACTATGAATTGCATTTTACTTTTATGAATAATTATACAATTGTATCTTTTATCCTTCTGCCTACTTTGTATAAATATTTATAATAGAGAAAGAGAGCAGTAAAGATACTGAAAAAGAAGGACAGTGAATGTGGAAAACAGGAAGAGCAAGAGAGAGAGAGAGAATAAGAAAATTAAAATCGTAAAATTATTTTCTTTTTCTTTGATTTGTCATTGATTCCATTGTTTTTATTGGTCGTTAAAGTTTTTTTGCATAATTATTATAAAAGGTGCAGTAAATTAACCGATGGATAATGTGGTAATCAAGTTTGTCTCTACTATTTTATGGACAAGCTAACGACGTTCCAAGTATAATCAGCCGCCATTGCGTACAACTTAGCTAACTCATCCTACCCAATAACTTCTCAAACGTTTCTGATTAAATTTCAAACTGTATGCTTCATATACATTATTAAAAAACTAAATTGAACACTTTTTTAATCTAGATTTAAAATAATTATAATCTGATTACATATCTTACCAAACGTTTATTAGAAATTTTTTTCTTTTTAATTTTAATTTTTTAAATATCTAATCAAGTTTTCACAGACTCATTTTAACAATATACCCGAATAGATTGTTTTAAAAGATGACAATAATAATTGCCTTGGACATTAAACTATAATTCTATATTTGAATGTTTACTAATTATAAATCATGAAATGAATTAACTAAGATAAATTAAATAAAATAACTAAACTATTTTTATATAATATATATGTATAATTAACTTACACATTGTACACATATAGTAAAATCATTTTGATATTATAAAAAGTATCTAAAGAGAAAATCGTTATTTTAGATACAAAATAATATAAAAGTAGTTATTTATCATTTTTTCTCAAAATCAAAGGTCATTAATTTTTATGAATTGAGTATCGTAAATGTATTTCATGACATAAAATCGCGATACATAGTTTTTTTTTTGATCATTTTAAATTTATACCGTTAAGTAAATAAATATTAATGATTGTTTCAATTAAACGAAACATTATAAGTAATTATATATTATTTTGTATTTTATTAACATTGATAATTAGAATTTTAAGTGTTCATTAGATTGTTTTAATAATGGATATTTAGGTTATTTTTTATTTTTATATTGTTAGATGAATAAATAGATATAAGATTATTTAGGTATTATAAATTTTTAAACATTTTTTGGTCAATTTTAAGATTATATAAATTAATCTTCCAGTAATAATATTTTTTAACAATAAAAACTTGAACTCTTAATATTTAATTTTATAATTAAAGTTTAACATTGCTTAAAATGATTAATAAACGATATTTTATCATTTTTTATAAAACTAAGATTTTAAGTAAATATAAAATAATTGTTTAAAAATATGAAGATAAGTACTAATGTATTCTTATATTATCAGTGCAAAAAAGAAGAAGAAATAAAACATAAAATTTACGTTTTACTAACTAATTATCCAAGTGGCATATATTTTTTATTTTATTCTCGTGTAACCACATGCTTTGGTAACGATATTTACACATTTGATTATGTAGAGATTTAGTTTAAATATAGCTTTAGCAAAATATTAAATATATTCGCACCTTTTACATTGTACGTATGTGACAATATGGTGTGATAAATAATTTTTAATTGTGCTCAATAATTCGTCTGTAAAAATTCAAATAAATTGAATCATAAAAGCTTTACTCTAAATTTTAATATTATATATAGATAATAGGGGAATTATAAAATATCTGCTATTAGTTATTTATATTAGGAAATTAAGTAGTTACAATAATTATACAAAATAAAAAAATTGAGATAAAACATCTAGATATACTGATTTTTCAAAATTATAAAGTACGTAATTATTATTAAAAATATCAACAACCACAAGAAAAATTAAGAATTAGTGTGAAAGAAAAAAAAATAATAAAAATGTAAAGAAATAAATAATGAAAAAGATGAAGGGAAATCGCTGTGTATGGGCATTATATTATTTTTAATTTATTGTGTTGCTTAATTTTCATTTTCTTATATAAAGTTTAAGAACAATAAATGGTTAAATATAAAAGATAATGTCAAAGGCGATTTCTTGAATGTATCACAGTGTAAAAAAATGTGGGTCTTGTTATGAATACTTTAGATTTTTATAATTTTACATAACAAAGTATTACTTGTTCATATAATCCTTATCATAAATAATTAAAATATTTATGTTTAATTTTAGGTATAATGTGTTGGAGTCAAAAATAGAATTAAATAATATATCTCAATATTATCACATTAAATATTATATTTAAGAATATCATTATATATTATGCTATTTATTTTTATATTAAATAATTTATAGTCATTATTGAATATGATATATGGCTATAATTAAAAATAAACTCTTTTGTAAAAAATAACAGATTTTATAGATAAATTAAATTATTATTGTAAAGTATCGTAATTTTAATAATACAGTTTTAAATGGTTAATGATTATATTCCAAGTATTATTTAAAATATAAAAATGTTTATATCAAATAACTAAAACCTTCGAACAACTACACTGATAACATGTTTAATGCATGAACTACATCTTTAAATTATGATATATATATATAAAGTACAATGCGAATAAATTTTTTTTATAAAAATATACTATGTAACTGAATTCTAATAATTATAGTGAATATTGTTATTATTTAAGAAATGGAAAAAATTTAATTAAAAAATTATCTAATATTTTTAAACTAATTAAATAATAATTTAAAAAATGGTATATATTTTTAAAATGTTAAGTGATTTTTATAATAAATTTGATCTATAATTTATTTTTATTGAATAACTTTATTATTCTATATTTAAGGTATATAACTCGGGTAGAAATTACATTAAACCAAATATTATTTTTAAAAATAGTTTCGAGTAAATATGAAATAATTCTAACAGATTGTTTATGATTTTTGGATGAATATATGCAAAATAATACTCAATCATCATAGCATTGGCAGTTATGTTCGCACATTCATTATATGTGAAAATAAAAGAACACACGTCTTACAATTGATAATAATTGATCAATGAATCTAACTCATTCTATTTTATAGTTAAGTCTAAGATTCGAAACAAGTTTTAATCCCACAAATTTCCTTTATTAATCGTCTAAATGCATATTTATCATATATGTACGTGACAGATTCGAAGTTGGATATATACGTTTTAAACAATTATTAAGTATTATTCAGAATTCTCATTCAGATTTATTAATGACTAAGATTTCATAAAACAACAATTTTTTATACCTAACTAACTATTGTAAAAAAATGAAAATCAGAAATAAACCAAAAAAGATGTGTAAGTATTTTTTTTACTAATTTTTATATTTGTAGCTATAAATATTGTGCATTAGCGTAACATGAAACGAGATTAATCGTAGGTATTCAAGAAGAAATTCTGCTTCAAAATTTTTTAAATTTCAATTTTTTACTGAACTTGCTCTGTATATTTTAAATTAAAATAAAATTTCATTCGTTGGCATTTTAAATAAAAGTGATACTTATATTTTAACTGGCCAAGAATTCGGATATGTATTGCCAATGTAGAAAATTTAAACTTAATTAAAAGAAAAAATTATCAATAAACATAATGCATTCTAAAAAAATTACATTTAATTAACTTATTTTATGTTTATTATTGTACATTATAAATCTAAACATTAAAATAATTAAGTGCATATATATTTTTATACAATGAAAATATACTACATATAATAAAATATTACTTTTCTTTAAATACGAGTTGAATTAATTTATGATTTTGAAAACATACATTATATCATTTTAAATTATTTTTAAATGATGAAGACATGAATTAATTAAATAATTAATCTATAGAAGACTCAAATCATGTTAAAAAATATTTTAGATTTTTAGTAACTATATTGATTTTAAAAAATTATTATAATGATACCTATTTTTTATAAAATTACTTTATTATTCAATTAATAGTTTTTTCAAGGTATAATAAATATTAAAATAAACGTTGATTAGAAATAATAAATTTGAAGTAATTTTTAATGTAAGTAATAGTGAATGTTTTACGGCAGTAAATAGATAAAAACTCATAACATTAAAAAATTTATATGAAATATCCATTATTTTAAAATATTTAAATTTAAAAAAACTTATTAAAGTTAAGTGAGTATATTAATATACATAATTATATACATAATTTATTTAAACTTGTATATACATAATTATATATTATATTTTTACATACTATTATTAATTCTTATTAATTATTATTTTTACTAATAAATTAATAGTAAATTATGAAAAATAACTTATTATTTAAACATTTTATATTGAAAATAAGTTGTATAATTTCATTAGAAAATCTTAATATCGAAAATTACTAAAAATTATCATGGTAAAGTGGAAAAAAGTGAAATTAGGAGAATTTGTATCATTGACACCTTATTATAGTGGTAGTCAATGACATAAGTATACTTGGGGCCCTATTTATTGTTTGTCAATTATAGGCTTATGAAATGCTCATGAAATTTATAATGTCTAGTATTAGTTTAGAGTAAATTACTATTTGCATCATCGATAATCATCGAGTATCGGAATACGTTGTAGCTGGGTTCTAGTTATTTCCACCGTTACGTGATATTCAGATTGATTTTGCGAATTTTTTTATTAATTTTTTCTATATTAAATTCTCTTGACTCTTTTGTTTTTAATACCTTATAAATAATAACTGCATTTATTGGATTGTATGTTATAGTAAAAAATCAAAATATAGATAAATTGCTGTTTTCATAAATTGAATAACAATTTTATCCATTGTCCATCTGGCTTTTCTTAAAGTCTGGTTAAAACTTTCATTTGTCGTCGTCCATTAATTCAAATACACTCTGATCAATTCGTATATAAAAAAGTATTAGCAATAGCTTTTCTTTTATAAGACATTTTCAAATCATTCCTTTGTTGTATGATTATAAAAAATAAAATAATCATTGTTTCCATCTTTTACTTGACGTTACAGAGGTCATTATTAATTTATTTTTAAAAATTTACAAAAACTAAGCCTTAATAAAAAAATTAAAAAACTTAATATTAAGTTCATTTTATTCTAATATTTTAGTTCGTTAATAAATTAGCTTATGAATATTTTTCAAGAAGGCAGTTTACTGATATATTTAGAAGAAACAATGACTTATTTATCGCTTATTTATGCTAAAAATTTTAAAGCATGATAATTTTTATATGATTTATTAAAAGTAATTGAATGTATATTATAAGAATATTTTTTATTAAGCGAAATCAAGACACATTTATAGATGTATTCGCACAAGTGTGTTTCCCTTATAATCATTTGTACTATAAAAGTATTAATGAATTAATATATCATTATTTTAAATACATGTATATGACTATATAAATTTAGTTAATGCGCTCATAATAAAATATGTAATTTACAATATTAATTGTGTACACAATTTACATATTTTATTTACACTTAAAGTTGTATTACACTGCACTACAGAATAAAAATACATACTAAGCTTGTTCGATAATGTATATATAAGTATAGATATCGACTAAGTCTAATTAAAATAAAAAAATAAAAATTTCATGTTTAATATATATAAATTTTTTATTATAATTATTTATGAGCTCAATATAAATGAAAACAATATTAACAATTACAGTAATTAAAATATTTTTTTGATTTTCTTTAATTCTTATGAATTTGTACAATCTTTATCTAGAACTTAATTTTATTTGTTTCATAAACAGATTATTTTATATTGATGAAAGTATACGAATGACTAGATTTATTACAATCATAGTAGACATTTTTATACAATATATCATAAAGAGTATATAAGTAGTTATTAAAATGTATTTACGTAAATATAATAATCGTAGTAAATAATAAAATAATTTAGAATAAATTTTATTTTGTGATAAACTCAAAGAACCCAAAATATTTATAAGGCAATTATCCATTACAGTGTTATTTATTATACATAATATAATTTATTAAATAATTTAAATTTTTATTGATAATTAAGTGTACTATTATTAAGCGAATTATAATAATAAAAAATTGAATTACTTATTGTTTTTATTTTATAACAGAAATACCTAATTCATATTCAAATATACATATTTTTACTAGAAGATCTATATTCTGTTGTTCAAACGGAATATCTTATCTATAATTTTAAATCAAAAGCACAATCGAAGTTTCGACCCTTTTTGCAGTTTTATCTCCATGTTTTCAGTATTTGAGTATTTATCTCCCTATTTTTATTTTCATTTTTTACAATTTCAACGCTGAACGTAATGACGTTTATATGCTTGCATTTACCGTAAAAATAGCAAATTGAGTCACTTATATAAAAACGAATACTCGTGATAACAAAACATAAGAAATGAATTTATTAAGTTGAGAAGGAAGAAAGAAAAAATAAATAAAAAAGAAGAAAAAGGAGAGAACATGAATGAATGGAGAAAGAAAGAAAAAAGGACGAAGGAAGTACACAAGGAGAAATATAAAACAAAGTCGTACACATAAGCGACCATCGAGTCAGATAGCAAGACGCTTTAATTGAATATAAATCGTTCGAATATAATCGTTGAATATAAATGTAATAATTAATATATCAATGTATCAATGACAGTAATTACTGTCATTTCTGAAAAATTTGAGATCTATTCAATTAGTGGGTTATAGTCAAATGTGTCTGTAATTGTATGTATGTAATTTATAGAATCAGATTGGTATTTAAATTTGAAATTCTACACAATTTATCAGTAATAATATACATATTGAATATAAAATTTAATATATAATTTAATACATTGGTATATATATTATTTATTAGAAACAATGAGAAATATTTAAAAAATTTATTTTGATCAATATAAAAAAACATAAATTTGATATTTAATTATTATATTAACGAGTGTCTAAATTGATATTGGCAAGTGCCTCAAGTAACACTTTAAAAGAACGTATAATCTATTTTTCATGCCCTAAGATATCACATATTTACTTATAAGATATCATGTTATCATATAAAAGCATTTTTAAGTTATATATATATATATAATTTTTAAGTTATGTATTATATATATAACTTGAAAATTCTTATATATATATATATGTGTAATCTAATGTTAAATTCTGTTTTTATAACAAAGGTATATATTCACAAAAGTATGCAAGAAATTAATATATTACAGTATGTATAATTGTTTTTATCTATAAGTAAAAATTTAATTATTTACAATAAATCCTTTTTTAAATACTATAAATTAAATTAATTAGAAATACAGAAAAACGCTATCTTTGTTATCTAATAAGTTTCATTCGGATATTTTTGATATTATAAACTAAATTATAAATAAAATATACAAACGTTTCGCAAAATTTAAGATTCTTTCCTTAAAATTCTACTATCTAAATATGTTAAATAAAATTTATTTACATTTTTCTTAAGTCTGTATTTTTTATATATTGGTTTTTTTTTAAATAATATTTTATACATTACAAATAAAACCACTCTAAAGCCCAAGTTTTCGTAAACTATAAATTTATATGAAAAACAATTTTCATATAAAATTTTGATAAATATAATATAATGTTAAGTGTGTTTATTGAAATAGTGCTGAATGGGGCAGACAGTTTTCTCCCCTTTTATATAATTATTTTTATCATATATTACTATTACTATTATATATTAAAGAATACTATTTTTATGCTTGAAACTAGGGATCGGAAAAATGGATATTTATAATTTTATGTTGTGATCGCGAATGGGAGAAATTTATTTATTTAAAGTAGACAGTATTAACGCTTTTCTTTGAAGCGTATTGTAATTTTTACGTTAGTTGAAATAAGGTAAGGACTAAATTCTATTAAATTTTTAATATTTACATGAATATGATAATACTTACTAAATTAAATATGAGTAAATTTACAAGAAAATAAATATATATATTTTTTTAAAAAGATTTTTTATTTTTTTTACATTATTTTTATTACACAATAATATTTCCTCGAAATAAATTTATAAATTGTCCTTTCAATATGCAATCTGCCGTTTACTTGGTTTAACTGCTGAAATTTCTTTTGCTATGTATGATACATTTGTACACACTGAAAATTTGAATAAACTGAGTTTTAAATCTGTAGTGATATATTTGAGTTTGTTATGAATAATGTTTATTTGTCTATCTTGACGAGCAATTTTAATAAATATATCTTAATAATTTTCGACTACCTGTATGTAACCAGTCTGCTTTTTGCGTTTCTTTAAATTATATTAATCAATATAGGAATGTTTTATACAATTATAATTCTGTTTGTAATTACCATGTGTTTGGATTATCTAATCGGGTTTTTTTAAACTTTTACGTTATAATTTCTCAAATTTGACATAATATATTTTTTTATTAAAAAAAATTTACAAATATAGTTAATAGTTTACTATATTATGTCGAAAATATAAAAAATTATTATAACATAATATTCATTTTGAGATTAGGTGAGCAGGGCTTATATAGTGTTTAATAGTAATTTGAATTTTCTTCGATAAATCATTTTATACTATTTAATTATTTATATTTATTTTTAAATGATGAACAGTGGCCTATACGTGATGTTTAATTTAGCTGTGATCATATAAATGTTGTTTATGTAAAAGCAATTGACAATTTGGATATAATATAATGAAAAAGAAAAAACATCTTATTTTTCATCAGTTTTTTATTTTTATTGTATTTCAATACATATTTTTTAATTTATTGCCTCTAAATTCTGTTTTACCTTATGTAATATGTTTTTTGTATCTGCCTTTAATTTATTCTAATAAATTAAGAATGTATTATATTTTTTGGAATTTGTTTTTATCTGAATTATTCCGTTTCTTAGAATTTAATATATTAATTTCAATTTGTAATAATTATACGTATAAACGTGTATTTGTGCATATTAGATTATTTAATATTAATAATATATTTTTTTTATCATTTTTATATTAATATTCATATTGTTTTATTTATTATAATATGAAATAGTTAGACTTGGTTTAAATATATTTATATATATATTTTTCTATTTTAATATTATGTAGTAATTTAATATTATTTTACTATTCTATTTATTACATTGAATATGTTTGATTTATGTACGCGATTAGATCCATTATTTTTTAATTAAAATGTTATAATATACACACATATATTTTTTTCATGATGGAATATTTTTAATTTTTATTTAAAAACAGAAAAGTAAAAATTAATAAGACTTACGTTGCAATAACAGTAATATTTTATACCAATAAAACGAGTATTACCGAGAGGAGCCGCATTTTTCAGGAGGAAAGTGAACGTATTCTTTATCTTGGAATATTTGAGCGTGAATGTTAAAATCTCAACGGATTATCCATTTGTTATCAATGAAAATAAGAAAGAGTATTCATAAAGTGTAATAAAATTTTTTTTTATTATATTAAATCTTTTTCATTTTGATTTTCTTTTTTTAAATTTTTTTAAAAATAATTTTTAAAATGATATATAATTATTTAATAATATGTTGATATTTTTTTTATGAATGGTATAAAGTATAGTATTACAATACCTACATTTTATAAAAATTGTATAGAAATTAATGTGAAGAAAGGGATTATTAAACATTAAATTAAGTCGATTTACTTCGAGTAAAATAATCCGTTTACAGATTTTACATATGTAAATACAAATTACAAATAATTTATGCACGTATTTTATTCATATTAGGTATCATATTTCAAGTTTGTAAATTTAAGTTCAAAATTATATTAAAAACTGATGTAATTATTTATTACTAAAACTACAGAGATTTGTTTAATCTATTTAATTACAATAGTATTTTTGGAAAAACCATCTCTTGGGGCTTAATTATTAACAAACAATTTATATTGTAGATTTCTTATATTTACAATTACTTGTGGAATAAATATTATAATAAGATCAAGAATTGTTGATTTTTATTTACAAATTCACAAGTTTTACTTACAATTTTTTTAATGAAACTGTCCACTTATGACTTGGAGAAAACAAAAGATGAAAAGAAATTATAACTGCATAAGTATAAAGAAATAAAAGAACAGACATAGAACCAATTTAAATTTCTCTAGAACATAAGGTGATAATATGAAACTGATAGTTGGTATACATAAAAAAAATAAACAGATAATAATTCAAAAAATTATAAATACAAAACTATAATTTTATATAATATAAAAGATATTTATATGATAAAAAATAATCACAATTTGCACATTTTTAAACCGATTATTAATTATATTAATTTTCAAGTAATATTTTATATTAAAAAATTAAAAAAGTTGGAAAGGTTTTATGTGTATTCGCGATCGAAAACCGTATGTATGATATTGAAGCAAGTGAGCAAAATGTACATAAATAGCAGAATCTAAAGAAGAATCAACGAATGATGATAAATTGATGAAAAGGAATTTTGATTTTAATTTTTTAATTTTGAAATTCAAATAATAGCATATCTAATGTAAAAAAAGGAATTTTGTTCATATGTCCAAAAAATGTACAAAAACATATTGAAATTTACTCAAAAAAATTTTACAAACTTCGTAAAATATGTATAATTTTAATAAAAATTTCAAAATTTCTATCATTAATCTCATTTCTTTATAAAAAATAATAAAGTAAAAATTTTTTTGATTGTATAATTAAAATTTTATTGTTACCGAAAAAATCATAATTTTTAACAAATAATAAATAGTTTTAACTTTTATATATTTTTCTGATTTTTAAATATAGATGCATGTTTTAGAAAGTAAAAGCCATACGTTTTCTCATCTCATTTTTTTTACATTAATACAATATATTATACCGATTCGAACTTATTGAGCATGCACTTATGAATTTACGTTCTTCCTTTTTATAAATTCATGCTCAATTTATTATTATCACAATTTTTTCGATTGACACAAATTTCTTATCGCTCTTCTTCTTTCTTCATTTATACAGTTACAATAAATTTTAATAGATGATGATAGTTGTTTATCTTGAATTTGTTACGTTTGTTATTGAAAGAAAGAAGACTTTTAAACGTTATCAGGAATTAAATTATGAAGGAATAAAATAAAATAAATAATAAATTAAATAAATGTTTCAATAACTATATATATATATGTAAATCTTAACTAAATTATAATAATAAGTATATTTTTAAGTATATTTTATATATTTATAATAAAAATATTCTGATTTAATTTTGATATTAATAATTTGTAAAATGCTCATTTTAAAAAAATTATTATATATAAAAAAGTGACTAAAAAATGAATTTCATAAATATTTGTGCTAAATAAGCATATTAAGAATTTTTCTAATATATTAGTTTTACTTTTTTTTCATGCCCATGTTAACCTAATAAAAGATCTACTTGATATCAAAAGTGAGTAATAATAAAAACCCTTACCACGCAAAGTTTAAATCAAATAGTTTAATCGCTGTCTAATTAGATACTCAAAAAATATTGAACAAATCCGCCATTTCAAAAGAACTGTAATTTTTCTAAATAAATTCGACTGATTATTGTTATAATATTATTGCTAAATTGATGTCTGTAAAAATTTAGATTTACGGATTTTAGAATTATCAGTCTTTCATGCTATATAAATTCGAAAATTAATTATATTTTTGTCAAGGTCTTTAAAAATATTTAGTAAAAGAATACTATTAAAATATTTGTTATTAATATATTTATGAAAAAATTTTTATTTTTTAATTAATTCTATATAAATATATTTTCGAGAAAGTAATTAAATTCAATAAAATAATAAATTATGTACTTCATATTTATAATTGTTTTAATTAAATTAAATTTTTTATTTTCTGCATTTTTTCTCAAAAATTATTAAAAAGATAAAGTCAATAATTATATAAAAATGTAATCTTGTATTTATAACTTCTACATAAACTTTTTTCCACTATCAAAATACGTTTAACCTTCTATTTTTAAGTTTTATGAATTTAGAAGTATATCTATTTTTTATAATAAATTATATTTGATTTTTAAACATTAATTAGAATATGTTTAATTATTATATAAGTAAATACAATAATTTTTATTGTCAATAATATAAATTATCGTATTTCTTTTTGTATTATGAAAGTAAAAAATTCATTTCAATATTATTTTTAACTATGAAATACCTTTTAAATAATAAGAATGATATATGTATTATTAGTAAATTACTATTTTATTTTATATGTTTGTAATATTTATTAACAAATTAATCGATAAATGATAATAATTTTCCAGGCAAAAAATATGTAATTTATTAAAGTTATTAATTTTTATGTAATATTAATATAGTAAGATTTATTAAATTATACAGTTTAATTTTGGTATTATGTACTTTTACATAATACTTTTTTATTTTTTACATAAAAAAGACGTAATATCAATTATTGCTGTTTTTAAAACTACATTTTATACTTTAACTTCTATGAAATTTATTGAAATGATATTTTCTTTTATAATTATAACTAATATCTATATAAAATTTTATTAGATATAAAAAGGTTGAAATTAGTAAATGCAGAATCATGAAAGTAATTTGATTTAATTTAAGTAATTAGATTTTATTTAAGTATTTAGTTTTTAAATACATTAAATTATAAATGAAATATGAACTTTAATGTAATCTGAATTTTTAAATGTTGTAGGACGTGGTTTATCGCATGTTACCACGACCCTCGTTGGAGATGGCGAAGGTAGTTTTATAACGATTCCAGTAAGAAAAGAGAATATCAAGTTCCATAGCAAGAAAGATCGTATGCAGGATCTTGCTCTGGTTCTCCAGAAGGCCGATATTGTCGGTTGATGTATCCATAATTTCAATAAAAATATAGCAATTACATAATCGTAAGCATAAATTGAAGTAGACTTTGAAAGGTGTCACCGTACAGGAAATCAACATAGCATTTAACAACGAATTTTGAAGTTTCTAAAAGTTAAAAAGAAAGCTTTAGAGCGTAGTATTAGCGATGCCGGCTTGTGTAAAATTAAGCAGACAATTGCGAAGCTCGTCTCGGCCAAGTTAGAGAAAAAGCAACCACCATCTCTATCTCTTAAATTTCTTAATAGAAGCTACAGTGATATTGGTAGTCATATTGATGGTACCAGTAAATCACGTCGTAAATAAAGTTGTACTAAAAGCGATGCTTCAATTATAAGTATAATATTTGCTAAGAAGTCCCTCTCAATAATTATTGAGTTTGCACCTCAAGTTCTGAATAAAGAATTTTATTTCAGCGATATTCATGAGGCTAAAAAGTAAAAAAAAGAAAATAATGAGCTAGTACCTAAACAGAAAGCGAAACATATAAGTACTAACGCTCTTGAAGATAGTGTTTTCTCAACATTTACATAAAATATATCAATTAAAATTGAATTAATACTTATCTACTGACCTTTATATTATAACCTATTCGCAAAAAAAAATTATTGCCGTTGGCAAAATCGATAAAATTGATAAAAGCATGTTACATACTAGCAGATATGATCAATGTGGTGAAGAATCAGCCATTCATAAGATGATTCATAGATTAGCCGACGACTGTTCATCTCCGTCTCAGCTTACCAGGACAATGGTCTCATCAGGATCTGGATTTAGCCATAATAACAATAGACCCTTTTCATATACTCATCCAAATGAATCAAATCATGCACCTGTAAAAAATGATATCATTTATGCTCAAGTTCAACTTGAAAAAAAAAGAGCTCAAAGAAGTTACTCTGACAGTGATGAAGGCCTCGGATTGGAGAGAAAAGATTCTTCAAGAGAAAATAGTCCAGCTGAAAAAGAATATCATCGGACAGGATACTATTCAAATGATTTGCAACGTAATAATGAAATTAACAATCTTAAATCATTATATAACGATGAGAGGAATAAAATAAACCTTTTTGAAGTTTCTGATTCTACATCAAATAAATTTATAGTAAAAAATGAATCTAAAAGGCCTTATGATATTAATGATATTGAACAAAATTTAATAAATAAATCGGAAAGATATACTTCAAGTATATTTTTTGATACGTCAAGTCACGGCAAAGCTGATGGTATAGATTCTAAATGGAAGGATAGCAGAGAATTCATCAGTAGATTGACTAATAACCCAGACGGATTAAATAAAACATCAGATTTAAGTGCTCGAAGGGATCTTTTAGAATCTAGAATAAAATCACGATTATTGGCTGATGAGATATTTGTAACAAAGAGCAATTTAAATTTATCTAAAAAAATTGAACATGAAATAATCGATAAACCGATTGTACCATCTCCAGTAATCCCAAATCGAGTATTATCACCAAGAAGATACATGGATACTTATATTAGT
Organism: Dolichoris vasculosae; assembly: GCA_018907195.1. Taxonomy (NCBI): domain Eukaryota; kingdom Metazoa; phylum Arthropoda; class Insecta; order Hymenoptera; family Agaonidae; genus Dolichoris; species Dolichoris vasculosae. The sequence continues at coordinate 1,205,084 of JACCHY010000029.1, forward strand.
GAAACACGAACTAATAGCAATGGTGACAAGTATATTTTTGAAAAAAAAGTACATGAAAATAATGGTAAAATTTATGGTTATGAAAAAAAAATTACTAATAAAATTCCGGCTGATATCTATCTTAATTCTCAACCAAAACAGGGTTACACGGTTGAAACACAAACAGATAAATATGGTGATAAATATATCATTCAGACGGTTAAACATGGAAATTGTAGTGATGATTTTAATACTATATCAAATAAGCGAAGTAATACAAGTCCGGAAAGAGAATTATTTCCATCTACTCGATTATTGAATCAATCCGAAAAAGTATCTAAGTATATACAAGAAGAACATAAAACTCAAGAAAATCAAGAACATGAAGTTTCTCCACCATCTCCTATAAGTAAAATGTTTGATGATCATTCATTTTCCAAGAGCGACATTATTTTTGATAATCATCTTCCAAAAATAAATAGAGAAATCTATCAACCAAAAGAAAAAAAGAATTTTGAAGTAATAAAAGGTAAAAGTAAGTCAACGCAACGACTTGATGAACTTAGTAATAGCGTTAGATTAAAATCATTGGAAAAAGAGTATATTACACGATCTCATGAAAATTTGACTTCTACCAATTATATAAATGCTAAAGATCTTCATTGTCTTCTAGACAATCCAGCTTCAAATAGTTACAAAGAAAGATCGATTTTTCTAAAACGCCATTTGGATGATCTTCGGGAAGGTCCAAATGATGATTACGATACTGACATTTCTCAAGCTACCAATAGTCAGCTAGAGTCATCTAAGTATTATAAGGAAATAAAAACGATACGTAGGTATTTATCAACTAAACATGAACTTCAAGACGATTACGATAGTTCACCTCTCCATACACATGTCGATCGTAATGGTTATAATTCTAGTCGTTACGATTCAGATACTACTACAAGAGATTCTATTCTATGTGAGACATCAAAATATGCCAATAAATTACATAGTATTAAGAAAGAACATCGACAAATCATAGAAGAAGATACTAAGAAGCCAATGAAACGATCCATGAATAGACCGGATTATCTTGACGATAGTGATACAAAGGAAAGTTCAAAAAGTAAGTCAACGAAAGGTAAATTAGAAACATTTGATGAAATACCACAGAGACCACCAAGAGTACATCATGAAAGCAAAATCAGACATATAAGACATGAAACACGCGGTTATAGCGAGCGGCGTCATCGAGATACCAGATTTATCGATCCTGATCGTAAGGATCGGTTAGCCGATTCAGGGATTGAGAACGATTATAGACGAGATTCACAGGAAGTAGATTGTAGACGCGAACCCATTGAATCCGAAGATGAAGGTTTTGTTACTATGCAATTTATTAAGCAAGAACGTCGGCACACTGATCAAAATATGAATTTAACTGCAGCAGATAAAATGCACTGTGATAAGTATATTGCGTATAACGAAAGTAAAAATGTACATCCGGTAACATCAAAACCGCCAACTGGAGCTGATATAAAAAAATACGAGAAAAAGGTAATTAAAAAGAGTGGTACAATGAGTAAGGTGAAGGAATTATTTCGCAAGAAAGAAAAAAAGGCTAAGGAGGATCAAAATAAGAAGAATATGAAAATGGATAACAACGGAACTTTAATAGACGATGAGGTAACGATGAGGTACAGAGAATATCGCGGTGATCATCTTAAGAGTATTAGGAGTTCAAGGGATTTTGAAAGCGAAATAAATGAGGTAAGTTAATTATATTGTATTCTTTTGTTTGATTGTTGTATTATTTTAAAATATCACCTTCATACAAAACAATTGATCTAAAAGAATAAGTAACTATTTTAAAAAATTTGATTATTTTTAAAATAACTATACAAGTAATTATTATTATAAAAATAAAGTTAATTTTTATAGAATGCATAATTTATGTTATCGTATATCAAATTTGATTGAAGCGTTCGAAATTTAGTAAAAATGCTTTAACTATCAAATTATTATATATAATTTGTTTAAATAAATGGAAAACTTAATGAGATTATTTATTTTGAATAAGTTAAGTTCACTTTAGAATTTGTAATTAATTTTTAAATATATTTCATTTTTATAATAAATACATTTAATAAATTATTATTCTTTAATGCTGTATTTGCATTTTTTTATTTTTAATGAAACGTCTTTTATTTTATTAAAAATAATCTTTTTTAAATAGAACAATATATAAAGTAAAATTTAACGATTTTTTAATTTTATACATTTATTCAATAAAAGTGTCATTTAAATGTAATTATATTACTAATGATATCAATTTTAATGATCTAGTCAATAAATCTGAATTTCAATAATCTATACAAGCCTGTGTAAATAGTGTACATATTTAAATTGATATTTTAAAAGTTAGTTTATATAAAGTATAAAATATTAATTGATATTAAAATATAAAAGATACTCTTTAAGATACATAATATCTATATAAGATAATATCTAATATTAAATATTTTAATTATTATTAATTCTATGTTCTTATTATAAATAATATACAAATTTATATGTAAATTTATATGTAATTGAATATATTTATTCAATGTATTGCTTTCTTAGATTCAAACTTATTAAATATTTTAGTATAAGTTTATTTCTTTATATAATAATGATATGATAATTATTTAAAAAAGAAATATTCAAGAAATAAAGCTTATCTTGTTTTTTTACATACTTATTTACATATGTAAAATGAAACACCAAAATTCTAATACAGGCATGTTATTGCTCCAATAGTATCACTTTCTGATCTAAAAATATAATATCTTTCTTTTTTACCTTTCTTATCATTTTCATTTTTCTCTATTTTACTGTTAATATAACTTAGATTAAATGATAAATGGGCATTACAGATATGCATTGGTATTCATCATTGTCATTAAATCTTTAAAACATTTTTTAATAAACACCGAAACATGTATAATAGTAATATATTAAATTCTGACCTGCCAGTGTATACTTCTGTTTTTTATTTCTTACTTTATTTCTATTATAAGTTTTAATTATTGAATATATAGCTGTACATTAACAAATTTCGTAGATGAAATATTATTATGAACTAAGTGAATGATGAAGGAAGTTAAAATAGAGAATATATTAAGTTTCTTTATATGTAAATAGATTTGTAAATATATGTAAAATATTATATAAATGCAATGTTCTGATGTATCTGCTGTGCATGCATATTCAATGATGTAAAAATATACGTTTATATGCCTTTATCACAATTTATGATATGTACTTTCAAAGCTTGTTATAACTTTTTTCATGAGAAATCAGATCTATTTTCTTCAACATCTAACTTTTTTATATTCTTTATTTTGTCTCATATATCTTCTATTATTATAATTAACTATTCTCATAAATAATATTATTAATACTACTTTTATTTGTTTTTGTTTAAATATTTTGAGTATTAATTAATAAATAATTTAAACATTATTATTTACTTGTATATTGAGTGATACTAAATAAAACCTTCATTAAAGTCAAATTTATTCTTGTTTAATTTTATTATTTTTATTTTATTCATACTGATGATGTATTATAGATCATAATTTATTTTATAATTTTGCTTTAAATAATTTTACATTTTTTTATTAAAAACTGTTTTCTCAGTTTCATAAATATTAAATATTGATAATGCTATTGCATAATGTTATGTCTTATATGTATGTAAACCATAATTTATTTTTAATATTTTTAATAGAACAAAAATTAAAATTATGTTTTTTAGATTTATGAGTTTTGCAAACATAATAAAATGTTTATTTAACTCCATGCTTTGAAAATCAGCAATGATATTCTTTAACTAGGTTACATTAATGGCAGCTTTCTTACTATTTGATAGGTTTGATAGGTTCCAAATCATTCAATAAAATAAATTCAATTTGCTTTTCAATAAAGAATTACATGAAGTATCTTTTATATTATTGGTAGATACCGTATTTATATTTAAAATTTTTTTATGCAATAAGATACGTTAATTTCACGGTATCTATAATATTTTTTTCTTCTTAAAAATTTTGTATTCAATTATACATATCTTATTATTAATATTACACATTTTATATAAGTTAATAATAATTTTTTAATTTAATTAAAAGTATAATAATTTTAAATCAAATTAAAAATTTTTATTTTAATAGTAATATGTAGAATTTGTTTTCTTGTAACTTAATTCTATATGTTGAATGTCTATTTACCGAATTAGAGTTGTTTTATAAAATAATTTTCTTTTTGTTGAAGAATATCTATTTATACGTGCGTGACTATGTATGTTTGTACTCAGGCGCATGTATTAAAGATTTCTGGTTACGTTAATTCACAAATAAAATTATATTTTTAAATAGATTATCTTTATTAAAAATATTATCAACTTATTTTATCGTAATTCTAAACTTTTTTTCATATTTTTTATTATTTTGTTTATGTTTTAATATCTCATTGACGTGAATTGAATTTGCTAAGAATCATTTTAAGGTAACTCGAAAATTGCGTATAATGAGACATACGCAAAATCGTTCACTTAAAAGCAAAAAAGTAAATTTGAGAGAAATAGAGATAAAATTTACTAACGGATCGATAGTATTATCATGCTAAAATATTGTTTTTACTTACCTATTAATAATAAAGTACTTACAAAAGAATATAGGCATATTTATGTATTCAAAATAAGTAATAAGTAATGTACAAATTAAAAAGTTAAATAGAGTATAAAGCATGTAAAAATTTCTAAAAATGATGAAAAGAAAAATTATAATTATTTAGATCTCGGGTTAGCGTCGAAGTCATTATTATCTTTAGTAAAATCAACATTACGAGTTTTTATATCTGACTACTTTTAATCAATTAATATTATTCTTTATTGGTGAATTATTTAAGAAGTATCCAAAATGAATGTTTTCAATAGTTTTAAAATTTAAATAATTAATATTTTGTAATTAGGAACTAATATTTTAAATTTTAAAGAAAATTAAATCCTTGAATATATATACACGAATAGATTTCACTATAAAATTTATATTGTATGATTTAGACTTTTAAATATATTTAAATTATTACTATTGTTATGTATCCTAGATTTTCTATGACATTAGTTTAAGATATAGAACTGTACTAGACCATATATGGAGACTGAAAGTAGGATAATTAAAACAATAATACTTTATATTATAACTTGCTTTTAGTTCAGATACAACTGATGAGAAAGTAAATACTATATAAAATGAATTCTTTTTATCTATTGCAAAGAATCCAAGGTTCTTCGTTTAAAAAGAATTTCTTGAAATTTGATACAAGAAACTGATTTTTGGAGTCTATAGTTCCAATTATAAATAAGATAATCGTCATCAATATCGAAATATTTTATAGTAGTACAGCAAAATTTTTGGTAATCCGCTGCAAGATATGTAATTTTATTATCTGTATACAATAGCAATAATCAGATAAAAAATTGTTAAAAAGTTAAAAATTAAAATTTTATTAGGAAATATCTATGTAAAAAATTATAATATTTATTGAGTAACATATGGATATATATAGTTATAACTGAAATTTTCAACTTTTGAATCTACGCTGTAAATTATTTTTTCTTAAAATATTAATAAAAATTAATTATCTGACAATTTTCGGTAAATAAATAATTTAGTTTTTTTTTAATTCATTGTATGGATGAAATCTAAATACAATTTACTTTTAGTAGAATTATAATATTTGTCTATAACTGTATAAAATTAATTTTTTTAATTAAATATATGTTTTTATATTTTGTACAAGAATTAAATTACACAATAATTTCTACCATATTTAAATATACAATATTATTAATTTAAGGTCCTGTATAAGGCGCATAAAAAAAGCAAAGCGTTTTGAGTAAATTTTTTGAGTAAATAAGAAAAATTTATTTACTCTAAACATTACGATAATTACCAAGAAATTTCATAAGTTAATATAATATCATTGAATATTCATACCAAATCAATAACAAGAAAATGTACTTAAATAAGGAAATTGAATATCAGAGATATTATTTTATAGTTTTATTTAGTTAATAGAAATTTAATTTCATCGACTGAATTACAAAATCCGTTATTATATGCAAACTTACTTACGTTTATATTATTGCCAGTAATCATAAATAGGGGAGGTGCCAAGTCACCAAGAAGTTTTATCTTCAGTATACATACGTGTACATACAACACTTTATTTTTAGCCTTAGAAAATTGCAGTTTTAATGACAATAGTTCAATTATTAAAAAAAATTTAAAAAGAAAGCCTTTTAATGATAATGTACAAGATTGGAATAACTCTTCAGAATTCGCAGTAAAAGGAAGTGAAATCTCCTTTAATGCTTGCTATTTTGCAATTTCCAATAAATTACATATTTTTAGACCTTGCATTTCATAATTAACTAAATTTAATATTGTTCTTTAAAAATGTATTTGACTTTTGTCATATTTCAATATTTATCTTACGTGAAAAATTTTATACAATCAAATTTAACTGCAATGTTTTAAATTTTTTTGTGTTAAATATCAAAACCTTATTTTTATATTTTATTAAAATTTATAAATAGTATGCATTTCTGCATAGAAAAAATTGTTAGAAAAAATGAACAAATCATACGTACTTTTTATAATTATCGTGAATTATTGATCACAAATATTGAATAAATTATATTTATCTGATACACCAAATTCTTTTTACCTACTTTAAAAATACCAGTAATATTATATATATATATATATTAATTAAAACTATAATTAAAAGTTAAAACATACTTTTAAAGTAATAATAATCGTAGAATACACATTTATATAATAATTTTTTGTAAACTTATTCTTCTGTATTATTGTTAGTGACAAAAAATAGCTCAAATATTTTTGTGAAAAATTTAATTAATTATTTATCTTAATTATCACTTTATTATTTTTTATAATTTATAAAATTCTAATGGAAAAATTAAATTATTTTAAATAATGTTATAAAATAATATCAATTGATTTATTAAGTTTAAATTTTAAGTGGTATGTATCGGTAGAATATTATTTTAATAACATAGAATTTTGTTTATACCATAATAATATAATATATGCTTGATTAACAATATAAAAAAATATAAAATGTAATATTTTCAAAAATTTCTTATACACACTAGATATAATTATTAAATTAAAGACCGATTCTAAAATCTTATTATAAATAATTTATAATGAATTATAATAAGATGTTAGATACTTGATATTAAATTTATATTCTTTTCTAATTTATTAATTTCTAATTTATACTAAAATAACATTATCAACAATTTATTTAGTTAATATAAATTATCACAGAATTGTTACAATTTTTTAATACCTATGTATTAATTTATTTATTTATTTATAATTGTCTTATTATATGTAATCGTACTTATTTTTTTAATTATAATTATTTAATAGAAATTAGATTCCTAATATTAGTTTTTTATTTTTTAATTGAGTTTATTATTGAATTACGTTAATATTTTTATTATTAAAGGTGAACGTTTTAGTTTTGCTCCAACGGTAATTATTTTATATCACCTACCTTTATATTACAAGCTATATATTCAAGTCGAAAATCGATCATCATCTTTGGTAAGACATACTATAATTATTATTTAAAATAACTACAGATTCACTAGTACTACAATATTTAATTTTCTTAATATTATGTTATTCAAATATTTTCTTATGTTGTTTAAAAACTAATATTTTTACAATGCAAAAGTTTGTTAAATACAATTTATTTTTCACTTTTGTGTTTCTTTGGATATGCACATATTTTTATTTAAAACTTTAATAAAATTTTTATATAAATAGATCATAAACTAGAAAAACTTTAAGAAAAAAAATTAATAATAGAGCTAGTAAATATTCAATATAATTATATACTAAATTATTTTTTATACTACCAATATTAAATTAAATTTTTAAACATTTTTAAAACATATTTCTTATTTTCATTATTAGAATATTGAATATATATATAATTTACTAATATCTGTGTTTTAAGTATTTCTATTTATAAATAATAATATTTTATACTATTGCCAAATTTATTAATGATAAAATTAAATTCATATAATTATATGTGTGATATTTTTTTCAAATACATGAGATTCTTTTTTTGTAACGTCTAAAAATATTGTTAAGAAAAATGTTAATAAATGCAATATAAAAAAAAAAATATTATTTTATTTACTAATCTAAATAGATGAGTTCATTTTTAATTTTATAATTAAATGTAAAAATGTATTAAAATACTAAAATATTATATATATTATTTTTATTAAATTATTCTGAGATCTATATGCTTTTATCAGAATATAATAACTTTATACTATAAAATTGTCGAAAAAACGACTAGCCGATCACATTGAAATTCAATATAGATTTATCCTTTGAAATAAAAAAGAATATTAGTTTAAATATTTTCATAATCTTTATAAATTGTACAGGCTTTAAAAAAACAAGTCAAAAACTAAACAGTAAGTATATATCATAAGGATTTGTCTAATGTAACTGGTATGTAAAATTAATATCTATCTAAATCCAAAATTTATTGCCTATTTTTTATACTCCTATATTTGCAAATGATACGTAATAAAAAAATGGGATGAAATACGTGCTAAGTATAGCTTGCTACGAATGAACAATATAAGAAAAATGATATATAATCAACAAAAAGACTGGATTTCGACTTAAAGTCTTCGCTTACGCGTTGTACTTCGCTTATGCAATGTGTGCTGTTTATTTGAACCCAATAAATATAATATTTAAAAAATATTTGTTGTACTCCGCTTTATGATAGATAGATGATTCACATCTTCATCCGCTTTCTATCTATCTACCTCTCGCTTTCTCTCTTTATCTCTCTATTTCTGTTTTCTTATTAAAATTTATTATATGAAATATATGAGAACTATTAAATTATATTATGTTAATTTTTATAAATATATGTTTATATTTTCGGTAAATTTAACATAATTATTATATATATATATAGTTAAAAAAATAGGGATCTAGCCTATTTAATTAATTCTTTGTGGAAAATATTCTCGCTAACTATGTACATCTTCTTTGATCATACTTCATTTGATACATCTCATTTTCTTCTTCTCTTTTTTCTTATCTTAATGAATCTCCGGAAATTCTAAGTCAATTTATTTATTGCATAAGTCGGGATGTAAGTATATTAATAATGATTGATATGTTCTTTTCTTGAATTAAAATAAATTTATAAAAGCGTGCGTATTTTGCTACGTTCCTTTATTATAGTTTTTGTAAATTTCAACTATATTAAATTCCAATATTTAATGAACAAAGGGATAATTGTCGTAGAAAAATATTCTCACTATTCATTATATAATTGAATTACCTTTTTTACAAACTTTATAGAGTAATATAGTAATATGATATAATATGAAATTAATTATTGAGTTCCTTAAAATATGATACGAATTTTTTAAAATAAATTTTCTATTTAAAAAAATTTTTATATTTTAGTTTTGAATTTTTACTTTTGATTTTTTATATGTAAAGGTAATAATTGCTTTTTTTATTCAATGTAACCAATGTAATAAATCCAGTTTATACAAAAATTTGAAGTAATTTGCATTATTTTTTGAATATATTTGGTATACTAGGTTGGAAAATTTTTATAACTTGTATTTATTTTACGAGTTTATACATCCTGAAAGAAGTATATCGACATACTAGAAGATTAAAAGGAGGAGGTAACGCACATAAAGAAAAGTTCTGAAATTGATCGGAATGCATGCAAAAAACTGCAGCATTTTCTTTATATCTATATATATGTATATATAAGGACGGAAAATAAGAGTTTCGTGGTAGCACCACTTTATATCAGTAGATTTATATCTATTCAATTAGTCGTTTCCTGTTTCTATCTTCGCTATTATTCTCTCACTCTCTCCATTTCTGTTTTATTCTATATAATTAAAAGCATGAGCATAAACTTCATTACCTATTTTATTTTCTACATTGTCATAATTCTTAAAATTAATTTTTTATAAGACATTCACGTTATATTAATGCATATATTTATTCCGTATTAATTAATATAATTAACTTTAATTAAAATATAAAAAAATATAAAATATCACAATAAAAATAATATATAAAATTTGTTATCAGATTATTGTAATAATGTTTAAAACAATTAATAATATAACATAAATTTATCATAGACTAATATTTTATTTAGCTATTAAATAATATCCGTAATTCATTTTTAGAAATGTGTAAAATGATAATGTCATAATGATTATCAGATATTACAGCTACGTTTTTAGATCTTAATTACATTTGTTATAATTCATCATTAATATAAATTTAATATCTTAAATATGTTACAATGAAATTATTTCACTGCAAATTTAAATAAGTTTTTTAAATTTATTATTAGATATTTTTCAGAGTATTACATACTATAATCTGTTGTACAATAAGGGTAGGATATTTATAATACTACCCTTTTAGTTGCTTATAACAAAATCTTAAAATTCATTATTCTTGAATTCAACCTCATTATTACCGCTACTCAATTTATCAAAGCAAACTACAACCTTTTAAGAAGTAATCCAATAGATATAAAGTTAAGTTTTAATAAAATATATTTTTTGTATTTATATATAAACAGTATTGACCTTTTAATGGAAAAATGTATATTATCCTTAATATTAAATGTAATTGGGCAAAGCAGTTTATTTTTCTAATAGTATTATAAATTATATTAACTATTTTTATATTGCTTTAAGAATATATATGTATACATTGTAAATGATTATATTATAATTAATAATGAATTATGATATAAAAAATATTCTATGAAAACAAAAGTATTTAAGTTAAGAACAAAAATAATATATATATAATTTAAAATTAATTTTTTTATGAGTATCAGTTGAAAAATATAAATATAAATTAAAAAAAGAAAACAGTATTAGCTTAAATATAAGCAGTACTAAATGCCTGTAAACATACAATAATCTTATATTGAATCAGTTACAATAAATTTTACGACACGAATTTTAAAAGCAAACAATATATTAACAAATTTTAATAATTAAATATATGTATGTATTTATTATGATTTTAAAATTTTTTTATAAAATACTTTAATTCAGCATTATTCTTCAATTAAAATGTAATCAGTTATACATAAATATTATTTCATTAATTATAATTATTTTATAATTTATATGTAAAAGTATATTATAAAACAATTAATATCGATTATTTGAATAAAAGTATATACAAGGGTTAAAGAAAAACTTTCTATGAATTACAACTTCAGTTTTAACGTAGATTTTATTTTTTTTAAACTTCGTTACCTTAACAAGTATTATTTATTCTATTTTTGTTTTTAATTTCTATTTCAAATAGTATAACATTATATTATCGTCATCAAAGTATATTTTGAAAATGGAGAATCAAGAAATTGTGCTATTTTTTCTATATACTGAAAATAATTTAAAACTAGTTTTAAATTTTAAAATCTTTTTTGTAAATTTCAAAAACTTATGATATTATGTAAGTACTTGAGATATTTTTTATATTGAAATAAATAACAACAGTTATTTATCGAAAGTTTTTATTTGTATTGTTCAAAAGTAATAATTGAAAATTTTATATCAAAATTTTGAACAAATAATTATTTTCTCATATTTACTCAAAGTATTTACTCAAATTCAGACAATATATGTCAATTTATGATCACTAATTTTACTAAATAGAATTGTATTGTTTTGAACAGTTTTTTTGTGAAAAATTTTATTGTTTAAATTAAACTTATTTAGGTTCTTTTGATCCTGATTTATGTTATAAATTTTTTTATACAAATGTTCATAAAATATTTTTAGAAATAGATTTATAAATCAAATTTTCAAAGTAAAAGTAATATAATACTCACATTTTAAGAAAAATAGAAAATTTAATGATAAGGAACTAATACTATTCAATATCGCTATAAAATAAAAGTTTGTTTTACAAAACCTTTTATCTAGGAAGATATGCAACATGTACAATGAGCTATACTGATATAAAAGATATACGAAACATAAATAATTGAATTCATAATATAACTTTATTCCAACATTTATAGATCAATTTTTTAGTTTTATTTCGAAGATAAAATGAATGCATAACTTAAATTATTTTTTTCGTTATATTCGATTTTTTAAATAATAATAAATAATTTTTATAAATAAATGCGAAAAACTTAGTTTTATTCTAACATTACTCGTACATTTTGTTTCTAAGATTTCTAAATGTGATTTGTATCAGTAATTAATTATAATAACATTTACTTACACACTTTATTTGTAAAGCTGGAATAATTACTGTAACTTTCTGTTTCTCGAACACTTATATGTCTCATCTTTTTTTTCTAATGCATCCCTTAATTTTTTAAACATTTTTTATTTTACATTACTTTCTTCTATGAATTCTGGCTCATATAACGCCTCACAAAACTCATAGCTCTTAATAAATTATTTCCAGATTGTATATTTCATTCGTTTCATTAATTTATTGTCTTTTTTGTATTTTTTATCAATCAAAAACGTGAGTTATACTTCCCAAAAAAACAGGTTACTTTTTACGTTAAACTTCAGTACTTTTTAAATTTACATTTACAATATTTAAATTTGATATAATATTGTATATGCTAATTAATATTCTTAATATTAATCTTTTTATTACATAATTATATAAATAATTCTTTTAAATAATATTAGAATACTATATTTTAAGAAATATTATTAAAAAGTCTATTAAATAATATAATAAATTTATGAAATTACATTTACAAGTAGGATATGTTTTTAAATACAATTATTTGTCTTGCAACTTAGAAAGTATCGAGATTAGGTATCTCGAGAAATATAAAAGAGTTTTAGATTTGATAATTTAAATGTGAAAGAATCTGAAAATTCATTCATTAATGTATACGCACAATTTATTTACGCATTTTTCATTTAATTTATCTATTTATTTCATTCTATAATTTCTTCAATTTTAATCTTACATTATACTATTATATTAAACTGATTCTTCTTTTATTTTTGTTTTTTGAACCTCAACTTAACTACCATTTTTGCTTGACACAGTAACTCTGAAAATATTGACAAGTGATAATGACAAAGAACTTTTCAAACTTATTACAGCCTACAACTCTTCCTTTTTATTCTTGACAATATAAATCTGAGAGTAGATAACATATATTCATAAGTAGGTACATTTCATACTAGGCCAAGTAGGCGAAAACCAAAGTTTTAGGATATTACGATGTACTGTTTATACAATGAAGTCAATATATATAATAATGAATTATAAATACGTGTACAAATTTTCACTTCACCTTCGTTGACCATTTTTTTATTCCAGTTCAGGGGATAGTAAAGAAGAAAGCATAAAGGGATATATATTAAAATAGGTATTCCATATTATTACTAATTTGTTCTCAATAATCATGAACTAGTAATAATAGATTTGAAACCATTTATTACATTTTTATCTAAGGAACTATGTGCATCTTAAAATTGTTTATTCACTCAATATTTTTAACATTAATTTTTAATTTATTCATTTGAACAATAATAGATCTTATAGTATTTTTCACAAATTAAAAATAAATTTGTTATGATTCTCTGATATATACAATAATTTTTTATGGTCATTCATGATATTAATAATTTTTAATTTTATAATTAAAATAATTAGTACCGATATATATTATTATTAGAACTAATATTATTTTTTTCCGTATGTTATGAATATTAATTATAAAATGCAAATTAGATTTCAATTTGAAAAGTGTAAATTAAAATATATTATTTATAATCAATAGTTTTTTTAAGTACACCATTTAAATAAATTTTTAATGTTTGTATATAATTTAATCATAAATTTTATGTATTTTTAATCAATACATAAATTTATAAACAATTAATATTCTCAATCCAAATTTTAAATATTATTTTATTCTAATATCCGTTTTATATCATATTGATAAAAAATGAACTCTTAAAAACTTTTAAATATGTAAAAATATAAATTAAATTAAATTATGTAAAAATCATTCGTAAAGGAAATATTAATATTAGAAGCTGTCTAATTTTTTACTTTATTCATACAATAAGGTTTTTATATTATTTAAAATCTATATTATAATAATTAATAATTTATTTTTATAATGTTTTTTATAATATTCTTAAATGTATGTTAAATAATTATTTGTTAAAAATAAGTGTATCAAAGAAGATAATATTTATTCATATTATCGCAATATTTAATAAATGAGGATGTTAGACAAGCTTAAAATTCTTTACATTTTAACGGAAGATCTATTTTTACATACTTATCTTATCTATAATTTGTCTTTTAGCCTTAGTTCTTAGAAAGCTGTAATTCAAATAAAAAGTGCAGAAAGCTTCATTTATTCACTTACTTTTGAATAAACAAATTTATATACGAAATTGGAATATTGACGCATTATATTTTATAAGTATGCAAGTAACTATAAAATTGAATATTTGCAATAATATGAATGTTAAAAATTATTTATGTGAAGTAATAAAACTATTTTTTCGATGACATATAAATATAAATAAAAGTTTTAAAAAAGTTATATCATGAGCTATATAAAAAATTATGTATTTTAAAATAAAATTTATTTTAAATAAAGCATTTTTCGTTCATAGTGTCAATAATTGTTTTATTAGATTAATATATTTATGTAAATAAAAAATAGATGATATTTTAATATATTATAAAAATTACTTACGAATTATCCATGAACTCATTCAAGTTTGACAAATATATTTTATGAAAATGTTTAGTAAAGTTTGTTTATTATTTATCAACGTTTATTAATTTTGCTCATGTATCTATATCCATTAATAATTTTGATTCCTTTATTGGAACATACTTTCTTTGTTTCCATTTTCTCGTTTCATATCACATCGCATGTTATTCTAATTTGCACGATGACCTGTTGGATTTCGATATAATGATTTCTTTAAGAACTAAACTTGTATCTAACGATAGCATGCAATATATTAGTTGCGTAGAATCATGACATCACAACAAAAAGAAGCTAACTATTATAGTTTTAATATATAAATTAAAGACCTTATAATCACACTGAAGTAAATCTTGATCGTGAAATAATATGCCAATGTCGATTGTATAAAATTTTGTATTCTATTTATATATTTTCAATTGTATGCTATAGATTATCACGCACAAGGTAATCTCCGTGTATTTGAAAAAGATATCTTTTTTACTTTTGTTCTTATTTACTTACCGTTGTTAGATTTATCTAATGTGTAACGAGTAATTGAGAGCTTAAAAATAAACCTTTTTGTTTTCGTAATAACGCGATGTATGACAATTTTTAAGATTCTCTATATTTTCTTTCACTCTTTGTTATCTTCATATTTTATCAACTTATATCATTAAACCTTGCTTTATTATATTGTTTACAATAACTTTAAATTTTGATCAAAATAGTAATATGAAATGATATGGTTAAAGATCGATATAACTATTTGTAGTATTCTGATTTGATTTTTATTTAATTTTTATCTATGATAATTTCAATATTTTCTACAGTATTTATTTTTATTATTTTATCAATCATAGAAGTATCCCGTAGTTTAATATCTTGTCTTTATAAATAGTTGTTCATGCAGCTATTTTTTATGATTTTTGACACTTTTTAAATATAAACCTTTATTTTTTATCACATTTTTATTTTTGATGTATACCGCGTTACTCAGAGATAATTTAAAGCTGAAAATTTAACTCAAAATTTCGTATATTTATGAATTTATATTTTTATTTTCTTTTTATCATATGAATGATTGCGTTTCTCAAGTTTTTAGTTTTATTTATTTCTATAAAAATATATACTTTGTATCATTTTTATAAACTACAATATATTCAAATCTGATTAAAAGTCTGGGAAAAGATTACAAAAATAATCTAATTTATTGTTCAAATTATAATATTTTAGTAGCTGTATTGAAAAGAAGCCTTATATTATCTAATTAGCCTTATATTAACTTTATAAACATACTTTAGCTCTGTTGTAATTTCATTTAATTTAATTGCAATCAATTTATTTGATTTTATATCATTTTAATTATTTCTTTGACAATTTTTTGTGAATGAAGGTTTAAACTTTTATTATTGTAATCCTTTTAATGAATATATATTACATTTTGTTTTTCTTATTGCATCTGAAAGTCAACGCCTATCCATTTTTTTATTCAAAGTTATATTTATTCACATTCTATTTCTATGTTTTTGGTATTTTCTTTGTCTATAAATGTAATTATCAATTCTTTTATTTCGATTAAATAACGACATTTTTAATATTATTTTATTACTCTTATCTATATTGTATTTCTACATATATTGTATTCATTTACATCTATCTCAAATTTACGGTTATGGTTAATGTATATACAAAATATCATTTAATTTTTAAATTTAGACTTTACTTTTCTTATTGTTGGAACATGAGTATTATAAGAATATCTCTCTACAATCAAGAATATTTTACCGCTTTTTGAAATAATTAATTTTAATATACATAAATAATTCATCTGTCACCAATTTCAAAACAAAAATAAAATATAAAATTTTTAGGTAATGCTACTCCGAGACATTAAGTAAAATGAATATGAATAACAACATATATAGTGGTGATTAAATCTAAATATTCAATAATACTTGTTAATTCAATAATCAATAAAATTATATTTTATTTTATTAATTATGTAATATTATTAATAATATTGTAAAAAGTGCAGGTTTCTTTGTATTATTGAATATACAAAAGAGTTAACATAAAAAAGTATTATAATGTCTTGATCTGATTTTTTAAAAAAAGCTAATAGATTAGCATTATATAATTAGATTATATAATGTAAATTATTGAAATAAAAAATACAATTTTTTAAAAGTTTTCTCGTTTACTTATCATTGCATTGTGAACAAAACTTGCTTCCGAAGTAGTTCGATATCAGATACACATCTTTATAAAGAGTTATAGTCGATATTTCTTATCATAAGCGTTAGCTCTAGTTTAATTATGACAGTATAAATGATAATGAATTTAAGTACAAATGTTTTATGACTTTTTATATATGTAAAGACACAGCTAAGATATCATGGTAGGTAAAATTGCAGTAACGTGCGTATTACTTTTTAATTCGTGAAATACAAATATCTTATCCTTGCGTCTAATAATATATCATTTTCTTATTTCCTTACATTGAGTGATTTTCAACATCAATAGATGATATTCTAAATCGCAGAAAATAGGAGAAAAGTTTCAAATAGATTAGGTCTTAAAAAGATTCACTTCTGGAACTCTCATTGTATAAGCAAATTTATAAAAACTAATTGACATTTGTGTTTATTAAATCATTTTCAAATATATTCTATACTACCTTTTATCATGATTGCTTAATACCTCAATGTTTTTCGGTAATTCATTAACCTAGTTGCCAACTTTCGACTGTTAGTAGGTAATTAATTATTGCACATAGTTAACCTTATCTAAGTGTACTGTAGATTTGCAATATAAATAAGTAATAGTTTATTATCTCTGCCTAATTATCTGATATCGCAGTCTCGACACTATTTTCTTAAGAGCAACCATTTGTTTCTTACTGATGATCTGATATATACTTGCTATTTACTTATAAAGTATAAGTTTTTATATTTCGAGTAGTAGATATATACTTCTATAAACTCATTATAAAACATTATGATCTTTATTTGAAAGAAACGTTTTCTTTTAAGAAGCCGCAAACATGTAGGGGCACTTATACTTCTGTATTAATGATAGTAGTGAATCAATTACAAAAATCATTCCACAGTTTTACTTATCTTTAGAAGAAAGCGTATCGTCTACTGAAGAACAGTTCATTAAACAGTTCAGTTAGATGTGTAATGTACTTGATGATAGTAGTTTGGAGTAATGTATATACGTCAATTTGCCCTTATTGTATAAATTCCTTATTTCTGAGTATTCTGGTGATCTGCGTTATGGAATGTCTAAAATTTTGCGTAAAGTCACTGTAATTTTGATATCAGTTACTATATATAATTTTTAATAGAAATTTATGATTGAAACGCTGTTTTGATGAAATAATACAGATATTTAAGATGAATTTGAATTCAATAGTGCGTTCTTGTTATGGAACCGTAATATGCCGAATAATAAATTTTTTATATTTATAATTCATCATTGCACTTGTGAAGTATTTCTTTTTAACAAAGTTTATTTTCTTCACAAATTTACAAGAATTATAATTTTCTTGCCGGCAATCAACTTATATTGTTTTAGCAATTTAGTACGATAAATGTTTAAATGTAAATTATTTACAAGTATATTAATAAAGTTTTGTCTGTATTATGCTTAAATATAATAATAATGATACTAATACAACAGATATTGGTTATTATTATATGCTTTAAAATTCTGATTAATACAGTATTAAAAATATTATCTTGTCTTTTATATATTGCTATTGAAATCAAAAGAATTTTATAAAATAAGTTTAGATACCTAAGTTTATCATTAATATAGAATACTAATATATAAATGTAAAATTTATATTGAAAATTTTATATAAAATTATTTAAAAATTTACAACATACGTTAGACATCAATTTTTAGATTTATTATTATAAGAAATAAAACGTATATGATATTTAATATAATATTTAATATAATATTTAATAATACATAATACTTAACAATAATCTTTAAAACGTTAGGCACAAATTCTGTTTCGAAACGTTTGAATTTTTAATCGAAGAATTAATCAACAAAATCGACAAGTGTTTCATGTAACAAAATACTCCGAAATAGATATATAATAATTTATGATGATCTCAGTAGGTTTTAATATTAAAACACTATAAGAACGCTATAAAGAACTTTATCATAATAAAGTTGATTTAATTAAACAAATATAATCGATAAATATAATTTTCTTTCTTCCATGAATTAAATGTGGCATATCGTTTCTGATAATATTGTAGTTTTTAAATTCAATTTTTTGTGTTTTGTTTAGTTTTGTTTCTAAACTAATACAATGTCTGGTCTTTGATTTTTCAATAGATTTAATAAATTATATCTTTTTTGGTTTAAGATAAGTGAATTAACGTTTATTGCTATGATTTTTAGTATTTCCAGTATTATTTAATTTAAGTTATCATTATATTTTTTTATGATTTTTATTATATTGTAGAATATTTAAATATTATCTCTATTGTTTGTATTTGCATATGTTTAATAAATATTATTTTGTTGCTGTTAGTGTTGGGGATAAAAACAAGCACTTCTGATTTTTAGCATAATTTATTTCTTTTACAATATATATAACGTTTAAGGTGAATCTATATCGGTCACGTACAATATCTTAGTTTTATTGCGTACAATAATGCGATGACGCTTACAATAGTTCTACGTTCGTTAGCTCGGAATCGTTGCTCGAGTCTGAAAAATTTGAATGTCCTCTGATACATACATGTATATATATCCTTATTCCCTCTCGTTTTTTTTTAACTTTTCCCTTTTGTTTTGGAAACTTTGTTTTCTCTCGTTCGTTAATCTCGAGTCCTTCTTTTATTTTCTCCGGGAAATAAAGCCTCAACAAGGCAATCATTGTCTTCAATTACGGGATTTCTCGGACCTTTACGACTCTCGCTTGCATGCCATGTGATGGTTCATCGGTTTACAACGACGCGACCTTCCATTCGACTGCACGGAGGACACCGACATCAAGCCTCATGCGTCTTCATAGGCACGCGACCTCTCGCCCCTCTCCGAGAGGAACATAGTCGATGTGCCCGATGTCTCCTTGGGTAGGCGATTTCACTCTCGTTAGCCTGGAGTGGCCTTCCGAGTCCAATCGCGATGTTTCCCTCTCTCCTCGAGATGACTCATGAGCGGCCCACTGGACACGGGATAATACAATCTGGATGAACTTGGCACATTACGATGCTACAGTCACTCACTACCTCCTCAAATATTACTATCTCGCGATACATTTCGTCTTTACCTCCCTGTAGAGTTCACGCAAATTCCTTGAGAAGTTCCCCCATGGTAACGCATATGAGGCTAGCATTGCGAGAGGAACCCCATAAGTGTGTTTTATTTCACCTCGCTTCTCCGAACTTCGAGAAGAGAGTTTGTTTGTACGATCTTGTACGGGTTGCGGGTGTCCCCGCGCCTCACGTTTAAGGATTGGAGGTGAGCAACTCATCGACTAGCGATCGACTGGGTCCGGTAATTTTACTCGCGGCATTTTATAGTTGTTTTCTTTGCCTTGTTGTAACCCTAAACTTCCTTCACGAGACTTAGTTTTTCCTGGTTTTTTTTACCGTAACAGTTGGTTTATTTTGTTCACTATTTCATAAGATATTGTAGATATTTCTTGTATATATTTCGTTAATTTAATTTTTTTTTGTTTTTAAAATTTTTGGGCAACCCATATTCGAAACTGGATATCCAAAAATTTTACAATTTATGCAGTGTACATCTTTATTTTCGTTTTTTAATTTTTTTGAGATTTTATATTCTCTAGGTTGACATTTTACGAATTTGTATAACGTATTATAATTTTGTGATGTCTGTCCTAATAGATGCTAATTATGGTATTAAATAATATTTTTTTAAGTACTTTTTTCTATTTTATTGTGGGATAATATAAATATTTTATACTTTGTAAATTTTTTATGTTAATATTTCCCGAGATTTCAACGATATATATAGTTATCTTATTTTTTATTAAATTTTGTGGAGTGAAACACGTAATTTTTGTTTAAATCATTTAATAAAATTGTGTTTTTTACAGTTTGTAGTCTAAATGTATAGTGATTTGTGTTAGTACTGTTTAATCGTTTCATGGTATTATTAAAATTTGTTTTTCTATGTTTTTTATGTAGTATTCTATAAAATTTGTATTTGCATTTAAAAGTTTTATTGTGTCCTTTATATTTTGGAAAATTATGTTATCGATGGTAGTTAATTACTGCGTGGGAGATCATTTTGACGCTCGCATGTGTAAACTGCTTTTCTTATTTTTTCTTCAACATTATATTCTTCTTTTATCAATTTTATTTCCTATTTCATCTATGATGGTATCATTCAAGCTGTAATTCTTTCGGTACTAAAACTATATATTTATTTTTAAATATGATATCATATTCTTGACTTTTAGTATGTTTGTTTTTTGTATATTCTACAATTGTTTCTTTTATTTTTTATATCATTTAATTAGATTTTCATTATATGTTATTGTATTTATTTTTGTTGTTTAAATCATTTCTATCATTAGATTTTTTTATTTTCTATTAATAATGTAAAAATTCAATACGTATGCATAAAATTTAGAATTTGATAACATCTGTTTAGCATGATAGAGCCAATTTAAAAAATAATGCTGTCAACCACTATTAGAAGCAGTCTTCAAATTTAAGCTATCAAAATCCAAGTGAAACCACCTATTAGCCTTAATAATGTAGAGATTGGTAGTTACATAAATTAAAATCTAGTATACATACATATACTTTTTCTATATTATACATAAATGTAATTTGTATTTTTTATAAGTATACCATGAATATTACAATAACGCATTTTTGTTTTTGATTTACTTTGATTCATGACTCGAGTTTAATTTCTTATTTACTCATAAATTTTACTGCAAGAACTACATTTCGGTACAAAAATCTTTTATTTTCATTGTTTTTACATTATCAAGCAAAATACTTTGAAGAAAACTTTATCCGAGCCTTTTGCAATATTATATTATTGTACTGTTAAAGTCAACATTTAAAAAGTTAATTGTTATGGTCTCTAAAAAATGTATTTCTTACATCTTAAATGTATTAAAATTTTTTCGAAAAATTAATCATTTTATATGTATTTAAAAATTATAAATAACTAAGTCTGAAATTATACTTAATAATAATGTTGTTATTAAATATTAACAATGAATAAAAATTATTTGATTTTAAAAAACTTAGTTCATTTTTCTAATCAATGTGTCTTGTAATTTTCATAAAATAATAGAAATATTTGACTATATACATTTTATGACATTTTCGTAGTGAAGGTATTAAAATTAATCATTTTTTTCTACACTTTTCAAACTAAAAACTACTTTTAAATATAAATGTGTCGAGCTTATGCTAGATTACAAAAAATTTTTTATATTATATTCAAAATATGAATGAATAAATTTTTTCGCGTGATTATAGATAATAAAAATGTTACTCTTTGAGCAGAAATTTTTTAAAGAAAATAATTTGTAATTAATAAAACTGAATATATTTATTTATATTTTACACTAATATAGATTAAATTTTTCAATTATTATTTTAATAAGGTGTTACGATTTTATAAAGGTAAAAATCGTAGAAGTATTATTTCAACTTAAAACAAATTTGCATTGTAACATTTATTAATTTCAATCGTTCATTAAAAAATTAAAGTAATCATGTGGTGATTTAAGTAAATCCAATACACTACAATGTTTAATATTAATAATAATTACTTCTTAAAAATTTAAACGATATTATTTTATCAATTTAAAACTAATTGTCGATTAAAACTGATATAAGGTATTCAATATATATTGGAGGCAAAGAAAAATTTAAATGACAGATATTGTAAATTGGTAGATTTTCATGAATAACCATTATATGTGATGATTTGAAAATGATTTTATATTTTTTTAAATAAATGGAATAAAAATTTAGAAAATCAAAAAAGTTTTTTATGTGCTAATGAAAAAGTAGCGTTTTTTCAACGTTAAAGTAAATGTAGAAAAGTATACAAAATATAACTAAATTCAAAAAGTAACCAAAGTATCTTATTATTGTATTATAGATGATTACGGACATTAAATATTAATTATATAATTTTGAAACAATACTTTAAACGCCTTTATCTCAAAATTTTTTATATATTTTATTATGAAAATGTATCGATAAATATTTAAATAAATTAGCAGATCTTCTATCAATATTCTTGTTATTTAAATAAAAAATATTAAGTATTAAGTAAAAAATTGTCATGATTATATACTCGCATTTTCGTTTTTAATGAAAACTATTTTTACCCATAAAATTAATAATTTTTAGCTGGTTTTTTTTTATTCTAAATATATCTATATACTAAACGAAGAAAATTTTGTCTAAAAAATTTCTATATTAATTTGTAAATTTTTTGTAATTCAAGAAATTAAAGAAATGTATTATTTTAAATATAAAATAGAAATACATATATAATTATTAATATGTGTTAATACGTCTCTATTAAAAACTATTTAAACATTTTATATATTATATTTTTATTATATTTGTTACCAATAAATTAAAATGATAAATTTGAATAAATTACGTTTTATACTCTATAATACAATATTAATAATATTATCAGTAATAGTTAATCCCTAATAATAGTCAAGTATATGAAACGTAATAAATATTTGTTGTTTATAATGAGACAGTCTCAATAGTGTCACTTCTAAAACTGAACTGCCCGAAAAAACCATTCACTCTTCAATTAATTCGCTTATATTTTCATTTAGACGCGGATATTAATATTTTACATTTATAATTGTTAAATCATGTTTATATTTTTTTTGTTTATACTATCATTTTTGCAATCGTAATATCAACTTTCTTTTGTTTCTTTATCACTACGTTCTATATTTTTATCGCTGAGAATACTAACTTAAGATATACGGGTAAAATAAAGGAAACAATATTTCTTTTCTTCTTATTATTAAAGATTTTTAAATCACTACTTCCATAGTTTTTTTCTAATTATTATGCTTATATATAATTTAAAATTAGGTTTATACACAATATATTGTATAAAATACAATAACAAACAAGCTGAATTAATAAGAATATATATATAAGTTTGATTTATTTATCAAACAAGATATTATTTATATAATAATAGATTTTATATTACAAAAAAAGATGCAAAGTGTACTGTATAAATAATCATTAAAAAATAACTTTAGAAATGGTAAAAATTAATTTTTAAAGTAACTCAATTTTTGAAAGCTTTATTTGACCGGTTTCTCATTGTTCCATTAAAAGTAAAAAATTATATATTAGTATCTGATAATACAATTTAGAGAAAATTAAAAATAAGCAGTAATTTTATTCTTCTTCTTGACAAGCGACGTAGCAGCCAATTTACAGTACTATTTCAATGTTAAAAGCTGCATCAATTCATTAGTTTCTATTTGCTGTCCTAAACTTTACATGTATCTATATTTATTTTATTAGTTTTCTAATTTTCAAAAACTGTACACAACCGAAAAATATAGAAGATAAATCAAAGATATTGTAAATAGACGAATGGATAAATAAGATTCTAAGTGAAAAGGTCATATTTAAAGATAAAGAATTTTTTTAACATTACACATTTATAATTTTAAATATTATTACCGTACACGTATTAAAACCTAATTTTTTGTTTTTTTTAATCAATCACTTCAAAAGTATATAAAACTTTTTTCATAATTTTTTTTTTCAATACCGTATACATATTCCTTATAATAAACATTACCATTATTTAATATTTGGTAATTTACAGTAAAAATTTCTAAATAATAAATTAGTGTAGTTAATCTAAGTTAAGTATCATTATATTTTATCATAGTCCATAAAAAGATGTAAAAGTTTGCTTTATAAGAAAATAATATTTAAACTGAGTTTAAATTTATCACTGGAAGAGTTTCTTTGTTTATTACCCACTTTTTTCTTGATTACATAATTAAAAATTTATCAAGGAATTCTGAACATATTCTAGCATAATAATCTATTTATTTATAATCATAAAAAAAGGTTTTCAATAAAACAGAATATATCAAAAAGTGTTTGATATATTCCTACAGCAAGTCAAATTTTCTTGTAATTCCGTATTGAATATAAAAAATATTTTACATTATTACATTAATTTAATATTAATTACTAACTACGTTATTTCATTACGTGAAACTTTATATTATATTAAATATTTTGTAGTTATATACTATCATTTATTAAGTGCGGCTTATTCGATAAACTTTATGATTAATTTTTATGTGTTAAATACAATATTTAAATAATTTATTAAATATATTAATTCATCAAATTTTTCAAAAATTAAAAATATTAAATTTTATTACCTAATTTTAAATTTAAAAAATTACTTTTAAAAATAATAGATAAAAAACTCTTAAATTAAATAATATTTAAAATATCAATTTATTTAAAAAATTTAAAAAAGATTCATAGATAAAAAAAATTTGCCATTAACAGTTTCGTCATGACTCCCTTAGTATATATCATAATTTAATTAACATATTAATATTTAACATTATTTACAGTACATAGTTTATTATAAAAAATATTCATATTTAAGTTTAAAATTATTTGATTTATAATATTATATATTTATCTTTAATGACAAATATAATAATCTAAAGAATGTGTTTATGAGATCAGACAAAATGAAATTTTCAAAAAGCGTTTCCATTTAAAACTATTTAATTATTCTTGAAATATTAGATGTTTCGATTTGATACTGTACTTGACTGTTATTTCGTGCTTTAATTTTTTTGAAAAACTTATTCCCTGTTATTATCATACATTCACATTTTGTTTTCTCTTTTATGTTTTCTAAGAATTAAATTTTTTATAATATGCAAAATTATTTAATTAAAATTTTATCTACGTCAATTTTAGCTTTAATACGTATAGTTTTATATTATTTTAAATTACTAACCTTTTACTAAACTTACAGACTTTTTAGTAAAAATATTCCATTTTAATTGAAAAAGTAAAATTTTTATAATTATTTTGGGGGTTTTAACTAAAGTAAACGAAAGTAAGTACGTGATAGAGAGAAAAATACGAAAGAAAAAGACAGATAGAAAATATTATCTACTACTAATGCAACGTCTATAATACAT
Organism: Dolichoris vasculosae; assembly: GCA_018907195.1. NCBI lineage: Eukaryota > Metazoa > Arthropoda > Insecta > Hymenoptera > Agaonidae > Dolichoris > Dolichoris vasculosae. The sequence goes on from JACCHY010000029.1 coordinate 1,231,173, forward strand.
GTGAAAAAGAGGGAAAGACGTTACTCCTTGGGGATTGAATAAAGAATCATGCGAGAGCATCTTTTAATATTACTCTTATCTAAATTCAGTATGAATAATATTAAATAGTAAATACGAATAAATACGAATTAAATAGTAAATAGATATTCTATTTTTTTACTTGAATCCATGTGAATGAAAACATGTTCCATATTGTTTCAATTTTTAGTTATTTTTATTCAATTAAAATTCAATAGTTTATTTTATTAATATTGATGTAGGCCAATATATGAAAATATATGATCACGAAAGAAGCTATTTAATTTCAATGATTGGACGAAGATCAGTAATCATATTGAATAATCGTAGACTATTATAAATTCCTAATTCTTTTACTTCTTTTTTTGTGTTATTAAGAATAAATAAGATGATTAATTTTTTAATATGATTCCTAGAACACAAGTCAAATTTAATTTCAACTAATACTTCTTCCTTTTCAATAACTAACAACTCTTTTGACTTTGTTTTGTTCCCTGCGTTATTATCTTCATAAGAAATTGATCAAAAATGTTTATTATAATACTCTTGTTAAAATGATTAATAATGTAATTCTATCTAAAGACCAGTTTTTTAATAATATCTTATTATACGTAGAAATATCTTTATTTTTGAATTAGTTATACAAATAATAAAACTCTTATAATGAATAAAATATTTTCTATCTATTATAATGTAAATTATAATGTCTATTATAATTATAAATGTATTTTGTACTCATAATAATAACTTCACAATTTATCCTGTTTCAACTGTGAAGTGATAATTAACTAATAATTGGTGATTTGCACGATATTAGAAGTACTTGAAAAATAATTTGTTGAAAAAATAGAATTTACTCGATAACTATAAAATGATATATCTAGTTTGATAGATATATAAACGTACACAATTATATAGAGAGTTTATACGATTAAATTAAACCACATTCTGATTCATACATAAAAATTTTTTTAGACATTTTCAGTAAAAAAATTTTTTTTAAAGAAATATTAATTTTGTCTATTAATATTAATATCTGAGATTAAAATTAATTTTTATAAATATTATTTTTACTTTATTTATTGTAAATCTTAACTTAATATAAATTTAAGAATATTATTTATATTATAAAAAAAAATTTCTTATAACATTAGTTCATTAAAAATTTATCGTTTTTAAAAAAAATGTTAATTTATAATTACTTGAAAAGTAATGATTATTTTTATATGTATTAGATAATTAGATTGAACATTTTAATTATTATTTATATATATCGTATAACGGGATTATGCTATCAAGTTAACATAAAATTTAAGAAATGCGCATCTTATTTTAAAATATTCATGCCAAAATATAATACAGAATTTTCGAGATAACCAACAAAGACGAAAATAAGATAGACACATGGATTCCAAACATTCAATACAAAGTTTTATAAAAAAATTATTTTCAAAAAGTTAAAAACAATATATAAAAATGATAAAGGTTAAATATGGATAAATAAAATGAATATATAAATGAATATATAAATATATGAATAGAAAAATAAAACTTATTATATAATATCAAATAATATTGTACTAAAAAACTGACAAGCTTTTGTAATGAATATTTAATAACTTTCAGTTGAATTATATTATTTGATTTAATATTATTTATTATAATCAATTATTTTTTTAGAAAATATTACTTCATATTGAAAATATCATAAATCGAATCACAAATATTAATTCTACCTAATCTTGTTCAATATTTGTTCGACATTCGATCAGGCCGTACAGTGTGGTTGATTTAGCACATTCAATAAGTGGCTCTTTATCAATATCAGCAATTCATAGCATTCATGAAATATCAGTCATCGGATGAACATTTGCATTTATTTATATGTAGTAGATATTAATATTAAAACTTAACTTATATCCTTCTCATTTTTTATTTCTTATTCTTGTATTTCCTTTCAAATTTTGTACTTTAGAAATAAAGTGCAATAAGCTTTGGGATATCGATATTTTTCATTTGAGGTAAAATTTTAGTTAATAGATATCTAAATACGACAAATCTGTTTACCTTCTCATTTGAAATTATAGAAGAAAGCATCGTATAAATATTTCTCTTCTTTAAATTAAAGAAGATATCACGTTTTAATATTGATATATATTACAGTTCGTTAGCTTTAAGCTTTCTATTTCCCCCTTATTTTTAAAATATTGATCAAATATAGTAATTATGAACCCAACAGTGTAATTATAATTTAACTCTTTTTCTTATGACTCGTTACCTTCATCTCTCGTGTTTCATGGTTTTCAATAGTACTTGATATTAATCGATATTAATTATTGTTATTTTCACTATTTCATTATTTCATCATTGTGTATTTTTAGGTGCTAAAATATACAGTTTTAAGTTAGAATTTTTTTTATTCTAAACTGTATATGCTCTTTTTTTATATTACATTTATTCACAATGTATTTAATGTTTACAAGAAAAGTTGTCATAAATAGCCAATTACACTTTTCTAAATATTCAAAATTTAATTTATTAAAAAGAAACAACAATAATTTATCTGTCTATTTTTTAATATATTTTTTATATTTCACCAAAATATGAACAATACAATATCTCTATTGATAATTGTAAAATATATATCTAAAGTTCATAATTACAATATTAAAAAAAACAATAAGTCGCATGTAAAAACGGTCACCTTTTTATATATCTATGTACATAGGTATAAATAATTTCAAACAATTGCACCTAATTGAGAAATTTTTGTATGTATAATATTACATATTATTATGGAATAAAATGAAGAAGTTAATAATCAGTCATATTTCCGTGATTCAGACAATTGTTCAGATATTCTATTGAAAAGAACTACTGAAATTTTTTTATTACTGTAGGTATTACATTATAAAAAAAATTCCCAAAGCGGGGATTTACATAATCCTTTCTTTAGTTTATAAAATGATTTATATCTAAAAATATGTCAAACTATAGCTATGCTTAAACTATTAACTAAAAATATATATACAATCCATATAATTTTTACACTCGGTTCTATATAAATATACACTTGATAAAAATTTCACTTTTCAATTGTAAATTAGATCTATTCTGTAAAATAAATTATTAATATAATAAGTTATTGATAATAATATAAGTATAATAAGTATTAATTTCTTATTTATTTTAACAAAAACTAAAATTTAATTATAATTTTTTCTTACTTAATACATATGCACGCACTCTACTATGAATATGCGCATGCATGCACAAACACAAACTTATTTTATTTTTCAAAGAAAAAAATGTTTCTGTTTTATATCATACTGATTTTTATTTTCAATTAAATAGCATTCTAGCTAAGTTTTAATTAATTTTTAATATAAATATTTTTTTTCTTATCTTATTGTTATAATTAACATCAACAGTAACGATTAATTCGATAAATCATCTATCTTCAGAACCATTACTTGTGTAAGATTATGTATATTTATATTTATATTAAGTGTAAATATATTCTTACAATGAATAACAATCATTAAGTGATAAATTAAAATTTTTTCTATTATTGTGAAACAACCTTTTTATTTATGTATTGCATAGCGAATTGAATTAGTCTCATAAAATAATTGAATTTATTTATAATAATTTATAATAATTTTATTTCTAATGACAGTTCATTATGAAAGGTATTCAATCAATTTCTTTGGTACTTAAATTAATTCATCTTTATATCATATAATTAAACAATGTATTGTAAATTGGATTTATATTTATATTTAAATTTATATTGTACATAAAATTGTAAATAGTGTACATATTATACATAAAATTTTTTATATAATAATAATAATTGTTATTTTCAACATTTTTATGTTTTACAATAAAATATAATTTATTAATTATTTTAATTTTCGTGCAAATTTTATGTAGTATTTCTAAATTCCCTCATTTACAAATAATTTTGAAATACTAATTTCGTTATTTTGGTTGGTGAATTTGTCATCAAAATTAACAGGATTCTTAAATTCTATTAAGTTGCAATGGATATAATATTTTTTTAATTATAGAGGCTATACGGCCAATTTTTTGCTATGGATATTTAGCTTCCAAAATTTTTAATATTATAAAAAATAGTTATTTTCATATTATTAAGAAATTTATTTGATTAATAGAAATTTATTCATTTTTTAATTAAAATATCAATTAGTGACATTTTTTAAAAGTTTCTGAGTCTTTTTTATTTATATAAATCATATGCAAAATTCATTTTTGTACGTACTTAATATTAAAATTTTTTATTATTTGCAACACATCGAATGTACACCTATATGAACCATAGTCTATTGTTCTTTATATGATGCTATTTATTCATAAAATTCTATTATTTTCGTACAACTTTTATATAGAGTCCTAGTTCATCAATACCTTATTTTTAGTTGAAGATCAACTTTTATTCTAAAAAATTCAATAAGTGTTTAATGAAATTACTATTGTCTCAATGCAAAATAATTGGAAGTCTCAAACAAGAATTTAAGGAAAATGATGGCAAATAGAATGAGGACTTAAAAATGAAAAATGAAATAAAAAATTAAATAAAATAGAAAATTAAATAAATTTAATTATCAAATACATATGTTCTAATAAATGTAACACTTATAAAAAAAATTAAAAACTCATATAGTTTATGTTTTATCTCATATCACCTTCAATAAAATCATATATTTATTGTATTGATAAGCCTAGTATGGCTTCGCATGCTTAAAAATATTTATTCATAGTCGTTATTTATTCAGCGTGATAGTGTTAGTTAAGAACTAAATTGTATGAATAATTATGATTAAAAAGTAAGACTTACAGACAGTGAGTGACTAATATCTAGCTACAGAAACAACTTATTACCCTAATCTGGAATGATTAATGACGGATTAACGTGACCATTAATTTATTGTTCTAGCTGATCTTTAAAAAGCAACGATGGATTTCCCTTTCTCTAATAACTAATTTTTATCGATTAACTTGTAATATGAAAAAAGCCTATATAATAATCGATATTGCATGAAAAAAAGCCAAATTTGAACATGAGCACAGATACTTACGAAGTGGAAAAGGAATTTGCAATATAGTGAAGTATTGCTTGATGGTAGAGATAAATTGCAATAGGAAGTATCGATTATTTAATAACGTGGATAGTATTCTGTAGTGTGATTATGGCTATCCGTTTATACAGGCTGTGTGATACAGATAGAGATGCATTTTCAATTGCTATGCTATCTCCACTAATACGTAGAAAGTTTATTAAAAATATTATTTGAAAAATTTAATTTAAAAATAGATTTATCATTAGATTCAATTAATAAATTAAATACAACGACATCGATGTATTGATAATTAAATTTAAAAATCATAATCTTCAATTTTATTTATTTTTACTTCCTTGTGAAAGTTTTCACATAAAAATTATTTATATATTAAATACAGTAAAAGCTTTTTTAACATCCTCATTTTCTTAAAAATTTTTATATAATAATGATTTTTGATTCATAATTTTATGTTTTAACTAAAAATATATTGGCATACACTAAATTATTTACTTAATTGTTCTATTTATAAAACTAATGAAAGAGATAGAATTAGAAATAACGAACTACTTGTAACAAATTCATAAATACAACATTTATATTCCAATAATTAATTTACAGATTATTAGAGTAAAAAAAAACGATTAAAATTTCGTCACAATTTAAAATATAAAAACTATTATATAGTTTTATGAAATTTTAATAAAATAATATTAAATTTTATTATTTATGATTTTATGGTCTTCGAAAATAAATTTATAACGTTAAGGATTTTTAATTTTATTAGGCTTTAAAAATCATTAATTACATTTGTCATCTTTTTTCAAGATAATATTTTGTATATAAAAATATAAAAATTAATATTACATGATATTTACTCTTCGTAATCATATAATATCACTAAATTATGATAAAGAATAAATTAAATTTTCATTACACTTCGCATAAGTAGCTAATTCGTAGTCCTATTATTAAGCTAACAATTCTTTTCATGGATTAACATAAAAACACGAGTAAGATTCGATTAAAAAAAAAATATTCAGATTAAAAATTACAGTAATATCAGTATAAAATCATTCGAGAGTGTGATAGTACTTAAATAGGCTTGGTTAAAATATATTATATTTATACTTACTGTTTAACTAAATGTAGCAATAAATAATGATTATATAAAATAAATTTGCTTCGATAGATAAACTAAAACAATTTATATATACTTTTTTTTATTATATGTATACTACTTTAATTGTTATTATCTAAAAATCTAAATGAAAAAATAAATAAAACTTTGTGATAGCTATTTTTATTGATTTTCAAAACCTTACATGTCTTGTTTTAAAATAATTTATTATGCTTCCTGAGGTAATTAGAATAGATAATTAAATCTTTCATATTTGTAAAAATAATTAATAATGAAATATAATACAAATTATAAAAAAAAATTATTGTAATTATCAGGTACTTTATAAGTTAAGTTTTACCAATTAATTTATCAACATAAGTATATGGCTCAATTGCAAAATTATTTAAACGTTAATTTTCTAAGAAATAATTTTAAAAACTAAAATATATTTTGCTTATTACTATTCTTCTTTTATGAATACTTCTTCAAATTTATTGTATTATATAGATTTTTCTAATTATAGTAATGTATTGAGTTAAATCCAATATTTATTAAAAATTAATATTTTTTTTCCTATTTCATCACAGTTCTCTATATACTATTGTTAAATTAAAAAATGTTATTATCTTATATATATATAGTTTATTAATTTAATAATAAAATATGTATTTGTAGGTATACGTGTTCTAATCCAAGGTATTTTATTTTTAAATTACATAAGTTTCAAGTAGTATCGTCACTTACTGCATAACTAATATTATTTTTCCGACAATTTTTATCAATATATTTGAAAAAAGTATTACAAAATTTTTTTATTACATAGTATTTTTCAAGCATAATCATAGGTTAATATTAAATTTATTTAAATTATAGGTTTATTGATAAAATTTTTATTTTGATTTATATTTATTGTTATATTTAAAAATATTAGAAATAATAGAACTTCACATGTTTTTTTTAGTATTCACTTAAATTCCTACAAATCTTTGATACTCACAAATAATTGAACAATTAATTGTACCGGTATAATATTTATTTGAAATACTATATAAATATTAATTAAAATATATCAAACGAAATTTCATTAATTATTATGTTATTTATCAAAATTATTTTTTAACTAATAATAAAATTTAGAGTTGTAAATAAAGTTTACAATTAAAGTATATACACTTATTTTATTTTATAACATTATATATATTATTTTGTTGGAAATTTTTGCTTGATGTATGACATTTTGCTATTTATAACCAAGCAAAATTCTACGTGCTATTTTACATTGGTGGTTATAATATAAATAATTTTCATAATTTCTGTAAAAACTTAACAGATTTATATTTAGAAGATTTTTATTTTGAAAAATATAAGAAAAATACCGATTTTTTATTTGCTAGTCATTTGAAGTGTTTTATAATTATTCTTTGTTTTATACTTATCAAGTTACTTTCCTTTGTGTACGATTAATAAAATTTAGTTTATAAAATTATGAATTCCTAATAAAGGAATAGTAGATTAAAATTAACTAAAATAAGCTTTCAAATTTTCTTGCATTAAATATAATATTATTCTTTTATATATATCAATATTACTCTTCTTTAAAAGAAAATTGAACAATCGGAAATAAAAATTTTGTTAATACTTGAGTGTAATTTTGTAAAATTTATAATCATCTAATTTTATACCAACAAGATACCGTGTTTACTGAGTTGAAAGGGAAGTGAAAGTCAAAAATATGTATAGGCAAAAACATATACATAAAAATTAAATTACCTTTATTTTATTATATCTAAATATAGTGAAATTACATGTAAACGATAGGTAATGAAATAGTATATCTTTATATTTATAAAAATATATGAAATTTAAAATGCGTTATTAAGACGCTATTTTACTTTTAATTAATTTAATAAATAAAAGCTTATATTTTTACAATTGATTAAAAATAATAAACTTAAATTAGCTTGAATAGAATTTTTTTTATATTAAATCAACTTTTCTAGATCTAAATGATATAATGTGAGTGGATTATCGTTTAACACATTTATACTTTCTATTTAATGAGAAAACATTTACTGCTTTCACAAAAAAAAATACGTCTTATCTTATAATGTAGTCTGATCTTACTTACAAGGATTAGAAACTGATGCTTAAGTAATAATAAATAGAATTCGGAAAGTTATAAACAATCTTAGTGTATAAAATTTTTAATTTATATGTATGAATTAAAGATAATATTTATTAGAATTCTTCCATTTTTGTATATAAGAATCAATTATATAGGATTTTAATTTATTCATTACAAAAAGCATTATCAAAACTACTGTATTTGCTTATCAACTAAAGAGCTATATATTGACTTAATTTAAGCTTTAACTGGTGAAGCATTTTTATTAGTATTAAAGCATTTTTTTTGCATACAAAGAAAAATCAACTCTTACATACTCCATTAACATGAATAGTTCTTCACGATTTCTATTTTTCTTTAATACTTTTATTCCTTTAAAAAATGCTTTACATTATATTTTCTTAATTATAATATTATTCGCTCTTCAGAATTTTGATAAGATTGATCAACCCTACTAATTCAATTCCTTTATTTTGAAATTCATTGAAAATTTTACATAAAGCACTATCATACATTTTTATTTTGTAAAGTCTAATATTTAATGGGTCAAAATTATTATCTATCAATGGTAATGTTATAAAGTATTTTTGTTTTGGTGCATCTGGTTTTTTTTATTTCTATTTTCAACAAATTATATTCATTTTCTACAAACCGTATGAAGTCATTTATTTTTTAGATACTCAAACCACATGATATTAAATCAGCTGGATTGTAAATAGAATATTCATATCACCATTGATTTAAAAATGTATTTCCTTATATTTCATTGTCTTAGTTATACAAGAAAAATTTTAGAATCGAAGGCTAACTTATATGTAGAAACATAATAATAGAAATAAATCACAATCATATAAACTTTGATAACAATAGCTTTGAATACTTCTCGAAGCGTGAAAGTTAAATAATTTTTAAAAGTGCTATCTTGTATTTCGCCCAAAGTAACTTATTTAATTATCTCAATAATATATATTTATTTAAAACTGTCTTAATATGAATGCATCGTGGGTCTGTTAACTCATGTTACAGAATCCATGTTACTCAATCTGTAATGATTATTTAAAATAATTTTTCAGTCAATCATTATTTCTGATTATAGATGTAAGTTATTATTTCAGTTTTCATGTATCAATTGCATCTCATTTAATAAATATACATTCTAATCGAATCTATTTATCATAATTCCTGTATTAATATTTATTAATAGCTGATAAATTTTAATTTACGAAATGAGGATGTTTGTTTCATTACTTACTATCATAAAAATTGATCAATAATATAAAAAATATTATCTTCACGTGCATTTCAATATAGTGAATTTTAATAATAATATCTATATTTAAGATCACATAATTATTTTTCATGTTATTCGGTAAATTATTTTTCATGTTATTCGGTAAATTATTTTTCAGGTTATTTGGTAAATTATTTTTCAGGTTATTTGGTAAATTATTTTTCAATTTAGTTTTATTTGACGTCCATATGTTCTTTCTCTTTTAAATAGAATCAATCACTACACCATTCCTTTATCGCTGATTCAATTCTCCTAAATATGCTAATTACAGTACCTGTAATCAGTTGTAATGTTCAATTAATTAATTAAAAAATTGTGATATTTTTGTTGTTGGCTGTTTCAATTTCACGAGACATGAATACTACGGTACTTTTTATTAGTTATTTGTTTAATTAACAGAATCGTTAATATCAATGTTATTTTGGATTACTATTAATAGTTTCGATTATTTTTTTGAACCATGACAATCTTTTAATTACTTTCACAGCTTGAAAAACTCAAAATATTTAGATTTAATCTGAATTAATCCACTTTTGATGATACATTAACGTAGATTGAGTTTACTTAATTTCTTAACTAGCAAAAAAATTGTCTTGCATTTTAATTTAAAAAATTCCAGATTATGTATGAATTATTAACTCTGTTTGATTTTCAAACTAATTTAATAAATTTTTAACAAATATATGCATTAAAAAGTCATAGATTTTTTAATGTTTTGTTTCGCCCTCATTTTTCTGATATAATAATTGATACATACGTAAACAGTAGAAATTGCGATTTACGAGTGTTTAATAAAAGTGCTGACTTTTATGATTCAGATGAAGTATAAAGAATTTTCATTAAAAATTTGGGCTATGTCTTACCCGATACATGGGTTAATATTAAATCGTTTTAAATTTTTCATAGAATTTTTATTGTATACACAAAATTATTATTTTTGGATGAGTATTAATTATCATTAATTTTTCGTTATTATAATACGTACGTAAATATATTATCAGAATCGCTTTAGAACTTATAATTAACTAAAAATATATAATAAGTTGTATGCAATTCCATAAATACTTTTTTTATATAAATTCTTATTCGTTTCAATAGCTTACTTTTTTGTTAGAGTACATGTAACGTAAATGTTTTATGCGATTATCCAAAAACAAAAAAATCCAACATTGAAAGTAAAAATATTACTTTGTTTTTCAGATAATATTGAATAGATAAGCATTTGTATCATGCTGATATTTTACAATAATAAATTATTCAAATTTATAATTTACAAATCAGATATATTTGCAAAAATATACAATAATATTAATTTTATGCCAAAATCAAAATTACAAATCGATCATTTCTGAATGAAATCTGAATTATATTATTGAATGTAATTATAATAATATAAGATATATAAGTTTGCTTAATTTTCTTTTCAAATATTGTAAATTCAAAAACTTTATTAAATAATAAATAATTTACAAATATAAACAAACAATTTTTTCATTACTATGTTTTTCTTTTTATAAGCGTTCAGAATGATTTGTTATTTTTGACTAAAAAAACTAAAAAATACTGAAAAGTATCCATATAACATTACAACAACTTCTTATTCAAAGCAAAACAGCTATCACTGCTCAATTGGTAATATATGAAGATGTCTTTCTATTCTAATAGTAATTTCACAAAAATCAAACATTTATAACTGAAAGAAGGAAGTTATATATTAAACAATAGCAAAAATATTATATTATGTTATAAGTTATAATAAGAGCTAGAAATAATAATTGTACGAATTTTTACATACATATAAAACGCATATATATCCTAGAAAAAATCATTTCACTGTAACTATAAGATTTTGTAGAAAATTTGTTTATACTTTAACAAATTTGGTTGTAAGTATTTATATCATTTTTCTGCCATAATTTATACTACATGTATTCCATAAAAATAAAAAATAAAAAATAAAAATTTTTTAATTTAAGAAATAAGAATTTCAATGTCTATGCTTTTATGTTAATTTGTTGAAACAAATCTTTGAGAATAATATTTAATAAATGTTTGATTTTTTAAAACAATATTATTGTAATATAAAACTGGCATTTGAAGAGAAATACAAAATTTATTGTTTAATAACATTTTAATACATAATGTTGTTCTGAAATTAACGACACAAAACACTATTATTTCCTATGAATGTCAGTGAAAAAGAGTGAAAAAGGAGAATAAGAGAAAAAGGGAGTGTGAAAGAAAATAAATTTATCTATTAATTTGGTGCTATCTATTTAAACCTATAGAAAGAAAATATGAGATAATTTTATAACACATGAAACAATATCATTCATGAATTCATGAGTTGACATGTATACATATTGATGTGTGCTAAAACAACGTATTAATTACCGAGCACTTTATTTATACTTAATATAAAAATAATATATAAGACTTGATGAGTAATTAAAATAATAAGAATAATAAGCATATATTTAATAAATAATACGATAAAGTTGTAAAAATATAATTTAATTTTCTTGAATAAGTTATATCACAATTCATATTCTTCCAATTACAATTAGTTTTTAAATTCATTTTAACAAGTACTCTAATACCGTACCGAATATTTTAATATTGATTAAAACCCTTTTAACATTAATATCTCTGACGTTAATATTTTAATATTTAATTCTTACAATGATAACTTAACAATTATATTATTCTTTAAATTAAAGTAATGTAAAATATATTCTTAAATATGTTTTATTATTATATAAGAGTGTCAGTAGCTTATAATTTTAAATTAATTTACATTTATTTTTAATATAATATAGTTTTACAATAAATATAAATTAAACGGGGAAATTAATGTTTTAATTTTAAAAAATTCTAAATGTCTATCATAAAAGTTTATCAAATAAGTTTACTGAATATAAGTGTAATAAATTTATAAACTACATATGTCATAATATTCTAAAGAAGCTTAGATGTTTCGTTGACATCATGACTCTTATTCAATAAAAAATACATTCATAAAATAATTATGCTTTTTTTTAAAGAATATTTTCTATTTTCTCATTCCTAAATACAAGTTTATAACCGATGTGAGTAATTGTATATTGATGAATCTGAGAGCATAAAAAATCAAAACAATATAAATTTTAGTTTACACAATGTATATATAAAACAGTAAGCGATGGTTTACAAGGTATATATATTACGACTTAAAGCAAACCTAAATCTAGTCTTACAACACAAAACTCCACGTTATTTATATTGTGATTTTACAAATGCATTATTATATAATTTATAATTGGGCAAGAAGAGGAGTAATTTTCGCGACATTATTCAAAACATTAATTATTTTATTATTTTGGAGCAATAATCATATTCTTTTCTATAAAACAAATTCTGTCTAACGAAGATAAGATTTACCTACATTACTACCATGAAATCTATTATTTTTCTCATATTATGATTTTCAAGTTCACGTATTTCTGATTCAAATGTTTCATTCTCAATTTTATTACTAGAATCATTCTACTCCTGATTCTCAAAATACTTGGAACTAAACAACAGTGTTAAAAAATCATGAAATTTTCATTAAAATTTTACTTGTAGAAAAATTATTAGTAATTATTTTACCATGAATACTTAAATTTTTTTATGAATATTAAACATTCATTTTATTTCAACATTACTGTATTTAAATAATTGAAACTTCAAATAATTTTATAATTAAAAAAAATTCAATATTTATAATAAGAATTTCTCAAATTACGTATACAATTTTATCTAAAATTTTTATTGAAAAATCTCTCAAATAAAATACGTACTTAAAAATACAATTAATTTTAACAAATTTTTTACGTTCTGTAAAATTTAATTCAATAATAACTAGAAATTTTTAATGATTACTATTGTAAAATTTATAAAAAAATATATGAACAGTCGATCCATATTGAATTATTTAAAAGTATTAAAATATTTGTTAACCCGAATATATAATTAATAATTTTAATATATAAATTATATACATTTTATACAATTAGATTTTTGATATAAATTTAATATTATACTATTTTATTTAATATATATTAAATAAAATTCTATTTTCCTGTTTTAGGAAATAGAACTTGTTGGAATTTTTACAAATTCTTTTATAACAGATTTTCGAGTATGCTATATAACAATTACTTGATACTGAATAATAGTAATTAGATATGGCGGAGTGTATATATCGTACATAACCAATCGGGACGATAGCGTTTCATATTCGATTACGATATTGAAGACCTGTCAATATCTTGACTAAAATTAAAATAGCACCAATTCGTCACCATATTTTCCATTTATTGTATATCCCATTTAAATTATTTATTTCTTAATAGTTTTGTAACGAGTCGTTACAAATTTATAAAATAATAACTTTTTAATACATTATATATACATGAATGTATATATATATGTTAATTCTTTCACATATAAAATCAATTATTATTTTTAAATTATATCATATAATTGTAACTAATTATATAGTATAGAATAATAATAAAAAACAACTTTATCCTTTCATTTATACTGGTAATTCGCAACTTTTTATATCGGGAGCTTCATTATACTTGCATTTATATTTTTTTGTGAGGTGATTAGGTCACCACTGTAAGTTTAGAGTCTATCTGCAAAAAATATAATTATTCTCAATATTCTATAACTTTATTATTTACAATAATTACGTAATGAAAAAATTAACATTTACATAATAAAAATTTGACATTTATTAGTATAAATGCTATCATTTAATATTTTTATATTACTATGTTATATATAGTACAACGAGGTAATAATATTTTATTTATAATATGTATTAAACCCTAATATTCTCTATATTTATATTTTTTGATTTTTAATTTTATTTTCTGCCGAAAATATTGATATACTAACAATACTTATTATTGATATTAAGCAAATGCTAGTAATAAGGAAGTAGAAAAACAGAAAGTACATCTTAATATTCTTAATATTCTTACATTGTTATATTATTGAATAAAAATATACATATTGTACATGTGTTAGAAAAAATATGTTTTTTCCATATATAAAGTTTCTAAAGATTTAATAATTAAAGTCTCAATGATATTATATTTTGAGTTGTTTCATAAATTACAATTACATTTTCTTTTATTTTTGATTTATAAAAAAGTGATCAGTACTTATTACATTATTTGAAAATAAAAGAAACAACAGATTAACTATTAAATAAAAATTAACTATTTTAAAAAAATAAAAAAAGTATACATCGCTACACGTATCAAAAAAATAATATATCATTTTTACTATCAAATCAGTTACAATTAGTGTGTTATTCAAATATTTTTACATACGTATTTTATGATACGTCGATTTTAGCAATTTTTTATTCATTCTTAGCAATATTTAATATAAGAAACAGTATTCATATGTAATAATGAAAAATTTCATCGATTAAAATTAGACAATAATTCAAGTCTAATATTAAAAAATGAAAATATTTAATTTTTCCTTTTTGATTTTATATATCCTTTATAATTTTTCAAAATTATATTATAATTAATTTAGAAATATTTTTACAAATTTTATAACATAATATTTAATAGATGTAAAATATCTTATTTATTTTTTTTTATTCTATTGTAACAAATTTCTTAAATTTTTATTATATATATAAGAAACTTCGTATGAATGCGGCAGTTGAATTCTTGCATCTTTAGTGCTATATGTATTAACTAAAAAATTTTGATTAATTTTAAAATATTGCGATAATATTATTTCAAATTTATCCGTATATTTATCGATTTAATATTAAATAAGTTTGTTTACAAACTAGTAATCAAAATTATTGATATAATCAATAACCATTTTAAAGTTGATAAAGATATAATTATAAATTTTTAAATATTTTGTTAAATAATATAAACTATATTTATTTATTTCTTTTATGAATCTGTTTTTAAATATTTAACTGGTATTGAAAACTTACATCGAATGAAGTCACTGTTACTCTACATTGCCTGTTAAATTGATGGGAACACAGACATATCATTATTAACTAAGAAAATAACCTATCAGGAACCTAGTCATTAGTATAAGTTATCTTGCAACCGTTGAATACACTATATTTGTATTTGTTCATATGAATTTCATAGAAATGAATAAAGTCCGAATTAAATTAACCAAATTTCAAACGATCTTTCAAAATGGAAGATAATGGAAAATAATATTTAATTATAATCTTTAATTATAATAAGCAATTTTTAATGAGAATTTAATGGATACAATTTTAAACGAACTATTTAATATATTAAACTTATACGATATAAAACAAATATAATTTATTTAGTAATAGAAGATAAAATAAAACAACAGAATGTAATAATTATTTGTTATTCAAGTAAATTTTCATACAATTGTAATCAAACCATAAATTTATCATGATTTGTAATTAAAAATTAGAATAAAAAAGAGAAGATTGCAGTTTTTTAATTGATAAATATCCACAGAATACATATAAAAAAAGTAAATTTAATATTATATTTTTATAAAAATTGAAGAATTAATAAAATTAACTTTATATTATTGTAAATAAATTTATAATTTATTTTTCATAGTATTTTAAATTAAATTTATCATTTTATTTATTAAGTTACTTTATCTAGAAATTTTCAATAATATTAGATTTTTATTCATTTATAATTATACTTTTTACTATTAATCGAGTTAACATGTATTATTTTTCAAGTTATTTTACGTCTTCTTCTTTATTACATTTTTAAGTAACATTACTTTCTACGTATGTTTGATAATTGGATAAAATATCTTGGCAACGAGGTTTGCACATTTTATGATGTATGTTACATAAATAAATGTAATAATGAAGTTAATTTTATTTTAATTTTTATTAGAAATTAGTTAATATTACTTAAAAGTTCTTAAAAATTGAAAATAAAAATGAAAATTTTATAAATTCTGATTAAAATTCAAAATCATATATACTTTTTCTCAGTCGTAATGGTTTTCCTCGAAGAATTTTTGTGAATAATAAATTATTTTTTTTAATAAATAAATAAGAATTAGGTATTCTAATATATATAGTAAATTGTATAATTTGATCTATTTACATAAAGCATCGACTGCTAATAAATAATCAATAGGGAAAATTAAAATTATTTTCCCATTTCACTCTCTATAGTTCAATGTATATACAAATTTCGTATAAAATTATAGAAATAGATACTTTTATATTTTTCAAGAGCTTACAACGTAATTTTTAATCGTGAGTCAATTCTTGCAGTGTCAATAAATTTTTTATAATGTAAGTGTATACAATTTTAAATATAAATATTATATTTTTAAAACAAAATTTAAGTTTTATTTAATTCATTGTATTTAAAATAATAATAATTTTTTAAAGTCATAAATTATTTATTTATATTTAATTGAACTCAAATTTATACTCATATTAAAAAGTGTAATATTTTTAATTAAAAAAAATATTTTATTGAAAAGTTAAAGTAAATATATATAAAATATTACATTCATTAAAAAGAGAAAAATAAGTTAAATGAAGATTCTTAAATATTTATCATTAAAATTTTGTTGCTGTTATTTAATATAGTGTATTTGTTAAAATATCGAAAAATTCAATAGGAAAATATTAAAAAAAAATTAATAATACTTGTACGAGTTTCACTTAAAACTATAGATTTAATTAATGTATACGAAAACAGTAAGTATTGAAATTCTCTTATGAAAAAATTTATTAATTTTTGATAAATATTGATATCTATACATAAGCATATCATACAATGTATAAGAAAATTAAGTTTTTTTACAAATATGTTCAAAATTTATTTAAAATCTGGTTACATTATCAAAAAAATAAAGATGATTGCAATCTTTATTTATTTAAATTTAGCGTCTTAATTTAATTTGTATGACCTTCTGCCAAGCTTAATTTTGCACTTTTCTCTGAGGAAAAAATCTTGATTTTTGCTTCGCAACTATGTATTATACCTGATGTATGTTAAATAAATATATCTCAAAAATTAAGAAATGTCAATAAATATTTATTAATCAATATTATGAATGAAGACAGATATTATTTTATAATTAAAAATTTACATAAATTTTAAAATGATAATGGTATGTGTTACATATTGAAAATCAGGTATAACATTCAAAGTTATAAGTGCAATATTTTAAATAAAAATTTTAAATGTTTTTAGTTTAATTTATTCGATAAGATTTTCTTAGCAATTCATGTAAATATAAAAATGTACTATACTGCATAATTTATATTTAGCATTACTAAATAAATCATTGTAACATCAATGTAACAAGTATTAAATAGTGTCGTTAAATTATGTAGTGGTACTATTTGCAACAGGTAACAAAATTATTAAAATTTTGTTTGAAATGTTCGGTAATAAAAAACCTATATTGAATAAATTATTCTCTCTCTATCTTTCTCTATCTTGCTCTCTATCTATCTATCAAATAATAATACAATGGCCACTGTAGAATATGGAACTGATACATATATAATAAAAAACCAAATTTCTTGAACGAAATAAAATATCTTATATATACATAAACAAATATATTTAGATAAATTACAGCTATTAAATATCTTTTCTTTTTTTAACATCGATAATCAATATATATTTATAGATTAGTTTTTACTAAGATATTTTATCTAAATATTTTGTTGAAATGCATATCTAATCATGAAATTTATGTAACGAGTATATTATGTTCAATAACACGATAATATTTTTTAAATATAAGCTTTTTAATAATATAAAAGAAATTTAATTTATCTTTGTGACTACATTTTTTACAATTACTTAAGGTAAGAGAGATTATTGTAAAATTATAAAACTATATTAGTTTTAAGTTGTTGGTTGTGTGAAAGATATACCAACCAGTTGTATATTAGTTTATTCAGGATGGTTAAAAAAATTTCTTAAGAAACTATACGAATATTTAATATATTTAATTTAAAAAATTTACGAAATATATTAAAATATCATAAGTTACAAATATGCAGAATAAAAGATAATATAAAAATAATAGTACGATAAAAGGTGATCATATACTTATTAATTAAATATGTGGACATAAAATGGATACGTAAATAAAAATACATAATATAATAACAGAAAATTTAATGTTTAAAAATAAAATTGAAATAGTAACATTTTTTATAAGGTATATCTATTTATTGATAAACAATATATTAAACTATATATATAATAAATATGTCATGTGTATATATGCATACACATATATATTCTATTATTATATTATTATATTATTATATTATTATATTATTATATTAATCTATATCTTATTAATTGAAGTCAACAGCAGTAATAACAACTGTTGGTAGTAAGTGCAATGCCGAAAAAGAAGAAAAAAAAAGAAAGAAGAACTATCATATTCATTTTTGCAAAAAAAATTTTACTTTGAATTCTCAGAGGAAGATTTCGAAATAAGTAAAGAGAAGTAGAAATAGTAATAGAAATAACCAGTCTTAAGAAAGGATTCTTTGTCGGTACAACTGATAGTTTTTCAACTAATTAAATATAACTGAACAAAATCTCGTGTATTAATAATTGTCTTCTGTAGAACCGAAAAGAAGAGTTGAAAATCAAAATAAAAATTTCATTGTAGTTCTGAATATAGACACATCTTATTTTTTAATAACTGCAATAATTTCCTTTTGTTTTTACTTTATTTAAATTTCTTATTTCCATGCAATTGCACCTTTCATTTTTCTTTAAATGTACTAAGGCAATATTACTAATACTCTGAATCTTTCTATTAATATAATTCATTTGCATATTCATTAAAATTTACTTTTAATAAAATGTATATAAACTACTTAACATATTGACAATAAATATAAGGTATATAAGAAATTCTTGTATGAAAGTAATAAATAGTACTTCAATGTTGCAAGAAAAACGTGATAATTTATTATGTGAAATAATAATCATATAATAACTTAAATATAAAATTTAAGCGAATAATTATGGATTACTTTATTGCAAGAATTTTTTTAAATAATTTAACTAAATATATATAATTAGTACTTGGTTATTAAGATTGTAGTCTAAATTATGTTACATTATTTCTATTGTTGTAAATATAAAAATATTTGACGAACTGATGAAAATTTACTGTTAATATTAATTAATATTTATTAATTATCAAAAAATAAAATAAATTTTAATTTTCATACAATAATCATAAAAGAGAATAAGAGTAATAACAATTTTCACCCAAATAATAAAATAAAACAAGATACCATTCAATAGATGTAAAATAAAAAAAAAAAATAAATAAAAACAGAAGAATTTAAAAAAAAAGATTAATAAATTACAAAAAATAATCGATGAATTTAGAAAAAAAATTATAACAATAATGGTTTATGTTATTATGTGTTTATAAGTCTTCTACCAAATATAGGTAAAATATATGAAAAAATAATTAATGGAACCCTAATAAAATACTGTAATAAAAATAAAATAATACTGGAAAACTAATTCTGATTTAAACATAAACATTCGACAATACATGCAATCAATAAATTAAAATCAGATATATGCTTGGCACTAAACAATAACCCAAGGGTAGTAGCTTGCCTAATCGACATAGAAAAAGTATTCGATAGCACTTGGACCAAAGGCATAAATTATAAATTAATAAAAAAATTTTTCTAAATATCTAATAAAATTAATATGTAATATGATCAGGAATAAGATATTTATACATAGAAGGAAACAGCAAATCAAGCATAGAATTCACAGTAGAAAATTGTCTATAACAAGGCACTTTTTAATATATACAACAGTGATATTCATCGTTTCTTTGATCTTAATAAAACAATACAAAAAAATCAATATCATTTGCAAATGATTTAATAATTTATATATCCGATAAAAACACCAAAAAATTAAAAAACTATTACAAGAATTATTCAACAAAATAAATTATTATCATAATACATGAAAATTAAAAATTAATATAAATCTGTAAAAATTTTCATATAATGGGCAGTCTTACCAAAAAATAGTAAATTCCTCACAAACAAGTAGTTTAATATTTATGAGTATATCTAGACATAAAATTAACAAATAATTATCACATAAAAACAGCATTTTGGAGATTCAAAAAAATATTTTATTCAAAACAAAGAAATCAAAAAATAGATTGCCATGTATTAAAATTAAGTAGAAATCATTATAAAAAATTAATTTATATTAAAAAAAAACAATTTAATTTCCAATATCACATATCCAAATCCAAATTATTTCTGAAATTTTTAAAAAACAGGTTTTATCGCTCCAGAATCATTCACCTTTTTAGATAAAAACAATATTCCAATTATATACCATATTAATAGAAAAAGATTTAATACAAAAATAACTTACGAAACAAATTTATATAGCAAAAATAATAACCTGTTATTAAAATAGAATATGGATATATCAAAAAGAGATAAACAAGAGAAACACCATAAAATAAGAAAAAATATTGGTGGCTAACATAATTTTATAATAATAATAATAATAATAATATTAAAAAAATTCCTGAGTAAATAGACATAAACTCAAAAAAATTAATATATTATTATACAAATAAAAACAAAACACATAAAATTAAACTAGTATATAATTAATCCTTAAAATGATTAAAATTTTAATAACTGAATATATTCGTATGCAAATAATATAAATATCTAATTTCTCGTATGTATTACAATATGCCCTTTCCTCTCCTACATCCACACACATATACACAAAAATCATAAAGAAATCGAATGACAGTTTTTTACATTATTCATTTTCTATATATAAAGAATACTAAAAAAGTATTATCAAAAAATTTGTTCTCCCGTGACAAATTCTTACGCATGAAAAAAAACTTAATTAAAAAAAAAAACAAAATAAATAATCTGTAAGACTGCGATCACTGTATAATTCAGCATATTAGTCATAAGTAATTATTATATGCAAAATATTGTTTATTGTGATTGAAAAAGAAAACAACATATTGTATAAATATTGTATTTATTAGATTCAAATAAATAAACATTAATAATAATAAATAGTAATATGTAAATGTAAAAATACAAATAATAAGAAAATTGTAAAATTTTGCATATTGTAAATGTATGAACAAATTTTTTGCCGAGTCTAGTCTGAAAAGCAATACTGTTAAAAGTGGTTTAAAATAATAAATATATATTGAATTCATCTTGATTTATAATTAAATTATTGTAAACATTATTATCATAATCAAAATATTATAATCTATGTATAAAATAATAAACTAAAAGAAAATTAAAAATAATTCCATGTTATCTTCAACATATTTCATCATTATATGTTATATTATTACTATTTATCATATTTTTGTTATTATTATGTATTATATACATTATTATAATAATAATTGTGTAATAATAATAATATTCAAAATAACGATCCTATGGCAGTAAATTAATTATAAGTTTATATTATATGTATTTTATTATATTTTATTACCATAATATATTATTTTATCTGTTTTATTAATATTATTATTAAATATTATTTAAAAAATAAATAATATATAATTTGGAGACAATATAGCTTCTTTCTGTAATATTTGAATTCATTTTATAAGCAATAAAAAAAGCAAAATTTATTTTAAATAAATTTTAAATTTAAAAAATTTTATTTTAAATAAATTATCCAATTATCAAACATACGTAGAAAGTAATGTTACTTAAAAATATAATAAAGGAGAAGACGTAAAATAACTTAAACTTAACTTAAACTATTTTTTTGTATAGTTTCATAAATTTATTTTATTATAATAATTTTAATATTTATATAAATAAATAAAAGGGATAATTTAAATATTTAAATTTACTATAAATTGATATTTTTCTTAATTCTTTATTACATTAAATTTTTTCATCCACTTATATGGAACAAAAAACTTGTATCTTTCATAATTGTTGTGAATCTTTTAATAATTAAAATATTATGATTATTATTATTTTAATATTTAAGATATATTAATTTATTTTAAAAATAACACTTTTATATAAAATAATAATAATAATATAGTTGATTACTCTGAAAATGCTATATGATGCATGAAGTTAACTAGTGGCTATGTTATAAATATTAAAATGCGGTTTCTTTATGCATGATTGGTAAATCTGTTAGTTCACGTTTGAACTCATCTCTGTGTTAGTTTAATATATCTTGATTTTATCTTTTTACAAAAAGCTACAACATGCTAACCCAGTCACTTCGATTTCTTTCTCTTTCTTGCTCTACCTCTATGTCTCTCTTCCTCCATATAGCATTTTAGTTCCACACGTATCTTTGCCTACAAATATAAAAAATAAAAAAATGGAAGAAAAAACTTGTTTACTAAATTACAATTTCATATTGATTAATTATTTTTAATTTACTATTTAATATTATATTTTCATTTTTATTTAGTAAAATTAATTAAAATGAAATTATGTATTTAATTAAAGATAAATATGTACATTATATGTTATATATTTACCAAAGAATATAATATACAATTATAAATTCCTATGAATTAAATTTATTAATTGTTTTAATGAATTAAAAAATAGTGTTAAATTTCAATATCTTATATAAATTATATAATTATATATAATATATGTTTAAAATAAAATTAAATATAACTATTGGATCAAATAAAGTTAATGACGAATTATTAAGGTGCTTCACTTTTAATATAGTATATAATCATAAATCGACGCATAAAAGAAATAATGGGACAAAACTCTATAAAAAATTAAAGATAAAACAAGAGAAAAATTGATTTGCAAAAAGGAAATGAAAATTTAGATATATATATATATATATATATATATATATATATATATATAAGAGAAACAAAGTGATGGTGATATATATTATTAGAGCAAAAATAAGTAGAATTACACGACAACTTTCAAACAAATGATCTTTTGGAAAGTGGACTCTACCACCAGACACTGAATGTGGATTAAACGTAACTGGGATAATGCATGATGTCATAATGTCTTACTTTTTTTGTAGAAAACGAGGATACTAAGTGGGAAGAACAAAAAAATGGAAGATATATTGAAAATTAATAAGGCTTATCGTTTATCTAATACAATTGTATATAAATTTTTATTTTCAAAAAAATTTTAAATTATTTATGATTGTGATTAATAAATAGTTATATCTGCGTAGAATTTTCAAAAAATTCACATTTATTTAACTAACATCGATTGATACGTTATGAAAACGTAATATAACGTTTAATTTGTTTTAATTAAACAATTTATTATAAATAAATCAAATTTTTATTCCATTACAACATAAGATGCCGCGTACGTAACAATAGTATATAATATTAGTTATGACTGTTGAAATGTACAAGCTTATCTTTCTTGTCAATACCTTCAATAAATTTATGAAATTATAAGATCTATAATTCTAGTCAATATTTATAGCTCATTTTACAGTTCAAATTATATTATCAGTAAAATGCATTTAGATTAAAAGATTTTATAAATTTGGATAATTATCTTCACTCAATAACACTCAAATGATCATTGTAAATATACAGATATTATACAACGATCCAAAAAAAGGTATATTGTCTTGTTTTTTGTTATACAAAGAGAGTTTTCGTTAAATAATAAATTAAACATCATTCGTAATGATATATTTTTTCTTGTAAATAAATCACACTATACGGTATACCATTTCATTTCCTTTATCTATTTGGTTATTCTAAAGAAGAAAAAAAAGTTTATTTGTAGAAATATTTTCTTAAAATATATGAATCTAAGATTTAATAAAATTTCTTTTATAATTACTTTTTATGTATTAATTTTTATGTCTATAACTGTAAAATATTTTATATACAGTTTCTGCTATTTAAAATGCTTGTATCCAAGGCTATACACACATATATGCATATATACATATATATATAAAGCTATGAAGTTATAATAAATAAAAAATTAAAGATGCAAATTAAAAAAAGATAATAACATTTAATGTATTTACTAATTATATTAGCTAAATAAAATATAATATCTTAATTTAATTAATAGAGAAAAGTTTCAAATTATCTGTTTTAAAGTTTTACATTATTTTAGTTCTTGACATTGCAAAGTAAAAAAATATTATAGAAAAAATATCGATACATAAAATATTAGAGACAAGTCTTGTTTTATGATCCTTTGTATTATAATGTTCATTATGAGCCCTTGAGTCTAGATAAATGTTAAATATTTCTCGATGATGTGCCTCTCGTTGGGGAGTTACCGACTAGACAGACACCGATTGTAATTTGCTGATACGATACATTACGATTTTTTCCATCTTTTTCACAAGGCTTTTTCATGTATCTCTTTTTATTACTTTTTTTTACTTTTATCATTGTAAATTATCTATATTACATTATTTATTAATGAAAAATTAAATTTTTTATTTATTAAAAATCATATGTATTATTTGAAATTATATTCAATAAGATTAAAATATTCTAAACAATTTAAAAAAACACAATAATTTATCATTATTCACTAAATGAATTTCTAAAATTAAAATTTTATAGTTGTTAATGAAATTTATATTTCAATAAAAGTAAGAAATTCATTCTTATAAATATAAGCACTGACAAATGTCAACAATACTTTATATCTACATTGAAGCAAAAGTACTATTTTTATCTATATTCAATCTAAATATTGGAAATGTTGTTTAAATTTGTATAAGAATAGTTCTTATAAGGAGTCTGTAATCATAATATATTATTTTGTTTTGATGTATTATAAAAATTAAAATTTTTTATATAAAAAGTACATTTAAAAATTTTATTTATGATAAAATGAATCAAAGAAGTATAATATAATATTTTAAAGTAAAAATACATTTTAGCTTAGTTTATAAAATATAAAACTAACCTTGTAAAAATAATAAACTGTTTCTAGAAGTTTTCTTACTTACACTAAATATTAAAAAAATATTACTAATACTTGCAAGTATTTTTAATATTATTAGAAAAAAGTTTTTTTTATTAAAATTATATAAAAAATGAAACCGATAAAATTTATTTAAAAAAATTTTATAAATTATTTCGTTTATAATTATATATTTATATCAACAATTACAATTTCTACATTAAATAAAAGTTAAAATCTTAATAATATGAAGTTAAAAATTTAAATCACAATCTGAATAATTTATTTTCAACAAGAAAAGTTATTTTAACCAAGAGAGTGATAGATAGAAAGATAGATCAAAGTGAGAGAGGGAGACATAAACCGCTAAGAACCTTGAGAATCGATCTTTGAATTGATCTGCGGTCTTTCTTAAGTCTTTAACTCATGCTTCTTACTGGTATGATTTAAAACAAGCTTGGATAATAGAGCTGAAGCAGTCTCAGATAGAATAAATAAAAAGAAAAGGAAACACGATATCCAAATGGTATCTCTTCTGTTGCTTCAAATGGTCCCTCATCGCTTCTTCTCTATCCTTTCTCTCATACCATTTTTTTCTGTTTCTTTTGTTTTCATTTTTCTTTCTCTAGAATTTATACGAACGCGCACCTACATATTGATCTACTATAAATCGATGGTACAAAGTTTAATATCAAAGTAGTTACATCTTCACTATGTTATTACAACGATTTTATCACCACATGAAATTTTAACTGCACTTTTTTAGGAATACATCGACAATAATTATTCTTCTAATTTCTTATAAATTTCTTACAATTTTGAGTACACACACAAAAAATAAGATAAGAGAAAGAGAGTAAAAACAATAATTAAATAAAAAGAAATATACGTGTATGTTCTTTTAATTACTGTTTAGTTTTTTACGTTCAATGTTTTATTATTATGTATAATTTTTAAGTTTAACTTATTTTTTAAAAAAATTATTTAAATTAATTTAAATCATTAAGAAAATTAATTATCTATTGAAATATTAAAATATACTTGTATATTTATTATTTTTAAATGCATACGCTTGAAAAATTTTGATTGAAGCATTGTATTAAATAGAAGTTTTTTTTTAATAAGTTAAATTTAAAAAATTAGAAACATTTAATATTTCTAATTGAAAAAGCAAAGAATAAATTTGATTTTTACATAGAATTTTGATAATCAAAAGGATGAAAAATTAATATAAATATAATAAAAATATGAAAATTCAGAAAAAAAAAAATATAAAAACGATAAAATAAAAATATTTGTATAACAAATATTGATTCGTTTAATAGATTATGTCAAATAGATTAAAAATATTATATCAGATTGTACAAATTTTAATATCAATTATAATTATTCAAATAATTCGTAATTATATAATCTTATTTTTATAAATTTGATAGTAATTTAAATTAGTCTTATGATAATAATATCAAGAATGATTTACATATTTAAAGTGAAAAATGTTGTAAACCTTAATTTATAATTTAGAGTTTTTAATTTTATTTTATTACTTATTTTTGATGTCTATAAACATGTTATGCATACAATTTGAATAATTTATATATCTAATTTGTGATTGTTAATAAAGACTAAACAATTTATTAATTTACAGCCTGTTTATTCTGATCTAGTAAGATATAAATTGATTGGATACTGTATAATTATCTTTACTTATAGTAATTTTTAATACGACACACCGTAATGTATTTATTTACATAATTAACGCACTAGGTGATAAATAATGGTAATTACTAAATTTTTATAATATAATAATAATTTAATATATTAGTTTTTATCTATAATTTTCCCATTTTCATTTTCAATAATAAACTTATCATTTAAAATTCATTATTCAGTTTGAAAAATTACAATTTATAATAAATGTAAAATGTTTGTATGTATAAATATATGGCTGAAATAATTTAGGTAAATTATAAATGGTTGAGTTGTAATTATAATTCGTGAGTGATGTAACATTAAAAAAATATTTCTAGAATTAAATAATATTTGAAAAAAAATTCCTAATCATAAATAGCAAAAATTATTATTTATTGTATTTTAATTACATTTCATAATAAATAATAGCTATATAATATATATTTATATTAAATCTTTTTTTTGGCCAATATAGATATTGCTTGAACTAAAATGAAATATCTTAAAGTATCTTAATAGCAATCCTTAACTTATTGAAGTGAAAGAAATAAAATAAAAGAAAGACATACTTTGAGCATACGAGTTTTTAATGATCTTTTCGAAATTTAAAATTCATAAATTATTATTTATGTACAAATCACTGTTTTAAATAAATTAATTTATTACTACACAAAAAAATATTCTTGAAAATTGAATCATAAAATCGAAATAAAGTAGATCATACCATAAATAACTGAAATTTTTTAATATATATTAAAACTGTTTAATCTAAATAAAAAGTTCCCCTAATTATATAAAAACATACTGTTTTTTGAAGTCAACACTAGAAGCTAAAATTTAATATAATATTTATAAAAATATACGTACATATCCTTTGCTAATTTTAATATTAACATTTGTAATTTATTATAATTAATAAAAAAAACAAAAATTTAAACAATATGTTAGATTTATTTGTCATATATTTAATTTTTTAAATTATATTCATATATTAATATCTTAGAAATTTAAATAAATTTATAGATAGTTATTAAAATTCAGTTTTTGTCTATAATACGGTAATTACAACAATTTTAGCTAAACATTTATTTTACAGAAAAGCATAAAAACTTAAATTGGTATATATACATATATACATAAGAAAATGAAAATCTGATTTGTAAGTTTACTATTTCATTAAAGTTAATTTAATGATTTTAATTTAAAGTTTCCATTAATTAAAGAAATTAATTACGGATGGAAAAAATAAGGAAAGGAAAAAGTAGTTTATGACAAAAAGTTAAAAAAAAGAAAGAAAAAAAATAATGTAGGATGTTGATCCGCGCTTTGATCAAAAATAAGCATTTGAATTTTTCTAACTTTCTTGATTATATAGGGATGATGTTATAAGCTTAATATTCTCTACATAACTCAACAATACACTTAAACGGTGATACTGATATATATCTTACCTTTCTTTACACCCTTACAAATATTTAAGTGAAAATTAATGAGAGAATAACGAATAGTGAATAATATGGTTTAAATTTAACGATTAATTCTCTTCGGTTTTTGTTTTCAATAGTTATTTTAAGAAAAAAATGAAAAAAATTTATGAAGAATAAAATTGAAACTTAAATTCTTTATACTTTCATATATTGTAAAATTTAAATTATGAAATATATGAAAACATCGTAATTTAAAGACCAATAAATTTATATAAACAGATACTGTGTTTGTTTATTATATTTATCCATTTTTCTTCTACAAGATTCTCTTTTTTTACTTTTTTCTCTTTTCTATACTCTTTTCTCACTTCTATCACTTTGATCGACTACTCGCCTCGGTCAAAGGAAATATTCAAGGAAATAAAAAGTCGATATGGAGGACAAACACACAAAAGAAATCACGACATAAAAGATAACAAAAACTTTCAGTGTGGTATACAGTGGGCGGCACGTAAACATTCGAAGGATACTTGACGTTAAATTCCTCGAGGATAATGCTCCACAATAGAACGCGAGGGAGTCACTGCTGCGGTCCACTGTTTTTCCAATGACGTTCACCCCTTGACGTATGACATAAAGAATATCACACAAGTCCGGTGCAGTCCCTTCCAATGGAACTAAGTTTTCCCAAGTCTGCGGCCTTACTCTCTTTTTTAGGAGAAATTCTGACTTGTATCAGCACATTATTTTTCATATTTTTCTTTTATCTTTTTACATTTTCACATATTAACTTTTTAAATTATAAATAAAGATTAATTTGATCTTTTAATAACCGTCTTTCTTACTGTCATTTAACATATTTTTCGTATATTATATATATATATATATTGTGCAGAAAAATTAACTGCAGCATGATTGTTAATCACAGAAGACTATGCACATGGTAGAGATTTTATAAAAAGTATATCGTTTTAAATACTTATTATTAATTACTAAAATATTTTATAATATTTAAAAAAATTTTTTTTAAGGATTTATATATTTTAAGGAATTATTATTATTTTAAGGATTTATATATTTTATATATCAGAAATATTTATGGAGAATATCGGAATAAATAAATCAAAAAACAAACACGCTATCTTTAAATTGTTCTATACAATCTATTTTGTACTAGTCTTTTGGTAACTCTTTACTTAGATAGTAACAAAGAACTTCATATTTTTCTTGAGAAAGGAACACGCACATCCTTCTATTTTGATCAGTCAAGAATGCCATCTCCTTCAAATTATTAAATATTCACTCACGAACTCTCCTTTACGCTCAATCCATGAAACCTATTTTTCTCTCGCTCACTCCCTTTTTCCCTTTAAGATAAATTCAATTAAAATTCACTTGTATTATAAATAATATTATTAATAAAAACAGTTTGATTTCAATAGATACTTTATACAATTATCGCAATAACCATAGCAACCTTGTAGGGGAGTTGTTTTATACATTCAGGTTTTATGAAAAACTCAATAAAATTCATAATTTTACCTTTTTATTTTTCTTTTGCCAAAATAGAATCATACATATAAGCATGAGAATGAAGTTAACGCTAATTTATATTTTGACTTTTTTATTTTATTTAATTTATGATGTGCACAGTTTTTTAATAATTAATAACTTGGTAAACATAAACATATATATATATTCCCATATACATTAACTAAAGTTAATAATATTCGAATTGTTTTAAAACAAGATTTGCATTCAAATTTCATTCATTTTTTTTAATAAAAAATAATATCATAATTCTAATTAATTTTTTAATATATTTATTTTTCATAAATTTTAAAATTTCTTTTTAAGATTTTATAAAAATAAAAATTATTATACTTAAATATTTATTTCAAACTTAATAATTGTTTTCAAATCTTATTAGTTACAGTACAATAATCATAACAATTTTTTTAATACATTGATTTATTTATACTTTGTTAAGAAGTTTTTTGTCCTTATAATGATTTTGATCAGCGTTGGATAGTTATTCCTAGATCATAAAAACTGATTTTCAATTGTTGATTTTCAAAACTGATTATCAAGACTATTACTATAATATGCGTATATAATCTTGACCTGTCGTACATTTCTTATATAGATGATTCTTAAATATGATATATTTATCACATATACTTAGAAAGAAAGAAAATGCATGTGATTGAGCATTGAGATTCATAAATATGGTTGATTAGAAGAAAATATATTTTACGAAAAATTACATAATATTCTGATTAATTTTTCAATCTTTATGTTTAATAAATAAGAAGTAGAACATGAAAATTTTATTTTTTTGATCTCTGACTTGTATACATCATATCCTTTGGTCTGATCATATCCTCTGGTCTTGGCTTTAGAAATTTTTATTATTATTTTAATTATTTAGTTATTATTAACTAATATCTAGAAAATTGTCTCAACTGATAATAGTTCTTTTTTTATGTAATATTGAAAAATTGAACAAATATGTATTTTTTATTTTATTCTCACGAATAAAATTATATATTCATTTTACTTGATTATTTGTTTAATAATTTAAAAATAATTCTAAATAATAAAAATTAAAATAAATATAATTTCGTAATTGAATATTAATTAAATATATTTATTGTAGGGTGAGTATAGACAGCGCAGGCGCATGTCAACACCAAGCGGAAGTCCAAGTCCTCCACGACCCTCGAGGTTATCACAATCGACCGAAACTCTTACACGACTAGAACAAAAATTTCATCATCCAAAAATTATCATACGAGAGGATCAACATCAACAAACCGAGAGAAAAGGATGGTTTAAATCTCTATCTCGAAAAAACAAATCCAGCGCAAAAGTAAGAATAACATTTTAAGTATAACTTTTAAACTAGAAATTAATTAACTTATACTGTAGACCTTATCTTGTAAATAAAAATTATAAAAGGGAGTTAAGACGTGAAAGAATTAAGAATAAATAAAATATGAACTAAATTTTTTAATATAGTATGTATCAATAATAATTTTAATAACGAAATATAAAAATTATATTATATTATAAATTAAAATAATTTAGAATATTTAAATCCACATAAAAAATAAAAAATTTGAATTCAACAAAAAAATTATAAATTTTTAAGTATTGAAATCAATCAAGATCAAAAGATTGTAAAATCAACAAATAATGTAATTCAATTTATAAATGAAAATTTAATTAAATATTGAATACAGAATCTATATTAAAAAAATACTAAGTTAATATAATACTAAATAAAAAAAATTAAAAATAGCTTGTCATGATTATAGACAATCTATTATTTTGTCTAATTAAAAATGAATGAAAAAGTTTTATTAAAAAATATATAATTGATATCAACAATATTAATTCGATTAAAATAAAAAATTATTAGTAAGAGCTTTTTTAAATAAAATTTTAATTTTTAATAATACACTAACTATTTATGAAATTAAGAGAATATGCAATCATATCTATGTATTCAATTCTTGATTAATTAATTTTTCAATATATTAAAAATGTATTTGATTATTATTTATTTCGAAGAAGTAGAATTCATCTAATTAAAATAACTGTAGTAGAATTTAAAGAAACAAAGCCAAAAGATGTTATATAATCTAATAGGTAATCCAAAAATTCGAGATACAAAGCTAAAATAGGTGCAATAACGAAATTAAAATTCGACTAAGACCGATACAAAAATGTTTAGTGTATGTCATTCAAATTTAATTTTCATGAATAATAATAATAATAGTAAACATAAATTGATTGAATAGTTTCGGTTCTACTAATCTAAATTATTAACATATATATATTACATATTCTTATACTTATTCTATCTGTCTCTTTTGTTATTTTATAAATTTTTAAACTTTAAATTAATAATATAAACAAATAAATTAATTCTAGAACTCTATCCTTGAAACAAAGAAACTCGTTATCTTTAGAAATTGTGATAAAGCTTTGAACGATATAAACGATAATTAAATATAAGTTATAAATACATTAAAAGTAAAAATATCAATAGTGTAATAACAATGTAGGAAGAGGTTATTTTATATAATTTAATTAAGTAATGCTATTTTTAATTATCTGTATTTAGTGAAAATCAATAAATAAGAGAATATGAAGATAAAAATAATTACATTATATGTAGTTTAAATATGACAATTCATGAAGACAGTCAATATTTCAATTCAATAGTAAAATATATTAATAAAATATTTAATTTAACAATAAAAGAAATTAAAATAGAAAAAAATATTCAATCAACAATTTATAAATATTGTCTATTTTAATTTTATTACAAATATAATTTATAGTTAATATTAAATACAAGATTTACAAAAATTAAATATTTAAATATTTTTTTAGATAAACTAAAATACATCTGAAAAATATAAAGCTTTTTTTTATCTTTCAAAATATAATTTTATTAGAATATTAGTAACATAAAGAATTTTTAGCAAAATATAAAGATAAAATGTAAATATAATAAAAGAATATAAATTTATATATTTTTTTGACAATTTTTAATGAAATAAATAATATTTTTAAATAGTGATATCTTGTATTTTTACAAGTTATAATTACATTAATAATTATTAATTTAATAATATAAACTATGATGAACAATAATATAACTTATTATTTTAAAAACGATTATTACAGTGTTATATTGTTTCGCATATCAATTATCATAGAATATTGATTTTTTCGAGTTTTTTTTAGGGCAGATCGAATTATAATTACCTGAAAAAATATATTATTATTAATAAAATTAATAGAAAATTTAAGTAAGTGATTAAAAAACATTTTGATTTTAAAGTTTTGAGTGAAGTAATTGATAGTGAAAAATTCTTGCTAACACAATCGTTATTGTTAAATCAAATTATAATTTATAAAAATAACGATATAGATGAATATATAATTTTTATTTGTATTATATGAAATTTAAATTATACTATAAACTCACTGTAATCGTATTGTATAAATTTGATTTTCTATCACTGTTACTTAACTCTTAAAAAGTAAATGCACTTATGGCAAAGATATGATTTGATTAATTAAATTTCAAATACCGCCTTTCTCACGAATAATATAAAGCATGAAAAACTATCTAGTGTTGGAGATAAAAACAAACATTTCTGATTTTTAACATAATTTATTTCTTTCACAATATATATATATATATATAACGTTTAAGGTGAATCTATATCGGTCACGTACAATATCTTAGTTTTATTGCGTACAATAATACGATGACGCGTACAATAGTTCTACGTTCATCAGCTCAGAATCGTTGCTCAAGTCCGAAAAATCTGAATGTCCTCTGACGACACATACATGTATATATACCCTTATTCCCTCATATTTTTTTTTAACTTTTCCCTTTTGTTTTGGAAACTATGTTTTCTCTCTCTCGTTAATCTCAACTCCTTCTTTTATTTTCTCCGAGAAATCAAGTATCAACAAGGCGATCATTGTTTTCAATTACGGGATTCCTCGGACCTTTACGATTTCTCGCTTGTATGCCGTGTGACGGTTCATCGGTTTACAACGACGCGACCTTCCATTTGACTGCACGGAGGACACCAACATCAAGCCTCATACGTCTTCATAGGCACGCGACCTCTCGCCCCTCTCCGAGGGAAACATAGTCAATCTACCCGACGTCTCCTTTGGGTAGGCGATCTCACTCTCGTTAGCCTGGAGTGGCCTTCCGAGTCCAATCGCGATATTTCCCCCTCTCCTAGAGATGACTCATGAGCGGCCCACTGGCCCCGGGGTAATACAATCTAGACGAACCTGACAGGGTACAACGCTTGAGTCACTCGCGACCTCCTCGAATATCACTATTTCGCGATACATTTCGTCTTTACCTCCCTGTGGAATTCACGCGAACTCCTTGAGAAGTTCTCCGCGGCAGCGCGCAGGAGGCTAGCATTACACCTCGTATGAGAGGAATCCCACAAGTGTATTTCATTTCACCTCGCTTCTTCAAATTCCGAGAAGCGAGTTTGTTTGTACGATCTTGCACGGGTTACGGGCGTCCCCGCGCCACGCGTTTGAGGACTGAAGGCAAGCAACTCATCGCCCGGCGATAGACTACTCTGGGTAATTTTACTCGCATCATTTTATAGTTGTTTTCTTTGCCTTATTATAACCCGAAACTTCCTTCACGAGACTCAGTTCTTCACGGGTTTCTCTGACCGTAACATATAGATTGCCAAATTCGTGTTTATTTTTTATTATTAAATTAAAAAATTTTTAATTTATAATTAGTGTTACAATATATAAAAAATAGAAAAGATTAGGACCATTTAAATAAATAATTATTTACAATATTCTCAAAAAAGTAGATGAAATAATTACAAAATTAAAAATAAAAATAAAAAGTTGTTGAATTGCATGATAAACAAGTTCTAAAAAATATACATCAACTGACTTCAAAATCAACAATTTCATAAAGAGCTGTCAATGACAAACATTTATTTTTAAAAAAAATATTTAATGTAAAGCTTAGATTGATAATTTTAAAAGAAGGTTACGATCCTTATCCAAAGTATCTATACATATGGATACAGGATTTCGGAAAACTGAAAAATATGTAAGGTATGTTAGTAACTTAGATACCAATAACATGAAATGAATGGTAGTAGCTAAATCTCAAACTTGATGAGTCTCCAAAGATTAGTCAAAAGAGCTAAAAAATAATCAACAAAGAATTCTATTGAAAAA
Source organism: Dolichoris vasculosae (assembly GCA_018907195.1). Taxonomy (NCBI): domain Eukaryota; kingdom Metazoa; phylum Arthropoda; class Insecta; order Hymenoptera; family Agaonidae; genus Dolichoris; species Dolichoris vasculosae. The sequence goes on from JACCHY010000029.1 coordinate 1,266,713, forward strand.
TAAATTCTTAATGAACTCTAAATATTCAAATTAGTTGATTATATAGATGGACTGAATAATTAAAAAATGAATGCAACCAGCGGAATATAAGACACAAACAATAAGAATACATTAATTAGATATTGTATCTAGTACTTGTACAAAAAATAACAGCTACAGTTATTAAAAATATAGTGCAATAAATTCTAGACTAGATTACTAGATTAAGTATAATTTAGAATATCATATCTTATGGAAATAAGAAAAACGAATCAAAGCAAATAAAACAATTCTATTTTTGGATAAACAGAAAAATTATGTTTGTTAAAAATATACATGCAAACTTCTATGTTTATGCCTTATTTATCTCTAACATTTTGAAAACAGTATTGAGGTCAATTCTGCTACATATAGAGATATTATATTCTTAGAAGCAAAGGGTGTAAGATTTGCAGGTTTAAATGTTCATAGTAATTTATATGATATTTTTATTTTAAAAAGTCTCAATCTCTATAGAAATTAAGTTAATTATTATAATTAACTTGGATGTAAGTAATATCTGAACGCAAATTTTATCAGAAAATTGAAGACGACTATTTGGATTCATTTGAGAATACGTTTATTTTATGAACACAGAGATCTAATTTAAAGATAGCGACAATCCAATACAGATTTGTTAATATACATACGAATTTAAAGCAAGAAAGGTTCAATTTAAGAAAACTAAAAAATTATAAAATCAATTTTTTGTAAATTACGAAAAATAAACTCTTTCTAAACAGAAAACCGTCGAGTTTATGTCAAAATTTTAAGAAATACTAATATTAAAAAATAAAATATAAAACAACACATTTTTTTTTTTGTTTATTCACATGTATTGAACACAAATTTTTATCTTAAAATTAAACGATTTATAATAAAATAAAGATTAATTAATTTATTTTTTCTATGCATTATTATGAAGTTTATTGTTCAAGGACCTATAAATTTTAAAAGAATTTCGAATCTTATCATAACTTTTTCTCAATTGCAATTGTCAGATTAAAAATTAACTATAGATATATTTCATGATTTAAGTAAAAAATATGTTATTGCTATTCTTAATAATAATAACAATATAAATAAAATATAAAAAATATATAGTTATGATTAAACATAAATCAATTCACAAGAAGCCGCAATACGATTTTTTTCCCCGAAGAATTTAATATTCACACAAATTGTAAAAGTCAAAAGTAGATAATAAATTAAAAATATATAAATGAAATGTTGCATTTTTAAATTTTATAAAAATAATTTTTAAAAAATTATCATGTTTAAGAAAGCAATAATTAATACATTAAGTAAATGAGACACCAAGTAAAGTTATAAAGCTTGAAATTTTGTAGTTTTATAACACAAAGCCACTTAAAATTAAAATAAACTGGTTAAGATTAATAACTATTGATTTCAGTTTACTGATAAGAAGACACGGATACCCGAAAGTGAGATTTTAACAACCGGTACAGAAGATGAAGAAACTTTTTCAGTGCCCGAGAGAGTGTTAGTACAGAAGAATCTTCGATTCTTTGGTGATACCGATCAAGAATCAATTTCATCTAATCGTGACCGCAGGTATTGAATAAAGGAGCTTTAAAAATATATCTTTTAATATAAATTTAATTAATTAATTTTAGAATAAAAATATTTGTTCAAAAATTTACACAAATTGTAGAAAATAAAATAATTTTTGTATGATTATAAATAATATATATCCTTCAATATAAAGAATGAGTTCATTAATAATTAGTTAATCAATAATTTTAAATGATTGATTGAATTTTTAAAGTAAAATCGTAATCATATTAATATTTTCTAGTTTTCATTTTCATTAAATTAAAATTAAATTACTAAAAAAAATTTAAAAAAGCTGATTTAAATATCATTCTAGACTTTAACTGATTTATTTCAAAATAAATGAAAAATTATATATTCTTTTAAGAAACAAACGAGTGGATAATCATGCCAAAGTAAAACATGAAATCACAAACTCAAACCGTCATCCTATGGGAATCATATTACCATCAAGGAAGTCTTCAAGACTCACTGAGAGTGCTTTATCTTCTGGTGAAAGTACAACAGGGGACAGTAGCCAACAGAGTCAAAATTCTCAAAGGTCCCAGAGATCTGTCGTATATTTACATGCTGCTACAAGTTAGTCAATATATTTTTTTATTTTTACTTATTGCTTTTCTTCCTTATATATAAATCGTTTTATGTAAAATATACCTGAAAAAGTGATTTTCTCAAAAATCTATTATTCTATTTTAATTCTATAGGAGGTATAATAATTATATTATATATTATGCCATCTGTTCAAAATTGATATGGTTGATTAGCATTAAACATTAATTAACATTAATTTTTTTTAATTAATGAAAAATCATAAACATTTAATTTTTATTTTATAAATTAACATGATTTTGAACACATATTAATATTTGTATATATTATCATATAACAACATTCTTTAATAACGACTATGTGTATTAACCTAATTTCAAATTACTATCGGAATGAAATGCACAATAAACTAGACCAAAATCATACAAGTTTAAAATTTTCAAGTCTCTAATAGTGCTCTCTTAAGCAAATTGATATAATTACAAGTTTTTATGATCCGGCTTAAAATAATGTAACAAAGATGGTATTTTTTCTATGTACAAATACAAAATTACAATTTTGTTGAAAATTGTAATTATTTTGTAATAAATGTATTCTAAAATTATCAAAACTGGTACTGAATTGTTACTAAGTTTTTAAACTATTAATTTATTATGCTAATATTATTATTAAATATTGTTATACATCTTTATATGAAAATTATTATTCTTTAATGATTGACATAAAAGTAAAAGTAATTAAATAATTTTTTTAATTATTTTTTTTTGTTCATTTTCTTGCTCAACTATAAAAAATTGAATTTAGTCCCTAAATTGTATATATTTCTATAATGAACAGAGAAATAAGTAAATAAGTAAATGCAACTATTGACGTCAACTCAACATATAACTATATTTATGTAACAGATTAAATATAAAAAATTTTTGCTTCAACATTGATATATATGTTTGCATTTTTCCACAGTCAAAAACTTTTTTGTTGCCAATAATTCGCAAGGTATTATATAATAATAATAAAACTGGTTTTAAAACAACCATGAAGTTTGTATCAATAAAGAGCTTATCTTTATCCAATACTTATATAAATATTAATATATATATATACATAAATATAAAATAATACAATACATAAATTTTTTAGTTATTAATATATTGTTGTAGTTACTATAAATTATATAAATTTTTTGAAATTTCAAATAAAACATATAATTATACTATTATAATTTTTTACTTTAAAATATTGTAAAACTGAGATTAATATTAAATACTAAAATATAAATATATATTAATACGAATACTACTAAATATCACTAAAATAAAAAAATAATAGAATTTTTAAACACAAAATCAATAAAATTTAAAAATATCAAATAAAAAATTTGGTAGATTACTTTATTATTTTTCATTTTAATATTTGAAATTTAAAAATCTAAATTTTATTCTGATATATAAAAAATTTTCTATTATATTTATGCTATTTTCTATTATATTATATTATATTTATAATATATTAGTATAAAAATATATATAAAAATATTTTACTTTGATTGATAATATAATATTAAAATCAAATAACTAATTTTTAAAATAGTATGATAAATTATCCTTTTTGATGTTATATATTTTAATTTCTTAAGTTTTCTGAGAAATTGTATACTTGTATTTATTAATAATTAAGACAGCAGATTTTTATTAGCTTTAATATTTATTTATAAATAGACTTATTAATGATAATTTAAGTATTATCGCACAAATATTGCTTTCATTTTATCTAGCATTTGTTGAAATGCAAAATAATAAAATACCACCTCGATATTTGAAACAAAAAATTACAAAATTATTAAATCTTATTCTATTGAATTAATTCTAAAATTAATAGCTTTTTTTATTTAATATTAATATTTGATAGAATGTTTTCATTAATATATTCTTTTCAAAGTCATATTTTAAGTAATTTATTAAGGAACATTTATTTAAGTAAAATGCATAATTTCATCAACGAATTGTGTAATTATTATATATAATAATAAATAATAAACTAACCTTCTAATTTAATATTCAAGTCGGAGAGATTCCTGGTCCAAATGAAAGACGACGTGCTGCAAGTCGTGAAGAATTAAATCGTCCGTTCACAGCCCATACACGCACCGTTTCAAGGAGTGTAAGTGTCTTAACACCTTGGCGACCACGTCACTATCGCGAATCATATGAAATTAATTATGATCAACAACAATTTGCAAAACCTCTAACAACAATAAGGCGTAGACAACGTAGCCGTGAAACACTAATTCGTCGTGGCAAGGATTCCAGACGCAATAAAGATAGCACTTCAAAAACAAGTATGTCTTGCAAAGATTCTACGTAATTTTATATTTTAAAACTTTGTTTTAATGTAAAATAAAATATTATAATTATAAAAATATAAATCATATATTAGTTCTTTTTAAATACTTCATAAAGAACATTTTAAATAAAATTTGTACAAAAAAAGGACACATTATTCAATTATGCTATCGACAAGGAAGGAACGTTCGTGGTTTCCCCTGATATATTTTATCGTGGGTTAGTGAAATCTAAAAATAATTTCTTTCTTTTAATCTTCTTTTGTAACTACTTTATATAATTCCATAAGTCTTCTTTTAAATAATATTTTATTAAAAATATTTTTAAAATGTTTTAACATATAAATCTTATTGAAATTTGAACGAAATTTAAAAAAGGTAAGTAATTTATTCTATAATTATATAAATTACAGTCAAAATATTTAAATATTCTAATAAATATGAATGCTTTATTTTATCAATTAGAAGTAAACAATATAGTGTAGTGTAGTTGTATTTTTGTAATATATCCCATTAAATGAGTATTATTAAATAACTATTGACATAAATATATAATTACATGAAAACAAGTAGATAAACAATACAATATTTTTTAGAAAGCAAAGAAAAAAATGTTTAAATCATGTAAAACAACTTTTTTAATGTTTATTTCTATAAATATCTTTCCTCTTGTAACAAAAAATAACTCTTTAAAATACAAATTAACTCGAACAAACGTTGATAATATTACCTCTTTCAATTAAAGTTTTATATTAAAAAAAATGATTTGAAGAACTTAATTGTAAATCAATAGAATTCTAATTATACCATAACTGTACATAAATGATCGGCTCCTTTCATTTTGTATTTTTAAGATGTTGATAAGTTCTATACATTTGAGAGAAATTCATTTATTTAAAAATGTATCTATAAGAACTTTAGCTTGTTTATAGTTAGCTCTACCTGATTATAAAATGATCCAAATATAAGATTAATTAAAAAATAAAAATTTTTGATCTTCTATTTTCAAAATATATTAAAAATTTGTCCGTATAACCATCTTCAACTGATTTCTTAAATTTATTCATAAAAAACTAAGAAGTATCACTATTTAAAGAAAAAAATATTTAAAACATAATTACAGACTTTATTTTTAATGTATTTTTTTTTTATTTTATAACTTTATACAATACAATATTATATATAAATTTTTCATTTAAATAATATAATTTATATTTATGAAATTTGGTGATAGATGATTTGCATAAAAATCTTATGAATTATACATTTGCTTTAACATAAATTTTATCTTGTCATTTTGAATATCAATATGATAATAAACAAAAGAAACGTTATGTTTATTACTTACAGTATTTATAAAAAATTTAAGCACAATATAACTTTAATAATTTAATTCTTCAGTAAAACTATTGTTCTTTCGACAGTGTCTCGGGCTTTGCTGTTGTAAATACTTATAAATTAACATAAACTGATAAATATTTATAAAAATTTAAAGGATTACTTACTTATATAATAATCTCTTTAATATCATAGTCAATAAGTTTCCTTAGTGTTAAAACTGAAATAACTTAAATTAACTTAAATTCATAACCCGTTTTACTTAATTAAAAATTTTAAAATTATTGAAACTAAATTTTGACGAATCTCAGTTAAGACAACTAAGTAATTTTTTCCATCACATAAATTAAAAAAAATTACAATAACACAATTGCATAAATTTTGTGTTCGTACATTAAATTAATATCTATATTATATTTAATATCTACTTATAAGTAAATGAATTTAAAAATCTCAAATTTACATTTTCTGTTTTGTAATTACTTGTATTAATTAAAAAATAAACAATACAATAAAAACTCAGACAAAATCCTTACATACTTTTGCATAAAAAATAAGTGATATATATACTTGTTACTATATAAAAAAAAATTCTTAATCCAATTAAAAGATATTATTTTTAAGGGAAAAGAATGTAATGTAAATTTAAGAAAAAATAGTTTTATTTAAAAAAAACTTATCCTAAATGATGTTCATTTTTTTAATTTCATAAATTATTATAAAGCAAGTAAATTTAAATGTAAAATTGTTTTATTTGATTAATTGTATAAAAGTTGATAATATGTATAAGTTACTAAAGAATATATACATAATTTATAGTATTAATATACTAGATTATTAAAAATAAACATTTTTGTACAGATGCAAACATCAATCTTAACTAAAAATTAAACGTTTTTTCAATTTACTAATAAATTTCTTTTATGCATTCTCAATAAATATTGCATTAAATCGTAATTAAATATTTTAGGTACTATCAATCGCAGTACATTGAAATCAAAGGACAAACAAAAAGATAGAACCATTTCTACAGAATCATTGGCTAGCAAGTCTCGGAATGTAAGTTCCCGAAAAGAACTAAGCAGATCCACATCTGTTCCTCGTGATCCAAACAAGAGTGCAGGATGGTTTAAACTGAAGAACAAGAAGTCCCAGGCCTAAATGAGAGGCCATTATTCAATGCTAGTCTTGAATTTTTATAACAAATTATCATTTACAATTAATCGATTAATTAATTAATAAAGTATAGTTATGTGCTGTAATGTTTTTTCTAATTGTGAAATAATTATTTTATATCGAGCCCTTTTTTATTATCCTTTCAACGTTTTATATAATAAACAATGAATTTTTTCTAACTCAATGTTATAACACATTTATTTAAACTAATCACTCAAGAAAATGCATATAATTAAAATAATTAAACTTAATACATATCCTATGTTTGAGCTAAGAAAGTCTTCAAAAGATTTATTAATTAAATTTTTATTTTAAATCGGGAATTTTTGAAAATATGAAATTTAATTGCTAGAAAATTAATATAACCGATAGTAGCAATATTTTATAAATAAGCTCAATAAATATTTTTAAAATTAAATTTTGGAAATCTAGATTAAATTTATTCAAATTTTTTTACTGTTTTAGATAGTTTTCTATATATCAAATAAACTTTCTTAAATTTCTGACAATAAATAAATGCGTTCTATGCAAATCTGGCTGAATATAAAAAAATTATCATTATCAAAGTATTTTCAATCTTTTCATTGTAAATAAATAAATAAAAGAATTAAATTATTTAACATTCAACTTGTTTTTTTACTGTGAATATTAGAGTGCCATTATTTTATTTTAATAGGCTCTTTTTTGAAATTTTTATTTAAAAAAGTCAAAATTAAAAAAAACAGATTCTAAAATTATTTTTTAAATTAACATAAATACAGTTTAAGTAAATGAAAAAACACACAAAGAGAACGCATTTTCTGTTATCAATACATTTCATTCAAATATATAGTCTTTCTCAAATTTATCATTGTAAAAATTTTTTAATGATATATTCTATTAAGATATTTATCTAAAAATCTCTTGCTTTAATTAGAAATTATTATTATCAGTTCTTAATACTTGTAATTGTGATGTCATATAAAATAATATAATTTTTTTATTATATAATATTATAAAAAATAAAAATTTCAAACAAATAATTATTGAATGTTTAATTTTTTTAATGTATCTCTTTTTATAAATAATTATCTATTTGTCAACATAATTTAATGTTAATACTATTACAATTTAATTTCTATTTGGTGCTACTATACAAACATGTATGTACATATATATGACAATAATGCGATTATTGTAAATAACATAGATTTATAATAGTATAATTAAAATTTATTGATAAAATTAAATCACCATTAATCTATAGCTCTTACCTTATTAAAAATAGGTTTAAATAGTCTAGTGATGAGATAGTGTATAGCTTCTTGGATCAATTTATATTTTGTAATATGATTAAACTGTTTTAAATAAATATAATACAATACTAATGACTAATATTTTATAGCTTGTTATTTTTTTCCTTAATGTAATACTTAAAGATTCTCCTTAATAATAGATACTTTGTCAAAACAAGACAAAATTGTACCTGTTAAAATTAAAATTACTCCTATATAATGTTCTGAAAAAATATTATTAATGTTAATAAGTAGTATAGTTTATTAAATTAAGATGAAAGATAATTTTTAAATGATATTTTTCAACTTTTATATTGAAAATATCTGTTAAATATAATAAATTATCATTAATTAATTTTCAATATATTTTTGTATGGATAATAGAAGAATTAAATTAGATAAGGTAAGATTAATATTAAAATGTATCTAAATGATTAAAAAAATTAACACAAAAACTTTTAGCATTAGTTACAAAATATAAATTATATAAATTATGTATTATTAACTAGATACATTATTTTATTACATATAACTTTATTATTTTCAGAAATTTGTTATTAAAAAATTCATTTATTCTATTGCATATATTGATATCAAAGATAAAAATAATAACATTAAATAACTAAAATAATAATAAAAGAAATTTAAAAATTAAAAACATCAAAGTTATCTTACAATTAATTTAAAAGTTCAAACTTAAAAAAATTTATTTTAGAATATGTTATAATAGATTAAAATACAAATTAAGAAAACTTAAAACTAGTTTCTATATATTTTTTTAATAAAAACAAGATAATAGTGATATTCTCAAATTTTAAAGGCTTATTTTACATCTTTAAACTTTTTTCACATGTAAAAAATGTGCACCATTTAATTTAAAACATAGTCTACCATAACTAAAATAAATCAATTCAAATCAATATTAAATATTTATAATTTTTCCTGAAAAAATTATTTATATAAAAACAATTAAAGTTAAGGCTAATTTTTTTTCTATATTATTTGAATCATAATTTATGGATAATTATACTTCTATGAATTTTTTCTTCTTTTAAAAATATACTGGTTAAAGCAGTGATAACAAAAGTTAATGAATTAACTACAACCGTTAATGATAAATCAGTTTTTTGTAGTATAAAAATGTATAGCAAAGAACCACTTTGATTAATTAAAAAAGGTCCCATGTACTGAAAAAAAAGTCTTATTACTTTTTTTTAACAAAAATATCAATAATAATAAAATATACCTTTGAATTAACCTACCTTTAAATTTGTAACAAGGAAAAATATATCTGTAAAAAATTGTTTTGTTCTTGTAGATGATTTAACTGTTTTTATACCTTGAATTCCATATTTCATCAAAGGATTAGTAATACCCCATAATAAAGCAACAATAATTAGCCCCACCATATTTTCTACAAATATAAATTTATAACATTCTTTATAATTGAAAATATTAAAATTAGATAAGAATATGTTATTCTACAAGTATTCAACTAGTAATTATATATGTATTCAATTTCAGTATTTACTAAAAATGACAAAATTAACATAAATTTTATAAGTTAAGTATAGTACAAGAGGATTTAAGTGATAAATATTTTCAAATTATACTAACCTATAGTCGCAACCATAATTAAATTTTTCTTCAAATTTTTAAGGATTTAAAATATTAATTTTATTATTTGATATTTAAAGTTTGGAATTGTAATTTTTTATTTTAATTTATATAGTTATACATAGAAATATCAGTTTAGTTTTAATTGTAGACGAATATTTTGCAGTGCATTGATATACCATATTCCATCAATAAATTGTATACCAATTTAATTTTAAATGCTGATAATAGAAGACGATATATTTGTTGCGTATTAAACGAAATTCATTTTTTCCACTTTACAATGATTAAAAATTAATATAATAATTAAGAAGTTTACATTCAAGAGGTTATTCGATTCCACGCTAAAGCGCTCAGATCGCAGTATAACCACATAAATTATTTAATTTATTGTTTCTGATCTGATATGGATAAATTTTTACAAGAAATTCACTATTCTCTCACTGTGTCTTTGAATCCTCATATCTTTATTATTTTCTGCCTTGGTAATTCCTAGTTCTTCTGCCTATCTCAGCAGCTCAACCATCTGTTGTTATTATCCACAAATAAAAAAAAACGAAGGAAAAAAAATAACTCAAGAATATTTTTCAAGTATAATTTATTCTAACTAAATTTACATTTAGTACGTAACGAATGCATATGATAGAATAGTAAAAATGAAAGTAATAGTCCAAGTCATGCTATTTTTCTTCCGCCTGATAATTATCCAGAGTTTGGTTTTAATACGACGTGTCTCACGTATAACTTAATATTGATTACAAAGTACACACCTACATACTTATTTACAAATATTTTACAATTATTTTATATGTTAAATTTAATATATATATGCTTAACAAGGTTTCGTGATAACATTAGTATAAGTAATTAATTATCAGCTATCATTTGATATTTCTACTAACTTTTTCTACATATTTAAGTTAAGGAAAATCTTATTATAACAGCTCATCCCTAAAATTATAATTCTTTTCAAGATAATAAAAAGATGTTTTATTTTTATTATTTTCCGAATATAAATTGATTCAAACAGATGATATGCACTGTTATGAAGTTATACCTAATCTACTACATTAATGTTAAATATTAGAGATTTAGTAACTTCACATCAATGCTTCATAAATGAAAATTGGTTCTAATCTGCTAATTGACTAATATAGTCATATTATTTTATCTTATTTTAGGCACTAGTAATTGACAAATATATCTTGTTTCGTATGGTCAAGGAATTATTTTTTCATAATTGTGAAAGAAATGACAACTGAATGTTTATATTAAAAAATCAATAATGCATGTTCTTTGATTTTTTAAATACAAGATGTAAAGAACTAATATAATAAAAGAAGCATAAACTGTAATCTAATAATTAAATATATTATAACTGAAAATATGAAATAGAAATAATAAAATATTAAAAGTATTCGTATTTTAATATTTGTTTGTATGAGCTCTAAATTTTATTTCATTTACACAGTTTATAATTATTCTGGAAATTTATTAAGTGTTTTTAAAGCTTCAGTAATTACTGATAATCAGAGCTTATTTGATCTAAGCTATAGCTTAGTATTAAAATATGATATATATTTATTTGAACCTCTAACTACTTGAAGTTCTAGATCAAAATATTTCCTCTTCGTATATTATGTATTTTATTAATTTCATGTATGTATTATTCAACTATTTTTTATAAGTACTTTTTAAAATATAATATCATTTGATAATAGTATTAAGTTTTTCCTTATTCTTTATTATCGATTTAATGAGATTTATCGTTAATTTTTGATAATACGGTAATTGGCCTTTTTCTTATTCAAGATAACATGTGATTATACTTAATTAGAAAATTCTGATTTAAAAATATTGTGTGTGAAACAAAATTTACACACACACACACGCGTATATACATATGTAGACTTATAAACTAGTTGAGCTAGTGATAATATCATGATGAATTATTCTATGCGTACATGAACGGTACTTTGTTATATGTAATTGCGGTGAAGTAGCCCGTACCTTGTTCATTTGGAGAAAACGTCAATTCACTAAATAGTTGTTGATCCACTGCTGATCTATTGTGTTGGCTATACGATCAAAAATGATCTGTACATTGAACTGTTTTGGATTCACTGTAGATCTCTTTCGTCGGCAGTTACTTTCTATTAAAAAATTTGTTTAAAGAGAGCTTACGAAATAGTCCAGAATCCTTGGAGCGGAAATTAACTGTAGTAGTAAACGTATTTCAAATTAATAGAAAAGCCATAATATGAAAAAAAGAAAGGTGGTAAATATTTTAATAGAATATTGAAAAAGTTATAAATATAAATAAAGAAAAAGAAAGATTTTAATTCATGATAGTTTTCCTTTCGACAGCAATTTTTTTAAAATCGAAAAAGTTAATTAAATTAGCTCTTATAGTGTTTGTTTATACAAATTGTATATATTTTAGTCTTGCATTAAATTTTTTAACTTTTTTACTTGATATGATAATATGAGGAATACTATCAATATTAATTTGGATTGATTATTATAAAGAAATTAACATGAATATTTTAAGCTGAACAAGAATTTTTCAACTATAAGATCATACAGTATTCCGTAAAGTAATAATATTTTTATTAACAATAAGATGAATCGCTTATAAATTAGCTCTGAGAAGATCACAACTAGATTAATAATAATAAATGGACGAAAATAAGCTTGAGACTCAAAAATAATCATTTTTCTTATTTCAATATTATTATAAAATATTAATTGTAAAAGAAGATAAATCTTATGTCTACAATGTAGCTTAATATTAAAATTTTATCTGTACTTGAAAAATTATATTATTAATACTAAACTTTTAATTTACTCTAAATAACAAGTGACTGTAAACCATGCTATTCTACAGAGCATGTGAGGAGTGTAATCCAATCAAAAGTGTCAATAAGATAAATTCTACACGCTGTCTCATAATGAAATGAGTTAGTTATATGTAAAATTAAGAACCTGAATTAGTATAAATAAAAGCATGCAAATATTCTAAATCAAATTAGATGTTATATTTATAGACTGGATTATAATAAAAGGGATATATATATATATATTTATTTATTTATTTATTTATCTCTAGTCTAATATTAAATAAATATTTTTCCATAATTTAAAATACTGAGTTTGAGAACATTTTCTGAGCTCTCTTCTGAAAACAAAGATACTAATTTTAGCTGTAACTAAATTATCGAGTGAATATTTAACACTAAGAATGTTTTCTGTGAAAGTTATAAAAGTTGTCAAATTTTTGTATATACTAATAAAAAAAAATAAGTTAGATGTATAGGAACTACAAAAACTTATTACTAAAAAACTATTATTTACTTCTAATACTCAATTAGAAGTGGGATCAGTTTAATTATATTCAAGATCCATAACTTTGGGTATTAGATTTTTTGTTTCTTCAATTAGATTCATAAAGCATTTACAGCGTTATAAAAGTTAATTTTGTATTGATCTTTAAGCTGCATTCTTGATATTACGTTTACATTATAATTCTTTATGTTGAAAGGTTATACTCAAGTTTGAAACAGTGGAAACAGGTAGCAATTATAAATTACTGCGCGTATTTTCTGTTTTCTTAAAATTACGCGTTAAAAACTAATCAGCTCATTATTAGAATTAATCTTTATAGTACTGTTAATCAATAATTTTTAAATTTAATAAATACAATACTTTAAATATTAAATTGCAATGCACATTATTATTATTGAAAAATCATATTAAGAATGAACAATAAAATTAAAATAATTGAATTTTAATAAATTTCTGACAAGGACATAAGAACAAAACCTGTAGTATAACTTGCTATATAATTGGAGGAAAATCAAAGTCAATATTTTTCTATAAATCCAGTTTTACTGTTTTTCTGAAGACATGGAATTATATGCAGGATATAATTTATATTTTCATATTTGTTTATTGCAGCTCTACACATTGAATTTTTACTTAAAACTATACAACTTAATAAATCAGAAAGATATATTTTCTAAATTTCAATAAAATAAAATGTACTTTATATATTGGTATACACGTTTATTTAGAAATCATCTTTTTTAAACCAAGATTAATGTTCATAAAACTGAAAATTAAAAATAAATAACACAATTTATAATTTGGTTGAAGATAGTATAAATATTCATTGTTTTCATTACTAACCTCATACATGTATTCTGTATTATATAACGTATTCAAAACTAAATATATACAAAATATATGTATTTAAACAGAATATATATACAATAAAATTTAAGAAATTCTTTTATTTAAAATAAATTTTAGAGTATTTGTTAGTTGTTTTTTTAATTTTATATTTGATGTACAATTTTACTTTTGTACATATAATAAATTTAATTATATATACATATTTAAACTTAAAATTTGGTATATAATCTTTTCGTAACAAGTATCAATGATATTCATATTCGAATTTGGTAATATAAATTAAATTGTTTCTTTAATTACTATCTATATTAAAAATTACTAATAATTATAGCGTAATATATGGTCTTTGATGTTCTGATTTCTCGAAGCCTTTTACAATGACGTAAAGCTATTAATAAATTTAATTTAATTTTATCAAGTTTAGCCTTGATATATTTTTCATAATCCTCAGATGTAAAAAAATAAGTATTTTCTAAAACAGTAAAAATACATTCTAATTTTAATTAAAATAATAAATTCATTTAAAAAAAAATCAATATAATAAATTAAATATTTTAAACTATTACCTTCATCTACTCCAAGACTTATTTGCTCTTTTTTGTAATGTAAATATAAATCTAATTCACCTTTTTTTTTTGAACCATTTTTTCCCAAAGCAATTATTGAATACTTAGCTTTGATAATGTAATTTATATTAGAAACTAAATTGTTTAATATTTCCAATGCATATCTTCCAATAATATACTTAGGTATTCTATTAAATTCATCTTCTGTGACAGCTTGCATATGAGGTATTTCTGGATCATTAAATAAAATTTTTTTGCAATTTTTCACATAATTAACTACATTATCACCATTTATATTCTGATCATTGAATATCATACTATTATTTAAACTATTATTAGCATATTCTCCTGTTACACATTGATTATTTATACTTTTAGGTAGTTCATAATTGACATATTCTTTTATTTTTGAAGGGATATTATTTTCCATATGCTTAATTTGATCATCTAGTGATTTTAATATTCCTGATAATTCCTAATATGATATACATATTTTTTTTAAATATGAAAAATATTTATACTTCAATGTTTTATTATTTTATTTTATATAACTTACTTTACAACGTTCATTATCATGTTTCATTATTTTTATATCTTCTTTCAGTTGATCAATTCCATTCGATATAAAACTTACCTCTTTATAAGCATTGATAAGTTCATCGTGAATAATATTTTTACCTTATAAAAGAAAATTAAAAATTTTATATTTTTTAACATTTAAAATAATTGATTAGAAACTTTACTTTGTATAAGATCTGTAGTTTTTTCAAGATCTTCAAGTTTTTGTGATTGTACAAATAAAAGATTTTCCAAAGATTGATAAACTGCCATTATGAAGCTCAACTAATTTTATATTTGGAACCTAAATCACGTTAATTCATTAATGTATTAAATACTGTAAAATTAAAATTCTTAAATTATAATATCGGTTGAAAAACATAAGAATTATTTATTTGCATATTTTAAAAAATGTGAAATAAAAGCTTAATCATTGGTACTTACACTACTTTTCTATTTTAATTTATTTTAAGGTTATGTTAAAGACGAGAATATTATTTAATTATATTAATAATAAATATAAAAATCAAGTGAATATAAGTATGTTCTAATTATATTCTAGTTATTTTATATTACATTCAATAAAATTTATTTTTAATAAGTTTTAATTTTTTTAAACCAAAACCGAATTAATAATTTTTAAATGTAAAAAAGAATTTAGAACAAACCGTTAAAATTAAAAATTTTTTGATAAAATATATGTAGTTGTTTTATGCATGACGTCAGAGATAAAAGAAAGATTGCTTAGTCAATACCTTCGTCCAACGAGTATTTTAAAGTGCGCGAAATTTCAAGAATTTATGACCTAAGAAGCACTTTACTGTATATAACTAGCTAGCAATTAATTGAGTTATTAATTCGAGTAATAAAATAAAAATGTTATGAATAATATAATGTAATTATAATATTTTAGGTATTATATTAATAACTGATATTATAAAGAATTATTTTTAATGTACAAATATTTCTAAGCAGCAATAATTTCCACCAATTAGTAATGTAAAATAACTATGTATTAGACTGAAACTCGACACAAGTCAATAATTTAGTCAACGATAATTTTAAATTCAGACAAATAGTTGCTTGATATATACATAATTTTTTATTGAAAATATTATTTTTCTTCTGTTTATTTTTATATTGTAAATTCTTATTATATTTTTTCCTTTATTTTGGCTAAATTTCATGAATTAGAAGATGTTTACTAATAGTATACTGCTACTTTTTACAGCTTTTAAAAAATTGAAAAAATCAAACTGATAATAATCCGGAAAGACCGACCATTGGCCGATACATGATCTACAATCGTTTGCATATGAATATGTTAGATAATACCGCTTACCCCAGTATCACTGTTAAAAATATTGCTGTAATTAAGTTTTTGTATAAATAACAATATATTTATCATTAGAGTAAATTTTTTTCTCTACTAAAATATGTAATAAAAATAAAGTTGCACAAAAATCTTTCCTTTGTACAGTTTACGTTTTTACCGAAAATTCCGTTTCACATTACCTATATTAATAATTTGCATATTTTAATTATATATTTTTACTCTACATTTTAAAATTATTTTTTAAATTAACTAAATTTATTATTATTTTTTCAGTAATTCAATATTTTCAATTATATTGTATTTATATTATATTTATATATAGTTATATACTTTTTTTATTTATGCTTTTTAACAAATAATAAATTCTAAAACATAAATGAACTTTGTTAGAATATACATCGTAACTTTCATTTACATCGTAACTTCAGCTTACTTAAAAATTTTTAGTCAAATCTATTACAAACTACAGCTAAAAATATCTACAACTAGCATAAAAGTGATTAAAGTAAGTTAATTTTTTCTTACTCCTGATATTTGAATATTAGATTTTGCTTCCCCAAATATACTCTCTTTACATTTATTGATGATTTCTTCGTAAAAATATGAATGATTTTATCGTTTTTCTTAATTCTTAAATGGTTTATTTTTTATCTGATTTTATTATTATATAAAAAGTACCTCAATCTGATATTAGTCTTATTTTTATTTTTCCTACTTATTAAAATCTTGTATCAAATATTATTTTTATCCGTTATTTTATTTTAATTTTGCTGCATGTTAAAATATTTAGTATCTTTTAAAAATTTTATGTGTGTAAAAGTTTAGTGTGTTTTCTGATATATCGTAATCTCTTACATTATCACATAAGAGTGATCATTGTATTAGCTATAGTGCGTACTAGTCAATTGATTTTGAATATTTATAATATAATTATAATGAACAAATAATTTTATAATAATTGTAGCATTTATAGAATTTTAGAGAAAAAGAATATTTAAATATAATATTTATAAAAATAGGTTGTTAAATAAACTTATTATTTTATTAATCAAATTCTAATAATTTAATTAGATTAGTAGTTCATATTTTTCGTTTTTGAAAAATAATAATTTTACAAATAAAAGTAATTCATACAATCATCTTAAAATGAGTAAAAAAACGAATGCTTTCAAATGGATTTATAAAATTTATTCATTAAATTATGGAATATAAACTCTTCTATGTATGTAGTTCTTGTTTTTCTCATGTGATCTTATTTATTTAAACATTATTTAACAATAAAAAGAGGGATACTATTAATATCTTTTAGTTTTATTACATGTACTATTGTAATTGTATATCTGAATTACTATATAACTACACTTCAAAAATTAGTATGAATTTATTGTTTTACAAGGTCTAGGAAACAGAAGAATCGGTCTGTTTCACATTTTTCAAAACGAAAAGTATATCAAATATCAATCCATTTAACTCATAATAAAACTATTAAAATTGTTAATATTATATAAAATATAAAATAGTGCAGTATTACGTGTTTAGTTACAAATAGCAAACCACTACGTGTTGGACAGAAAACTTCATCAAAAATCAACTAATCAAAAATAATTTTATTAAAAATCAAATAATTTATAATAAAATAAAGGTTAATATACTTATTTGTATTCTACATTAATACTAATCATAATATAATCTTATAAATAAAGTTTATTTTCTCGAAACTTTTTTTCATAATTTTTAAAACATTTTAGAATTGAACAAATTATAGAATATGTAGAGCACATGTAATTTTCTAGTGAATGTCTAAAATTTTTATTAATATTCTCATTTTAATAAAAATAATTAAGAAAAAAATTTTTAATTTTCATCTTTAAATATAATATTTAACAAAAATACAACTTTCTGCGCATAAATTAAATTTTTTAATTTTTCTTTATTTTTCCTGATATTAAATATAGCTACATGTGTGCGTTAAGTCGGTGAGTGCTTATTGGGCAATAGTGTATGATCATACGATAATACGCCACTGATCCTCGTTACATTACCAAAATTAAGTAACTTTAGATATAACTGGTAGATTTTGAAGAAAACAAATTATATCTGTTTGTTTATTCTATCTAATTTAAGAAGTACGAAAAATACTACTATTTTATAACAAATAACTTTGAAAATATAAACAGACATATTTCTTACACTTTTTTATAATATAACTTTGATAAATAATTTATAAAAATTATATTTGTACTTATTATAATTTTATTACAAGTATATTAAAAAACTTTTATTGTCAGAAAGACTAATGTCCTTATAAAACATATATATTAAATATATAAATAATAATTAATAATATAGAATGAATTTTGTATTAATAATATAAATTATTTATTTTTATTTAAAAAAATTAATATTTCATTTTAACGGTTCTGTTAAATATTATCAAAATATCAAATTTTGTTATAAGTAAATTGACAACTTCATGTATTCTTCGAGTCTCTTAATTTTTTATAGGAGTTTGATTAGTAATATATGAATTTCAAAAATAATTTATGTAACTTTTACATTTTTATTCTTGTATTTTTTTCGGAAAAAATTATATGATTAAATTCTTTTTAATAAAATAAGTTATTTAGTTTTTTTATTTATATATTGTATTCATAATATTAACTAATATATTATTACATAAAAACCAAGATTGTAAATTAAAAATTTTTATAAAAATATTGCGGCGAGTGGATTATTATTTTATTAGATTCATTCATATAAATTGATGTAATCCATATAAATATAGTTTTGAACAGACAGTAAAACTTTTTAACGAAGTGTGAATTTTAAACAAGTGTAATGTATACATCATATCTCTCTTATCTTATGCGACTCGTATCTTTCTTATAATCCTCAATATTTGTATAAGCTCACGTCTTATTTTGAGAACAGAGAATAAAAGCAGAGCAGCATCAATCAAGTTTAGACCATACCTAAGTCTTCGTCATGAATGTTACTATTTCAATACCATGTCACTGTATCTTTAATATGTAACTTATATTAATAAATAAATTATTATTATTAAATCACAAACAAAATGAGTAGCTCATTTGTTTAACAACAACCTTTTACGAGTATGATTAATTTATATTTTATCTCTTATATTTTTTAACGACTTTGTACATAATTCGGACGACTATGTTTAACTCAAAGCTTCAATATTATATTTAACTGACTATGCATATGTTGTAAGTTATAAAAAATTTTTATGCTTATGAGTGATTATATAATTATTTATTAAACTGGAAGGAATTTACAAACAGGCATTGGAATTTTAGTTCAGCAAATTCAAGCCCATCAAGATCGTTTATAAAAGAACAAGGAGTAAATAGAAGTACAAGTGGAAGGAAGATCACCGTAATTACTCTAACTACAGATCGGCGAAATCATTAAAATTTTATTTAAATGTGAATGAGCATGAGCCTTAAATAGCCTTAGTTTCGATTTAGTATAAGAGTTGAAAAAAAATAGATTTATAACCAAACGATTTATAGAAATTTTTAATTGATACATAAAAAATGAAATTACAATATTTGTTTAGAAATTCTAAAGCCAACAATAAAATTATAAATGTATTATTATTATACTACATGAAAATGTTTTGCTGATAAATAATTTGAAATTATTTTATTACCTACATAAAATATATAAATTATATATAGATAATACATTTATTACAAGAAAACTGATTTTCTTAGTTTCTTTAAATTTTTTTTTAGTAGAATTATTTTCACTTTTCGATTTTATACAAATTATAAAATTAGAAATATAAAAAATTTTTTTATTAGTACATACATGTAACTTTTTTATATATGAAGTTGTCAATTTTAATATTTTTTAAGTCATATTAAAAAAATAAGCAGAAAAATATATAAGATACACGCAAAAAAGGCCTTTTTTATTCATGCACTGGTTATTAAATAACAATTTTAATATAAGCGTTAAAGCAAAAAATATGGTGTTGAAAAAACCAAAAAATTCATAATTACCGTTATTCACCTTCCACACCAAACAAGGAAGGATTTAATAACTTAAAATTTTTTAATAAAATAAGAAAGAAATAGTCAGTAATCTGTCTAGTGAAATTAAAAGTTCGTATCCAAAAGTTAATTATTCCACAATTAACTTAAAATAAAAATAATGAATTAAACCCAGTCTAACCTATAGTCACTACATGTACGGCATTGCAACAGTACGCAAACCAGAGATGACGCATCATTACTTCTTGACTGACATCGAAGTTAACAAGACGATTCTTTTAATAATTTCAATTAGCATAAGTTTTAGTTCTCTATTTGCAAGTGCCGAATTAATTTGAATTGAAAAGGTAAATATATATTTATCTTTAATGTTTAATAGTATATGAGATATTGAAAAAAAAAAGATTGATTACTTATTCGTTGAAGATTTAAAAAATAGCAGTAGATATAATGTAAAAGTGAAACTTCCTTTTTTATTATAGTACTGTGTCTATTAAGAAATAAATATTTCTAGTAACTATAATTTTTTATTAGAAGCCATGAAAATTGTTTCAATGTTATTCAGAATTTTTTAAATAGTACTAATACAAATTAAAAGAAAAAATTATAAAATTTAAAAATGCTATGTATTAATATACATGTCAAATTACAAGAACATTTATATTTACAAACAAGTTTCTCGAAATTTCTAATTTTTTAATTTAATATAAAAAGTTATATTTCCAGCATAAAAGAACAGAAACTATGTCAGCTTTGCAATATTACCATGTACAGGTTAGTATAGAATAGTAGAATAAGTAATATTGGAATATGTATAAATTATTAAAGTTAAAATATTTAATTTATATGCATTATATTTTGCATAATTAAAAAATTTAATATTGTTCTTTTATATAAAATATACAATTAACATTTCTTTATTATAATATTATAATATAGTTTGTTTAATATATAATTAATATTAACATGATTAATACTATATAAAATTATTAGAATTTAAGTTTCAAAGGATATTGAAAGAAACAGTTTCAATGTTATAACAATAACTACTGATCCAATTATTTTGATAGTATAGAAGCATTAATTGAACCATGTAAAGTTATTTTTGAAAATATTTTTAAAAATTAATTAGTTTGGTTCAATTAATATATTTTAACATTTGTACTTACTAATTTTTTATAGAATTAAAAAATTTTTAATAAAATGATATTTTCAATATAATTTATTTATATTTTTAAAAGTGACAATTTAAATAATATATATTTTTTATTGTGTTATGTTTATATTATTAATATATTATTAAAAAATTATATTTATATATAATGCTATTTTGTTGTGATTATTAGCTTGGCTTATAAAAAATTCTTTTGAAAATATTTAAAATACATGTGAAAATCTAAAAACAAATTTTTAATAAATATTACAAGTAGATTGGATTGCTTTGTTTATATATTTAATTAAACAAATACTAATAACATAAAATATTTGTACACTATACTACTATTCTCTTGTACAGTGAAAAAAGAATAAATAAATGAAATTTAAAAAAAATATTTTATAATCAATACAATAGAATACTACAATTCATTAAACGAAAATTTAGAAAATTATATAACTTTTTTAAATCAATTTTCTACTTGAAAATAGATAATTGATAAAAGATATTACTTTTTAATAAAATATTTCAAATACAAATTTTGTATAAAAATTGATAAATGGATATCCATGTGTAAACAGATTAATAAATATTCTGTAAAAAAACAGCTGAAGATGATGTAAAAATATATTTAAAGGAAAGAATGAAATATCTACTTTTTAGATTTTAAAAAGAGAGAGAAAGAGATTAATTTAATATACTTAGTCATCTCTAGTTAAGATTCAATATAGTTACATATAGGTGTAATCATATGTTGTAAATAATATTAGTGAGGTATTGCAGAGGCATTCCAAATTCACTATTTCATAAAATTTGTATTCCATTGCTTTAAAAGGTCAATCAATAGATACTATAAAATAGTAATAATAATATATATATATTTTTTTTCAAATAAATACAAGTGACAAAATAAATCTTTATTAGTCGATTTATCATTAATATCTCTTAAATAAAATATTAAAACTTTATATTTATTTTTATAACAATAATTTATTCAAGATAATTTTGTTGTAATCAATTTTTTATATTAAATTTATATATATATATATTTATAGTTAGCAAATTTTAAAACATAAAATGATTTAATATAAAATAAGATAAATATAGTAGTTTTAAAAACATAGAGAAAAGTCAATTTTTTCAAAATTGTTTTATAACAAAAATATTTCTTGCAACTTAGTTTTTAAATAAATGAAACAAAGCATTTGTATTTTGTACAATTTTTATTGAAAATCATCCTCAAAGGTGTGCAATTGTAAACACTAACTGATAGAGAGAGAGAGTGTGTGAATATCTTTTACAATATTTTTTTAAATAATCACTTGTTTTGACTTGAAAATAAAGTTAAATCAAATAAACTTAGACAAAAAACATGCTTGTTAATATAATTTTATTATCATTCTTAATTAGGTTAAAGTTGAGTTCGAAAAACAAAAATTACAAAAATAAATACAATTCTTTTATTAAAAATAGTTCTTTTTTATTTTATTTTATAATAGCATAAATTATATTCTGTATAATTGGATCATTTGAGATTAATGTACATATATCATCTAAATTTTATTTTCAAAAAGGTATTTCTTTATTTCATTCTATAGAAAATGTAGGAACAACATAATGTAACAATACTCTATCTAATTAAATAAATAATAAAAATTGTAAAGTTATCAATCATTATAACTAATTATAATCAACTTTACTAATTTACAAAAAATTTTAATAAACTTTCATATAAAAAAGTTTATTTTTTAAATTATATATTTTTAAAACTCACTTTTTTTAAATAAAAAATTTCACTTGCTAACATTTTTAATTATAAATTGATGCGTGTAGATTAAATTATTAAATGTAAAGAAGATTGATGAAAAAACAAATTTATTATAAAAAGTTTTATACTACTGTCCTATGAATCATCAAAATTTATACATCTGGAGAGTTTTTGCACATTGAATATTTATCTTATCTTACATATTTATTAGTATAAAAATATTAGTAAATATTTTATTTATGGGTTATCATTGGAATTTTTTATAAAGTATTTTACTATGAGAAACATGAGTTCAAATTATTATCTGAAATTTAAATCTAAAAAAATTTTTTTACTTTATGTGTTTATCCTTCAATAATGCATGTATAAAAGATGTGTTAAAAATAAAATAACATCTATGTAAATTTAAAAGTTTGTTTAGTTATTTGTAAAAAATTGTGTTTACCAAATTTGAAATTGATATCTTGAAGGTGATAAAACAATTAATTTATAACATTTAGAAACTGTTTATTAGTCTTCATCTCTCAATGATTAAAAGTGATTTCTTAAATATAATTTTGGACAATATTAATTTTATAAAATCAACTTTTATAATTACTAAGTATTTATAATCTCATAAAAAATCTAAAATAAAAACAAATGTAGATTAAAAAAGTTTAATTTGTATATTGAATATTTTAAATATAATTAATAAGGAAAATATCGATTTAAACGATTAATACATTAAATGAGAAGCTACATAAGAACTTCGATATTTAATATTTTGAGAATTATTTATATAAATATTACTTTTGGAATAAGCTAAAACTAATTTTACAAAATTATATTATGTACATAATTTGAAATTATTTTAATTAACAAATATCAATTAATATATTAAATAAATTTTATGTTTCATGTAAATGTATACAATAAAAATGATGTATAATTTTAAAAGTAAAAATTGATTTCAGTTAAATGTATTGATTACATGTATTGTAGATAATAAAACTTCAAAATAGATAAATAATAGTTAAATTTAAAGAGTAAGTTTTTATGAAATATATTATTTACGTACATTTTATGTTTTAGTTCCAATTTGAGTTTCATCAAATTCAAGACTTCATTTTGTTAAAATAATTTATTTTTAATTTAAGATTTTTATAATTAATACTGCTAACTGATTAATAGAAGTCGGTATTTTAATTTACTATCATTTTTTTATTATACAAGTCTTTATAAATATATTTAATTTTTTATAATTAAAATTTATTCATATAATTTATATAAATAATATATATTAATGTTTTATGAAAAATTCATTCACTTGTACCAGAAGTAAAATTCTATATTTATAGTCAAAAAATAAATACTACTCTTTTAATAATTATTTAAGATGTTTTAGAATATATTTATTAGAAATTTTTAATAAAACAAATAAAGATAATAGCAAATAACAATATTTTTTTTATTAGTGTACACCTACTATTTATCTTGCTGATCCATTTGAACCGGAAGCTGATGCAGAAATGTTGAGAAATGCAATGAAGGGATTTGGGACTGATGAACAAACCATTATTGACGTTTTAGCCCATCGAGGCGTTGTTCAGCGTCTTGAAATCGCGAATAAATTTAAAACAATGTATGGCAAGGACCTCATTTCCGAGCTTAAATCTGAACTTGGTGGTAATATGGAAAAAGCAATCATAGCTCTAATGACACCACTGCCTCAATTCTATGCAAAAGAATTGCATGATGCTATTAGTGGTGCAGGCACTGATGAAGAAACCATTATAGAAATTCTTACTTCACTAAGCAATTATGGAATTAAGACTATATCTGCGGTTTATAAAGATCGTTAGTATTTTACTTCAAAAACTGTTTACTCTAACTATGATTACATTGATAAACGTTTATTTAAATTAATATCATGTGTATTAAAATTTATGATTTTGATATAATTATATTACAATAAAATTTTAATTTAGTTATTGTTTAAAAAATAAGTCAATTTTAAAACTATAATAAATTAAAAAAAAATTTTGATATGATCGTTTCACATTTGATACTATATTTTACGAATAATTATCAATCATTAAAACTAAACATAAGTTAATATTTTATAATTTACTAGACTGGTATCATGTTTTAAAAAAATTTTTACGTCTGAAAATAATTCATTAACTATAAAATTTATAACTATATTGAAAATCTAAAAATAAATTTTTAAATTATCTAATATACTTAATAATGTTTTTATTGTAGAATATGGTCATGATTTAGAAAGCGATATCAAAAGTGATACTTCTGGTCACTTTCAAAGACTACTTGTTTCACTCTGCTGCGTAAGTATAAAATTATTTTTAATAAAAAGATTATAGTTGTTGTAAAAATAATAAATACTACAATATGAATAAATCAGTAAAAAAATACTAAAAGACTTATTTTAATTATTTTATGTATCGCAATATTTTAAATGCTTTAACTATGTAAATGTATAATAATAATTTCAGTTTTATATTTAGTACTCTTCATGATTATATCTTTACAGCATATTAGAAAATATTTATATAAACCTATAATATTTTGTTATTTTAAATCATAAAATGACTTATATCATTATATTTTATAACAAAATTTCTTAGTGTAATGATATTATTTTTAACATGTTTACATTTTTAATTTATTTATAATATACATGAAAAAAGAAATAATTTTCTAAATTTATATTTGTTTTATTTTATAAAAAAATAAACATCTTATGTAATTTAAAATTTAATTTTTATTAGATTATATTACATTTTTCATAGAATATATATATATATATATATATACACTATTGGTATCATTTATTATATTTATTATCCATTTTTTACTATCCCGTTTTATTAAGCATAAAATAATATTTTTTCTTATAAACAATTATTTTAATTGACATAAAAATAATGGGAGTATATATTTAAACAAGTTTTAATAAATAAAATATAAAAATTGAAGTTAAAAAATTGATTGAAGGTTTATAAAATATCTGTTTCATAATAAATTATTTAATCATTATATTTTAGAATTTTAATATTTTATATATAATACTATAAAAATTGAAACGTTTCTTTAATTAAAAATAATTGAATTTTTTTTAACAGTTTTTAATTCATATTAATTACAATTTTTATTCATTTTTGTTTGCTCTCATAATACTTATAATTTATTTTTCTTAGATGTAGTATTAAATAAATGAATAACAAAAGTTACCAAATAAAAAATGAATACATTTTAGGCCAATCGAAATGAAGATCCTGAAATTGATGAAGCATTGGCCATTGCAGATGCTGAGAGATTATTGGAGGCTGGTGAGGGTCAGTGGGGAACTGACGAGAGTATTTTTAATGCTATTTTAATAACTAAAAGCTTTCCCCAACTTCGTAAAATATTTAATGAATATGAAAGGATCACAGGTAATAGCATTGAGCTTGCTATTAAAAGTGAATTTGCTGGTAATCTTGAAAATGGATATCTTGCTGTTGGTAAGTTAATTTTAATTAAAAATTTTTATATTTATATTAGAAGATAAAAATCACATTTTGGAAATATTTGTCAATAGAACAATTCAAATAATTATTAAAATAAAACTATTTCAACTAGATTTTAATAAAATTTTCTAAATAAAATATTAATTAATTAAAACATTTTATTAAAAAATATTAATTTATACGCAAATTATTTAAATAAATAAAATTAATGAAAAGTAAACTATATATAAAAATTTCTGTAGTACCTTAGAATTTTTGTTATTAATAGTTTTGGAAGTTCAAAATATTATTTTTTGATTGCATTAGACATATTTTACTGCTACTCACTTAATTATTTATTTGGATTTGATTATAATTTTACACACTTCCTCATATATATCATTCTTCATCTCTGCATTAGTTCATCCCTTTGATTCTAAACCCAGGAATTTACTTCAATGAATTCACTATTTGTAAAATGTAAATAAATTCTTTGTAATTGTATTATTAAATAATTTTTATAAAAATTCTTGATAATTTTCTTTTTTATATCCAATTTACTTCATAGAGTATTGTAGACTTCTTACAGAATAAAAATGATAAAATGTATTTTTAAAATCAGTGTTTAGGCAAGTACATTAACCTGAAATAGACTTTATGCATAGAGTGTAAAAATAAAAACTACAATAAATATTTTAGATAATTCTATTCTAAATAGAAGAATGAGATTGAATTTAAAATTTTACTACTTTATATATTCATTTAAATACAAATTTCATTAAATTTAGAGATTATTAAATTATTAAATTATTAAATTATTAAATTATTAAATATTAAATATTCAATATAAAATTTATTACATACTCATTAAGTATTTAAATGTAAGAAAAAAAAATGTATATGTGTATATATATAATTATATTATATTATTAAAAAAAATTAAATTCAATAATTGTCGATAATTTTTACGTTTGCAACTATTTTAATATTTTAAAAATCCGACAACTCTTACTGTTAAACAAGGCAAAATGTAACTCTTTCTAAAATATTGAATAAATCATTCTTGTATTGTATATATAATAAAACGAAACCAAACAATACTTGCAAAATAAAATCGTTACAAAAATTAAAAAAAAATATGTTACCCTGCTTACATGATTTCCAAAGAAAAGCTATGTTAACATGTTTGATATCTCGTGCGTATTATGACTAGAAAACAAATAAACAAAACATTGTGTTTAATATATAAAAATTATGGAACAAAAATCTGATGAATAAGCTGCCTGGATGACGACGTAACAGAAATATCTAGTTTATTAAAAACAAAATTTCTATTAATTATGTGAGAAAAGAATACATCATTATACCTTTATCACTCAAAATTAATTAAAGGGCCACCAAAAATGTCGTGCCAGTTAGAACAAATCTTAATCAATCTTAATAAAAAATTTAAATTAGTTTCAATCAAAATTTTAGTTAATCTTAGTAAAAAAAATCTTAAGAAAATTTGAATCAAAATATTAAAGCCAGTATTCTATGTAGTTTAAATTAAAATTGCAACAGTTTCAAACAGTCTCGATCAAAAAAATTTCAACTTAAAGTTAGTCTCGGTTAAAGAAAACAAATTCAAGAGAAAAGTTACTAAACTGAGGAAGTATGCCACCAAGTCAGGAAAACAGATGGAAAAAGAAGCAGTCCAAGAAAAGGTGTAAGCTAAAAGATGAATTTTGTAATATGCGATGTTATAATTTGCAATATAATAGTTGCATTGTATTTGTCATATATACGTCTGATCATATACTTTACTGAGACATAATTGTAGACCTAACTATACGCTATTATAAATTTTCTGTGATACTAATCAATATCATTCAAACCTATTCTGAATTAACATAATTAATAGCAAGCATAAAAGAGTTTATGGCTAAATAATTATTTTTATAGGAATTCAGATATTACATCATATTGACAAAATTGACTAAAGAAAATATATCGATTCTATTTGCATGTTAAAATTATTTTTACATTTTAATATTTTAAAATATATATTTAAATTTCATTTTTTCTTTGCTGCAATTATCAACTTGCATTTTTTTAAGCATAAAGTTTATCTCAGAAATTAATATTATTTAATAATTTACAATATATTCTTAAAAAAATAAATGTAATAAAAATATACAAAATTTATAATAAAATAAAAATCTTATGTAAAAATAAATATAAATGCAATATTTAATAATATATGATTATTTTATAGTAAGATGTGCTCGCAATAAGACAACATACTTTGCTAAAAAATTAAAACTTGCAATGAAAGGTATGGGAACAAATGATAAGACTCTTATACGTATAATTATTACACGATCAGAAATTGATTTGGGAGATATAAAAGAAGCTTATGAACAAAAATATGGCACCCAATTAGCTGCGGATATTGATGTAAGTGTAAATTTCTATTACTTGTTTAGTAATTTACAATCAAATTATATATTAATTATTCTGCTTTATAAAAAATATTCGTATTTGTGTATTGATTTTTACATGGACATTTTTCTATATTAAATCTATTAATAAAATTAATGAAATTTAATTAAAATTAATGAAATTTAATTAAATATAATCAAAATTAATCTAAATTTGACTTTAGAAGACATAAGTATGTTGAGAAATAAATTTTAAAAAAAAGTAAATATAAATTTCAAAATTATATTTTTTGTATGAATAGTAATAATAATAAATTAAATAGAATTTTTTATTTAATTGTATTTTCTTAAGTTACGTCAACTAATAAAAATTTAAACAAAATAAAATTTAGTTAACTTATAAGTGAATAAGGAAGCTATCATTTTTAAACCATAAATTGTTGTGCCAAATAGAATCAGAATGAATAAGTTCATAGATTCTTTTAATTCATGTATACAATCTTGTATTATAATGTAAATCTTATTAATTATTATACTTTAAAAAAATAACTATTAGAATATTTTTCAAATTCAAGCATGTCTGTTAAAAAATGAATCACCATTCTAAAAATAAAATTTAAAACAATTGTGATATTATTGAAACATATGAAATAATTTGTAAAAAAAAAAGTTTACCAAAAATTATTTTTAAATTATAAAAATACGTTATTTCTTATATTTAAAAATTTTAATAAAATTGATTTATTATTTTATGTTATATATTTCTTTATACTTAAATAAACATGAACTTAAACTTAAAATTTATTATTAGCATGATCATATGTGTATTTTAATAGATTTTTATTGTAAGAGAAACATGTCTGTAACTTTTAAGAATTAACTTATTACTTTTTAATATCTAGTGAATGTAAATTTTATCTTTACAATTATATATTTCATTCTTTTTTCATATTTTCTATAGCACTATAAATCGTTATTAACATTTATTCATCTGTTGCTATTATAGTCATAAAACTTGAAATTATTATTTTAATTCCCATCGATTTCAGGATGACTGTTCAGATGATTACAAGAAATTATTAATTACATTGCTTGGCTGAAACTTCTACATACTAGAATTATTTGGAAAAAAATAATAATCTTGTGCTTCTTTTTATCATTGTAATACATATTTTTTAATTTACTTAAATTATATTTTTTTTTTATAAATTATTATTTGCATGGATACAATACATCTTTTTTTTGTATGTATATCTGTACATAAATATTATATAGTATTATAAATATGTTATATTATATATACATAAAATGTATTTGATCTGTACTATTTTTAATATTGAGTAATTAACAGTAATTAAAATAATTCATGCAATTTGAGGTATAATAATACTGATAATGGAAATTCCTATGTTGAACAAAAGACAATAGTATGATAAATGCACTATATATTATTTTAACTTTGAGAAAAGAAGACAATGAGATTTAATTTAAATTCATATCATTTTAATAAAAAAAATAAAGTATATCTTACATTATTTTAATGAAATTTATAAAATATCAATAATATCATAGTAATTATGTTTCTATTATAATTTAATTTAATGGAATTATTAAGTTTAATGATACAAAATAATGAAAAAAGTTCGTAAATAAGAATTAAATAAGCAAATTCAATTTGTTTCATATTTAAAATGATATTTTAACTCTAAAATAATTAGTTATTTAATAAATCATTTATTATAAAATTTAATTAACAAACATATAAAATCATTAAAAACACAATGTTTCTATACAATTTCTAAAAATATATATATTTATGTATAAAATAATTATATAATCAAATAAGACTCACAGTAATTTTAATTAACATGTATTAAAAAGATGTAAAAGGTTGGTTAAAATATCCATAAATTTTTCCAAAATAAATAGTATTAATCAAAATTATTTTTTAAATATTTTACAGAGTGATTGCAGCGATGAATTCAAAAACCTTCTGATTGCATTACTGAATTAATTTTAAATGTATGTTTCAAGATTAACAATTCTTTTATTGTGAATTATATACTTCTTTACAACAAAAATCTTATTTTCAAACATTATATATTTTTTATAATTATATGTGATTAAATTTATATTAAACAATAAAATTGTTGCATAATAAATTGAATATATTTGAAATGTACTAATATATGTATATATATATTTATAAGATGATTTAGCAGGTTAACAGAAACGTATTTTCATAGCATGCACAATTCATATTTTTATATGCATGAAATTATAGTACTTATTAGAAGATACAGGTAAAATAATTAATTTGGGAATAATAAAAATAAATTTATTTCTTTTAAATACTAGGTTTTATATATAATGAAGAAGTATATCAAATTATTATTTTTTGTATATGTTCCTTTTAAATTAAATATTTCTCACTCTCTCTTTCAAGTATAACCAATCGCATTCCCATAAATAAACATTTTAAAACTTTCTCTTATATTCAATAAAATTTTATAAAAATAAATAATTGAATTAAGTAGATTAATAATACAAATTAAGAATTTATATAATTTTAATGATAATATTGTAACTTTGTATGAGGATATACAGTATTCGAAACTATATGTGCTGCAAAGCATGATTAAATCCATGGTTTGGTTCATTAATTAAATTGCCATATAGAGTTTATTATTTTAAAAAGAACGAGAATATTTAAGTTATCAGAAAAGAAAATGTTTGATTTATATAATTTATTTATATACTCTCCAACACTGAATTTGTCATCTTAGACATAATTATTCCGACGTAATAATATCTTATCCTAAGTTTAGAATAAGTTCACGTGTTTTAATTTTTTTTTAAGATTAGTTGCAATGGAAATGAATACAACACAATTATTCAGTTTTTTACAGTATATAATATTACTTAATCTAAATCAATATGGATGTTTTTAAAGAATATGTTAATCGCGTAAAGAACAAGGAACAGGCTTGTTTTCTTTATTTACATAAGATATATAAAAATAAAAATTATCTTTTCTTCTTAAATAGAAAACAAAGAAAAATTAAGCAAAATAATAGAATAATTATTATTTAAAAAAAGATCTGTAAAATATAAATCATATTAAAATATTTGTATTATTAGTAAATCGAAATTTTTTGGAGAATAAATTTCGTTGAACTAACTAGGAAACGCTGATTAATTTGAACTAGTTAAAAAAATAAAAGTTTGTCTTTGTTAATTGATATTCGATAAACAAACCGTTTAAGAGTGATATACCTTAAATCAAAGGGAAAGAACATATATGTTATAAATCAGATGTCAATTTATCGTTTTGATGAATATATAGGAAGAGGAAATATTTATATATATATCATAAAGAAATTCATTGTCTGTTACATGTGCGGGGGAAAATATGTTTTTGTACAGCACAGTTAAACCTATTTCTTTATTTAATTATAAAATTAAGAATTATGTTTTGATGATCATTAAGAAATTTATCGATCTTTCATGCATACAAAAGTGTAATAGAGCTAATCTATTGAATCATAAAAAATCCAATATCTTGAATACACAATGCGGATATTACATAAAAATGTAATATATGAAAGCTACAAAGAAATCCGTTAATTCAGTTTGTACTAGGGTCAGTGATGAAAATAGAAGCTATCATTGAACAATCGATTTTCAAACATACAAATATACACGGCATGCTTCCTATTGTGCCGTTCGTCTATCAAAGTACTATGCTTGCTATAGTATGCTTCAAAAGTAATGGGCCATTTCTACAGATAAGTAAGAAAAATCAGTTTATCATCTTAATTTAGTTGAGATGGCGTTGAGCCATTGAATAAATATAACCGGTAATCTAAAATGTAACTAAAGAAACAGCGGATAATTGAAATATTAGAAATAAAATAAATTTGTGATTTAATTTTATTATTATTATTATTAAACACACAATTTTTAATTATTATTCACCAAATAAATTAGTCATAATTTATCGAAATTCATTTATTTATTCTTTACTTTACTTTCAGTCAAAATTTATATAAAAAAATTATATATAATAATTTAAGTTCTATTTTTTAATTAATATTTGTTTATTTAATTTAATATTATTACTATTAAAATAAAAATTTAAATTGTCACCAAGTATGTGTATGTAAAATGATTATTATGATATTTGTAGGATCACTATTTCATACAGAAAGCAAAAGTAAAGAAAGCAAATGCTTCTCATTATCTCTACTAAAAAATGGTAATGATAATGATACTAAATAATAACGTCTTTTTTTGGTGTATTCATTTTTGTTAAACTTATCCCCATGACAATGAATAAGCTTTGTGCATCAGCTTCAAAATTTCTTTATATCTATTAATGATAAAACTTAAAGTTGAAGCTTGTAATATTACTACGATAATGGTAGCTTATCACCATAATAACTTATGCCACGTATTTTTGTGTTCATTGTTCATTCTTACGCTATATTTCTGATCTGTGTGACAAACTTTATATTTATTCACGATAAATTTAATTGAAAAATAAATAATTAAACTTTTGCTATCGAAGTAACTGGACAATTTATACTTCTATACATTTATTATTATAAACTGTGCAACATATATTTATAATTACCAATAATAATATTTGTATATACTTATTGTAAATTTTGTGTTTATAGTATCATATAAGCCTTGTAAAATAAAACAATAGTTTATGTATATGTGTTTCTTTCCTTTTTACTGTATAGAAAATTAGTATATGTATACATTATTTTTAAACTTAATTTATAAATAACAATTTTGAAACGGATTCTTGCTTTATATTATCTAAATCTGAATAAAGTATATAATTTTTAATTTATATATTTTGTATAGTTCTTTAAAGTTTCTATCTAGTTCTTTTTACTCTTATGCTTGTGCTTTATTTTATGTTCTATCGGTTATACTGAATATTACACAAAAGTAGGTATATTATCTCTGGGTTCTAAGCAATATTGTATATTTAGAATTACGGGCTTCTGATATTACTATTACAACATAACTGTAATGCTTTGTTTTTCACTATCACTAACTGTATATTAAGTGAATTCTCAATTATTATTTCAATTATAAGTGATTAATGTTATATTATTTTGCTTCTATTTTTTCATGTTTCTTATATTCTAAATTAATTTTTATCTCATCCATATCAATTTAAAAGTTTTTATATTCTATTATATTATATGTAGTTATTCTCATTTTACATTATTTTAATTTTTTGTTTGGCTTGAAGTGTTATCCCAACATTGTTAATATATTAAAAATTTTCCTTAAAAACACATATTCAATTGTAATCACTAATATTTTGAAACAAAGGTACTTAATATTACTAGGACATATCATTATAATTATATTACATAATTAATATTAAATATAAACAATGTTTATAGAAAATTAACATAAAATACTTAGAAAGAGAGAAAGAGAGAAAAGGAATCTAATTTATTCCAAAGCATCTTTCTGTGATAGAAAAGAAGACAATAGAAAAAGCGCGTTCGTTATAAACAAAAAATATACTAGTTTATTATTAACCATAACCATTTTATTTCATATTCATATCATTATTCAGTAAATCCCATATATATATTTTTAACTTTTCTACTACAATTTTAGAAGTTTTTGAAATTCTATATTTATAACAAACATTTGACTAATTTCTTATCAATCTATTATTAAAAGCTATAATTTTTATATAATATAAATAAGCATTTATATAATACTGTATAAAAAATTTTAAGAATCTGTATTATTTTTTCAATAGTATTTAATAAAAATAATATTATTCATTAATAAATACAGAAAACTGAGTCACAATTGATTATTTCAAGTATGTTAAAGATAAGTTCAAATTTAATTATATGTTTAAGTTTAGATATTTTTAAAAACATTGATCAATATTATACAAAAAACTTTACTTTTAAATTATAGTAGTTAGTCTATTTTTATATAAATATAGGAATTTAATAAAATATTATAATAGCCATGTTTATATCTTATCAGCTGTGGAAGTTTTTACTTGCACTGTCCGTTGTTCATCTTTATTTTGTTGTATACTATTACTTTTTAGATAACCGAGTACATTTTGAAATTTTGCTGTTAATGTTGATGTAATATAACCACTAAAGCAACCAATATTAAATGTTTTGATTGTTTTAAAGTGGAAGAAAGATAGTTCAACTTGTAAACAACCAGAATAGTTTTCTTTCTTCATATCTAATTTATAAAAGTGTAAACAGATATCCGTTTTAACTTGTTCCAGATGAATTACACATATTGGTGGTGGATTTTTGGCTATAATTAACATATTTATATATCATTTTTTTTAAATTTATATAAAATATATATGATTGCTTGGGTGTCTATGTAATGCACGGTAGAATCATAGGTATAATTCACAGAACTTAATAAAATAATCAGCAAGTCTGGCTTAAATAGCTTATACCCAAGTTTCAGTTCTTTAATTCATAAAAGTTTTTATTATATGAGCTGTATTTCTGTTAAATTCCAAATATTTTTTTTAACTTATTTGTCCTTTCAAATATCTTTAAAGAAAAACAGACAATGAATACGCAAATATCGTTTTTGATAAAAAAATAATGTTTGCTTATTTTATCTATTATGATTATACTATATACGCAAACAAGATTAATGAAATATAATTATAAAATTATAAATTTTTACACACGAGACTTACTTTCTATTCAATATATATATATTCTTACTATTAGCAAAAAACAATTTAATATATAATTATGTTAATATAAATAAACTAATTGTTAATATTCGCATAACTATATATATACTAAATATGTGTGTATATTAGGTATCACTAAATAATATAATAAATATTAACTAATAAATGAATAAATATATATATAGCTATGCAAATTTTATCCATTTCTAATAAATTAGTAAGTCGCATATTTACATAATTATAATTATATATTAAATTATTTTTTTTAATAACTAAAATTTATTCTCTGATATTCATAATTAAATCCTTTTATTTTTAAAATTATTAATTGTTTTTTAATATAAAAATTTTCTATTTTTTGTTTATCATCTACAAAATTTTCATATAAGATAAATTGTATAAATTTTTTTTTAATCTTTTTTTTTATTTGTATCTTTTAAACTTGTATAAAAACTATTTACAATTAATTGAATATAGAAAATAATAAATGGAATTCTTAATCATGAATCCTTGAAAATTCATTTAGTTAACATTTCTTAAATTATATAATTTTATGGTTTAATACAAGATAATATCAATTTTCAAAATATACTGATGTAGTTTTTGTATATTTATTATTTATATTAATTTTTTGTTTAATTTATAAATCATTTATATAATTATATTTTCTATTTTTCCTTTAGAAATATTGATTTTGTATAAAACATATTTTTCTTCGATTCATTTAATTATACAATATTTCATTATTTTTATTAATGTAATGCTACATTTTGGTTGTCCAAATATGTATAGTCTTTATTATTATATATAGTTTATTTGATTATTTATGATACACGGACTTTAATTCTAAAAATTAGAATTCAAATTTAACTAAATAAATTTTTTGTAAATTATTCCTAATAATTGAGAATCATGCTAATTTATTACCCGAATACTCACCTGATAAGGTTTTATTTACAACTGTTATATTATTAAACGTAACTGTAAGAGATATTCCATATTCTTTCCGTACGTAAAAAATTTTTGCACATACTAAAAATTTTAATTATTTTAATTAAACAATATTTATATTTTACATTACATTGATAAAATGTTTTTTATATCAAAATAATTACATTTTCCATTGAACCAACGTCTATATTGTAATTGAACACAACAACCGCAATATTGCTCACTACATTGACATTGTTTATTAGATATTTCTAACAAAAAATGTTTATAAAAAATATAATTAATTAAAAAAAATTATTAAATAATCATAGAAATATTTTGAATTCTTTACATACTTGTTTCATTTGCTTCGATGCAATAAAAAAAGTAATGAATGATAATTATGAGTAAAATTAGGGGAAACTTCATTATTACAGCTTTAGAAACAGGTGTAGTTTCAAAATATGATTGCAATATTTGCACATGTTCAACATACGTGGCATGTTAACATATACGTTCACTGGACACATAAATATTTAAATTATAATACATCGTGCGGTCTTAATGTTGTCATTGTGTTAATATGAATCTACATAAAAATAACATGAATTTCTAAATATACATATAACTGATTGCTTCTTCAATTATAATATAAACAAGCATTATTAGTAAAATCACTAAGTAATCATAAATATATAACAATAATAAAAAAATAATAGCTATTATATTATTCAAGATTCTGAAGTTTACATTCAGAAATTAATCATTATTATGTTTAAAAATAATTTAATATAAGCAATTAAAGTATTTTTAAATAAAAACATTGTAATTTTATTATTTTTCAATAAATTTAGAAATAAATCTAAAAATGTTTAAAAGTGAAATGTATTTATGTATAATTATATAATCATTCAGTTAATAAATATATTTGTAGTTACATTTCATTATCAGAATAATAAAAACTCTTACTTCGTACTATAAATTCTTACTAATAGTTACAAATAACTTTTTTAGTCTATTTGAATGATTACCATATTATACATTAATCTTAAATCAATTTAAAATAATTATAATTTATAATTACATAAAATTAAATATAATTTCATACGATAAATTAATCGATAGGTTATTAGTAAATTTCGAAATTGAACAATATAAAAATGTGGATAAATAACCATTTTTATGTTGTCTAAAATCTTTTATATATTCAAAAGATATTATTCTTAACTTCCTATTTATTTCAAATACTTCTAATTGTATAAAATTGTATATATATAGTATTAGAAAAAAGAGAAAACTTTTGAAAATAATTTTGTAAGAATTTAAGATAGGTGCTTCTCTCTTTTCGGTTTTTATCTTTAACTGTATTTATATATATATAGTTTCGCCAAGATACTCTATCGTACTCTTTTGTTTTTTGCCTGAAATACTTTTCTATTTCACACTTTATCGCTATATCAATTAAGCAGAACTAACTTCCTTTCATATAATCTCTGAAAATCGTTTTCTACTTTCATTTGGTAGTATCGATATATGAATTATATGTCAATAATATATAGTTAGATGTATCATGTTAAAGTGTTAATTTACAGTATTTAATTAATTTGCCTAAAAGTTCAATATCGATCGTTACGAAAAGAATTTTTCGTAAATTTTTTAAAAAATTTATATTTAAATTATTAAATATTTAATTTAAATTCTTTTTAAAAAAATTCCACTTTGTACCATAAGCAATTTTATTTACATGAAGGAATATTTTTTCTATATTAATACAACAATTAATGATACAGATAAAATTTTTAATTTCACGCTAGGAATCCTGTTTCGCCAATCCGTTCTTTTTAGTACCCCTCAGTGACGCTTTTATTTACACATGCTTTAACTTAATCTTTTATGTATCCAAATTTAAATGTTTCATCCTTTCATACAGTCTCTCTATTTCTTCTTATCAACCCATTCATAAAAATTCATACTTTTCCCTTTTAAAATCTTCAAATTGTCATCATATTCCAATAAATCCTCTAAATTATTAACATTTTTATCCAAAACCTATATAATAACTACATAATTTTATAAGAATCGCTTTAGTATATATAACTGAAATATCAAAATTCATTACAAAAAATCATCGAAATTCAGTTTTTAGCATAGTAAAAAATATATAAGTTCATATATATCACAAAAATTCGATTAAATTTACAGTAATAGTATAAAACTTGCATGGTGTAAATGAGCATGTTATATAAATGCTAAAATAAATCATCGTAGAACAATAAGCAGCACTAGCGTTTAATAGCACAACCAAGCATTAGGAGTGGAAAAGTAGTTACTACGTTATGTTACAGAATTTTTATAAAATGCTTGTATAGCTACACCTATTATGTTTTACACATACGTACTTGCAAACGCCCATATATATACTTTAAACATCATACAGTACGGTACGGGTCGGATTACCATATATATTTCCATTGCAATTTTTTAAAACTGTGTAAATATATGTACATATTTTATAGAAAACTATAAAAGTAATTAGTATATAATTTTATTTACATATTCCAAATATATAAATACAGATATTCAACAAAAAAATAATAATTTTAGTTAATAGTTTTGTAAACAAAACAAAATTTATGTCTTTGGCAAATTTTTTAAAAATAAAACACAAATTTAAATTAAATTGAATTTGATTCTAATTACATAAGTCTTCTATACTTATAATACCTAAAAATATATGATATAAATAAGATTTATTAACGTTAATTTTATCAAATTAATTGAATAAAAAATATACCAAAGTATAAGGACGAAAATTGAATATACTTGAAAAATAAGCCTAAAGTAAAATAAATATTTTAAAAATATAGCGATAGTGAAAGTGAAAATACGGCTCTAGAATATAACACAATAGAGATATCAAAGGGTTTTGGTGTATTTACAAGCATAAAGAAGTACTAGGCACAATAATAATGATGAAATGTTATTTTCTTTAAACAATTCTCAATTTTACAATACTTGAAATATTCAGAATTATTTCTAAAATCAGAATCTACAAAACAAAATGGATGGAATAATTTTTTCCAACAGGATTTTTGATCGGTTTTAATTTTCTAGAGATATTTATATAAGGAATTGCTTCTATATTAGAAAAGGATATCTTTTTAATCGTGTTGAATAGAGTTGTTAAAGATTTGTGTGATATCACGTATTTTTGCTGTAAATACTTCATGCCATTTATGATGCAGATAATGAGACAATTTCATCTAGCAACTTATGTCTTGATAAGACAGTAAGATAAGTGTGAGTTACTATTTTGATACAAGTTCAAATATCATTTACGAAGGAGATAATGATTCAATTGAACGATATTACCATTACAGGTTGAGAAGCTATACCAAATCCACAAAAATATTATTATGCATGACTACGATAATTTTTCATCATATTCTGAAAGAACATTCAAATAAATTTTTCGATACAATTATAGCTCTACAATAGCATTTTTATAAATCGCGTTAGTTCGATTTACTATTACTATTATTAAATGATAATTATGCTTAATTATTAATTATTTTATCATTTTCATTCACTATTCCTAAATTTTTTTGTCCTTTCCATGCGTCCTCAAGCTGAATTGAAAAAAATTCTTATCATAACTTTACAAAGTAATTTAGAAGAAAATGTTTAAACTACAATTCAGAAATTAGCTTTTTTTGTAAAACTTAAATATTGATATCGGAAACTTGCAGTGATTTTACAATCTCTTGAGTAGTCTTATCTGTGTTACAATAAATTATTTTTTGTTTTAATATACGCTTACCATACAATAATATAATCCGTAGTATTTCTTCTAGTTGTATTCCTATTATCCTTATTATTTGTATTAATGTAATTGAATTTTTTTTAAATATTTAGATTCATATATAAGTTTTTATATTCTTAAAATAAATAATAATTTTGATTTATTAAATATTGATCCGAGTTAATCGTTATTATTAATATATGTAGATTTATCTAATAGTATAATAATTTTCTATTGCTTAAACATTCATAAATTGGTAAGAATTTTTAGAATGTAATGTTAAATTCGTGTGATAAC
Source organism: Dolichoris vasculosae (assembly GCA_018907195.1). Classification (NCBI taxonomy): domain Eukaryota; kingdom Metazoa; phylum Arthropoda; class Insecta; order Hymenoptera; family Agaonidae; genus Dolichoris; species Dolichoris vasculosae. Next base: position 1,307,874 of record JACCHY010000029.1, read on the forward strand.
TCAAAATTTTATTCTTGTATATTAATAAAACTTAAGGATTTTTTACTGGCATCGATATTTATCTTCTTTCAAAAAGAAATATGTGACTTCTTATTTGTTGATTTATAATAAAATTATTTTGACTGAATTACATTTTTCATGTATGAAGTATTATATAACAAATCTTGAATTGATATATCATTTTATTGTTGTTTACAACGTGTTTTGATTAAAAGTAGCTATTTTTTTAATTTCCAAATGATTTTTCATGGTTTACTATAAATTAAGATAAGTTTATTTCTTTTAATTTTTTTATTAAAAAGTTTTTAATTACACCTCTTTTGTCGCTATTTTTTGCCTACATACTTAATACACATTATAATACACATAAATAAGCAATATATATTGAATTAGTATGAAATCCTATAATTGAAATTGTATTTTATAAAGAAGAAATAATCCATTTTTTGCACATTCATTTTTCAAAATAATTCATTTGATATTATATTTTCTTTTAAAATTTTTAAAAAATATTCATCATGAACTAGTAAAACTCAAGTAGGTATAGATTTTATGAATTATTTGTATATACTTTCATGCAAAAAATTTGTTATATTCATTAGTCCACAAAAGTTTTGACAACAATCTAATCCTAAATCTAAATATTTTTACTAAATATAAATCTTTTATTTATTTTATTCATACATACACGTACATATGAATATTTGATAAAAAAGCAGGAAAATATATTTTTTATATACATTTATTAGAAATTAATGCAATTTAATATTGCATTAATATTTGGTTCTAAAGATACACTTACTTTATAAGATTAAATTAGAAATAATATCTATCAAGCTTTAATAAAATTTTGCAAAAATTTATTGACATTGTAATACAAGAAAATATAAAATAAAATATCTATTTTTATAATAAAAAAGAGATAAATTAATTTCTTAAGGAAGATTTAAAGACATAAGAACTAAAGTAATTGTAGCCATTAACTGTCTTTTGCTCTATGAATTATAAACAACTATAACTATAATAATGTTTTTATAACTATGGTTAAATCAAAATTTCACTATGACTTGATATCAGTGTAATTATTATTGTTAAATTAATATAAAAGAAAACAATAATAATTTTATAAATCTAATCATAATTGTCATATGACTTCTTTTATAACCTTTATTAACATCAAATAAATTATATGTAATATTACAGTATTATGATATTAATAGCAAACAATATAATTTGCATTCATTATTATATATCAAGTTCTATATTGAATTATTTTTATAATTATACCTTGCTCTACTTTTTGATTATAGTTTATTTACTTTTTCTTCCATACATTGATTATTTGTAAGAATCTGATATAGGACAAATATTTTCATTTTTATAATTTAAACACTATATGATTCTAATTATTCACTTGAAAATTACAATGATTCTAGAAAATTATTGCATTTAATCTGAAATAAAGAAAATATAACAGAAACAATAATGAGTAGCTGTATTTCAAGAGCAGCGACATATATAATTATATTTCATACATTGTGAAAAGCAATAATAACACATGGTTATTTTTAAGTAAAAATTTTTTTAATCAAACATAATAGATTATGAATATTATAATGAAAATCATTAAAAATGAAGTAAAATATATATATTTTATTAAGAAATTTTTTACCAGATTTAAAAATACTTCTTTAAATTAAAAATTATTTACTAATAGCATATTGATTGTTACACTTTTTTAAAAGTGTAAACTTTTTTACATTTAATGAATGTAGGTAATTTTTTCTGAACATAGCCACTAATATCCCTATAAAGGATTTTTCAAATATATATTTTTCCATTTTTTATTACATATGATTATTAATACTGATTATAAGACTTCGATGGTAGACTTGATTTTTTCACATTCTCCTTTCCATTAAACGTAAACATCATCATAGTTTTTATTAAAAATATTAACTGTGATTGATAATATATTTTATACTGTGATGTATGTCAAAAAAGTTAAAATTCTTATTGTGAATTTTTTTCAGTATAATCAGTCAAACTGTTTTTAAAAATATTTTCTTTTAAGCAATGTAACTCTTATTCTTAATGATTATAAGTTTTTCAATTAAAGCAATTAAATTTGCTAGTAGATTTTATTTAAAAATGACAATTACTTATAAAATATTATTATTTACAGTTATGATATAAATTAATATTTTATTTAATAATATTAAGAATTTATTTTCAATAAAATTATCTAATTCTATAGTCGATAAAAACTGTAATAAATATTTTTGGTGACAGTTACTTGAAACTGCTCTTGATACCTACCTTGCTATTCAAATCCGAAATTTTTATAGCTGGCATTCAATATCTTCTGATTTACATTGCTTATTTATTACTTTACGTACGAAGATCTTATTAACTGATCTTAAAAATATTATTTCAATAAAAAATTTTGTATAAAATGAATGTATTTACAGTTAACATGAAGTTTGTAAAATATGAGAATTACGGAACATAATAATACTTAAATATATATTTAATTTATTTTTTTCCTTAAACATGAATATAAAAAATATATAAAAACTACATATTGTTTTTGCATCATACACATATGCACGTGTACATAATTTTTTTTATATAAGATATACCTATAATTCAATTCTATTTATTATGATAATATTTATTATACGTTTAAATCTTGTATATATAAAAAACTTATTATTAATTCATAGGAATGTAATTAATTTTAGGTTAGTTCAATTAATTTTATGTTATTCATTTTTAATGTTAATTATTATTCAAAATATGTAGTATAATATTAATAAATACTTCGTTTTAATATTAAATTTAAATATTTGATTTTTCAAAATTTTAAAAAGTTAATTACTGTATGAATTAAAATTATGTGAATTCACTTATTTAAAAAATACATTTTTTAAAATTACATTTAATTCATATATATTTTGCTCTTTACCCATATGTCGATTAATAAAAAACTTCAACATTACAACCAAGAAAGAATAGTCTATCAAATAGATTTTTTAAAATCTAATATTAATTCTTAACATTTTACGTAAATTATAAATAGATAAATATTATTAATTAATTAGAAATTAATTTTATTTAATATAAAAATTAGTTGTCTTCCATTCTAATATTAAAACAAATAATTATATTCAAGATAGGTTCCGTGGTGTAGCGGTTATCACATCTGCTTTACACGCAGAAGGTCGCCAGTTCGATCCTGGCCGGAATCATTTTTTTTTTATTTTCTAATAATCAAATATTTTAAACCGGCCTCAAGATTTTTAAAGCAAAAAAATTTTGATTTAAAATTACTACTTATAATTGTATAGCTTATTTCTTATTTTAATAATATTTTAATAATTAAGAATTGGGACAAAAATAAATTTTGAAAAATAAAATTTAAATACATACTAAATATATATGTATTTATGTTGAATACTTTTAGAATTAATTTTTTTTCACTACAGTCATATAATTCTTTAACATACAAGTGATTTCTAAATCATAACGGAAGTCATTACTATAATTAAATGCATGGAATAGATTTTTATTTTTTAATTCCAATTTTATAAGAAAAATACATGTTAATAATGTATTTTGTTCAGATTTGTTTGAAAAAAATTTGTCAACATAATTTTACGTTATTAATCGTAATAATCATTGTGATTATTAATTTTAAAAAACTCAGTAATAAAACAATAACAGACATATTTGATGCTCCAACTGATTGTATTATGTTATTGCACTCATAGATAGCTGTTTTAATCATAAATCTTCTTCCATCAGAAGGTATTGTGTCGGTTTAATGAGTTCATATGTATAAAAGAATTGATAGTTGGCATTGGAGAGCGATCGAAAATTTTTTAAAGATGTTACAAGTTTAATTATAATTGAAGGAACATTCTGTGCATAGGATCAATGACAGGCAATTGCTTAAAGTATTAATAAAATATTCTCAGCTAAATAAAAAACTCTCTTCCAATCGAGACTAGTGATGAAATTTTTTTGATTTTCTAAAATAATTAAACTATATGTCAAAGATTTCAGAATATATACTTTCAAAGTCAAGTAATAACCAATAACATCTGATTTGTTTGATATCATTTCGATAAAGTGTGTGAGACTATAAATAATTGAAGATTATATGTAATCAAGAAAGTGTTATGAACATAGTAATGACAACTATTATATTACTATAATAATGCAGTGCAGATTTCGATCACCTTGTGAAGTGCTACTTACTAACTCAGTTTTATATAAGTGAGTCTTAATAAGATGTTAAATAAGTATATTGTAATCTTTTTCTTTGACAACTTATTGATATTCAAGGTCAACAAAGATTATTTTTGCATAAACTCCTTTCTTATCTTTAAATGGCTATAAAAGAACATCAGTACTTTGATTAGGATTCAAGTAATACTTCAATTTTTAATAACGGAATCTAAGAAACTAAACAGCAATTTTTTTACAAATTTTATAAGTTATAAAATAAAAAAACTTAATATGATGCTGAAATTTGTAAGTGATAATTAATAATTGAAAGTATTTAATATTTAATTCTTGTAAACATATTTTAAACATATTGTAAACATATAATAGATAAAAGTCAACTTATAAAATTAAGAAATGAGATAACAATTTCAAATTTTAATTTTGTATATTTTCATTTTATTTAAATAAATTTACAGTTTTTCATTTCATTTTGAAGTTAATTTTTTAAAAATATTATTTTATAATTTCAAACAATAAATTATTTTAAATATGGTTAACTATTAAAATAAAAAGAAAAATTAATTTTAAATTTAATTTATAAGTAAACTTTTTTGAAAATTAATGACGGTTATACCAGTATATTTTTATTATTAATAAATATATTTATTTAAAAGTAAATTTAAGAATATTTTCAGTAAATCTAATTATTTTATGAAAATTTTCTTTCTTGAATGGAAAATTACTAAATACAAAATAATAATTATAGGATGTAAACATTAATTGGAACGCAACGTAACAGATTATCACAAAAGAGAAAAACTGTAAATCTAGTATTGTCACCCAACTCTAATAAAATAAAACAAGTTACTATTAAAATAGAAGTAAAATAAAAAGAAACTAAAAACAGAAACATTAAATAATGATAATCTAGAAATAGAAATGATACAAGGGGAAAAAACAAATATATCTTATTACGAAGATATTATTAAAAATCTAAAAGAAGAAATTAATAAATTAAAAGAAAAAATTGACGAATCCAGAATAAAATTTTAACTATAAAAAATAAATACTCAAATTTAATAAAAGATTTAAAATTCGAAGACACTGAAACAAATGATACAATAATAGAAGAAATAAGAAAAAAAGAATGAAAAAAGAAAAAATCAAAGAAAATAACAAAAACGGCCAAAGCTAATAATATCAACAAATATAAGAACAAGAGAGTACCATCCAAGGAAATAGAAGCGAACATGACAATAACGGTTGACACGTGCGAGTTGAAAAAACGATAAGCAAAGCGTTAACTAACCTCCATCCATAAACATAATATACCAAGAATCTAAAGACTCGATAAAACTATTGCAAATAAACACAAATATTAAAGTCACTATATAAAACACATACACGGTAATAAACATATATTATATCTCAAAACAACCGATGACTTTAATATCGCTGTAAAACTATTAAAAAGCACAAACACAAGTTACTATACTTTTACACCTAAAGCGGAAAAACACATATCTATTAAAGGAATTAAACAAAAATTTCCCATAAATAGAAATCTTAGAAGAATTATATAACCTACAAACATCTGAAATTCAATGTATTAAAGTGTCGGACTTCACAACACAAAATTTAATAAAAAATAATATATTACTCCCGATTTATATAATCCAAATTTCACCAAATAGCAACATAAATAAATGACAAAGTATAAAATATTTGTACTATCATAAAATAACTTGGGAAAAAATAATTTTAAAAAATATTATACAATACCATAGTTGCCAACTTTTAGATCATACGTCACATAATTGTAATAGGCAATACAAATATGTACAATTCACAAGCATTAACCCGGCGAATGGAAAATCAATAAAAATACAAAAATTGAAAATAAAAATTTATACTTTGCAAATTGTAAAAATTTCGGACACCCTGTTTTGTATATGAGTAGCTCAAAAGTTTTAAAAATTAAAACAAAATAGAAGCAAAAAATTATGAAACAAGAAAAACAAAATAAATAGAGTTAATGAAATAGTTAAGAGAGTAATACCTTTAATATCCTACGAAAATATGACAAAAAATGAAATAGTAAACATAATCAACAAACAACAACAAAATAATACTCTTACTAGACAAATATTTAATAATATAATGCAAGCAATCGAAGAATTAAAACAAAATGTAAATAATACTCAAATTCAACAGCAATCACAAATAAACGAAATTAAAGAAGCTCAAAAACATCACGAAGAAAACTTTTTAACAATATTTTCAAAAATAGATTCCAAAATATAAAAGCAATGCACAATAATAAAATAACTTATAATAATGGATGGTCCATCATAGAATAATGGACATTCATACACAGATTTATACCTAATTGATGCCAAAATTAAAGTAACTAACAAGTGTATAAAAATATAATTAATATAATAGAATATTATAGTGATCATAATGTACTAATTATAGAAATAAAATTATCGATACAAAATCTAACTATTAATAAATTTAATCATGTAAACTATAAATTTAACTTTAAAAAACAAACTGGAATAAATTCAAAAAGTGTTAATAAAAAACTGCCGACTAGATATACAAAACAATAAAAACTTAAAAAATAATGAAATAGATAATTATATCGATAAAATAGACAATCACATAAAGACACCATTAACACGTTCGTACCTAAAGAAATTAAAAATAAACTTCTGTTAATGTTATATAAACAAATACGTAAAAACTATAAAAGGATAAAAAATATGTACTATGACTAATAAACAGAGCGCGACAAAATTACAACGGTAATAAAAAACAAGAATTAGAATTTTGCAAATACTTACTCGTTCCAATAAAAGAACATTTCTAACAAAAATTTTCAGAATCAGTAAATAACTTTTGAAGTAACAAAATAAAAAGCATCCCAAAAAATTTTAATGTTATAAATCAATAATGTATTATAAATTAAAAATTATAATTTTATAAATATATGCTGTATATATAACTGAAAAGATTAGAAATTAAAAATATTAATATTAAGATTTTAGAGTAGACTTTATGAATAAGAATATTACATTCAATTAATATAATATAGATGTTATAAAATTATTATTCATTTATATTTATATTATATAAAAATAATAATGTAATAATAATTTAATATTATTATTACTAATTATAATAATATTATTATTAACTAATTAGTTAATAAAGCATATTCGTAAAAAAACAAAAAAATAAATAAAAATTATAAATTATATAAAACATCCATATTTGTCTCTGTATTAGAGCTCTACCTGTAATGTGTTTGATGATTACTGCGAAATGTAATAAAACGTTTGATACCTCTTCAAAACAACTTGTTAAAGATTTTAGTGTATCGCAAAAATTATTATTAAAGTCTCAAAGCAAAAATGCTTGCATAATATTGTATATTACATTTAATTTACTTATAGCTGTATTTTAAGCCCAAGTTATTAGTAATCAGTTAAAATTTGTATTATCTTTAGAAATTACTTAGGAAATTATTACATATTGTTTTAGTATGTAGAATATTATTAAAAGATGTTACTAGATAATTAGGAATATTATCATTATTACAAGTGAGAATTATTATATATATAAAAATTATTTAGTATCGTAAACATTTTTTATAATTCTTTACAGGTTAAGTATTTGAATATATTATTTGGGATATAAATGAAAATTATATCTTAATATTATTTGCATATATATTTTTGCAACACATGATTAAAAAATATAAATTCTTTACTAGCTTAAATATCCATAAATTTAACTTTGATAATATTTTTTGTTATCTTTACATGAAAATTTTAATGATCATATAATTTTAAAATTTTTTCTAAGTATAATGTATAATTAAGATAAATATTAAAAAAATTTCTATATTTTATATTTAAACTTATTACATGAAAATAAATTATGTTAATCTATAACCAATATATAATTTTGAATACTTTCAAATATTAAACTTTTGGTTTCTTCGCTTTTTAAAATTAGTTATTTTTATAATATTCGGATGCATTATACATGACCTTTTTTAATTTTTCATTAAAAATATAATTATTATTTATATGATTTCATCTATTTGTAAATATTAAATACTAAATTTTAATACTAGAAATAAATATTACTTTTATAAAAATTAAAAGTAGATTATATATTTGTTTGTTAGAAATCATTTTATTTTCAATAATTAATTAATACAAATATGGATGTAATAAAATTTGATTATTCGATTGTCATAAGTAGTTATTTCAAAATCCAAATTATTAAAAAATAAAAGATTAACAAATTTAAAAAAAATTAAAGTATACGCGCTTTAACAAAATTTTTAACATAAAATAAATACACATTTATCACTAAGAAAATTTAAGCGGTATAATAATTTACATGATAAATAATTAAAAATTATATATTTTAATACAATATGTATTTAAAATAATGTATATATACAATATACTAATTAATATAAAAAAAATAAGAATAAAATTATTATAGAAAAGTTCATTTTATTAATACAATGAAAGAATTTACTATGAAAAAAGATAAAGTACTGTAAAAAATAAAGTTAACGTTTACATAAAATTTAATATACTAATTAAAAGTGAACGAACAAAGTAAATATTTAAAGATTTATTGAAATTTAGAATAAAATTAAATATTGTGTATAATTGTATACGTGAATTTATATATGCGAATTCCATGTATCGTTTGTTTGTCATGTGCCGAGAACTAAACAATTTATTCCTGCCACGTTTAAAGGTGTTCTTTAATAGCCTCAAATCCGTTAAAAAAAAAGATTACTATACTTTCCAAAAAAAACTTATGTAAAAGTTTTTGATGTTGAATAGATTAAAGAGCTGAATAAAGAAAATAGATTCTCTTGTGTCTATTATAAGCAAGCAATTTTTTCTGGTTATTTAGAACATCTTGTATTGACACTTTCTTTTTCTGTTAACAAAAACGTTGAATTTTGTGTGTTTTCATTCTTTAGGATTTCATTTCGAAGCACTCATTATTGCCGAGATTGTTGTCCTTTATTTTTTTACATTTTCTATCTTCACGGTTGTCTTTGTCGAATTCTCAAAAGAATAGATTTAATCTTGATGCAAAGTTTTATTTTATATCAATTTTATTATAAATATCCAATTTATTTTTTATTTGTTACTGACTGATGAGTTACTACCTCTGATTTTAACCTAGATTGAGAATATACAATGGATACATGTTTTCATAATTGAAATATTGATTATACAAAGTTTATTTAAATCATATTTAAATTAACTTGTAAATTTAAATAAGTTTTGGAGTATTTTAATGATATTATTGTATTAAAAATATAATGAAAAATAAAAATGAACTATTAAAATAATAATAATACAGGAATCAATAATATTTTCATCCTCTATTTTATTTCGATAAATAAAAATATAATGTATGTATTAAATACATTTGATTGACATTTAATCGTTAATTATAGATATATTATTAGTTAATATAAAAATGTTTGAATAATTGTGTTTAAATACTTAGATGCAATATGAAAATATACCTGTCTAACGACACTGCAACCAAACTATAGACTGATGCTGCAACGGAGACTCCTTGGATGTATGGTACAGTCTTACACATAAACCAACCCAAAACCCAAGCTGAAATAACCAAAAGTTTTAATTTTTTATTATTTTGTTTAATATTTGTTACATTTTGTTATAAAATATTGTATTATAAAAATTAGAATATAATCGATTGGTTGTATATTTTTTTTAAATCTAATTTACATATACGATTGAATATATTTAGATGTAAGATTTATTTTACATATTACAAAATCTATACTGAAAAATCGATAAAAATAAATATATTAAATTAATTATTTATAAAAGATAAATATATCTAAACTTATAGATTATTATTATTAAACAAACAACAATAAAAGAAAATAATATAAAATCATTCTTTTTACATATAATATAAATAATTTTGAAATAATATTTAAAAACTTACTAAGTTATAAAAAATAGAAATCAATAAGAAATTATGTCAAATAAAGCTTTATGGAAAATAAATATAAATATTAAATTAAAAAAAAATCTACCATATCAATACATTTTTTCTATTCTTTTAATTATAAAAAGATTTTTTTATTTAAAACATATGAATTAAACCGTGTTAAGATAGAACAATATTAAAGAGATTAGTATGCTCTTCAAAATTCTTCGAAAGCTATATAAATATATAAAATGAAACATTTAAATTCCTATATTAATTTGATTGAAAAAAATAATAATCTTTATTCATTGAATTTTTTATTAAGTTTATATTGTATAGATATCAGTTCGATAATAAAATAATTTATTCATTATAATTTTTATAAGTTTCCGTATATTCATGATTTAAAATTTAAAATTACGTTGATTAGAGGGTTGAGATTGATATATCATGAACAAGATTATCATTTCGTCATTTAATTACTATAAATTTTTCATCGGTAATGTCTTAAAAAATTCATTATCAAACTCTTTAAAGATGTCTCATTCATCTTCGTTTACCTAGATAACTTATTCAACGTTTTTAGATCCTAACAGTAACGTATAAAATAAATGAAACATTTATTTCGTAATTATATTAATTTAAAGAAATCTATGGATATTAGAGTAGACTCTCAGCTGGCTCGTTGAATTATATAAGAAACTGTGATTAAATAAAATCTTATAAATTATTTTAATAGTAAAAAATTATTTCAACTTATTTATAATAACTACAAATACTTAGCTCAAGGATCTTCTTTATGATCAATTAATTATCCAGGAACAGTTTACAAATATATACGACATAATAAAAATGTAGAGAATTAAAATTTAGGATTCTAAATCAATAAATAAATCTAAATTACTTTAGCCATCGTAATTCTTAATGTAAAACATTCGAATATGTTTACTTGTATATTTTTTTTAATTCTAACATAATGATAAAAAGTAAAATAATTTTTCTTATACATGCATGCGTGTGTCATATATCGTAATATATAACGTTTTCTGTATATACAACTCAATTTTTAATAAATCTAATGAAGAAGTTTTTTGATAATTTTTATTGTTGTTAATATTCTCCATTCTTTATTAACTGTATACAGTATATAGATATGTTTCACTTAATCATCTATATGTTTGTTTAGATATTTATTTACTTTTATTATTCTTCGCTTAGCTAGCAAGCATTTTTTAAGATTCACCTGCTTTCGTGGATTTTGATTTAAAATCCCCAATAGTTTTTTTAGCATGGTCTGACATGATACTTCATGAATTATATTATATATATATATTGGAAAACTAATTCAGACTGTTTTTAATGTATTTAGTAAGCATTTTTATTTTATCGTACTTGCATGTTCTTACGCAAAATAAAATCTTTATTTTAGTCTGTAGTTAAGTTCATAATACATTGCAATGATTCAAATAAAATTCCAAAACTGTAAAGGCAATTAAACCTGCATAATTCTCTAAGTTCATCAAATTCTAGTTTAATACAATTGTAACTGAATAAATAGAACAATGTGCTGTTTTATCTGCTGGAAACAACTTTTAGTATAGTTAAGCTTTATAAATGAAATACTTCACTCAGCCATTTTTGGTCTTTTTTCTCTTGGCGTTACAGTACTGTAGTGGTACTCATTGGTAGAGGCTTTGGTACTGGAATTATTTTAAGGAGTAATATAGCTGCAATCGAGAAAGTTTAGCGAATAGTTTACTATTGCAGCTTTCGTTTTACGCTTGTGCATGCGTTTCACTGAATATATTTCATACGTTGCTTCATCAATACTTTTTAATAAACTTTTTTTTAAATTTTTTTCATTCTTTTCTGATTTTAAATCTTGGAAGATAAACAGTATTTTTTATTATTAAATATTGGATACGCTTTGGATTCGATGTAGGTTAATGTTTTAATTTTATATTATATGCAGCGTATCAATTGTGAATAATTTAAAATAAAAAATAATATGTTCTATTACAGAGCCACTTAAATTTTTGTAAAGCTAAAATTAGCTTCAGAAAGAAAAATCTGTAAAAATTTTCATATAATGAGCAGTCTCACCAATAAATAATAAATTCCTCACAAACAAGTAGTTAAATATTTAGGATTACATTTAGACACAAGATTAAAATATAATTATTACTCAGCTAGAAATAGCAAAAACAGCATTTTATCGATTCAAAAAATTATTTTATACAAAGTACTTAAACAGTTGAAGAAAAGTATTACCAAGGACTTATTAGACTAATTTTAACATACGATTATAATATCTCACCAAATAAAACAAATAAGAATTTTTGAAAGAAAATGTATAAAAACCTGTTTTAGCTTGTATAAAAGTGAAGCAAGCTCTTATAAAAAATATTTAAAAAACAAAATATTATGCAACAAAGCAAATCTACAAAGAATAGATTGCTATGTATTAAAATTAAATAGGAATCATTATGCAAAATTACACATTCTCAAAACGTTTAACGGTCAGAAATATTCATATTTATAGATTTATATATCATATTAATAGAAATTGGTTTAACACAAAAATAACTTATAATACAAATTTAAATGATAAAAGAAATAAACTATTTTGGAGATGCAATATATCACAAAGAGATAAATAAGAGAGATATCGAAAAAATACGAAAAAATATTGGTGAAAAGATATGAAATAATATTGATACAAAAAAAAATCCCGAGTAATAGACATATAAACAAACAAAAATTATTATATATATTTATACAAATAAAAATAAAACACATAAAATTAAACTAGTATATAATTAATCTTTAAAATAATTAAAATTTTAATAATTGAATATAATAATATATAAATTAATATTAATCCCTAATTTTCCATACCTACACACATATACATAAAAATCATAAAGAAATTGAATGTACAGTTTTCTGTATTACCCATTTTCGGTATATAAATCAAAATTCAAATTACGTTATAAACAATTTGTTCTATCGTAACAAATTCTCATACTCAATAAAAATCTTATTTAAAACAAAAAAAATCAAATAATCCGTAAGACTGCGATCAATGTAGATAACAGCATATTAATCATAAGTAATTATTATATGTAAAATCATTGTTTATTATGTTTGAAAAAAACATCAGATTTTATAAATATTGTATTTATTAGATTTAAATAGATAAATAAGAATAAGTAATGCATATTTTTAGATCAATATCTTCTTCACAAAAATATAGATATTCTTTAAAGATCACCTCTGACTCAACTTAGAATGATGCAAATATTTTGACTCATGATTTATGTCTTACTTTGGATTGTTCCTTTGAACAATGGCAATTATTTGACAATGTGACAAGTATCCTTGTTCTTATTATTTTGATTGTTTTATGGTTCAAAATTGTTGTTCAAAGAAATATTATCTGATTTACCTATAACAATATTACTTGTTTATGCACCTATATGCAAAGTAGTATTTATGTATCGCATATCAAACTAATCATTTTTAATACCATTGCCATACTTTCACCATTATTTTAGCAATCCATGAGCTAGGTATTTCTTTCCATAAAATCCCTATAGTTCAGTCATTTAAATCCTACTTCAAAACCTTTGTAACTTTATATACTCTAGCATAAAAATTCAAATTCATAAAAAATCAACAACTATTATAGTGATTGGTGTAAAATGGTTTTATTGTCTGTACTTAATTCACCATCATTTTATTTTTGTATTTTAAATCGTTTTTACCCTGGAAAGGTTTATAATATTATACTTACTTTTTTTACTAATTATGGCTTTAAGCAATTGCAAATATAACTCTTGTAGAATATTTATAGTTAGTTGACTACATATTAGATTTTTATAATCGAAATTATTAAAAGGTTAACTCATTTATTATTTTTATTCAAGAGAGCCTTTAAAAAGAACGAATGACTCTACATCTAAGCCATAGAAGTTTTGTGAATTCATCCCAATCTTCTTGCTTTTTATCTATCAAGTTTCAATTATAATTGAAATTATAATTGATTATTAAATATATATACTTAAATTTATTAAATTAAATGTAATTTTATTATTTTTAATACGTAAATTCACTATGTAAGACGATGACTATCTAGACAACAAAGAGATTATTAATCACTTATCTATAAATATTATTTACAAATACAAACTGAATAGAATGCTTGAGAAAACAAAATATACAAAAATATCTTAAGTTGTAGGACCAGACCACTATCCATAGTAGTTCATAATTCAGTGTGGTATATAAGTCATAACAAAATATTATAATTATTAAATTAAAAAAATTTTCCATTAACTGTGAATCTTTCTATTTTTCAGTATTAACCTCGTATTTCTATAAATACACTAATTTTGGCCTGGAATATAAAAATCAATTATATTTGAGACCATAAAATTATAAATAGCTTCCTTCTTTTATATTATATTTTTACTCAAACATTTATAAAAGTATATAAATAAATTAATACATATATTCTAATTTACAAATCAATTTAACATTGTTATAAATTTAAAAATAAAGAGCACATTAATGTATGTAGTAATAGTAGTGACGTCTTAATACATGTAGCAGCATGATTTATATACATAAATATCTGATTTACATATGTCTGTATTAATTATTCATATATATTATTAATACGATCGTTGTTACACTTAAATATCAAGTAGTGTAAGTCCAGAAAGGTAAAATAATGGAGTAAGTATAACTTTTTTCAGAAAAATTAAATATATTTTTTTAACCATACTTATTCATTTTAAACTGATCTACAAGCATGATTTTCTGATAATATAAAACCAAAGATATATTTACTTATTATATAAACTCTATATTATGTATAATTTTGCTCCCCATTTCTAATCGTATAGAAGCTTGATTAAGTCTCATGACTGATCAAATTTTATATTTATAAACCAACCAAATATCTAACGGATACAATTTATTATATATAGTGTTAGCTAAATTTTTTTTTTAATAAATAAAAGAATATTTGTACGTAAGTTTATTTCACACATCAATATTTAACATTGAATATTTTATTTACTTTTAATTGTCAGGAAAATAACTTTATTACAATTTATGATTTTTTTACATAAATATTTATATATTCTATACAAGATATGTAATGGAAAGTAAATATATATCTGTAAGTATAAAATCTTAAATTTTAACTAACTAACTTTCACCCTGGAATTAAATTTTGTTTTCAAATGAGATACCTTACATGATAAAGTAAAAGATGAAAAGGCAGAGTAAGCAAGAAGAATAAATATTTTCTGGTTTATGTATCGGGATGCTTCAGGTAGATTATAGAATTAAGGAAAGCATAAGGTAAATAAAAAGGCCAAATGAAAAAAGAGAGGGTAGAAGGGTATGAGTTGAAAATAAAGTTAGCATGAGAACGACGGTAAGTGAATAAATAAGGGATAGAGGTAGAGAAGTAAATTCACCATAACAGGAATACCTAGATTAATAAACTAGAGCATCTTTTTTTATTTTGTAACATAAAAAAAAAATCTTTTAGATATTTTAATGTACAGATTCATCATCGACAGTTTACTTACTCTCATGTATAATAATTTATTTAATAAATTGTCAATTTATCATTTTCTTTAAAATCATTGATCGTTATAAAACATTTCTTTTCTTCTAGATTTTTCTCAAATCGTTCACTTGAAGAATTTCATAATCCCAATTGTAACCATTGTAGCATTGGAATATAGAAGCCTGGAGTTTTTGCAAATAGAACTTTTTTCAATTTAATATAAGAACTGAAAAAACATGATAGAGTGTATATAATCAGAATCACTTAAATCATCTTTAAGAATTATCTTTATTTATTTTATTTTAAGCATTATTGGTTCATTTCAGTTTGCACTTATATTATAAATAATACTTTTTAATATATAATGAATAATTCTTATGAGTGAATACTTTAAAAATATTATATAAGTCTCTGTAATATTTTGCCTTTAAATAAGTATTAGATAAATAAAAAGAATATTTCTTTGTATAGAAATTAATTCTATAAACTTATTGTAACGTATTTAAAATATTACTCTCAATCGTATTTTTTGCATAAATGGTAACTTTTGTTTGTACATTATTTAACTGAATATTATAATTTTGAATTAGTAATAAAAAGTTATAATTATTAAAATATACTATTATTTTTATTTTAATATAGTAATCGGCAGTGTAATAAATTCTTTAATTTTTTAATAGCTTTTCAGGAAAAAGCTGGAAGGTTTTAAACTACTTTGGTTGTGCTGTATGCTAGTTGGAAAAAAATATGTTAAAGAAGTGGGGAGAATTATTTATTATCTACCTGAGAACAATAAATATAAGATAATTAAAAAACTCCTAATCAAGTGGCTATTAAACTCTGATTCGTGAAATTTTCTAATATGTTTATCTTGTTAATCCTGTTTAGGAATATGGCAATGAAATGCACAACTATGATTGAAACCACCCATTTGTAATGCATAGGACGTTGAGGTCATTGGAATAGCCCAACATTTTCAGTAATGACGCAATTTCTTACTTTATATTAACAATTGAAAATAATAAGATAAGTATTAGTATTATATAAACAATTTAAATACTTAAGTAGAAAATTTGTCTTATATCACGTATATATAATCGAAAGATTTTGATTATCTTAAGAATATACATACGCGCTAACCTTTATTGACCGATTTTTTTAATGTCTGATGACTATGTTAATTATCGACATTGAGTTAAGAACGGTCATAAAAATACTTATATGTTTACTTTAATCGCATTTTATTACATATATATGATTTATTTATTTATTGTTTTTGTGGTACATTTAATCTGTATATGCAATATATATATATATATATATTTTATCTTGTTAGCATACTATTTAATGATATGACAGAAATATCAGTAAATTAGTGCTATTTTATCTATCTTTAACACGTTAACAGATTTGTTTTTCTATGCATTTATGCACTAGTATTTTTATGATTTATTCAATTATTTCCATGCTTTAGTAATGACAAGCTAGTATTTTAGACATTATTTATATATTATTTGAATATATTTTATTACTTTTTTGCGCTGCAATATATATATATGTATATATAATCCTTCTGTTTTACATCTGATCTAATCTACTGTTAAAGCAGTTCTTATTCTGAAATTATTTGTATGGATGAATTAAAATTTGGATAATTTTTTTTACATAATTTATTTACATATAAAATTTTTTAAAATGGTTTGGGTTATTTTAATTATTTTACTATCTTGCAGCAATATCAATTTATATTTAACTTTTACATCGCATCGAAATATTTATAAATTACCAATTGACATAAGTAATCATGAATTAACAAGTTTGAATTAAATAACACTGTTGACCGTATCTTAAATGTGAACGAAGAATCTTATGATACAATAATCAATTTTAAATATCAATATTATAAAATTCATGTGGAAAAAAGTATATCCTTTATTTTAACATTTTTTGAATTTAACAGTTCCATCAGTCATAAAAATGATCGAATCAACTTTATAAATAATTATGACTTAAGGTATCACATTAAATTATAGAAAAAAAAATACTTAAAAAAAAATTATTTAAATTTTATTATACATTTAAATCATAAAATAAAAAATCAATATGCGTTGAATGGGGTGACAAATTTAATAATATAGCATTAAATAAAAAATGTTCATAAAAAACAAATTTAGCAACGTTCATTTACTTGACGTATTGTCGCTTTTAAAATTATCAAATGTGAATTGAAAAAATAATAAAATAATACTTAACATTTTATTTCAATTTATTACGTTATACTTATTATACTAATAAAAAAAGTTTCTTCTTTCACATTAATTATATGTAAACTTTGAAATATAACAGTAAAGTTGATGTAAATATTTATAATATGTATTAATTTATTTTTAAATTATATTATATTTTAATTATAGTTTAAACGATATTTAAAATAAAATTTTCATACAAATTTTATCGAAGAAATTAAATTGTATATTTTTAAAGTTTAATGTACTAATTAAATTATATAAAAAAAAATGTTTGTTTTTAATATCAAATTTATTAAATATATTATAACAACTTATAATTGATTACAAAATATCATAAATTCATGCTAATTTATTTATTCTATGATATATTTATTTATTACTATTGTGAATTTATTTATAAATTTCATAAAACTCTAAATATATATACATGAATATAGATAGATAAGATATTGATTATTTCTTTTTTTACTGCATCTTATAAAAAGATTAATTAAAACTTTTCTTATACAAGTAGAGGACCCAAACGTAAGAATAAATAACTAAGTTATTATGAAATACTTAATATATAAAGGACTTATTAAAATTTGTCATTGACCTAGTAAATGGTCAAGTGCGGGCGTCGAGTAATTTTATTAAAGGGTAGTTGTGTCTTTGGCTTTGATGTCAAGGCTATAGACAGGGCCGACATAGAAGATGGACGTAACATCGATCATGTCTGTAAAAATTAATAACCCTGAAAAAAATTTTATTTTCTCATTTATTATTAGTACTAGTTATTTGTAATTTTAAAATATTTTTTATATGATATAAATGTATGTATAATACAAATTTATTATAAATTTATTATAAATTTATTTGTTTGATCGTTTCAAGGACTTCAATATTTTTCACTATTTAATTTTTTATACAACTATAAATTAGTAGAAATATCTAGATAATATGAAATTTATTGAACAAATTACAATAACATATTTAGATATTTTTAATAATAAACCTAAAAGTAAAGATCAAATGAGAAAATCTACATATTTTTGACAAAAATAAACAATTAGTGATGATAATAAGAAAAAAGAATTTTTTAAATTTTATTCGAGATTGAGGATATTATCAATTAAAATAATATGTAATAATTTTATGAATTATATTTAAAACAGATTCATAAAATATTAATTTAAAAATATTATTATAAGTTTATTAAAACTAATAATTTAATCTTTTTAAGAGAGTATTATATTATCTTAATTCTAAAATATTATAGCTTTAAAAAAATTTTTTTAAGATGAATTAATAAGTACATTCACGATAAGTAAGAATAATCGCTACGAATTAAAATTTATATTAAAAATAAAAAATGTTTTACACATAGTATGATTAACATGTATTAAATTTTACATTATGTACAATAAAGTTTAAATAAATATATGAATATTGCTTTATAAGTATGTTAAAGTAAAATTTGCAAAATTATAGTTAACAAAATAATTGTTCTAGTTGATCAGAAATATAAAATATTAAATTAAAATTGCATATTAAGTATGTGACTTGTACAGATTTCATTAGAATTCTATTTGGAGTACAATTTTTATATTTTATTTTTATTCAAATTGATTTTGTTTATAGAATTTTATTAAATAATAAACTTGATTTTATTGAATTCAATTTTTTTATTTAATTCAAACATAATTAAATATTAAATAATAAATATATATTAATCACAATTACTTATATTAAACAAATTGGTTACATTTGCAGTAATATGTAAAAAGAGTATGAAAATATTAAAAATATATTTATATGGATTACTTGATTAAAATGGAACTAGGTAGAATTTTATGTTGAAAAAACATAGAATAGTAAGAACTCCTATCATCTCACTTATAAAAAAAATATATTTCCATATAAATCTTGTAATCTAATATTTATGGGTACCGCATATATTAAAAAATATTTAAGGCTTAACATGTATATATCTCTATTTAAACAGTTCCTAAACAATATAATCTATTTTTAGGTTTAAATATTTTAAAAATAAAAAATGTAATAGTAATTTATTTTAAGTATCTTTTATAAATATAAATACAATGAAAAATCTTAAAAATTTTTTTAAATTAAAAACAATAAAATTACTATTTCGAAAATGGTAATTTTTTTTACAAAAGAAAATCATTATATATAAAAAACTCAAGAGTTATGAATTTTTAAGTCAACAGTTTTAAAAATTCTTAAATAAATTAATTATTGTAATACTCAGAAAAAGTGGCTTTATCCAAAATATTATTAAAAAAGTAATTTTATCTACATATTCATTAATAAGGGAAACTAATGTAAGATATTTATAGAAAGTAAGAATGTAAGATACATGAAAAAATTTTAATAGAATTAGTTAACTTAATCCATTCATATTTAATTATATTAATATTTATTCAAAAATAATAATTAAAAATCTGAATTATTTCTTTTTTTATCATTAAAATTTAAATACAACAAATTTTCATTAAGATAAGATTAAATAGCCAAAACAAATCATATTTATAATTTCATTAATTTAACATTATATGTGAAACATTATTTAAGAAGATAATAACAAAATTATTTGTCTGCTACCATTACACGTTGTCAAATAAAGTTCTAATGAAGGACAAATCTTTTAGTCTTTTTGACAAAGCTTTTTCCAAAAACTGTTAGTTATAGATTTAAACTGTTACAAGGTCGAAAGGTATTATTTAACCAATTACACGACTACGATTTATATGCTGTGTTTAAAGTAATAATATAACAAATTGGTTATTTTTTAAAAAATATGTAATTTAAAAAAAAGTTATAAAAATGTTTTAGCTTTCTGATAAAACTATAAAATTATTTCTTTTGCAAAAAATATTAATTGATATTTTCATGAAGTATCGGAATTTTATAAAGAATTACAAATATATTTATGTTATTCAACTAATATATGCAATATTTACATTTAAAAAATAAATTATATATTATTAAATAATATATAGAATATCTATTATACAGCAGCTTATTATGTATATATTTTTTATAATTTTTGTATAAATTTATTAAATTAGACTTTTTAAAGATTTTATTTTTTTATTTTTATTCTATTTTAATTATTCAATAATATTACTATTAAATTAATAATAAATTGGTGAAAATTGCAAACTTGAAAAAATATTTAAATTCTTATATTTTTTCTTC
The DNA here is from genome assembly GCA_018907195.1 of Dolichoris vasculosae. Taxonomy (NCBI): domain Eukaryota; kingdom Metazoa; phylum Arthropoda; class Insecta; order Hymenoptera; family Agaonidae; genus Dolichoris; species Dolichoris vasculosae. The sequence continues at coordinate 1,329,165 of JACCHY010000029.1, forward strand.
AATTTACCAATACAAAATGAACAAAAATATATGAAAAATATAAATATTATTTATTCTTAATTTATTTAATTTTAATTTTAAAATACAAAGAATTTACTGTTTTCAAAAGCGTTAATGTGAATATATAATTCAATAACAACTGTGCGTATAAATTTGTTTAATAAAACTTCTTGATATGAATATAGCGTTGAGAAATAATTTATTTAAAAAATTCTATTTTTAATAATAATATATTATAATTTTTATACATTAATATTCTAAATCAAATATTAAAAAGAAAACATATTTATAATATAATTACAAGTATCACTTTTTTAAATTTAAATATTTTCGAAATTCACATACTCTTTATTTACTTTTAAAATATAATTACAATTAGAGAAAGAATTTATATTACTCCATAATTTAATACAAAAAAAGGAAAATTTTTTATCAGAATACGAAAAGAAGTATATAAAAAGAATATTGTTAATTTTATGATCAAATAATGGTGATTTATTTATTATAAAATGAAATTTAGAATAATTTATTATTTCATAATATTTTACAAAAAAAAAAATAAATTCTATAAAATAACATTTTTTAATATCATTCATGTTATTGGTACTGCAAATACTTTGTGACATTTATAGCAAAAATTAATTACATATGTATGTAATCATTAAATTAATTTTCTTCAATCTCTATGCATTTTAATTTTATATAGGAAAATAAAATTATTTTCATCTTTTAAGCATTTTTGAAAGAATTTAATTATTATGAATTATATTTATTTTAAATTTCTTTGATTTTTTATAAAATTACATTAAATAGTTTATTTGTACATTTGTGTTGATAATGTAGATATCAGTAGAAGCATCCAATATTCTATTTGAACTGATTATATAAATTATTTATGAATAATTCAACTTGCCAATTTAAAGAAACCGCTAACGTATTTTTTAAAACTTCTTTTTATCCTTTTTTTTTTTAAACATTTTAAATAAAGATTAAAATGGATTTGCAAAAATTATAGACTGTATAGTAATATGTAGTTTTATATAAATCTTAAAAAACATGATTAAATCATAATTAATATTAACTAGAATACTTATAAATCAATTAACATTAGAAATATTTTTGTAAAAAAAATAGTCCGAGGGAAGTAAAATAAATTTAACGATTACTTCTTAATAATTATTTTTAATTATTTATATGAAACCGTTTAAAAAATATATAATATAAATAACATTAACACATTTTAGTTTATAATATCTATTTTTTTCTTAAAATTCTATAACTAATATCGATAATTTCTTAAATTTACTTTTGAGTTACATATCTAAAATCAAATATAATAGATATGTATATTTGAGTATATTTTTTAATGAAAGTAATAGATTTACTTGTATTCTCTTAATTTTACATTAATGTTATATTAAAAATAGTTGCTAATTATGAACATAAATGATTGCTACAAATAATTAAAATTATCAAAAATCATTATCAACTTAAAAAAAATACTTAATATTTATCAATTTTTTGTTTTCTTTTTTGAATGGTTATAAACTTATGATTAACCATTGTCAACTTATTATTTTATCTAAAATATTAGTTTTAAATTTATTATAATTATTCATTTATTACATTTATATAGCTCACTTCACTTCACTTATTTTTATAAATAAATAGCTTTTAACATATATTCCTATAATAAATTAATTTATCAATTTAAATCATAAAAAAATCAATATTTGTCTATATAATGAAAAGTAATTTTTTAAAGATTTTAATATAGAATGAATGATTGCTTACAATCATTTTTTTTTTAATATTTATGATAAATGAAATTTTATCATTTTATAATTTCTATGATAACGATAAAAAGTAATCTCGTTAAACACGCTAGTTCTATATTCACCGATTTTCACTCGACCTTGAACTTTGAGGCCATTCCGTTGTAAATATTTGTTGAGCGACGAAAAGAAGGAGAATTTCCAAGCGCGCGCGCACTCAAGGCGTTTGACTAGCTAGTGTACTTTATACGGATCATACGAGCCGAGGGCGACAAATTGCAGGCATTTCGACAGGTCGAGGTAGTTTTCGTAAAATATTGCGCGTATCCATTTATGTCATAGAAATAAATTTGGAGGGATTACAATACAATGAAAATTATTATTGTCCCAAATTTTTATTTTGAAATCCTAAAATCTTGTATTTATATGTAGTTAATTTTTTAAAATATAAATCGTAATAACTGAAATAAGTAATGTTTACCAAAATAATATTATTTTATAATCTTATTCAATAAATTATTTAAAATAATTTATTTCTTTATTATTAATAAAGTACTAATTATTGTTTATTATGTGTACTTTAAAATATTTATTTTTTAAATATAATTTTATTGAATCTATTAAAATTGATTAAAATCTATAGAATGTTTTTATATTATATTTATTGTTATTGTATAATATTTATTATGACATTAAAAAACTTATTGATGTTGTATTAAAGTTAAAAATTTTTAAATATATTTATTATTAATAACATTTTGGAAGTGTAAAAGAAAAAAATACAGTATTTGTCTAATACATATAATATACTAAGTATTTGAAAGAATTCATTTTAAAATAATTAGTATTTATTGTACATATCAATGTATGATAAAATTTTTAAAAATTATTACATTATTAAAAAGTAGTATGAAAAAAGTATTGTGTTTAGAATATTTTATTATATCTTGTATTTCTTTATTAAAATAATTAATTCTTTACATATAACTGATTAATTTAAAAAACAAAAGATTATATAACCTAATGGATATTTATTCATAAAAATAATGAGTAAAAATTGGATAGAAATAACATTACAAAAAATCCTATTTGTACATTTTTCGGATATTAACGCCTTCAATCATATATATTTTATACGGTTATACTGATTGATTTTGTTTTGATCAAGGATAAAGGTATTTGTACTATCGGAACTCTGTTATTTCTCTTCGATGGAAGTGAATAATGTTATTATGATTTACCTGCTTATTTTCCATTCTATATTATTAAGATAGAATTACAAAGCATATAAAAATATAATTGTTTTATTTATATCAAAATTTTTTTAATTTTTAAAATCTATGAAAAATTTAAAAGAAGAATATAAGATTCATAATATTTATATTAAAAACTTACAATAATAACTATGCATGTTCGACAGACTTAATTTAAATATTGTTAATTTTTTTTCTTAAAATTCTTTATTTGAGAAAAGGTTAATAGTTTTTATTCATATTAATAAATAAAATTTTACCTTTAATACTAATTATGTAAAATGTTAATATTACAAAAATATCTCTTTAATAATTTCTATAAGAACGAATAATATAATACTAAAAATATGAATAATTTTTTAATAACATTTTTTGTATAAATATAAGCAATTTTTAAACTATCGTATTAAATCATATTTAAATAAAAGTATGGTTGTAGTACAATAAATACTCACTATTTCTGTTGCTATAGTTTTTATTTTTCATATTAAAACTTGCTGTTTTAACAAGGATTTTTTTATTATTTTACATCTTAAAAAATACGTTTGATGATTCTGCATATGTCTTACATTTATATATATGACTTTTATTCTTTAGTGTTAAAAATATTTTCATCGCTAAAAATCTAATTGATCAGATAGATTAGCCTGATATTTTGAAAAAGAAAATTCAATACACGGAAATGAGAAAAGAAACACATATATTAGAGTCAAGTAATAACAAAATGAACATTTCATTTCAACGTAATTATTTTATTGTAATTTTTAGGCTTGAGTCAATATTTTTTAAATCTACTCGATTAAACACAGTTGGTAATCGAAGTATACTAGAGCTTTTTGTATGGGTCTATGTCGACATAATGATTTGGATATTGTTTAATTAACCTTAATGCTATTATAAATTATCAAATGATTATGGCTTCTGAAATGGATTTTTAAATAATATATGTACTTTTTATCCATAAATACACACAAAGCATATGTATAAATTAACATAAGATACTGAAATATTTACGTGAATTGCTTTTATAAATTAATATGAAAAACTTTTAAATACCTTAGGGATTATTGATAATATTATAAGCTTAGATAGAAATTAAAAAATTGAAGCAATGCAATATTAGACTTTTAGGAAATAGATAAGGACTAAATTCAAGGCTGCAGTTAGATGTACATTTAAAATAAATGAAGAGATATATAGAAGAAATATATAGTGGTATCTTCAGGAATTGCAAATGAGATGTGCACACGAAGTATGAATGCTGTGACCTCGCATAAAGGTGTATCTAAATACCATTAAATAGAAATATCTACATGAGTTACAAACATTAAGTTCCGAGCAATGGTATGTATTCCTATAAATATTTTTTAACTGTAATAGTAGAGATCTAGGTAATATAACTTCAGGTATATTTGTTGCACCACAGAAAATTTATTTATTTGTACACAGTAACCAATTAAAGTTATAAGTATTTTAAACCAACGTAAACTATACTATAATATAAAAAGATTTATATTAATAATATATAAATTAATTAATATTACATCAATATGTGAAATAAATCAAAATTCTTATAAAACTTATGAGTAATTTCTAAACTATTAAAAGAACCTTTATTAATTAAAATGTACTATTCTTGAAATAACATAAATTATAATTACATTAGTTAAAATGTTTAATATTTAAGAGTATATATAAAAATATATATAAAAATTTTTTAAATAAAAATTATTATTTCCAATATAAAAATTAAACTATATAATAGTAACTATTTACAAATTACAGTTACATACAAGCTATTATAATATAAAAGCAATATTTTGGCAATAATATTAGGAATATTTAAATAATATGTACATATTAAGATACGAAAAAAAATTATAAGTACAAAAATATTCAAGAAAGATGAAGTTAAATAATTAAAGATGAATAAAAAGAACATTAATTTAAAAGAAAATTAAATGTAAAACAAAAAATTTAGGAGATCGTAAGAAATTGTAAGGAAATAATTCATTTTTAAATTACTAATTTATAATTTATAATAGTTTGAATAAAAGGCACGTGTAACAATAAAAGATAGTATGATTCTTATAATGTATATTTAAACAATAATTGAAGATCAAGAGAAATAAAATAATATGAATATTCCTCAATGTGATATTAATGAGTCTTTTTAAAAAACTTTGTTTGAGATTTAATTTTCTGGGTAACAGCGTAGAGTGTTGAGATTCCAGATAGTGGCCCTTACAATTCATGACTCATGTTTTTAATTCAACTTTAGAAATATATCCTTTACGTTAGTATTTATCAAATAGTTTTACCACTGATCTTTATTAATAATTCTATTTATACCAGAAATATGTTATTAATTATAATGTTATATTGGAGACGAAAAATAATTGGAGAATAATTTAAAACCACTTCCAACCCTTCAATAGCTGTTTTCCTTTTACTCTTGGTGTAAATCCATATTACGGTATTACATTACGTAGTGCCAATATAGTATTATGATCAGTGTTATTGATTTTTATTATAAGTGAGATCTCCTATTAGATAAAAAGTAATAGCAGTGGAGCAATATAATCAGTAAAGGCACCTAAAAATTACTACTTAATTAATTAATATCTATAGAGTAATCAAAACTGCTTTAAAATATAACTTAGAGAAAGTTAGTTACCCTTTAAAATTATTTTTTTTCTAAGTATTGTTTATTAGTAGTCATATAAGTCAAATAACATCAATAAATATTTTTCTTTTAAATAAAAATACAAATGTTAGAAACATATTCCGAAACGATTCGGTAAAGAAATTTGGACAACTCAATTTGGGTTGGAAATGTTAAAGTGGATTTGAGAAAATGTACAACTATATTCTGTATAAAAATAATAAGTATCAACCAATATTCTTCTGGATTGTTGATAGATTGGTTGACATTCTAGATGAAATAGAAATATCTTTAAGCTAGACGGGTAAATGTAAAATATTTTATAACACACCCCTATCGAATTCAAATTTATAAACTTTTTAATTTATTAATGAATCAAGTTAGAGATTGTATTCTTATTTTTTCACATTCTAAATATAATGATATATCACAAAAAGAAATCAATAATGACTATTATTTAGTACAGAAATAAAGTTGAAATAAAACAATTTAAGTTCGTATAGTAACGCGGTTTTTAGTTACCGTATTTCTTTCTAGATAAATAATAAATTTATGGATTTTCCACTCATGTAGTAGACTAACTTTAAAGTAAAATTGTATATTTTATACGTTATTTAAATTATATTTATTTTAATATATTTTTAAGAACCAGAATTAACTTTTTTTTATTCTTTCATCTGTCTTAGAATCAGAATGGTTATACTTTATTCATATGTTTTTCTTTTACTGCATTTATTTCTCTATTTCGTATTTTTTTATGTAAATTTTTTCTTAATTGTATAAAAAATTAATTTAGTGTCACATAATAATAACTCTCAATATTTTTAATATTTATATAATAAACATTATTAAGTTTTCATATCAACAGTTTGTTAAATATATTGACCGATAAATTTCTTTCCCTGACCTATAAAAGAAATGCATTACGAAAAGCCTTCTATTCGCTTATTAAGTATATAATTCTCTGTGTCATTCAAATCAATAACAGGAAAATAAAGAAAAAAATATAAAATATCAGCATTCCACAAACAACGTATATACGTATAAATTTTACTATTTATTAATTAAAAGCTAAGTAAAGGCTCACAGTTCATGTAATTTGTAGATTAAAATTCAGTAATAACGTCATTAAGATGTTAATTAGTATTAAAACTATTGATCAGTAATCTATTTGTAAAGATAGAAAATAAATGACTGGAAAATAAATTTTTCCATTTGTAATTGTCATTTGTGATTACGCGGTTCCATCATTGTGCCACTCATTAGCTCCTAATTTTAATTATGTCAAGGTCTGAATCAAATTTTTATATTTTCATAATTTTGCCAAACACCTTCTTTTTACATTCATTATTGAATATATTGATTTTAACTGAAAGCAAGGTTTCAAACTTTTATTCTTATTTTTGTTTAAAGTTTTTCATAATTTTCAGTAAAAATAAATTTTCTTTGTAATTTCTGTAATTATTTTTATTGTTTAAATTTCTTTTAACGAATTCTTTTTTATATTCCAGTAATATCAATCTAATATAAAATATGCAATTATAATGCCCTAAAATTCTTAAATGAAGTATCTAATAATATTAAATAAATAACATTAAATTTGAAGTGACCTCTTTAAGATTTTATAATTTTTTATAATAAATTTATAATAAAATATTTTAAATAGTATTTTTAAATCCAGTATATAAAACATAGTTATTTAATAAACATTTATAGTTTTTTTTTAATTTCTATTTTAGAATTTCTTTAAATAAAGTTTTTCATCTAATGTAAAATTAGTAAATATTTCTTAACAAAATTAAGAATTTTTTCTTTCTTAATATAATAAATTTATATTAAAAATTACATCATTCTATTTTATATTTCATTTTATATTAAACTATGAAAGTATAATTGAATAATTTTTTTACTTTTTTTGTACCACTAAATTAATATTAAAATTTAATTGATGAACTATTAGCTTCATATACAGACAAAAATTTTCACAATAAATTCATATATTGCAAATTATTATCATTATTATTATTGAAATATGTTTTTTAACAAAAGAAAAAATGTTGGTACTAATTTTATATATTTTTTACGCTTTTCAAAACTGAAATTTTATTTTTAAATTAATTTTTAAAAAATCTACTCTAAAGAACAATATTATTTAATAAAATTTTCAATCATAATTCGATATATATATATAATTAAAATTATGGAACAAAACCATTATCAATTATAAAAAGCAAATTTAGTCATTTCTTTAACTTTCTTTTTTATAATATATAAATGCCCAACAATTCAGATGCTTATTTCATGTTACAATGAGTACTTTATAGTTTAGTAAAAAAAAATCTACGAAAACATTTGTCTATCTAATTCATTATGAATTTCGAATATTATGCTTGGAATATCATATTTTATAACCATTAAATGAAAATTACAAAAACTTTTTTTTAAACACTACACTTCATTTAAAGTTTTACGCATATAATTTTTATGAATATTTTTGTTAATTTTAAAATAATAATAAAAGTTAGGTGAAAAAATATCTGCAGATTGATTTTGCTTTTTTCTCTTGAAATATTTAAAATAAATAATTTGTTTTAAAAAAAGTTACAAAACGTGTGACGTTAAAAGTCAAAATATTAAAAATAAGTAATAAAAAGAAATATATTCTGTTTTTAAGTACAAATTTTTATTAATTTTTACACTGGAACAAGTCATAATGTAAAGATTAGGAAGAAAGAGATTAGATGAAGGCTAAATACTAAAAATTTTTTTATATTAATATATAACTATTTAATTTACAATGTAAGAGCCTCTTGAAGGTTAAGTGCTTAAGAATTCTTGGACAACTAATACTCTTCCTACTTTTTCTTATATTGCATCTTTTGTATCATTTTTATAATCATCTCTTTGGATTTTCTTTTATTTATAATAATATTTTTATCTATTTATAATATAAAAATATTATATACAAATTTATAATATAAAATGAATACAATATATAAATTATTATAGCTAATGAGCAATTGAGAATAATCATTATTTAAACACTTGTATGAAAATACTTTATCTGTATTTTATACCCGAGTCATTCATCCTATTAATACCACATTGTATAATTTTAAAATCAAGTTATTAAATTCCTTAAAATTTTAATTAAGAACAATCAATACTGCTAGGTAGTATCCAATTTTTCTATTGATTTAATTCATTTGATTATAGTAAATGGAATAATCTTGAAAAATCTTCAGTACGACTAAAACTGTTGCTTATAATTAACACAAATTACAGATTAATGTGCAAAATAATTAATTTCAATTTGGTAATCACTTCAGTTCTTCTCGTGCTCTATACGAGGCTTATATTAAGTAAAGCGATTGACTCACCAATTAAATTATACATGAATATTTTTTTAGATCCATGTAATGTATTGAATAACAGAATAAGTTCAATGAAAATGACAATGCAATAAAAATAATCAATATAAGGTTTAGTAAGTAAAAGAAAGTGAAATAGAGAGAGAGAGAGAGAGAAACTTGCAAATAATAAAATGAATAAATTCCTTTTAGAGATAATGAAAAAAATAAATTTTAAATTAAGCTGATTAATTAGTCAAGTCATTGAATGACGTCTAAATACAGTAATTAATCCGATAGAAAGAATGAACGCGGGTAGTATTGAAGAAAGGATACTGTTGACTTATATGAATGGATGGATTAGGTAAGAAATGGCACACACAATCAGAGAAACTATTAGATTACGTAAGTGGTGAAGTACAATTTAGAATTCAAGTGAATCGCGAGGATATTTTAATATTAATCGCTGCACAGAATACATTATTTTTATATTACTTTTTTAAATAAATTATTTAAATATTATATTAATAGACCAACTCTACACTTCATAAAACCCGTTTTATGAAAATCGTAACCAATATAAGTAAAATCTAGGCATATATCATAATAGCGTTTTGTCCTCAATTAATCGTGTTAATTAGAAGGATACATCATTTTTTAAGAAGCAATAAAAAACTACATTACGAATATTTGCAAATATATTTATAAAAAAATTGCGTATATTCTATTATTGCGAGGAAATGGAGGAAAATATTAAGATTTATGGCAGTTTTGTACATCAAATATAAGTACAGATCATAGAGGTTTAGAGATTAACTCACGAAAATCTTAATGTCACTAAAGATCAATCTTGATAATACTATAAATGAAGGATAAATTGATATAACATCATCATCAATAATAAAATAATGCTCCTTCATAATTAATAAGTGATATTATGACTAATATACGAAATGTAACTTTGAATATGACATTAAATAAAATATTATTTTATATCTACTTATATATTTTTTATCATTCTTTTAAGTTAATATAGACTTACTTGTGATTACGAATTGTCTTGTTTTGGAGTTAACATCTATGCACTTAAATATTTCTTGTACTTCAATTAATGATTACATAATTTACCATTTTAATATGATTAAAAAATGTAAATAAATATATAAAAAAATATTTTCTAAAGTTAAAGATTAAAATACCTGATCTGAAATTTGAACAATTTATTCAATCATAATCTTTTTAAAAAAATATAAGTAATTAATTTTTTATATCTATTGTGATACTTGCATAAAATATTACTATTAATATAACCTTATCTAATATTATATATATAAATATTTTTAAGTTTGCAAAAATATACACTTATTAATTAATATTTTCAGTTATTTAAAAGTTAAATTATGAATTATACTAGAAATATAAATTCGAAATTTTTTACATTTAAGTTTTTTATCTGTACCGACTTTAAATTATTAAATACGTTTTATGTACCTTACTTATAATGCCCAAAGTAATGAATTTTTTAAATTAAATTTTAAATTAGAAGTGTATATTTTGTATTGTTAAAAATTTCTTAATTACTTAAATTTTAATATAATTAGAATATTACTTTTTTATTCTTTATTTAAAATACATGGCAATCTAAAATTTGTTTTAGAAATTATTTTACAACTTTTCAATAATTTTAACTAAAGACATATAATAAAATGCCAGAAGACATTTGGTATATATAACTAATACTGCTACTACATTTATCTGATTTAATTTAATTTTATCTTTTTCGTGATTTTTAGATTAGATCTCATCATAGCTTAAACAGTAAGAATTTTATAATTACATAAAATATATTACACCCTATGAACACCTTTTTTATATAAATATTTCTAATATTTTTATAGTAAATAGACAATACATTGTGAAATATTAATTAAAATATCAAATTAATTTTCAAAAAATATTTTCACATCTTTATTATATAATATACTATGTTTTATTCATTTATTTCAATTTCTATTATATATTTATCAAAATATACGGTGATACAAAAAACTTTTTTAAGAATTTATAAATATTTATAGATATAAATAAAAAAAGTAAGACTTATACAGATGTTGATTGAACACAGAATAATATAATATATTAAATTTTATAAGAAATTTTAAAATTAAAAAAAATTATTATTAAAATGTTTTTTAAATTCGATTAATTAGAAATTAAAACAAAAAATATGTATATACAAATATAAAATATTTAAATTAAAAAATTAAATAGCATTTAAGTAATCTTATTAGTTAAAAAATGAATTATTTGATATTATTTTTTGATTTATAAGTTTTACAATATGTGTTTTAAAAATTTCATTATAATCTAAAAATAATCGACAAAATTATACTAAAGATGAGTAACTTGTATTAGTAAGTCAATAACCGCTGTGGTTTTTTGTCCGCTTAGTTTTTCAAAATAAAATACTTTATTATTCAATCAATTCAATATACTTATATGTACTAGTAAATTGTAAACTTTTTTCAATAGCTCTAAAAAAAGAAATAATAAAAAATCTTTAAAAATTAAAAGATTAACAATAATGAAAAATTAACATTTGAAAATACAGTATGGAAAAAACGTAATTTTTTTCTATATACTTTTTTATGAATAATAAGATATTATAACAGTATGATATTTAATATTTATATAAATATAAACTTGTATTTATTTGTAAACGTGTGCCAAATACGATCAACCCCCAAGTACAAACTGCAACTAAAATCGCTTAACTTTGAAAATCAAATAAAAAGCAGCTATTATTTAATGATGTTTATTGAAGCCCAAAAATATACATTATTTCTTGCAACATTTTTTTATCTTAATAAACGATAATTTTTCTTCCCATAATTTTCGTATCACTAATGAACTATCATATACAGCAATCATAGTTAGTACAGCTTATTCATTTTATATTATTCATGTTTTGTGTTTGCTGAATTTTAATTATTTATCTAACTCCTAAATATCTGATGATTTCTTTATGGGGAATTGCTTGTTCTTCTATTATATTACATATTGTTTGAAAATTTTTACTGTTTTCTCTTTATCATTTTTTATCATTTTTTCTTTTTTCGTTGAATTTATTTGTTACTTCAATGATTTTGTTTCGATATACCAAGTGTATTGTATTTATTTATTTTAGCAAAATGTAATCCTACTAGATTGAATTTATTTGTGGTATCTATCACTATAAAATTATTATTATTGTCTTTATTTATCTTAGTTATATCTTTTCCTGGTTTTCTTAGAATAGTATATCTTTTTATTATATTGTTACAATAATATTAGAATATTCATATCTTTTTTTATTCTAAATATGGAATTTACTTTAGGGAATATCACTGATGGATCATTTTTTGGAAAGTTGTTTTTTATATTTTAGGTAAATGTGTTTGTAGTATGATTTATATGATTGTTTATTTCCTTGGTATAATTATCGATTTCATTATTTGTTAAATTTTTATTATTTTATATATTATGTTGGCAGTTTTTGTTAATACTTTTTTAATTTATTCGAATTAATTTGATTAAAATTAAATTTATTGCTTGAGTTATTATATTTGGTATTAATTAATTTTTTTATTATTGATTTTGTTTTCATAATAAAAACGTTACGTTATGGTTACTATCATATTCTAATATATTAATTATGTTATCTGTGTATTTGTTAGTTTAATTTTGGCATTGATTAGGCATAAATCTATGTGTGAATGTTCATTGGTTTTATTTAGTTTAGTTATTTTTAGAGTCTGTACGTTTTGCATTAATTTCTCTTACAATTATATAATAGTTTTCCTCTTTTTCGACGTTTAAATTTTGGAAATTTTTCAAAATTTTTCAAAATTTTGTATTAAATTTATTTTTATTTTTTACGTATGCTGAAATTATAATCATTTTTTATTATTTACGTATAATTATATTAATGCTGTTTAAAATATATTAAATTTCCTTATTAGAAATTATTTTTGCAATGATTTTTTATAAATACGACTGCTCTTCCTACATGAATGGAATTTGGTTTATCATTTCTTGTAATATTATAGTTTTTAAATTTAACTGTATGTGTTTTGTTTAACTATGATTTTTAGTGTTTCCAGTGTTATTTAAGTCAAGTTATTTTTATATTCTTTTTATGATTGTATTTATTTATTCTATCCATTTATTTTATGTTTTGTTTTTTATTATTGGAAAAATTATTAAAAATTTTTTTTTTCAGCTTTTAAAGCTTCTTTTACTTCATATATTTGTGTTTTGAATTATATTAGTGTTTTTTTTTAAATTTTATATGGCTTGCATTATATAATTGAATATTCGATTATTATCTCTATTATTTGTTTTTTAATTTTTTTTTGGTATATTTGTGTAGGTTATTTTAGGAGTTTTTTTTAGAAATTTTTATAATTTCATTTATTTATTTTTTGTTTCGTGATCTTTTTTGTATTTTTTTAAATTACTAATATTTTTGGATAATCTATATAAATAGCTAGATGTCTAAAATTTATGGAATACAGATCTTAATTTTCAATTTTTTTTTTTCTAATTTTGTAATCTTCGGGTTTATGTGGATGATAGATTTTATGCATTTGTATGACATATTATAATTTTATAATGTGTCCTAATAGTTGGTAATTGCGACATTGAATATTTTTAAAAATGTTTTTTCCTCTTTTATTTTATAATGATATAAATATTTTATACTATGTAATTTATTTATGTTATTATCTATAGAAATTTGAACAATATATATATATATATATATATATATATATATGTAGGTAACGTTATAATATTTTAATTGAATTTTGTATAGTAAAACGCGATAGTTTAGTGAATTGTATGTCGGTTATTTAAAGTTTTGTTAGTTCATCTTGTACTTTTTTATTTGAGAAATTTTTGTATAAATTTTGTAATAAAAATGTATTTTTTTCAGATTTTTGTGTAAATATGTAATAGTTTATATCAGTACTTTTTAATAGTCTTATAGTGTTATTAAAAGAATTTAATATTTTTATTTGTAATATATATTTACTATTGTGTATGTTTTTTATATAAAAATCTTTGCAAATTATATTTGTATTTAAAAGTTTTATTGCTTCTTTTGGCTACTGATATAATATGTTTATTGTTGGAGGTTTATTACCGCGCAATGTTTCTTCTTACCGTTTGCACGTGTCAATCGCTCTAGTGTGCGCTTCGATTTTCGTGAACTAGTATCTCGTCTTCTCATGTGTAATGTTAGTTGAAGCATTTTTGCCTGTCTTTCGTTTTTTTTCAATTTTTTTCTTTTTTCGTTTATGGTGATGTCTTTCCGTTTATATAACTTCTGTTACTTATTTATTTTTGTGTATGATATTTTATTCTTATTTCTATATTAATGTTTTTTGTATATTCTGATGTTTTCTTTTAGTTTTTTATTTTCTTCTTCTAATTGTTTAATTTGATTTTCATTACATATTATGTTATTCAGTTTTATTGTTTCTAATATTTTTATATTTATATTCTAATTTTCGGTTATTCCTATTTTTTAAATTTTATTATTTAATGTTTGTGTTTTGTTTGATTTAGGTAAAATTTATAAATTTCCACTTTTTTGTTTTTAAGATAGTTTTTTAGCACGCTATATTTATTTAATAGTAGTTTCTATAGTGATTTGTATTTAATTTATATTTAATTAAATTATATTGTTATTTATTTTTTAATAATTTTGTAATGGGTTGTAGTCGGACAAATGAGCTACTCGTGTGTATATTGTTTAGTTCTCCTCACAGTGGTCCGGTATTTTAAAAGGTAGCGCCAATACTAGACTCGTTAATAAACATCGAATTTCGGGGGAATGCGATTTACGATTTTGGAATAAAAGAAATTATTCATAGGTCAAAATATTATAAAAAATGAAGTCATAAAGTAAATGAATACTAGGAAACCATGTGCATCGAGCAGAGGAGAGGAAAACAAGGAAAATAAGGAAAACTTGTGTATCTAGTGGACGGAAGTCGCAAAGAGGGAAATGACGGAAGTCGCACATACATTACAATTTTTTAAAAAGTGTATTTTAATATCTTTTAATGTCGCACTTTATTAATTCAATTTTTTATTTATTTATTTTTTAAAATTATTTCTAATTAATTTATGTTTTGTAACTATCTAATTTTTTGTAATTTATATTAGTTATTCTTTTAATAAATTTTTCTTTATTTACTATTTGAATTTTTGTTTGTAATATTATGTATTTTCATTTTATTCGTATTGTACTTCACTAATTCTCATAATTTTTTAAGAAGGTATAAAACGTTTTAGTAGTGCTCAGAACAATCTTATGTTTTAGGTTTAAGGGTCCTTAGTCAGTGAAAAGAAGTAGTAAGTCAATGTGCTGTGAAATACCGACTTCATTGCAACCTTTTATCAAAGTTAGAATGTGAACGAGGAAACTAATGATTAATATTCACAGGCTGCTATGATATTCGAGTCAATAAAAATATCTAGAAGTTTATCAGAATTATTTTATTTAATGTGAATTAATTTTATCGAACACGATTATATTATATATATACGATTATGTATGAAAAATGGATAATATTTTATGTGAGATAAAACAACGAGTATTTTGTCAAATTATTAAGGGTTATCTATACTTCAATAAGGTATGAAAGTCTCATATAGATAACTTACTATTATTACAATTTAAAAACTAAACATCTGCAATACTACGATATTTTACAGAAGGATCATACTGTGATTTTAGAAATGATTCGTAGGCTTCATTCGTACGCAATCTACAGAACTACTAATGTACTACTAAGAGATTCCACAACTTGTGTTAAAACGAGGAAAATTCAAAATATTGCTATAATCTTCTTTATAACTTTTGTAACTTAATTTTTAATTAGATTATACTCAAAATCAATAAAACTTATGTAAAAAGTATTTTCTAAAATCTATAAATGCTTATGATATATCAATAAACATAGTATTAGTGCAAAATATACTATGATTTATTTTTCTGGGTTTCGGTAATATAATAAATTTCCTATCTTTTATTTATATATATATATATTTAATACAAAACTGTATGATTCATTCTTTTTAATTTTTGTATATTTTTCTTAACCTCTATTTATATGCTCTGTAAAATCGACAGTTTTTTGTTCTATTATGTTTTTTAAATAACTTTATAATTCCTTAATAATTTTCTTTTCGGTAGCTTTAATGCTAAAGTTCTATCGACATTGATTCATAATCTGTGCTTTTCATAAATCATAAAATTCTTTATAATTTTAATGCTTAATGTTTCTATTAGAAAATTCATATACACCTTATGTATATCATAATAATAAACTATATCAGAGCCTATTATTTGAAAATAACTTTCATTTTGCTATAAGGAAAAAATACTATTTTTATACATGATTGGTTGAGGTACAACCAAATTAATAATATTTTATTAAAATATATCTTATAAATACAAATTAAATTCTCTAATTAACAAATAATCAACATTAATCAATTATTCCTATTTAGCTGTAGTAATAATAGTTGTCTATATATATCTTTTAATTCATCTATGTAAAATTTTGTATTTAATTAAATACAGTAAAATTTAGGGATCTGTACAATAATCCTACCTAAATCCCATAAATTTCTACTTATATTTTTATTCAAATATGAAGTATTGATCCTTTATTCAATATTTATATGATAAAATCAAAGAAATCTTTAGATCATTTCTATGATTATTACTTCAAAAAATTTTTTTTATTGTATCATAATTTATAATTTTCTATTTTTTCTAATTTATTTTTGGTAAAAATAAGCAGATGTTTTTAATATCTCCATTATTATGATATCATGCACAATTATAAATATCTTTACTTATCTCAATAAAATTCGAAATCATTTTAGTTCATATTACATAAAAACTGGAATCAATGATCATAAGTTAAATGATACAAAATAAATTCATATTTAGTATTAGAATTTATAATATCTATGTATGTATCATTGAGTAAAGAATTTAATTATTAAATTAAATGTTAAGAAAAACGTTTCTATTTCTAAATTATGTAATACTTTTACACAAGGAATATTATTTGAGGTCCCTTTGTTCAATTTATAATAATCAATAATAGTTCTATCGATCTATTCATCATACTCATCAGTTGTACTAGACTGAATATTAATTAAAATTGTAATTAAAACAGTTAATTATATGTTGTGTATTCGAATTTTTCATGTTGGTAAAGAAATATCATATTGCAATATAAATAAATCGAATATCATATTGTGATTTAAAGAATACATATATTTCATATTATTTTAGGTAAAAGTTTTTATTATGTTGATCTTATTCTCCTAAATATTAATTCAAGTATATAATCATTTTTTAAATTTTCAAAAAGAAATTTATAGGTATTCCAAAATTTTGTTTAAAACAGTATTTTGATTTATCATTTTTCAGATTATTTAGAACGTTAATTTCATGTGACTTTTATTAAAGATATCAAATTTTTACAACTTATTCTAAATATTGTTTTTTATTTCCGATTATTATGATTAGGATTCTTTTAAGTATATTTCACAAAATATAATAGTCAAGATATCCTTAATATTTGAAATTCAATGGAAATATGCGCACGAAGAAATAGTGTATTAATATTATTTAGGAAAATTATTTATATTAATTCAAATGTACATAAAATTTATAATTAGTATAAATTATATTATAAAATAACAAGTATTGAAATTCATACCATAATAAAAGCGAAAAAAATATAAAATACAAATCATTTTTATGAAAAAAGCGCTTGACAAGCTAACATGGGAATGCATGTTCTACAAAATTTATTAGTTAATATATAGTAATTTTTCTCATCCTTGCATAACTGATATGTTTATTGCATTACACGTCTTAATTTTTTTTTATTTTTTAATTTTTAATCAATTTTTTATCAAAAAACTTTTACCATTTCTGTGAATATACGCAATATACTTCTTTTTTTATCTAGATAAGTTACTTTATGAATTAAATTGTCTATGCATTTCTAGCTTTAATTGTCTATTCAAGGATTTCGTATATTTTCTTTATTTCCTTGTTTTTTAAATTTTATCCACACATTATCTGCTTCTACCATACAATATTTGCAAACATATACAATTTTTATATTCATTATTAGAAACAATATCAAAAATATTTATTAATATTTTGTAAATGCAAACTCAAATTTACCTAAGGATGTTAAAAATATGTAATGTATATATATTATTTTGTTTTACAATAAAATTTATGAAGGAAAATTTTTTTCGTGAAAAATTGATGATACATTACCAAAATTTCATTTATAAAAATAAAAGTTGTTTACGGATACTAATTTTATAGCGTTTTAGATATTACATAACTGTACATCTTTATAAATTAATTTTGAAAAAGAATATTATACCTCAATTTTTCAAGTATTTCATTTAAATCCAAAGTATAATAATGTAATGTATAATTTACAATTCTTTAAATATATACATATGTATAAATTTACTATTTTTACTACATTTTTACTTCATTTATATTTATTTGAATTTTTTTACAATTAAACTAAATATAATTTTTTTAGGAAATATAACTTACGATCCTCTTATGAAATTACATTCATAAATCAATAAATAATTAAAAAATCAATATTTTCAGAATTCAAAATTTAAAAGAAAACAATTTTTTTATCCAACAATGTTTTGATATATTAGAAACAAATTAATTAGTTTAATATGAAATAATTTTTGTAATAAAAATGGGAAACCTAACATAAAGTGGTATAGTATTATTTAATATATTTTATACACAAAAATTTTATTTTTTATGCTTTACATAATAAACAATTTAATTGTAAATACTAAGCTCATAAAAATTTTATACATTAAAGATATCATTAATAAAACATTCTAGTCGATTTTTTTTCATTTAGAATACAAATACTAAAGTTTATTGTAGTATAAATCTTTAATCATGAAGAATCAAAGAAATTTTAAATTAATGCTTACAAATACTAATCAATAAATCGTGATATAGTAAATTCTAGTAAGCTCAATATTTCCATAAAAAACAATATTATCTAAAAATAAAAATTTTGTGGAAACAAATAATGAATTGAATTATTCATGTACTTATTATGTATTTGTTATAATTGTTTTTTGTAAAATTCTGTAAAAAGGTCAATGATCCAGAATATAACTTACATCAATAAATAAAAAACACTCAATATAATAAATAATATTATACTTTAGATTTATATTAATCAATATTATTATAGTTATTATCGAATAAAAATTACAATTTAAGCGGAACATTGCTTAAATATCATATAAAAGTTACAGTTGTATGATTCTTAAAATACACAAATATAATTTTAATATTGTTAATATTCAATGAGTTAAAAAAATACATTTTTTAATATTAAAACATGTTTTTCTTTAAATCACTTTTTCTAAATTAAATTCCTTGAAATCTTTTTAATTTTATGTTCTATTTACTGAAATTGATAACATTATCTTAAATATAACATTATATCGTAAAACTCGTATTTTTTAAAATTATTAACTTTTCAGCTTATGGTTTTTTTTCATGTAAATTTTTAACTATAAACTACTTTATTAACTATAATTATTATTTAGAAAAAAGTATTTATATTGTATAATGTGTAATCATGAATTTTTATTAATTAAGAAGAAATGTTTTGCTCTATCTGAACAATTGAGAATAAAAATAGAGAGGCAAACAGCACTATATAAAAAATTGTGTATAAAAATACTGCAAATTTTAAAAAGAATAATAAATTTAATAAATAATATTTCTATACTTAATATATACATTCCATAATATATATATTTATTTTTAATATAAAGAAAATTTATATAAAATATATTTATTTTTAGCGTAATATGTAGCTGTTGCTACCTGTGAAATTTTTAATTATTTATCCAATCTAATTTTATAAATCAAATAATTTACAATTAAAATGTTTTTTAATAATAATTTATTAATTAGATAATAATTATTTTTAATTTTTAAATATATTTAAATTTGAAATATTCATTACTTTTTTTAATTTGAATATAAAATTTTTTAAGTGAAAATTTTTATTTTATTGTCGAAACTGCTTAATATCTTTATTAAAAAATATCTTGTATATTTAGATAAATAACTTACCTAATATAATTGTTAAAATCAAAAGGTATAATAGAAAATTATATTAGAATGTAAGTAATAATAATTTATTATCAAAAGTAGTAACTAAAATATCAAAAATTATTATACAACTAGAACTTACAACGCAAAGAGAAAATATAATATTCAGTTATAAATTATAGAAATTTAATTTTATCCATTTTCTTTATTTTGTTTTTCTTTATTTGAAATTTTTATTATTTCAAACTTGATAATCATTAAAGGTATTTTAATTATTTAAAAACATTTTTTATGCAACCAGGTACTATTTTTATAGTCGTATTGTGTACATTTATATATTAACTATTTATTTTTTAAAAAGTAAATAATGTATTTAATTAACTATAAATTTAATATAATTTTTGATATATTTATAATTTTTACAAAATTTTTGAAAAGGAAATTTAAAAATGATTATTATTTCTTCTTTAATTAAAAAATGTATTAATAATTTTTTCAATTAATTAAATAAATTTTTTAATATATATTAAAGAAATAAAAAACTACATTCATTACTTCCATTTTTTCTCATAATTTTTGAAGAAATTGTTGGTTTAAAATTTAAAAATAATTAAGGTACTGGATATAAAAATATTCTTTAAGCTATCATTCTTTTACCTTAAATATAATATATTTTTATACACTTAACAATTGTCTCTTCTATCTACTTTTTAATATTTCATTTAATTTAATTAAGTACAGAAAATTTGTTATAAATATAAAATATTGATTGATAACATTTTTAAAAAATAATTAAAATTTTATATTAAAAATTTTATAAAAAGTCGAAAAATAAAAGTAATATTATAATTTAATATTAATAATATAAAACTTTCTGCTATGACTTAAAATATTTTATAATTTTATTTCTAATATAACAAAGCTCACTACATCTTCTATTTCTTCAAGCGTTTAACAGTCAACAAAAACACTATCAAACATACGTGTCTACTGTCTTACATTACTCATGTATATATACATTTTGCAGGTATATTTACTATAGGTGAGTATGTAGTCATCGTAACGCTACAGTACGTAGACTGGTTTTGTAGAGTAACGCTTGCGCAGTCTGTACAATGGAAGCTTGCTCCTAAAATGCCAGTGAACAGCAGACAGCCCACCTTCGTACTACCGAAACTTGGTGCATCTCAGCTGTGCATGCTAGTAGTTCGGCATCTCCTCTCTGAAGTTTAATTTGTAGTTACAGTGAGTGCAAGGTTTTTATGAGTAAACTCTTATTTCATTGAGAAACTTCAACTGCCTAGAATAACATTATAAAAATTTCTTGTCTGATTTTTTATTATATCGACTAAATAACAATAGAAATAAAAAAGTAGATCTATGTGCCGGTGAGTTATAGCAAAAGTAAACTAGTGAGCACGCGATCATTTCAAATAAATTAATTAATGTTCTCAAAAATTTTAAAAACTAATTAGTTTGTAATTAATATATTTTGAATTTTATAAATTGCTTTTTGTTCTGATATTTAGAGATCTAATCACAAAGTATAGCTTAAAAAAAATTAATTTTTGAGAATTGATGTGATTGTGTTGAAGTATTTTAGCATTCATAAATTTGTAGTCATATTTCTTGATTTTTTATAAAGTATTTATAAAAAATTATTATATTACAAACTCTATGTAAGATTTTTAGAAAGAAACTTCTAAAAAATCATTTCTGTCTCTTAATACAATTCTTACAAATATTTTTCCTAAAAATTAGTATCAAAGAGTAAAAAAGGAAGAAATAAAGAACAATCAAATTACAATAAGAACTAGATAGAAAGAGAGAGAATAAAAATACGAATAAATCTAGTAAGTTTTATATGATTTTTATTAAGATCGGATGCCAACGAAGATTTTAAAAAGGTCTAGAGCGCGCACAGCGTTAAGCCAAGTGGCAATCTTTCATCCACTCCATTTCCAACCACATCTTCATAGTATTTGGCAACCAGTAAAAACTTATAAAAGAAAACTCCATGATCGTGGAGTCTTTTTTAATATCTCATCATTATCAATATCCGAGCCAACATTATCAACAATTACAATACGGCAGCCTAAGACTGTCCGTTTCGAAATCTATGCTTCAGCTGCCTTCTCCCCTGTTGGAGATGGCTTCGCTGAGATTGCCAGATTCGGATAAATTCAATCATGATCATAGACTAAATAATGGTCAACAATTAGTTACTAACCTTCCTACTAGCTCTAATGAATTGATAGCCTTAGAAGACTTTAGAAGTGTTGTGACTGCCAGAGCAGAAATATTCGCCGAATATGTCAATGGTTCAATGCAGGATTTATTAGTACTAGCAAGTACTCGACGGTCTTCATCTTTTGGTGGAGATACTATAGATAATACTGAAGATTATCTACAATTGAATGGTTTCTTTAATGGGACAAATAATGGAACCAACAATCTGTCAGTGGAACAAGTGCGAGATAGATGGTACAGGCATAGTGTAGCAATGTCCATCGTATACTTTGTAGCTTATTGTTTAGTTTTCGTTGTTGGACTAATAGGAAACAGTTTCGTTATTGCTGTTGTTTATCGCTCTCCTAGAATGCGCACGGTAACAAATTTTTTCATTGTCAATCTTGCCGTAGCCGATGTGTTGGTTATTGTGTTTTGTTTACCTGCTACTTTAATGAGCAACATTTTTGTCCGTAAGTAGTTATAAAATCAATTTTTCACTTCTTTTACTATAAATTTCAAATATTTTCTGCTAAATTATCTTCTAGTGTATATTATAATCTAGATTTGAAAGCTGTGAGATATAATTTTAGGAAATATTAAAAATATTATAAATATTTTTTCATTGTTCTTTTTATTAAGAAAATATTTAAAAAATCATATTTAAAATAACATTTAATGTAAACTAACAAATTTTTAAATAAAAAATAAATCCTTTTACTTAAATTTATTTTGTAAATTTATATTGTTTTATTTAAACAATTATTTTTAAAATAAAATAATGTAGTCATAAATACGTATTTTAAAAAGAAAAAGTTGAAAAAAATACCATTTTACATAATGTAGGTGAATTAAATAAGAATTTAAATATGATATTTTAAGTATAAAAACTAATTGTTAATATAATATATTAAAATAATTAATTAATAAATTTTTATCTCAATTATTTATATTTTATATGAATTTTTTATATTCTGTACAATTATTTTAAACATAACAAAATTTTGACATGAATTCGGTTTAAAAAAATGAATTTTTTAATTACAGTAAACCCAGTATTAGTATATAATTAGGATTATTATTTAAAAAATAATATAGTTAAATTTCAGATAAACAATTTTAATGAATAAAATTACATATTATTAAATTCTTAATAACAAAAATATTTCCAAATCTTAAATGTTTAAAATTTATACTAATCATTTTACAGATTAATAGCATTAAATTTAATAATAAAAATTATTTATTTTTATCAAAAAGAAGAAATTTAAATGTTGAATATATATTTATATATATACATACATATGAAATGTATACTTACAAAAATTACTTAAATAGTTACGATTAAACTTCATAGCAAATTAAGAATTTATTTATATATTTTATATTTTTATTATTTATAAATTAAAAGTAACACATATATAAAAAAATATAAATGCTATTACTTTTTATGTATAAATATACTAGAAATAAGTATTCATTTCTAAATAGCTTATTTAATAAATCAAATACTTAGCAATATATACCCAACAAGATATATGAATAGATTTTCCAAAAAGACAAATCTCATTAGATAATTGTACACTTAAATAATTTACTAAAACGAAAAAGATGTATTAAAGAAAATTTTATAATAATTTTAAATAATTTTTAATAAAATAGTTAATTTATGGATTAATTATAGATATTTATTATTATTTGTAATTTTTTGACAATAGTTTTGAAGCTCTTTAATAAAAAATATTGTAGCTTTTGATCGCATAATTCCTATATTTTTCAATACAATTATGCAATATACAAAAAAAAATATTATGTAAGTAGTGATAAAGAATTGCGAAAGAATATAGTTTATATATTCAAAATGAATTCAATTTAACTAATTTTTCATGAATAATATATTTAAAAATATTAAATTTAAAATTTAAATTGACACATTTTATCAAATTTTAAAAAAATAATCAATTCAAATATGAGTATCATCAAATCAATTAAATATTAAAATGAAATTGAAACTAAATATAAATTTTTATTAAATTTAATGTGATTGTTAAGTATACAAATAAGACAAAACATGTTCGAAATTTTTATTTAAATGTATATTTTACCGTACAAAATATTATAAATGTTTCGTTAAAATTAAAAGGATAAAAAATAAACTAATAAAAGAACAACTGTGAAATGACAAAGAAAGAAAAAGTGTATTTACAAGAATAGAAGATCAATAAAAGGCAAAGATCATTAAACAAAAGAGAAATTTATTAAATTTAGTGATGCATACTTGAGTTACTACTTAAAAATACCTTTAAATTTTCAAAATATTAAAATTAATGCTTTTTTAATTTTATTTCAGTTATATCTTAATATTTATAAAAAATATAGTAATGTTACCTTATATGTATCAATTATTATAAACTAAAATACATAATAGGCGATTGTAAAATCTTCAAATTTTTTAATTACTTTAATAAAATTAAGATATAAATTAGCTAAAAAATACATTAAGAATAATATAAATATATTAACTGTAATAATGGTTTATTTATTTTATTTTTATTTCATTAGAATAAAGTTTTGAAATTTTAATTAAAATATCATGATCAAATTACATAAATTAAAAAATTTATAAACAATTCGATATACTCAAATATTCTCCTGTAATTCATACAACATTTATTCATTAATTTTGCACATCATTTATTGTTTGTATAATATTGCTTGTCTTGATAAAGGTTGATTTTAAAACTTTATATGAACTCTTATATTAGTTTATACTAGTTACCTAAAATCAGTGTCAATATTCTATTACTGGATTGGTGGTTCAAAATGTAATGTATCGCTAAACGAATATATTTTTTGTACGTTTGAAAACGTACTTTTTTATATATAGATAAACATAAAAGAATAAATGTAATCATATAACTTTATTTTATTTTTTACTTTATTGTTTTTGTAATTTATTCTAAATTACTTCCTAAAATTTCTTTTAAAAACTAATATCAGTTAATTATGTGTTCAATAGAAAATCATTAGATGTTACAATGCAATGCTCTTTTTAGTATCAAATACAAGATAAACTTTTGCATAAACTTGAAAAAAAAATAATTTCACTTATAATGATCAATAAAATATATATAAAAAAATTAAAGAATTACATGAAAACATTGGAAATGAAACTAATCTGATATTAAAGAATAGTCTATTTTAAAAAATAATTCTAATTAAAAACACATTATATCATTATGTACGACATATTAATAAATTTATGTATTATATTTCAGAAAATTCTGATAAGTATAATAATATATTGTACAAAGTTCGTTGTAAAACAAATTCTAGATATTTATAAGAAATTAAAAACTTTTTAAATATTCAAAATTAAATAAATATTTAAAAATTTAATTTGTCAATTTAATACAAATATAAATTGCATTATTCTTCAATAGAAGTTATTAATTTAAAAATTTATAATATTATTAAATAATAAAAAATAATTAATAGTATACGAAAATTGTGAATCTAAATTTTAAATAAATTATCTTATGAATTTATAAAAATATAATTAATATATTTATATTGATGTCCGATATTGAAATTATATTTTGATATATGTTTTGGTATAAAAGCGATTTAAAGATTAGATGTATGTATTATTCCATCTCTCTTAATTTTGAAAAACTTGAAATTCGTATTTTGATGTTTTTTCAAGTAATCAATATTTTACGAATGAATAACATATTCATTTATAAAAATATTTTGAGAATTTTCAGAAATATTTAAGTAATAATATGAATATTTATATTTATATAACAATATAATAATATTATAAGATAATTATACTAACATAGTAATACATAAAATACTTCTAAAATTTAGTTTAACTACAAAAGAATAAGTTGAATGCATTTTTATATTGAATACATACATTAATATTAAATTTACCCGCAGTGATTGTTTTCATATATTGAAACATTAATATTCATACATATTAAAACTTTTATTTTGCTAATAATTATAATTTTTAAATAAAATCACCATGCAAAATATAAATATTAAAAAAGAAAAGACTAAAAGAATTGTATAGCTGTTATAAAATTTTTAATAATAATAATTTAAAATAAAAAATTAAAAAGCAATTTGAAATTTCAAAACTTATATTGATAAATAAATTAAATTTGCTGATAATAATCTAATTAAAATTAAAACCACAAAAAATATAACTAAATAGTTATTTAAAAAATAATTATTTGGTAGTTATATCTCCAATAAAACATTATAATTATACATAAAAAACTTAAGAAGATTATTTCATATCATTCCAGATATTTTATTAAATAATCAAATTGCATAAAATATTTCAGTTATATTTTAAATTTGAAGAAAAGCATTCAAATAAATTTTTCTTTATATAAATCAGAACATTTTGTTAGTTGTATGAATTCATAATATCCTTTTATAAAACATCAAATTTCTATATATTTAAATTAAAAATATAGTTTTATTCAATTATAAAATACAATAATTAGCCATGTAAAAGTATATTATCGATTTACAATCGAATAAATCATAACTGATATACATACATTTGGAAAAGAATATTTATTATTAATATGAGAACAATTAAATAGTAGTAATTTTTTTATTATTTAATAATTCTGCTGAAATTTAATGCTAAACTTATTTTACAATTTTTTATTAAATATTAAATTTAATATTAAACAATATTGCATAGAATAAGAAAAATATTATTTAATTTAATTATCCGTTTTTTGTTATTCTTCTTTTTATTTAATATTTTGATTATAAATATATTGAATAAATGCAATAATTAATTTTCAAATAAAATGTTTATTACAAGATATAATTATTAATTACACAATAAAATTTATATTTTAAAAAAATTGTAATTATTTTAATATAAACACTTATAATGGTTCAATCAATAAAGTTATCAGTATAATATTTTCTAGAAAAAATTAGAACAAAGGATATATTAGTATCATAAAATGCATACATAAGAAAATAAAAAACATGAGATATTTTATAAAATTATCGATATAATTTTTGGTAAAATATAAAATAATATTTTTTATAAAATTTAGGTATAGTAGTTTTATATTTCATATATAATTTTGATTTGTATTAAATCTATTTTATATTAAAAATAAAGTTTTGATTTTTTAATATAATAATAAAAATAGGTTGGGCTTGGTATAAGAATTGCACCAACACACACACATTTATATATATCCATATAACTAATTTTCTTATAATTTGCATTTAATTTTATATAAATTTATTAATAATAATAAATAAATATTTACTTTATAAAAACTTAATTGAAACTTATACTCAATTCAGGTGATATAAGTTTTAATAAGTAAATTTTTCAAATTAAGCATGATTTGGTAATATAATATTGAGTAGATGAAGGTTGAAAAGATTCTAAAATTGCAAACAATAAAGAAGAAGTAATAGAATTAAAAGAGATTACTTTATTTACTTGTAAATAAGATAGAAATTTTATTATTTGATTTAGAAAATAAACTCATAATCAAGATATGTAAGTACACATTTGTAGATGCAAGATAGTATTTTTTTATATTACTATAATAATATATAAATATACACGGTTATTATATTTAATTTTTGAAAATATTACAAATAGGTATCTAAAAGAAGTAGGTAAATGATTTCGATAGTGATTCAAAAAACTATTCAAATTAATAAGCTGTAAACAACCAAAAGCTGATTAAGTCTTCACATAAATTGTCTATCTTGATTTTGATACCATAATATTTTAATTTAATTTAATTTTTTATTTTTGTTTATTTTTTACAGCAACGTTGGACAAAGAATATTAATAATATACTCTTCATAATGGATATAATACCAAAATAAACTGGTAAAAAGAGAAAAGAGAAAGAAGGATAAAATGATGAAAAGATTAAGAGAGAATATCGTAAAGGATATAAAAAAGAGGGGGTAATTTGAACAATCCACTGTATGTAAGTAAGATCATATAAAATATCGAGTAATCTTGATGCAATCAACGAATATGATGTAATCTAGAAAAATTAAATTAAAGGAGAAAGAAGTATTGAAAAAATTTAAAAAAGAGATTAGGTTGATGAGCAGTAGTATGGTGAAGATTTATAGCTAGCTTATTTGCTATTTCTAAACTAAAATGAAAATTTACTTCTCAGTGGATTTGGGATTTTTAATAAATCATGGATATGTATAAATGTGTAAAACAGGAAATTATGAATCATTATAGTTACATCTTCTATACACCGAGTGTCACGATTATAAGTAGATAGGCAGTTTTTTGTCTAAATGAATAATTAAAAAGAAATTTTTTAGCAGGTATATTAAGTCGAGTTTCAGTTATAAAGTGGAGAGGAAGAATTTTATTTTGGATGTGTAAGAAATGGGGTATAATATAATACAAGAAAATAGGGAAGAAGAATAGAAGATAGGTAATAGTAGGGATGGAAGAAATAAAAGTTGGAGTTTTACAAGTTCTGAAAGTTCGGAATTAATAATTTTGAAGTAACATCTAAAATGAAACAATTTTCACTTTTAAAAGTAGTACTAAAAAACTTAAATGGAAAGTTCTTTTTACAGATTGTTCAGAGTAATATAATCATATATGCAAAACATGTAAATTCAAAAAGAATTATAATGATTAATAATACAAGAAAAGCATTGATAAGGCGTACATCGTAAAGAAACTTTGTATGTTGGGTATTGTTTTGGATAGAGAAAAAATTTATTTGGAACTTAAATACCAAAATTATAGAATAACATCATATAACAATTTTTGGCTGATTCTTTAGGTTCTTTTGTGGTTATCCATATTAAGGAGGATAAAAATTAGAGAATGGAATTGATTTATAAGAAATGATATTTATTTGCTGCAGATCAATGAGAAATTCGCATCATAAAAAAGAAGCGGACTGATGAACTGGAGATTATCAAAAGAAAATGGAGCTGAATGAAACATGGGGCGTCACGCATACATCTATCATGGTTCTAACATCTAAAATTGTCACTAGAAATAATTACTTTTGAGATACTAAATACTTTAAAGACGAAATTCTTATTTATCATGCATAATATAAAATTTATTTGATTCTAATTAAAAATAAAAATATTAATATATGTAAAATATTCTGTAATTTAGTAAATGATCTGTTATAAATAGAAGAAAATGGTTTTTAATATATTTATATATATATTAAAAAGTTATATATTATATATATTAAAAAACTTAAAATAATAACAAACATAATCATAATATTTCTATTAAAAAGTTTGTATATTTTTCAACAGAATAAGTAAAATGTTTAAATATTAAATTTTAACTTGATTAAATTTAGCTGTATATTTAATGATTAATTATTAATTATAATTAAAATCTTCAATTTCTATAATCAAATCGTGAATTATATGTATAAATCCTTATATTATCAAAATACTACTATTACAATGAATTAGTGTTGCAATGAAATTATTTAGTTATGTTTACTAGAAATTTATATTCTGAAAATTAAAGCATAAAGAATATTTATAAAGACATTTTATCAAAATTAATTATGTTATAAATAAATAATTATTAACTTTTTTGTATGCATTATATAACGCATAGATGAATGTACATATATATATGATGCTAGTCTTCTTGCGACATGATTTTAGCTTCTTCCTGATAAATATAAAACAAAATAATCTTTTCATACAAAATTTTAAGAATATATTAATAATAAAATAAAGTAAATATATATTTAATATTGTAAGTTTACCTTCTTTTGTAGATAGTAACTTTTTTGATCTATTATTTTGCTATTGTAACAATTGTTAATAATATTATCATTTTTTATTCTCTTATGTCAAATTAGTATTTGTGATTGAATAAAAGTATTATTAAAGGTAGCTATTATAAAATTCAATTAACCTTTTATTATTTATCTAAAATTTAAATAATAAATAATTTTTATGAATATTGGAAAGTGCATGTAAAATTAATTTTAATAATTTTAAATAATGATATATGAGAGTAAATATAATGATAAATTATGAACTGAATTTTTAATTCTTTTATTAGTTTATGTAATTAGTGATTCAAGATATGAGTTGTAAACGTCTGAATGAGTTGGCTATTCGAATACAAGCTTATAACCCTTTTTTTGAACCACTCCTAAAGCTTGCATTATCTCCTTTCTACGGTAATTCTTCTTATTTATAACCAATCCAAGGCATATCAATGCAAAATGCATTTTATTTAAATTTATGCTTTTATGTAAAATCCACTTTTTTCAACTGTCTGATGCCTAGATACAATCCCAACAGTAGCATTATATGCCCATGGTTGGGACTTTCGCTAGCTATATGAACCATATTATTTTTTGCCATTAAATGGAAAACAATTATCTACCCATCTTTTAATCTTTGTTATAAATAAACTAGTTAATAAAACAAATAATAGAACATACTTCCATTGATTATCTTAACACTTACAATTTCTGATAATAACAATATAATATTTTTTAAATTATATATATTAAATATATATAATACAAGGATAAAATGTAAATAATATTTTATTTAGAAGAAAATTAATAACATTATATCTACATAATATAACTATATTTATGAAATGTAATATGTTACTGAAATTCTGAAGTAATAAAATTAATAGAATGTAATTATTAAATAGATTATACAAGCTTATATTTAAAAATACATGTAGTTATAATAAAAAATCTATAGCTATATTTAAAAAAAATATTAATTAAAGAAGTATCATATCCTGTAAAAAATTTACCACTGCATCTAATTACGTACAGCTTATGATCAGAACTTTATCAATCTTTGTTTGAAGAGACATATCAAGTAAAATTAGAATAACTATACAAGTACTATATAAAAATAATTATATGCTTAAATAAATATATATATAATTTTTTTCAAAATAGATATTATTAAAAAATTAATTAAAACTGCATCTTTTACAAAAAAATAATTTGAAACATGTATAATTTTCGATATCATATATATTATCTAGAGATTGTTAGTATAAATTTAACTTCTTTGTTTTTGTAGATCTAAATTATTTTAGATCATTATTTTTTAATAAAATAAATAAGTCCTTTATAATTAACTAACAGTCCTTCTAATAAGTTAATAATTATATTTTAAATTATTTTTTCTAAAAAATTTTTTCTTTATCATCAATCATTTTCATTTAAAAAAATAAAATCTTTATCTTTAAGTTATCATTATAGATTTTGAATGATGAAAAATTAAATAATTAAGTTTTACTTTTTTTCAAAATATTCTTATAATTCGCAAATAATTTTAAGCAAAGCTTTTTTTGTTTTCTTAAATAGAAATAATAAAGATATAAAATAGCCAGAAGTTCAAAAAAATAGTTTTACAATTGGTTTTATAAATTTTTATATTAGGAGGACTTCGAAGTAGTTTTGCAAAAAAAATTTTACTTTTAAAATATTGGTAAAAATAATAAATCAAATTAGAAATATTAAATAATATTTATTAAAGTCATATTCTAAAAAATTATAAAATTTATATATTATTTTATATTTATAAAATGATTATATAATATGCTTTTTTACTTCGTGAATTAAATAGAATAAATATTTTAAGAGATATTTTCCATTGATGAAATTATTTTAGATATGTATATAAATTTATATATATGTGTATATTAACCTTTATTTTGAAACCAAAACAAAAGTTAAAAATTTTTATTTTTTGTTTTCGATGATTTTTTCATTAAAAATAAAATTCATTTTTTAATTATGAACATTTATCACTAAATAATTTTATAATAAATAAGAAGACATTTAATAAGAATTATGCTGCTTCATGAAATAATTATATATATTTTATGTATTCTCTAATTTTTGCAAGTTAACATCAACACTTTTTCAATAAGCTTTTTTAAGGTAAACCAAAAAAATTATTATAAATCATAACTCTTGTAGTATTTTTTATTATTTTAACTATTATTATTATTAAAGATTGATATATCATAATATTTATTTAAATCATAAAATAATTTAACAAGTATCTAAATTGATGATTGAAATTAACAAATATAATAATTCCAATTTACTGTTAAGATGAAAATAATTTTTCTCTAAGACTTTTAAAAAATTCATAACTTCTTGTGTATAATTCACGAAACACTTAAACTTGATATAATATATAACAGAAAACAATATATTAGTTTTAATTAATATTGTATTAATAATTGAAATTGTATTAACTGTTCGATTTTAACACATGATATTTTATTACTCGTAACTACGTGAAAAACCCACGAACTACATTATATTTTAGTTTTATTATCAATAATTTTCACAATTTTGGAAAAGTTTTTTTTATAAATGCTAAAAATTGATTTTACGACTCCCTAGAATCTTGAAATTTACTTTTATAATTATTGTCATTATATTAAATTACATTAGAAGTGTATCTAATAGAAATTATTAAAAATTTTAAGTAGATATAAGAAATTAAGTAAAATAAGTATTTTGCCATATTAATTAATATTTACAGTCATACAATGTAACATAAAAAAATAAAACTATTAACAATTAATATAAATAAATTATATAGTTGATACTTCATTTTATGAAATAAATAATTAGGAAGGAAATAGCTTGAGTTAAAATTAAAAATTTCAATTGCTATATAAGAAACATGTAGTTTTATAAAAACTATTTGAAAATCACGTATCATGTATTATTTATTAAAAATAAATGTAATTATATTCATATCTATCAATTAAATATAGTTTAATGTGAATTCGAATATAAATTTTTACATAAATTTTTTTAATTGAATTTTGGAAAAATATTAATTTATTATTATAAAAGGAAATTCTTGTTGGTTGCAGTTTATCTGCAACGTTTGTTGTCTATATTCCTCTACGTACAATGTTAATTTTTCTCGTAAATATAGATGTCTAAGCTATAATTTATTATCATGGTGTATAAAATAATTAAAAGTAATTTCATGCTTAATTTAAAATATGAGTAAATATGGGTATTTATACAAGAATTAAAATATTTGGTGTTATTTCTTATTTTTGGGCGTATTTTTTACGTATCGAATTACTTATCTTATTCTTGTCTTTATTGAAGTGATTGATATATAATTGTAAGAAATATTAATAATAATATTAATTACATATAATAATGAATGATCTTTAAAAAATAAGTGTGCAAAACATACTTCAAATTATTTTATATACATATTTGAAAAATGATAAATACATATTTTTCTACTCGATTCATGATAAATAAACGGTTATCGTATCTAATATATTTATATTTCTCAAGTTTTTAGCATACATATTTACTTCTCAGTACTATTCATGTTTTTATAATAACGATAAAGTAACCGTACCTCATATAGATTTTATTTTTTACCTAGGAAATTCACATTATATTTTTATTGATTTCTAAGTACAGTTATACCGACTTGAAAATAAAATAGGATTCTTTAAAATGCTGAACTTTAAGAAAATGGAAAATCGATTTTTCCACAGTAGTGACTACCCTTGACCCTTTGAAGGTGCGTATGATACAGATATGCAAATTAATCAAGTAAGTTCTTTATTCAAAATAAAAGGTGTATTTTAATATATGTACGTTTGTGTGTGTAATAAAAGAAAATATAATTTAAATGGATAATCAAGTAATCTTATGTTATGGAAATATTAAGAGTTAAATCAATTCAATCCAGATAAAATTTTATTTGTTTATAATTTATTACTTATTATTCGTTATCAATCGCGATTTCGTTTTTGACCTCATACTTTTATTAAGCTACTCTTGGTACTACTCAATCGCGCGTTCTCTGTCTTATTTATTATGCCTTGATAAGAATTATAATTTCGAAAAAATTATTCTTTTCATTTAAATTTAAAATTCAAAATTTATATGTATGACAATTCTAATAAAATTCTCTTTCCTCTTCTTCTTCTTCTTATGAACTTCTCTTTCCTCTATTACTTATAGCCTCGTCTTCATCACGAGTTCATCTCTTTATTTTGTACAAATTTTGTATTCGTCATCGCTTTCGTCTTTGAAATGAAACTCTTACAACGTACCACCAGATTCGCAACCATAAAAATTATTTCCAGATTTTAAGTTATATTCTAGTTTCATTATTCTTCTTTTTTCTTTTATCTTTTATTTCATGAAGGTTTATTAGTTTCTCCATAGAAAAATAGGCTACATTCTATATAAAGCTCTGTTTTACAAAATAAGAAATTTTTTATTACATTTGAAATATAGACAATTCATTGAAATTAATGAGCATCTCACATCTTATCACAAATAACCAAATCACTATATTTAATTTAGATAGATTTAATTTATACTTTTAGATGATGATATGCTGAAAAATTCGAAAAATCTCTTGCATTTTTATAAGATAGAGGATCATTTTTTATTTTATATATTTTATTTATATTATATATATTTATTTATTAAAATCTAATAATTACAATATCTATATAATATGTTGCTTTTTTCAATCATAATAAACCATGATTTTAAATATAATAACTACTTGCGAATAATATGCTGATATGTACAGTGATTGCAATCTTACAGGTTATTGTTAAATATAAATAAAGGTATTATTATTTAAAAAAAATTAATTTTAAAAATATATAATTGATAAAAATAGTTTTATATTTCTACAATTTCTACTTTATTTCAACATAATGATAAGAGTAAATATAAATAATAATTATATTTCAGAAAAATATAGATCTCCATAAAAAACAAGTACATACAAAAATAAAAATTTAAAAATTAAAAACCAATAAAATTTTATAAGAAATTAATACTTTAGAGCTACGGTAATATAAACATTAATTAATCAATTGAAATTTAATAGTATAAAATATTTGAAAAAACAATTATACAACAATATTTAGTTTCAATATAAAAATAAATACTATAATAAAATTTTAATTTTTAATGATCTTTTTCTTCTTTTCATTATATTCACATTGTAGCCAAATTTATTCACGTGATCAACTACCAGGCTCTAAATTTAAAATATTTAATAATTAAAATTCTTCTTTTGTTGAAAACATTACACTCAAATATATAAAAATATATTATTGAATTAAGTAAATTTTTATTATTATATTTTTTCATTTATTTAGAAATTGTATAATACTAATGACATGATAAATCTTATTCACGTAATTACATATGATTTTAGAATTTAATAAAATTCCAAATTTTGAGTTTTGTTCCTTACGAGAGCTTACAAGAAAAGACCTTGTTTACGAAATCGTATTTAATCATCTCGAATTAAAATTTGAGAGCAATGATAGGATAATTTTACTTTACGTAATCTTTATTATTTGTATTCCTCTCTTTGATCATTCCTACAAAATAATTTTACAATTTTAAATTACTAATGCGAATTTCTACTAAATAAATTGATTTTTTTATATTAGTAGTAATTATATAAACATAATAATTATAGAATATTTATTTATTTTATTAACGTGTAATTATAAATATTTGTAAAATAAATATTATATTATTTTAGTTATATATAATACAAATATTGTTTTTCAAAAATTAAATAATCTCCCAATTGTTAAATTATATTATTTTCTTCAATTCTTTAATTCGTTAAGAAAAAGTTAAAATGTATATATCTTTAATAAATTATATGTATGATACAAATAAAAATCGTTAGAATTTTGTATGTATGAAATAAAAGAATTCATTACTTGAATAAAAATAACATTTTACTATTCTGTAATAAAGAATTAATTTTTAAACATATTTTTTTTTTCTAGTTTTTAAAAAAATTATGAATGGAAACTTATATTTATATAATATAAACTAACATTACATACTTGTTAAGGATTTTGTTTTTATCTGAGAAAGAGGAAATAAGAAATTATCAAATCTCTTCAATATTACATGAATTGCTTTATAATAAAATCACAAATAAATTATTATAAACTTATATTTTCTTAGTAAAAATAGTTTTTAGTTAATAATAGAATCCAATTTTTTAATTTAGAAATAATTTTTTAAATAGTTTTAGATACAAAATTATTTCATTTTCAAAATGAAATTTTGATATACATGGGAATCTATTAGTATAGAACAACATTTATCTAATTATATAAATACTTATAATGGCAAAAAACCGCTTTCACTTTTGACTAATTAATACAATATTTTTATTTATAAATTAATAATTATTCATTATAATAATATTACGCTATTATAATTTTTGCTTTTTCACATGAATCAAAACGTATAAAATATTTACCGTTTAATAAAATTTTTAAATTATTACACAAATTTAAATAATTTTTTTAACACATAGTATTAATATCATGAAAAAATTAAATCTCTATTTTCTTTATATTAAAATAATAAATTTTATAATTTTAATTTAATTGATACGAAAGTTTATTTTCTAATACATAATACGTAAATATAATTGAAAATTTGTTACTTATATAAATACGTGTATAACTTCATATAAAATAATATATTTTATATTCTAGTTACCAATATAATTATATATTTGTTTTTTTAATTATATTGCAATAATTTATCCTTATGACCTCCTTCGCTTGTTTTTATTTCATCTTCATTTTCTTCGTATATATCTAGTAACCACGATCACTTTATTTTGAAACATTCGTATACTTACTAAAAAGTGTATGTGTATAAAAGTTTTCTTGACCCAGTTTTCATGCGTGGATGCAAACGGAAAGTTATTTGCCTGATAGTTCAAATAGAATGAATTAGATAAGAGATAATTATTCAACTCAGACGACATATATGTGTGCACTTATATAAAGTTAATTCCAAGTATATATTTATTTACTTTAGTTTTCTAGTTTTCTGTAATCAAACAATTACGCAACGGTTAATCAAATATTAACTATACTTTAAATAGTAACATTTCAATTATATAAAAAATTATAAAATTAAATTCCAAACTTCACTTTCAAATTTCCCTCAGTATATTCTATTTCTAAAATTTTAATGAAATTAAAAGTCTATAAGAAGGCACATAGCGTTAACTTATGTTGACTTTCATACTACTAAAAATTTCTAATCAATATATAAAAAAAGAATGTACACGGTAAAATTTTAAAAAATAGTTACATATTTAGTATAAATAATTTGCATTTGTAAAGTAACATAATTTTAGATCCTTCAATTTTGAAACATGATACTGATAAAAATAATAAAAATCTTTTGTATAAAATTAATAAATTATTATACTACAAATTAACTGAAAAATTTTAATTATTTAAATATTTTATTTTACATAAATTAGAAAACTATAAACTATAAGGTAGGAAATTATTTGACAAGCTAATCATTAAATCTAAGCATGTGAAAAATAATTAAAGTATGGAAGAAAGAGTTGTCGGATGTACGTTATTAGATTACCAACGAGATAACGTATTATTTGTATTTCGAATAAAACAATATATATAGTTTTATAAAATGTAATAAAAGCTTGTAATCATGAATTTGGTACTTTTAGAGAACTTGTCTAAATAATTATTGGCCCGAAGTAATAATATATGAAGATACTGGTCTAATAGACCATTCATGAGAAAAAAGAATAAAAACAGATCGACATATAAAGTAACATTCGAGCTTGCAAGGGCAATTATTGTAGATAAATTTTGAATACTCGTTCCCAACAAAGATCGTAACCTAAGGCAAGTTTTGTTCGTCAATCTAACTTTCACTCTTTTTGCATGCGATTTTCAACATTTAAAGATGTACAAATAACGCTAACAGGTTCTATTTTATTTCTGTAAACTTGTATTAGCTAAATTTACTTTGATAATTTTAGATTCAAATTCATTATTTGTGCATTAAATTCTATCTTCTTGATTGAGGACTAGCATTACTTAATAAATGTACATACATGAAATTACATTACACTTATTGTATATTTTTCTAAGAAATACAGAGGACTCTCGTAGAAATATTTAACATAAAATTACATTTATGAAAACTTAATTTTTAGGCAAATAAATTACTTAACAGATTTATAACAATTAAAAAATCACTTAATATATCTTTCGTGTTAAAATATATAAATTTCAATCTAAAAATATTTAAAATTGTAGCGACAACATTTTGTCAA
The DNA here is from genome assembly GCA_018907195.1 of Dolichoris vasculosae. Classification (NCBI taxonomy): domain Eukaryota; kingdom Metazoa; phylum Arthropoda; class Insecta; order Hymenoptera; family Agaonidae; genus Dolichoris; species Dolichoris vasculosae. The sequence goes on from JACCHY010000029.1 coordinate 1,367,855, forward strand.
ATTATATTATTTTATAATATATATTATTACGTTTATTTTATCATATTTTTCTAAAATATTTTGATTGAATTTATTTTCATAGACATTAAAAAGTGATAATACACCAAATTTTAATACATCAAAGTCAACATATTCATGACACTTTACGTTATAAATTTACAAGTTTATATTATTAAATTTTATTTAAATTTTTAAGTGTAATAATGTATCTATTAATTATTAATTTAAGAAATATTTTTTTTTCCTTTTTTTGAAAAAAATAGTATTATGATTTTAAAAAAAATATGTGCAATTCCAATCCTTTTCTTAAAATAGAATATACATAACATTAATTATAATTTATAACACAGTTATTAAAAAAAATAAATATTCGATTCTATACCATTTATTATATTTTAAAATACGTTTTATAAATATTTTTCAGTTGATAAATATTTTCATAGTTATACATATTTAATAATTTTATTTTAATACTTAATAAATATATAAATATTTTTAGTGTTAAACAATTATAAACACTTAGAAATTTTTTAAAAATAATTAGTTATATTTTTGCGTTTTAAATTTATTCAATGGTAAATATAATATGTAAATAGTTTTCGTATATATATATAAGTATATTTATGTATATAAACCAAATTAAAATGCTCAGTGAATAAATAAGAATCACTTTCCAGGAATTTAAATAAATTATTTATAATATACGTACATTGTATAATTTGAAGAAAATTTTTCTTGATTATTCTGTAAAGTCTAACTTATTTTAAAACCAATAACTGTTAATATAATAAATTTAATAACACTTTAAATTAATGAGCCACTCATTTTAAACAAAAAATAAATTGAAATATAAAACATATATTTTTTCATATTATATTTTTATTTTTTATATATCATTATATTGTTTTAATTATTTTTAATAAAATTAAAGATACTATTCTTATAATGCTTTATATTTATATAATTTTTTATATATGCCTACATTATACACTGCACTCGGCCTAAATATTGACTTTGTTTTGATGAGTTTAAATGACAAAATTATAAATAATTTAAAAATTATAAGCCAAAATCATACGTTACAATATTTACAAAATATAATATTCTAAATATAATAATAAATAAATTATTTTTAATGCATAACAATCGAATTAAAATTATTAAATAAATAAAAGACTTATAGAATACAAATAACAAAAATTTTTTTAATTTCTATTCAAAAAATTCATATAAAAATAAATTATCCATTTCAAGTTTTTCATATAAATTATAGATAATCTAATTTTATAACTTTCTAATACTTCTGTTAAATTATTATTATATTTAATTATTTTATTTTACTTATTTAATTTTAAGTTCAATACCGCTTTGAACTTGTTTTATACAATCAAAAATTGAAAATATATATTTTAATAATTCGGTATTTCAATGTCTATTAACTACATCTTATAATTGAGAATAAATGTTATAACTAATTTTATCGCATAAAATTTTTTATTTATAAAAAAATTGTTGATGCACTAAATTATTTATATATAATGTTAAAACTCAAAATACAGTAAGATGAGATATTTTTATATAAATTATATTGATAAAATTAAAGTTGAAATTTGCTCAATGGTAAAAGAAAATATTTGTCTTGAATTCTTATCTTATCAAGTTGTTGTTTAGCTTCAGTTAAATTAAAATTTTTACTTATTACATCATAAAAAAGAATTTTATAATTTTTTAAATATTAATTATTGCTTCTACGTTATTCGATAAAAATAATGTAAATGAATTAAAAAAACTATACTATTAAAATACATCTAATATAATAAGATATAAGATATTTTAAATATATATAAATATAAACAGTGTAATTGATTTAGGCATTATATTTTAAAAGTAAATTTCATTCACTATGTATGAATTTCTAATTTGTTTATAATTATTAATTTTAATTAATACTGAACAAAATTAAATCAAAAAAATTTAATATGTTTCATTTACAAATGTTATAATGTTATAATATTATAAAGAACTAAGCAAATATTAGTATTCATTTTTATTCTAAATTAGTTTAGACCAATAATAAGTAAGATATTTAAAATGTTACTTAAAAATCATTTTTATATAATATTATATATAAAAAGGTGTATAATATAATGTTGCAATTATAACTTTTATAAATTTGTTAAGATGTGTTACAGTAGCATAAATATGGTTGCGCACAATTCACTAACCGCAAGAGGTCGCTCAAATCAATTAGGTCGCCAACCCAGTTAGTTCACCTGTAGATATTCATTTTTATGTAGCACATACTTCATATCCACTTGCTTGATAGTTGAGGTTCAATATATTATATCTTATATAAAACAAACTTTTATTTTCTACTAGATGTATAGGTATAAGTTTATAAATATTCCTCTAACTATGTATTTAGATAAATATCATGAAGGTCAATTTATCAAATTATTTTTTCATACTAGACTTTTCTATCTTTCTCTCACTTGTATACAAATAATTTGATCACTATAGAGTATTATTCTATCTCTTATAAAAGTTAAATAAGAATTATTCATAAATACATTTAATTATGTATTTATGAAAAATTATTAATAAATTTTTAAAAACTATTATTTTACATATACACTTTTTTATATATTTAAAAATATATTAAATTATTAATTTATTATTCATAAAAAAAAATTCTAAAAAATCTGATTACTGTTTTAAATTAAAATTAAATACTTTAATATTTAATTAATTTTTAACTTTTTTATTTTTTGTTATCACTTTTTCTTTTATTCTCATTTCTTATAAATAAACTAAAAAAGTAAATAGATGCAAATATTAAATATTGTTCTAGAAAAATGTATAAAATACAATTTTAACATTTTTTATTCATACAATTAAATTTTCTTAGTAATCACATTTATCTAAAAAAAATACGACTGCGTTCATTATTTTATAATATTATTTTATAGCACTGTTAAAAGTTTGTGTATCAAATTTTTATATACTGTTTATATAAATAGTGAAAATCAATATTATTAACCAACTAACGAATGTATGATTAGAGTCTATTTATATTTGTAATATGTTAATTATATTAAGTAACATTTGACGTACCCATTAGTAATTTAATGTACATATAAACATGTCAATAATAATAATAATAGAAAAGAAATCTTTAAAATACTCCAATCATTTTATGATTAATTTAATCATAAGTTATGTATGCTTTATAAGTAGAATATTAATATTCAAGTTGAACAAATAAAAAATTTTCAATGATTTACTATAAATTGATTATGGCTTTTTCGACTCTTTTTCTTGTATAAAAATGAACCAAATATCTTTTAGAATTCTTGAATGTAAGGTTATACTCATTCTTTTGATTAGAAAAAGATCAAACATCTTCTACATCCTTTAGAAATTGTGTGAGATTCTTTAGGTTCGATATAAGAAGATCAAAGTACTTCTAAAGTCTTTAAATATTCTGTATTTTTTAATTCTATTAGTTCTACTAGAAGTTATTCTAAAATTAATTTTTTTTCAAAATATTGAATTTACTAAATTTAATCTTTTATTTATATAAAAAAATTTATATTATTATTAGAAGTTTACGTAATATTATACAATATTATTTTTGATATAGAGTTGATTTTATAATATGAATTATGTATTACATTTTTCGTATTTATTAAATATAAATTTACATAAATTATAAAAAATTATTTAAATCAAATATATTTAATCCACAATAATGTTTTTAAGAAATAAAAGTAAATAATTTTTTATAAGTAATAAATGACCTCAAAAAGTTTATATTTATTATTTATTATAACTGAAAAGAGAAGAGAAAAAGAAAAAAATTAAAATTCACGATATAAATTAATTTTTGAAAAATTTTCTTTGAAATTTACGTAAAATTTGAATATAAACTATCAAAAATATACATATTATTTTTTAAATTTTTAAGTACTAATTTTATAAGTATTTAAAAGTAAAAGAATACATTCTAAAAACTAGTTTTATTTTCTAAATTGGAAAGGAAGCAAGAAAAAATTCATCCAGTTTCATGAATGTATTTCACTAAAACTAATATAAAAGTATATTTATTTTGTAGATATATATAAATTATTGATCTAAATTTTCTATAATATTTATAAAACTGATTACAGATAAATTTCTAAAGTTATAAATCTTGTAATTTAATAATGCATGATTTTAACTTATATGTAATAAAAAAGAAATTTATGAATATAGGTAACTTTTTCTTTCCTAGAAACACGATACTTAGTTTTATATATCACATGCATTTATACTTTATTGTCATAAAATATAAAAATAAAATAACATAATATTGATAATTGTTAATTTTTTAATCATAATCTGTTTTGGATAAATTAACCAATAAATTGTACATCATTTATTTTCATTCATTATTATAATTCACTTATAACTTGTTACTTATAAGAATTTATACAATATATTATTTTAATAACATATATACTTCCTTACAGTATTATGTCTATTAGTTATATAAAATATAGTATATATTGACATATTAAATACATATTAAAGTATATATTAAATACAGTACATATTTCTCAGCAAAAAATGTTTTTAATCAAATTTGAATTGACAAATACATTTTATAGAATATATAATATGTTCGACTGATGAATTTTTTTTATATTTACTTTTATTTATAAAAAAATTGATTTGATAGAATAGATTTTTTTCCTTAATTGTAACTAATAGAAATTGTAAAAATATAATTTAATTCAAATACATGAATTAAATTGCATATTTTTAACACTATTGCGTTAATTATAGAAATGAAAAATGGAAAGATCTTTTCATAAAATAAGACGCCTACAATTTTTTTTAATGTTTATATTTCAACCTCAAAATCTAAATAATATGAATATAGTGTATTACAATAAAGCATGTCCAAATTAATACATATTAAAAAATATATTAATGTTTTTAAATCATAAAATATTAATTATTAAAAAATAAATTAAAAATTATTTAATTTATTTTTAAAATTAATTAATTTTAAATTTCATTAAATATTACGGATTTTAAGTAAACATTATTAAATTAATTAATTCAATAAAATTAGTATTTTAGAAACACAAATTTCATCATTTTTATTATATATTTTATGTGACATTGATATCACTTATTAATCATACAATTTTTTCCTTTTAGCTTTTATTTTATAATTCAACTAACTTATTTACTTTTATATAAAATAAATTTATGGAATTTTATTTCTGACATTTAAGCAAATGTTTTAATAATTATGATATACTGAAAAATGATAACGTTTAGTTTGACTAATATATAATATAAAAAGATTTAAATCAAATAAAAATTAAAAGATTAAACATTTCTTGGATAATTTTTATAAAAGAAAGTATTTTATTTATAGAAATATTTTATACGCTTGACTTCATTATTATAAAATAAACAAAAATATTTTAAAAATATGGTATATATGTTAAAAAATTTAATATTAAATGTAATTTCATTCAATTATTCTTTGAATAGAAAGGTTAATTCTATTTCATTAAAGATTTTAAATAATTATTCTAATTATTTATATATTTATATATTATATTAAGAATATTATTATAATATTGAATTACCAAATAATATTTTAGAACTATTATAAAAGCTTATAGTCATACATATAACAATTTCACATTATTTAAAGTACTCTAGTTTTATATGTAATAAAAAGATGTTGGAAATTTTTATAGTATTTTTGATCTTATGTGACAGAATAAATATTAATATTCTCTGCTTTTTAAACGTTACCTACTTCCGCTCTTCTAAATCCTAATTTTGAAGTTTTATGTAAGTAAATAAATTTACCAATGTATAAGAACTCTATAGAAATACAATACATTCTCACCTTCTGTTCATATGTACGTACATAAATCATTACATACGTATGACGAAGATTGAAAGTCAACGTAATAAACTAGAAATAAAGAATACAACAGAAAATATATATCCTTGAATTTCCTCCTAGAAAAAATGTATGCTTTTGATACGTCGATAATGAAAATATATAAAAACAATAAAGCTAGAAATATTCTAGAAATATTCAAATTTATGAAAATTTTTATTTTATTTTGATGTAGAGAAGAAAAACGAAATATATCATTTTGATTGACCCCTTTTTTCTTTATCATTAAAATATTGAAAGATATGTACAATTAAGAAATTAAAAACTTTAAGATTGGACCAATTATCATCTGATTAAATTATTGTTTCAGAAAATAAAAATAATTGTCAAACATAAGAAAGTTGCCTTTAAAAAACAAAAACCTAGAAATTTAAAATGTCGAAAGAAATACTCTTCTCTTTTACATAATTTTGGTAAAAATCTCTTATAGAATTTTTCGTAACTTCCTTATATTTTAAGGCAGGCGCATTTAGTTACCCCTACCATACAACCCTGTGCGCGACTGAGTCACTAGGCCGAGTTCGCGCACTATATATCTATTATAAGGGTGGAGGGCAGTGGGACACCTGTACAAAACTGGAATTCAGGTCATGCATCTCGGTCACTTGTACTAGGTCAGTACCTCTCTATCTACCTATCTATCTATCTATGTATCTATACATCTATATGTATATATAAATATCGATCCATTTATCCATCCACCTATCTTCATATTATATATTTAACTGACCTTTATTTTTTCCTTTATTCTTTTGTTCTTAAATCTTAGAAAAACAAAAAGAAACTCGTAAAAATAATATAGTATTACAATACGAGATAATCATTCAATGCAAAGACTTTTCTGTATTTTAATTTATAAATGTAAGAAAATGTTTATAAAACATAAATATAAAAATAAGTATACACATACATACACATGTATGCACATATGGATACACATTTAGACACACACATATAGACACATGCATACATATTCACATACATATACACATCTATGAACATAAATATATGCACATACATATGCACATAAATATATACATAAATGCATTTGTATTTCAAACCATTTTAAAAATGATGATAAAAAATTTAGTACTAATAACTTATATCTACTATACTTTTTATCTTATCCAAAAAATAAACTCAAAAATATGAAGAATTCTAGTTTATAATTACTTTAAATTAATGTTTTCTTAAAATACCATTTAATTATGAATTCGTTACTAATTTAATAATTTTTTACAATATGCTAAAATTATTGTACATGATACTCTATTATTCTTATTTTAATATAAAATTTTTACGTTTTTTTTAAGTTTTTTATATTTACGCGTCATTTTATTTAAATCTTTGATAAAGATAGAGTATAGATATATTCAACAAAATATCTAAGAATCTAATACAAAATCAAATATTATGTGATTATAAACTTAAATTTTTTATTAAAAATAGTTTTAAAGCATAAGAGAGATAGAGTCAGTCTATAATAATACATAAAATTCAAATATAAAATAATAAAAATATCTGTACAGAAGTCTCGTACTGAGTCAGGAGAAAGGAGAAAAAGCAGAGGATACAGAGAGTTGTAATACAAGGGTTCGTATCGAGCTGATACGACCTTGAAGGTATTTGAAATCGGAGCAGTGTCCGGTTGCAATCTACTATATTGCGTCGGCGCAGTCATCTAAACAAACCGGCAAGCTGGGTTGCCCTACTTTCTAGGAGCTTTTACTACTATGCTACCAGAACTCCATTTTTCATTCTCTCTTTCTCTTTGATTTGCTCTCTTACTCTTGTTCTCTTGAAAAATTATATGACTAACAATTAAATATGTTTTGAAAAGAAATTAAAATTTAAGATTGTAATAATTTAGTTTTTTCATATTGTTCGGTTGATAAACAAATCTTGTTGTAGTATTGCTATTGTTGAAAATACAATTATTATCCATGTCACGTAGCTTTTTAAAATGAAAATATCATATTTTTAGTAAAATACTTCATTAATAAATAGTTTATTTTCATGATAAAGTATTTTACTATCTCTTTTACTTTTAAATTAAATTCTAAATATAAAATTAAAAATATTTAATATACGTAATTTTACTACAAATCATAACTATAATTATTAAAAAAATCTTGTTTGTATACATACAATTATTCAACAAATTTTAAATTAAAAATTAGAATTATATTCCAAAAGTTTACATATCACGAATATTAATATGAAAATGAACATAATATTAGTTATCTAGGTCTGATATAATATAAATACTTTTAAAAAATATGCATAATATAGAAAATATAAAACTATTGATCTTGCGATATATTCAATAAATTTTCAAACCCCAGAATTTTTAAACTATCAACAATTAATGAAATTATTTGATAAGAGAAATATTTTCTATGAATGTAAAAATAATAACATTTAATTTAAATAATAATATAATAATAAAATGTATAATTGATTATTATAGTTTAATAAGTAGCAAACAAAAATAATATGAATATAAATACATAAAACATACAAAAAATATATAAAATATTAAAAATCTTTACAAAGAGTTGTTTGAAACGTTTGATAACCAGCAAAATAAATTACCTCAGGAATGAATGATTATACGTTTATAAATGCCTGTATTAAATTTCCTGATATATAATATGAATATGAATTTTCAATTTATATCCATATTTCAAATTTTAGAATTTATTTCATATTATGTTATTTTTTCAAATACTTCAATTTTAACTCTATTAAATATAATCCTTTTTTTTAATTCATTTATTTTTTCTAATTTAAATAAATTTTTTAATATAGAATATAAAATAAAATTTTTTTACAATTAGATATATTTTAATAGATTGAAGTAACTCATTATAATTGATTTTTTTTAATTACCAGTTCATAATATTGTACAATAGAATTCATTTTTATTCATATCTATCGTGTACATAATATTTTCATCATTTAAATATTCTTTATTTATTAATAATAAACTAACAGTAAAAGTATTATATACCTTCAAATATTACTAGTAAATAGATCAATATATAACAATAAATGTACATATTAAAACTTTTTTCAAGTAAATATATACAATTATTATGTGTATAATAACTACAAAGTTTATATGATTTTGATCTAGATAAATGATATTAATTTTCTATTAATCTTTATATTATCTGAAAATTTTAAATTAAAAGACGTAATTTAAAAAAATATCTCACAATTATGTAATCACAATGAATTTATAAGGATAAAAAAATATTGTAATAATTACATAATGTTTTAGAAGTGTTAAACACACGAAATTGAATTACAATTCAACTTAAAATAATTTATTTTTCATATAAAATAATTCTTTAATAAATATAAATATTATAAAACAACTTTCGTATCTTTACAAGAAAATACTATTATTGTTTGGAACATATATGTATAAATTATTGTTGAACGGTAGATGAATTTAAAGTGAAAGCATTGTAATATTAAATTTACTGATATTTACATAAAAAAAATGAAAAAATTTTTGAAAAATAATTATTATAGATTTATGCATTACAAGTGGAAACAATTGAAAAAATATTTACATCTGTACCGATGTAATAATATAATTATGCAAATATAAAATATAAAAACTTTTAAATAATGTAAAATTATATTCATTTAAAGCAATAAAAGAATTAAATAAAGCTTTAAGTAAATTATTGGTATTTAAGCAGTATACAAAATTGTTCAATGATAAATAATAATAATAATAATAATAATAATAATAATAATAATAATAATAATAATAATAACAATAACAAAAATAACAACAGCAATTAATTAATGAAAATAAACTAAATGTAAGTATATTAAATTTAATAAATGTATTAAATAAATCCATTAAATAAAATATAAGGTAAAAAATAAGGAACTTTGTTTCATTTATAGGTAATAAACCTTGATAAAAAATAAATATATTTTTTCCAATACTTAAAACTTAAATATTTGTTAATGTATTACATGACTTATAAAAAGGTAGCATTTGAATATCGATTTTAGTTATAATTAAATAAATATAATATATAATTTTTTAATAAATATCTTATTCTCAAGACTTCTTCTTTTAGAATAATGGACGCTTTAATTATTGAATTGAGATATTTGATATAGAAGAATTCAGCAGAAATTATATTTGTTTTAATAACTGTATAGTAATTATATATATTGTGGGTTCAAGAATTCATCATGTTCTTAAGACTATTTTAGCCGATCTTACATACTTGTAAACTATATACGAAGTTATATAAATGCACTACATTAAAGATTGTATAAAAGAGATAATTAAAAATTCATATTAATAAAATTTTTGATAATTTTAATAAATTAAAAAATATGAATTGAGAATAAAAAAATATTTGTTATCAATAATGTTCATAATTAGCCAATTAGATTGAAGAATTTTAGATTATTAAAATCAGAAAATAGATAATAAGAAAAAATAACTTCAATGAAAACAAATTTAAAGTATTGGAATATTTAAAAAAAAAATCAATAATTGCAACTAATTCATTTTCAAATACAGTTTTATAAGTGGTATAAATACATTATTTATATATTGTAGTTTATACAAAATAATTAAACTTAAATTTTATTTACATATAGACGTAACATAAATATAGTAATATATTAATTGTATAACCCATTAGTATCGAAATAATAAAAATTCAAACTCTAATAGAATCAATTAAACGCTTAAAATGATCGAATAATATTATAATAAATATAAACTGAAAGATATAATATTAATTAATATAAATGCAAATAATGCTGAAGAATGTTTAAAATGTTTAAAAATTAACCATGTTAATAAATATATAGTAAATATACTTTTATATTGTATATTTATGTAAGATATATATATACATGGTAAAGAAATTATAATCATTTTTAAGCTTAAAATTTTTTACTTAACTTGTTTATATACTCGGTATTTTTATAAATCCATAACTTGAATAATATTACTATTTTAAAACATTCATTCTAAAAATTATGTAATACATTCGGTTCTAAAATCAGCTGTGCTCTACTCCCATATTATTATGTTACCTATTTACTTAACTTTAGCATAATTGACGTGAACCTGGTTTTTTATGTTCAGTATAAAATATGCGACATTGATTCACCTCCTGATGCATTACAGTATAAACAAATCTTCTTAATATTAAAATAACAAGGATAGTGACTACAGAGTTTAACGCGTTCATAGACATAGAATCGAGGAAGATACTTTGTATTAACCAGAAGTAATTGATATTCTTCTACAAGAATAAGGAAAACACCTGACCTTGATAGAGATTTCAGTTCAGCTCCATTACTTTGTATTCTACTAAAATCCAGTATATTAGTTACCAATTCATTACTAATTCAAAGAAGACTGCGTGCATCTTCACGAACTTTTTTTTAGTAATTCCTCTGACTGATATAATATTCAATTATACTTAAATAGATGAATAAATTACTTGAATCAAATGTATACAAAATTAATTGAAGATTACAAAATTTAATAAATATGAATATTTGCAAAGAAAGTGAAAGAAAGACAGAAATAATTATCAAAATTATTGTGGAATCAAAATCTTGGTTATTCGTTTGTTATAATATTAATACTTAATATTCATATAGCAATAATATAAAATAGAACAAAGTGGAAAGGAGAAAGAAAAATAGTACAAAAATAACAGACATTTTTAATAAAAGATATTTGGTTAAAGTAATTAAAGGTAAAAATAGAGCACATTACTCATACGAAGTCTCTGAAGGAAGCAGAAGACGCACCCTAAAGGCTGTAAGATCACATCAAAGATTTTCACTCTCTTGTCGAGGCTTGCCAGCTTTATAACTTTTACGGTAGAACAATAACAGCTATGACACTTATTTTGCGTAGTCTCCTCCCGTAAGTTCCATGTACTAGAGAATTCCAAGTTCGGACCAATGATGAAAGGGAGAGAGTACTGCAGTAATGAATGACTTAGTATTGCAACAGAGAAAACTGCAACAATAATGAGTTTCTTAGTAATGCACCATCAGATGAAGAAAATTTAGTTAGTGACAAACCTTTTATTTATATTTTAATATTTGTATAATTAATTAATATACAATAATTGTATTTTTCTTATATGATATATTTATTATAAATTTAATTCAATAATATTTTTATATTTTTTATATCTTTAAATTTTTTTATAAATTATAATATTCTATTTATAATATTGAATCAGTATAAAAGTATATTTAAAGTTAATAATAATATTTCTTTTAATTAGATTCTTTTACATTAATTAAATTCACATTATTTAAATCAATAATAAGATTTCATAAAAAATACAGAAAATATTTAATTTAATATAATTAAATTAAATGATTATTATAATATAAGAAACAAATATTTGTTTTATAAGGAACAAATAAGTTTAAAAACAAAATTTTCTAAATGTGCTATATATATACATAGAAATATAAAAGTAATTAAAACAAATTATTATTATTAATAAAATTTTTAATTATTATTGATAAATAAAAAATATTAATAATCGCAGTAGTCAAATTTTTTTAAAAGATAACATTTTTTTTAAATGATAAAATTTCACAATCTTTTTTTAAAATTAAATAACATTTTAGAAGTATAAAAAATTTTAATTTACATGTTTACCCATTACTTCTGAGTTAGTAATGATTACTTCAAGTAAAACGTCTTACTGTACAAAAGCATAAAATCCAATTGAATTAATATGTTGGTTAGTTATGTATAGTAGATACCATAAAATTAAAGTATTTATTAATTTATTTTTTAATATTTGCAAGTCTCGTAATACTTAAGCAAATATACACCTTTTTTTATAATTTTATTTATATTTTCTAACGAAAAAAAAACTAATAGTTCTATTATATATAAGCAAGTATTAATGCTGTTATTTTAATACTGAAATTTAATTTAATATATTATTTTAAGATTCATCACTCAGAAGGATTACAATATTTGATCAGTTATACCAATCTGACACAGATATTTCATATAAGCCTTTATTTATGATCATAAATATTTACATATGATCATATAATACTATTGATTGATCTGTTTACTGTTTCTTATCTAAAATTGAAAAAATATTATTTCAAAGTACTAATTTAGATATAGTTAATTAATTTTTCAAAGAATTATAAATTATATAACTATAAAATTATAAAACACTGTTTAATTTCTTATATATTATTTATAGTCTATTAAAGCAAAAAAATTTAAACTAAGGAAAAGGCTCTGGTTGTAAATATTAAGAGAAGATATTTACCTTTCTTTAAAAATGAGTTATATGTTCACTGCTGCATTAAATAAAAACATCATTATTACCATTTCTAATTTTGTGTAAATAAGATAAAACATAACACCTTGCATAGTGGTGAATCATGTAACTTAGTCAATGTACTAAATACCAAATGTATTTTATAATATAATATTTTTAAAAAATACTAAATTGTTTAATTGCCTTCTATTTACCTTTGCATCATCAAGATTTACACACAAGTGATAAGTTAACTTGATAAATAAACAAAGAGAACTCAAGTGTGTAGGAATTATTTATAGAAATAATTTATAGAAATAAATATAAATTGATATTTCAAACATTATATATTTTATTTAATTTGAAAACTATTAATAATATATAAATTTATTTATGTATAGTATATAAGTTTATTTATGTAAAAATCAAAAAAATATTTATATTGTACATGGGTTTGAAAAATATTTTAATTTCCTCTTGAAATATTCTTAATTTATACTGATATTTTATTCACTCAATTTAAGACATTATGAATGTATAAAATTATTCTGTAATAAAAACAATTAATGATTAAATTTATGTTCTTAATACCTTCATTTTCAAAATATAGATCTAGCATTTACAATTTTTTTAATGTGTATAAATTTTTCACTTTATTAATAGAACACATTTTGATTATAATATTTTTTTATTTTATCAAATTAAAATTTTCATATTTATACAATTTAATATGTATTTAATGAAGATAAAAGAAAGTATTAATTTTTTTTCTTCATTTTCGGAAAAATAAAATTGACTTATTTCCATTGCTGACTGTACTTTAATATTATGATACAAGTTCTCTAAATAATGAAATATAATTTAATCACACGAATACACGTATATCATATGCTACAAAATTGATGTCTAAAAAAATTTGAAAAACAATAGAATCAATCGTACATTAATTATTATTGTCTTCTTTATATCAATAAAAAAAAATTTATAGCAGATCTCTTTTATAGTGATTAACTTATTTATGTATTTCCTATCAAACAAATTTTTTATAATAATATATAAATTAACACTAGCCATTAATTTAGCTTTACAATAAAATATATGCTTCTTATATACCTAATGTTTAAATAGTTCTAAAGTAATAAGATTTAAAATTTTTACTTTTTTATTAACTTTAAAATAGAATTTAAGGCATTTTTCTTTATTTATAATTTCTTCTTTACTTTTTTACTGTCATTATTAAATACACTTCAATATCAGATATGTAAAATGTGATCTCTTTAACTCATAAAATTTTTTCACGAAGATATTAGCAATTTTCTATCAAATAAAAATATAATTACTACAAATAATTACAAAACGTGTTAAGTAAAAATCAACTTTATAAATATAATGAAATCATTTAATACAAACACGAATTGAAGAAAGAGATGGCTTTTATCAACTTCTTTTACAGAGAGAATAATGAATAAAGAAACTATAAGTTCAATGAAAACGCAGAAAGGGAGAAAAAGAAAATAAAATAATACACTGTATTTAATTTTTGTAACTATACGTTGTAGCGGTATTGAAGCGCAAGAGGTAGCATGCCGTCTAACCCGAGTAAATCCCCCTTCATGGCTCTGAATTTTTTCCAAGCACACGGTACTCTCGACCCCTTTTCTTTAAGAAACGTAAAAAGAGGCCTGTGTGGACGAGGTAAACCCCATCAGGATCTAACGAATCCGCGGGCGGAAAATCCCAACCTGTATCAAATAATAGGTATTTTTAATTTTATTTTTAAACTAAAATGATTATGATAAAAGTAAACAGAATTTTCTCTATCACGTATATTAGTTTTGAAATACTGACTTCATAAAAAACAAGTTTAAAACTTTTATAAACAAAATTAAAGTATAAAAATTTTATTTTTTTTATTAAAACGCAATTTTGAAAAATAAATAATTTCTTACATTTTTTTAAAGAAGGTATTTATTTTTATACCCTTTTTCTTAATTTTTTATTATACCTGGCTATGGCTTCCAAAAAATATCTATTCTTTCTATTTTTCAGATAAATATCTACAATAATTTTCTTTTATTATAAAATTTATTATAAAAATTTGTTTATTGATTAATTAAAACTCTATGTAATATGATTTTCTAATAATTTATAAAAAAAATTTTATATTGTAATATCACATGTTACATTTATTAATTCTTGCAGTTAAATGTTTAATTTAGATAATACAAATTCGTCATATAAAATATGAATCAGTAATATATTTTATTATTTATTAAAGATATTTATTTAAAATAAAAATTTTTTATATAAACACGAAATAATCAAATACATAATATTTAACCAATTTGCTTAATAATTATTCTAAATCATTTGAAAAAATTTAATTAGTTATGTATGAGTCATTTTTGTTTATTATGTTAATATTATTTAAAATTCACTATAAATACAGATAATATTCGTTTAACATATTTTTTGAAAATTCTTAAATAAATATGAAAAAAATTTTCTCTTATGTTTACAAACTTGATTACATATATTTTTTTATATTTTTATTTAAAAAATTTAACAAGTTTAAAAAAAATAGAATATATTTGTTTAAATATAACTTTTAAAGATTTATAATTTATGATTTAAGAACTATTATTATTACTAAAATTATTTTAATGAGAGAATATTCTAAAACATTCAAAGAAAATTTAGGCTATAATACACATAATTTTATTTGAGTAAAATATTTTTTATTATCGAACATAAAATATTAAGAATGATATATATTAGATAATAGCTTCAAATCAAAATTTTAATTTAAATTTTAAGATTTAGAAATATAAAATATGTTTTGATTAGCTGAAATATATATATATTTTTTTATTAATACATACATGTAAATATAATTTTTGAAAGTACAGAAAATAGAGAGCTTAAATTTTAAATTGAGAAATTATAAATATTTAATAATTAAATGTGTTACTGTGCAAGTTTTTATCGAATTTAATAATTTTTTTCTTTTCTCCCTCTTTCTTTAGACATTATAAACAAAACGTATACCATTGAAAAATAAGCCTTTTACGCTTATTTATCTCTATTTATTTTATGTAAACAAGCATAAAACCACGATTTTTTTGTCAATAAAGAAATATAATCCAAAATTAAATTCATGAAATGAAGGAGGTAAAACTTCAAGTCTGAAAAACAGATGAAAGAAGAAAGGACCCGACAGAAGGAACAGATTAAGAAGCCCCTCCTCGACAAAGCAAGCAGGTTACGTAATAATGGGTAGTTCGTAAACATTATAAACTCGAGTATAGCAGTAAGTCAAAAAAAGGCCTTTTTATTAATTACTTATAATTATAAAGTAACCAATAGTTTTAAATAAAATTTTAACCTTATCCTAAAAGCTATCATTAAAACTATTAAAACAATTCAAATATAAAAAAATTAGACAAAATTGTATTCTTCATTTCACGCTATAGCGACAAATATCGAAGACGAGAAAGGGAACAAGTATTCGTGTTACGCTTGATCGTAACAGAAGAAGAAACAATTAAAATTTATAACTATAAAGAACAACATAGAATATTTAAAATTTATCTATTTTATATGCTGTATCATCCCATTAAACTTCAGGTCATGTTTAAATTTTTATTTGAAAAATGTATTTAAATAAGTTCAAGCTAGCTGAAAATAAATATATTTTTCATATATTAATGAGTAAAATTTAAAATTCAGTAAATTCTTAAAAACCAGATAACTGAAATAAATTTAAAAATTAATCAAAATTATTGCTTTATCTAATTAATACCATATACTTATTTAAAAAAAAAGAAATAAAATTTTGAAATTATGGAGTAAAAGTTAACATATTTAATAACTTCTGGAAATACTTGAAAAAATATTAAAAGCTACCAGAAACAATCAGATTTATAAATTAAAAAATTTACGGAAAGTAATGAAAAACAAAAAAGAATTTAATTTTACCATGCAGAACTAATGGATCAAAACTTGTAAAAAAATTCATTTAGAATAATGGTACAAATGCAAAAAATCAAATGTACTTATTAACGTAAATAATTACAATACAAAAATGGTTTTGGAATTAAATAGTTTGAAATAATTAATTATAGGAAAGACGAACTACATAAATGACGCTACGTTTTACAACAAAAATTATGTATATTTTATACAAAATATTTGACACATGCTTGGAACAGTGAGACCATTATAAGAAATAAAACCAAAAATTAAAATTCAGAAAACAATAAATAACCGATAAACAAGAATAAATTTATACACGTAACCAAGAGGAATCAAAGGATTGATTCGATTATATATAAACATTGTAATGATGAAGCTTCTATAATACAAGATAATGTAATATACATTAAAAAGTGTAAATTTTTTTTTTTAAATAAATTGAAATAATCTATTAATAGAAAAAACTATAATAAATATTAGAAACAATAGTATTATTGCTTTTTAATAAATAAAATAAATATTTAGTTATTCTCGCCAAGTTTCTAATGGAATTGTACAGAATATTATCTTATTGTATAATATGTAGTCATAAAGTAATAAATACATATGTTAAAATTAGTAAAGTAGGTAAATTTTAACAATCTAAGTTTATAAAATATTTTAATTTGATGCTTGTAATTAAATTAAATAGTATATCTAAAGAAAAAGTATATTAAAAGTATATTAATAGTATATTAAAAAAATTACAAATACAATTTAATTAAAAGTAAATTCTTGAATATTTTTAGTAGTAGTAAAATAAAATAGAGTTAATAATATGCAAAAAATCATCATAGAACTTTAATGAAAAGTAGTGGAAGACTGATAATTTTCTCTTCTATAATAAAAAATTTTCTCTTCTAAATTATAATATTTAATTCCAGACACCTTCAAACAAATTAATTTTTTTAATTCTTCATATCATACAAAGTTTATTTTTAACTTCCAATTCTAAAATATTTACATATTCTAATTTGTATTTCCATTGAAACATTGTGAAGGCATTTGACCATATGATATATTACATTTGATATACTATATTATTCTATAATACTAATAACATAAATTACATGTTACTATTTCATGTTACTGCTATTTCATGTTTCTTTGGTAACCCGGACTGCTGCTCTTATGGCTCGAGGGGTCCACGTTACAACCCCTTCTGACCTTTCCTCTTCCATAAGCCATACGCTTTCATCTACGGGTCACGCCCGTTCCACCAGCGCAATGGCAGGTCCGTTTGCATATCCAATGATTCCTCTAATCCCCAGTAACTCGCAACTTCCTCGAATAAATTCCTCGCGCGACACTTTCATCGTTGTCTCCCTCGTCCGCGGTACCTGTCTTTCTTGAGAGGTTCTTTATGGCGACGCGTACATTCCTTGAAAGGCCCCTCGCGGCGATGCGAACGAGGCTAACATTGCGCCACGCCCCAAACGGAGCCCTGCAAGGATTTCTCTTTACTCCTCATCTCTCTGAACAGCGGGAAGTGAGTTTGTTTATACGGTTTTTTACACGTCGTGGGCATCCCCGCGCCATGTATTTTGAAAAACTTGACCGGGTCCGGGTAATTTTACGTGTTTTGTTTATAATTGCTTAATTACCTTGAAGCCGCTCGGAACTCTTTTGCTATACTCAATTTCTTGATGTTTTCTATTCTCAACAATATCTAAACTGATTAAATTTTAATTGTTATGTCATAGCCTGTCCAATTACTTACAATAAATATAAATAAAAAAATACTTCCAAAACCGAGTGTATCGTGTTATTCATTTAAATAACTGAATAATATCCAGGGAAAAGTTATTAAATTATTAAAATGTCTATCAACATCAATAACAGATTTTAAAAAATTTTTAAGACGAAAATTTTTTGATCTTTTTTGTTGTTACTAAAACACTGTTATTGACCTAATTTTATTCACATATTCGCCACATGAAACGAAATTTTCACCAGAATATATAGAACCCAATAATATTGTTAAATTAATATCTTAAATCAATAACTTGGATTATATAAATAAGTTGAAGAAAACCCGAGTAAATGTTGATGATACAATCAAATATTAGTTAAAGTGTATTTGTGTATATATCTTATGATACAGTAATTTAAAATTCTTAAATTTTTTAATTTAAAAAAGTAAATAAAAAATACACATTCAAAATTATCATTCTAGTGCTATTTCATAATCATACTAATATTTTTAAGTAAATAAATATATATATTTTTATGTTAAAATATTTAATAAGTATATAAAAAATTTTATAGTGAAAATTAAAATATATAATAATTTTTTAATAATGGCTTTACATGATATGAATTCATTTACTGAAACATGTATGTGTATGTGTCTATTTTCTTACAGTAATTTAATGATTTTTGTATCTAACATTGTTTTATTCGTTATTGTTAAATAATAATAAGTACCAGCCTATATGTTTTTTATACATAGATTTGTTCAATAATTTAAAAAATTTTTTAAATTATTTTGATACTTAATGTTATCAATTTATTTGAAAATCAAAACAGAATAAAGGGTTTTATTTTAAAGCTAAATCATTTAATATCCATGTTTTATTTATTTGTGTGCGTGATTCTGTTAACCATAAGTTTTCTAAACTGTGGAGAATCATAAAAAGAAATTTCGATTTTGCAATCTGATTAATCTCCCAAATTAAAAGCTTTATGAGTTTAATTTCAGATTATATTTTTTGATTAAAAAAAATCGAAGTATCATACATGTATAAATGAGATCAAAAAAAAAAATTACGCAAGAAAGAAATATTTTACTAAAAGAGTATTTTTTCATATATGGAATTATAACGATAAAGAATATTTTGCGATAACAGAATGAGCCTTTATATTTTATCTTGTGTTTACATGTAACTATAATTTTATTTTCTTCTGATTGAATAACGTCTCTCCATTATACTTACATTAATTTTTGCTAATTAATAACGTATTGAGTTATATCTTATGCTGTCCTTGCTAGAAATGTTATTTTTTAATTTATATATTGCTTTATTCATTCATATATTCTTTAAACCTTTTATAATGACACTTATACAATTTTCAATTATAAATATATATATATAAATTCATAAGATCAAGTAGGTTATTAGCAAAATTATTTAATATATAAAGGTAATAAATATAATAAATTTAAAACATACTCTATTATAGTTATGTAAGTACATAAATTTTAAAGTGATGGAAATTTAAAATTAAATTAAATAGATTGTGTAATTTATAATTTAAATTCATTACTGAACTATTTCATTTTGATTATACCATAGGAAGATAACCCAAAAAGAATAAAGTGAATCCTTTTTATGAACTTCACGCAAATTTCGCCATCTGAGAAAGCAAAATTGCTATCAACAAATTTTTAGTGCTAAAAATAACATGCAAACTTATTTGAAATTCCTGAAGTACTATTCATAAAATCATCGCATATCGTTTATAGATATATATATATAGACACTTTTAACTATACCGTAATATTTTTTTAAACAGGAGTTATAGCAAATAAACTTGGAATGAAGATACGGTTTTCTTACGTATATCAAATAATGATAAATTTTCAAATCATAATGATAACTTTCAACCAGAAAATTTTTCAATGAAAAGATTAACAAAGTCAAAGTATAATCAATGTTTTGTTTTAAATAAAATATATATTTTACACAAATTTTAAGATTATTAAAATGCATATTTTTTTAATAGATCAAATTTAAAAACTACACTAACAGTCATGTTTATAAAAAAATCCTTATTCCTTATTATATAAAGATTGAAAATCACTCGCATTAAATATAATCAATAAATAGAATAAAATCAATTATTTTAAATTGTAAATAATATTTATAAGGTACTTTCTTTCTTGATAAAAACTATGTTTTACTTTCTTTTATTTAACATTGCAAGATAGCTCATTCGGCATTAATATGAAATACAACCCTCATATATAATTTTAGTAAAATTTGTGCAACTTTTAAAATCTCAAATCTGACTAAATTATTCAGTAAAACTTTTTATTTAAAAATTACCTTAAATATTTATAAGATTATCAAGTCTTTATTTTCATATACAGTTTTTGATTAAAAACCACTTAAAGATGAAATATAATTAATAAAACAGTAATAATTTTAAAGCAAATGTAATCTCAAAAATTGAAAAATTAAAAAAATAATAATAATAAATTATTCAATAATTCAATAATACTATGTCTATAGATATTGATTGTATAATTTAAAATAGATATAATTAGAACAAAAAGTTAAAAAGAAAAGTATTTTTTATGGTGTTCTTTTTCAAACATGAATATGATACTAATACTTATCTTATTATTTTCGATTGTTAATATAAAGTAAAATTGCGTCATTACTGAAAATGTTGGGCTATTCCAATGACCTCAACGTCCTATGCATTACAAATGGGTGGTTTCAATCATAGTTGTGCATTTCATTGCCATATTCCTAAACAGGATTAACAGGATAAACATATTAGAAAATTTCACGAATCAGAGTTTAATAGCCACTTGATTAGGAGTTTTTTAATTATCTTATATTTATTGTTCTCAGGTAGATAATAAATAATTCTCCCCACTTCTTTAACATATTTTTTTCCAACTAGCATACAGCACAACCAAAGTAGTTTAAAACCTTCCAGCTTTTTCCTGAAAAGCTATTAAAAAATTAAAGAATTTATTACACTGCCGATTACTATATTAAAATAAAAATAATAGTATATTTTAATAATTATAACTTTTTATTACTAATTCAAAATTATAATATTCAGTTAAATAATGTACAAACAAAAGTTACCATTTATGCAAAAAATACGATTGAGAGTAATATTTTAAATACGTTACAATAAGTTTATAGAATTAATTTCTATACAAAGAAATATTCTTTTTATTTATCTAATACTTATTTAAAGGCAAAATATTACAGAGACTTATATAATATTTTTAAAGTATTCACTCATAAGAATTATTCATTATATATTAAAAAGTATTATTTATAATATAAGTGCAAACTGAAATGAACCAATAATGCTTAAAATAAAATAAATAAAGATAATTCTTAAAGATGATTTAAGTGATTCTGATTATATACACTCTATCATGTTTTTTCAGTTCTTATATTAAATTGAAAAAAGTTCTATTTGCAAAAACTCCAGGCTTCTATATTCCAATGCTACAATGGTTACAATTGGGATTATGAAATTCTTCAAGTGAACGATTTGAGAAAAATCTAGAAGAAAAGAAATGTTTTATAACGATCAATGATTTTAAAGAAAATGATAAATTGACAATTTATTAAATAAATTATTATACATGAGAGTAAGTAAACTGTCGATGATGAATCTGTACATTAAAATATCTAAAAGATTTTTTTTTTATGTTACAAAATAAAAAAAGATGCTCTAGTTTATTAATCTAGGTATTCCTGTTATGGTGAATTTACTTCTCTACCTCTATCCCTTATTTATTCACTTACCGTCGTTCTCATGCTAACTTTATTTTCAACTCATACCCTTCTACCCTCTCTTTTTTCATTTGGCCTTTTTATTTACCTTATGCTTTCCTTAATTCTATAATCTACCTGAAGCATCCCGATACATAAACCAGAAAATATTTATTCTTCTTGCTTACTCTGCCTTTTCATCTTTTACTTTATCATGTAAGGTATCTCATTTGAAAACAAAATTTAATTCCAGGGTGAAAGTTAGTTAGTTAAAATTTAAGATTTTATACTTACAGATATATATTTACTTTCCATTACATATCTTGTATAGAATATATAAATATTTATGTAAAAAAATCATAAATTGTAATAAAGTTATTTTCCTGACAATTAAAAGTAAATAAAATATTCAATGTTAAATATTGATGTGTGAAATAAACTTACGTACAAATATTCTTTTATTTATTAAAAAAAAAATTTAGCTAACACTATATATAATAAATTGTATCCGTTAGATATTTGGTTGGTTTATAAATATAAAATTTGATCAGTCATGAGACTTAATCAAGCTTCTATACGATTAGAAATGGGGAGCAAAATTATACATAATATAGAGTTTATATAATAAGTAAATATATCTTTGGTTTTATATTATCAGAAAATCATGCTTGTAGATCAGTTTAAAATGAATAAGTATGGTTAAAAAAATATATTTAATTTTTCTGAAAAAAGTTATACTTACTCCATTATTTTACCTTTCTGGACTTACACTACTTGATATTTAAGTGTAACAACGATCGTATTAATAATATATATGAATAATTAATACAGACATATGTAAATCAGATATTTATGTATATAAATCATGCTGCTACATGTATTAAGACGTCACTACTATTACTACATACATTAATGTGCTCTTTATTTTTAAATTTATAACAATGTTAAATTGATTTGTAAATTAGAATATATGTATTAATTTATTTATATACTTTTATAAATGTTTGAGTAAAAATATAATATAAAAGAAGGAAGCTATTTATAATTTTATGGTCTCAAATATAATTGATTTTTATATTCCAGGCCAAAATTAGTGTATTTATAGAAATACGAGGTTAATACTGAAAAATAGAAAGATTCACAGTTAATGGAAAATTTTTTTAATTTAATAATTATAATATTTTGTTATGACTTATATACCACACTGAATTATGAACTACTATGGATAGTGGTCTGGTCCTACAACTTAAGATATTTTTGTATATTTTGTTTTCTCAAGCATTCTATTCAGTTTGTATTTGTAAATAATATTTATAGATAAGTGATTAATAATCTCTTTGTTGTCTAGATAGTCATCGTCTTACATAGTGAATTTACGTATTAAAAATAATAAAATTACATTTAATTTAATAAATTTAAGTATATATATTTAATAATCAATTATAATTTCAATTATAATTGAAACTTGATAGATAAAAAGCAAGAAGATTGGGATGAATTCACAAAACTTCTATGGCTTAGATGTAGAGTCATTCGTTCTTTTTAAAGGCTCTCTTGAATAAAAATAATAAATGAGTTAACCTTTTAATAATTTCGATTATAAAAATCTAATATGTAGTCAACTAACTATAAATATTCTACAAGAGTTATATTTGCAATTGCTTAAAGCCATAATTAGTAAAAAAAGTAAGTATAATATTATAAACCTTTCCAGGGTAAAAACGATTTAAAATACAAAAATAAAATGATGGTGAATTAAGTACAGACAATAAAACCATTTTACACCAATCACTATAATAGTTGTTGATTTTTTATGAATTTGAATTTTTATGCTAGAGTATATAAAGTTACAAAGGTTTTGAAGTAGGATTTAAATGACTGAACTATAGGGATTTTATGGAAAGAAATACCTAGCTCATGGATTGCTAAAATAATGGTGAAAGTATGGCAATGGTATTAAAAATGATTAGTTTGATATGCGATACATAAATACTACTTTGCATATAGGTGCATAAACAAGTAATATTGTTATAGGTAAATCAGATAATATTTCTTTGAACAACAATTTTGAACCATAAAACAATCAAAATAATAAGAACAAGGATACTTGTCACATTGTCAAATAATTGCCATTGTTCAAAGGAACAATCCAAAGTAAGACATAAATCATGAGTCAAAATATTTGCATCATTCTAAGTTGAGTCAGAGGTGATCTTTAAAGAATATCTATATTTTTGTGAAGAAGATATTGATCTAAAAATATGCATTACTTATTCTTATTTATCTATTTAAATCTAATAAATACAATATTTATAAAATCTGATGTTTTTTTCAAACATAATAAACAATGATTTTACATATAATAATTACTTATGATTAATATGCTGTTATCTACATTGATCGCAGTCTTACGGATTATTTGATTTTTTTTGTTTTAAATAAGATTTTTATTGAGTATGAGAATTTGTTACGATAGAACAAATTGTTTATAACGTAATTTGAATTTTGATTTATATACCGAAAATGGGTAATACAGAAAACTGTACATTCAATTTCTTTATGATTTTTATGTATATGTGTGTAGGTATGGAAAATTAGGGATTAATATTAATTTATATATTATTATATTCAATTATTAAAATTTTAATTATTTTAAAGATTAATTATATACTAGTTTAATTTTATGTGTTTTATTTTTATTTGTATAAATATATATAATAATTTTTGTTTGTTTATATGTCTATTACTCGGGATTTTTTTTTGTATCAATATTATTTCATATCTTTTCACCAATATTTTTTCGTATTTTTTCGATATCTCTCTTATTTATCTCTTTGTGATATATTGCATCTCCAAAATAGTTTATTTCTTTTATCATTTAAATTTGTATTATAAGTTATTTTTGTGTTAAACCAATTTCTATTAATATGATATATAAATCTATAAATATGAATATTTCTGACCGTTAAACGTTTTGAGAATGTGTAATTTTGCATAATGATTCCTATTTAATTTTAATACATAGCAATCTATTCTTTGTAGATTTGCTTTGTTGCATAATATTTTGTTTTTTAAATATTTTTTATAAGAGCTTGCTTCACTTTTATACAAGCTAAAACAGGTTTTTATACATTTTCTTTCAAAAATTCTTATTTGTTTTATTTGGTGAGATATTATAATCGTATGTTAAAATTAGTCTAATAAGTCCTTGGTAATACTTTTCTTCAACTGTTTAAGTACTTTGTATAAAATAATTTTTTGAATCGATAAAATGCTGTTTTTGCTATTTCTAGCTGAGTAATAATTATATTTTAATCTTGTGTCTAAATGTAATCCTAAATATTTAACTACTTGTTTGTGAGGAATTTATTATTTATTGGTGAGACTGCTCATTATATGAAAATTTTTACAGATTTTTCTTTCTGAAGCTAATTTTAGCTTTACAAAAATTTAAGTGGCTCTGTAATAGAACATATTATTTTTTATTTTAAATTATTCACAATTGATACGCTGCATATAATATAAAATTAAAACATTAACCTACATCGAATCCAAAGCGTATCCAATATTTAATAATAAAAAATACTGTTTATCTTCCAAGATTTAAAATCAGAAAAGAATGAAAAAAATTTAAAAAAAAGTTTATTAAAAAGTATTGATGAAGCAACGTATGAAATATATTCAGTGAAACGCATGCACAAGCGTAAAACGAAAGCTGCAATAGTAAACTATTCGCTAAACTTTCTCGATTGCAGCTATATTACTCCTTAAAATAATTCCAGTACCAAAGCCTCTACCAATGAGTACCACTACAGTACTGTAACGCCAAGAGAAAAAAGACCAAAAATGGCTGAGTGAAGTATTTCATTTATAAAGCTTAACTATACTAAAAGTTGTTTCCAGCAGATAAAACAGCACATTGTTCTATTTATTCAGTTACAATTGTATTAAACTAGAATTTGATGAACTTAGAGAATTATGCAGGTTTAATTGCCTTTACAGTTTTGGAATTTTATTTGAATCATTGCAATGTATTATGAACTTAACTACAGACTAAAATAAAGATTTTATTTTGCGTAAGAACATGCAAGTACGATAAAATAAAAATGCTTACTAAATACATTAAAAACAGTCTGAATTAGTTTTCCAATATATATATATAATATAATTCATGAAGTATCATGTCAGACCATGCTAAAAAAACTATTGGGGATTTTAAATCAAAATCCACGAAAGCAGGTGAATCTTAAAAAATGCTTGCTAGCTAAGCGAAGAATAATAAAAGTAAATAAATATCTAAACAAACATATAGATGATTAAGTGAAACATATCTATATACTGTATACAGTTAATAAAGAATGGAGAATATTAACAACAATAAAAATTATCAAAAAACTTCTTCATTAGATTTATTAAAAATTGAGTTGTATATACAGAAAACATTATATATTACGATATATGACACACGCATGCATGTATAAGAAAAATTATTTTACTTTTTATCATTATGTTAGAATTAAAAAAAATATACAAGTAAACATATTCGAATGTTTTACATTAAGAATTACGATGGCTAAAGTAATTTAGATTTATTTATTGATTTAGAATCCTAAATTTTAATTCTCTACATTTTTATTATGTCGTATATATTTGTAAACTGTTCCTGGATAATTAATTGATCATAAAGAAGATCCTTGAGCTAAGTATTTGTAGTTATTATAAATAAGTTGAAATAATTTTTTACTATTAAAATAATTTATAAGATTTTATTTAATCACAGTTTCTTATATAATTCAACGAGCCAGCTGAGAGTCTACTCTAATATCCATAGATTTCTTTAAATTAATATAATTACGAAATAAATGTTTCATTTATTTTATACGTTACTGTTAGGATCTAAAAACGTTGAATAAGTTATCTAGGTAAACGAAGATGAATGAGACATCTTTAAAGAGTTTGATAATGAATTTTTTAAGACATTACCGATGAAAAATTTATAGTAATTAAATGACGAAATGATAATCTTGTTCGTGATATATCAATCTCAACCCTCTAATCAACTTAATTTTAAATTTTAAATCATGAATATACGGAAACTTATAAAAATTATAATGAATAAATTATTTTATTATCGAACTGATATCTATACAATATAAACTTAATAAAAAATTCAATGAATAAAGATTATTATTTTTTTCAATCAAATTAATATAGGAATTTAAATGTTTCATTTTATATATTTATATAGCTTTCGAAGAATTTTGAAGAGCATACTAATCTCTTTAATATTGTTCTATCTTAACACGGTTTAATTCATATGTTTTAAATAAAAAAATCTTTTTATAATTAAAAGGATAGAAAAAATGTATTGATATGGTAGATTTTTTTTTAATTTAATATTTATATTTATTTTCCATAAAGCTTTATTTGACATAATTTCTTATTGATTTCTATTTTTTATAACTTAGTAAGTTTTTAAATATTATTTCAAAATTATTTATATTATATGTAAAAAGAATGATTTTATATTATTTTCTTTTATTGTTGTTTGTTTAATAATAATAATCTATAAGTTTAGATATATTTATCTTTTATAAATAATTAATTTAATATATTTATTTTTATCGATTTTTCAGTATAGATTTTGTAATATGTAAAATAAATCTTACATCTAAATATATTCAATCGTATATGTAAATTAGATTTAAAAAAAATATACAACCAATCGATTATATTCTAATTTTTATAATACAATATTTTATAACAAAATGTAACAAATATTAAACAAAATAATAAAAAATTAAAACTTTTGGTTATTTCAGCTTGGGTTTTGGGTTGGTTTATGTGTAAGACTGTACCATACATCCAAGGAGTCTCCGTTGCAGCATCAGTCTATAGTTTGGTTGCAGTGTCGTTAGACAGGTATATTTTCATATTGCATCTAAGTATTTAAACACAATTATTCAAACATTTTTATATTAACTAATAATATATCTATAATTAACGATTAAATGTCAATCAAATGTATTTAATACATACATTATATTTTTATTTATCGAAATAAAATAGAGGATGAAAATATTATTGATTCCTGTATTATTATTATTTTAATAGTTCATTTTTATTTTTCATTATATTTTTAATACAATAATATCATTAAAATACTCCAAAACTTATTTAAATTTACAAGTTAATTTAAATATGATTTAAATTATGAAAACATGTATCCATTGTATATTCTCAATCTAGGTTAAAATCAGAGGTAGTAACTCATCAGTCAGTAACAAATAAAAAATAAATTGGATATTTATAATAAAATTGATATAAAATAAAACTTTGCATCAAGATTAAATCTATTCTTTTGAGAATTCGACAAAGACAACCGTGAAGATAGAAAATGTAAAAAAATAAAGGACAACAATCTCGGCAATAATGAGTGCTTCGAAATGAAATCCTAAAGAATGAAAACACACAAAATTCAACGTTTTTGTTAACAGAAAAAGAAAGTGTCAATACAAGATGTTCTAAATAACCAGAAAAAATTGCTTGCTTATAATAGACACAAGAGAATCTATTTTCTTTATTCAGCTCTTTAATCTATTCAACATCAAAAACTTTTACATAAGTTTTTTTTAGAAAGTATAGTAATCTTTTTTTTTAACGGATTTGAGGCTATTAAAGAACACCTGTAAACGTGGCAGGAATAAATTGTTTAGTTCTCGGCACATGACAAACAAACGATACATGGAATTCGCATATATAAATTCACGTATACAATTATACACAATATTTAATTTTATTCTAAATTTCAATAAATCTTTAAATATTTACTTTGTTCGTTCACTTTTAATTAGTATATTAAATTTTATGTAAACGTTAACTTTATTTTTTACAGTACTTTATCTTTTTTCATAGTAAATTCTTTCATTGTATTAATAAAATGAACTTTTCTATAATAATTTTATTCTTATTTTTTTTATATTAATTAGTATATTGTATATATACATTATTTTAAATACATATTGTATTAAAATATATAATTTTTAATTATTTATCATGTAAATTATTATACCGCTTAAATTTTCTTAGTGATAAATGTGTATTTATTTTATGTTAAAAATTTTGTTAAAGCGCGTATACTTTAATTTTTTTTAAATTTGTTAATCTTTTATTTTTTAATAATTTGGATTTTGAAATAACTACTTATGACAATCGAATAATCAAATTTTATTACATCCATATTTGTATTAATTAATTATTGAAAATAAAATGATTTCTAACAAACAAATATATAATCTACTTTTAATTTTTATAAAAGTAATATTTATTTCTAGTATTAAAATTTAGTATTTAATATTTACAAATAGATGAAATCATATAAATAATAATTATATTTTTAATGAAAAATTAAAAAAGGTCATGTATAATGCATCCGAATATTATAAAAATAACTAATTTTAAAAAGCGAAGAAACCAAAAGTTTAATATTTGAAAGTATTCAAAATTATATATTGGTTATAGATTAACATAATTTATTTTCATGTAATAAGTTTAAATATAAAATATAGAAATTTTTTTAATATTTATCTTAATTATACATTATACTTAGAAAAAATTTTAAAATTATATGATCATTAAAATTTTCATGTAAAGATAACAAAAAATATTATCAAAGTTAAATTTATGGATATTTAAGCTAGTAAAGAATTTATATTTTTTAATCATGTGTTGCAAAAATATATATGCAAATAATATTAAGATATAATTTTCATTTATATCCCAAATAATATATTCAAATACTTAACCTGTAAAGAATTATAAAAAATGTTTACGATACTAAATAATTTTTATATATATAATAATTCTCACTTGTAATAATGATAATATTCCTAATTATCTAGTAACATCTTTTAATAATATTCTACATACTAAAACAATATGTAATAATTTCCTAAGTAATTTCTAAAGATAATACAAATTTTAACTGATTACTAATAACTTGGGCTTAAAATACAGCTATAAGTAAATTAAATGTAATATACAATATTATGCAAGCATTTTTGCTTTGAGACTTTAATAATAATTTTTGCGATACACTAAAATCTTTAACAAGTTGTTTTGAAGAGGTATCAAACGTTTTATTACATTTCGCAGTAATCATCAAACACATTACAGGTAGAGCTCTAATACAGAGACAAATATGGATGTTTTATATAATTTATAATTTTTATTTATTTTTTTGTTTTTTTACGAATATGCTTTATTAACTAATTAGTTAATAATAATATTATTATAATTAGTAATAATAATATTAAATTATTATTACATTATTATTTTTATATAATATAAATATAAATGAATAATAATTTTATAACATCTATATTATATTAATTGAATGTAATATTCTTATTCATAAAGTCTACTCTAAAATCTTAATATTAATATTTTTAATTTCTAATCTTTTCAGTTATATATACAGCATATATTTATAAAATTATAATTTTTAATTTATAATACATTATTGATTTATAACATTAAAATTTTTTGGGATGCTTTTTATTTTGTTACTTCAAAAGTTATTTACTGATTCTGAAAATTTTTGTTAGAAATGTTCTTTTATTGGAACGAGTAAGTATTTGCAAAATTCTAATTCTTGTTTTTTATTACCGTTGTAATTTTGTCGCGCTCTGTTTATTAGTCATAGTACATATTTTTTATCCTTTTATAGTTTTTACGTATTTGTTTATATAACATTAACAGAAGTTTATTTTTAATTTCTTTAGGTACGAACGTGTTAATGGTGTCTTTATGTGATTGTCTATTTTATCGATATAATTATCTATTTCATTATTTTTTAAGTTTTTATTGTTTTGTATATCTAGTCGGCAGTTTTTTATTAACACTTTTTGAATTTATTCCAGTTTGTTTTTTAAAGTTAAATTTATAGTTTACATGATTAAATTTATTAATAGTTAGATTTTGTATCGATAATTTTATTTCTATAATTAGTACATTATGATCACTATAATATTCTATTATATTAATTATATTTTTATACACTTGTTAGTTACTTTAATTTTGGCATCAATTAGGTATAAATCTGTGTATGAATGTCCATTATTCTATGATGGACCATCCATTATTATAAGTTATTTTATTATTGTGCATTGCTTTTATATTTTGGAATCTATTTTTGAAAATATTGTTAAAAAGTTTTCTTCGTGATGTTTTTGAGCTTCTTTAATTTCGTTTATTTGTGATTGCTGTTGAATTTGAGTATTATTTACATTTTGTTTTAATTCTTCGATTGCTTGCATTATATTATTAAATATTTGTCTAGTAAGAGTATTATTTTGTTGTTGTTTGTTGATTATGTTTACTATTTCATTTTTTGTCATATTTTCGTAGGATATTAAAGGTATTACTCTCTTAACTATTTCATTAACTCTATTTATTTTGTTTTTCTTGTTTCATAATTTTTTGCTTCTATTTTGTTTTAATTTTTAAAACTTTTGAGCTACTCATATACAAAACAGGGTGTCCGAAATTTTTACAATTTGCAAAGTATAAATTTTTATTTTCAATTTTTGTATTTTTATTGATTTTCCATTCGCCGGGTTAATGCTTGTGAATTGTACATATTTGTATTGCCTATTACAATTATGTGACGTATGATCTAAAAGTTGGCAACTATGGTATTGTATAATATTTTTTAAAATTATTTTTTCCCAAGTTATTTTATGATAGTACAAATATTTTATACTTTGTCATTTATTTATGTTGCTATTTGGTGAAATTTGGATTATATAAATCGGGAGTAATATATTATTTTTTATTAAATTTTGTGTTGTGAAGTCCGACACTTTAATACATTGAATTTCAGATGTTTGTAGGTTATATAATTCTTCTAAGATTTCTATTTATGGGAAATTTTTGTTTAATTCCTTTAATAGATATGTGTTTTTCCGCTTTAGGTGTAAAAGTATAGTAACTTGTGTTTGTGCTTTTTAATAGTTTTACAGCGATATTAAAGTCATCGGTTGTTTTGAGATATAATATTTCAACTCGCACGTGTCAACCGTTATTGTCATGTTCGCTTCTATTTCCTTGGATGGTACTCTCTTGTTCTTATATTTGTTGATATTATTAGCTTTGGCCGTTTTTGTTATTTTCTTTGATTTTTTCTTTTTTCATTCTTTTTTTCTTATTTCTTCTATTATTGTATCATTTGTTTCAGTGTCTTCGAATTTTAAATCTTTTATTAAATTTGAGTATTTATTTTTTATAGTTAAAATTTTATTCTGGATTCGTCAATTTTTTCTTTTAATTTATTAATTTCTTCTTTTAGATTTTTAATAATATCTTCGTAATAAGATATATTTGTTTTTTCCCCTTGTATCATTTCTATTTCTAGATTATCATTATTTAATGTTTCTGTTTTTAGTTTCTTTTTATTTTACTTCTATTTTAATAGTAACTTGTTTTATTTTATTAGAGTTGGGTGACAATACTAGATTTACAGTTTTTCTCTTTTGTGATAATCTTTTACGTTGCGTTCCAATTAATGTTTACATCCTATAATTATTATTTTGTATTTAGTAATTTTCCATTCAAGAAAGAAAATTTTCATAAAATAATTAGATTTACTGAAAATATTCTTAAATTTACTTTTAAATAAATATATTTATTAATAATAAAAATATACTGGTATAACCGTCATTTATTTTCAAAAAAGTTTACTTATAAATTAAATTTAAAATTAATTTTTCTTTTTATTTTAATAGTTAACCATATTTAAAATAATTTATTGTTTGAAATTATAAAATAATATTTTTAAAAAATTAACTTCAAAATGAAATGAAAAACTGTAAATTTATTTAAATAAAATGAAAATATACAAAATTAAAATTTGAAATTGTTATCTCATTTCTTAATTTTATAAGTTGACTTTTATCTATTATATGTTTACAATATGTTTAAAATATGTTTACAAGAATTAAATATTAAATACTTTCAATTATTAATTATCACTTACAAATTTCAGCATCATATTAAGTTTTTTTATTTTATAACTTATAAAATTTGTAAAAAAATTGCTATTTAGTTTCTTAGATTCCGTTATTAAAAATTGAAGTATTACTTGAATCCTAATCAAAGTACTGATGTTCTTTTATAGCCATTTAAAGATAAGAAAGGAGTTTATGCAAAAATAATCTTTGTTGACCTTGAATATCAATAAGTTGTCAAAGAAAAAGATTACAATATACTTATTTAACATCTTATTAAGACTCACTTATATAAAACTGAGTTAGTAAGTAGCACTTCACAAGGTGATCGAAATCTGCACTGCATTATTATAGTAATATAATAGTTGTCATTACTATGTCCATAACACTTTCTTGATTACATATAATCTTCAATTATTTATAGTCTCACACACTTTATCGAAATGATATCAAACAAATCAGATGTTATTGGTTATTACTTGACCGTGAAAGTAAGAACAATAAATTTAATACCATACACGCAAAGTATTAATGAAAAAATCACGATATTCAGAGTAATAAAGTATGTTATATAAGTACAAAAATGTAATAATTCTACACAATCATCAACAATACTCATGATTAAATTAAAATTACTTGTACTCAGACAGAGAGAGAAAGACTAATTTTTTAACAAAATTTATACAATTTACGTAATATATTAAATATATACCTGATTCTAAACATGTTTTTGATAATATATTTACATACAATAACAAAGTGGTTATTTTTTATCTATTCCTACGTTATGTATAATACAACATATTAGCATTTTTTTAATAAAAATCAATTTTATTATTCCTAAACATTTTCATATTATATAATTTTAAATTGTTTAAATTTTTTATAAGTACAATTAGTACTTGAATTTTATTGATTCGTTATAATAAATTTACATACAAATCATCATATTATTTGATTAAAACCATCATCAATGACATAATACATATGATTGTACCTTTAAAACTTAATTATTATTAAACCAATTTTTGACAGATAGTTAAACGAGCAAAAATATACAATACTTTATAATATATATATATATTTCAAATAGACAATATTATTTGTGAAAAATATTAAAAAATAGTGGAATTCAATATTTATGTGTAAATTAAAAAAACTTGAATTAAATTACTGTATTTAAGATTTGGTATTATTAAAAAAAAAATATATATGTATTATGTAATACAACTTTAAAGTAATTTTTTAATAATGATATTACATATATAAATATTTCTTTTAAATATATTTAAAATTGTAGATATATAAATATACAATTAAGTTCTTAATTTAAAATAAACACAGTAATAAATGATTTAAATTCTTATATCATCAGTTTTTATTTTAAAAAAAACTAGATGATAATTAAAGACTTATCAATGAATTAAAAGCTAAAAAATTATAAAATTTCTTTCAAAATAATCAATAAATTATTATTATTGTTATTGTTATGATATACTTTGAAACCCTTCTATTCATTTTTGAAATTGAATACTAGATACAATAGCTAGATCTGGAGTTATAATTGTATTTTATTTATATTTAAATTTATTATAACTTAAATCTTATTTTTTAATATTATTAATATTAAATAAGATTAAATATATGAAAATATCATACACAAACATAACAGTACAAATGTTTATAAATTTTATATTGCGATACAGTAAGAAAAATTAAAAATAATTATCTAATTGAAAATTACACTGAATTGATTAGCTCAAAAAACTGTTGTTGAGAAGTTTTCAACTATATTTTAACTATTTTTTGACTACTATTCAACTAGTACTTAGTTATTTTAACTTTGTATTTTTGATTCATTTAAATAGAAAAATTATATGAAAAGAATTTTTTTGTATACCTCTGTTTCTCATATCCCTGTATATGTATTTACGATGACCATTTTTTTGGCATTGCTGTCTTATAGGATCTTTATTAAAAATTTTATATGATAATTGTTCATTTAATTCATAAATTAAATTTAACATGTAAATTAAATGATATTTATAAATTTAATATATCAAAGGTTACATGTATGGAAAATTATTCAAGATGCGATTGTTTTCAGTTGAACTAATATGATGAATAAAGTGCAATGTTTATAATAAAATATAGTTTTGACAACTTTTTATATTTTTAAATATTAATATTTATAATGTAAGTATTATTTATAAAATAGAATCGTAATTAATTTAAATCTTTGAAGGTTTACCTCTCTAATTCCATAATAAAAATGCTTTATGTAGTAAAGTTTAATAAATAATATTGATTATACTGGATAGTAATATTAAATATTTTTTATTTAATATTCTTTACAATATGATATAAAATTTTTATTATAAAACTAGTAAATATCTCATTTATGTTAGTATAAATAATTAAATATAAATATTTATGTGAATATTTTTTTCAAAAAATATAAATTGGTTTTATAAATAATAAAAATATTTTAATTGAAAATATAAAACTTAAAAAATTAATAGAATTGTGATTTATGACAATGTATAACAAATTTTTAATTAAAATCTTATATTTAAAATATACTGTACTTAATACTTGCATATTGTAAAAATAATATTATTTCATATAATTATTTGGTTTTGTTTCTGCATAACAAAATATTTATTCGGTTCATTTATTTTCTCAAATTAAAATAAAACTATAAAAATATACACAAATATATATATATATATTTTTTATTTAATATTATTTAAAATTATTAAATTTTTTTTATGCAACACATTTAAAACTATTATCACTGATCTTTTTCTTGTGTAAAGAATTTTAGAAAAAAGTCAGAAAGACAAATAATGAAAGCATTTATTAATATATTTTAAACGTATATAGCACGTCTATTTTTTAATAAAAATATGTGATCAGATATTCAGAAACATTTTATATGTGTATATATACATACATTTTTGTCTTATAATAATGTCACTGAATAATTCTTCAAATTATAATTAAAAATAAATATCGTATTTAGATTTGAAAAATTATTTAGCAACTTCATTTAAATAATTCATAAATAAATATTTCGCATTATATTAAAAATATAATTTTACGTTTGTTTTTGAGTATACTAAAATTTTTCTGTTAATTTTAAATTAAAAAAATATATATAATTACATTTTATAATAGATATATTAAAAATTTTATACAATAGAATAATATTTATTAAAAGATATATTTATAATTTTTGTCAATTACATAAATTTTATAATAAACAACATCTAAGTATACGTTTATTGTTTGAAATGAAGATAGGATTTTCATTATAACAAATATTTTATATACTATACTAATGTTAAGAATTAAATTTGTATAATCTTGAATAAAATATAAAATAATAATACTTTTTTAAATAAAAACTAAACACGATATTATGATTAAAATAGATAAATGTATTATTTTTATGAAACAGAATTAAAAATATTAAAAAAAAATATAAATCAGATAAATACAGCAAAGGTAGTCATCATTCATTAAAGGCTTAAAAAATGATTAAATTTCTCGAAAATATGTATACCGAATAAAAAATGATACAAAACTTTACGTTTATTAGAGCTCAAAAAATCAAAAAAGGAGAAAACTAAAAATGTTCTATTCTATTAATATAGAATAGTAACATATTAAATAAACAAATGATTATGCGTCAAAATTTAAAGTTTTTTTTAAATAAATTAAAAGAAACCAAATTTTTTGATAAAACTTGATACCATGTAGAATCAGAAACAGTGCAAGAATTTCGTATAAAAAAATTGATACGAATAAAAAAGAAGAAATATTTTCTTAAAATTTTAAGCTCTCTTTTAAAATAAACACTATTGCTATCAGAATTTATAATACGACGCTGATTAGAAAATTAATGTGTATGTAAATTAAAACTGTAAAAAAGTGAATGGACATTGTGGGAAATGTCGATTTACTTGAAATGTATCGAAAGCATTTATGACTAGGGTAGATCCAAGTGTAAACTTCATAAACTCGAAAATTTAGAAGAAAAAGGAAAGGGAAAATAAATAAATATAAAAAAGCAGTGAAGCTCGTAGGTTTGACTGTTACTCTGACGACTCAACAAACAACTTTGTCTCGCAAGCCAAAATAATAATTGTATGCAACTTTAATTGTATATTATATTTTGTACCAATGGAGTCTGTAAAAATAAGATTAATTTATTATTTACATAACCTATATAACGCTACCCTAAAAGTTACAGTGTGATACACTTAATTCAATAATTATTGAATGTTACTAAACAGAAAAAGTGTATATAGAATTTTCCAAATTACTTCAGCACCAAGTAAAGAATAATTAATATTCATAAAATATATTATAATTAAATTTTCTTTAATAAGATATTTGAAATATATAAATATTTATATATAATTTATAATTTGTATTCAATCTGAGAAACTTATATATACAGATAAAATAAATATTTCTAAAATATTTTAATTATTGTTTTAACATTTATGTT
Organism: Dolichoris vasculosae; assembly: GCA_018907195.1. Taxonomy (NCBI): domain Eukaryota; kingdom Metazoa; phylum Arthropoda; class Insecta; order Hymenoptera; family Agaonidae; genus Dolichoris; species Dolichoris vasculosae. The sequence continues at coordinate 1,406,158 of JACCHY010000029.1, forward strand.
GTAGTATTTTATAATAAAAAAATGTTTTTTTAATTTATTATATTACTATAATAATATTCATCCAAAAAATACATATTTAAATTATTATTTAATATAATTTATATGGATTTAATTTAATACATTTACCAGAATGATAATTATACTTTATCTAAACTAGAATAATAATGTCTTTAAATAATTTATATTGTTTTAATATTTAATATCCCTATAATTTCTTTTAAGTATACTTTATAAAATATAAAAAATTAATCAAAAAACAATCTGCTGCATAATTTATGATTTATAAATAGAAATAAAGAAGTACTTTTAAATAAATATTACATTAATTACAAGATACTTCTAAATATAATATATTTATAAGATTTATATAAAAATCTTATAAGTAAAATTGAAATAGTTATGAATAATTTAAAAACTTAGCTTTACTTATATGCATTCCGAGCGTGGTAAATCAATTTCACAATTGTACCTCTCATCCATATATGTCAATGCACTCTAAATCAATCCATCAGAACCAAATGAAATTAATAGATTCTATTGAAATAAATGATTAAAAAATTAAATATAAAAGATATATATTATAAAAGAATAAAAATAGAATTATACTTAAGGTAAATTTAGTTAAAAGCGTATTTACTTACTTTTATTCTTTTTTTAGCTAATCAACTATTATTGTAAAATAAGCTATTTTATAGCTAAATATGAATGCAAGATGATTCAATAAAATATAGATTATCTTCCTTAATTTACGTAATACTGATGTAGTAATAAACTTTGCGATACGTACATAAATGTATAAATGCATAAAAATATGCTTTAACGATTTCATTTTATAATTATTTAATCTATAAATCATTCTCTTATATATACATATACGGAGGGATACATTAGCACTCTCTCCCTGTTGAGTATAGAAAACCTCAGGGAAATCGAGTCTGTCAAAAAATATTTCAAGCGGTGACAAGGTAAAAAGAGAGAATTATAAAAAAAACACGTGTAAGATTACCCGAACCCACTCGAACAACGGACAACGAGTTACTTGCCTCTAAAACCTCAAACACGTAATGCGGAGACGCCCGTAGCCCGTGTGACATATACGGTTAATTCGTGTAAATCATATTACACAAAGCAATCAACTATACGTGGAAAGCAACTGAGAATCAACTGTACGTGGAAAGCAACCGAGAATCAACAGTATGTGGAAAATAATTAAGAATCAACGGAGTAGCCGGGCCCAAGCGTAGCACTGGAGGCAGTCACTCCAAGCACGCGAGTGGGGGTCCGGACTATGAAGCTGACCGGGTGTCTAGTCTACCGAAGGTGGAGTAAGTAGATGGTCCACTCGAAGATGAGGTGAAGTTCACCTATATATGAAGGCGACCGGAAGTCTGGTATGCAGAGAAACAAATGATATGGTACACACTTGAGAAACGACAGGGGGCTTGGGAAATTACGCAACTAGAAACAATAACGCCTTGTCAAGGCTCGATTTCTCGGAGAGAGTAAACAACAAAAGAAGGAAAAATGCGATAAAACCGGGATGGAGAACAGATATAATATAGATACAGGTCGAGTTGCAGACAAATTTTTTTCTCAATCGACAACATCGAGTTGATGAATGCAACACCTTATAAATGCCTACCGTAATCGAGCTATTGTATACGATAACGCGACTTATCATGCATTAGATAAATCTTCTTTAAAACAATTGTTAATATATACTGTAAGTGAAATATTATACCCGACATCGAGATATGTTACACCCGTCTGAATAACAACTTGTTGAAATACAAACATTGTGAATAAAATAAATTGTGGCATAAACAACGTGCGAGCATTTATTTAACCCCAACACTCCCTCTACCCATTTCCTAGCTTTAGCAAAAATCATTGGTTTAATTAGCAACCTTCTCTCTGCCATGTGTATACCAATAAGAAAAACTATGATAATAATTTTAATAAAAATTATATAATTTTTGTTTCATGAATCATACTTATAAATAATCTATATTAAATTTTTATATTAAAACCACAAAATTAATCTTTAAATCAAAATCTAGATATTTAAATTTAGAAACAAATATTATAAATTTAATATGAAAATTATATTTAAAAATGATTTTCTTAATAAAAAAAACTAAAACTTTCCAAATATAAAGTTATATTTATTAATCTCTAATCATGATACAAATCAAATCCATTTCGTTTATTTTTATAATGTATTTTTTAGACTATTACAATTTTTCTCCCTATCTAAGAAAGTAATAAAGTAATAAAAGTAAATTATATATTATATAATAAAAATAATTTTGAAATAACAAATAAAGTTGCTAATTACACACTAGAAAATTTAGAAATTATTAAGCAAAATTTATAATTTAATTTCAGATTTCTAGCTATCTGGTGGCCATTAAAATGTCAGATAACAAAGCGTCGCGCCCGAATAATGATTGTGATCATTTGGTTTATTGCTCTTACAGCAACGTCTCCATGGTTACTTTTCTTCGATCTAGTCTCAATTTACAAAGATGAGCCAAATTTAAAACTATGCCTCGAAATGTGGCCACGACCCCAAGATGGCTCCCTCTTTTTCCTGGTTGGAAACCTAATGCTTTGCTACGTTCTTCCCATGATACTTATATCTCTTTGTTACGTACTTATTTGGATTAAAGTGTGGCGACGTCATATACCAAGCGATACTAAGGATGATCAAATGGAGCGTCTTCAGCAAAAATCCAAAGTCAAGGTCGTCAAGATGCTTATTGTCGTTGTTATTTTATTTGTATTATCTTGGTTGCCACTATACGTTATTTTTGCTCGCATCAAATTAGGCGGTAAGTTGAAAATAATGAATTTGAAAAATTATGATTAAGTTTTATCTTTACAAATATATATAAATATTATTAACGATTATATTATAAAATTTTAATTGAAATATTTGAATTAACTACCAATAATATATCAATAATTGTAATACTAAAAATATTACGATAATAAGCATACATTTAATTATTATAATAGACTTTCATTCAAAAATATTTATAAAATCTTAAATTTTAATGTAATTACTTACAGTCAAATTAACACCAAATTAATTCTTAATTAATTAAAATAATATTTGGCTAAATCATATTTAGAAATTAAGTTTTTTATTATCCAGATTCTCTATTTCGATATTTTTTTATTTTTATTTTGATAATTATGGGAATCACTAAAAAATATTAATATAAACGTACAGAAAGATTTACATTAAATTAAATTTTAATTTAAATTTATTTAATTTATAAATAGAATTTGTAACTATTTTTTATTATTTATTTTCGATATGCGCATAAATAAATTATTATACAAGTTAAATTATTTAAATAAAATATCTAAATTCATAATATATTTATAATTTTATTGATACTTTAATTGTTATAATATACTTATGCTTTATTTTTTCTAAGACAAATGTGACAAAAAATTGTAATATTTAATAACATTTAAAATTTTATAATAATACTTTTTCAACATGTACTAATTGATGTATCAAAAAATAGAGGAGTTTCAAACTTTGACCTGATATGATTATTTAATGGTTAAATAACAATTGATTTATTAATTGTTGAATTAAAATTATTGATTACTAAAGAATACTTTATAATTTTGTTATAAAATATTGATTTATTTTATAATTATAAAAGTATTACTTATATATATATATATATTTAATATTTATCTGAATACTACAGCGTAAAAATTTTTGTTCATAAATTAGAATGATATTAATTTTAATTCTTGAGTAATTAAACTTGTTAAATATTAGAAAAAATAATACTATTACATATTTTTATTATTTAGTATTTTATTTGATTGATTAAATAATTAAATGTAATAAAATTCATTAAAAAATATCATCTATTCAATAAGAATTTTAAATATTTATTATTTACGAACTTCTTTGCGATATTTTTAATAAGTTACACATTAAAATATAAAGCAATTAAAAAAAAATAATTTTCATTAAAATATTGTGTTAGATTAAACGCTGTACAACAAAATATTAGTAATAATTATAATATACACGATACCTTAATTTTCTATTGTTATTGTTTCAAAAAATAGATATTTGTAATACCTAAATATGTTGTGAATATCATTAAATATTAATAATCAACATTTTAATTCAAATGTGAATATTCTAAATTAACAAATACTATAGCATACTTAAATTATTAATAATGTCATCTGAATAAATAATAAAATCATAATCCTTTATTATAATCTAATAATAAAAAACTAATAATATATTTAGAATACAAAAACTACAGTGGTTAAAACAAAATTTTAATGAATACGCGTTATATTCAATTTGACGTTATGAATTTTATATTTATTGTTTTTGTTTTAAATGTTTCAAAGGAATTCATTTATTTGAAATAATTTTTTTACTTAATTAATTAAAATTAAAAGAATTTCATAATATTACAAATAAATAAATATTTTAATAACAAACTAATTTTTTATTCGCTGATAATGAATATTTTTCTTTCGAAAATTATTATAATTTATTATTCAATAATTTTTTTATTTTTTAGGAAAAATTGCAGTATGGGAAGATGAATTACTTCCTATTGCAACACCAATTGCTCAGTGGTTAGGTTCAAGTAATTCTTGTATCAATCCTATTCTGTATGCCTTCTTTAACAAAAAATACCGACGAGGTTTTATGGCTATCCTTAAATCAGGCCAGTGCTGCGGTAAGCTACGCTACTATGAGACAGTAGCAATGATGTCGTCATCGACATCAATGCGTAAGTCTTCATACTACGTGAACAATAATAATAACTCATCAACGAGGCGAACATTTCATGGACCCCCAGTGCATCAAGACAGCAACGTTTCTTATATCTTTAATCACACTGGCGTTTAAAATTGTAGCGAAATATTAACTTACTTTAAAATATGAAATAAAATAACGTTTTGTCGTCATAAAATAATGTATTATATTAGTGATTATGGTCTATGCTTTAAAAAGAGGGTTAGATATAAAAAAAAGAAGATAAATTATGATTGAATGAGAAAGAAGAGAAAAAAGCGAATAAGAGTGAGAAAGCAATTGCTTCATAGTATGGTTCGTACTTAACTATGTAGGCCTTTCATGAAAATATAAATATTACTCCAAATTAATAAATATTTTCACAGATAATTGTGTGAGAGGAATTTAATATTACCTTTATAAAAGTGCCGATTTTTTTCAAACATTATGAATCTGATTTTAACATTAAAAAAAATTGGAAAATAAAATAACATCTCGATAACAAAATTCAAATTATTATAATAACAAAATACAAGTCTAACTTATATTTGTATTAAATAAGCTTCACAATTATATGAAATTGACATTTAATTAATTCAGATTTAAACTTATTTACGAATCTTCGAATTATTAATTTTATTATTGCTCACAATTATATTATATACAAAAACAAAACAAGAATTCATAAATATGATCATTTAAAATACTAAACATAAAATCGCACGAAATTTAATTTTCACTTGTTTTGTTATTAATCATTATTATTTATAAATATTTCAATATTATAAAACAAAATTAAAAATAACAGATACATATACTTTACTATTGTTTTTAAAATAAAAATTGTACTTATAAAGGCTTGATGATACATTTATAATAATATAGAGGTAAACTATTCAACAAATACATAATAATAAGATTTGACAAATAATTAAGAACATTTAAAAAGTAATTGTTTTCGTTTATAATATTGTACCTACAATATACTTAATATTTAAAATACACCTTTAATTTTTTTCTTTTCGCGTTATTCAACTTTTATTTATAAAATAATATACAATAAAATATTGCAAATATATGGAGTTTATCAGTAAACAAACATCCTTTCTTTATTGAAAAGTTTTTTTAGAATTTTTTCATAGATATTTTCAAAATACACAATAATTTTATTATATTCCTTTTAAATAAATATGTATATCATAAATGATTTTAAATATTTGTGTATTATTTACAAAATGCAAAAATATACTGCAAATAAAAATGAAAGTTCAATTCTGTTATAAAAATATTTATTATAAATCCATTATAAACTACTTTTTTACTATGGAATATAAAAATGGCTCGATAATTTAAACTAAAATATATAATAAATAACGATTTATAGTAAATATTAATTTATATAAAAATTTAATAAAACTATAAATATACTGTAAACAATTTTCTCGATCATATTTTAAAATGATGACGTACATAATAATACTCGCTTTAGGAATTAAATAATAATGACGCAGCTCCTACAAAAAATTAAAATACAAATTCTTTTGGCTTCCAATTTTAACTATTAAAAACGAGAGATTTATTGTTAGAAAGAAATTATAAATTCACTTAATATTTTTGTTACCTAATTTATCATATATTCGTAAAAAACTACTATTTTTAGCTAATCTTCTTCGATTTTATCTGAACTTGAAGTATTACTTTGTTAATATAGCAATAAAGATATTGAAAAAAAGAGAATATAAAATTTAATTCTGACGCATTTAAAGAAATATCAAACGTCATAGTGCCGATTTGTAAAAGATAAAAAAAGCATATGGGCTAGTTTTTAGATAATTTATATATGTATTCGTGCAAATAATTTCACTACATTTACTACACATTTGATGCTCATTTGTAGATGAAAATATTTAAAATATATAAACACTGTATGTCTTTAAAATATCTTAAAAAGAATTATAATAAAAGCAAATAATGTCAATAATAATGAATGGAAAATACTAAATAGATAACGTTACAATAGAAAACTAAATTAAAGATACTTGTTTTCGAAAAAGTGTGCACATTTTTCATTCGCATTTAAAACGTGTTTTTTAATTTAAATAGTTCCTGATAATGATTCTAAATCGGAGCATATCTTTATTAATATATATATATATAATACGAGAGAAAAATTCATTAAAAGGTAAAATAAATTAAAATTCCTAATTGTAATTCCTGTAAAAATATACATTGTTTCTGTAATTCTATACAAAAAAATATTAACTTTGAAGTTAAATATTAATATAGTAAAAATTTGTACCCTATTACAGTAATAACTATATTCAGACTTTTCTATACGAAAATAGTATCACTATGAAAAGAAATTTGGTTGGAAATATAATTTAAAATTTTATTCATTTATTAATATAAAAGAAAAAATATTTATTGACAAAAATAAATTATATGAAGAATATCAATAAAACATTCACTAATTTTATAATAGTTGCACTACTTTGTATTAATTGAAGTAGAATAATATAATAAATAGTTTTATTTATTATATAAACAATACTTTTTAATTACTCATCCTAGCAATTCTACCATTTTATGAATAAAGTTATAATTTTGTCTTAATATTTTATCCAAGACAAATTTTATAATCCTACAAGTTAAATTAATTTTATTAAAATTTTATATATATATAATCAATAAAGTTTGTTTATATATATAAAAATATAATAATAGAAAATAACTAATGTAAAAATATTAAATATTACAAAATATTCATACAAGCATATAATAATAATTATTATAATTCTTCGACTGAAGTAAGAAAATCCAGTATAGTAGAATATCAAGACGCATAACAATTATATCATGATCCAACTTTAAAAAGTATAAAATTGTACAAGTTATTCAAAATTGTTTTTAATTTGTACATATTAATGATTAAAATTTTAAAAATGTATAAAATAATTATTTTTTATTTATTTTTAAACAAAATAAATTATAAATATTTATTATGTACAGAATTCTAGAATACTGTATTTTCTAAAACATTGATTAAAATTAAAAACATTTAAATAAGTTTTTATTTTTCAACTATTTTACAAACTTTAATATATTTTTTTATAATTAAATTAGTGACGAATGAAGAACGTATAAAAATCAACACGAATTTGTACAGTTTCTTTACATTAGATATATTATGAAATTTATGGTATAAAATACTAAAATATTACAAATAATATTTTTCATTTTATATAGAGATTAAATTAATAAATAATAGATATTCTCATTTAGTATAGCGAAAACCACGTTTAATTTCTTTGAATTCTATCATTAAGTGTTACGATTTAAATGTAAATCAAATATTTTAATTTATTCGATAAATTTTAAACGAAGATAAGTTTACGTAAAGTATAAAAATATAAAATAGGACTATACTTTACACAAAAATATATTTCTACCATAAATTATGTTTACTAACATAGATTAAAAAAATTTAATTTCTATCTAAAATTTGTAAAAAAATCCATGATGAATTTTCCGAATACATTAAAAAGTTTTCAAAAAAAAAAGAAAATATTATGTATAAAAAACATTTATTTGCATAAAAAATATTTGAAAATAAACATGTATTTGTGAAGTATTCGATTAAGGAACATTACTACAATATAATTAAAAAAATAATTGTTTTTCAAAATACTATATTCAAAAAGGATACTAGGAAAATATAGTTTATATTAATATTGATTTATATCATTTATATTAATAACAAATATATTTTTCTTACAATAATATACTGAATAGAATATTGTAATAAAATATTATAATAAATTTATAAATAAAAAAAATCTATTAAAATAAAAATTATTTTTTATGTTATTATTTAATCATTATATAAAAGACTTTAAAAAATATTCTATTAATTTATTGTAAATTTTTTCTCAAAAATTTTGAAAATATCTAACTGAAGTTTCAGGTAATGTACTTACATATTTCATTTAATTCCTATTGTTAAAAATGCTGTGGGACTCAGTAACTTCATGGACTTTTATTTCTTTTTAATATTAAATATAAATTCAATATTTTTTTCATAAATCAATAATTATTATTATTATCTTTGTAATTGTACTTAAAATAATACACATTTGAAACATTTTTATAGAATTATTAATATTAATATTTTTAACTACTTTTTATGTAATATATTAGAATACATTTTTTCTTTTTGTTTAAATTTTAATTTAAATAAAATTTTCAACGATTAAACATGTGTAATTGCTTACTTAATTATCATTGCATTTTTAATAACAAAAAATACAAACTTTTAGTAATAACAACAACAGATCATAGAAATTTATTTATTATGTTGCATAAATGTAGATTTTATATTATGGCACAAAAAATAATAATTGAATCTTGCTCTTATAATTGTATTTTCTAAACTAGATTTCCATGCATAAGATAACTTGTTTTTATTATTTTACGAAAAAGTACCAAGTAGTAGAAGTGATTGTTAATAGAACTTTGTTATAATTGGTCTTCACATTAATTTTTATCAAATTTTAATTAAAAAGCAAATAAACTGAACCATTCATAATAATTTGAATTAAACATAATTGTCTGTAATAATAAATTTTCATATAAAATAAAGATTAATTTTTAGGTTACTAAATTATTTTAAAAGTCGAACTAATTACCTAATTCTACATAAAAAAATTTAATTTAAATTAAACTGCTCAATCATAGAGTATAAGTTTTGCTTAATTTAGAAAATATGTAACGATAAAATCTCATAAGTAAAAGTTTTTTATAATTTAGAATTAGATATTATAATTTTTTTATAACATATATATATATATTTATTTATAAAAATTTATTTAGAAACATAACAATATTATCAAAAAATATTTTAAAATGAACTTCGCAATCTTTAAAATTGTTGTTCTGAAACTATTATTAAATATTATGAAGTTTTCTTAAATAGAATACAAAAATTCGTTTTATTTAATAATTTATGTAAAAAAAAAACTTCTCTACTAATTAATTTTCCACTGAGCTATAAGATATTGAAAGTGATAAAAAGAGAAGGCCTTAATTGCACATATTTTTGAGGTATACAAGAGACATTTATAAAAAATTCCAATATGAAATTACACTTTTTAACTTTTCAAGTTTTATGCTTTTCCTTTCATTTTTTTCAAAGATTAATACTTTCATGCAAAAACACATTCGAAATTTTTGGTAATTATTTTAATAAAATTTTTTTTAATTTCTGTGATAATAATGATTCAATAATGAAAAACTTGTGTTAAAAAAAGTATGAAAGATTATTTTTAATATGTAAAACTTTTCAAAATAAAGAATCGAGAATATCTTTATAATTTTTTTAAAATTAAAGTTAGAAATATATTTTTGAAAACCTTTTTTAAACTGGATTAGAATTTTTATTATAATTGCAATTGTTCAACTTTTCATTACTAAGATATTAATTAATATTATAATTTTTTTTAATTTTTATTCATGTAAGCAATCTTTTCATATAAACTGATGTTCTTAAATTAAAATTGAATGAAAAAAGTTAAAAATTCAATGGTAAAGGTAAATGTAATTTATAAAAATTGATGAATCAAATCAATATTTTTTTTTGTATATTTTTTATGTGTGTGTTTTGTCAACAAAAAATTTAAAAAGAATATTAAAAATATTATGATGCATAATATTATATAAGAAAATAACCCAGATATAACAATGCTTCATATTTAAATTAAAAAATAAATTAATGATCAAAACCTATTAAATGCGTATAATTTTAAGAGCAATAACGATAACTATTTTAAACAAAAACTTATTAATTTATGCAGAAAATATGTTGCTCAATCCTCTAATATAATTGATCAATGTTATCAATATTATCAGTATTAATCAAGTTTAATCATTTTAAAATGTAAATACTTAAAAATATAGTAGACGTCTAAAAATAATAATGATATAAAAATAATTTAAAATAATATCTACAACTTTAATTGATTACAGTTAAAAAGATTTTATATTTTTTATATTTGAGAATTTATTGAAATTTGTAATTGATTTACTCACTACAAAGTTTCAATTGTTTACTTTAAAAACATAGATTTTCAAATACATTTCAATATTTTATAAAATAATTAAAAGATAATACATATATGTATAAATACTTTATTTTAATAATTTTATTTAATTTTTTACATATTTTATTAATTTAATGAATATATATGAATGCTAAATTTTATAATGATGGAAAATAACTTTAAATTAATTGTCTAAAAATACTTATAATTATCTACATACACTTTTAATATAAAATTACGTTTATAAATTAATATTAACATATTTATGTTTTCTGATATAAATATATCAGTCGCTAATATTCTTTTCAAATAAATATATAATAAATTTGAAACAAAATTTTTAAATTTAAAACTTTATATTTAAATCTTTAGTAACCCAATCACAAAAAACTTATTAATTTATTTTAATAACTCATGATTTGCTTAAAAAATTTTAAATTAAGTAAATTTCTAGTATGAATTTGCTTACCTTCTAATTACGTTAATGTATCAACAAATACGATAAAATAAATAAAATTACTATTCAATTTCATACAGCTAATTCAACATAAATTGGAATGAAAAGAAAGTCCACACTCCGATATATGATTTTATATTATGCTATAAATATTTTTATGTGACCAAATCAGAACAAGTATATTTCAAAAATAAAAAATTTTATTTGATAAATAATTTTTCATTTGTATTGCACCTTGACTAAATCGTATACAATAAATATATTTTAATTAATCATTCTAAATCGTTTGCATATATATGTTACATGATTGATCAATGATTATATATTATTCGAATTTAATTACAATTATAAAATATTACTTCATTATTATATTATATTATATTCTCATTATTCTCTTAAGTGATATAAAAATATTTGAGATTATATACAACCATTTGAAAGATAATTTTTTATATGATTAATTAAAAATGTTATAATAAATGAAAATAGTATATTTGCATTTAAATTTTTAACATATGTACATCTGTAAATAACTACATTTTAATAACTGTGAAATAATTTGAATAAAATATTAAATCGTTCAAATAATGATGTTTCAAAAGAACAAATTGAATTATATTTTAAACAATGTGATATCATATTATATAATAATATAATAATTAAAATTACCTTAAATAAACCAATAAGTGATATGTAAACAAAATGTAAAAATTATGAATATAATTGGTCTTAATTGATTAATTTGTCAGAATTTATGTAGTAATGGAATAAGTTTTACTAAGATGTAAACTGTTCTGAAATATTTAAGTTTTCATTCATTTAACAATACTTAAATATTGTATAATTAAAAGATGAAAATATGAGTATTTCATAACAGTTATTATAAGTACAAATTAAACTGATTATCAAATAGAAGCTATAGTTATGTTTAAAATAATTAAGGGAATAATTATGCTAATATTAAAGAGATAAATAAATATAACAATAAAATTTTTTAACAATTTCTATCACTATATTTAAAATTTACTCAAAAAATACGTGATATTTTGCTATTGATTTCTGAAAAAATGTTATTTACTTAAAAAATAAAATAAGTAGACAACCTTTAATTTAAAGATTTTGTAAAATAATAAAATTAAAAACAATAAAATAGCTTTCTAAGCAACAATACATAAAAATTTATTTAAAATTATTAGTTTATATACTAATATAATTAAAATAATTTCATATTAAGATCCGCCCGAATCAACACTTTCTGATAATTCTCTCTTAAAACTGTATTATTTAGGTAATTAAAAAATAAATAACTGTTTCAATATTTTATATTTATTATATACATTATCATTTAAAAACTAAACTATGAATTATACTTATCTATCTTTTGTAATCAAAAGGTAGAGACAAAAAATGAAAAATATCCAGACGAAAATCTATAACAACGAAAAGGATATTAGAAAATCCAGTTTAACTTATATTCACATAATTTCAAAAATAATTTTAATATATATACTAAGAATATCATTTTATTTTTAATATGTTCCCATATTTGAAAACTATAAAAATAATAGTAATTACGGTAAGAGTTTAATAAAAAAACTGTAATCTTTCTTTTACAAATTAATAAAAATTATGTAATTCGAAAACAAATATCATTTTAAATACACGTTTCATTAATAATTTGATCAATTTTTTATATTTTTTATCGTTTTATAAATTGTTTATAAATATAAATATATATATAATATTTATATTTACAGCATAATTTATTCAAATATAGAAAGAAATTTACAGTACATTAAAGTATACGTTAAATTATTTTAAAGGTGATAAAATAATAATAATATTCTTCTTACTTCTAAGTTAAAATATGATATTGAAATTATTTTCATAAATTTTATTCATGAAGAAATGATCGAAAAAGTAATATATATATATATAAATATGTGTAAATAAAATAACATAGTATTTACAGATTAAACAAGATTGTTAAATATTATATTTATATGGCTTAAATGTTTATGTTCATATTCTTATCATCAGAATAGATTTACCAATTAAAAACTAGAATCAAAATCTGAGATCGAATAATTGCACAAAATATATTTCACTACTTGTCGATTCTATTTGATAAATATTAATGTGTTTAAAATCATATACGCTAATGATATTTTATTATATATTTATAATAAATCTAATTATCTTTTTCGATTATATCTTATTTTTAATGTATAGAAATAAAAATGTATACATTGAATTTGAATAATTTAAAATTTAATTTAAGTATTTTATAATACGTTAACTTTTTAAATATATATATCAAAACAAAAAAAATATTATACATAAAGACAAAACAAAACATCAAGGACGAATAAATACTATATTCAACAGTGTTTATAATGTGATTGCAATATATATCTTATTGATAAAGAACTTATTCTTTAGAACGAAATTGAACTAAACTATCATAAAATTATAAGTATTTATTTATTTTTTATTAATTTTTATCTAAATTACAAAGTTTTAACTAAAAAAATAATAAATAATGTAACAATAAATTTACAGCTATATCTAATGTACTTTAGCATTAAAAATAAAACTTGTTATATTGTCTTATTGTTAGTCAAATATAATGAATTTTTAGAATACATACATTAGGTCCAAAAATACAAAATGAAGAAAATTCTGAAAAAAATTTGTACCATTATATGTTTTCTAATAATCTAATTATTTAATTATAACAATTTACAAATTATTATTATTACACTGTTTTTAAAATTTTAATAATGCTATCATTCATGAGATAACAATATAAAAATCCAAGTCGTCTAATAAAAATTAGATATAATATTTTAAATATAGTTTGAAAGTAATTCTATTTCACAATCGATTATTTAACTAAAAATTTCTTCGAAGTATTATATCGCTATAAATTCATAAAAATATATAATTATAAAATCAATTATTAAAAACTGAAATTTATTTTAATATAAAAATTATTAAATAATTGCCAATAATTAATAATAATTAGAAACTAAATTAATTTTCTATTCTGAATTTTAAAAAAATTACAACCACCATATTTAAATTTTTATTATATATATGCATGTATATTATATCGGATTACTATAAATTCAAGAATATGTGGATAATGAAAACAATAATATTTGGATCATTTTTGAGGGAACAACAACATGATAAATAATTTATATTTCATGGAAATTTAATGTTTGATAAATTATGATATTTATTATTTATCTTAAATTAAAGACTTAAATAATAATATGTTACTATATCATACTGAATGAATGTGAAAAAATATGTTCTTGAAAATTATAAATAAATATAAATGCACGATAGTTTGTCTAAAGATAAAATAAAAAACAGCAATATGATCATTATTAATTGTCGAAGTATCATAATCTCATCGTAATAACTTCTAATTTGTAATAACTAACTTCTAATAATTAAATAATATTTTCAGAATAACAGTGAAATAATAGAAACATATTAGATAAAATGGAATCGAGCATAGAACAAAATAATAATTTTTATGCATGCATACCACCCTGTGTTGATTGCATAAAAACATAATTTTAACTTGAGTCAAGATTGTTTCATCGGTAAATCTAGGTATATAAATATGGTATATAAATTACTAACATATGAATAATATACTATGAAAAAATTAATGATCACAAATATTACGCAATGTTACGTTGTAATTTACAAATAAAGGAAAAATTTTTGACCTATGAATTTCTCTTATAATTACATACACGCGCACGCATACACACAAAAGAGAGATTGTTTTGAATTTTGAAAAAGAATACAAATTTTGTATTTTGGAAAGTAAGATTAATTTATGACTCATGAATAAAGTATAAGAAAATATAAATGAAGCATATTTTCTCAAAAAAATGTAATAAATGATTTACATTATAATGTTTATAATATTCTTAAGTATTTTCAACTCGGTTAAATAAATTTTAAAATCTTACCTTTTATTTAAAATATTAATCTGTAATAATAGTTACTGTAAAAATAAAAACATATTATTTGAAAAAAAATTTAATAAAATAATGTCTCATATTTGGTAGTAAACTTTAATTCCCTCAAAAATATAATAATATTTATTCTATAATATTATAAAATAAATTATTTTAATTTTTCAAACAATTGTGTAAAGTATCCAATATATTTGAAATTTAAATATGTGCATTAATAATATACTTAAATAACTGAAAATCATGACATCCATCTTAAAAAATAATAAAACAAGTAACTAATATAATATTTAGGTATCGTTGATTATATATAAGATAAAAAGGGAAATCACCAATTCAAAGTTGAAAAATGCGACCTATTCAACGATTAGGAGTATACCGAATTTATTTCTAAAATACGCGTAAATATTCATAAACAAGCTTAAAGGAAAAATAGAAGATATTTGTGATATGAAAAACTATATATATGTACTATATCTGTGTTAAGTCAACTTTACTTTGAGTTTACGAGCATTTGTAACAGTTAAATAATATGAAAATAATTAAAGAAAATTATTTTTTTATTTTTCACTTGAAGAGAAATTTTATATTTAATAAAAGTTAATTTAGTACAAATTTAGTTTTTTTTAAACATTTAAATTTTAATTTATTTAAAAAATTTTTTAATTTGTATAAATAATTTATTTGGTTTAAATTATTTTTTGCTTACAAATAATTTATTAAATTTTAGAGTTTTTTTTAAAAAATTTGTTATAAATCAAAAATTTTTAATTTTTATTTTAATCTAAAAATAATTTACAATCAAAATATACATATATATACAAGATTTTTAAAATTTATCTCCTCAGTCATTAATTTCTCAATCATACATTATCAGTAGACTTTATTTCCATTATTTTATATAGCTTTCTAGACCAATATATTTTTATATCTGAATTTCTTCTTTTCTTTAAACTTTCTATTAACAACTTCTTCTACAAAATTTATCTTACGAAAATATCCACAAAAAACTACATATTACTAGTAAAATTTGTGAATATGTCCACTCGCACTCATTGGCAATTTTCTTTTTTAACTCCGTTTAAATATAAAAAATAATTAGCATAGTAATTTAATTTTTATGAAGTTAAATCTATTAGTTATATTGATAATACTCTAGCTAACTATATTTCATTATTTAAAATTATATTATATTGTAGGACAAATTGAAAGTATAATAATGTTATAATTATATTTTTTATAATATATTTCAAGGTTTATCAACTTAATGTTTCATTTAATATTACATATTTGAATATTATGTATTTCCATCTTTCCTAGGTACAATTTAGAGTAGAGAAATTATTATTATTGGAAATAATTTTCACTTACACAAAAATAGAAAATTGATACCATTCGAATGATATTTTGCAAGAATACTAAGCATGTACCGAATAAGAAAGCCGTGGAGATGTATATTAATTACTTCTCCAGTTTACACGTACCTATCTCAGAAATTAAAAATTGATGCATAAAACTCAATACGAAGAGAAAATTAAAAGTATTGCTACGATTAGAAATAGATTTCTAACTAGTCAATTGTACTCTGAAACGAATAGCACGCAAGGCCTTATGGACTTCTTGATCTAATTGGTAACAGAATCAGAGCGTAAATTACATATCCAACTAAGACTTGATTTGTGTACATGAAAAAGTTAAAAGAAACCTAGCTAAGTATTGACAATGATACTGATTAATTTTCTTTTCCAGATAATCATCAACAGACGCCGCATCAAGATAAATATATCATCTAACAGACGCAAAAACAATACAATTATATATGGAAAAATACGAAATCGTATAAATAAATAGCAAGTGATTATAAAAAATCAACATGTGTAGAGCACATACGACGACCAGCGGGAAAAGAATATTTAAAAGAGATGAATTATCCTATACAAAATATAAGCCTTGATTGAATAGCTATGATTTTAATCCAAGGATGAGGTATTACATTCCGAAAACAATATTATGTATATTATTATTGTTGTTAATTATAAATACGCATTAAGTGAACTACAGTTTTATGATTAAATTTTTATATTAATATTTAGTTTATTGTAAATTCAATTATTTGTGTGTGTTCATTACTTTACCTACTAAAAATTATACTTTTTTTTAATTAATCGCTTGAATCATAAACACTTTCTTAATGCGAATACAAAGCCAGAAAAAAGCATTTCATTTCTAATAACTACGGAAACATTTTTCTTTGATACTATGCAATTTTATACTGCACATATTCAAAGTAGTATAAATTATAACTAAAAATTATTAATTATTTGTTTTATGAATATATAAAATATTTATATTGTAAATAATGCGAATAAATGCAAACAGTATACGAATTTTACAGACTTGATTAGCAAGTATATTACTTAGTATATTTTATTCGACACATGTGTTTGTACTGATTAAGCTTTGCCCAGTTATTTTTTGCGAATATGTATTATTAAGAAGATATTTCTATAATTTTATGTGCTGTGTTGTTTATTTATATAATTCGATTAAAGTATTTACCGAGAAAATATCGTTAAGATGATAGTTAACGATGATTTAAATTAAATCAGACCTTAAATAGAGAGAACACCAACAAAAAATAATTCAGAGAAGCACATAAAACTACTAGCAAGTTTTGCCAATAAGGAACTGTATTTCATTACGATTTGAACTTTGACTGATAGGTGTGATAACCATGAGCGTCCCCTTCCGTTAAAATTGCAAGTATAGTATGAGCACAACTATTTTTACAATTTTTCATTTCGTTAATTTCTAATTTTTTAATAATATTGTTATTTGTAATTCTTACTCCTTATACATATATATATATATATTGTTTTAATTAATAATATATATACGACAATCAATAAATCATTTTCACTACATATAACAGTTTTCGAAACTATAATAAATTTTTATTATGGAAATTTCTATTATAAAATATTATGCATTTGAAATAATTTGAATATGCTATACATAATTAGTGTTCAGCTTTTAGCAAACCAATCGTATTAATTGAAATTATAAAATTCAAGAAAGAAATTATTCGAAAAAAATATGGCTGCGATTTGTAAAAAGTATTCAATATCTCATAATATTTTGGATAGTATAAGGAAATATAAAAATATTTGTTTATTCGGATCTACACAGATTATTAAAAATATTGACAATAAGTCGACAAATATTAAAACTTATGATATAATTATTGTAGGAGGTGGTATGGTCGGTACAACATTAGCATGCGCCTTAGGTTAGATTATTTTTATTTATTTTTATTCCATAAATGAACTAGTGTCATACAATACATTTAAATATCGCTTAAATAATTTGGAAACACATTTTTCATAAAATACTTTTTATAACAATCTTATAAATTATAAAGAATAGATGTGTACATTTATATGCTTGTGTTTAATAATTGAAGTATTAATATAGATTATTTATACAGCAAATAATAAACGACTTGAATCTAAAAAAATTCTGCTACTTGAAGGGGATAATAAGCACAATTATAAATCAAATGATCAATATTCAAATAGAGTAATTGCCCTAAATAAGCATTCAAAAATATTATTATCAAGTATTGGAGCATGGAAAAATATAGAATCTGTAAGATTTGCTCCAGTTCGTAAAATGCAGGTATTAACTTCAAATGTTTAAACACTTGTTATTAAGAAAACAATTATGTATTGTAAATAATGTTTAAATAAATTAATAAAAAAAAGACCTAATAAAGAAAATTAAGATATTTAGACAATTATTAATTCTATAACTATAGAAGATCTTCAATTATTTTTTTTAATTCATTTTTTTTAAATATAAAATAAAAATATAAAATAAAATATTTTATTTATAAAATAAATATAAAATATTTTATTTAAACAAGTTAAATATTATTTTTGTATTTACAACAAATTGAAAAAATTATTTGGAAAACAAACATTAATAATTTTAATTAAATCCAAATTAGTTATTATTATTAAAGAAATTACAGACCCTTTTAGATTTTCTAAATAGCGGCATAAATAAAAATTATATAAAAAATATTTGAATAATTTTCTAAGATCTAACTGAAAACACTACGTTGAAGAAATTAAAAATTTTGTAATATATAAGAAAAAATTTAATCAAATATAATTTATTATATAAGGCACAAAAATTCATAAAGCTATTTTAACATAAGTTTAATATATTAATCTATATTACTATCAAGTTGAAAAAAAAAACAAAAAGTAAATTAAAGCTAAAAAATATAAATAAAAAAAAATATTTTCGATTGTTGTAATATAATTTTTATGGATTTTGAATTATACATAATAATAATTGAAAATATGCATCTTTACTAGTATTAAGGTGAGGTAATAAAAAATAATCATATTTAAAAAAATAATTCTTCTTCAAAATAACTCTTCTCAAAATAATCCAATAGTTCATAGTTTTAAAATTGTATTAAACATATTTTTAATTATAATAAAGAGTTTTTCTATAATTTCTTTATTCTTCGCATTTACTATCTTACAATATTTTAATATTAAATGATATTTATATCAAATAATAAGATTGTCATTTTAATATTAATTTTTGCCAATTCATGAATAAATCATCTATAAAGGGGATAAAACAATTTAAACATTAAAAATTTAAGTGTTTATAGTTAAAAAAAATTATCAAATAAAACTAAAATAAACACCAATGTATTATTGAATTATTATGAATTTTGATTTATAAACCTATAAATAAATTAGTTTTTTCATAACTTTATTATAACAGATATGGGATGCTTGTTCTGATGCATTGATAACATTCAATGAAGATTATCTAACACAAGAATTAGCATATGTTATTGAGACCGATTTACTTCTACACGCAGTTCATACTGAGTTATCAAAAAAAAGATCGGTAACGGTTATTAATAATGCCAAAATTGAACATATTAATTTATCAAATAAAGTTGAGACCAAATCAAAAATATATCTAAAGACTGGTGAAAATTTTGCAGCGAAGTTATTGGTAAGCTTTTATTTTAATTTATTAATAGAAAGTTTATTTTTATCAAATAATTTTTATTTGATAATTAATTTTTATAAATGAATTATTAATAAGTATTTATATAATTTAGTTTAAACTATTATCTGTTAATTACATTTAATTGTTAACTGTTTATTTAAGAATTTTTATGTACTATTGTAAATACTAATTAATTATTTTACCCTTGAAACAAATCAAGTAAATCTATCTCTTAGCTATACTGTATGATAAATTGTATTTACATAAAATATTTTGTTTTTACTAAAACCATGAATTAATTTAATTAGTTCTCTAGGATCATCAAAATACTGCTTTGGCAAATTTGTACATTTTTTTTGGAATTTAGTCAAATAACTTTGAAAATAATAAATTTTCAAAATGAGCAACCAATTCTATTCTTCCAATAAATCTGACAAAACAAGCACATTAACACAGTTCTTATACATCAGACATTGCTAAACCCATTATTATATTTGTTAAAATTACATTAATTAAAATCATAATATTTAAAAACATTAAATGTGCAATTCCAGTACATAAAATTAGAGCTTTATTATCAAAAAATATGTTTTTAAATTTGAGTTCTCATAATAACAAAATAATTGTTTTTAATAATTCTATTAACAACAATTATCATTAGTTCTATTCATACAAATAAAATTTCAATAATAATATGATGTTGCCAATCAGCTGTTGATTTAATTTAGTACCATTCCAGATGTAGGAATAACACTCCACTAAAGAATATATTTCCAATTTTCAGTGTAAATCCATATACCATAAGAATTTGAAAAATTTCTTTAAAAAAAGTATTAAAGTAAAAACTAAACAAACAAAAAAGTATACAGCTAAACTTGATAAAACCATATAAAATTAAAAGAAATTTAACTTACAAAAATAGTTACAAATATTGAATGAAATATTAAACTAAATTAAAAAAATTTTCTAACCTTTAAGCATTTAAGATAAAAAAAATTTTACATAATAAATGTTTTAATATATATTTTTATCTCATTTTAACTAAACAAAAAATCTATTCACTTTCTTCTTTTTTTTCTGGAAACAAAGGTATGAAATTTAGTTGAGTTTACAATCAACATCTCTTAATTCATTGTCATAATGCAATAATTTGATAAAGGTGTAAAATAAATATTGGTAACACATCAGAAGTTCTTCAAATAAAGAAACTTACTGCTGATATCCCTCCTTTTGTTTCAATTGTCACATCTGCTTCTTTTCTCAATAGTAATATAACTATTGGTGAATTTTCATTGAAAATTGCTATATATGAAGGAGTATAACCAAATTTATCTGATTTATTAACCAATGCTCTTACCTATAAAATCGATATATTAAAATATATTTAAATAAAGTATTGAAGTTAATCAATATTCATAAATTTCTAAAAATCAGAAAATATGATAGTTACTTTTATTTTATCTAATACATAAAAAATATAAAAGTTAGTCTATTATTACTTCTAAATTTGTATTCACGCCAGCAGTTATTAAAAAATAATTCAAGTTTTTCAGATTGTACTAATATTATTAAATGAAGTTTTATTTGATTGAATCAATTTTATACTTTTGGTAAAGCACTAGTTGAAAAAAGAATTAATATATATTTAAAACTTCTTTTATTTGTAGTTGTGTAGTGCTATAGATTTTGAAATTCTAAATTTAACTCTTACATCTGCTCCATGATTTAATAATAATTTGATACATTCTACCAATGTTAAAATAAATAAAATTGTTCTGCATATACCAAAAAATATCTTTTCATAATTAAATCAAATCAATATTTTTTATAATATTCAAAACTTATAATTAAAATTATAGTCTTAACAAGCTATTTTAACTTGAAGGTATAAATGTATTTTGATCATTATTTTAATCATATTCAACAAATCATAGATATAATGTTGACAAATTTTTTGATTATAAAATACCTTTCATTTTCATTTCAACAACAAATATATCTAGAGTATTGTCGATTTCATTTGATATAACTGCTAATGCAAATTTTCCTGATATGTTTATCAGTAATAAAATAATATTTTATTTATTTCATTTCTGATAAAATACTATTGAAATTTATGTTATTCATCCATGTAGTTTCCTTATTGTATAAATTATAATTAATTTTACTATTTTTTAATTAATATGATAAAATTAAGAACTAATGACGAGATATCCTTTATTTGATTTCAGAATTTTTAATTATATTTTAAATTAGGATTTTTTAAAATATTTAATTGTCTAGTTTTTTTTCTTTGATAAATAATCATTTAGACAATTTAAATATGGTTAAGTTGTGTAAGTTATTAAAAAAGTAAGTAAAACAGTTACATGATTCTTTATAAATAGAGAAATTAAAAAATAAAGAATTTTTTTAATTTATAGCACTTTTATTATATCTTAATAAAATTCAAAAACAATAAAAATTTACGAAAGTATATAGTATGTAGTATGTGTACATTATTATAAAGTTAAACTTACATTGCAATCTAAGAAAAAAAAATTTTTTTATTAGCAAATTGAAGCATAGAATTATTTGAAATGATCAATATATTCATAAAACATTTTATTTTAAACACGAAAAAACTACGATTTATTTAATTATAATGTATGCAATTATTAAAAAAGATTCATATATTATTATAATAAATAATATAAATATATTTATATAGATTACTTTTTATTAATATAAAAAAAATTATAAAATTTGCATATACATCAACTCTATGCATATTTAAAACGATATATATATTTTTAGCTTATGCTTTTAGCATCTTTCAACATCATTTAAATAACAAATTTTTATTTTAAAAAATAAAAAATGATTCGATAAATAATACGATTTGGTTATTTATGAAAATGATAACTATAACTTTTAAAACATTACTCATGAATTTCTTATTTTAATGTAACAAAATGTGTCATATATATTTTATATTATATTTTAAGTCATATACCAAAATAATTATTTATTTGAACAAATATTTTTTAAGTGTTTTACTGTCTTCAAACTTAAAATAAATAGATTTACTGAAAAATATATTATTAAGAAATTAAAAGAGTTTTTCTTCAAGAAGAACATACATCAAACTTTGAATTTGAACTAGAATTATTTCGGATTTTGAATCATCACTTTTGTCATCTCCTTACTGTCATAGTTTTCACTTACTTCTACGAAAATTTCCTAAAAATAAATTTTATACTAAATTATCTATAGAAAACATATTTATTATATTTATTATTATACATATTTTATTTAGGAAACATTTAATTATTAGTAAATTTATACAAGAAAATAAAAAAATATTATATTATTTATTTATTTAAAATTTACTCACATCATTAATTATAGTTATAATTTTTTTTAATGTCATCAGATTGGCGCCGATGGACAAAATTCAAAAATTCGACAGATAATGGGTGTACAATATGCTAATTGGGAATACGATCAAATGGCTATCGTTGCTACTGCTAAACTATCAGAAGTATGTATTATTTTTATACACAGTCATTTGAATATATGAATTTGTTCTGTTGAATATGTTTTTACTCTTTTCAATATTTACAATTTTAACAATAAGTTTTTCACTTTAAAATAAATAAAATAATTATTTTAACAAAGTTAATTTTATATAATTTTATATGATCTACATTTTCAAAACAAGTTTTAATTAATTATTTACTTTAATATTCTAAATGCATACAATTAAATACTTATGTTTAAAAATAAGATCATTAGATTTTTAATCTCATAAAAATTGTGTAAATTAACAAATATACAACTATAATAAAAAAAATTTTTATATATATTATTCTTACATTAATAATTTCCTATACTCACTTATATAAGTAATTAGGCTATAAGTTTTATAGTATAATTACTGCGATTATTCAATATTAAACACTTAAATCAGTCAATGCCTCGTTATTAATTGAACTAGAATTTTCATAGTAGGATAGTGTGATATTTGAATTTTTCCATATGGTCAAATAGGGTTTGCTAAGACTTTTGTGGATTTTTTTAATGAATGAAGAACAAAGTATTAAAGGTAAAAATACTAAATTAAAATAATAAAATTATAAAAGTATTTGAAAACCAAAACTCAAACTAAAAAAAATATTTCTACAATATATATAGTAAATACTGTAAATTTTATTAAAATTTTATAGAAGTTGAGAATTAAATTTTTCTAACAAAAACAAATAATACATATTTCAAGTATTTCTAAAAAAATCATTAAAGCTTACTTTTATACAAAGATTTGATGAAATAAAGAAAATTCTTTCTTAATTTATTTAATATTCAAAGATGTTAAATAAAAAGATTAAAAAAAATATTTCACATTGGCTTTTAAAATTAATTTCAAAAATGTATATATTTATTTCAATAAGTTATTGAGAAATAATAAACAATTATTGAATAGTACAAAGTGAATTTTTTAAATTTGTTTTAATTATATTTTTATAAAGTATATATTTGGTATTACTTGAATAAATTATTTGGTTTATTTTTTAGGTAACAGAAAATATTGTTGCATGGCAGAGATTTTTACCTACTGGTACTATTGCTTTGTTACCGGTAAGAATAAATAAATTATATAAACTTTAAATAATTCATTTACTTTTTGTTACTACATATTTGTGTTTAATATGGTATTCTATAAGGTAATAATGAATGCCTATTATTACTTACTATAACTTATTTATTATTACACTTAACAATTGAATAAAATAATCATAAAAGGTTCAAATTGGTTACTAAAAACTAAATCAAATATTATAAAACATCAATTTATTATTTAATAATAAACTAATCTTTAAAACCAATTTATTAAAAATATCTGTACTATAATTGTATAATAATACATGCAGAGATATCGATCAATCTTATAAATTATAAAATGAGATTGTATTAATATTAAATTTTATTTAATAATAATAATATAAGATAATAAGTATTTGTATAGTAAACAACTAAAATGCAACTTAAAATCAAAAATAATTTATTAAATAATGCAATCTGTACAGCACATGATACTTCCCTCTGTGCATTTACATAAAATTCATCTCTTTTTCTACTCCAAAGAAGCACATTGCCCTTTCTTGTACATGTTTTGATTCTTTTCACCTTCAGAAATATTTATTCATTATCTTTCGTTACTCTACTTCTGTTTCCCTACTCTCTTATTCTTATTTATTCGCTTTCAATCTCTAACTAGAATCCCACAATAAACCTTACAGGTAGGAATATGCTTGCTTACGATTTCTTTACTGACTCAACCTCTTTGTATAGTATCGAATAAGGTTTGTCCTAAAACATATTTCTGTAGAAGTATATGTAGAGACAAATTCGTACATGCAAAGCACTTATCTTTTTAATTGCATGGTAGTAGACTGTCTTATATTCTACTTTTATTTGAAATAGATTTATTCGATCATATAAAAAAATTCATTATAAAAATATTTATTTAATTTACAATTTTTTTTAAATTGTGAGGCAATAAAAATTATTTTCCATGGCACAGTATTACATCAGCATGTATATATAAAGTTATTAATGCACATAAAAATTAGTTTCTGGTAGCATGAACCTTCACATGCATAGCAAATAACAATGTCGCAGTTCAGTAAATGCAATGTAATACAAACTCATTAATAAGTCAAATACATTCATATCTTAAATGCTTGGTCGTATCAGACCTATTAAAAACAAACCTGACTAAAAATTTGTCAAATTTACCGATCGTAGAATAAATTAATGTTACTCAAAAATAGTAGATCAAATTCTTTATAATTCTATTCCAAATTTAACATTGCATTGTAAGTATTCTTATATTTATTTAAACGTCGCTATGATAAATTGCTTAAATAAAATTTATTATACATATATTTGTACTTTTTCGAAATTTATTCTGAAGTGCATAACAAATTTAATAATTTAATAAGAAAACACATGTGGTTGATTCTTTTAGAATATGAGTAAGTAACTTATTATATATATATATATAATAATAATAAAGTACATTTATCATATAGTAATCTAGTAAATAAATTTTTAATTAAATATTATAAATCATGGTATTAAAAAGATCAATCAATATTATTATTAATGATAATTTTTATTTTTATTTTCTATAATATTGCACAAACGTAAAGATTATAAATTTTTCTTAGTTAACAAATTCATTAAGTTCTCTTGTATGGAATATTACAACAGTAGAAGGTAAACGATTATTAAAAGTTTCTGAAGA
This sequence comes from Dolichoris vasculosae, assembly GCA_018907195.1. Lineage (NCBI taxonomy): Eukaryota > Metazoa > Arthropoda > Insecta > Hymenoptera > Agaonidae > Dolichoris > Dolichoris vasculosae. The sequence continues at coordinate 1,432,850 of JACCHY010000029.1, forward strand.
AGAATTTGTTGATAACCTAAATGATGCCTTTTGGAAAGTTTATCCAAAGAATAATATAATAATAGGTGGAATGAAAACATTTCAAACATTACTTGAAAGTTTACAACTACAAACTGGAGTTTTAAGACAATTACAGCCATCTATCACCAGTATAGTTGAAGGATCACGTGCAGCATTTCCACTAGGATTTGGTCATGCTGTTCATTATGTACAACCTGGAGTTGCTTTAGTAGGGTTAGCATAATATAAATACTTTTTTATAGTATTAACCTAAATAAGCTGTAAAATATAGTATTGAATAAATAAAAACTATAAATATTTACTTATAAAATTTAAATTACCATTGATTTTTTTTAAATAGTCTAATATATACATTGATCAGTTAATTTTAATATAATAAATTATTATATTTATACATCATTTGCTTAAAAAATTAAATATTTTTATTTTTTTCATAAAATACCTATTATATACATTATTATACAATCAAATAAAAATGGTATATAAAAAACATTGGTTATCAAATATCCATTGATTTTCTATTTTTTTTAATTCTTTTAAAAAATATCATCATAAAAATTAAACTAGGATTATATATTGTGAATAAATGTAAGTCCATATTTGACTACATTATATAATATTCAAATTCTTACAATAAATTTTTTTCAACAAAAATTTCTTTTGCAAATTGAATTTTTTATGTTAATATTTTAAACAAGTTTGATACACGTTTTCTTAAGATATTAAAATTTAATCTAATATTATATTCAATTTCTACCTTATATTCTTATAGTGTTATACATAATGATATTTTCATAGAGAAATTTTGACGAAAAATATAAAAAAATTTATTTTTTGACTATTTTTATTAGATTTAATATTAAAAAAATAATATATGAAATTATAATTTTTTAATCGATTGGTTATTAATAATTTTTTTAATGTAATAAAATGTATATTAAAAATATAATATTATAATATAATATTATAAATGAAAAATCAAATATTTCAATATTTAAAAGTTTTTAATTGGTTTTCAGAGATGCAGCTCATAAAGTGAATCCTTTGGCAGGTCAAGGAGTTAATTTAGGTTTTGGGGACATTACAGCCTTAGTTCAAGTTCTTGCAGAAGCTGTTAATAATGGAGCCTTAATTGAAGATATTACCTATTTAAATAAATATGAAAGTTTACGACAATGGCATAACATTCCAACAATGCTAACTATAGATATGCTTTATAGATTATACAAAGAAACAGCATCTCCTATTGTTCTCGCAAGAAGTTTAGGTTTACAATTAACAAATACTGTGAAACCTCTAAAAGTAAGTTTTATAAAAATGAATTGTTTTTGCAATATAAAATTATCCAAACCCAATTTGTGTATATATATCAGTAGTAAGCTTTTAGAAAAATATTCATAATAAAATTCTATGGTAATAATTTCATAATAAACTTCATGATTTTAAGAAATACTTTTATTTTTCAGAAATTTTTAATGCAACATGCGTCAGATTTAAGAAATGGGCAAAAGTTGTAAGAATATAATAAATTTCTGATACTGTAATATATTAAAAGTTATATATGTAAAATAAAATTAATTATAATTAAATATTGAAATTTATAAAATAGTTAGAAACGAATGGCTAATAAATTTTTTAAATTAACATTAGTGTATTTATTAATAATATTATAACATTTTTTGTGTCTATTCAAGTAACTAAAAAATTAAGGATTTTTTATTATTTAACTACATAAGTAGCTAAAGCTAACACCACAAGAAAGAGATTATTATTTGTTTACTATAAAATAAATTATATTGTTTATATGTGAAAAAAGGAAATGAATAATTAACTAAACTAATGTAATGTAAAAAATGGGATCCTGTGGAGAACATGCAAGAAGCCTGGTAAATTTTAGCAGTCATCAAAGGGGAAATTATGAGCATTGGTAGTAGAGTAGAAGTGAAAAAAGCATGATGCTAATAAAATATTACTATGATGATCATTATCTGCAAAATGATAACTGTTTATGCCAATAATCTAATTAGTAGCAGTATAAAATTCAATCATTGATCTGCCTTATCAGTAGTGAAAATCAGTGATGAATCATTGGTGGGTTTTATTACTATTTACAAGCACAAGGAAATCAAACTTAAAAAATATAATTGTTTAAAGATTTCATTGCAAATGAGTTTAAAAAAAATATGGCAAATCTCTTGGTGTATGAAATGTATATAGGCATGAAAGTAAATCTTGTTAAGTAGCCCGTTTTAAAAAACTAGTATAAGTTGAGTAAGAAAAATAGATATATAACATTTACATTGTACAGAATGTAATAATTTATAAATCAAAAAATGTATAAGTATAAAAATATACTTATTCAATAAAAAAAACAATATTTTATGAAAAATAGCAGGTTTTTATATTAAAATTTAATATATAATGCAAGTACATAATATTTTAACAAAAATTTAATGAAAAAGCTGAGTACAAAAATTATATAAAAATTTTTATTGATTTCTATACTAAGTTTTTTTAAATTAATACAATTGTGAAAGCTGATTTATAAATTATATATATAGAGATATTTAACTATTATTGTAATTGATATAATTAAACTAAATTACATAACTTGTAAATTGAGATTCAATTGTTTTCAACAAAAATAATTTATGAATGTATCATAATTATCTGATAATACAAATAACTGAAAATGAAATTTCTGTTAATAATGATGTATAAAATATATTTGTGTTATAATACATGCTTATGTATCAATAATAATAAAATAATCAATAAAATGTGTAAAAATGCTTATTTATAAAAAAAATAATTTATTTTAATTAATGTTTACTTTTTTTATTCTAAAATTATTATAAAGCAAATTTATTAAATAAAATTTTGTGCACTAATTGATCCAGCAAGAGTCTACATTTTAACAGTATGTTAAGACTACAGCTACATTAATTGATGATTTAGTGTAGTGTAGACTGCTCAATATTCAATGCACATTACCAATTTTTAAAATCACTAATCACTGAATTTTACACTTAAAATACTGAGCTTAGTAGTTACGACCCTTTCAAAACTTTGAAAGAAATCTGAACATCTTCATTTAAGAATAATTTTTCTAAAACTAAACCCCTTTATAAGCGAGACTTTGAATTTTTTCTTTACTTACTTTAATGATAAAAAACTCTGACAAAACAAAATAGAGCATCGACTTTCCTACTATCACCACTCCTCTTAAGATCGTGAATCTTTATACACGTTTCACTGAATAGAATCAAAACGATGAAATACACTGGCATCATTTAAAAGGTATTAGAGTGGAAAAATGCAAAGGAGAAAATAAAACCCTTTGCATGTAAGAAATCATAGTTCTTTTTCGATGAAAGCAAATTAAAGTATGACTATAAATTTCAATGTTTTACAAATGTTTAAGTTACCAGATTTAGACCTCTCTCTTGCATACTATAATTTATCTTGACCAACTGATTCTTATTTTTATTTATGTTACATGAAAGGTTACTAATTAAGTGTATTTATTGAAGATGAAATACTCAGCATTATTTAAAACTATGTTTTCAAATTTTTCTGTATAAAAATAACATTCAAAAAACATTATTAACTACTATAAAGTTACCATAATAATAAAAATATCAATAAATATGATAATTTAAAATACATTCCAAAATCCGAACTTCAAATTGATATATCTTCAATTATCTATTAACCATAGGATGATTGTGAATATCTCCAACTTATTAAGTTATTGTTTTAGGATAACTTCTCACTTTAAAAAGATAATATCTTATTTAAAAAATAAATTATTCTTACCCATGAAGCTTCAACTCGTTTTTGAGGGATGTATATTGAAGACAATACATATTGAAAGCTATAGTTATTTATGGCTTCAAAATAGTATTCCTAAAATAAAATGGCATCCTCTACCAATGGAATGAAATAACAACTATATTGTGTAACAACTATCATATATTAGGAATTTTTAAAAAAATAATCTCGGTATAATCTAAAATTAACAAGGTCTTTATCTGAAGATTTTAAATGAACACAAATAGCTTCTATCTTTCATTCAATCAGATAACTTCTTGTTTCAAATATTGTTCAGAAGTTTTTGATTTATAAAATCGATATGATCTTAATTTTCAAATAACCTCAGAAATATTCATGAGAATTTGCTATCTCTTTATGTGGCAATAATAATATATAAGGTCAGGTTCTAGTATTTGGTTTCTTCATGTAAAACTGTTGCTCTAACCATGTAAAAAGTAATAAGAACACAATTAACCTAGTTTATCGACGAAAACAGATTCTTAATAATCTGTTCGATTAAATTCTCACTATAGTGATCACGTATTTATATCATGACACAAAATAACTTTAAACTAATATAATTTTATATTCAAAAATGTACAGACACTTTCGTAATTAACAGGCTACTGAAACTTTAAAATCTAAATAAATGTATGAATAATCTAATATGATGTAATCAGTTAAGAAATAGAAGTTTGATATTATAAAATCAAACAAACATAATAATTTCTACTGATTTACATTAATAACCGAGATACTCTCTAAGGGATGATTATACCCATTACAGAAAATACCAACCATTAATAGTCTTAAACTATAAGAATTTTATGGTCAAAAACTGAAAACCCATCTACAAAAATTATTTATACATACGCCCATTATTCGGGTATTAAAACATGCTTTATATCAAAATCCAAAATTTTTATTTTATAATACAGATCATTTATTTTGAAAAAAGAATCTATTTTAATAAAATATTTGTCCTTAGAATCAGCCACTATCGATAAAATCATTAGTATCGTATTTAGCTCTAAATAAAAATAAAATTTTATTGATTATTTGCTGTTTTTATGATAAGAAATAATTAAATTCACAAGAACTATGATAAGATAAATTTATTTCTCGTCATCAATTCTTTATGATTTTATTTAACTAATCTTAATATTAACTAATTCAAATGTTATAAACAAAATTTCATAATAAGAATTAAAATTATTTACGATCTAGAAAAATCAGTTAGGATAAGATCACAAATTTTGGTTGTCTTCAATCTATATTTAATAAAGAAATCTGAAATGTAGTAACCAATTTAGTTTCCATAACAAAAGTGAAAAATTTAAGAGGAACAAAGGGGAGTAAGGGTATATATACATGTATGTATCGGAGGACAGCAGATTTTTCTGACTCGAGCGACGATTCTGAGTTGACGAACGCAAAACTGTTATACATTGCGAGCGATATAGATACATTTTAAACTATGTATATTATGAAATAAATAATGTTACAGATCAGAAGCGCTTGTTTTTATCACCAACACTAATAATAGCACATAATATATAAATCTATATTTTGGATGAATTTCACAATTCTCGCGACCTTTAATGGACGTCATGAGAGGGAATGGAATATTTTGGATAATTATATGTATTGTATAATTCATTTCAATATTTAATTGAACTCTATAGACTTTAAGATTTATAATTAAGACATTCACAAATTTATCGTATAAAAATTTACTTTTAATAATTAGAAGCATTAATAACTTGTAATTTTTTATTATACATGTACAACTAGGAATAATACTAATATTTAATTAAACAATAGATTAATGAAATTGTTTATAAGTATATTCTTTATATTAAACCAGCTGTTGAAATTTATATTATGTGGTGCGTATGGTATACATGCAATAATTAACATGTGAAAGATCATTGATTAAATGAGTTGCAACAGTGCACTACACTCGATTGTATTTTCTACAAAATATAAATTACCATAATTTCTTGTATTTGTTTGCGAAACAAATTTTACCAATTAAATTACCAATGAAAAGAATTTTTTAACAATTTACTTTGACAGTATTTGAAATATTGTTAAATATATTTAGATATAATATATAATTATTTAATAATTGTGATTTCGATTATACTAAATTAATATTTTATTAAAAGAAAAGTTAATTAAATCTTTTATGTTATGTCTCAACAATCTATTATTAAATTTCATGTCTACACATGTATTTATTTCATAGTTTAACAACGTTCTTCAATTATGTGACATTTTTATGTTAAATAATTGTTTTTTATACTTTTTTATTGCTCTTATACAAAATAAACATATATATATATTTACTTCTATTTTTTGCAATTTTCCCAATATATTGAAAACTTATTTCAAATATGTGTAGTACAATTTTCTTTCGCATTCCTAGACTTTTATTATAAATAAAATTAAAAAATATACATAATTTATTTTAAGTTTAAGTTTACCGCAAGCAGGTATGAAAACTAAAAGCGTCCTCTACCAATAATGACAAGCTTAAAGTTAAATATTGTGCTCTATTTTATTAGTTGATTTTTTTAAAAAAATATGTATTTGTTTTATTTTATTTAAATATAAATTTCTAATAGTACACCTTGATTTAATCTCCTTATTATTCTTAAGAATTTAAACTTGAAACTGAAATGCATCTAATACAGGCATTTTAATCATATTTATAGTTAAACTATTCGAGTTTAACATTCAAATTTCTGTTTTATTTTATTATTAAGAATAGTAATTGGAAATAAGTTATTTTGCACAAAAATGTTTCTGTTTTCAAACATATCTAGCGTAATTTAATTTAATTTTATTATGATTTATTTAAACTTACAAATTATTTTATTATTCCAAGTTCATAAAATTCAATATGCATGTGTATTTAAATAAGTTATAATTTCGTAATATTTTAACATTTGATTTTGTTTTTTAATTTTAGGTTTTTCATACTATTCAGAATTCAACAATACAGAAGTTTATACATACAAGTCTATTAATAAATAAATGTCAATCTGGAAAATATAAAGTAACCTTAAAAAAAAATAAACCGATAACATATGAAATGTCAAAACCACCATACGAAATAGCTCATAAAAAATCTTGGAATTCTTGGAATACATGTATATATTTTATATAATAAATTAATATTAAATATATATATATATATATATATTAAAATAAACATTCAATATTGATTTAAAATTTTTTATTCAGCAAATATGGTTGATGGTAATAGAGAAATGGAAAATGCAATAGAAGATTTATTTATCAGAAAATTTTTATTAGGAACATGGTTCTCTTTGTTTCTTAGTGATATCATTATTAAACGTCAACATAACATTATTAGAATCGCAGGTATTGTTCGAAATTCATATGATCCAGTCAAATATTACTTTCTAATCGGCTATTCAGAAGAACTTCTAAGTTGTTATTTGCATTGCCCTATTAAATTAGAATTACAATCAGCATGTTTTGAAGACATGGTTTTTAAATTTATATAATGAAATTTAGTTTATATGTAAAATATAATTTAATTCTAATATAAAAAATAGATATCAGTAATTGTTATTTAATCCTAGGCACTATTTATGTAAAATTTTTAAAAATTGTAATTTATTAAACTTTTCTTGCCATTTCTTCATGATTTCTTTTGGATCATGCTACAAAAATCATGTATAATTTAAATTATTAAATTTTTTTAATTGCAACTAAAATCCAAAAGCAATTTATTTACCTGCATAATATGAACACTACGTTGAGTAAGAATTACCAAAACTTTTACTCCGTCACCAGCCAAGTCTAAATAATTTATGGAATGTACTGGACCATCAAATAACTTTTTATCAAACATTTGCCAAGTCTTATTTATTAAAGCAAATATTAAAATTTCTTGTTTATAAGTTCCTAATAAAATTTCATTTTTACCATCCAAATTTATATCTGCGATACAAGAACATAAAATATTATCTGAAGTTAATTCATTTCCACGCAACATTGTATCAAAATGCATATCTTGATTTAAAACATCTCTGTAAATAAAATAATTAAAATCTCAAGATGAAATATATTGATATATATTATTTTATTACACCTACTGAAAAATGACTGCTACATTTCCAGTAATTGAAAGAACATTTAATTTAATTTCTTGTTTATCTAAAATGATAGTCAATATATTATAAATACATATTGTAATTCTGCATTATATTCATATATTATTTATAATACCAGGTTCAATATTAAGAAAATCAGGTTTTTTTATTTCATATTGGCTAGGAAATATTCTTACATTACATATAGGATTATCATATTTTAAAATCCAAATTTGAATTATTTCCAATATTTCTACATTTACTTTTGCCAACTTGAATAATCCACATTCACAAGAAACTGCTGTTAGCCTTCTGAGATATTATATTTTTAAATATAAAATAATTTAAATATATTATTTTTATTCTCTATTAATTACAATCAACATAATTAATTTAATGTTTAATTTCATTTACCTTTTGAAATCTTCGAAATAATAAATTTCAACCCATAAAGCAATTGCATCTAAGGCATTTAATTCAGGAAAATATTTTTCCACTTGTGATTCTGTATAACTATGATTATTTTTATCTTCTCTAATTATGTGCATTTTATTATCATTACCAGATATAAGCCAAACAATCTAAACCAATAGATTTATATAATATCTCATATTATATAGGTTCAATTTTTAAATTATAGATATATATTTTAAGAACCTCATTACCAGATGTTTGTGGAATAACTGTATGATATAATAAGTAAGGAGTATATGATAATTCAACCATTAAACAATTCTGAGCAATTGCTTCCAATGAATTATGTTCTTCCCCATCACTTACACCTTCAGTATATATATTTAAATATCTTTCAATAGAAGTTTCTCCACTTGGTTTCATAATAGTTATACCTATAACAAATTCATCTCCAATATTTGATTTGTTATATGCATCTATAGCAATAATTTCAGCACCATCTAAAATAATATATATTATATCTTTTATAAAATAAAAATAATATTATTAAAAGATTTACTTGGAATATAAGTAAAAACAAGCTCCTTAAGAAAAGGCTTTAATTGCCTTTTTAAATGTTGGTGATATTCAAATGAATAAATTTTACGTTTCAATGTTCCAACTATTACTTTATTAGATCCTTTTGAAGATCTCAAAGTAGTTAGTGAATAAATATTGCCTTGAGATGCTAAAGGAAACCAATGAGCGTATATTAAATCAATCATTATTGCCTAAAATATTTCATAAATTTTAAGAAAGCATCTTTTTTAAATTTTTTGAGTTTCTAATAAAAATCATTCAAGTATAAATTAATATACATTATAAAATTAAAATAGCAAGGATTGATTAATAAGTATTTAAATAATACAGCACTTGTTTAAATTAAACTAATTTTCTGTATTTATCATTACAAACCTACGCAAAATTCGTGCAATGTTTGTGTTATATCTGTTATTATTTTTGTTAAATCTTATTATTTTATTGTTAGACCGAAAGTCAGTACGCATAAAATTACTTTAGATTGAGTTATAAATAGTTATTAGGGTTTGAGTTTGAATCCAATCGTTCTGATTGGTCAGGTGCTGCAGCAAACTGCCATTGGACGACACTTGAGTAATATGCAGATTTTTGCGAAACTCTTACAAACTTGTTATACTAATGCTGTTACTTTGATATCAATATTTTTTCATTTGCATCTGTGATAATATACCTGAAGGACAAACGTACACGTATTCTCATTGTGTTTTCCTTGTATCTTTTACTCATGTTTGTTCATCGAGGAAGTATCTAATTGGGCATAATAATTACAATAATACTTGGATAAGTAACGTGAAAAATCCATTAATAAAAACACGTCAAAGAGTAGATAAAATATATAATCAACCTGTGATAAAAATATTCGAGAAAATTTGAATTTTTACGAAATCTTACAGGTGTAATATACTCGCGCAATATCGTGCAACGTAGTTTTACTTCTTGCTGACACTAAAAAAACAGTTATCGCAACATCTGTTAACTGAACTTTGAATAATAAAGCTAATCAAGCATAAACTAGTGCCCAATACATTTTACGTCGTTTATTTTATGCTGTTTAATAACTTGCATAAACTAATTTCAAAAGTTGAACAATTTTCCACACTAACGAAAACTTTATATATGCTACAATTAAAATTGATTATTATTAGCATTTGTGCCGGCAGTACCTAACTGAAGTATACATAATATATATTACACACAATTTACATATTGTGTGCATAGTATAATAAGTATTTTATGATGCCATTACTCTAAGTCAACCACTCTTCTGCTCTTACAAAACTTCGCTTTTTTATGTACTATACAATAGTATCACAAAGTACTGATATCTCCTCTCTTTGTAAATTTATATATTGCGCAGTGTATTTATCGCTATTCCTTGAACAATCTATTAAATTCTCACCAACAAGTTTTTTATTAACTTAATTATATATTTTTTTTAATATTCGTACTACATAATGTCTAGGGAACCTTTTTTTAAAAATTATTATTGATTTATTAATAGAAGTTATGATGAAAACAATAGAAATTACTAACTAGATTGATATTTCAAATGTTGTAAAGATACAAATACAATTTAAATAGTTACATAAAATATTATAAATTATGATTCTTATAGGCAAATGCCCTCACATAATATGGACTTCTTAATTCGAAAAAAGAAATCTGACAAATAAAAGAGTAGAATCGAGACCCAAATTTAAATCATGTCTTATGTTGAATTTATTTATATTTTTGTTATTCAGATATTCGCTATTTTTTATCTACGTTTCTTTAATAGCTTTTCAATTTTATTCTTCTTCATTTATAATTTCTAATGTAGATATATAAATCTACAGATCATGATCACTCTTCATATCGTTGGTATTTTGCTTCATTAATATTCATTTGTATTACAATCGTATTTACATTAATTCATCGACTTATATTCTGAAATATATTTTTTATTTCTTATAAATTTATATGATAATACACATGATAAAATTTGAAGTAAAATAAAATCTTTCTTTAAATTATTATTTTATTTAATAATTAAATTAAACAAAAATAATTACAAAAAATAATATTTACGATAATAAATATCGTGTATTTACATTTATAATTCTTAAAATTATCTACTGTTATTGTTATAAATTTATATTTTTATTATGTACGTTATAATGTTTTATAAGATTAATCAGAGTTAAAATAATATAACCCTTATGACAGTGATAAATTTCTAGAGATAATATTTTCTATTCAGAATACACTGAATCTACTATATCGTCGCTGACTACTATATTGTCACTGACTCTACTACATCATCGCTGATTCTTCAACATCACTACTTCCGCTAAATCAAAACGAAGATCAACGAATGACTTTCCAGTAACACTGCTGTTCAACTTCTTCGCTCCCAACGCAAAATAATTACCTTCTTCAACGAAGAAATGAAAGACATCCTTTTCTACTGTAAGCTTGTTATTAAATGTATTAAATTTATTAAACACTTTTTAAAAATATATAAATATATTAAGTGAATAATTTATATGAAAAAAAATAAGAAAAATTTGCAAATTTAAAAATAACTGCGATATTTCGATTAATTTATTATAATCTGCAACGAAAGAAAAAATACTGTTTTCCATGATTCGAACGAAAATTACGGTTAAAGTAATTTTAATTTTAATTACAAACCGAGTTTTCGTGCCGAATTGGAGTGCTTTAAGAAATTATTTAATGAATACGTACTTAGAAAAACGATTGCACATTAAATTGCAACTAGAATTATGGTCGTGTAAACAAGGTTATAACGAAGACATTTTATCATACTCACAAAAGATATAAAACTGCTTCAGTAAAATTACTAATAGTTTAGATGAAACACTCGTACCTACCAATCAAACCACGTCTGTAAATTTATTAGAAACACAAGGTTTCAAAAGGAACATTGCAATTATTTTTAAATTGCAAAAACCCAACTGTTTTGAAGATGCCGTTCAATGCACGAAAATATAGATTTTGTAATTATTATAAAAGATCAGGATATTTAGAGTCTCATTGTCAATCCAAACTGTATTCGAACAACCACAACGGTAACTCGAATAAATTTTATCAACAAAATAAATCCTCGATAATTTGTACATTTTGTAAAAATTTAAGACATTTAGAGTCCAGATGTCGGCAAAAATTAAATAAATTAAATTCAATATGTACAAATGACTCCATATCACCCTTAAGCTAACGGAGCTTTAGAAATAATTCATCAATCTGTAGTCGATTATCTGAAACATTATATCAACAAAGAGCAATCGATTGATATATATATTTAGACTGCCTCTCATTTTAATTTAATACTACACCATATAACTCTACAAATTATACTCCTTACGAATTAATTTTTGGAATAAAACCAACTTTTCCATCTGCCATTACAAAACCCTTTAAATTACAGGATACGTATGATAATTATTTAATAAATTGAGTACAAAAATTAAGAAAAAGTAGAGAATTAGCCAGAAAAAATACTATAATCTAAAGAACAAAATAAAGCATATTACGATAAAAAAGTATAACCTATAAAATACAATATTGGAAATAAAGTTTATTTAAAAGTTTAACAATTCTCAAAATCGACAAAATTAACTTCTCATTATAACGATCTGTATGAAATAATTGACATAATATCATCTTGAAACATCATAGTAGAAAGTCATACGTACATGTTGATAACATAAAACTAGCATATTTCAAGAAATAAATAAAACTTATTATTTTATTACTATTTTGCTACAGACAATTTATAATAGTACTAGTCGATGACTAAAAAGTTAAGGAATCTCAATACTCACCTTGAACATATTACGATTATATGGAAAACTTAAAATTGTATGATAGTACATGGAAAATTTTAACTTACTTAGATATTAATCGCATAGATGCGAAATTGAATTTAATCGATAGAACCTTTACTAAGTCGT